>JADMNL010000024.1:195110000-196360000 GCA_016271365.2 Neoceratodus forsteri | reverse complement strand
ATTCAAAAGTTTGTTTTTTAACGTTTTCTCAATCGCAAGAAAAAAATGGACTTAAAACTTCTCTGCACCTGACATCTGCAAGAAAAAAATGAACTACAACATTTACAGTAAGACAGTCTTTGCTGTTTAATCCTCAAAATGTTTCCTTGATTCAAACAAAAATAAAACTGTTAAAATGTTAAAAATTGCATAACATAGAATATATTTAAAAAGCTTCAGCAACTCATTTTAAACAACTAAGCAAGTTACTATCCTAAACCAGTTACAATAATTTACAATGGCAAAAAGGGACTATTTTTTTCCCTACAATCTGTTGTTCTATTATTTATGAAAATTTCAATAAAAAAAAATTTCACAATCACAAATGCTTATTCACTTTACTGTTGCCCATTTTATAAGCGCAATAACACACTCCTAGGTGTGGGTTACGTGCTGATAAGAGGACGCCTAGGGGCATAGGCACTCGGCAAGCCGTGCCTTAGTACACCCCTTAGGCGCTCTGATCAGCACGAACCACACCCTCATCATGTGTTATTGCTATATATTCAAGAGGTATATTGGCTCGGTTATCTCTGGATTACCTGACAATAATTTTTTTGCAATACCAAGGATGAGAACCTCGCTGGGACAAAAATATCATATGTACTCACTTGTTTTTGGTTTTTTTTTTGTAATCGCACTTTATTCTCCCACGTGCTGGAGCCCCGCTCAAGTCGGGAGATGCTCATGCACCAGCCCCGCTTCTCTGCTCTTACCCAAATCCCTGGTGGACCCCCATGGAGCTGTGGCTGTATCCCCCAGGCGGATATGAGATGGGGCCCAAACACCCCAAGGCAATCTAATTTTGTTGGTTTCCCTCCAGTGGTCAGGTAGGCAGGAGCCATTAGGGTCTGTGCTGTGGTGTTCCTTCCCTTTGACACTCCAGCACCATTTTTGCCCTGTTCTGGGGGAGTGGCATATGCCCTGACGTCAAGGCGACTGCTGACGTTTACCACTCCCCGACCCTCTCTGTTTGCACCACACTTGCTGTGCCCCCCCAGCTTCCGCAAGAGGCCAGGCAAATGCCGAGTCTGTGCCCCCCCTCCCGGGAGAAGAGAGCTGTCTCGTGGCCTGTGGCCTGCTCCCAAACCCCGTCACCGCGTATGGCCAGGTGTGGCGCCCACTCAACCTCTCGTGCCACCGGCCGCTCTCTAGTGTTTTTTTTTTTTTAATTCTCTTCATTCTATCTTTGAATGTTTAAACAATTTGGTTTTGACTTTTAGGACGAAGTTAAAAATATTGTGTTATGCTTGAAAGAAGCTGTAAGTGTTTTATTTGAGTATGCTGTGTTTGTGTGTTTTGTACTATATAACTTGTTAGTCATATTTTTTTTAATGTATGTAATGTTTTTATGTATACAGGTCGACCATGTAAACGGGTCTTTGGCCCATGGACTTTCCAGTATAAATAAGTAAAACAAAAAAACAAGGTTCTTAATTTTACTTCTGGAAATGAGTCCCCCCCCCCCCCGTGTCCTTCTATTTAAACCACTGCTAGTAGTAGAACTATTGTTACAGGTAGGTAAGTTATTTATATGTTTTCTAAAGGGTGACCATATCTTTTTCTTTCTTGCAGATAAAAATCCTGACAAAAAGGCAGCTCCTAATCCTAGAAACCTATCTGACGACAAAGTACAACGTGAGTACATTAAGGCTTTATCATTTACCAAGTGCCTTAGTGTTACAGACCTTTAAAGGTCCCAGGCTTATATGCTAGAATGGAGTTCCAAGTTCCAGATATTTGAAGGGATGAAAGAGTTGTGGATTATTTTGATGCCCCTGACACAAATTCTTGTTGTTTAACCCATTTGCTCATCAACAGTTTGGTTAAAGGAAAGTCGTCATTATTACTCGTTCCCACCACAGCAAAGCTTACCCTCCAGTTAAGCTTTTAATGTATGTTGTGGCATTTTTCTCATGCCGCAACATACATTATTTTAACTCGCAAAAATCTGCAAACCATAAGTATGGTGGACGTGGACGGTGGCCTCCATTATCTGTAAAGGTGCAGCTGACGCATTGCTTGCTTTAGTACTAAATGTACTAAAGTGGTGGTGCGTTACCAACTCTTACAATAATATCTACCTCTGCTATACTTCGGTTGTGGATTTTACAAGTTATAATAATCTATTTTAGTCTGTCTTCGTATGGCTTCTAGTGCAGACCCTGCACCATTTTGGTTGCCCTCCTCTGGACTGCCTCCATTCTGTCTATGTTCTTGCAGGGATGGGGTCTCCAGAACTGCATGCAGTACTCCAGATAGGGTCTCACCAACTGTCTGTACAGAGGAATAACAACTTCCTGTTTTCTACTGGTGATGATGCCTCTCCCTATGCACTGAGAATCTTCCCAGCACTCTTTACTGCCTTCTGACGTTGCTTGCCTACCTTAAGGTTGTCTGATATGAGTACCTCCAGGTCCCTTTCTGTTTTTGTTGTTGTTAGTACCCCCCCCACCCCAATTGTGTACTCTTCCCCTGGGTTTTTGTTTCCCAGGTGCATTACTTTGTATTTCTTTGCATTGAAACTAAATTGCCATACTCTTGACCATTGCTCCAACCTTGCCAAGTCCCTTCTCATCCTTTCCACCCCTCCTTGTGTATCAGACCCATTGCAGATCTTTTGTCATCTGCAAAGAGGCATACTATCCCTTCTAACCCATCCACAATTTCACCTGTAGAGACATTACAGTAACAGCCCCAGTACTGAACCCCACAGGACCCCATTAGTAACTCCCCTTTCTCCAGAGTGTTCTCTGTTTACTATTACCCTCTACGTCCTAAAGCCCAGTCAATTTGTTACCCAGGCTACCACCCTGGGACCCACTCCCAAGCGGGCTAACTTGTTTATTAATCTTTTGTGTGGTACTGTGTCAAATGCCTTGCTAAAATCTTAGTATGCCACATCTGCATCCCCTCCCTGGTCTACTACTTTGGTCACCCAATCAAAGAAGTCTATTAGATTTGTCTGACATGAGCTTCCCACTGTGAATCCATGCTGCCTTGGGTCGTGTTCCCCACTGGCCTCTAGGTACGCGACAGTTCTTTCTTTCAGAAGTGATTCCATCATTTTTCCTACCACTGAGGTCAAACTAACAGGTCTGTATTTTCCTGCCTCTGTCTTGCTCCCACATTTGTGAAGAGGGATCACATCCATCTTCCTCTAGTCCTAGGGTACCACACCATTCTCACATGATTTGTTAAAAAGGGTAGTCAGTGGTTTCACTAGATCTCCACTTAGTTCTTTTAGAATTCTGGGGTGAATCCAGTCAAGTCCCATTGCTTTGTCCATCTTGAGTATTAAAAGTTCTTTCAGGACACTTTCTTCTGTGAAAGGACTGGTATCAACCCCCCTGCCCAGTGTGTTTTCTATTTTTTGGCTTAGATACTTCCCCGTCTTCTTTTTTTGTTAATACTGAGCAAAAGTATTCGTTCAGTATCTCTGCCTTTTCACTGTTGCTCTCTGCCCACCTCCCCTCCCCATTATTAAGCCTCACTATCCTTCCCTTGGTCTTTCTGCAGGGTATTGAATATATAGCATAAGGATTTCTGTTTTGTATACCTCTTGTATTATATATTTTTTTCTTTGTTGTTCTACATTTCATATTTCCTGTCAATGTAATTGCGAATTGTATGTGTATGTGCCTCAGGACCTCCTTGTGAATGAGCTTGCTCAACGGAGTCTTTCCTGCAATAAACTTGAACTTTCTTCGCTCCTTAATGTATCTATAAAAGGTTTCAGCCCCCTTCTTTACTGAGCTGGCTATCTTTTCCTCGGACTGGGCCTTTGCTATCCTGTCTGCCTCCCTGCTTCCCTCTGCTTTAACTGATGCAGTTATCTGTCCTGCTCCTTCTGTGATTACTCATACTTCCTGAATCCTGTCTTTTTCTCCCCAGCCTTCCTTGACACACCTTTTGACAACCATAGTGTTTTTATTTTGTTTTGTTAAGGGATAAATATATTATCTGTATCCCTTAGAGTTCCTTTAGAGTCCATCTGCCTCTATAGATTACTCCCTACTTCAAGTCATAATCTAGGTCACTGGAAAATTGCACCCACAATTGTTTTTGCGGAATCTGCAATTTTTACTATTCTCCTCAAAACTGACATGTTCCACAATTTCTTGCAATTTTGAGTTTTACATTGAACTGTGTAAAAAAAAAAAAAACAAAACAAAAAAAAAAGTATTAATATTTTTAATAAAATACTCTCAAATATATTGACAGTTTTGCATGCAGACTTGGGTTTGGCCAAAACAATGCAGTGCAAGGTAGGGCAAGGGTTTTATGTGACACTGCTTTCTTTTGAATCTTTGTCTTGGTTTCAAAATCCATTGGCCAAGCATAAGTACACTAGTACACTTAAACACTTAACATTTGTTTTGTGTTGAAGCAGTCTATCAGAAAACATTTTGTTGCCACAGAAACTGAAACAAAAGATGGGAGAAAAGGTGCAAATTATCGCATTCACTTAAATGTGGTGCTAACACAAAGGGCACCACCTATATGGAATTCACTACCAAAAAATGTAGTTAATAACGACACGGTACATAGTTTTAAAACTTGACTTGATGACTACATGAAGGAAATAAAGCATAAATACCACCATTAAGTTGGTGTCGAGTTCATTATGGGCCTTGGCCTTCTGAACTTGTAGAATAACTCTGGAGCTATAACTATGATGCCATATTGTAAGTGGTAGGGCAAGTTTTTCCTTGTGAGCATTCTTTCATTCAGACTAGTTTTGATTCAAACAGCTGAGGACTTTGGGATGCCCCTGCTGATTTTAAACTTGAATCAACTAGTTGCTAACTGTAATATCACTCTTAGCAGTCTGCCACCTAGATGATCACATGCAAAGACTGCAATAAAAACCTGGCTAAAGTCTAAAATCAAGCTTCAAACAACATGAAGTCTTGCTATATTATAGACATTAGCAGTTTGATCCAGCTCTAGAACTGCCCCGGAGGTGAAATGGTTAAAACCATTCCAAAATAGAATTTTGGCACGAGAGCAGCTCTATCTGTGTCATTTCAAACTTGAACTGTCAGATTCTTTACTCCGCCTCAGTGAACAGTCGCTCCGGAGATTTCTCCTTCTGCTCAGTTCATTCTCGGTTTAAAAAGTGTTTTCGGTTGGTTAACCGAGAATAGTTTTATTTAACACATAAAACCGTTGTCAAAGCTCTATCTGTGGTAACCGTAAGTAAATGAAGGTTTTGTCTGTGTGGAACTTGTAAGTTATCGGTTCGGTTTTGAACCGATCAGTGAGTTTAAAACACATTTAAAACTAAAATTACTATTTTAGAGTGCGGTTCCCGGTTCTTATCGGGTCTAAAAAAGCGGTTATTATGTTTTCCAATACCAGTAAACACAGTTAGGAACCGATAAGGTGTCTTGCCTGGCACTGCAGTTAAAGGAGCAAGTTTTTGGATTGAAGCTGGCGTATGTCTGAAACCAAAAAACCGGGCCCTGGGTTTCAACACTGTGATGTTTGTGGGAAGTCTTTGCCAAGGCTGACCCACACACCACATGTGTTTATTGTCTGGGTTTGACCACCTCCAGTCAGACTGCCAGGTATGTAGAATTTCCTGCAGCCACCCTGGAAAAAGATTGGGCAGGCTCAGGGAACGAGAGGCGTAAAGTCAGCTGACCGATAGCAGCCCCGTTCGTGCCAACCGAACCAGAGGGAGTGCCTCTTGACCAGGGCCAGACTTCCTCGGCAAAGAAAAGCTGGTTCTGAGGAACCAATTCCAGTAAAGAAAACAAGAAAATCAGCAGATCTGGAGTCCAAAATTCTTTCTCCAACTGCTGCAGAGATAGCAAAGCCATACAAATTGTCCAGTCACTGTCTCAGGGTCCGTCGAACCACCACTATCTGGTGAAAGGTCGGTTTCCAGTCCCAGTGGTTCAGGATTATGATATTGAGGAATTTTATGAACCAGAGGAGGGGAGGAGGATTATGAACAGTATGAATGTGGCTGGGAAGGTCTGGGTGTGCCCACTGAACCGGGCATCTCCCCAGACAGACCTTTAGAATCCCCCCATGCTGTCTGAGTCCCCATCTCATTTCATGTTTTATAAAAGTTGCTGAAACCCTCCAGCTTCCTTTAGAAGAGGCTGTGGATGAGCAAGAGGAGCCTGATTTTGTAGAAGTGATGGATATTCCAGAGTCTAGGAGATTGTCTATTCCTTTACATAAGTCTTTTAGAAACAAACAATTAAAATTTTAAAGCTCCTAATTCTGTGCTCCTGTAGATAAAAAGATGGACAGAAGGTATACATTGTCAGGCCCTGATACAGAATTCCTTTCTCAGCAATGCAGTCATGTTGGAGTAGTTCAGGCTGCTGCCTGTGATAAAGCTAATATTACCCTGGCTTCACATCCTCCTGACAAGGATTCCAGGAAGATTGATGCCGTGGCAAAAAAAACAGTATATGGCAGCCTCTCTGGGACTCAGGCAAGCAAATTATAGCTTATGTAGCTAGGTATCAGAAATCTAGATGGGATACTGTTATGCAATTAGCCAAGCAGGCCCATGGCCAGCTGGCTAGTGAACTAGAACAGGTGGCTGCTGATGGCATTGAAGTCTCTAAGGTTCAGTTTCATGCTGCTGGGATGTTAATGATGTTTCCTCTAGGGTCATGGCCACATCTGTAGCTTTTACGTGGGTTGGCCTGGCTCAGGTGTACTAGTTTGTCTAGGATACCCAGACTAAGGCTATGGATTTTCCTGTAGTGGGAAATTCTCTGTTTGGAGAGCAGACAGAGAATTACATGAAAAAGATGGATGAATATAGGACTACTTACAAGAGTGCCCAGGCTAAGGGGCGGCAAGCCACTCCTCAAAGGCATGCCCCAGGGGTAGAGTAGAGCCTTTTCACAGGCCTTTCTACCAGACTCAGGCCTCCTCTGCCTATGCTCAGAGGGCTTCCTCAGAGGCAGGGCAGGCGAGGGTGGGCAGACCTGCTCCCCCCCCAGCCTAAAGCTCCTTGAAACAGGCACCTGATGGGGTGCCCAGGGCCATTCTCCTGTACCAGTGGGGGCAGGCTGGCTTACTTCAGTCAGAATTGGGCTTCTTTAACCTCAGACAAGTGGGTTCTGGAGTAGTAAGCCAGGGTCTGGTTCTCCGCTTCAAAGATTTCCCAAGTTGAAGCAGACTTTTCTACTGCAAGTGCTTCAGAGACCCTCGCTCTGGAAACAGAGGTCTCATCCCTGTTAGCTCTCAGAGCAGTAGAAAGGGTTCCTCCCTGCATCAGGGCAGGGTCTGTATTCAGATACTTCCTTACCAAAAGACAGGAGAATGGGCCCATTTTAGATCTCAGATATCTGAACAAGCATCTTTTGAAACCAATGTTCAAAATGGTAACTCTGGCAATGATTTTACCTTCCCTAAGGCCAGGGGACTGGCTAGCCTCCCTGGACCTCAAGGATGCCTATTTCCATGTCCTAATCAGAAGATCCCATCGAAACCTCAGATTCGAACTGCCCTCAGGTCATTACCAGTTCAGAGCAATGTCCTTGCCTTACCTCTGCTCCAAGGGTATTCACAAAGTGTCTAGCAGTGGCAGTGGCCCACTTAAGGAGGCAGAGGATTGCTGTTTTCCCTATCTAGACGACTGGCTCATTGTAGGCCAGTCCCGGAACAGGTAAAATCTCACCTGCAGGTCCCCAGCAGCTTCTCACCTCCCTGGGTTTTCTGCTAAACCTACCAAAGTCGGTTCTGGAACCAGTCCAGGTACTCACCTTTATAGGGCAGAATTGGACACAAAGCTAGCCAGAGCCTTTCTTCCTCCAGAAAGGGTAAGGAATTTAGTGGCTCTGGCCTCTTCCTTCACTCTGCAGGTCTCTCGACGAGCAAGACACTTTCTGCAGCTCCTGGGGCACATGGCTGCATCCAGAGCTGTTGTGCAGGGAGCCAGATTTCAGATGAGAGACTTTCAGTTTCACTTGAGAACCTTTTGGTCTCAGAGAAGAGACCCCCTTTCCAAGTTAGTCCCAGTGACTCGAACCTTGATCCTAGCTCTTCAGTGGTGGCAGCATCAGAGCAATTTAAGAGCGGGGGTCCCCTTCATTTCCCCTTCTCACGACTTGACTCTCACTACAGATGCTTCCCTTCTGGGTTGGGGAGCCCACATGGGCGACCTTTCCACTCAGGGAGTTTGGTCCCCAGGAATCTCTGCTCCACATCAATTTGCTGGAACTCAGAGCTGTCTTTTAGCTCTTCAAGCATTTTCTGCATCTGTCCACAACAAGGTGATACAAGTCAGAACAGACAACACCACAACAATGTGGTACAGCAACAAGCAGGGGCACTCGGTCTTGACCTTGTGCACGAGGCAATGAAGTTGTGGTCTCTGGCCTATTCCTGAACACTTCCCTCATAGTAGTTCACCTTCCAGGGAAGGACAATGTCCTAGCGGATGCCCTCAGCAGGATTTCCCAGGGCCATCACGAATGGTCCCTGGATCCTCAAGTGCTGGGGATAGATTTTGCCAGGTGGGGCATCCCTCAGATAGATCTTTGTGCAGCCCCAGACAATCACAAACTTCCTCTGTTCTGTTGCACGCCTCCAGTGCTGGGCTCAGTTCCCCTGGATGCCCTTCTTCTGGATTGGGAGGAAGTTCCTCTATGCTTCCCCCTTCTCTCTCTATTCAAGTACTAGTCAAAATCAGATCTCAGCCTTGCAGGGTGATTCTGATTGCCCGGATTGAGGCCAGGCAGCCCTGGTACCCACTCCTTCTGTCTCTGACAGTCCATCTTCCCTGTGCCTCCCAGGAATCACAATCTGTTGACTTGTGCCCAGGGAAGGGTTTGGTATCGGACCTCAAATCCCTCAACCTCAAGGCCTGGCTCTTGAGGAGTTAGAGTTTGTTGATTTACACCTCCTCAGGGTGTTCTTGAGATCCTAAAGGCTTCTGAAAGCCTTCCACTAGGAGCTACTTATAGTTCTAAATGGAAAAGGTTTTCCATTTGGTGTGCTGGAAAAATATTTCCCAGAATCTGCTGATTTCCCATTTTGTTAGATTACATGGTACATCTTAATTCCTTGGGTCTCAGACCAGCTACCCTGAGAGTTCATTTGGCAGCTGTATCTGCTTTTGTGTCAGCAGGAAAGTCATCCCTCTTTCCTCTCATCCTGTGTTTTCCAAGTTTTTTAAGGGATTACTCCTATACTAATCCTCCTTTGGGAACCGGCCCCTGCTTGGGACCTTAATGTTTGCATTGCCCAGTTAATGCAACCCCCTTTTGAACCTCTGTCTTCTGCAGAGCTTAAGTACCTAACTTGGAAAACTGTTTTTCTAGTGGTTATCACTTCTGCCAGATGCATAAGTGAATTGCAAGCCCTGTCAGTGGAGACTGACTTTATTTCTTTCCACAGGGATAAGGTAGTCCTTAGGACTAATCAAGATTTTTGCCTAAGGTGGTTTCAGATTTCCATCTTAATCAATCTATCTCCTTCCAGTATTTTTCACTGATCACTCCTCTTTGGGTGAGAGGAGGTTGCACAGCCTGGATGTTAAGAGAGCTCTTAGTTATTATATAGAGCGTACCAAGGTCCAGAGTTGAATCCTCCAACTTTTCCTTACCTATGGTGAAGTTGGGAAAGGCAAACCTGCCACTAAGAGATCAATAGCCAGGTGGATTGTCTCTTGTATCAATTTTGTTATCAGAGTGGGCAGAGCCCCCTCCCTGGTTTGAGGGCTCATTCTGCCAGGGTACAGCTGCGTCTCTAGCTGCTGCCAGAGAACATCCTTATTAGAAATTTGCCAGGCTGCTACTTGGAAAGCGGTACACACTTTTACCAAAGCATTACTCCCTGGATGTCAGGCCAGGAGATGCTCGGTTTGGCACAGCTGTTCTTCAGAGCCTATTCCCTAAGTAGGTTCTGCCCTCCTCCATGGAGGTACTGCTGTGTATTCTGCTAATGTCTATAATATAGCAAGACTTCATGTTGTTTGAAGAAAAAATTACTCACCTTAGTAATGTTGTTTTCTAATGAGTCTTCTATATTATGAACCTCCAACCTGCCCCTCTCAGAACCTCTACTTGGTGGGGTGCGGGCAACTAGTGTGGGCACTACTTATGTCCTGTTAGCATTTTGTCCCTTTGGGACTTTGGGGTAGTGTATGTATGCGTTGTGTTTTATTATACTTATGTTCCATTTTCATATTATTAGAATGGTGTTAGTATTTCTGGTCCCTGACTTGAGTCTTGGGTGTTGGGACCATCAATGGTTTATTATTTAGGTAGCCATTTGGCTAGTGTAGGTTACAGCTTCCACACAGACCTTAGTGAGTTTGGCTCGTAAAGATCTGACAGTTCAAGTTTGAAATGACACAGATAGAGCTGCTCTCGTGCCAAAATTCTATTTTGGAATGGTTTTAACCATTTCACCTCCGGGGCAGTTCTAGAGCTGGATCAAACTGCTAATGTCTATAATATAGCAAGACTCCATTAGAAGAAACAACATTACTAAGGTGAGTAATTTTTTCTTATAAGTCACATAAAATGTATTGTAACATTTAGTTTTAGCTAAACAAAACCATTGCAGCCGGAGTGAAACAAAGGCAAATTACAGGTTAACCTGGTTACTGTATGATGCAGTAAAAATATATTGACTTTTTTTTTTTCTTTAGTATTTTTTGGTAACCGGGTAAGGCCCACTAGGCACAAGTGCCTGTTTTCAGGAGCAACCCAGGAGCACTGAGGAGCTTAAGTGACTTGCTCAGAGTCACACAGTATGCAACTGGAGGTTGTGGGAATCAAACCCAGGTCTGCTAGATGTCTTCATCTCACTCACAGTTTGTTACTCTAACCTCTAGTCTATATTGCCAGGCCCCAGTAACCCCCAGATTTAATGTATAAATATGTGGTTTTAAAAATAGCGTACTGTACCTACAGTGCAAATTATGAACATTAAACACTTTAACAACATTTTACTAAAACTGAACTATTACCCACTCTATCTGCTTATTTTTTCTTGTATCAAAGTCAGTGAATAGCTGGCAGAGCACTGTAAACAACTGTTGATTAGTCTTCATTATTCTACATCCAGAAGCAAACAAAAAATCTTCTGGATATATTTAATATTGATTTGCTGTGGTTCACGTTATAGCATCTATTTAGCACTGTATGAGGCAGATGCTTTTACATTTTGGAAGATAGGCAATGCTTACATTAGCTTATCAGTTTAGCATTCATTTTATGAACATAAACTTTTCTTTATGTTTTAAGCATATTCAAGTGGCAGTATATTCATTTAGCAGTTTATACTGACTAATATATGCTGCAGGAAACATTAAAAGATTTATTGTGAAACACTCAGGGTCCATAGTAGAACTCCCGCAATTTCCCCTGCAGTTTTTGCATAAAGCTCCGCAGTTTTGGGTAACTTTTTCTGCAATTTTTATTTATTTATTTCAGATATCAGAATTACAACCCTTTGAGTCAGAGACTCGTTTACAAAGGCTCCATGTCAGCAAGATACAGGAAATAATATATACAGGACAATGCAACATGTGGCAGTGGTACAGAGCAAACAAGGTGTAGCAAATGACAGTAAATTATAAATAGTACACATGGGTGAGGATTGTACAAGTTATCTACAGAGAGGGAGAGGGCATTATAGTGTGACCTATGCAAAGAGGTAGCTAAAGGGAGAAACAGATAGGGGTTAGGGGTAGGAATGAACAGGAATACCAACAGTCATTTAGCAGTACATTCATATACTTAGCAGTACATTCAGTACAATCAGAGAGGAGGGAAAACAATATATAGTGGAGGTATGTAATATACAAGGTAACTATACTGGGAGAAATAATATAAATTATACAAGTTGTACAAGGCCACTATTACAAGGAGGTGACTAATAGGCGGGAGAGGAGGCAGTGCTAGGGGAGATCAAGGTTGGGGCAGTTACAGCAACAAGCATTGAGGAGGTAGTTTTTAAGGGCTGATTTAAAAGGCCCAAGTCTTTGCTCAGTGGTGACAGGGATTGGAAGTGAGTTATACCAAGAGGGGGTGTGGTAGCAGAAAGACCTCTGTGTTAGGGAGGTCCTGACCCTAGAGACTTGTAGGGTGGCTCGAGAGGAGCTGCAGGTTGAGAGGGTGGGGGCAGAGTGGCCGATGATGGACGAGAGGCCTGGAGGAGGCCATACCTGCAACAATCTTTTTGGTCAAGAGGCAGGACTGGTAGGTAAGTCATCAAAGCTGAGGATGTTTGCTAAAGAGTACACTGTACAGGTGTGGGTGAGGGGAGTTGAGCCAGTTAGAAGACAACATGCTTTATTGAGTGACATCTTGATTTTATGTAGGACTGTGTTGTCAGCAGCACCGTAGATTAACAGACCATAGTCTGCTAGTGACAGCACTGAGGATGTGATGACCAGGCGCAATGCATCGTGGGGCAGGCAGTCCCTGTGGCAGTAAAGAAGACCTATATGAGAGTTGGTAGCTGTGCAAAGAGTGCTTATATGGTTGTGGAAAGAGAGAGATGTGTCAAAAGTGACACCGAGCTACTTAAAGGTACAGTAGTTGTTTGCTGTAGGGGAGGAGGTTTTTCGCTGTGACGTGGAGATGGAAGATTTTGTGTTTGTGGTGGTTATGGGCGAATATCATTGACTTTGTGTTTTCTAGGTTCAGGACAAGTTTGTCGTCAGAGAACCAACTCTCTGCTTGGGCTAAGGAGAGTTGGAGCGTGTTTTGGAGGTGAGTAGAATAAGGGTGTGAGGCAAACAGAACAGCATAGTCGGCGCAGAGAAGGGGGGGACCCTCATAGATGGTTAGGAGAGTGTTTAAAAAGAGACTAAACAGTAGATGTCCCAGGATAGAGCCTTGGGGAACCCCCGAGCGGACCAGGCCCTGCACTGGAGATGGTATTGCCCATCTTGTCACACTGGGTACGGGTGAATGTGCCTTTTTTCTAGTGCAGAGTGGAGAAAGTTAGAAAACTCAATGAGGGCTGAGGTGGTACTGTGGCCATGACGAAACCCATGCTGTTCACGGCAGAGGAGGTTATGGGCGGAGAGGTACTCAGTGAGCTGGTCTGCCACGATTTTATCCAGGGCTTTGGATAGTGATGGAAGGATAGAGATTGGATGAAAAGTTCCAGGTTTGGGTTTGGAAACCACTTTTGTGGATGGCGGTAATCACTGCATTTTTCCAGGCAAGGGGGAATTGGCTGAGTCAAAGAGAACGATTTTAGGAGGTTGGTTGGGGGTGGGGTGGGGTGAGAACAGAGTCGAGGACTCTTTTGAGTAGTTTAGTATCCAGTGAGTCACTACTATGGCAAGATCCCTTAAGGGTGCTGAGGAGATGTGGTTTGGCCTTATGCAGAGAAAGGGTTATGGGACGGGTCTAAGTGGGGTCAGAGTCAAAGAAGTTTGAGGGGAGTGCAGAGCAGAGATCTGTGAAAGCATTATTTAAGCAGTCAGCAGTGTCCATCTAGTCAGTGATCCGGGTTCCATTGACATTAAGTTGTGTTTGGGAGACAACACTTTTACCATTGAGTTCCTTGATACTGTCCCAGAAATTGCGAGATGAGCCCCAGGATGAGGCAAGTTTTGACCGGACATATTCAGCCTTGGCTTTGAGGATGGCCCAGGTACACTTATTTCTGGCTGCATGGTAGACTTGTCTGTCAGGTAGGTAGTCTGTAGGTGTCAGCGTGTCTCAGTTGGTAGCACATCCTCCTCTGGACCAGAAGGTCGTGGGTTCTCATCCCACACCAGGATTGGACTTGCACCTAAAAATCGCTGGCATCCGAGTGCAGTATTGGGGGTTGCTGTACTGCTGTGGTGTGCTGTCCTTTGGATGAGACGTTAAACCGAGGTCCCTTCTGCCCATCCTGGTGTTGTCCTGGTGGGTGTCCAGGTGGAAGTAAAAGAACCCAGGACACTCTTAGCAAAGAGCAGGGAACATTCCCGGTGTCCTGGCCAACATTCCCTTTCCCATAAACTGGTTCATGCAATTATCCAGGCTGTGTGTGGGTGATGATGTGCGATATGGCCACCACCACACATTCAGTCACTTCACTACCAGTCTAGCATTGCTTGTCAAGCGCTTTGGGATACTGTGTATGAAAAGCACTATATAAATGCGGATGATTCTTCTTCTTCAGTGGTTTTGCCTGAGTACAGTGCCCTGTACCAGAGGTTATCTCTGTTGTGCATTAGGCTAAGCAGTGAGGGTGTGATCCAAGGGGAGCCATGGTCACGGACAGCTGTTGTAGTGAGGAGGGCGAAAATTTCACATGCTTTGTTAAAGGACTTAACAAAGTAGGCTACGGCCGAGTCAGTATCTGGTGCAACCTCGATGGGTGACCAGTTCCAGGAAAATAGGATCTCCTTTAGTTGACCAAGCTTATCAGGTCATAGGCGATGTCTGGTGACCAGTTTGGGGGGGTAGTTTAGGTATTTTACAGGGCCAGGAGAAAATGATGGGAGAGTGGTCACTAAGCACATCAGATAGCACAGTAGTACTGGAGATCTGATGGGGCTTGTTGGAGAGAACAATGTCTAGTAGGGTGGAGGTTCCTTCCTGAGGCAGGGTTGGTTCTGGTGGGCTGGTTGATGAGTTGGGTGAGATCTAGCTCAGCAGTGGCATCCCTAGCCTGAGCAGCAGTACCAGCATTCCAGTTTATATTAAGGTCTTCCAGAATGATGTGTTCCTCTTTGGGCGGTAGGGTAGTGATATAGTTAAGGAGGGACTGAAAGGAAGGAATCTGGTGCCTTGGGGGTATATAGACCACCGTGAGAAATAAGGGAGCTCTGGAGGGGTCAGGAATAAGTTTGAGAGAGAGCTTGGGAGCCGTTGGGGGTGGGCAGGGCAAGCCCAAGTAGCAAGTCCCATAAGTATATGGCACAACCTTCACCATGTTTGGTGCTACGATCCTCCCTGAAGGGGGAGTAACCTGGGAGCACAATTGCAGAGTCTGGGGTGGTCCTGGTCAGCCAGGTTTCCACTACAATCAGTGTGTCAAGTTGGTGCTGGGCAATCCATCCCTGGAGTTGTGTGAATTTCTTTAGGAGGCTGCATATGTTCATAGACGTGATACATAGCGAAGGGGGTAGCTGGGGTTGGTGTTAACAGGTGTGGGTCCAGGGTTCGGGTGGATGTTGCCGGACAACATGAGAAGGAATGATATCACTCTAATAAGAGCAAGGTATCGCATGCAGTGACAGGAGCAGGAGCTGTAGGCAGAGAGTGCAGGGGAGGAGGTAAGGATGGGGAGGAGCGGAGCACGGGAAGGTGAGTAGGAGTGTGGTTGCGAGGGGATAAGGTTGGGGGACGGGGAAAGATGTGCTGGCTGGGGATGGTCAGGAGGGGCTGGGTAAGGGTGGTGGTATGCAGGTGGGACAGGGTAAGGTAGTGGTGTGGGTAGGGTGGGGGGAGGGTCATGTTGGTTGGGACATGCTTGGCAAGGATGCATAGGAGGAGGATTATTAATGTTTGGAAAGGGCCATTGTGGCCAGCAATGGTGAGGCTCACTATGTTGGACTAAGGTATAAATGGGGTGGAATACTAGAAAGGGGTGAAAAGGGCTGTCAGCAGCAGGCCTGCACCAATGGCTCAGTGGTCGGGCCACTGACTATGGTGCCAAAGGTGCAAGGTTTGAATCCCAGGCAGGGGGGGATAGGTGCCAGTGAGAGAAAAGGTGTTCGGTGGCAGAAAAAAGTGGGGTGGGGGGGGGAGGGAAAAATGGGCGTGCACTAGCAACTCCTAGAGGTCAAGGGAGTGAGCAGTGAGGTGGGAAGGGGACGAGGTAGAGGATGAGAGCAGAAGGAGAGGAGTGGAGCCAAGGGAGTAGAAGGAGCTGGAGAGCAAGCACTAAAGTGGAAATGAGTGAGTAAGGAAGGTGAGGGAGGAGGGAAGTAGAGCAAAGGATTGGGCAGAGAGGTGTAAGCAGGAACTGAGGGATAAGTGTTAAGGCAGTGACCTCTAGTGGTTGTGGTATAATCAATATAATCTGTAAATCGGCAAATCGGAAAACAGTGTGTTAGGTTCTGGCAGAACAGAAAGTCACATGACAGGGAAGGTTCATAAATTAAGGGACGTCCTTGAGTGGGAGGGTGGCTGGGACAGGCTAACACCCCCAGCAAACAGGCTCCAAGGAGGAGGCTGCTTCTGTACCTGTTTGGTGCCCTGTGGTCCAAGCTGTCCCCCTTGGTCCGTGGGGGGTGAGGATGCTGCAAGCTGTGCTGGGGATGGGCTGGGGATGGGGGTTCCCTCCCCGAGGGCCTAAAATAGGTGGAAGAACAAAGGAATTGTGATTAGTATGCAGAGGGACATTTAAGGCACAACTAAAGGGCTGTACTGTGCATGCGTGGGAGGGGGCTACTGCGAAATGCGCGGGATGGAAATGCTAGCAGAGGGCTGGAGAGCAGAAACAGTGGAGCCCCGAGAGATGCCAGAAAACACCACAACCATGCAGTGGGCCTCAGTCTGTGCGCTCAGTGAGTAACAGATAAAACAAGCTATGAATATGCCACAGTTTCAGCTGTTAGATACAGATTTTACAGGCATTTAAGACAGCTAGAGATGGTCTTTACAGGCACTTAAATCACAGTTGCTAGAGACAGACTTTCAGGCATTTAAGATGCTCATACAGGGTTATAAACAGATGCAGAGAATGAAACTAGGCAGATATCCAGAAACACAGAGCAAGGCTCATAAAGTAACAGCTCCAGACCTCTAAAACAGGCCACAGCTGAGGAGAATTAGCAGAGAGAAAATCAATTGGTCAGTGTCTGCAGACAGATATCCTAGAATACCCCCAGCAAACAGGCTGCAAGAAGGAGGAGGCTGCTACTTTACCTGTTCAGTGCCCTGTGGTCCACGCTGTCCCCCTAGATCTGTGGGGGGGGGGGCTGTGAGCTGTGCTGGGTATAGGGGTCCCATGCTCCCACGCAGTCCACACTATCCCTCAGGTCCATGGGAGGTGAGGAGGCTGAGAGCTGTGCTGGGGATGGGGGTCCCCAGGGTCTGTTTGGTGCCCTGCGGTCCACGTTGTCCCCCTAGTTCCTTGGGAGGTGAGGAGGCTGTGAGCTGTGCTGGCACTTGTGCCTCGTGGGCCTTTCCCGGTTACCAAAAAATATAAAAAAAAAATACCAGTGGCCCTGGTCATAATCTTCTTCATAATGCTCTGTTGTGACATCACAATCTGTTGACATGGGAGTAACTGTGCCACAACACTTAGCCTGCAAATCCTGGCAGAAATTCAGCCTTACCACGCCGTGCCATCGAAAGAAAGTCCTACAGAAGTTCCTCATGGAGCAGGTAGCCAGCAGAGAGCAGAGGTCTTCTGTGGCCCCCTCTGCCCAGTTATCTATGTCCTCCATGGACTCCCAGGTCACCAAAGCCCGGGAAAAATCTTCGGGGAAACACTCTTGTTGGGACATGGGGAGGCCCAAGGACTGCCCCCCCTCGGCGATCCCGGTTTTTGCTGTATTCATCCTCTTGTTCTCCAGGGATCACTCTTTCGACAGCTTCAGCATTGGTGCCTTGCCCCATGCAGGCCTTTGCATCCTCCAGGCTCCCCATGGTGGATTCTCCTCCCGCCTGTCATCGGGTGGTGGAAGGGGCTTTCTTCATTCTTGAGATGTCTTGAGACTCAAGAGCCGTCGGCACCAGGCCTGCCCACTACCTCCTTAGCTAGTGGGTCGTCAACAGACCAGGCCCTCATGCTCCCTTCATTGACGCCTGTGTCAACTACAGTTCCCTTCCCTGCCATCACCTTCAATACCATTCTGACCTCTGTCACTACTTCCTTATTCAACAGCTAGCTGCATGGCCCAAGCTGTCGTTGCCCGCACTGTTGGCGACTGTTTCGGCAGCTCACCTGCTAGGCCTGCACGCCTCGCACCCCCAACAGATTCATTGCTGTGGCATTTGGCAGCCCCTGCTCCAGAGCAGTCTGACGATGAAGAGGAGTATCATGCTGATCCTCTTCTCCCTGAGGTGGATGAGGAGGAAGTAGACATGGAAACCTCTGACAGGTCCACTATCATCTTCTCTGTAAGTGAGGAGTCTGTTAAGCACACTCCTAGGTCTCCCCCTGAGGACCCCTCCTTCAGTGTTATGAAGCAGCTCTCCTCCACTACGGGGTTCCAAACTGAGGGGGATGAAACCAGAAGGAATATGGTGGACTTCTTGGAGATCCCTGAGTCTCTACCTAAGATCATTCTTCCACTGCTGTCTGCCTTAAATAATGCAACCACAGCAGCCTGGCGCAGGCCTAATATGGTGCCAGCTATGTCCAGGAAGGCTGATAAACTTTATCAGGCACCTCAGAGATTACCCTTTTATGTAGCCCAGCCTGAGACTGACTCTGGTTATTAAAGCTGCATATGACAGAACTAGGACCCCCATGCACCTTAGTTCCCTGCCCCCTGATCGTGAGTCTAGGAGGTTGGATTTGTGGGAAAAGGATTTTAACCTCTGCCACCCTTGGCCTTTAGATTGCCAGATACTTGGCTCACCTTATCAAGTACAAAAATACCCTCTGGAGGAAGGGCAAAGCGACTGCTTAGTCCCTTTCCAAAGGGTCTCACAAGCAGGGCCTCTTCAATGTAAGCCAGGCCTCGGAGGATGTTAGCAAGCACCTCCTCAGAGCCACCTATGATATGGTTGACACTACAGTCTGGGCAGCTGCTTCCAGCATTTGCCTTAGAAGGCACTCCTCACTGCAGGTCTCTGGCTTTGCCAGTGACGTCCAGCAAAAGGTGATGAACACCCCTTTTGTGGGTTACAAACTTTTTGGTCCAGATGTGGAGGGCATTACTAATGAGCTGCAAGCTTCTGTTAGGGCCATTCATTCAGTCCACTCCTTATACTATACCCAGCTGTGGTTCTCCTTTCGAAAGCCCTCCCACAAATCGGGTCCCGGAGGCAAACTTCAGGGTAAATACAGAGCCAGTTCGACCTTTCCTGCTCCCCCTCCCTCCACCAGCTCTTCGGCCAAAAAGTCCATAGGTGGCAGTGCAGCCCCTGCTGCCAATTCAGCCTCTGCCTGACTCCTTGCAGGACTGCCTCCCTCCTCCTTTGAGTCAGGAGGTAGTGGTTGGAGGCAGATTCTCCCTCCACTTGTGTCAGTGGAGAACCATCACTTCGGATGCCTGGATCCTGCAGATAATCAAACAAGGGCATGCTCTCGAGCTTTTAGAGCAGTATCCAAACATTCCCCCAGTTCCCCTGTTTTACCCCACTGACAACACAGAATTATTCCAGGAGGAGGTCCTCACCTTGTTGTGCAAGTGGGCCATAGAGTCGGTGTCAGGTGTCAAAGAAACTGGGGATTCTATTCCTGATTCTTTCTGGCTCTATAGAGAACAAGGGACTTGAGGCACATTCCAGACCTCGAGGAACTGAACCTTGTCACCCAGTACAAAAAGTTCCAGATGGTCACTTTGCATGATCTTCCTCCACTACTCAAGCAGGGCAGCTCGCTGTGCTCCCTCGATATGCAAGATGCCTGTTTGCATATCATGGTTTGCCCCCTCAAGCATTACCTGCGGTTCCTATTTCAGGGGGAGCATTAACAGTTCAGGGTATTGCCCTTTGACTTTTCCTCAGCTCCACGGGCTTTATCAAGTGGTTAGCAGCTGTGGCAGCAGCCCTATGTCGTGAGGGCCTGTATGGGTTCCCCTACCCGGATGACTGGTTGCTGAACGTTCAGTCCAGGAAGCTTGTGTTACTCACCCTAGAGCTCACACTGCAGTTGTTTCACTGCTTGGATATCGCGGTCAACCACCCCAAGTTGGTACTGACCCCTTATCAGAGACTGCAATACATGGGGGCAGTTCTGGACTCTACTCAGGGCAAGGCCTTCCTCTGGGCAGGGCAGATTGCCTTATTGCCCAGGCCCAGGAGGTGGCTCAGAGCTGGTATGTGCCAGCCAGAACCTTCCTCTGGCTCTTAGGCCTCTCAGTGGCCATCGTAATGGTCCCTCTGGCCAGGCTGCACATGAGGATGCTACAGTGGACCCTCTGAATCCAATGGGATCAGCGTTCAGATGACCTAGATCGGCTGACTCCAGTCTCCTCAGCAGTCCACAAAGTGCTTCACTGGTGGATGAATCCGGACAATCTCCTAAGGGGTTCCTTTCTATCCCCACCCCACTCTAGGTCCTCACCACACTTGCTTGCGGTCAGGGCTGGTGAGCCCATTTAGGCCCCTGTCAGATCCATGGCCTCTGGTCCCATGGGGAGATGCACCTCCACATAAATGTTCTCAAAATGATGGTGATTCTGTATGCTTTACAGGTTCCTCTGAACCATCTTTCCACGGGTCCTCTTCAGTTGGGCAATCTCAGTGTAGTCTTATTACATCACCAAGCAAGGCGGGACTTATTCCTATTCTCTGTGCCGGAAATCAATGAGGGTGTGGTATTGGGCTCTAGATCATGATCTAGAGCTGTCAGCTGTCCATGTGCCAGGTGTCCAAAACACCTTGATGGACAGCCTCAGCTAGTCACAGTCCAAAGTGCACGAGTGGAAGCTGCTGACCTGGGTCACAGAAGACCTGTTCAACAGGTGAGGTCGCCCAGAGTTGGACCTTTTTGCATCCCCACTCAACTTAAAATTGCTACTTGATCCAGGGGCAGATGTTTTCTGGTGAGATGCGTTTTCCCTTTCCTGGAAAGGGAGGTTTCTTTATATATGTCCTCCCTTCCCTCTAATTCAGAGAGTTCTCATCAAAGTACAGATGGAGGCCGGCCCGGTGGCGCTGAGGGTTGAGGCGCTGGACGCCACACCTCGCGCCACGCTGGCGACCCATGTTCGGGAACGGGCACGGGTTGCCATGGGTCGGCGAGGAGAATAGTTAGGTCCATGGGACTGCTCGCCATCTCGGAGGAGAATTTGGGTGGCGGTGCTTGCCTGACCCTAGCAGAGGCTGGGGGTCGACTGCCCGTAGCTGCAAGCTATGGGGGGTGGGATGGCAGGCGATTGGGGCACACAGGGTGCACCCAGTCGCAGGCGTCATGCGCGCCAGGACCGCCGGGGAAAACAGTGGAAAAAGAGAGCCTGGCAGCATGAAGTTGTTCCTGCGGTGCTGTCCCTGGAAGGGCACCTCCTGGCATGGATCCGTTGGGGTGGGTTGAGTTGCTCCCACCACCCTGCCACTGAAGGGTAAATGCGGGGTGCACAAGGAGGGGGTCTGATCTTCGGGATGGCGCTGGGGAACAACGGATGGCGGGGGGGGGGGTCCGCAGCCGGAGCTCCAGTGGAGGAAAAATAATAGGAAAAAAAAAAACTACAAATGGAGGGTGCCGGCTTGATCCTGGTGGCCCCGTTCCAGACACAGCAGGTATTATTATTATTATTTATTTTTATTTTATTTAGTTTTTGTTGACTGGGTAAGTGCACTGGACAAATCCTGCCTATTTTCAGGTACGACCTGGGAGATGGGGATACAGATGAATGCCAACTGACCTTGAACCAGATTATGCTGTTGGTGGTATTTTTTTAGTGAATGAGGGAAATTTGGCCAGGACACTGGGGAAATTCCACTACTCTTTTCGAGAAGTGCCATGAAATCTGTAGCATCCACCTGAACTACCACCAATCCAGGCAGATGGGACCTCTGTTTAACATCTCATCTGAAAGACGGCACCTCAGAAGTGCAGCACCCCTCTCATGCTGCACTACAGTGTCAGTACTGGGATATTAACCTAAGTGCCAGATGTGGGAACTGAACCCACAGCCCTCTGATCTCCCGGCCTCAGAGGTGAGTGTGCTGTCTACTGAGCCACTGATACTGCTCCTGCAGCAATTGACTGTGGAACCTCTAGTTCCCCTGCCCCTTTGCCGAGACCTGTTGACACAGTCACAGGGGACCTCAAGTCCCTTCATCTACATGCATGGCTCCTGAGGACATAGTCATTGCCCAATTTGGGGCGTCTCAGAAGGGGCTGATGTCCCGATGGCTGCCAGAAAACCCTCCACCAGGGCCACTTATTCAATGAAGTGGAAGCGGTTTGCTATCTGAGCCGCTTCTCATCGGCTGGACCCTTTCACTTGTCCGGTGAACCAGGTTTTGGAATATCTCTTGACCTTGTCTGATGCCGGTCTCAAATAATCCTCCCTTAAAGTGCACATGTCTGCCATGTATGCCTTCCATGTGCCAGTTGAAGTACGGTATCACAGCTGGATGTGGCCCATACTTTTCTCAGAGGCATTCTTCACTTGAAACGTCCCATCTGTAACCAAGTTCTGGCTTGGGACCTTAATTTTGTTTTGGAGAAGCTAACCCTGCCTCCTTTTGAGCCAGCTGCATCTTGCAAGCTACGCTTCCTGTTGTGGAAAGCATTATTTTTATTGGTTGCTATTACTTCTGCTTGAGGAATTTCAGAGCTACAGGCTCTCATGTGTGAGCAGCCTTATTTGATTTTCCACAGAGACAGGGTCTCTTTGCGTACTAATCTTAAGTTTCTTCCTGAAGTAGTGTCTGAGTTTACCCTCAACCAGTCCATCCACCTGCCTGTTTATTATCCTGAGCATGTCAATCAATGGAAAGCATTGCTCCATACTTCAGATGTGCATAAAATTTTGCATTCTGTAGCGCTCCACGTTGTCAATTGGTAATCATAATAACTGGGTATTGTACACCCCTACAAGGGGGAATGGTACATCCCATGCTTTAGAATGTTGGGCACGTGATGATTCCAAGCAGCAGCAACTCCCCAGTTAAACTGTGCCATTTGAAGGGGTCAGAGCTACTTTTATCTTCTCTCAAGACTGTCAATATTCAAGACTTCTTTGGGGCTGTAATTGTGCCTACTCAGTTAGAATAACGTTATAGTAATAGCACCAGGAAGAACAGTGTGGTCTGTACAGCGGTACACTGGACAGCGATAAGGGGTTAACAGCGCTAGTAGTAAGCGCTCCCCAGGTCCCTGTCTGTGGTATTAGGGAACACCACAAGGACAGAGAAAATCGGGAAGCCGCAGAGCTGCTCCTGTGGTGTGGAGGGCTAAGGCAGGAAGCAGCTCGGCAGAACGGGTGGTGGAGACCAGGGTTCTAATCCTGGTCTCCCTTAGGTTTTCCTTTGTGGGGTCTTGTGTTTTTGTTTTTTACAGGGGCCATGAAACTATTCCATGGCTATGTCTTCCCCAGGTGGGAATCCTGAATGTCGGGGGTGCAAGGAGTAGAGCCCCCATAAATGGATATTATTTGTTTGGCGCTGTGTTGCGGCTTCCCTCCTGTTGTGCCACAGTTCTAGAGAGGCGCTGTCACTACAGTGCTGTTCTAGTTGGTGCTGTTATTGACAGCGCTTTCTGACCCATTGCCCAATTCTGCATAGCAAGCTGGGGCTGCCTGTTTTCAGGGAGCACTACTAAATTAAAATTGTGCCCGTTAAATTGTGGCTTTCAAATTGAACAACCTGCCATTTCCCTTTTCCCTGTGTGGACTGGGAGCCATTTCTGCCTTGTTGGGGTGTTTTAAAAAAAAAAAAAAAAAAAAAATGAAGGTGCCACAGGTAGATACAATCTCATTTATTTCTGGGAGTGTAGGGTCTCTGTGGGAGACTTAGATGTCGCCCTCCCAAGCCTCAGGCTTTATATTTCTTGGTTGCTTCCTCAGTTAATTTGAATTTTTGGTGTACTTAGAGGTTTTTTTTTTTTTTCTCTCCACAGCAGCCCTGTGTTTTCTGCCCATTTGCGTGGCCGCTATTAATGGCTGGGTGCACACTCCTCCTTCAGGTAGTTTTCCCATCTTTGTTTTCACATGCCTGTGCTGCAGGCATTATGCAGCGCATGGCATGTTAGTATAGCACAATAGCCTATTAATTGCATTGCACACACCAAAGCAAGCACGCTGACATCCTGTGTGCACCTGCTAGTGAGTGTGCATGCCTCTTTAGTGTCATTTGTCATGCTAATTAGTGTCTATAGCTCAGTGGAGAGTTTGTTTAGCCCAGCAAAGCTATATCCAGATATTAGGGCTAATTATTACATTTTACCTCACAATTGCTGCTTGGCACACAATTATATATCTCTCTGGCACCATAACTTATGGGAGACCATTAATCATGAAACGATGTAAGACCTGCAAATGGGTGATGAGGCCCTCCCCCAGTGGGTTCGTTTTGCCTTCATTGTGTTGCTCAGCACCTCCCAGCCAGTCCTCTGGCCTGGGAAAGGAGAGTACCTGGTTCTTCAGTTGGCAGTGGCAAGCAGAATTGCGAAAGAACATCTTTGTGGCTTCTGAGTGAGCTCGGGCCCTGATACACTGCAGGACATCCCAGCAGATAAACACGAACCCAGTCGGGCACCTCAGGTCAGGGGAGGCCCACACAGGCACATCCAGGTGTGGTGAGTGAGCTTAAGCTGTGATAACAGATGTGCAGGCAGATACTGGAGCCACTGTTGGAGATTGATCACAGTGTGGGGTTGTGTACCTATTAAGACAGGGATAAATGTGTGTCAAGGCAGAACTGCTGTGAGGAACTACAGTAAAGCAAATTTCAACAAAATAAGGGACAAACTAAATAGATGGGAATGGAGAAAAGGATCTGACACCACTACTGACCTTTGGAATAAGATTAAAGCAAACTTTTACAATTGGAACAGTTATATGTCCCTGAAAAAATCTTATACAACAAGCGAGGGAAATTACCTGTATGGTTCTCTCCAAAATTGAAATGCCAGATAGCAAAAAAGACCACCACCTATAAGGCGATGAGAAGGGACAGCACAGAATATAATGTCTTTAAATACAGACAACAACTAAGAATTACAAAACACATGATTAAGAACCACAAGAGAGCTGCCAAATTTAGGACGGCCCATTTAAAAGATTTTGGCAAAACACTGTTTGCATATATAAACAACCAATCAGAGAATAGGTTGATTAGATCATTAAAGGTAAATGGGAGGGAAATTGATAATACCATAGAAATGACAGAGGCCTTCAACTCATATTTTGCTTCAGTTTATAATTCAGACCGAACAAAAAACACTTCAAAGGTAAATATGGGGGACATAGATTATATCTCTAGACAAGAGATTATAGAGAAGTTAAGCAAGCTGGATGTCTTTAAGTCGCCTGGTCCAGAGGGACTTCATCCAGAACTACTCTACGAGATCAAGTAGTGATTAATAGAACCCATGTACCGAGTCTTCAGTTCATCTCTCAATAGTGGAGATGTTCCCCTTGATTGGCAGACTGCTATAGTGGTTCCAGTATACAAAAAAGGATGTAGGTCTGAAATTGGAAACTACAGACCTATAAGTCTTACATCCATCTGAGGAAAGGCACTGGAATCACTTATAAGAGAAAGGCTAGAGACAGAATTGCAAAACATGGGACTGATAGACAAGACTCAGCATGGACTTAAAAAGCAACGTTCATGTCTAACAAATACGGCAGTCTTTTACAACAAGATCAGCCAGCTTTTGAATGAAGCTAAACCAGTGGATGTGGTCTATCCAAACTTCAAAAAAGCTTTCGACAATGTCCCTCATGACATAGTAATAAGTAAAATGTTTTCAGTGAATATAAACAACACACTTATACAGTGGGTGCATAATTGGCTGGCCGATAGAACCCAGAGGGTAAGGATCAGGGGACACCTGTCAGGGTATGCAAAGGTTTCAAGTGGCGTGCCACAGGGATCTGTGTTAGAGCCAGTACTGCCCTCCCTATTCATCTCTGACTTTAACAACGGTATCACAACTGAATGCATCAAATTTGCTGATGATACCAACATTTGTAATGCGGTTTCACGTAGGGAACATGCAGAAACGCTTCAGTACGATCCGAATACGCTTCAGGAATGGGCATTGAGAAATAAAATGGAATTCAGCCCAGAAAAATGTGCAGTCATGCACCTCAGAGTAAATAAACGGGAATATGAATACTTCCTAAATATTACAAGATTAAGAGTGGTTGAAACTGAGAAAGATTTGGGCATCATTATAAGTAACGACCTGTCATCTAAAAACCACTTTATAACAACTGTAAAAAAAGGTTAATAGGCCCATAGGGGGAATTAAGAAATCATTTATAACCAGACCCAGAGCATGTATTTTACCACTTTATAAAAATCTAATTAGACCCCATTTGGATTATTGTAGCCAGTTTTGGAGCCCTTACCTGAGAATGGATATTAACATCATGAAAAGGGTACAATGAAGCCGAACTAGGATGATATCAGGCCTGCAACATAAAACCTACAATGAGAGATCAGTATCACTGGGGCTATATCCATTAGAATTACGAAGATCCAGAGGGGAGTTTGGGTTTAGTAACGTCAGACAAAAACTTCAATCTAAGGAGCCACGACAATAAATTGTTCTATCCAAGAAGTAACCGCAGAGGATCCTTCTTTACCCAAAGAATAATTACCCTTTGGAATAAACTACCTAGGGATATAGAGGGAGCAGAAACCTTTCAGATGTTTAAGAGAAAATAGGATATGTTCCCACTAAGTACAGTCCAGGATTTTATGCACACCTAATGGGGAGACAGATCTTATGGGCAAGGCTCCAGATGAGGCGAGTACCGGCCTATTTTACTCACCTCATTTTAGGAAATACTACTCAGAAAATTATTTTAATGAGTAGCAGTACTCACCCAACATCTGAAAATGCGCCACACTCCATAGAACAGTGCATCAAAACATAACTGGTGATTCAAAAGGAGTATTTTCTTTCCAGATTTACAGAATTCTTACACATCCCAATTTTGTTTTACTCACTAATTTTTAAAACTGGTGAGTAGCTGGAGCACTATTTGCACCAGATCAGTCCTTATCTAGAAAAAAAAAAAAAACTACATTGTTTTAAAAATGTACCCCTCACTACTCCATCCAGACATTCGTACACATCTGAATTTGGTTTTACTCACCTCACTTTCAAAATGAAGAGTACAGTACTTATCCCAAAAAATCATATCTGGAGTCCTGCTTATGGGCTTCTGGCCTTCTGCCTGTCTAAACACCCAGTATATAACCGCGTATATGACTCCGACCCTGCCTTCTTAGAAGGCCGGAATGAGGATTACAAGGATCTTGTGGGAAGTTCCTGACCTTCATTTAATTAAAAACAAAATGGCTCTCAGATGAAGAGGACATACCTTCCCTCTACAGAGGAGGAAGAGGAAAGGAAGTGGGCAGAGTCCAAGTCAGGGATTCATTTCCTTCCCTGTTTGATAATAAGTCTTTGTGTTTTTTGGATAGCTGAGCCATGTAGTACCTTACAGCTCGGGAGATACAGTCCAAGGAGACAGTGGATGTCAGTACGACTCTGTCTGCATCCTTTTCGGCTACTGTGTGACCAAAATTATTGAGCAGGTGTGGATCAGAGAAAGTATCTCTCTAACCTAAGTCACGGATCTTCCATTTTTCGAGAAACAATCTCACAGGTGGGAAGCTCCTCCACTTAGACATGGCCCTTTGTATTTCTGTGGGGGAAAAAAAAAAAAGAGAACACTGCCCTGCCTATCAAAAGCTCTGTGGCCCTAGCAGACTCTTATGTCAAGCGGGTGAACAACATGTGCAGGAGGGGTTTTGCCTTTATCAGCACAATCTTTTGTATGTCTTATGCTTCCTTTATTGTTGCCAGAACCTTAAACAAATGGGTCAGTACTCTGGCAAATTTCGCTCTGTCTGACTCTAAGGTGGGAGCCTTTTGCAGTTGATGGCCATGGCCTCCACCTTTCTAGGTGGTTATACACTGGAGAATTGTGCATATCCACTCACTCGCTCGGCCTGCTTCATTGTTTTTGGCCATGAGGACTGTGTAGCTTAGTCATTGCTGATCAAGCTTCATGAGCTAAGCTGTGTAACCTCCCCTTGAGGGAGGCTTATGGTTTGAGTCCAACCCAGATGCTGTTTTAGAGGACATGCAGTAAAAAGTGCTATCTCCAGCGTCAAACAGCGCAAGACTATCGTAACCCAAAGGGGTCAAGGTAATAGCCTGCATAGACCATTCCAAGGGATTCCGTTCCTTCTGAATTTTGGATCCAGAGAATAGAGAAGCCTACTCTGGTAACAACGTTTACAGTGTCAGAGAAGCCCTGGACAGGTGCCGTGCAGGAGGCCCAGCACCAAAAGCCTGGTGCCTCACAGGAAGGCACGTGGGCCCATTCATTCAGGGCCATAGTACAGGTCCTGCTAGGCGAACAAGGTCCGGCATTCTAATGGATCTATTTCATAGTTCCCAAGAAGTTTGGGGGGTGTTCAGACCCATTTTGGATTCAAAGCACTTGAATAAGTTTGTGTGCCACAAACCTTTCAGGATGGAGTACCTGAAGTCAGTCACCCAGGCTGCTCAGCCAAGGGGGTCTCCTTAAGCCTGTATAGATATGATGGATGCCTCCTCCACATTCCCGTCTGTCAGTTCTACCTGGAGTAGCTCAGGTTTTTGGCACTGGGCCAGCCTTTCCAGTACAGGGTGTTTCTGTGTGCCCATGCAGCAGCCCCCGGAGATCCTTGAAGGTGTTGATAGTCCTGGTGGCTCAGTTTCATCAGGAAGAGCAGTATGTCTATCCTTCTTGAATGACCTGCTTATTCATGCATCAACGTTGTTCGTGGCAAGAGGTTGTACTCAGGATTCTAGAGATGCTAGAGTCACACAGCTAGGTGGTGAACTGGGAGAAGAGCTTTCTTGAGCCATCTCAGACCTTGGACTCCCTGGTGGTAAAATCTTTGACACAAAACCCCCCATTAAAAACTAGCTGACACCTTGATGGCTGCCACAAAAACCTCTGTGACTGCAGCCTGTGCTCCAGTAGGGGCCACCTCATTTTATCTTGGGGCAGAAGGGAAGGATTTTAAACCTTCAGCAGCTGTATTCCACAGATCTTGGATTTCTACAGGAAGGCCTGGCAAGGGGTTGGCATTGAGTATGCTGAGAGGCCAGGTTTCTGCTCTCGTAGCACCCTGGGGTTTTAACCTAGGAACTAACAGGCATGTGTTTAGTTGAAGTCATCTGGTGTTCTGATCTCTGCTTTTTCTTTGGGATCTGAATTGGTTTCTGAATGCTCTCTGCAAGGAATTTTTCGAACCACTGTCATCCATATTGCTGGATGTGTTGTTTTGGAGGTTTTCCTCATAAGGAGCCATAACTTATTTGGAGTAAGGACAGGTGGTAGTTGGAATGGTTCAGGTTTTTTGTCCCTAAAGTGCTTATGGCCTTCCAGGAGATCCAGGAAATAGGCCTTTCATCCTCCTGTCTGCAGCTTTCTCACTCGAAAGAGAAGGAATTGTACAAGTTGGATTTATCACTCACCATTAGGATCTGTCTTAAATGAATGGCTGCATTCCGAAAGTCAGATAGGCTGTCTGCTCTCTTGAACAGACAAGCAGCGTCAAGAGGCCTTTTTTGGCCACCCTAGCTAAGAGGACTTGGCCAGTGTTGTGAGAAAGAAGAGTCCCCTGGCTCTCATCAGTGCTCACTCCACCAGGGCTAGGGAGACACCCTGGGCAAAGAGAGGTGAAGCATTGGTTCTAGGGACGTGGATATGTTGTTCTATCCACAAGTTTTGGCAGTGTCCTTTTCCTTTAAGATGTTCCTGAAAGTCTTTAAGCTGACTCCTCCCACCCACCCAGGTGGTATAATCCTCAGCTTCACCCTGTGATGCCAGATCTTCCTTTCCGCTGGAAGAAGCAGGTTCCCTCCTTACTGCTCCTGCGTTGAGTAGGCCCTGACACTCAAATTTTCGGATTTACTTCCATAACTTACACTCGTAAGAGTTTTTTTCTTCAGAACGATCTTTGATCGTGACTACAATGGAGAAAAAGTTCTCTCCTGGATTCTGCCTGTGCCCCTACCAGCAGAAAAGGTTTTGTACCAACCTGCATACCACGTGCGTTTACTGCCTGGGTCATGTGCATGATACCCAGGCCTGCGATATTTGTCCCTCGTTTCAACCTAACATGCTCGACGACAGTCTTCCCCATTTGCAGTTGGGCTATCTGGAAAAGTGGAACCTGCCGGTCAAATCTAAAGAAGCCTGTTGGGTGGTCTCTGCGGCTGCGGGGTCCATCGAGCAGCTCGAACAGATGAAGGCCTTCAAGGGGCGGTGGCTCGGGCTGCCAAACGGTCCTCTTCAGCTTCATCCTTCGTTCACCTGAAGTTGGGCTCTACCTTTTCAAGCTTCTTCAAGGAGTTGTGCCAGTCTCTCCCGACCAAGGGAGAGGGCCCTTCAGCTTCGAACAGCTCCCGGGACAAGAAGGAGGAGGATTTGAAAGAAAAAGAGAAGATTCACCATCAATGTTCTTAGGACTGAGAGTGATCTCAGTCTCAGGAGACTTCGATGTGGACCATGGTCCAAACCATGGTCCTAGCCGCTGCCTTCATGGTGCTCCCATCGGGCTAGCCTGCTGAGATGCAGGTTGATCATCTGGATGAGATTTTTCTCAACCCAGTCAACCCGCTGTCTCTCAATTAGGCCAATAACTTTCTTTTTAGGACTCTGGTCCTACCAACCAATGATCCAGCCCAGCTCAGCACAAAAGACCATATCCTAAGGCTCCCGATGACCAGGAGGAGCCGCGGCACTCACTGGTTCCCTCTGAGCGACCCAGTCGGTCATCTTCCTCTAGTGGGTCACATAGAACCCACCGGTGCCATTCTCGGTGTCACAAGAAGCAGCGCCACCGCTACTCGTCATCCTTGGCCAAGGAGAGACTTTGATGCAAGTTTCGTCAGCGTTACAAGGACCTTATGTGGCAACAGATGGTTCTGGCCAGTCAGAAGCCTACCCTGGCAGTCACATGGCTGTTACCCTCTAGGCCGATGCCCATGCCTCCGGAGCCGGTCGATACCACCCCTCTGCCTACAGGACTGGTGAAGACCGTTCTGGCTTGGCCTAATCCAGCACCTCCACTGATTGTAGTGGAGTTGCCACCACAACAGCCTCTGTCCGGGGCCCCATCCAAGGAGTCCCGGCTAGCCAGAGAGCTTCCCCATTGGCTATCGGTCATCCTCACGCCTGCCCATCCGCGGCAGGTCAAGAGTGACAAAGGTGGTCGGCTGCTGTACGTGGACTTTTCGGAGTCTGACAATGATTCCTTACTCCACTCCCCTCCGGTTATCGCAGAATCGACTGGGCATCCTCCGTCTCATCTCCGAGTCCATGGGGATGCCAGTGGAGTCCATTCAGAAGCAGGCCCATTACCCTCTTACCGATATTTTGGATTCATGGACAGAGGCCTTCCCATTGGCCGAAGCCATTGTCAGCCTGGCTCTGGAGCTTTGGCAGCATCCTGCTTCCTGCCCTGCGTCATCTGCCTGTACGGTCTGCAAATATGTGGTGCCCATGGGTTCCCTTTCAGGGTTCAGTGAACACCCCTCAGCCTAGGGATTGAGGACCGATTCCATGTTTCGGCACTTGGGTCATAAGAACATCGACAAACCTCCGGACAAGGAGTTCAAGAAATTGGACTACTCAGCAAAGAAGGTTTATGGTGTTTCCTCACTCTGTCTCTGCAAGGCGACGTCGGACGTCATTATGGCACATTTCTCCCATGCCTTCTTCGGCTCCCTGGACGAGGTGCTTCCTCATCTCCCCACAGACCTTCGGACCATGGTCAGTCAGGGTTGAGCTGTTGCCAAACAGCAGCTCCTGACAGCTGTTGACATTTGGGACTTATGTTCCTGCTCGGTGGGGGCCACAGTCGCCATGCACCATAGGGTTTGGCTGAGGATCTCTACCTTCACGGCAGGTAGCCAGCATAATTTGGCGAACATACCCTTTCTGGGCACTGACTTGTTCTGGCCCGAGGTCAATGGTCACCTCCAGTGAATAGAGAAGTCCAGTGCCATCTTAGATTTGGTTCAGTCCGTCCAGAAGGACTCTTAAGCAACAGAAGCGCAAGCTCTTTTGGTCTTCCACCCCTGTAGCCAGACCAGCCCAGTACCAGTCTGGGCAGCAGCAGCATGCTCAGTCTTGGCGCTGTCTGCCCAATCAGTGACTTCTGTGCCCCAAAAGCCTGGAGGAAAGAGACCCGATATCTCCTCAGCTGGATCCTCATCCTCCAAGCCTGCCCAGTGATGGGATGGGGCAGCCACCACCATGCCTGTCATGCCTCCCCTGGGTCATCCCATTGGGGGCCGGCTCTGCCACTTCCTTTCTGCGTGGTCCGCTGTTATCATGGACAGGTGGGTTCTGGAAGTGGGTCAGCCAGGATCTGCCTCTGGAATTTGAGCATACCCACCAAGCTGAGTCCGCGACCCACGGGAGTGCTTGGTATCCGCAGTCACTTACTCGGCTGTCTGAGATGACGTAGCCCAACTTCTCCACAAGGAGGTGGTGGTCAGAGTAGCGGATCCTCCTGCACACCCCAGGTTTGTTTTCAGGTACTTCCTGGTGCCAAAATGGATGGGGGGGTTGTCGCCTCATTCTAGATCTGCACAACCTGAACAGGTCCCTCAGTTCTTTTCCCGCTGTCGACTTGCAAGCATCGGCTCCACGGACGCCTTCAGCTACCGAACCATGTCGTCACTTAAGTACCTTTTATTTCTTTGTTTCGAGAAGTTCGTTTTATTTTATTTTCTGTATGTTGTTTTCCCCCGATGTCATCCGTAGAGAGGCACTCATCTTAGTATGCCTGCGGCAAGCAAATCCCTTTAAGGCACAGACACACTGCCTGTGTCTAGTGTCTAGGCCCAGAACACGACACTAAGGCCTGTCCTATTTGCTAAAACTTTAATAACAGAACCAGGATCTGCTGCCAAAACATTTCGGAGACCTTCCTTCTAGAAAAGAAGTTACCAGCAATGCAGAAAAGCACTTCCTCTAGGGAAGGATCCTCCCACAGATCCCACAGGGGAAGCATAAAGAGAAAAGGAGGGAAAGGGAGAAGGAGCACTTCCCATCCACACAGACGTCTGACTCCAGGGGGAGCTCGGATTCGACCAGTTGCTCCAACATGTCCCCGTCTTGGCCTAAGACCGAGACTCCGCCTGCTAAGGTCCAGACATCAGGTGGCTCTGGTTCAGTGTCCACCCTTCAGCCCTTAAAAGACTGGCCTCATGTCCACTCTATGAGCCAGTCTGCAGGCTCCAAAGACCGATCTGCTTCCATAGATTGCCCAGTCAAGGCACACTCCAAGTTGGCCTTTGTTACAGGTTCCGACTCCCTGGACCAGCGCTGAGGGTTCCGGCCACTTGAGGTCGGCCTCACAACCCCGTAGAAGTTCCACTTCCTTGGGGACCACTGCTAAACGAACAGAGACGACCGTTAAGTGGACCTTGGACCCTTCGCGGACCTCAGGCAAAAGGTCCGCCAAATGGTCCAAGGAACAACGACCTCTGGCAGAGGTCCACTCCCAGAGAAGGGATGACACCTCTTCCATAACGTAGGTTGGCCCATCCAAATGGACGTATGAAGAAGATACTGGGGTCGAACGTCTAAGTGTCGGCCAGTCAAGAGGATACTAACCTCTTATGAGAACCGACACCACCCACAGACCAGACGACAGGTGCGTTGGGCTCCAGGCCAATTGACACAGGAGACAATCGGATGTCTCAGTTGGCGACAGGATCGACTTCAGGTCAGACATCTCAGTCGACACCAGGTCAGACCTCTGGTCTGAGGATCTCTGAGGTAAATGGATTATTTTCTTACAAGTGGGAGACAGTCTAGAAGGATATAGTTCCCAACAGAGCTCCTTTGGAGGATCAACCTCTGCCAAGGGCTCCTAGCCCCTCACCAAGGGAGAAAACTCCTGTCATGCCTCCCCCGGAGGACAAAAGCCCTACACCTAGAGGTTGTTCAAAAGATAAGTGACCGAGGTCTCCTTCGACACCCCTTCCTACTCACCAAGTGTGCACAAAAGAAAGAAGCACTGTAGGAGGTCAAATTCCTCTTCTTCAGAGAAATCTTATTCCTCTTCATCTAGCTGTTCCTCCAGATCTGGCTCACCCTTCAGTATTCCCTCCCAGATCCAAAGAATATGCCCAGGTCCCCCCCAGATAGCCAGACCCTTTCTGGATATAAAGAAACATATCCAAGACAATATGTAGTGGGACGGAAGACTTGGATCCAGAAAGGTGCCGCCTTGCAAAATACTTGCGTCAAAAGGATCCAAAACTAGTGGAGGTGCCACCACTGGTCAATACTTTTCAAGATGTGACTAAGGATGCTTGGAAGCACCCATACACTGCTCCGGCAGTCTCCAAAAATGCTGATGGCCTATATCAGGGCTCCGTTAGAAGACCCTTATCTGGGAGAGCAACCAGTGGCAGACTCAGTGGTCATCACTGCCACACACATGACAGATTCCGAAGGCCAAAGCATTTAAGCACCCAACCTCCAGACAGAGAGTCAGAGCTGCTTGATTCCCTGGGTAGGAAAATGTATGCCTCAGTTATATGTTCCATCCATTCACTAAACTTCTTAAACCATGTGGTTCAATTTCAGAACATCCTGTGGGAGTAAGGGTTAGATCTGGTCAAAAACCTACTGGAAGGAAGTCAAAAGGAAGAGCTAGTCAAACTCTTGCAGACAGGCTCATGGCAGCCTATGATTCTGTGGTCTCAGTTGCTAGAAGCGCTGCAAGAGGTGTATGACTGAGAATACACTCTTGGTTGAGGGTCTGTGGCTTCACTCCAGACGTCCAGAGTGGCATCCTAGACATCCCTTTCAAGGGCTCTGTCCTTTTTGGGGAGGACTCTGAAAAAAATCATAAAACTGCAAGATGCCGATAAGGCAGAAGGTTCAGTGTAGGCAAATGTACAAGCTAAAACTGAAACCCTTTCAGAGACAGCAAAACTGTTTTCATGGAAAACAGGGGCAACAGTCTAGATTTGGACAAGAGCAGAGAGGTGGGTTTAACCACAAGGGCCCCTCTCGAACAACAGGAGGCGCAGGTGCAAAGAACGCCAAAACTCCTCAAGGAAACCTCCGCTCCCCCTCCACAGCCGGACTCGTTGCAGACCCCTCCTCTCCCGCCGGCTCGAAGAGAAAGTCAGGGATTGTTTTTCAAAACACCTGACAGGATAACAACAAATTGCCTCAGTCCAATGTCTGCTCCAACTGTTTCAAAGAGGCCACTCTATTGAATTCACCAGGCAAGCACAATCCAGGTCACCACTACTCTCCCAGTATTCAAAACAACACACCACACTGATTCAAGTAGAGATTCTGGTTCTTCTAGCGAAAGAGGCCATACAGCGAGTTCCATGGATCCAGAGAGGTAAAGGGAACGATTCCCATTTCTTCTTAACACCCAAAAAGAAAGGGGACTTGCACCCCATTCTGGACTTCAGCAATTTCAATACCTTTGTGGCGTACAAATGCTTCAGGATGGTCACCTTACCAGGTCTGATCCCCGATGCTATGCCTGGATGCTTAGGTAGCATCATTGGACATGCAAGATGCCTGTCTCCATATCTCAGCTGCAAAACACCACATGAGGTTTCTGCAATTTTAATTCCTGGACAGCACTTCCAATTCCAAGCCCTGCCCTTGGGCCTGTCTTCGGCTCAGAGGGTATTGACCAAATGCCTGGCAGTAGTAGCCGTGGCACTCAGGAGAATGGGTCACTACATCTGTCCTTATCTGGACAACTGGCTCCTAACTGCTTCGTCCAAGAGAGAACTAAACCAGGCACTACAGGACATCTTTTCAACATTTGGCTCCCTAGATGTCGCCGTCAACCTGCCAAAATCAGTCCTCACACCATGCCAAAGGCTGCAGTTCATTGGTACGGTACTGGACACTACAAAAGGAAGGGCCTTTTTGCCAGATGTCAGGGCAGAATGTCTCGGAAGCCTAACAAGGCATATCATGGGACAGAAAAGGGTCTCAGCACGGACCATGTTGCATCTCCTAGGCCACATGGCGGTCCCAATAGCCGTGGTTCCCGTGTCACGCCTACACATGAGAACCATTCAGTGGATACTCAGGGTCCAGTGGGACCAATGCCAGGACGACCTTGATCAACTAGTCTCTGTCCCCAACTCTATTTTCCGAGTCCTGCAATGGTGGCTCGTTCAGGAACACCTCACGGTAGGGGTCCCTTTACTATCACCCACACCTACACGGATCCTGACTAGAGATGCGTCAGGATCAGGTTGAGGTACCCATCTGGGTGACAAAAAGACTCTGGGACTATGGTCTGGAACAGAAGAAGCCCTTCGGATAAACGGCCTCGAGATGAGAGTGGTCCTTTACGCACTACAGGCTTTGCAGGCAGACCTACTCCCGGGGCATCTACTGATCCAGACAGACATGTCAGTAGTGCTCTACATCAAGCAAGGGGGCACCCATTCATACCAGCTCTGTGGAGAGGCAATGAGAGTATGATACTCGGCAGTAGAGCACAATGTCACCTTATCTGCAGTTCATGTTCCCGGGGTACAGAACATGCTGGTGGATCTACTCGGCAGATCTCGATCCAGCGCACAGGAATGGGAGCTCCTAAAACTAGTGGCAGAAACTCTATTTGCAAAATGGGGAATGCCAGAACTAAACCTATTCACCTCCTCATACAACGCAAAACTGCCCAGTTTCTGCTCGCTAGATCCATAGCCTGATGTTTTCTGGCAAGACGTGCTGTCCCTCTCCTGGACAGGCAGATTCCTTTATGCCTTTCCTCCCTTCCCGTTGATCCAGAGTCCTGCTCAAATTGCAGAACGAAGGAGCAGACATGATTCTGGTGGCCCCGTATTGGCCCAGACAAATATGGTTTCCTCTTCTCCAACACTTAGCGAGCGAGTCACCCTCTCTTCTTCCTCTCAGCTCGCACTTACAGTCGCAAGATAACTGGTCCCTAACACCTGCACACCTGGCTTCTGAAGAACTAGCAGTCTCTTGCCACGGAGTCTCAGATAGAGAGGCTGATGTCCTTGTAGCAGCAAGGAAACCCTCTACTGGAGCCATGTATGCCATGAAATGGTGCAGGTTTTGCCTTTGGTCCTCATCTCGTGAACAGGACCCCCTAACTTGCCCGGTGAAATCAGTACTAGAGTAACTTCTTTTCTTGTCAGAGGCAGGACTATGTTACTCCTCAATAAAGGTGCACCTTTCAGCAGTACCTGCACACCATGCACTTTTTGGGAAAAAATCCTTGGTGCAATTGGACTTGTCCTGCACATTTTAGCGTGGCCTCCTCCACTTGAAACCACCCATTAGGGATCCAATCCTTCCTTGGGACCTTAAAATAAAATAATTCATATAAACATTAAACAAATAGCAAATAGCACTACCACTGATTATGTTGGTAAGGCACTGGATAGCGGTAAACTTTCTGGTGCCGTGTTCGTGGACTTGTCCAGGGCCTTGGACCTGGTAGACCATTGCTTGCTCCTCCAGGGGTTGGAGGGCCTCGGAGTTGGGGGGGCTCCCCATTGAGATGGATTGACAGTTACTTAACTAACTTGCAAAGGTCATTCAGTTATCAGGGAGTTTTATCTAGGAGTAAAATCATGGAGGTGGGGGTACCCCAGGGTTCTATCCTGGGCCCCCTACTTTTTTCTATGTTTATCGATAGTTTACCAAATTATCTGGTATGCACTAATGTTTTGATGTATGTGGATGATATTATTCTTTATACTAGCGTTCCATCAGTGGATGATATAAAATCAAATTTGACTACTAATTTTCATGCACTTGAACTATGGTTGCATTCCCATCATCTTCTTTTAAATACAAGGAAAACAGAGAGTATGCTTTTTGGCCCTAAGTATAGGTTAAACAAGAATAGTTCTCTCGAGATTGTAAGCCATGAGGGTATTGTGTTGGAGCAGGCCTTCCAATTTAGGTACTTAGGACTAATTTTGGATCCTTGTCTATCATATACATTACATATTAAAACTGTTTGTAGAAATGTAAATCAAAGATTGGGGGTTTTGTTTAAGTTGCGGGATCTTTTAACAAGGGAAGCCAGATGTGCAATAAGTCAAAGCGTCTTGTTGACGATGTTGAATTATAATTCTTTTTTTTTTGGTGAATTTGGCTGTCTGATGCCTTTTTCTAATTACATTCCATGCTATATGCAGATTTGCATTTAAGCTTCCATATAGAACATATTATTGTGATTTGTATTCAGCTACATCCTAGCTTCCCCCATGTTTATATTCTCAATATAGCTTAAGTTGCTTGGTTTATAATACCTTGGCCCTGGGTACAGTTTCTCCTTTGTCTTCATCGTTAAATATTAGGATATCAAATAGGGAATGACGCTCTGATGCCTGTGTTATGTTAACTATTCCAAAAATAAAATCAAGATTTACCTCACCCCTCCTTTGGGCTTGATGATCCTGGATACTCCTTCTGGGAATAGACGCCTGAGATGTGACTGACCCCCGGAGTCAGACTCTGCGGAGTTTGACTTTTGGGGAAGGAGAGTGTTTTCCTCGGCATATGTCTCTGTCTCTATCTCTATCTCTCTATCTCTCTATCTCTCTATCTCTCTATCTCTCTATCTCTCTATCTCTCTATCTCTATCAGCACATCGGGCCCATCATGCTGCCTATAGCAGGCACTTGTGGCCATTTCAAGGGCAGATCCTGGTATCTTTGCCTGATTCAGAGACAATCAGACAAGCCATTGCCCTCTCCGCACATGGCCTGGAGCTTGCAAGGCACCAAGCAAGGGCATCATATTATGCCAGTGAGGTGGCGTCCAGGCTGGTAGGGTCAGCGATCTGCATAAGGTGGATGATGGCTTTGCCTATCCCGGTTATCACCCGTGGCCCGGCGAAGGGGGAGTGCCTCCCTTTGATGGGGAACCCACCTTTTTTCCCCACAGGGTGAGGCAGGAACTTCAGGGGTGACTTCCTTCTCCTGGCCAGAGGGGGACCCCGCCACATCCAGACCAATCCCAGGCCTAATTAGGCCTGGAAGGGTTTTCCTCCTCTGGTGTCTCCCCACAGGAGGCTGAGGGACTTCCATCCCTCAGGGAGGTACCGGGTCCCCTTCGGAGGGCTTGGTAATCACCCACTAGTGATGAATGGTGAAGATTGACATAGATAAGTTATGAAAATTATGTACCTACTGTAATTCTTGATCTTTTTGTATATCTTCACCATTCATCAGTGCTACCCACCCTCCTTTCCCGCTAGGGCCTCAGTCTCTGGGCAGTTCCTCCTCCTTGCTTGTTTTTCCCCAAAATAGTACTTCTGGGCTAATCCTTCTGGTACCTCTGACCCTCTGTTTCTCCTTTGGGTAGCAGAGGTTCTCCATGGAGGGGATAATAAGCGGAGTCGCTTGTCCATTCAAGTAGGACTCACCCGCGTTTTTCCTCACATCCCTGCTGGGATCATGCCCCTCTTTTGGTCTAAGACCCCGTTACTCGGATGTTAACTCTCTCTGCCCGGTAAGGTTCTTAGTTATATGTTCCTAGAAAACCTAGGTGACTCTTCAAATTTTTCCTAAAGAGTGGTAGCTCCTTCCTTTTCCATCTGGTGACAACTAGCTCCTTCTCTCTGCAGGGTCCCTTTAAGTGGATCTCATGCCTTAGGAGATCCCGAGGCATCTCCTCCCCTTGAACAAGGGGTTGAGCTGTCCTCCTCTTGCTAAATGTCTCTCTGGGGGACCCTGCAGAGACGTGGATCTCCCCAATTTTGGGGATTTGTTTTTGTTAGGAGTGGGAGACCTCCCGTGTTCTTAGACTGACAGGGCCTTTCTGATTTAACCTCTCTGGATCTGTTGCCTGGGCCTCCCAGCTGTCCTTCTTGAGGTTGTTTTTGTGACCCAGGAGTCTCCTTTCTCCCCCTCGGTGGGGTTGAAAGGACAAAATGGCTAAAGACAATGGCCTTTCCAAGTCTTTTCAGTTATCTGGACCTCTCCAGGAGTAACGCACTGTCTCCCTCTCCTCTCTTTTCTCTCTCTCTCTCTCCTTTCTTCTTTCTTCCCTCGCTTTCTCTGTCCCTCCCGACCTGCTCAGAGGTTCAAACAACAAGAAGTCTTGCTATATTATGACAATTGCAGTTTGTCCCACCATTAGAACTGCTCCGGAGGTGAAAGAGTTAACTTCCATGCCAGGCATGGAACTTGGAGCACGAGCTCGGTTAGAAAAGCTCTGTCTGGAATATTTCAAACTGAAACTGTCAGATTCTTTACTTAGCCTCACTGAACAGTCGCTCAGAGATTCCTCCTACTGCTCGGTTCATTTCTCGGTTTAAAAGAGTTTTCTCGGTTAAATTCAACGCGATTATTATTATTATTATTTTAACACTAAACCGATCGGTTCAAGCTCTGTCTGTGGTATTGTAAGTAATAGACAGGTTTATTTCTCGTGGAACTTGTAAATGTTTATCGGTTCGGTTTGAACCGATCAGGTTATTTTAAAACTTTATTCTGAAGCATTTAAAAGCTATTTAGAGTGCAGTTCCAGTTCTTATCGGTTCTAAAAAAGCGGATTTCATTATGGTTTTTCCATGACCGTGAACACGGTTGGGAACCGATAAAGGGTGTCTTGCCTAGCACTCCCGGAAAAGGGCAAGATTTTTGGTTAGGCTGGCATTATGTCTGAGAAACCCAAAAGAAAAACCGGCCCACTGGGTTTCAACACTGTAGTGTCTGTGGGAAGCTCTTGCCAAGGCTGACTCACACACACATGTGTTCTAGGGACATGGATATGTTGTTCATCCACACTTATTGGCAGGTATCCTTGCGCTTTAAATCTTGCGGAAGGTCTTCAAGCTGGCTCCTCCCACCCACCCGGGTGGTATAACTCTCGGCTCCGCCCCATGACGCCAGATCTTCCTTACCGCTTGGAAGCTCAGGTTCCCTCCTTAACGCTCTGCGTTTGAGACTGGTTCCTATTTCTTCCGTTTTTGAATTTAAAACTTTTTGCTAAAAAGACTTCAGTCTTCGATCCCTCGCGGCTGCGATGGGCAAATCGACTCCCGGTTTTCGGAGATGCCCCTGCGGGCAGAAGATGTCTCGGACGGATCCACACTCCACGTGTGTCTACTGTTTAGGCCTTGAGCACGACCCGCAGGACTGCGACTTGTGCTCTTCCTTTTCGGCCTATGTCCTCGAAGACCGTGCTGCCCGATTGCATCTGGGCCGTCCAGCGTTCCCTCAGTGAAGTCTAAAGGAGGCCCGGTTAGCGATATCCTTGGCCCAATTCGTGAGATCCAGCTCGAGCAGATGATTGCCCTCGAAGAGGAGGCGGCGCGGGCCAGTATCTTCCTCGGCGCGACATTTATCCGCTCTCTCTGGGTTCCTCTATACAGCTTCCTTTAAGGAGCTTTGTCTGTCCCTCTCCACTAAGGAGAAGGGCCAGCGTCTGCTGGACCTTTCTCGGTCCAAAGAGAGGGACAAAGGTAAATCCCTCCGTCGGCGCTCTTGGGAAGCGGGGAAAGGTCCCTCTCCCAGAGTCGTCCGACCCGTCGACTTGATCGACGCTCGGCTTGACCACTGGTCTCACGAGTGTCCCGTCAGGTCAGTTGACTGAGACTCCCGTCGACGAAGTCGAGATTTTTCTCGCTCCGTTGGACGGGTTGTCGCCTATAGAAGCCGAGACTCCCCTCTCCCCGGTTCCCCCGGTGGGAGTTGAGGATCCCGTGGGCTTGCCTGTGCCTCCGGTTCCAGAGCCCTCGGATGAACCCTCCGGGCCGAAGGGAGTGCCGGTTCCTGCCGACCCTTCTCTGCACCGACCTCGGAAAAGCCGAGGCTCTCGGTCTCGGTCTCGGACCTCTTCGCGGTCCAGCCGATCCTGCCGTCATAGGCGGTCTCGGTCTCGGCACCCGCGATGGCCTGTCGCCTTTCGTCCTCCCTCGGACGAGGGAGGCTTCGGCGTAAGTTCAATCGGCTGATGCGGGAACCTCATGTGGCAACAGTTCCTCCCTGACCAGGAATAAGCGGCGATGCGCCCCGGCCATTAAGTGGCTGTCACGGGCGGCCGACACAGCCCCTCGACTTACCGAGGCCTGTACCCAGGCGGTTGTTCGGCCAAAACCAGCTGCTCCACGATTCGGTGGAACCTCCGCCTCCACAGCCACTATTTGGGGCTCCGACCAGGGATTCTCGGTCGGCTAGGGTCACCCACCAGAAGCTGTCTATTGCCCTCACTCCCGACTGACCTCGGCAGGTAGAGGGTGGCTCAGGCCAGAGGCAGCTCTTCGAGGACTCGTCTGAGTCCGAGGATAATTCCTCCTTTTTCTCCAAGCGAATAGACTTGGAGTCCTCAGGAGGACAGTCAATGGACGATAGCCCGTCGTCCTTCCTAGGACTGCTTTGGCTCATCTCGGAGTCCACCGGGATGAAGCTCGAACCCGTTTCCAAACGGGCCAGGTATCCCCTCACGGAGATTCTGGACCGAGGGGATTCTCCAACTGAGGCCTTTCGGTGGCCGAGGCCATAGTGGGTCCGGCCTTGGAGCTTTGGCGGCGCCCTGCTTCCTGTCCTGCGCCTTGACCAGGATGGCCAGGAAGTATCTGGTCTCTACCGGTTCCCTGTCCGGTTTTCGGAGCACCCCTCTGCTGAGGGGTTGGTTACGACAGCGTTTTCCGTACGCGCGAACTCCAGGATGTAGACAAACCTCCCGACAAGGAATCCAAGAAGTTGGATTATGCTCATGAAAGTCTATGCAGCGTCCTCTCTCGGCCTTCGTCAGGCCAGTTCGGCCATCCTCATGGCACATTTTCTCATGCCTGTTGGGCTCCCTGGATGAGGTCATCCCTCATCTTCCCGCGGATCTGCAGACTACGGTCAAGCAGGTGCGGGACCAGAACAGGCAGTGGCCAAGCAGCAGCTCCAGACTGCTTTAGATATTGGGACTCATGTGCCAGGTCGGTGGCGGCGCGGTGGCTATCGTCTGACGGGCTTGGCTGAGGATATCCACCTTTACTCGGATACCCAGCACAAGTTGGCGGATGTTCCTTTTGGGGACTGACCTCTTCGACCCTGGGGTGGAAGGTCACCTGCAGAGGATCGAGAAGTCCAATGCTACCTTGGACTCTGTCTCTTCCGCTCAGAAGGACAAGGCACCAAACCACAGCCTAAGCCCTTTCGTCCTTCCAGCCCCGGCCCCGACCCAGCAACGTCAGGGCCAGCAGGCTCGGCCTTGGCATCCCAAACCCAAGCCGCCGGCTTCCTCTAACAGGAGGCAGGGAGGAAAAGGCCCAGGAGGTCCCTCGGCCGGTCCCTCCTCCAAGCCTGCCCAGTGACGGGCTGAGGGGTGTCGCCCCCATCCCCGTCACCCTACCCCTGGTTCCCCCGTGGGGGGACGGCTCCGACACTTCCTTTCCGCCTGGTCCGCTGTTACCACGGACAGGTGGGTACTGGAGGTGGTGGGAAAAGGCCTGCCTCTGGGATTCGAGCAGGCCCCACCCTTCAGAGCCGTCGCTCCTCGGGGGCCTCGGGGTCCGTAGCCTCACTGTCGGCTCGTCGGGCCGACATGCCTCCTCCTCCTCCGAAGGAGGTGATCAGGTGTGTGGACCCCCCTCAGACCCAGGGTTTGTGTCCAGGTACTTCCTGGTTCCAAAGCGACGGGGCTGGCGCCCCATTCTCGACCTACACGACCTAAACAAGTTCCCAAGGTCTCGAACCTTCAGGATGGTCACTCTGGCTCAGATACTACCATCCTTGGAACGCGGTGTGTGGTTCTGCTCTCTGGACTTGCAGGACGCATTTTTCCACGTCCCTATCCGTCCGTCTCACCAGAGATTGCTTCGCTTCCGAGCGGAAGGATCCCTTTTCAAGTTCCGAGCCATGCTCTTCGGCTTGTCTCCAGCTCCCAGGGTCTTCACCAAATGCATGGCAGTGGTGACAGCATTCCTCTGTCGCCGAGGGGTCAGTGTACCCTTACCTGGACGACTGGCTGATAGCAGCTCCCTCCAGGCAGGAGGTGGGTGGTCCAGAGATCTGGCCCTCCAGGTCTGCTCTCAACTGGGCCTCCTTATCCAGCGAGGCCAAGTGGGAACTCGAGCGAAGCAGGTGATTCTGTTCATCGAGGCGCAGCTCGACTCTCTTCGAGCCAGAGCGCGGCTCCTGGCGGACAGGGCCGAGGTTCTTTCCTCCTTTGCCCAATCATTTCTGGTTGGACAATTGCGCCCTGCCCGGGACTTCCTGCGCCTCTTGGGTCTCATGGCGGCCTGCACCAGCGTGGTCCATTGGGCCTGCTGGAACATGCGTTCCTTCAGTGGGGACTGGCCAGTCAGTGGTCTGGCGCTGCGATCCTTTGGACCAGCTAGTCGGTGACACAGGAGATGTGGACAGCTCTCCAGTGGTGGATCGTTCCAGGTCATTTGCAGGAGGGCATCCCGTTCGTCCGCCCAGGCAGCCGGTCTCTCTATCGACCGATGCCTCTCTGATGGGTTGGGGTGCCCATCTGGGGAACACGGGCTCACTGCCTCTGGTCCCCAGCGGGAGTCGATGCCACATCAACCTGCTGGAGCTCCGGCGGTCCGCCTAGCTCTCACCGCCTTTGCTCCGTTCCTCCGGGTCAAGTGGTCCGAGTCAGACGGACAACACCACGACCATGTACTATCTAAACCGCCAGAGGGGGGCCGCTCCATGCTTCTATGCAAGGAAGCTCTCCGCATTTGGTCACCGTGCGCAGCTTGGAGGCAGATCTCCTAGCCATTCATGTGGCAGGAGCCTCCAACACCCTGGCCGATGCCCTAAGCCGGATAGGGCTGCATCCACGAGTGGTCTCTCCTGCGGAGGTAGTACAGCATCTGTTCTCCCATTGGGCACACCTCAGGTGGACCTGTTTGCCTCAGGGAGAGCAGCGAGCTGAGGCTGTTCCATGCCCGCCCCCTCAGCAGGGCTCGCTGCAGGGGATGCCTTCTGAGGCAATGGACCCGGGCCTCTTCTCGCCTTTCCCCATTTCCTTGATCCACAAGGTGCTTCTCAAGGCGAGGAGGGACAAGGCGAGGTGATTCTGATAGCCCCAGACTGGCCTCGCCAGTTCTGGTACCAGATCTCCTCAGTCTCAGCTCCAGGACTCCACGGCAGCTTCCAGCTGCCCGGACCTGCTCTCAGTCAATCAGGGAAGGTGTTCCATCCAGACCTTCAATCCCTGCACCTGACGGCCTGGTTCCTGAGTGGCTAGAGTTCCAGGCCTTGGTCTTTCTGTGAGGTCCTCAGTGTAGTTGAGGCGTCCCGTAAGAGTCGACCAGAAAATGCTATGCCTTCAAATGGAAAAGGTTTTCCATTTGGTGTCAGAACAAGGCTTGGACCCTTCCTCCTGTTCATGGCAAGCATCTTGGACTATTTATGGTCCCTTTCTAATCAAGGGCTTAGGTCGCGACCCTAAGGGTGCACCTGGCAGCCATCTCCGCTTACAGGCGCGGGCAGGAAGCGGTCGATGTAGCGCAGGAGAAGGTGGTCTGGCGCTTTTCAAAGGCCTTGATCACATTACGCCTCGTGCGAGAACCTCCACCTCCGTGGGATCTACTGCTGGTACTGGCAAAGCTCATGGGCAAGCCATTCGAACCTATGCACAGGTGTGCTCTCTCTCTCACCTGTCGTGGAAGACCGCCTTCTTGGTGGCTATCATGTCAGCCAGAAGGATGGGAGACTCCAGGCGCTTTCCATGAGTCTCCTTACCTGGTCTTCCACAGGGACAGGTTGTCTCGTCCCACCCGAAATTCCTTCCGAAGGTGGTGTCGGAGTTTCACCTTAACCAGGTGTTGACTCTGCGGTGTTCTACCCCAATCACACCTCGGAGGCGTAATATAGGCTCCATACTCTGGACCCTAGAAGGCGCTCGCCTATTACAAAGAAGCGCCCGGCTGAAATTCAGGGAGAGGATTCGCCAGCTGTTTGTCACCTACGCTGAAGCCGCATCTGGCAGACCTGCAGCCAAGCGGACGATAAGCAGGTGGGTCACCTCCTGCATAGATCTCTGCTATAAGTTGGGGGCATGGAGCCTCCCAGAGGATAAGAGCTCATTCTACCGCCATACTGCTGCAATGGTGGCTGCTTCAGGGACGTCCCTATCCAGGAAATCTGCAGGGCTGCTACCTGGAAGTCAGCACACCTTCATTACCCATTACCACATCGACCTTGAGTCACGCCGGGATGCTGGTTTTGGGGCCTCGGTTCTCCAGTCTCTCTTTCCCAAGTAAGTATTGGGGTGTCGTCTTGCCTCTCTCCTCCGGAGAACTGCTGAGTCTGCCAATAAGTGTGGATGAACAACATATCCATGTCCTAAAATACAGGTTACTCACCTGTAACAGGAGTTCTAGGAATGGTATGTGTTGTTCATCCTAACTCTCGACCTCCGGCCGACGCACAACCTGAGCTTCCAGCGGCCAGATCTGGCGTCATGGGGCGGAGCCGAGAGTTATACCACCTGGGTGGGTGGGAGGAGCCAGCTTGAAGACCTTCCGGCAAGATTTAAAGCGGCAAGGATACCTTGCCAATAAGTGTGGATGAACAACATATACCATTCCTAGAACTCCTGTTACAGGTGAGTAACCTGTATCTATTGTCTGGGGTTTTGACCACCTCAATGCAGACTGCCAGATTTGCAAGACTTTCCCTGCTGCTACCCTAGATAAGAGAGTTGGTAGGCTCAGGGAACGAGAGGCCAAAAAGTCCGCTGACCCAGATGGCCAACCCGGTTCGGTGCCAACCGAACCGGAGAGAGTGCCCTCTGACCTGGCGAGACTTCCTCGGCAACGTAAAGCTGGCTCAGAGGAGCCAGTTCCAGCAAAGAGAACTAGAAAATCAGCAGGTCTGGAGTCAAAGTTCCTTCTCCAACTGCTGCAGAGATAGCCAAAGCAATCCAAATTGTCCAGTCACTTTCTCCGGTTCCGTCCGAACCGCCACTATCTGGCAAAAGGTCGGTTCGGCCGGTTCCACCGGTTCAAGAATATGATATAGAGGAGTTTTATGAACCAGAGGAGGGGGAGGATGATTATGAACAGTGTGAATGTGACTTTGAAAGTCTAGATGTGCCCATTGAACCGGACATCTCCCCAGACAGACCTTTAGGAGAATCTCCCCCTAGGCTTTCTGAGTCCCCTTCTCATTTTCTGTTTTATAAAAAAGTTGCTGAAACCCTCCAGCTTCCTTTGGAGGAAGCTGTGGATGAGCAAGAGGAGCCTGACTTTGTAGAGATGATGGATATCCCAGAGTCCAGGAGATTGTCTATTCCTTTACATAAATCCTTTAGGAAACAAACAATAAAAATTTTAAAAGCTCCTAATTCTGTGCCTCCTGTGGATAAAAAGATGGACAGGAGGTACACTTTGTCAGGTCCTGATACAGAATTTCTTTCACAGCAATGCAGCCATGTTGGGAGTAGTTCAGGCTGTAGCCTGTGATAAGGCTAATATTCCCCTGGCTTCACATCCTCCTGACAAGGACTCCAGGAAGATTGATGCCATGGCTAAAAAACAATACATGGCGGCGTCCTTGGGACTCAGGCAAGCAAATTATATGGTCTAGACGGGATACTGTCATGGCTTTAGCCAAACAGGCCCCTGGCCAGCTTGCCAAGGAGCTGGAACAGGTGGCTGCTGATGGTATTGAGGCATCTAAGGTGCAGTTCCATGCTGCAGTGGATTCTAATGATGTATCCTCTAGAGTCATGGCTACATCTGTGGCTTTTCGTAGATTGGCTTGGCTCAGGTGTACTAGTCTGTCACAGGATACCCAGGCTAAGGCCATGGATTTTCCTGTGGTGGGAAATTCTCTGTTTGGGGAGCAGACAGAGAATTATATGAAGAAAATGGATGAATATAGAACCACTTACAGGAGTGCACAAGCCAAGGAACGGCAAGCCACTCCTCAGAGGCAGCCCCCCAGGGGTAGAGGCAGGCCTTCTCACAGACCTTTTTACCAAACCCAGGCCTCCTCTTCAGCTTACGTTTAGAGGGGGTTCTTCAGAGGGAGAGGCAGACGAGGTATGAGCAGGCCTGCTCCCACCCGTCAGCCTAAAGCCCCTGCCAAACAGGCACCCTGATGGGATGTCCAGGGCCGGTTCTCCATTACCTGTAGGGGGCAGGCTGGCTGACTTTGTCCAGGACTGGGAGTCTTTAACATCAGACAAGTGGGTCCTGGAAGTAGTAAGCCAGGGTCTGGTTCTCGGCTTCGAAAAATTTCCAAAGATGAGAATCAGATTTTTTCCACCTGCAAATCCCCTAGAGACTCTTGCTTTGGAAACAGAAGTCTCAACCCTTCTGGCTCTCAGATCTGTAGAAAGGGTTTCTCCCCTACACCAGGGCAAGGGTCTGTACTCCAGGTACTTCCTTACCCCAAAAAAGACAGGAGAATGGCGGCCCATCCTGGACCTAAGATATCTGAACAAGCACCTTTTAAAACCAAAATTCAAAATGGTGACTCTGGGAATGATTTTACCCTCCCTAAGGCCAGGGGACTGGCTAGCTTCCCTGGACCTCAAGGATGCCTACTTCCATGTTCTTATCAGAAGCTCCCACCGAAAGTACCTCAGATTCGAACTGCCCTCAGGCCATTATCAGTTCAAAGCAATGCCCTTCGGCCTTACCTCTGCCCCAAGGGTATTCACAAAATGCCTGGCAGTAGCAGTTGCTTATTTAAGAAGGCAAAAGATTGCCATCTTTCCCTACCTAGACGGCTGGCTCATTGTGGGTCAGTCTCCAGACCAGGTCAAATCACACCTGCAAGTTACGCAGCAGCTGCTTACCTCTCTGGGCTTTCTTCTCAATCTTCCAAAGTCAGTTCTGGAACCTGTCCAGGTACTCACCTTTATAGGTGCAGAACTGGACACAAAGCAGGCCAGAGCCTTCCTTCTCCTAGAAAGGGTGAGGACCCTGGTGGCCCTGGCCTCCTCCTTCACTCTGCAGGTCTCTCGACCAGCAAGGCATTTCCTACAGCTCCTAGGACACATGGCTGCTTCCACAGCTGTAGTGCAAGGAGCAAGATTTCAGATGAGGGACAGTCAGTTCCTTTTGAGAGCCTTTTGTTCTCAAAGAAGAGATCCCCTATCCAAGTTAATCTCAGTGACTCGAACCCTGATCCAGGCCCTTCAGTGGTGGCAGGATCAGAGCAATCTGAGACAAGGGTTCCTTCATCCCTCTATCTCACTCCTTGACCCTTACTACAGATGCGTCCCTTTTGGGATGGGGAGCTCACATGGGCGACCTCTCCACCCAGGGATTGTGGTCCCCTCAGGAATCTCTGTTCCACATCAATCTGTTGGAACTCAGAGCTGTTTTTCTAGCACTTCAGGTTTTTTCTGCATCTGTTCAGAACAAAGTGGTACAGGTCAGAACAGACAACACCACTACAATGTGGTACATCAACAAACAAGGGGGCACTCGGTCTTTGGCCTTGTGCACCAAGGCAATGAAGTTGTGATCTCTGGCTTATTCCCTGAACACTTACCTCATAGCAGTTCACCTCCCAGGCAAGGACAATGTCCTGGCAGATGCTCTCAGCAGGATTTCCCAGGGCCATCACGAATGGTCACTGGATCCCCGAGTACTGGGGATAGTTTTTGCCAGATGGGGCACCCCTCAGATAGATCTTTTTGCAGCCCCAGACAATCATCAACTTCCACTTTTTTGTTGCAGGCCCCCAGTGTTGGGCTCAGTCCCCCTGGATGCCTTTCTCCTCGATTGGGAAGGGAAGTTTCTCTATGCCTTCCCCCCTTCCCTCTCCTGTTCAAGGTGCTAGTCAAAATCAGATCTCAGCCCTGCAAGATGATTCTGATTGCTCCAGACTGGGCCAGGCAGCCCTGGTACCCACTCCTTCTGTCCTTAGCAGTCCATCTTCCCCTGTGTCTCCCAGGAACCTCATTTGTTAACCTGTGCCCAGGGAGAGTTTGTATCAATCTCAATCCTCAACCTCAAGGCCTGGCTCTTTGAGGAGTTAGAGTTGCTTGACCTACACCTGTCTCAAGGTGTTCTCGGAATCTTGAAAGCTTCTAGGAAGCCTTGCACTAGGGCTACTTATAACTCCAAATGGAAAAGGTTTTCCATATGGTGTTCTGGGAAGCATATTTCCCCGGAATCTGCTGATTTGCCCACTGTTTTGGACTATATGGTCCATCTTAATTCTTTGGGACTGAGACCAGCTACCCTGAAAGTGCATTTGGCAGCTGTCTCTGCTTTTATTTCAGCAGGGAAGCCTTCTTCTCTTTCTGATCACCCTGTATTTTCCAAGTTTTTCAGGGGATTGCTTCATAGCAATCCACCATTCAGGGACCCTGCCCCTGCCTGGGATCTTAATGTTTGCATTGCTCAGCTGATGCAACCCCCATTTGAACTTCTGTCTTCGGCAGAGCTTAAGTACTTGACTTGGAAAACTGTGTTTCTAGTAGCCATCACTTCTGCCAGGCGCATAAGTGAGTTACAAGCTTTGTCAGTGGAGATTGACTTTATTTCCTTTCACAGGGATAAGGTAGTCCTCAGGACTAACAGGAAGTTTTTGCCTAAGGTGGTTTCAGATTTCCACCTTAATCAATCTATTTCTCTTCCAGTGTTCTTCACTGACCATTCCTCCTCTGGTGAGAGGAGGCTGCACAGCTTAGATGTTAAGAGGGCCCTAAGTTACTACATAGAACGTATCAAGGGTCACAGGTTTGACTCCCTCCAACTATTTCTCACTTATGGTGAGGTTGGGAAAGGGAAACCTGCCACTAAGAGATCCATTGCCAGGTGGATTGTCTCTTGTATCCAATTTTGCTATCAAAAACTGGGTAAGGTTCCCCTTCAGGCCTGAGGGCTCACTCTACCAGAGGTACAGCTGCGTCTCTAGCTGCTGCAGAGACATCCTATCTTAGAGATATGTCGCAGCTACTTGGAAAACAGTACACAGTTTTGCAAAGCATTACTCCCTGGATATTCAGGCCAGGAGGGATGCTCGCTTTGGCACAGCCGCGTTTAGGCTATTCTCTAAGTAGGTTCTGTCCCTCCTCCGTGGAGGTACTACTGTGTAGTTCGTAATTGTCGAATATAGCAAGACTTCATGTTGTTTGAAGAAAAATTACTCACCTTAGTAATGTTGTTTTTCTAATGGAGTCTTGCTATATTATGACTCCCCAGCCTGCCCCTCTCAGAACTTCTACTTTGGGTATGGGGTGGGCAGTCCAGTGTTGGCACTTATTGATGCCCATTTTATGTTTTCCACCCCTTCTATTTTTGGGGTGTTTGGGTGTTGTGTTTTATTTTATCTTATCTTGTCGTATCTTTTTCTGGTCCCCTTACTTGAGTCTTGGTGTTGGGGCCAGGAAAATGTGTTAATATTTAAGTAGCCAGTTGGCTAGTGTAGATTACAGCTTTCACACAGAACCTTAGTGAGTTTTGCTCGTAAAGATCTGACAGATTCAGTTTGAAATATTCCAGACAGAGCTTTTCTAACCGAACTCGTGCTGTAAGTTCCATGCCTGACATGGAAGTTGACTCTTTCACCTCCGGAGCAGTTCTAATGGTGGGACAAACTGCAATTGTCATAATATAGCAAGACTCAATTAGAAGAAACAACATTACTAAGGTGAGTAATTTTTTCTTTGGGGCCCCCGTGACTCAGATCCCTAGATTACTTTTCTGTCCTCAGTCTGCTTTATTCCTTCTTCTGTCTATATCCTTTCCTTTTCCTATCTCTCGGGCTCCCCTTGCCCCGCCCTTCTTTACTAATGCTGATGCCCGGCGTGCAGAACTGGGTGGAGCATGAGTTGGCGTCAGTTATTGGCCAACCTGCAAGCACCACGCAGTGCGTCGGCCTCCAGGGGATGTGCTGCCACAATGTCGGCTCCTCCTCTTATATTTAAAATAAAAAAATAAAAAAAAAGGGTCCTGTGGAGTCCTGTCCTCCAGCCAGAACCCACCACCAGTGATGAATGGTGAAGATGCATAGAAAGATCAAGAATTACGGTAGGTACATAATTTTCATTTCCCTGGCACTCCAAGCCTTCACACCACTGGTTCAGGGAAGGGTGGTACAGGTCAGAATAGACAATACCACCACAAAGTACTACATAAACAAGCAGGGAGGAACAAGGTCGGATCCTCTCTGCACAGAAGCTTTGAGAATTTGAAAACTGGCCTACTTCCTTGGGATTTCCCTTCAGGCCATTCGTCTGCCAGGAAAGGACAATACGCTAGCAGATGCTCTGAGTTGGATCAGCCAGGTCTATCATGAATGGACCCTGAACAGACAGATAGTGAAAGTGATTTTCAGAAGGTGGGGCACTTCAGAGATAGATCTGTGCATCCCACGAAAGTCACCACCTGCCATAGTATTGTTGCAGACCCCCAGCTCAGGGAACAATACCCCTGGATGCTCTGGTTCTGGACTGGTCAGGGAAGTACCTGTATGCGTTCCCACCATTCCCTCTGGTGTACAGAGTGCTACTCAAGCTCAGATCCCAGTCAGCTTCAGTGATCTTGATGGCTCCAGATTGGGCCAGGCAGCCATGGTACTCAGCTGCTCTCCATGTCTGTAGCTGAGCTAATACACCTTCCTTGGAGGTACAACGTGTTAAACTCCAATCAGGGGAGGCTTCTTTATCCGAACCTCAAATTCCTCAGACTTAAAGCATGGCTGTTGAGGACCTAGGCTGTGCAGGCTTGCATCTCTCTGAAAGTGTTCTGGATAGTTTAAGGGGGTACAGGAAGCCTTCCACCAAGAAAATCTACGCCTCTAAATGGAAAAGATTTTCTGTCTGGTGCTCCACCAGGGTTGAGGTGCCAGCTCAGGCAGGGGTTCCAGCTGTGCTGGACTACCTTACTTGTTTGCATTCACTGGGCCTGCAGCCCACTACTCTAAAAGTTCACTTGGCTTCAGTATCTTCTTACACTTCAGATGGGAAGAATGCCTGTATGGCATCAAATCCTATCTTCAAATGGTTCTTTAAAGGTCTAGTGCACTTGCACCCCCCTCACAGGGAACCGGTGCTAGCCTGGGATCTAAATGTGTCTATTGCCAAGCTAATGGGGTCCCTCCCTTGAAATATGTCACATGGAAGATGGTTTCCTAATGGCAATCACTTCTGCTAGAAGGATCAGTGAGTTCTATTCTCTCTGCATTGAACAGGACTACATTTCATTTCATTTCACAGGGACAAAGTGGTCCTACGAACAAACAGAAAATTTCTTCCAAAGGCGGTTTCGGACTTCCGTTTGAATCAGTCCATTACTTTACCTGTCTTCTTCACTGAGCATTCAAGCTCTGGGAAATGTAGACTGCACAGTCTTGATGTCAAGAGCGCTCTCGGCTACTACATGAGTCACCAAGGCCCATAGACAGGACAGGAAATAACTGTTCCTGACTAATGGGGGTGTGGGAAAAGGAAATCCAGCATCTAAGAGGTCCATTTCTTGCTGGGTAGTTCAGTGTATTCAGTTTTGCTACTCAAAGGCTAGGAGGGAGCCCCCCAGTAGGGCTGTTAGCCCATTCCACAAGAGGTACAGCTGCTACTACTATAGCAGCTTCCAGGGATGTCCCTTTGGTGGACATCTGTAAAGCAGCTACCTGGAGAACAGTGCACACCTTCACGAAGCATTACAGCCTGGACACACAGGCTAGGGGTGATGCCAGGTTTGGCACAGCTGTCATGCAGAGTCTATTTCCGAAGTAGGTTCTGTGCCCACCTCCAAAGGTACTGCTTCTTAGTCTGCATAGGAGTTAGGAATATTGGAGTATTCCTGGGGTGAGAAGAAAAAATTACAATAGTAATCTTGTTTCTTCCAGGGGATACTCCAGTACTCCTAACTCTCCCACCCTGCCTCCCCTGCTAGAACCAGTGGCCTCTGCACTCCATGCTGTGTTACCAGGGCTATGAGTGTCACACTCTGGCATTTCTGTTTGAAACTGTGTTTTTCATTGGATTCACCCTCTTCAGATGATTCTGACATTCGGGGGTGCTTTTTGTGGATTTTTTCCCTCCTGTTGGAGGTTTTTGGGTGTTGAGTTGTGATTATTATAGTGTTTAATAGTTATATTCCTTGGTGGCCCTGTCTTGTCAGGCGTCCATGAAATCTGAGGGTTAGAATGTAGGCAGTTGATAGGTGGCAGCATTTGAAAAGTGGCACGTGCCAATGGTGTTCCATCATTAACATAGTGTTCCATCTCTGGGCAGCTCTGGCTTAAAGGCATACTGCATAAGAGTTATGAATATTGCAGTGTCCTCTGGAAGAAATAAGATTACTATGGTAAGTAATTTTTTTCTTTGAGTTGATGTGTGCAAAAAAGGCTTTTGATTCCTTACATACTGATAGTTTGTATTCAATTTTACGTCTTTTTTTTTTTTTAAGTTGTTTTGTTCTTTTTTTGTTCAAATCTGTATACATTCTTATTCTACTCTGTCATATTTTTTTCAATTTTTAAAGGCTCTTTCTTTTTTATTAATCTGTACTTAGATGTTATAAGTAAGCCAGTGTGGGACTTTGCCTTTGTTGTTATATGATTTCTTTAAGGGTATATATGAACTTTCCAAGTCACTGATAATTTTTCTAAATGGTAACCAACTATCATTAGTGCCTAATTGAGATAAGGCTATATCTCAATCAAATGTTTCTATGGCTTTAAATCTCCTTTAATATATTTGTATCTGTAGTTTGTTTTTCCAGTGTGTGTATTCTTACTCTCAATATCAAAGTAAATGGTATTATGATCACTATTACCAATTGGGGTTGATACAGTTAAACTATTAATTACACCGGGTATGTTGGATAAAACAATATCTAAAATGTTCCTCTCTCTAGTGGGTACATTACTAATTGCTCAAGTCCAGCCATTATGAACTAGTTCAGATATAGTGACTCTGTGTGTGAATTGGTAGTCAGTTTTTTGCCAGTTTATCCCCGGAAGATTAGTCACCAACCACAACCATGTCTACCTTCTGTGCTATGTCCTTAAGTTCATCAATAAGGAGCTGATCATATGTAGTGTCAGCTGATGTAGCAAGGTCTTTAAACGTTTCCTAGAACAAACTTATTATTATTATTCTGATCAATCTGGGCGCAAATTCCTTCAATTAGGTAATCATTAATACATTGTAATGCATATTCTGAGAATGGTAATGTATCCTTAACATGGATACATACGCCCCCACCTTTCTTATGAGCCCTGTTTTTGTAATATACTGTATACCCCAGGAATGAATTATGCCATGTAGATGAGCCGTCCCACTACTGTAGGTCTATGTGATGGCAGCTATGTCAAGTTTGTTTTTGCTGTAGTATACTCACTAGTTCTGTAATTTTAGCAGTATTTATGCTTCTAGCATTAGTAACTAGCAATTTATATGTTTGTTCAGATTGTGGTTGTTTCTTACCTAATTCACACCTTTGACCCTGCCAATTAGTTTAAATTGAATTCTGTCGTTTTATTTACACTTTTTCCAAGAACGATGCTACCTCACTTACTAAGGTGAAGTCCATCCCAACTGTATAAGCATGGGTCATTAGAAAATTGTTCCCAGTGTGTGATACATCATGTGTTTGTGTAATGACCATTTTCTCAACCATTCGTTATTTTTTTTATTTTGTCCTATTTTGCTGTACTCACTCTGGGGACAGGCAGTATTTCTGAAATAAAAATTCACAGTCCATTTTTTTCTAGGTTTTTTTTTTTTTTTTTATTCATTCTTTTTGCTCCCTCGCTCCACGATCGTCCAACTCCTTGGGGTCCCAGTGCACCTGCTGGCTCCTGTTAGTGCTCCTGCTCCCCTTGGATTATCTAGCCCCCGGATTACTCTCAGTTGGAGTGGAGGCGCTCCCCTTTTCCCCATACCTCAGGAAGGTATGCACTGGAGCTCTGGCACCGGGGATCCTTCTGCCAGTGCGATCATGGAGTTCCACTCTTTTTCCTTGTTCTCCCTGCCTCAGATGTCGACACACAGGGAGGACCAATGAGCCGGAGGTGCACCTTCGTTCTGGTCCTCAGACAGTGTCTGCCCCTCCCTGAACTCCTGCCTCCTCTGCTGCACCGTTACCACCTGTGTTCACCAAGGTGGTGGCGGTATTGTGGTGAGGAATGGTGCCCACTCCACCCTGGAGAAGGAGAGTGGCCCTTTGGGCGCTCAGTCCTCTCCCCGTCAGTTCCTCCACAACCCAGGCTTGCTACCGAACCCGGATTGTCGGCATTGCGAGCAGTAGCGCTACCATTGTGCTAGCGGGCCAGCTAAATTTTTCTAGGTTTGATACCAAGTTCATAACATCATTTTGGGTATCATCAGTTGTGAATCTGTTGATATCGTTAGTTCCCTCATGGTTTACCACAAGAGGCTTTTCCCCCACATTCTTTAATATTGCAGGTGCCACCCTGTCTTAAATCCCTAATCTATGCTCCTCCAAAGTTTGGGCATGTCCTATTTGCTTTGTCTTTGTTGCATATTTATGTGTCAGTATATTTTAGGATTAAATCTCCCAATACATACACCTGTCTACTTTCCATTTTATCAGAATGTTCTGTATCTATTTGTATCACATTCTCAATGTTTTGATTTCATACTGCTGGATTTTTTGGTGCAGTAGCTGGCCTTTGATCTATGGGCTCACAACCTCTTTGATTAGAGCTTCTAGTAATATACTTTATTGATGCTTCTTCCCCTGAGCCCTGACTTATATTTGCTGCGTGAACGTGTACTGAGATCACCTGCTTCTAGGGACATGGATATGTTGTTTTAGCCACATGTCTTGGCATGTCCTTGTCCCTTTATGATCAGCTGGAAAGTATTTAAGCTGTCTTCTCCCACCCAGGTGGTATATCACTCAGCTCCGCCCCATGATGCCAGGTCTTCCTTTCCACTGGAAGAAGCAGGTTCCCATCTTACTGCTGCTGCATTAAGTAAGCCCTGGTGCTCAAATCTTCGGAGTTACTTCCCATACTTAAACTCGTAAGAGTTTTTCCTGAACGATCTTCAGTCGCAACCACGGTGGAGAAAAAGTTCTCGCGCGGGTTCCGCCAGTGCCCCTGCAGGCACAAGATGTGCACAGACCTGCACGCCAAGTGCGTTTATTGCCTGGGTTCAGAGTACGACACCCAGGTCTGCTGAATGTGCTTGACGATCATCTCACCTGTTTGCAGCTTGGTCATCTGGAAAAATGGAACCCGCCGGTCAAATGTAAGGAAGCCCATTGGGTGGTCTCCGTGGCTGCAGGGTCTGCAGAGCAACTTGAGCAGATGAAGGTCTTTGAGGAGGAAGTGGCTCAGGCTACTGATCAGTCCTCTTTGGCCTCGGTCTTCGTCACGCTGAAACTGGGTTCCACCTTTACAGGCTCCTTCAAGGAGTTGTACCAGTCTTTCCCAACCAAGGGAAAGGGCCCGCTGGCATTGCACAGCTCTCACTCCCGTAAAAGGGAAAAAGAATCTAAGTAGTCGAGAGAAAAGGAGAACACTCACCGTCATCGTTCTTGGGATTGAGAACGTTCTTGTTTCCTGGAATCTCTGGTTTGTACTTTCGGTTGAAACTGCAGCCTTGGCTGCTGGCTTCATGGTGCCCTTGTCAGACCAGCCAGCAAAGATGCATACGATGACCGTTGAAATTTCACCCACCCCACAACTCGCTGTCGCCGATGAGGCCAAAGCATCCTGTTCAGGACTCCAGTCCTGCCTGGACCTATTGAGGAGACCCAGCCTGCTGGGAATCTCCTTACGGTCCCTGACCATGACCTGGAGGAGATACGGATTTCCCTGGTTCCTTCCGAGTGCCCCCGGTGGTCAAGGTCGAGGTCTCAGTCATCATCTAAAAGGTTGAAGAAAACTCATAGACACCACTCTGGGCTTTCTAAGAAGCCACGCCGCTGCTGTTTGTCCTCATCCTCCTTGGAAGAGGAGAGGCTTTGGCACAAGTTGTGCTGACGCTATGAGGATCTTATGAGGCAATAGTTAGTGTTGGGCAGTCCAAACTCAACCATAGCTCCCACACCAACCATTACACGGCTGTCGCCTGTTAGGCTGACACCTCCTTAGCCGGGCGACACCATCCCTGGTGAAGGCCCTCATGGCTTGGCTGAAACCAGCCTCTCCACTGATAATGGTGGAGCCACCACCTAAAAAGCCTCCCTCAGGGGCTCCGGTCAAGGAGTCTCAGCCTACTAAGGGCCTTCCTCACTGGCTGTTGGTCACTCTTATGCCAGACTACCTGCAGTGGGCTCAAGGTGCCATGGGTGGTCGACCGATCTATGCGGATTCTTTGGAGTCTGAGGACTCCTTGCTGCACTCCCATCTGCTTGATGAGGAGTCACTCGGGGGTCTTTTGACAGAGGAGGTCCCATGTCCTTCATGGGCATCCTCCGTCTTATCTTAGAATCCATGGGGATGCCTTTGGAGCCTGTTCAAAAACAGGCTCAGTATCCCATGACAGACATCCTGGACACATAGAATTCTCCGACGGAGGCCTTCCCTGTGGCTGAAGCCATTGTCAGGCCAGTCCTGGAGCTTTGGCAGCATCCTGCTTCCTGCTGTGTGCCATCAGCCCAGATGGCCCACAGATATGCGGTGCCCTTCGGCTCCCTTTTAGGGTTGACGGAACATCCCTTGGTCTAGGGGTTGGTGACTTACTCCGTGTTTCAGCGCTCTGGCAATTTGAGAAACTCTAATGGACCTCCGGACAAAGTCCAGAAAACTGGACCACTCTGCCACGGAGGTCTATGCTGCCTCTTCGCTAGGTCTCCATCAGGCGAGCTCGGCTGTCATCATGGCACACTTCTCTCATGCCCTTTTGGTCTGTCTGGATGAGGTGCTTCCTCATCTCCCTCGTGGACCTCCAGACCATGGTCAAGCAGGTTCCAGATTCAGGATCGGACTGTGGCAAAACAGCAACTCCAGGTGGCTCTGGACATTGGGGACTCTTGTGCCCATTCGGTGGTGGCCACAGTCACCATGCTCCACAGGGCTGGCTGAGGGTCTCGACCTTTACGGCAGACACCCAGCACAAATTGGCAGACATACCCTTCTTGGGCACCGACTTGTTCAGTCCTGGAGTCAGTGGTCACCTACAATGCATCGAGAAGTCCAGTGCCACTTTCTACTCTGTTGCTTCCACCCAGAAGGAATCTCAGGGTTCCAAAAAGCAGAAACACAAGCCCTTTTGGCCTTCTGCCCCTGTGGCCAAGCCTACCCAGTACCAGTCTGGGCAGAAGCAGGAGGCTCAGTCTTGGTGCTCGCAGCCCAAGTCAGGGGCTTTGACGGTCTGAAAGCCCGGAGGGAAGGGATCTGGTGGCCCCTCAGCTGAATCCTCCTCCTCCAAACATGCACAATGACAGGATGTGGTGACCACCACAATGTCCGTCATGTCTTCTCTGGGTCCTGCCGTGAGTGGCCGGCTCCGCCACTTCCTTTCTGCCTGGTCTGCTGTTACCATGGACAGGTGGGTTCTAGAAGTGATTGACCAGGATTTTCCTCTGAAATTTGAGGAGTGCCCACAAAACCAAGCCTGTGCCCCACAGGAGAAGAAAAGTTATCAGTGGACACTCAGTCAGCTTTCCAAGACTTCATCACCCAACTCCTCTGCAAGGAGGTGGTGGTCTGAGTCGCGGAACCCCCTTTTCAACCTAGGGTTTGTTTCCAGGTACTTCCTGGTCCTGAAACTGATTGGGGGGGGGGGGGTGCTGGCACCCCATTCTAGGCCTGCATGACCTGAGGTCTCACATCTTCAGGATGGTAACTCTTGTCTCAGATCATACTCTCTATCGAGCAAAACGTGGTTTTGCTCCCTGGATCTGCAGGATGCATTCTTTCGCATCCCAAGCCGTCTGTCCCACCGAAGGTTCCTCTACTTCAGAGTAGAGAGAACCTTCTATGAGTTATAAACCATGCTGTTCGGCCTGTCATTGGCCCCCAGGGCCTTCACCAAATGCATTACAGTGGTGGCTCTTATCTTCGGCATCGAGGGGTCAGAGTGTACCCCTACCTGGACGATTGACTTTTAGCAGGTCCCTCCAAGCAGGAGGTGGAAAGGTCCAGGGACCTGGCTCTCCAGACCTGCATCGTCCTTGGCCTCCTAGTCAATAAGGCCAAGTTGGAACTCGTGCCTTCGCATGTGATCTGCTTCATCAGGGCAGACTCAACTCTTGCCAAGCCAGGCTCCCGGCAGACAGGGTGGAGGTTCTTTCCTCCTTTGCCCGATTGTTTCTGGTTGGGCAGTTGCACCCTGTCCGGGACTTTTTGCGACTTCTAGGCTACATAGCAGCCTGCACCTCTGTCTTGCGCCCTGCCCAGGACTTCCTGCGACTTCTGGGCTACATGGCAGCCTGCAACTCCATGATCCGATGAGCCAGGTGACATATGAAATGCTGCAGTGGGAGCTGGCCCGCCTGTGGACTCTGCGCCTAGCATATTCCAACCAGCTGGTCACTGTGACCCAGAAGATGTGGGATGCTTTCCAGTGGTGGACTGTCCCAGAGCATCTGCATGAAGGGATCCTGTTTGTCCACCCCGAACCAACAGTCATCCTGATGACCGACATCTCTCTCATGGGCTGGGATGTTCACGGGCTCTGGACCCCCGAGGAGTCCCGATGTGACATCAACTTGCTGGAACTCCAAGCAGTCCAACTGATGCTGACTGCCTTTGCTCCATTCCTTTGGGGTCAAGTAGTTCAGGTCCAGATGGACAACTGTCTCAACAAGCAAGGTATGACACATTCCCTGCCTCTGTACAGGGAAGCTCTCTGCATCTGGGCCCTCATGAGCCGACTGGAGGTGGTTCTCCTAACCATGTGGAAGGAGCCTCCAGTCAGTTGACGGATGCCTTCAGCTGAGTAGGCGAGGCATCCTATGAGTGGTCTCTCCATCCAGAGGTAGTACACAGCTTGTTCTCCCAGTGGGACACCCCTAAGGTGGACCTGTTCCCCTCCAGAGAGAATGCAAAGCTGAGACTGTTTTGCACCCACTCCCCCCTCAGCAGGGCTTGCTGCAGGGGGCTACCTTCTCGAGGCCATGGACTCCTGGCCTCTTTAATGCCTTCCCTCAGTCCTTAAGGTCGGGATAGATGAGGCACAGGTGATCCTGGTGGCTCCGGACTGGTCCAGCCTGTTTTGGTACCTCGATCTCCTCAACGTCAGCATCAGGCTCCCGAGACATCTTCCTGTACACCTGGACCTGCTTTCCATCAATCAGGGAAGGTACCCCACCCAGACCTTCAATCCCTACACCTGACAGCCTGGTTCCTGAGCGGCTAGAGTTCCAGGCTTTGGGTCTCTCTGAAGATGTACTCACTGTAATTGAGGCATCTAGGAAGGACTCAACCAGGAAGTGCTGTGCCTTCAAATGGAAGAGATTCTCCTTTTGGTGTAAGGGCAAGGGGTGGACCCTTTCCAGTCCTGTCCAGTGGCTATCATCCTAGATTACCTGTGGTCTCTCTCCAAAGGGGGACTTTGATCGATGACCCTTAAAGTGCACCTGGCAGCCATCTCTGTTTACCGGGCGTGGGGTGGTCAGCCATTGGCACAGGAGAATGTGGTTTGGCACTTTTCAAAGCTTCAATTACATATCCCCACTGGTGAGTGAACCACCACCACCGTCAGATTTACTGCTGGTACTGGCAAAGCTCAGGGCAAAGCCATTCGAACCGATGCACAGGTGCGAGATGTCTCATTTGTTGTGGAAGACTGCCTTCTTGGTGGCTATCACGTCAACCAGAAGGATTGGGGAGCTCCAGGTGCTCTGTTGGGTCTCCTTATCTGGTCTTCCATAGGGACAAGGTTGTCCTGCACTTCAACCCAAAGTTCCTTTTAAAGGTTGTGTCAGAGTTCCACCTGAACCAGGTAATGACCCTACTAGTGTCCTACCCCGATCACACCCTGGATGCCAAATACAGGCTCCATACCTTGGACCTGAGGCAAGTGCTTGCATACTATAAGGAGCACTTGGATGGAAGTCGGGGAGAGGTTCGCCAGCTGTTTATCACTTATGCTGAAGCCACACCTGACAGACCTGCAGCCAGGCAGATGACTGGCAGATGGATTACATCCTGCATTGATCTCTGGAATATGTTGGCAGGTAGGGAGCCTCCCGGAGGGCTAAGGGTTCATTCCACCCACCACACCACTGCGACGGTGTCTGCTTCCAGGGGCATCCCTACCTGGAAATCGGCAAACACCTTCATTTCCCATTACCACATTAACCTGGAGTCAGGCCGGGATGCTGGTTTGGGGGCCTCAGTTCTCCAATCTCTGTTCCCTAAGTAGGAGGTGTGCGCCTTGCCTCCCTCCTCCTGGAGAACTGCTAGAAGACTGCCAAGACATGTGGATAGACAGCATAGCCATATCACTAGAAACACAGATTATTCACCTGTAGCAGTAGTTCTAGGAGTAGTATATGCTGTTTATACGCACAGACCCACCCCACTTCCCCAGCTTCGATGCACAAGCTCTGCTTCCAACGGGCAAGATCTGGCATCATGGGGCAGAGCCAAGGAATATACCGCCAGGGTGGGTGGGAGCAGCCAGCTTAAAGACTTTTTGGCTGATCATAAAGGGGAAAGGACATGTCAAAACGTGTGGATGAACAACATATACCACTCCTAGAACTACTGTTACAGGTGAGTAACCTGTGTTTATTAGCTCTACCTGCTAATTGTGCAACAGTTACCAAATTTGTATTATCCGTGACCACAGAATCATTTACCTGTACTCTGTTGTATGTATTTGCTTGTGGCAACAGCTGAGGTTCTTTAGTATTTGTTCTCTCGAAATTGTGCTCCATGCCTTCAGTACTGGTGGTTATACCTTTTTCCCATTCCATAAGTGGAGAAAAACTATTATGGACCAGGATTTCAAATTCCATGACCCTGCGCCCCTTCTTATGTCTTCTTTTATTGAGTACTGGATTCCATTCAGCTTCATCACTGCTATAGTCATCCCTGTTATGCTTTAGTGATTCCTCACTTGAATTATTGCTCTCGTGTCAGTTTACTAGAAGGTGTGGGGTTCTGTGCTCTTTCAAAGATAATGATTTTTCTTTCTAACTCCTGTATCTTTAAATATAGGCTCTCTATTTCCTTACATTGCTTGCATTTTAAGCCTTCAAACCCTGTGTGTTTTTCTAAACAGAATTTGTTAAATATTATGCACACCATTCATTGCAACTTCTCCCGAGCTCAAAGTTGCAAAACCATCATTTATTTCCATGATTTTCTTGTTTTATTATCAACCTGGGTATAATTATATTCCCTCTGTGACCCATAGTGTAGAAACTATGTTTTCAAACTGCACCTTGTAAGTCTCCAGGCCCGGTGCTGTGGTCGTTCCCAGTGGACACAGCAAACACAAGTTCAGACACGTTTGTCTCTGCATGCATCTCCATGCATGACCCCACTCTCTATACGGGTCCTGAAGTAGCACCACAACCAGAAGTATCTATACTTCCAACTTCCAGTTCGGCACTGGCTCCACCAGTTGTTATTGTTATACTGTATTTAAAGTGTTAAAAAGACCCTGCTTGTGTGTAGGTGCCTGTTAACCACACGCTTATGCTATTTTGCAGGTCTACAAGGCTTCCCAAATGTTTGTGGAAACACTAACAAGTTGGTGGAATGCGGACAGCCTACAGTGTTCCACAATCCTTATGTAACCCCTAGGTGGTGCTATCCCAAGAGCTACTACCCCTGCCTGCTTGGCCAGTAGCAGGTTAAGGGGCCTGAGTTCTGAAACGGTTGCCTCCACCCGGAGGTCAGGGTTGGTAGTAGTCAAGCTAACCTGGGCACAGCTCTCCAGGACACTGTAACCCACCTCTTTCCTTACTAGTTGCCAGAACAATACACAATAATCACTTTCACCATACCTCTGATACACCACACAAGTACCCACACTGTTTGCACTTACCACCAGGGCTTTCCTCTGCCCCAGCCCTGGGGACCCCCTGTAAAACAAGGTTATATGTAGCAAATAACAGCAGTACAGTACTCTTGCACAAACTGGAACCACAGTCGGGGTAAATGCAAAAAAGAATTAGATCTGATTTTTTTTAAAGGGCTTGAACAAGATTTTGAAAGCAGTACATGGGAAGTCACAGAGTTTGGAACTGTCTGTTTTTGAAAGCAGCACAAGGGAAGTCACAGAGTTTGGAACTGTCTGATTTCGAAAGCAGCACAAGGGAAATCACAGAGTTTGGAACTGTCTGATTTTGAAAGCCGCACAAGGGAGATCACAGAGTTTGGAACTGTCTGATTTTGAAAGCAGCACAAGGGAAGTCAAAGAGTTTGGAACTCTGATTCTGAAAGCAGCACAAGGGAAATCAGAGTTTGGAACTCAGTGCTTTGGCTTCTCGGAACTAGAAGGGGGACAAGATCAGATCTACAGTACAGTAGCTTCTTGTTGTTTTACATTGTTTCTTGTGGATTCTACTCGGTAGAAGGTGATTTCTTTTCTTTCTTACTACTGAGGGGCTAGCAGGGTATTGTTTGGGGCTGTTGGAATTTTGAAACCTGTTTTGGTAGCTATAAGTGGGCTCATTTGTTTGATTCATTGTGTGGCAGGCTGCATTTGTAGAGACCTATTTCTTCTGTTTTAAAACATAATTGGTGTGATTTAACTGGGTCTGTTTCTTTGAATTGGAGACATATATCTTCTAATTCCAAGCCGATTTTGATGTGTTGTTGGTGAAGCTGTTTGAATTGGAGTCCTGTTTCTTTGGCTAGCAAACTTATTTGGGGGGCTTTGAGTAGAATTGTGATTCATTGTTGCTGGCTTCACTTGTTGCAAAGTTTGAGTGCAGAGTGGGGGAAGGGTGCTAATGGTCTGACCAGAGGCCTTAGCTACCTGATTGTTTCTGGAAGACTTGGGCTGGTCCCACCCTTGGTCCATAATTTCCTTTATACCAGGGGTTCTGACATCACTTCCTCAAACAGGCAAAGGATATGCACCTGTCATAGCAAAAGCAGACATCCAGGAAAGGAACAGCAGCAAGTGAAGAGGTGACTGCTCTCTCAGTGGAAGGGAAGTAAATGCAAATCTAGGAGCTTTCATTATTACTTCTTCGTATTGATATTGCATTGGGAAAAGGAGTATGAGTTTGAAGGTTGTGCAATGGCTACTTAAAGTCTGTTTTTGAGTGTGGATAGGAAGGATAGGAATATAAAAAGCAGTTGCTCAATATATCTAAACGTGTGCAACAAAGGAGGTAAGGGAAATAAAGAAAATGTTTTGCACTGATAGAGGAGGGAGAGAGGAGACTTGGGGGAGTGTTTGGTATCCTGCATCTGGAAGGGTGGGGGGTCGCTGGTGGGCAGCGACAACAATGGGTAGGGTGGTAGGCTGCAACAACTGCAGTGCACTAATATTTCTAAAAATTGCCTGGAGTGTGGGAGGATGTTTAGTGTGCAACCACATAGAAAAACTTAGAAAGGAGATTGAGGGTCTGCAGGGGGAACTAAGACAGGCAAGGCAGATTGGGGGTGGGTTTAGCCCAATACTGGAGGGAGGGAGAAGGGGAGATGAGGAAGGGAGATTTAAGCCAACAATGGTGAGGAGAGGTCAGAAGAGGAAGCAGAGACAAAGGGCCCAGGCCAGGAAAAACAATTGCCGGGGAAACCAGGTCAGGAGACAAAAGAAAAATGGAAGGAGGAGATAGGGACTTGTGAGGGGAGGTGAAGAAATGGCAAAAGTCATGGAGTGGAAAGGAGAGAACAGGTTACTATGGAGAGAGAGAGAGAGAGAGAGAGAGCGGGCATTTGTGAAGGGACTTCAGAAAATAGTTGTGCACTGCTAGAGAGGAAGAAGGTGGAGGATGGAAATGATGAAATTAGAGGAGTAATTGATAAATGCCTGGACCAATCTGGAGCGGGGGGAAGTTCTGCTGGGAGAATTGCAACAGGGGTAAAAGGGGGAAATAATGTGCAGGAGGAAGAGGAGGAGCTGGAAATGAGAGAGGGAGATGAATGGAAGCAAGCAGGGAGTAAGAGGGGTGGAATCTTAGTGCTGGGGGACTCAATACTAAGAGGAGTTAGGTGGGGTAGCAAGAGGGAGAGGCATAGTCACATTTGGGTGGAGGCCATGCCAGGAATGACGGCGGAAAGGGCAGGACAGTCTGTTCTGAAATATGCTAGAAGGGGTAGAGACGAGCCTTATTTAATTATACATCTTGGGACAAACGACCTGGCTGACAAGACAGTAGATACAGTCCAGAGGAGGTTTGAGGAACTAGCACAATTATGTGAGGGGGCAGGAAGATCAGTAACTTTTCAGAGATACTTCCTGTGCCAAAGAGCAACACAACAAGAATAGAGAATTTAACGGATGGCTAAGAACCTGGTGTTGTGCTAAAGGGTATGGGCTGTTGGGGGTGGGGAGGGACCTGGGAGGACAGTAATCTCTATGCCAGGACAGACTACACTTGAGTGAGGAGGAAAAAGTGTTGAAACAGAGGATGGAGGAGTACATAGAGGAAGTTGGGAATTTAAACTAGAGTGGGGGGTGGCAGTTGGGGAAGAGATATGCAGAGACCACAGGTTGGAAACCATATGAGCTTACCCCCATAACAGTGACAGAGGACAAATGGCAAGTACTGTTGGTGATGCTAGGAAAGGAGGCAGGATGGGGGGTGGAAGGTGGTTACCTTAATGCTAGGGACCTTGGAGGAAAACTGCGAGTTACAGGTTCTCATGGCAGAGGAGGTGGACATTGCAGTCATCAGGAAACATGGGCCACCCAATACAATGACTGGGACCTGTCTGTACCAGGGTACAGATTATTCTAGTAGGGACAGAGTGATTGGGAAAGGGGGGTGGCACTATATGTGAAGGAAGGACTGAAGTGTGTAGGGAGGAAGGGGAGGAGGGTAGTGCGGAGTCACTTTGGATGCAAATCCAGGATTCCAAGAATAGGATTCTTAGAATGGGAGTGGTGTACAGGCCACCATCTCAGGCGGAGGAGTTAGACAGGGAACTAGCGGACAGATCGGGAGGACCTCAGAAGGGTAGTGTGGTGATTGTGGGGGACTTCAACATGCCAGGAGTGGATTGGAGCACCCAACAACCAGGAACAGAAGGGAGCAGGTACTGCTGGATGCCTTCCAGGACAGCTTCCTGCTGCAAATGGTCAGTGAACCAACCAGGTTAGGAAATACCCTTGACCTTGTGCTGGCAAACAGGGACTTTGTGAGAGAACTTACAGTGGAGGAACCGCTGTCAGGGAGTGACCACCGTTCAGTATGGCTCACATTGGATGTGGGCAAGGAAGGAGTGGAATCTGGCACAATAGTGCTGGACTTCAGGAGGGCCGACTTTGGGAGGGTGGGGGAAGTGGTAAAAGGGTACCTGGCCAGAATTCAGTCTAGTATGGACACTAACCAGAGGTGGGAGCTCATAAAGCTGGGGATAGTGGAGGCAACCAAACCTGCTGCAAAGCCCAGAGCAAGAAGGCTAGGCTAAGAGAACCGATCTGGTTGAGCAAGGAGGTCACGGAAAGGTAAGGAGGAAAAGAGCTGCCTTTAGGAAGTACAAGAAAATAGGGAGGGGAGGACAGGGAGGAGTACTTGACAGAATCGAAGGGGTGATAAGGGCAGTAAGGGGCCAAAGCATCTACAGAACTCAGGCTGGCACAAGGCATTAAGAAGGGGAGAAGGACTTCTTTAAGTACATCAGGAGAAAGAGCTGTAAGGACCACATAGTAAGGATTAGGAAGGAGGGGGGTTGGGTGGAAGCAGGGTGTGATAATGCAGAAGCACTAAATGAGTACTTCTGCTCAGTATTTACTAAATAGAAGAGGGGGGTGACACCCAAGGTGGGAGAAATGGCAGAAGCAGGGGGGAAGTGGTGACAGATGGGGAAATCATGGAGAGCAGAGTTCGAGAGGGTTTGAAGGCACTGAGGATGGACAATGCACCAGGCCCAGATAGCATCCACCCCAGAGTACTGAAGGAGCTGGCAGAGGTCCTTGCAGGACCTTTGGCAGACCTATTTAATGTCTCACTACATTCGGGGTGTATACCTCAGGACTGGAGGATGGCTCATGTGGTGCCCCTCCACAAGAGTGGCCCCAAGGATGAACCGGGAAACTACAGACCAGTGAGCCTCATGTTCATCGTGGGTAAGCTAATGGAGACTATCCTGAAGGAGAGGCTGGTGGCCCTCCTAGAGGCCAAATGACTACAGGACAGCAGACAGCATGGCTTCATATGTGGCAGATCCTGCCAAACCAACCTGGTGGAGTTCTATGACTGGGTAACTAGGCAACTGGACAGGGGCCATGCAGTGGATGTCCTGTATCTGGACTTCAGTAAGGCATTCGACTTGGTGCCACATGGAAGGCTGGGAAGGAAGTTAGTAGGCACAGGGGCGGGTGCAAAGCTGGTGAGATGGGTAGGAAACTGGCTGCAGGGAAGGCAACAGAGGGTGGTGGTGGGTGGGAGCTCTCACACCCGAGGGCAGTGTTGGTGTTCCACAGGGCTCAGTGTTGGGACCAGTGTTGTTTGGGATATTTATTGCAGACATATCATGGGACATCAAGAGCAAGATCAGTCTGTTTGCTGATGATACCAGGTGAGCAGGTGGTGGATAACCTAGGGGGATGGCAGGGGTTGCAGGATGATCTGGCAAAGCTTGAAACCTGGTCAGACACCTGACAACTGGGCTTTAATGCCAAAAAGTGCAAGGTGCTGCATTTTGGGATGAAGAACCCAAGGAGGAGTTACCAGCTAGGGAGTGCAGCTAGCCCAGACAGAGGAGGAGAAGGATCTGGGTATGCTCATTACAGGGTCAATGAACAACTTGGCACAATGTAGGAAGGCAGCTGCAAGGCCAACAAAATGCTAGGTTGTATTGCAGGGGTATATCCTCGAGGAGGAGGAGGTGATTCTGCCACTGTATGGTCATTAGTTAGACCACACCTGGAGTACTGCGTGCAGTACTGGCGTCCGCATCTGAAGAGGGACATTAAGTTACTGGAGGGTGCAGCGCAGGCGACAAAAGATGATCAAGGGGCTGAGGGACTTATCTTACGAGAGGAGGTTGAAAGAGTTGAACATGTACTCACTGGAGGAGAGGAGAGACAGGGTGACATGATTGAAACCTTTAAATACATGAAAGGAATAAACAAGACGGGTACAGAGGGGCTGTTCAAAGTAAGGAAGGGGAGGGCCACCAGGGGCCATGATATGAGACTGGAGCGAGGAAGGTTCAGGAGGGAGATGAGGAGACACTTTTTACAGATAGGGTGGTGGCTGGGTGGAATCGTTACCTGCTGAAGTGGTATGCAGTAGAACAGTGGACTGCTTCAAATGAGGATGGGACAGGACAAGGGAGGGTTAATGAAGGGGAAGGGTGGAAGAGAGGGGCAGCTACAGAATAAGGGGTGCTAGCTGCATATTTGAGCAGACTTGATAGACCTCTAGGCCTTTATCTGTTGGCAAATTTCGTATGTTCGTAACAAGGAAGGGGTGTAATCGGGTTAATTTGCTTAAAGGCTGTATCAAGCAAACAGTTATGCATGCACTTCAGGGCCCATAAACAGTCACACACTCTGGGAACCCAGATGTAGAATGTTGGGCAAGCCAGGAACATTGCAGCTAGTTGGGGCCCTGTGATGGAAGAAAACAACATGCACAACACACATTATTTGTAATCCGAAGCTGGAGGGCTCAGTTCGTGAAAAGAAGACAATCAGATGACACACTTTTAGATTAGGCTGTTGTTGCAGGGAGCTACCCTGATGATTACTCACGATACCCAAGACTGGACACAGGCTGGACGAAAATTGAGACAGAAGATGGTTAATCTGGAGTGCCAGGAGAAGCGGGGCCCACACGATTCTCCGAGGCATCGTTCCTGTTCAAGCATGGAGCAGGGGGCTGATCCCCAGGCAGGTCTCTCGTCGGTGGCTTTCTCTGTGCAGTGGGGTAGTCTGGCAGGGCCAGCGTGGCATGAATCGGGCCGAATGGAGATGAATTCAGATTCAGTCCAGTTAGGCTGGATAAAGCTTCCAGCAAGCAGAACACAGATCACACAGCGGGGAACCAAATAATGACCCACATTCAATACACAGCACATTTACAGGTAAGGGAATTCTACTGTACCAGGCAAACCGCTCTCTGGTCACGATTGCAAAGTCTGCACAAACCGGGGATTCAAAAGCAGCTGGAAATCCTAACAGGCTGATTGCATTCAGATAAGCTTCGGTCTTCTTCAGGTTAAAGCCTGGTCACAGTCCAGTGGCTTAAATAGTCCTCACAGCTGGGAATCAGCCCCGGGGTAGGAGGAAATAAGCTGTTGGTTAGCTAGGATCTGCAGCTTATCTGTTAGGTAGGAAAATGGGCAGACTAGGTGGGCCGAGCGGTCCTTATCTGCCATCAAATTCTATGTTTCTATGAATAAATTCTATTTTCCCTCTCAGGAAGAGCAGGCAGACAGGCAGGCCAAAACTCAGCCCTTTCACAGTTCTCCCATGCAAAACTACACAAAACTGCTGCTCAAAAATCACTTGAGCTGTTACTTCTTCACTTCTCGGCTCAAAACTGAAACTAGCTGCTTCAGCCTGGGGAATTCCCCAAGATCCAAACGGTTTGGTTGGCTTATCTTCCTGTCAGTCACAACAAAGGCTCCCCCTTCAGGTGCAAAAAGGGGCAAAAAGCCCCAAACTACAATTCCTACAGATTTTGACTCCATTCGGCTCCTGTAGTCCGGCTCCATTTTAAGTCCCAGCAGTACTGATTGGTCCAATTCGCAGTCCAGGACCAAGATAGTCGAGAAAAACAGAACAGTCCTTGCTGCAAAGAAGGCAGGTTAGACAAACTACATTATCATTATCACTCTAAATGATTTTCAGCAAATAGTTACATCTTTCAACAGAGCTCCCCTCTCTGATTACTTATGACTGCAATTCAGGCAGCTCTTAAAGAGACAGTACACACAGGCTATACAGGCACTCTCTGGCAGTCGCATTTAAACTGCTAATATGCAGGACCCCAGCCTGGCAGGACACCATCTCTCTTAAGGTCTACTATTACGGTAAGTTCTTACATAACTGTACTTTCCTAAGTATTTCATTTTGATAGTTCTCCATTTAAGTGAGTCTATTTACTTTAATAATTTGGGTAGGGTGTAACTAAACATCAAGACTTCTGTTTTGGATATGTTTAATTTGAATCCTGCTACCTTGTCAGATTGTTTGAGTATCACCCAGGGTTGAGGAATTGAAGTATTAGGTGGTAGTAGGGATAGGAGAACATCATATGCGAATAAGCCGTTCTTATATTCCTGTCAGCCCAGTGGAATACCTTCTATCTTAGGGGCTGTCCTAATTGCTGCGACCAATTGTTCCATATAAAGGGCAGAAAGAAGTGGGGAGAGAGAGGGCAACCCTGATATGTCCACGCTGTAAAAGAATCGGGGATGATAGGCCTCCGTTTATTCTGATATAGCTTTTGGGGATGCATTTAGACTGCACAGCCAAGTTATAAAAGAACTGGGGAATAGTAATGCCAGCAGGGTATCTCATAAAAAGGACTAGGACACCCTGTTCAAAGGCTTTTTCGGCATTGAGACTTATAAAAGATGCTGGAATTTTCCTTTTTTTTTTGAATATACTCAAGTAGGATGAGGTTTTTGCGGATGTTATCTGATGTATTTCTGAGTTTAATGAAGCCTGTCTGGTCAGGGTGTATGATCTGTGGGAGCATTGTTTCCAGTCTTGTTGCCCAGATGGTTGCAAAGAGTTTGTAGTCAACATTTAATATAGAGATAGGACAATAAGAAGAGGGATCAGATATGTCTTTATTAGGCTTGGGGAGTGTGGCCAGAGTGGCATAGTTCCACGGTGGAGGAGGGACACCCCCTTGGGCCACTGCTAGGTAAAGCGAGTGTAATTTGGGGACTAGCTCTTTTTGAAACATGCAAAACCATCCGGCAGGGAAACCATCTGGAACCGAGCAACGTCCCAGAGAAAGGTTTTTAGTTGCTGTTTGAATTTCTGTTATACTAATTGGAGTCTCTAAGGTTCTAATCTGTGTTGTCGTTAATTTGGGAAGGTCTAGATTGTTTAAGAAATTAAATCTATCTATTGAAGTAGCCAAAGTCTCTTCTCTATACAGGTTGTGGTAGAATTCTACAAAGGTTTGTCTGATTTCTGACTCTGTATGAGAGGGCTGACCTGTCTTAAGGTTTTTGAATCTTTGATTTTGAGAATACCCAGACTGGCTCTTCTGATGTCAGAACTGCTTGGGACTCATTCCATAGGTGTGGCCTGCTGCAAGAGAGATACCCTCGAAGTAAGATACTAGAGTTACGTAAGAATTTACCATAACAGTAGATGTTTGAAAGGATCTCTTGCAGCAGGCCATGGCATCCCACCCTCCATCCCTCCAGCTCTGTGGGCTTTCCTGTGCCTGTCTCTCTTTCTCCTTAGTGGAGAACCTTCTGTTTCTGATATTTCTGTATTGTCGGGAACTTTCTGCTCTTCTTTCGGTTCCTCAGCATGAGACAAGTTGTTTATGGACTCCGGATGGGGAACTGAAGCGAGTGCAGGGGTCGCTCACTCTTATAGGATAGGGCAACGTCAGAGTGGGTGATCCCCTGGTTGATTGCTAGCAAGAAAAGTTTCTATGTGGTTCTGGCGCCTGATGCTAAATTTCCATAAGTGTGGCCTGCTGCAAGAGATCCTCTTGATAATCTGTGGTTACGGTACATTCTTAATTAACTGTATTATTTTTTTGACTGGGTGTCAAAGGAATTGGATCGGGGTGGAGCAGTGGACATGACCCACCTCGATTTCAGTAAGGCTTTTGACACCGTTTCACATAGGAGACTAGTAAGCGAGCTTGGGTAGTTTAGGAGTAGGTCCAAAGGTAGCAAACAGGATGAGAAATTGCTTAGGGGCTGGATAACACCTGGTGGAATTCACTCCGAGGAGCGTAGGGTGATCAGCGGGATGCCTCGGATGAGTGCTGGAACCAATCCTTAGTGTCTTCATAATTGACATTGTAGAGGAGCTGGAAAAGGAGGTCTTCCTCTTTTTGAATGACACCAAAATCTGTAATAGAGTGGACATTCTGGGAGGGTTGAAAGTATGAGCAGAGACTTAAGAAAACTAGAGGAGTAATCAAGGGTATGGCAGCTTCATTTCAATATGAAAACATGCAGAATAATGCACGTAAGGCAGATAAACCCGGGGCAGAGTACAGTATGGGTGGAGTGGTACTGACGACTACTGAGCAGGGAAGAGACCTGGGGGTGATCATATCTGATGACCTAAAGGTTGCCAGGCTGTTCGACAAGGCAGTCAGGATTAGTGGGATGCTGGGGTGCATAGAGAGGGGTATCACTAGCAGAAAGAGGGAGGCTGTGTTGCCTCTGCATAGATCAGGGGTAAGCCCCCGCCACCTTGAGTACTATATCCAGTTCTGGAGAACACATCTCCAGAAGGACATATAGTGGAGGTGGTTCAGAGGAGGGCAACTAAGATGGTGCAGGGTCTGCATCAAAAGCCCTAGTTGGAAAGACTAGAGGACCTCAATATGTATACCCTGGAACATCGGAGGGAGAGGGGAGATATGATAGAGACCTTTAAATACCTTACAGGGATAAATAAGGTACTAGAGGGAAGTATTTTTCAGGAAAAAAAGATGCTCGGGAAAGGGGAAATTATTTACAAAAGCTTAGTGTGCCTTTCCTGGTTATAGTGCTTTATGTCTGTATATGGAATGCCTCTATTCCTGGGTTGCCTGTGAAAAAGGTCCCAGTGGGCTCACCTGGTCATCAAAATTCAAATAAATAAATAAACCAGAGTTTATTTCCAGGTGCGACCTGGGAGCACAAGGAAGTTTAAGTGACTTGCTCAGGGTTACACAGTATGCAAGTGGGGGCTAATGGGATTCAAACCCAGGTCTCCAGGTTTATAGCTCAGCACCCTTAACCACTGCAATATACTAACTCCTAAGAACAAGGGGCCATGCTGTGAAGCTGGAGAGCGGTGGATTCAGGAGAGATTTGAGGAAGTATTTTTTCACAAAATAAGTGGTGGATTCCTGGAAGAGCCTTCCAACGGAGGTAGTGGGGAGAAAACAGTGGTGGGTTCAGGAATGCATGGGAAAAGCACAAGGGAATCACCGTGGAAAGGAAGGTGGGAGGGAGAAAGAGCTGTTGATCAAGTAGAGTCTGCGATGATAATGTAGGTAGGGAAAAAAGTGCAGACTGGGTGGGCCAAGTGGTACTTATCTGCCATCAAATTATGTGTTTCTGTGATTCATTCCAAGCTCTGGGGTATTTCATGAACATACCTGTCCCCTCCGCAGGCTCCAGTTCCATTCCCAGTGCCTGCAGAGAAGGAGTCTGATATTGACCGTGAAGATGAGGAGGAAGGAGAACCCATAGAACCAGATAGTTCTCCTAAACAAGACTTTGGTTCTCCTCCTAGGCCTTCAGAGGACTATACCTCTTACTATACCTTTTTAAGGCATATGGTAAATACTCTCAGCATCTCCTCACAGAAAACTGAGTAGGATGAGGTGGAATTCATGGATATAATACATAGATACATAGACAGTGTCGGCAGATAAGGGCCTATGGCCCACCCAGTCTGCCCATTTGAGCTTGTAAGTTCAGTTTATGTTTTCCTAGAAGTCTGTTGCCCCTTACCCCTGACCGCGAGAATTCCTTTGTCTATCCCATACATTCTTAAATCCTGTGATTGTTTCAGTCCCCACCACTTCCTCTGGCAGGGTGTTCCACTTGTCCACCACCCGTTCTGTGAAGAAATTCTTCTTCATGTTTCCTCTGAATCGTCCTCCCTCCAACTTCATCCCATGCCCTCTAGTCCTGGAACATCTCTTTTCGCTTAAAAATAGTGTATTCCTGCACCCTGTTCCTCCCTGTGAGATACTTGTATGTCTCTATCTTATCCCCTCTCCCTCCTCTCCTCCAGGGAGTACATGTTCAGTTCCTTCAACCTGTCTTCATAGGACTTGTGATGCAATCCATGCACCATCTTTGTTGCCCTCCTCTGAACCTTCTCTACCCTGTCTATGTCCTTACGTAGGTATGGTCTCCAGAACTGTACACTGTACTCCAGGTGGGGCCTCACTAGTGTCTTGTATAGCGGAATTATGACCTCCCTTTTCCTGCTGGTGATGCCCCTGCCTATACATCCCAGCATCCTATTTGCTTTACCTGCTGCCTTGTCACACTGTTTCCCCTACCTTGAGGTCATCATTGATGATAACCCCAAGATCCCTTTCCTGCTTGGTGCATGCTATATCCTCACCCCCCAACTGATATATTGTGTCAGGCTTTTGTGCCCCATATGCATTATCTTGCACTTCCTTGCATTGAATTTCAACTGTCAAACCCCTGACCATTCTTCAAGTTTCTGCAGGTCCCTTCTCATTCTGTCTACACCCTCTGGTGTGTCTACTCTGTTACAGAGCTTTGTGTTATCAGCGAACAGTGAAATTCTGCCTTTCTAGGTCCTGCGCCATGTCACTGATGAAGATGTTGAATAGGACCGGTCCCAGCACTGATCCCTGTGGTACCCCACTGGTCACTCTTCCCTCTGTGGAGTGACAGCTATTTACCACCACGCCTGTGTCCTGCCACCCAGCCAGTTACCTACCCACCTCACTACTGTCCTGCCCACACCCATATTCCCCAGTTTGTGTAATAGTCTTCTATGTGGCACAGTGTCAAAGGCCTTGCTGAAGTCCAGATAGGCCATGTCCACTGCCCTCCCCTGATCCACCTCCCTAGTCACCCAGTCAAAAAATTCAATGAGGTTGGTCTGACATGACCTCCCCCTGGTGAAACCATGCTGCCTTGGGTCCTGTAGTCCGTTGACAACCAGATGTTCCACCAATCTCTCCTTCAGTAGTGCTTCCATGATCTTCCCCACTACCGAGGTGAGGCTGACTGGTCTGTAGTTCCCTGCTTCCTCTTTGTTCCCACGTTTGTATAAGGGGACTACATCAAATGTTCTTAGCTCCCAGAAAGAGGTTGATGCTGCCCATCCATAAATCCCTCAGGAAAGTCAATTGTAAAGTCATGTCAGCACCCACCTCCAGCTGCTGGCATAGATTAAAATAAAGAAATGAGGAAAAAATATCAGGTGGACAAATAGGCCTTTGATTCAACACCCAGGAATCTCTCACTATGCTTAACTATGCAGCCAGTCTGATAAGTCTTGCTGCCCCGGAAAGTGAGGAGTTTATGCGAATAGTGGAACACAGAATGCAGTTTGAAATTCTTCCTTGTGGTGGCGCTACATTCAGCAGCCTGACGTCAGATCTTTTTCTCTGCCTTAGAAGTCAAGTTGCCCTGAAGGCCTCTCCTCAGCTGGACTCCGATCTTAGGATTCCTTTCCGATTTCCAAGTATTTTCATTTTATGTATTTTATTTCCTCTCTTAAATGTACTTCTTGCAGGCAGTTTAGATTATTTTGACTGGTTTTCATTGATTCTCCGCTCCCTTCGCGGTTCCCAGGAACCAGAGAATAGTTTCCATTTTTTTTCTTTTAGCGGTCAATTTTACTGTGTTTTGCTATGCATTTTATTACAAATATTAACCCTTTCTTAAATTCCTTTGCAAATATTTCTCACAAGCGCTTTTGTTTCCGAGTTTTATTTTCAACTGTCGTGCTTTAAACATTCACTGTTGAGTTCTGTTTTTTAGCAGTCTTTTCGTTTTTAGGAACTAGACTGCAAAGTTATATTTTAGCGCTTTTGAGGGTGAAATTAAAAAAAAGAAAGAAAATGCTAGTTCTTTTTTATTGTGGTTCTTTTTTTGTCATTTGTCTTTGGGGACCCTTTTTTTCTACAGGGCCTGTCTCTGGATTGGCATGATAGACAGACCCCCCAAAAACAGGACCTGCTGGGTTTAAAAATTGTTCTGGGTGCTATAGACTGTCGGTGAAGGAATTTTGCTATGAGTTGTGTATTCTTTGCCTAGGTCCTGACCATAATATTGCCGATTGTGATTTGTGCAACAGGTTTTGCCCTAAAACTGTGAAAAAAGGGCCAAAAACTAGAACTGATGGCCTCCCAGTCTGCTTCCTTGTCACCAAAGCATGCAGATGAGGGTCCTTCCTCCAACAGTAAGCAAGAAGAAAGACCCTTTAAAACGATGGCCTTTCCTCCAATATTAAGCAAAAAGAAAGGCCCTCTAAAAACACTGCTGATTCCATGGTCCCAGACAAAGGGAATCCTGAGTTGACCAAGCACAACAGATCTTCTGAGCAGGCTCCAGATCTGGGTACTGCTAAAAGGAAAAAAAAAAACATGTTGCTGCCCCTCTTGCTGAAGAAGCAAAGGAGCCATCAGTGGACAGACATTAAAGAGGACCAGTCCCAGTACTGATCACAAGTACACCAGAGAGGATTTCTCTTTGCTCCACTCCCTCTCCTGGTGCTTGTATTTGCCAGATGATCTGTAGGGTACTGATGATTCCTGTGGCACCCTGCTTGTCACCCTCCCTTCCATGGAGTGAACTCAGTTGACCACCAGTTTCTGTTTCCTGTCCCCTGCCAATTTCTCACTCAGTTTACCACCTTAGGACCCACTCCTAGGTTTCCCAGCTTGTTTACTAGTCTCTGATGTGGAATGATGTTGAATGCCTTACTGAAATCTAGGTAGACCACATCCACCACTCCACTCTGAACCAGGTCATCCAGTCAAAGAAATCTGTCAGGGGTGGAGGACCAAGCAGGAGCTGTGCACATGGCCTATCTGCACTTCAGAAAGGCATTCAACATGGTGCCTCATAAAAGGCAACTGAATAAACTGGATAGCCTTGGAGTGGGACCAGCCATAGTAAAACAGGTTGAAAGCTGGCTCACTGGGAGGACCCAGAAGGTGATGGTTAACGGCGTACTCTCTAATGAGGAGAGGGTGACAAGCGGGGTACCATAGGTGTCGGTTTTGGGCCCAGTCCTATTCAGCATCTTCATTCAGACATTGCAGTTGGGCTGGAGGGAACGATTTGCATATTCATTGATGACATGAAAATCAGCAACAGGGTGGATACACTGGATGGTGTTTGCAGGATGAGGGAGGACCTTAAAAAACTGGAGCATTTGTCCAGTATGTGGAGACTGGGGTTCAACACGGGAAAGTATAAAATTACACATCTGAGAATTAGAAACCCCAGGGCAAAATATGAGCTTGGGGGGAAGAAATAGCAGTCGCAGAGCAAGAAAGAGACCTTGGTATCAGCATCACGGCTGACCTCAAGGCAACAAGTTATTGCCAAAAGGCAGTAGGAAAGGCCAACAGAATGTTGGGATGCATAGGGTGGGATATACCTAGCAGACGGAGGAAGGCCATCTTTCCCCTGTACAAGACTGGGTCAGGCCTCACCTCGAGTACTGTGTGCAGTTCTGGAAGTCACATCTGAAAAAGGATGTTGGAAGGGTGGAGGCTGTCCAAAGGAGGGTCAACAGAATGATTCGCGGGCTGCAGGGGAGGACATAATGAGAACAGACAGGGGGATCTAAATATGTACTCCGTGGAGGAAAGGAGGGACATGACTGAGACTTACAGATATCTAAAGGAGTTTAATATGATACAGGGGGGTTGCTTATTTCAGAGGAGAAAGGGCTTCACAACCAGGGGACACAGCAAGAAGCTGGAGGGGGGAATCTAGGGGGATTGTAAGAAAGTACTTTTTCATGGAGAGGGTGGTACATGCCTAGAATAGGTTGCCGTATGATGTATTAAGGGCTGACTCTGTCTCTAGTTTTAAGCATGCATGGGAGAGATACAAGGGGATCCTCAAGGTTGGGGGGGGTAGGGGTGACTTAACTGGGGGGGTCAAAAGGAAACCGGGCAACTGTTGGTAGGAGGAAGGGGTTACACATGAGTAAATGGGTATCCTAGTGCTGACTTGGTGGGCCATGTTGGTCCTTGTCTACCAACAAATGTATATATTTATGTATGTATCAGATCTGTTTGACATGATCTCCCACCAATGAATGGCAGTCCCGTCACCACATAAACCTGCTGGAGCTCCATACAGTGTGTTTGGGTCTGACGGAATTCACTCCTTTAGTCAGGGGTTAGGTCATGCAGGTTCAGATGGACAACACCTTGACCACGTTCTACCCGAACCGGCAGGGCAGAACTCAATCCCTTCCTTTGTGTGAGGAGGCACTCCATACTTGGACACTCTTGCACAGCCTTGTGCAGATCTCCTGGTGATCCATATTGTAGGAGAAAACAATCAGCTGTCAGACACTCTCAACCAGGTAGGAGAGACATTGCAAGAGTGGTCCCTGCATCAGGATGTGGGGAACCACCTGTTCTCCTGATAGGGTACGCCCCTGGTAGATTAGTTTGCCTCTGGGAAAATAGAAGGCTGAGGCTGTTTTGTGACCATCCCCCACAGTTCAAGTAACTGGTGGGGGATGTCTTCACAAGGCCTGGATCAGAGGCCTTGTGTATGCCTTCTTGACGATCCCTTGATACACAAGGTCATGGTCAAGACCTGGAAAGTGTGGGGGGGAGGGGAGCGTGGCTAGCCAACATCCATGGCAGACGTGTACTAGCGAGCTCCCTGGGACACCAGCGTTAAAACTGCCTAAAAAGCTGCAACGAAGGCGATATTTCTTCAAATCTTTGCACCTGTGGCAGTTTCTAAAACGATGGCTACTAGTATGCAAAAAACCAAGGGAAACTATCTTTTGAGGCTCAGCATTCGACTAAAGCGAGCGCTGAGGCTGAGAGCAGACATCAGGCCTCAAAGTCTGAGAGCGAGAAGGAGTGGTGCGAAATGACAATGGAGGAACTTCTCAACTCCTTAGCCGGCGTACCCTCCATGCTATTCCAGATGCAGAACGATATGAAGGCTGGCTTTGTCATCATCACGGCCCAACTTACACATTTGCAAGGGGTTGTAACCGGGCTCTCCAAGACTGCAGCCACTCACACTACTCAAATCGCAGAGTTGAAGCATCGGTGAGTGAGCTAGAGGATTTGCTAGCAGCAGTAACAGCTGAAAGAAGTGATCTCGGGTCATCCCTGGTGGAGTTGATGCAGAGTGGATGATCAAGAGAACCGCTCTCGCAGGTCAAACCTGCGTATCGTTGGGCTCCCTGAGGGTATAGAGGGCTGTAATCCAAAAGAAGAATTACATCTCCGGCTAGTACAGCATCTGGACTTTCCCGAGGAGTGTCAGGCTTTTGAAATAGAGAAGGCACATCGAGTGGGCTCGCCGCCTAAATCTGGGGAGAAACCGTGCCACTGCCTAATCAAGTACTTGTGATTTTATCAACAAGGGAACTGTTTTACAAAAAGCCAACAAATCTGGCCCTATTTCATATGGAAATGGGAAGGTCTTTCTTTACCAGGATTATAGCAGAGATCTACAGGCGCAGCAGCAGAAATTCAACCACTAAATTCATACTTTTGACCAACCTGACCGTGTCTAGAGGCACGGTAGCAGCGGGGCAGTCTGGACTGGAACTAGCCCATGCATTATGCCTTATCCTAGTCATGGAGGTGGCCTGAGTTTCTTGAAAGGCGATCGTGGACCCTCAGTCTGAACACTGTAGCCTTGTGATAAGTCTTCGACTTCTACAACTTTGTTGGATGATATCTTTATGGCTCTTTGTTTATTACCTAATAGGGCAAAGTTCTGGTTTCTTGCTCTCTGTTTATCAAGTTGCAGTTTTTAGCACCTGACTTTATTCAATTTGGTATCGCACCATCTCAGTGTTAAACTGATGGCGAAATTTCACCTATTTTCTGCCTGTTGTTTGCAGTGGGGATACTGGTGGGGGCCTTGGAATGCCGTTTGGGGGTCCGGTTGTCCACGTTGGACTTTCCATAAGTGGTATGGGCCAGTAAAGATTCTGGCACACTGGGGTAGTTTTAATGTGGGCTTGTTTAAGAAGGTGGTAGGGGAAGGGGAAGAATGGGTGTCTGACTGCGTCAGTTGTGCTGGGTGGCGTGCTTCGGTAGCTAACCTGGAGACACCTTTAAATGCTGTATGTGGTGCTTCTCCCGGAGTGTCCCCTGGCATAATTTGGCTATCCTACGTAGCCAACAGTTGTGGGTTGGGGATCCACGCCTGTAGTTTCATCAAGGGTTCGCTTGGGTGGAGGGCGGGAAATTCCTTGGGGTAATGTAGTGGGTTGGGGATTTCTGTGTGTGGTTCTTTGGGGGTGGTTGGGGAGTTTTTTGGATTGTTTCATCATAAATTGTGGGGAAAAACTGGTTATGGATGTGCACTCTCAGTTTACGGATGTCTGTAGAGGTGTTTCAAACAACATGAAGTCTTGCTATATTATGACAATTGCAGTTTGTCCCAGCCTTAGAACTGCTCCGGAGGTGAAAGAGTTAACTTCCATGCCAGGCATGGAATCCTGAGCGCGAGCTCGGTTGTAAAAACTCTGTCTGGTGATATTCAAACCGAAACTGTCAGATTCTTTACTCCGCCTCACTGAACAGTCACTCCGGAGATTCCTCCTTCTGCTCGGTTCATTTCTCGGTTAAAAAGTGTTATTCTCGGTTTATTTTAAACCGCAATGATATTTATTTTAACCAAACCGACGTTCAAGCTGTCTGTCTGTGGTATCGTAAGTAATAGATAGGTTTTCATTCTCTGTGTGGAACTTGCAAACATTGTTATCGGTTCGGTTTGAACCGATCAGGTTGTTGTTAAAACTTGTTAAATTACATTTAGATTGTGGTTCCTGGTTCTTATCGGTTCTAAAAAGCAGTTTCATTACGGTTTTCCACGACCGATGACACGGTTAGGAACCGATAAGGGTGTCTTATGGATTTGCGGAGAAAGGGCAAGTTTTGGTTAGGCTGGCATTATGTCTGAAAACCCAAAGAAAACCGGGCCCACTGGGTTTCAGCACTGTAGTGTCTGTGGGGAAGCCTTGCCAAGGCTGACCCACACCAATGTGTTTATTGTCTGGGGTTTGACCACCTCAATGCAGACTGCCAGATTTGCAAGAATTTCCCTGCAGCTACCCTGGATAAGAGAGTTGGTAGGCTCAGGGAACGAGAGGCCAAAAAGTCCGCTGACCCGGATGGCCAGCCCGGTTTGGTGCCAACCAAACCGGAGGAAGTGCCCTCTGACCAGGGCGAGACTTCCTTGGGCAAACGAAGAGCTGACTCGGAGGAGCCAGTTCCAGCAAAGAGGACTGGAAAATCAGCAGGTGTAGAGCCAAAATTTCCTTCTCCAACTGCTGCAGAGATAGCCAAAGCGATCCAAATTGTCCAGTCGCTTTCCCCGGTTCCGTCCGAACCGCCACTATCAGGTAAACGGTCGGTTCGGTCGGTTCCACCGGTTCAAGAATATGATATAGAGGAATTTTATGAACTGGAGGAGGGAGAGGAGGATTATGAAGAGTGTGAATGTGATTTTGAAAGTCTGGATGTGCCCATTGAACTGGACATCTCCCCAGACAGACCTTCAGGAGTGTCTCCCCCTAGGCTTTCTGAGTCCCCTTCTCATTTTCTGTTTTATAAAAAAGTTGCTGAAACCCTCCAGCTCCCTTTGGAAGAAGCTGTGGACGAACAGGAGGAGCCTGACTATGTGGAAATGATGGATATCCCAGAGTCCAGGAGATTGTCTATTCTTTACATACATCCTTTAGGAAACAGACAATAAAAATTTTAAAAGCTCCTAATTCTTTACCTCCTGTGGATAAAAAGATGGACAGGAGGTACACATTGTCAGGCCCTGATACGGAGTTCCTTTCACAACAATGCAGCCATGTTGGGGTAGTGCAGGCTGCAGCCTGTGATAAGGCAAATATTCCCTTGGCTTCACACCCCCCTGATAAGGACTCCAGGAGGATTGATGCCATGGCAAAGAAACAATACATGGCAGCATCCTTGGGACTCAGACAGGCAAATTATATGGCCTATGTTACAAGATACCAGAAATCCAGATGGGATACTGTTATGGCTTTAGCGAAACAGGTCCCTGGCCAGCTTGCCAAGGAGCTGGAACAGGTGGCTGCTGATGGTATTGAGGCATCCAAGGTGCAATTCCATGCTGCAGTGGACTCTAATGATGTATCTTCCAGAGTCATGGCTACATCTGTGGCTTTTAAGTAGAATGGCTTGGCTCAGGTGTACTAGCCTGTCAGGATACCCAGGCTAAGGCCATGGATTTTCCTGTTGGGTAATTCTCTGTTTGGGGAGCAGACAGACAATTACATGAAGAAAATGGATGAGTATAGGACCACTTATAGGAGTGCACAGGCCAAGGAGAGGCAAGCCACTCCTCAGAGGCAGCCTTCCGGGGGCAGGGCAGGCCTTTTCACAGGCCTTTTGCAAGCCAGGCCTCCTCTTCATCTTATACCCAGAGGGGTTCTTCAGAGGAGGCAGGACGGGACAAAAGAGCCTGCTCCCACCCCTTACCCTAAAGCCCCTGCCAAACAGGCACCCTGATGGGATGCCCAGGGCCGATTCTCCATTACCTGTAGGGGGCAGGCTGACTTGCGCCCAGGACTGGGAGTCTTTAACATCAGACAAGTGGGTCCTGGAAGTAGTAAGCCAGGGACTGGTTCTCAGCTTCAAAAAATTTCAAAGATGAGAACCAGATCTTTTCCACTGCAAATCCATTAGAGGCTCTTGCTTTGAAACAGAAGTCTCAACCCTCCTGGCTCTCAGAGCTGTGGAAAGGTTCCTCCCCTACACCAGGGCAAAGGACTATACTCCAGGTACTTCCTTACGCCAAAAAAGACAGGAGAATGGTGGCCCATCCTGGATCTAAGATACCTAAACAAGCACCTTTTAAAACCAAAATTCAAAATGGTGACTCTGGGAATTATTTTACCCTCCCTAAGGCCAGGGGACTGGCTAGCGGCCCTGGACCTCAAGGATGCCTACTTCCATGTTCTCATCAGAAGCTCCCACCGAAAGTACCTCAGATTCAAACTGCCCTCAGGCCGTTACCAGTTCAGAGCAATGCCCTTCAGCCTTACCTCTGCCTCAAGGGTATTCACAAAATGCCTGGTAGTAGCAGTTGCTCACTTAAGAAGGCAAAAGATTGCCATCTTTCCTTACCTGGACGACTGGCTCATAGTGGGTCAGTCTCCAGACCAAGTCAAATCACACCTTCAGGTTACCCAGCAGCTGCTTACATCTCTAGGTTTTCTTCTCAATCTCCCAAAGTCAGTTCTAGAGCCTGTTCAGCTACTCACCTTCATTGGCGCAGAACTGGACACAAAGCAGGCCAGAGCTTTCCTTCCTCTAGAAAGGGTAAAGACCCTGGTGGCTCTGGCCTCCTCCTTCACTCTGCAGGTCTCGACCAGCAAGGCACTGTCTACAGCTCCTAGGGCACATGGCTGCTTCCACAGCTGTAGTGCAAGGAGCCAGATTTCAGATGAGGACATTCAGTTCCATTTGAGACCTTCTGGTCTCAAGGAGAGATCCCTAACCAAATTGATCCCAGTAACTCGAACCCTGGTCCAGGCCCTGCAGTGGTGGCAGGATCAGAGCAATGTGAGACAGGGGGTTCCTTTCATCCCTTAATCTCACTCCTTGACCCTTACTACAGATGTGTCCTTCTTGGGATGGGGAGCTCACATGGGCGACCTCACCACCCAGGGATTGTGGTCCCCTCAGGAATCTCTGCTCCACAGCAATCTGTTGGAGCTCAGAGCTGTTTTTCTAGCACTTCAGGTTTTTTCTGCATCTGTTCAGAACAAAGTGGTACAGGTCAGAACAGACAACACCACTACAATGTGGTACATCAAAAAGCAAGGGGGCACTCGGTCCTCGGCCTTGTGCACCGAGGCAATGAAGTTGTGGTCTCTGGCTTATTCCCTGAACACCTCCCAGGCAAGGACAATGTCCTGGCAGATGCTCTCAGCAGGATTTCCCAGGGCCATCACGAATGGTCACTGGATCCCCTAGTACAAGGGTTAGTATTTGCCAGGTGGGGCACCCCTCAGATAGATCTTTTTGCAGCCCCAGACAACCACCAACTTCCACTTTTTTGTTGCAGGCCCCCAGTGTTGGGCTCAGTCCCTCTGGATGCTTTCCTTCTCGATTGGGAAGGGAAGTTCCTCTATGCCTTCCCCCCTTCCCTCTCTTGTTCAAGGCGCTAGTCAAAATCAGATCTCAACCTTGCAAGATGATTCTGATTGCTCCAGATTGGGCCAGACAGCCCTGGTATCCTCTTCTTCTGTCCTTAGCAGTCCATCTTCCCCTGTGTCTCCCCAGGAATCACAATCTGTTAACCTGTGCCCAGGGAGAGTTTGGTATCGAATCTCAAATTCCTCATCCTCAAGGTCTGGCTCTTGAGGAGTTAGAGTTCTTTGACCTACACCTTTCTCAAGGTGTACTGAAATCTTAAAGCTTCTAGGAAGCCTTCCACCAGGGCTACTTATAATTCTAAATGGAAAAGGTTTTCCATATGGTGCTCTGGGAAGCATATTTCCCAGAATCTGCTGATTTGCCCACAGTCTTGGACTATATGGTCCATCTTAATATTTTGGGCTGAGGCCAGCTACCCTGAAAGTGCATTTGGCAGCTGTCTCTGCTTATTTCAGCAGGAAAGACCTCTTCTCTTTCTGCTCACCCTGTATTCTCCAAGTTTTTCAAGGATTGCTTCACACCAACCCTCCATTCAGGGACTCTGCTCCTGCCTGGGATCTTAATGTTTGCATTGCTCAGCTGATGCAACCCCCCTTTGAACCTTTGTCTTCAGCAGAGCTTAAGTACTTGACTTGGAAAACTGTGTTTCTAGTAGCCATCACTTTTGCCAGGCGCATAAGTGAATTACAAGCTTTGTCAGTGGAGCCTGATTTTATCTCCTTTCACAGAGATAAGGTAGTCCTCAAGATGAACAGGAAGTTCTTGCCTAAGGTGGTTTCAGATTTCCACCTTAATCAATCTGTATCTCTTCCAGTGTACTTCACTGACCATTCCTCCTCTGGCGAGAGGAGGTTGCACAGTTTAGATGTAAAGAGAGCCCTTAGTTACTACATAGAGTGTACCAAAGGTCACAGGTTTGACTCCCTCCAACTGTTCCTCACTTATGGTGAGGTTCGGAAAGGAAAACCTGCCACTAAAAGATCCATTGCCAGGTGGTTTGTCTCTTGTATCCAGTTTTGCTATCAAAAACTGGGTAAGGTTCCCCCTTCAGGCCTGAGGGCTCACTCTACTAGAGGTACAGCTGCGTCCCCTAGCTGCAGCCAGGGACATCCTATCTTAGAGATATGTCAAGCAGCTACCTGGAAAACAGTACACTTTCACAAGCATTACCCCTGGACATCCAGGCTAGGAGGGATGCTCGGTTTGCACAGCTGTGCTTCAGAGCCTATTTCCTAAGTAGGTTCTGTCCCTCCTCCATGGAGGTACTGCTGTGTAGTCTGCAATTGTCATAATATAGCAAGACTTCATGTTGTTTGAAGAAAAAATTACTCACCTTAGTAATGTTGTTTCTTCTAATGGAGTCTTGCTATATTATGACCCCCCCACCGCCTGCCCCTCTCAGAACCTCTGCTCTTGGGATGTGGGTGGGCAGTGCAGTGTTGGCACCTAATGATGCCCACCTTGTGTTTTTCACCCCTCCTTTTTGGGGTGTTGTATTTCATTTTGTTTTCTGGGTCCCCTGACTTGAGTCTTGGTTTTGGGACCAGAAAAATGTGTTAATATTTTAGTAGCCAGTTGGCTAGTGTAGGTTTACAGCTTCCACACAGAACCTTAGTGAGTTTTTGCTCATAAAGATCTGACAGTTTCGGTTTGAATATCACCAGACAGAGTTTTTACAACCGAGCTCGCACTCAGGATTCCATGCCTGGCATGGAAGTTAACTCTTTCACCTCCGGAGCAGTTCTAAGGCTGGGGCAAACTGCAATTGTCATAATATAGCAAGACTCCATTAGAAGAAACAACATTAGTAAGGTGAGTAATTTTTTCTTTTATAGCACTTAAACATGGGGGATGACATTAAGTGTGTGTCCTGGAATATAAATTGCCTTAAATCTATTTTAAAATGCAGAAAGGTCATGGCAGAGTTTCGGAAGGCTAAGAGGCAGATAGTATTACTGCAGGAGACGCATTTTGCTGCTGCAGAGGCTCAAAAGATGGCCAGTATCATGGGGGGCATGGAGGTGTCTGCTGCTTTTTTTTCCAGAGGCACGGGGGGCATCGATATGGTTCCCACGGGGACTGCAGGTTAAAGGATACCTAAACAAGCAGTTTTTTAAAACTGCAAACTCCAAGATCTAGCTTCATATCGAGGTAAAGTAAAGGCTACTGTTTACATTTATACTAAAACTGCATTTATGTAAATAACATACATGCAGTTTCATAGCTTTTGAAAAAATGTGAACGTCTGCCTTTCACTTACAAAAAACAGCCTTGCCTGCTCCGTAAGATGTCTGTCAGCTGTGTTAAGTGATGAGTCATGATGACATCATCTGAGCCGAAGCCAGTGACCAATATAAATTCCAATAGGCTAACCAATTAGTCTTTCCCTCTTTCTTTTACCAGAATGATCAACACCATGTGTTAACATGTGGATTGTTTTGATCAGTACACGTTCGGCTATGCTTTTGTTCATTTTATTTACTTTAACTTGCTGAAAATGTTTTGCAATCTAGCTGACTTACTCTTTGGCAAACTGTACAACACTTCAAATACCTGATGATCTAGTGGTTATGCGATGCCTTGAATTTTATTTTTGTTAACCAGGAGAGACACACTATGCTGAAACCTTGTTTATAGATGTGGCCTGGCAGCACAAGGAAGATAAGTGACTTGCTCAGGGTCATACAGCGAAGTACCGGTCTGGTCTAATTCCAGTGCTCATGCATTCTTGTATTCTTTTTCCAAGTGAACCCCCTGCACCTAGCTTGGCTTCTGTTGAACACGCCACCATCCATACTGTGTCCTCAGTACTGCCTGGGGCTGCATATGAGCTTTCGGTCTCATGAAGAGAATTATCACATATAAATTATAAATAAGCCTCAGGCCTCACCAGAAAAACTGCTGTTCATGCGCTCATAAGGGCTGTACTTACTATGGATAACAATATTATTTGCAGGAGAGGCATACTAATGCCTTGAGTGAATCCACCAGACTTCTAATGTCAGTCTACTCCTTTACCTGTGATCTGCAGAACCCCACAGGACAGTTCCCTGCAAATCTTCTCCATTACTTTTTAGTGCCCTACTCCACAATGTGAGCCGGTTGGCTTCCACCCTTCTAAATCTTGAATGATCTATACACAGCTCCCTCAGTACAGTCCTAACAGATGTCCACCCCCCACCCCCACCCCACCAAGGGTAATCTCCTACACTGAATTCAAGTAACATTTTAAGTGCAGCCCTGCCACTGAGTATTTGTCATGGCTGGCTACTCTCATTCACAGTCGGATAGTGATCATGGTACTGGCAGCCCTACATTTCAGATCTCACAGTGATCTGCTAAACATCCCCCTTCCTGTCTTCCCTTAACCTGACTAAAGTTGTATCCTGCTGGAATGACCTCTTCAGTCCCACTCTGGCATTTATTCTTCTCTTCTGCTCCCCACACCAAAAACTGGTGCGCTCACTACCCTTCTGCATCATGAATGCAGTTAGTTCAGTCGCCCATGTCATTTTTATATATTAATAATAAACATGATCTTCTGCAGCAGGGCACAAAGGGAACCATATGCATTCCTACTCATATAAGATCTAATCCACCTATAATTAGGTATTATTAAAATGACATGCATAATGATGTGCACACCCATCATTTAACATTGTCTAATCAAAGGTAGCCTAGCTGTTTTAAGGATAGGAAAACCTATAATTCCCCTTGTCCTTGCTGATATCAGCCTGACTTACTGGAAAGATATGTTTATTTTTGATATATCAAAACACCTGGGGACTGTACTACCTACATTCATGATTCACAAGGGTGATGAGCTCACCAGTTTTTGGTGTGGGGAGAAGTAATGAGAATGAATACCAGAGGGGGACTGAGAAGTCCACTCCTGCAAGGTACTGCTATATTCAAGGAAGTGGGGAGACAGAAGGGGAGAAATATGAGCAGATCACTGTGAGAAATAAGATGTGGGGCTGCCAGCACCATGATCACTACCTGACCCTATTGTCCTGACCAACATTCCCCTTCCCATAAAACCAGTTCATGCAATTGTCCAAGGCTGCGTGTGGGTATTAATGTATGAAATGGCTGCCACTATATGTTCAGTCACTTTATTACCAGTCTAGCATTGCTTGTAAAGCACTTTGGGATACAGTGTGTATGAAAGCACTATATAAATACTGATTCTTATTATTATTATTTCCCATGGATAAAGACAAGAAGACAAGACAAGCATATTTTTGATTTCCAATAAAGTGTGAACTCTGGTATTGGACTACAGAAGAACTTTGCTACAAACAAGTGGTGGATCTGTGGGGTGGTGAAGGGTACGACTGTAACCCCCCATTGTAAAGTACTCGCTTGCTGCTGCTGCATTTCACTTTGTTGAAGAAGTCTGATTTATTGATTGTACAAATGTTTACATTCGAACATATGGATTACATTTGTAGTTTTAGTCAAAAACATACTAGAAATACATAATAGCAGAAAATAATAAGGTTTTATAAAACTGTTAAACAGTGCATATCAAGTATGCACACACTCCCAGCACCCCTCTTCCCCACATTGTAGCATCCTGGATCTGCCATAACCACTAGACCACCAGGTTATTCGTGATGTGGACTGCACCGTGATTTGCCAAAGAGAAAGTTGGTTGGATTAAAACACAATTTCAGCATGTTAAAGTAAGCAAAATGAACAGAACCATAGACTAACTTGCGTATTGATCTAAATAATGCACATGGTTTTGACCATATTAGTGAAATAATTCTATACAAAAGGAAAAAAGAACTAGTTAGCACTTATAGAGAGCCGTATAGCTCTGACTTTGGCTCCGATGATGTCATCACTTAACACATTTGGTGGCCATTTTAAGAAGCAGGTAAGGCAGTTTTTCTGAAATTGGAAGGCTGATTTTACATTTTTCTAATGCTTTGGAACCACATTTAGGTAACTTATATAAATATAGTTTTAGCATAAATGGATTCAGCAGCCTTTCCTTTAGTCCTGTTTGAGGTCAGATTTTTGAATAGTTTGTTGTCAAAATGTTGTTTAGGTATCCTTTAAGCTTTTGGGGAGTATTGTGGACCCAGCGGGAAGGTATACCCTAGCCAGAGTGAACATACCGAGCAAAGGAACATTCTCGATTGGCTCGGTTTATGTTCCCAATGTTGAAAACCCAGGCTTTCCAGCAGGTTAGCCCTGACATGTCTAGCTGGGACGGTCCCTGGATTCTGGGACTTCAGCTGTGTCCTGGACACAGTTTTGGACTGCTGTACTAAACTCCTGACACTCTTATCGCATAATGTCGAGGCTTTAGTGGAATTGCAGTAGGGACTGAACCTGATTGACGCATGGCAACATGCTAACCCGTCTGGGAGGGAATACAGCTTCTTTTCCCATGCACATCATCCTATACCAGAATTGATAGAATCTTGGTATACCGGTCTCTGTTATTGGGGTTGGGGGAAGCAGACTACCTCCCAATTTTAGTTTCGGACCATGCTGCTCACCTTTTTAGCTTATGGGGTCGGGGATCCTAGAGCACCAAGGCAGTGGAGGACCCGCTCCTCCTTAGAGACGAGGATTACATTCAGCATATGAATGGGTGCATCTGTGAATTTCTCCTACTGAGTGTGGGGGGGGGGGGGAGACTTCACACGGGACCAGGTGGGAGACGTTGAAGGCTTTCATAAGATGCCAAACCATCTCCTTTGCCTTGCACCGAAGGGGGAGCGAGACAAAGAAAATATTATTTGTGAGATCCAATATAGAGGCCTGTGAGAATGCGTATAAGGTAACCCCTCCGAAACCTTATAAAAGGTTGTCCAGAAATTGAAGTGGAACTATAACTCACTGTCTAATGCCCAACTAGAAAGGTCCATACTATTAGCCAGTGCAGGGACGTATTTTGATGGAGATCACGTGGGGAAGCTCTTAGCGTGGCAACTAAAATGAAGGGAGGCAGAGAGAACTGTTAGGCAAATCTGTAATAGTCATGGTGAATTAGTGCAAACTACGGCTGAAATAGGAATGGCCTTCGGAGAATTTTGTAACACCCTTTATACATTTGATTGCAACCCAGAGAAGGAGGACTATAACTCATTTTTTGCAAGTGTACCTCTTAAGAAGCTCAGTAGGGAAGCGGTGGAGGAATTGAATACCCCCATATCCAAACATGAGATACAGGCAGCTCTCAAAACCCTTAAGCGGTAAGGCACAAGGCCCAGACGAGCTCCCCATAGACTTTTTCAAAACTTTCAGTGGCCTCGTACTGGAACCACTTTTCGACATGATAAAGGAGGGTTTAACTAGGAAGTGAGCTGCCCCCCTCCACATGGTCTGCTACAATCATAGTATTACCAAAACCTGGTAAAGACCCTACAAAGTGTGCCTTGTACAGGCCCATGTTGCTCCTCACTGTTGATTATAAAATCTTGGCCAAGACCTTTGCGGTACGCCTGGACCCACACCTGCCTAAATTAATACATCAGGATCGGTCAGTCTTTGTGCAGGGAAGGATGGGGAAGCACAACATTAGGCAAACTTTAAACATCATATATAGATGGGGGCATACGAAACATAGTCATGGAGCAGTTGTGGTAGCTCTAGACGCTGAAAAAGCATTTGACTGTGTGGAGTGGGGGCACCTATTTGAAACTTTAAGCAAATTGGGGCTGAGGCCGGCCTTTTGTGCTTGGGTCTGTATACTATACTTCTGCCCTCAGGTGCAAGTGGTGGTCAGTGGAACTCTGTTTAGACCATTTACACTGGGGAGAGGTACCCGGCAGGTCTACTGTCGCTCCCCTTTATTGTACATTCTCTCCCTCTGGCAGCAGCCCTTAGTTCCCATGCAGGCATTAGGGGATTTGTCGGGGGAGGGCGAGAGCATAAAATTGCTATGTATGCTGACAACCAGCTCCTTTATCTGCAACACCCTGCCCAGGATCTCCCGGCTGTACACCACCTGATGAAGTCTTTTGGTGAGATTTCGGGTTACAGGGTTAATTGGTTTGAAAGCGAGCTGCTTCCAGTGGGTATGATGGATCGGACTCAGTTGATTGCCAGCCTTGGAGGGCTACAACTGTTCACCCAACTAAAATACTTGGGGTGCAACTGTCAGCTTCCACAGGCTCTTTATATACCCTAAACCTTAAACCCCTGCTAACCAGAATAGCGAAAGACTGTAATAGGTGTTCTGCTCTGCCTCCCTCCCTCCCTACTGGGCAGAATAGGTGTAGTTAAGATGACAATTTTACCAAGAGTTCTTTATATGTATCAATCGCTCCCTATTAAGGTCCCGCAGTCACATTTTAAACAATTAGATGCCATAATCCACAAATTCCGGTGGTAGGGCCAAAAGTAGATGGTTGACTTTACAACTTTCATCAAAGGACAGGGGCTCGAGGTTACTGAACTTCAAAACTTACTATTGGGCTTCACAATTGGCCTTTCTTCCCACTGGTTCTGCAGCTTTGGAGTGCCCCTGGCTGGGCTTGGAGGAAGACATGCTTTACTGGAACCTTAGGAATGACGCCATGGCCTTAGGAGCACCTGAAAGAGTAAACGGAACTTAACCCCTTCACAGGTACCTTGTTGCAGACTTGGGCCCGAGCTCACCAGCACATTGGACACAACTGCAATATGTCCGCGTACTCTAGCTTGTTAGCAGTAATGCGATGCGGGGTAATTACTCACCTGCAATAATCCAGTGCCTCTGGGGATGGAGGAGGAAGGGACTTATATTTGTAAGTCAGTTATATGAGGGAGGTACATTGAAAAGTTTTTCTTTGCTCTGTAAGGGTTGGGGATTACACACTGGAGACTTTTTCTTATGTTTGGATTTGCCTGCTATACCGACACAGGGACTGCCTACCTCAGGTTGCCTTCAGGCTTGCCATCACATCCTCCGTCTTGTTCCTCGTGGACTATGGCTTGCCCATCTACGCCACAGCTGACAACATTGCCCTCTCCAAAATTCAACTCTTCATCAATAAGGCCTGTAGGCTCCTGACTGGTGCTCCCAGCCGAACCCACACCTGCCTTCTCTATACTACCACCAATCTGCTCAAGTTTGAGGAGCGACTGCTCTACCAGACCTGCATTCTCACTAAGAAATCACTGCTAGGACTCTCCCACCCCCAGCCCCCGGGATCTCCACCTCCCTACAGCAGTCATCATCCATCACCACCTGTAACTCTGTTAAGGCCGCTTTCAAGGTGACCAGAACCAAGACCTCTCTTGCCCCGAGATCCTTCCTCTACTGAGCCCCCACCTGGTTCAACTCCCTCCTTAGCTGCATCTCCAACTTGCCAAAAATTGGCTCCTTCAAAACAGTCCTTCGGAACCTTATCTTTAATACCCGCTGTTGTAGGTGCAACTAACCCCCTGTTGTAACCTGTAGTACCCACCCGCCTTGCCCCCTGGCTCGACAACGTCCACTAGACAGCCTCTCCCTCCCCCAGACCCACTTCTTCCCTACTGGGTCCAAACAGGAATGTAACCCGCTGTCTTCTCTGAGGACCTACTATATCCATGAGTGTAACTCACAGTTTTGCAACATTATGTAACCTAAGTAACATACAAACCACTACATTATGTAACTTAAGTGTATCTATGTTAAATGTTCCTTTTATTGCACCTGTAATGTTATCCTCTGTTTTAATCTGCACTGTAATAACTGTCTTGATGTCTGCCCGCAACGAGGTGCCTTTGTAAATGAGTCTCTGACGCAAAGGTTGTAAACCCGATTTGTAATGAATAAATAAATATTTGCGGATCTGCCAAAAATGTGGTGAAACTCTTTCTGCATCTCATGGCTGGTCTGACCTATTACACTTAGAAGAAGAACTTTTTAGGCCTCAACCGGGGCAGAAGCCCCTTTCAGTTTATTACCACATTCTCCAGAGACATCCGAAGTGTCTACAAGAAACTAGTAGGGACAAATGGAGTGCAGACTTGCTCTTCCCGATAGACTAGCATACTTGGAGATTGGCATGCTCTCACCATATGAACTGTTCACATAGCAATAGACTGCGCCAAATTCAGTTAGACTTCTTACATAGGGTGTATATAACCCCCTCGAGGCTACATGCCTTAGATAACTCAAAATCCCAGTTATGCCCAAAATGTGGGGTTGAGGAGGTGGATTTTATACACTTGGCACTGACGTATGCTAAAGTGGCCCCCTTTTGGCATTCTGCTCACGGCATAATGAGCTGGGTGTTGGGATATGCCCCATCAAAGTCTCCTTTGGAACTGTTGTTGGGAGCAGACCCTGTCCACCCTAATCAGAAATGTTGTAACCCACTCTGGTCTCTGGCACTTGTTAATGCTAAGAGGACAATTGCCCAGAGTTGGATGTCTGCTTCTCCCCCTTTAACGGCCCAGTGGGTGGCAAACTTAAATTCATGTATGGCCCTAGAGAGATCACAATTGGGTGCACAGGGTAAGCTTCATAAATTCTTTGAGCTCTGGTGCCTTCTATTGGATGCAGTGGAATCTGGGAGTTTTCTTGTCTAAGTTTAATTCTAGACCTATTACTCGTCTAATCTGTTCTAATGCCCAGATCTTTAAAATTACTCATATTGTAACGTAACCTTCTTCCGGACGCACTTTCTCTTTATGTACTGACCATGTAATGTATAGAACAATATGAGAGTGTTGTATGTATTTTCTAATGTATGCGCATCTGTAACCCACTACACTATTTAAAAAAAAAAAAAAAAAAAAAAGACCTGGAAGGCATTGACTTGTATGACCATAGGGATAACATGATTTGGACAATGAAGAAACAGTGCTCATGGGATGCTATCTCTAAATAAGCCTGGCTACAAAGGTCACAGTACCATTTCAAACCACATGATAACCAGATCCTAGCCCTGAAAAAGCCCTGGGAGGGGGCAACGTTGGGCATGGACAGGGGAGCCTGGTGTGATGGGATTACGCAATAAATTATACTGGAACTTTTATTTATTTTTTTTATACTTTATTGTTTCAGTTTGCTGAAATATCAGTACATCTTTACATTGTAAAGCAATAAAATTAATACAAACTAAGAACATCTCATGAGTCTGTTAACATAGATACCACAGTCTTATGTCATATACATATATTTCATCACTTTGGGAGATATATATATATATATATATATATCTTTCATTGTCCATGTAATGTGTTGTTGTGGAATGGGGTCTATGTCAGTTTAACATTCCATGGTTAATCTCCCTTCATTCTTTATATCAAAGTCCCTTGACAACCTCCCTCCTCCCCTCTTTTTTCAATATATGTTAAGAATTAGAAGGTTTAGAAGGTTAGAGGAGACCTTCCTAGAGGTCCCATCTCGTCCACCTGTTTTGATATTTCTCCATCTGCTGTAAAAGGCCAAATGTAACACCTTCTAAACTTTGAACGTGGGATACTGTCTGTTTCCATTCTTTCACATCGGGGGGCTGCCGGAGCCACTTCCTGGTGATGGTCTTCACCGCCGCTGTGGTTAAAATAGCCCAAAAGTATTAACTCTCTTTGCCTCTTATCTTCCCCAGGACATAACCCAAGTACTAAATATTCAGGCCGTAGACCTGTCCTGACCCCAAATATGTTTTCTGAGTGCTGCTGTGTTGCTCCCCAAAAGGTAGTTGGACCAGAAAATATGGGCCTGAGAGGCCTCCGTTTCTCTGCATTTCCTCCAGCACTGAGGAGGAACTCGTATATCCCATTTTGCAACCTGTTTCGGGACTACAAAGCCATCTATCTCTTAACTTCCACCCAGATTCTTTCCATATCGAGGAAGAGGAAGTCTGCCATGTGTTTCCTCCAAATTAGGACCCATTGTTTTTCATTGATGTTCATATTAAAATCTGCTTCCCATTTATCTCTGATATGGGCTGTAGTATTCCCCAAGTCCCTAATGTAATTTACATTACTATACAGAATGGTAATTGCCCCCGATCTCCCAATAGATTACAAAGGGATTTGCATCAATAGGTCCAACTGTTGTCCCTGATGGATTCTCAAAGATTTATTTATGTAATCACGTATCTGGTAGTATACGAGTCTGTCCTTCTCCTGCCATTGTAACTTTCGTTGAGCTATCTTAAATTAGATCACTGAACCCATATGTAACAAGTGTATCGGGATGGGGGGAAGAGACCCCTCCGTGCTTGGATCCTGAACCAGTTGTCCTGTCTTGCTGGCATAAATTCTGGAACCATCACCCACCACCTATATAGCCAGAGGGCTGCCTTTGTATACCCTCTTGAAGTTCCCCTTTTCCATCTCCCAAGTACAGATTGTATTCCCCCATATTTGGGTATAGCCATTCTTCGCTGTGCTTCTTGGAATAAACTGGCCTTTAGTACCAACTGTCCTTGCTCTGCCAGGTCTATCTGCTTCCAGTTAGGCTCATATGAAGGGTTTCCTCATAACAATTCTGTCTGCATCTATGCGGCCACCCAGTACCCCTGCAGGTTGGGAAAAGCAGTACCACCATGTGATTTGGTGAGGTATAACGTTTGTCTTCTTATTCTGGGACTTTTTCCCCCCCACAGAAAGTCAAAAAATAGTTTTTGGCCCGCTTCCAGATCCTTAGACTTGACCAGACAGGGCATACACTGAAACAGGTAAATGGGTGATGGCATTCATCTTAAGAGATTGGGTGCATGCATATAGTGACGGTGGGAGCAGGGACCAGCGTTTAATATCATTCTTCAGTTGCTTCCAAATCGGCATGTAATTCAGGTCATGTAATTGTGTTTACAAAGCCCCCAAAAGAATCCCAAGGTATTTTATCGTGGGTAGGTCCCAATTCATGGGGAACCATTGCCTCATATTACCAGGGGCTTGAGAGTTTAATCTAAGGACCTCCGTCTTTGTCTTATTCAGAGTGTACCTTGAAAGGCCTGCAAACTCATCTAATTTTTGGAATACTTCTGGGAGGGACCATTCTGGATCTGTTAAGTGGAGTAACACGTCATCCGCCAATTTGTGTACCCTGTTTCCCAACTGCACCCCACTTATCTCTTCATTTTGCCGTATTGACTGCACCAAGGGCTCTATGTAGAGAGCAAAGAGCAGCAATGAAAGGGGGCAGCCCAGCCGTGCACCCCTACCCAAAGGGAATGGTGCAGAAATATGGCTGTTCTCTCTAACGCACTCCTTTGGTTTGTAATAAAGCTTAAGCAGACCATCCAAAAAGGGGACTGGGAACCCAAACCCGGAAAGGACCCTCTGCAGAAAAAAACATACCTTATCAAAGGTCTTTTCTGCATCTAGACTTAGCAAAAGGGAGGGGAGTTTAGTATCGTTGATATGATCAATTATACAGGCTGTTAGTCTCATTGTCCTGGGCCTGTCTCCCAGGGATGAACCTAGTTTGGTCTAGGTGTATTAGTTCTGGAAGGAAGGTCTGTATACATTGGGGAGGTATCGAAGTAAATATTTTATAGTCGTTATTAAGTAGAGATCTTGGTCTGTATGATTGGCAGAGCATGGGGTCCTTTCCGGGCTTGAGCATAACTGAAATTACAGCCTGAGACCATGAAACAGGAATTTCCCCTCTCTTCTCAAACACCCCGTTGTAAGTCTTAAGCAGTAGAGGGACCACCTCCTCTTTAAAAATCTTACAAAATTCTGCTGATAGTCCATCGCTACCTTGGCATTTTTCTGTTTTTAACCTGGAAATTTCATCGGCTATCTCCTTAGAGGTTAGTGGCTGTAGGAGTACCTTTTTCTGCTGCGCCTTCAACTTTGGGAGTTTTAATCTGGATAGGAAATTATAAACCTCTTCCTGTCTAGGGTCTAGCCCTGCTGAATACGAATCTTGGTAGTACCATTTAAAGACTTCTGCTATTTCAGGGATTGTCTTAACATTATGTCTAGTGCTAGGGCGTTGTAAACCTGTTATAATTGCCCTGGCAGTCTGTATTCATAATCTGCTAGCCAATTATTTAAGAGAGTGGGGCCCTCCTTCATAATAATGCTGCCGAAGGAAAAGAAGACTCTGCACCACATAGTAATCCAGGAACCCATTCAGTTCCTTCTTAAGTTGCAAAAGGGCCTTCGCCCGTCTTTTATCTATTTAAATTTTTTGTAGGGCCTCCAGAGATTCAATCTGTTTTTGTAATCTAATACGTTGGGCCTCCCTTTCTTTCTTTTTCCACCTGCTAATGCTATAAACTGCCCTCTTAGTACTGCTTTAGCAGCGTTCCATAGTACCGAAGGTGGTATCTCCTATGAGGAATTCTCTTCCAAATATTGTTTATAGGTCTCTTGAATAGCCTCCTTAGTCTTGGAGTCCTGCAACAGAGATACATTCAACCTCCAAAAAGTATTTCTTTGGGTTTCCACTAGTTTTAACCTCATCAGGATAGGAGCATGGTCCAAAAGAAGGAAGTCCCCAAGCCACAGATCTTCTGCTGCCCCCATCTGCTCTTTTGGGAGTTAAAAATTATCTGTTCTGGAATATGTTTGGTGTGCAGCAGAAAATAAGGTGTAGTCTCTACGCTGCCCAAAAAGCTGTGGCCACACATCCACCAGTCTTAACTCACTTAACAATTTTGAGACCTCTCTCGCTATTTTAAAGTTATTTCTGGGGACCTTAGAAATAGTGTCCAGGTAAGGGTTAAATATTTAATTAAAATCTGTTCCACAAATAAGAGATCCTTCCTCCCAGTTCTGCAGTGTCACAAAAAAGGCCCTATAGTTTTGGAAAGAGGAGCCTGGAAGGAAGTACACCAAGGCCAAAGTAAGCTTAACCCCTGTCTAAATCCCTTTCACCACTGCATATCTACCCTCCTTGTCTCAAAGCGTATCCAGTAACTGAAATTGTACCCACTTAGGAACCAAAACTGCAACCCCTCTTCTCCTATCCCTATGATAGGAGGCCATAGCAACAGCCCTAAATCCAAATGTCTGCAACTTCTCATGCTTCTGGGCTGACAAATGTGTCTCTTGAAGAAAGATGAAATCTGCAGGTGTGCCAAGACCTTACTCCTCTTTGGAATTTTAATTTTGTAGTGTGTCTGGCTTTCTTCAGTTCTACCAAGGCCCAAAAGGACAAGACATATGGATGATCCTGATAGCTTCCAATTGGCCATAGCAATTCTAGTAACTGGATTTCCTCAGCCTCAGCAGCAGGCCCCCGTGGAGGCTACCTCTCTGCCTGGACCTACTGACCAGATAAAAGGGGATGGTCCTACACCAGGATCTTCGGGTCCTGCACCTCGCAGTGTGGTTCCTTAGTGGCTAGAATTCCATGTCTTGGGTCTCTCAGAGAAGGCCCTCCATGCTGTGGAGACCTTCCAGAAAGAGTCAATTCACAGATGCTATGTCTTTAAATGGAAGAGATTTTCCATTTGGTGTCAGAGCAAGGGGCTTGATCCCCTTGTCTGCCCTGTGGCTAGCATCCTGGACTACCTCTGGTCCCTTTCCCAGCTGGACTGTGGGCGACGACCCTTTAATGCACTTGGCAGCCACCTCTGCTTACTGGGCAGGGGCTGGTAGACAGACAGTGGCCCAGGAGATTGTGGTCGGGTGTTATGCCAAAGGCCTGGAAAACGTATCCCCTCCAGTGCGTGAACCACCTCCACAGAGACCCCAGACCACCCCCGGCGAGTCAAAGGTGACCTGGGCGGTAAGCCATTGTTCCCGAATTCCTCTGATTCGGAAGTCACCGGTTTACATTCACATCCAGGCGATGATGAATCAACCGCTGGCATAGAGACAGAGAAAGGTTCTTTGTCTTTTCCTGGGATCCTACGCCTCATCTCTAAGTCTACAGGGATGCCCCTGGAGCCAATCCAGAAAAAGGCGGAGTAAGCTCTTACGGGCATCCTTAAGAGAAAGGGATACCCCGACAGAGGCCTTTCCTGTAGCTGAGGCCAATGTGGGCCCAGCCCTAGAACTTTGGCAGCATCCTGCCTCTTGTCCAGCACCTTCTGCCCGCATGGCTTGCAAGTACGTGATGCCCATGGGGTCCCTTGCAGGGTTCACAGAGCACCCTTCAGCTGAGAGTCTGGTGACCACCTCTGTGTTCAGGCATACTGGCAGTTCTGCTGATACTGACTGACCTCCTGATAAAGAGTCCAAACTTTTGGACCATTCAGCCAGGAAGGTCTGTGCGGCTTCATACTTGGGCCTTCGTCAGGCAAGTTCGGACGTCATCATGGCACACTTCCCTCACGCCCTTCTGGGGTCGCTAGATGAAGTCCTCCCGTATCTCCCCATGGACATGCAGACCATGGTCAAGCGGGTCCGGAATCTGAGCCGAGCTGTTACCAAACAGCAACTCCAGATGGCCCTAGATACTGGGGATTCTTGTGCCCACTCAGTGGCTGCTGCAGTTGCCTCTCGTCGCAGGGCTTGGCTGAGGCTCTCCTCCTTCCTGGTGGATACTCAGCACAAACTAGCTGACGTGCCCTTCCCAGGGACTGATTTGTTCGGCCCAGGAGTGGCCGGTCACCTTCAGCGCATTGAGCAGTCCAGTGCCACCTTGGACACTACCTCTGCCAAGAGTTCTTTGGGCAAGAACCTGCAGAGGAAAAAGAAGAAGCCTTTTTGTCATTCTTCCCCTGTGGCTCAGCAGTCCTCCTCTCAAGGTGGACAGCAGCACCAGCAACAGCAGCAGGATCAAGCTTTGTGCCCTCGGCCCATGCCTGGTACCCAATAGGCCTGTAAAGGAGGCCGAGGTTCTGGTCCTTGAGCCTCCTCCTCCTAGCCTGCGCAGTGACAGGATGGGGGCTGTCATCCCCTCTCCCGCCACCTTAGCTCTGGGTCCTTCCGTGGGGGGCCAGCTCTGCCACTGACTTTCCGCCTGGTCCGCTGTCTCTTCGGACACTTGGGTTCTCGAAGTGGTCGGTCAGGGACTGCCTCTGGGATTCGAGCAATACCCCCCAAGCTGAGTCCATGCCCCTCGGGAGGAAAGAGTATCTGCTCAGACCCAGTCGTCTCTCCGGGATGACATCGCCCAGCTCCTCCTCAAGGAGGCAGTACCTCTGGTGGTGGATCCTCCAGCAGACCCAGGCTTTGTCTCCAGGTACTTCCTGGTATCCAAGCGGATGGAGGGCTAGCGCACCATTCTAGATATCCATAACCTGAATCAGTATCTCAGGCCACGCACCTTTTGGAAGGTCACTCTGTCCCAGATCATACCATCCTTGGAGCGAAACATGGGGGTTCTGTTCACCGGATCTGCAGACTCGTTCTTTCACGTCCCAATCCATCCATCCTGTCAGCAGTTCCTCAGCTTCTGGGTCAAAGGGACCCTGTACGAGTTCCAAGCCATGCCATTCATCCTGTCAACGGCCCCACGGGTCTTCACCAAATGCATTGCAGTGGTGGTGGCCCATCTCCGGCGTTGGGGGGGGGGGTCAGGATTTATCCTTACCTCGATGACTGGCTCCTAGCAGGATCCACCCAACAAGAGGTGGAGAGGTCCAGGGACCTGGCTCTCCAGACCTCCTCCCAACTCGGCCTCCTGATCAACGAGGCCAAGTCAGAACTCATGCCTTCTCAGGTGATGGGCTTCATCGGGGCAGAGCTCGGCTCCTGGCAGACAGGGCAGAGGTTCTTTCCTCCTTTGCCCAATCATTTCTGGTTGGGCACTTGCACCCTGCCTGGGACTTTCTGTGCCTTCTGGGTTACATGGCGACGTGCACTTCAGTAGTCTTTTGGGCCCGGTTGCACATGCGCCCCCTCCAATGGGAGCTGGCCGCCCAGTGGACTCAGCGCCATGGTCATTTTGACCAGCTGGTCACTCTAACCCAGAAGATGTGGGATGCTCTCCAATGGTGGACCACCCCATACCAGTTGCAGGAAGGGATCCCGTTTGTCCGTCCCGAGCCAACAGTCATCCTCACGACCGATGCCTCTTTCATGGGCTGGGGAGCCCATATGGGGGACAAAAGGGCGCACGGGCTCTGGACCCCTGAGGAGTCTAGATGACACATCAACCAGTTGGAGCTCAGAGCAGTCAGACTGGCACTGTCTGCGTTCACTCCTCAGCTCTGGGGTCAAGTGGTTCAAGTCCAGATGGACAATACCACGACCATGTACTGCCTCAACAAACAGGGCGGCACACACTTCCATTTGCTGTGCAAGGAGGTGCTCCGTATCTGGACCCTCGTGAACCAGCTGGAAGCAGATGTCCTAGCCATCCATGTGGCAGGAGCCTCAAACCATCTGGCGGATGCTCTCAGCGGCGTAGGCCAGACATCCCATGAGTGGTCTGCCCATCCAGAGGTAGCTTACAGCTTGTTCTCCCATAGGGGAAAACCGATGGTGGATTTGTTTGCCTCCAGGGAAAACACCAAGCTGAGGCTGTTTCATGCCTGCCCCCCTCAGCAGGACTCGCTGCAGGGGGATGCCTTCTCAAGGCCGTGGACCCCATGCCTCCTCTACACCTTCTCTCCATTTCCCTTGATCCACAAGGTGAGGAGGGACAAGGTGAAGATGATCCTGGTAACCCTAGATTGGCCGCTCCTGTTCTGGTATCCAGATCTCCTCAGCCTCAGCTGCAGGCACCCAGAGCCGCTTTGCACATACCCGGACCTGATGTCACTCAATCGAGGGAAGGTATTCCATCTGGACCTTCAATCCCTGCACCTCACAGCCTGGTACCTGAGCGGCTAGAGTTCCAGGCTTTGGGTCTTTCCGAAGATGTCTACATCGTGGTGGAGGCATCCAGAAAGGAATCGACCAGGAAATGTTATGCCTTCAAGTGGAAAAGGTTTTCCATTTGGTGTCAGAGTAAGGGCCTGGACCCTTTATCCTGTTCAGTGGCTAACATTCTTGACTACCTTTGGTCTTTCTCCAAAGGGTGTCTCTGGTTATCAACCATGTGCACCTGGCAGCCATCTCTGCCTACTGGGCGCAGGCCGGTCAGCCGGTGTTGGCACAGGAGATAGTGGTCGGGCACTTTTTCAAAGGCCTGGATCACATATCTCCTCCGCTGCATGAACTTCCACCTCTGTGGGATCTACTGCTGGTACTGACAGAGCTCATGGACAAGCCATTTGAACCTTTGCACAAGTGTGAGTTGTCACACTTGTCATGAAAGGCAGCTTTCCGAGTGGCTATCACGTCTGCCAGAAGGACGGGGAGCTCCAGGCGCTTTCGGTGGACTCCTCTTACCTCGTCTTCCACAGGGACAAGGTTGTCCTATGCCCCCACCTGAAATTCCTTCCGAAGATGGTGTCAGAGTTTCATCTTAACCAGGTATTAACCCTGCCAGTGTACTACCCTGATTACACCTCTGAGGCAGAGTACAGGCTCCATACTTTGGACCTGAGACATGTTCTCTCCTATTATAAGGAGAGGATGGCGGAAGTTCGGGGAAGAGGTTTGCCAGCTGTTTGTCACCTACGCTGAAGCTGCTTCTGGCAGACCTGCATCGAAGTGGACTTTTGCAAGATGGATTACATCATGCATAGGTCTGTGCTATGAGTTGGTGGGCAAGGACCCTCCCAGAGGGATAAGAGCTCATTCTATCCGCCATACTACTGCATCATTGGCTGCTTCCAGGGACATCCCTATCCAGGAAATCTGCGGGGCTGCTACCTGGAAGTCAGCAAACACCTTCATCACCCACTACCACATCGACCTTGAGTCACGCCGGGATGCTGGTTTTGGGGCCTCAGTTCTCCAATCTGTGTTCCCTAAGTAGGGGGTTTGCACCTTGCCTCCCTCCTCCTGGAGAACTGATAGGAGTCTGCCAAAGAGTGTGAATGAACAACCTATCCACGATCCTAGAAGAACAGGTTACTCACCTGTAACAGTAGTTGTAGGAGTGGTATATGTTGTTCATCCAGACGGACCCACCTGACCTCCCCGGCTGCGGACACACACAACCTGGCTTCCAGCGGGCTAAGATCTGGTGTCATGGGGTGGAGACAAGGTATATACCACCCAGGTGGGTAGGAGGAGCCAGCTTGAAGACTTCCGGTGAGAGTTAAAGCGGAAGGGGACATGTCAAAGAGTGTGGATGAACAACATATACCATTCCTAGAACTGCTGTTACAGGTGAGTGACCTGTTCTTCCTGTGGCTACCAGATTTTTGCCAAGGACTCCCACGAGGCCTGCGTGTTTTGCTTTGGTGCAGACCACGACATCCAGGCTTGCAGGATCTGCAGAGGCTTTACCAGCAGGAGAAGGATTCGATGCCTGAAGGCACTTAAAGCCCACCTTCTAGAGAAGCAGATTTCTGTGATGCAAAGCTCTTCAGGGGAGAAATCTAAACACAAGGACAAGTTGTGCCATGAGTCCCATGACAAGGACTGGAGCTGGTCCCATCTGCGCTCCCGCTCCCCCATGAGAAGGCTTCCTCATCGGGCTCCGACAGTTCTGACCGTTCCCGCCACTCAAGACATTCCCAGGACTGGGGGGGTGGGTCTTGCGGCCACACTAAGACCCCGGCACTGGTAGAAGGTAAGCAAGGCCCAGTTTCCCAGCTGGTGCTGTCCGCTAAGATGAAGGTCATGCCCCTGCACCCCCCTTCTACTTCGGGCAACACTTCTTTAGCTCCCTCTTCGGTGCATGCCTCTGCCCCACCAAAGGAAGCCTCTGTCTTGGCCCTACCCTGCTGCAAGAACTCTTTTGAAGATCTACTGTTATGGTAAGTTCTTATGTTGCTGTACTTTATCCCATAATTATGCACACACAGGAGTGCCTTATTGCGATTATAAAATGATTCCTCTGAGTTTTTATTGAAAAAAAAATGACTAATGAGTTTCAGAAAGTTAAATATTTGTGACCTGTGCTGTTATGCTGAAATCACACACAGTCCTATAATCATGTTACCACTCACAAGTCTTGGTTTTTCATATCCGTTTTATAATGTAGAATACATATTTTGTAATGTTCTGGTATAAAGACGAATTATATACTGTAGCTCAATAATGGAAATTTGGTAAGGCACACATAGTGCTCAACGTAAATATTTAAAGCGTTAAGTCAAAATCCGAATCAAATGTCAAGTAGCAAAACATTCTGCTTTTATTTAAAAAAAATCTTGCAGTTTGTTTTTCTTCCCTCAGCTTCATCACCGATGCAGTTTGCCCCACAGCCATTTCCTCCACCAGCATTTTTCTCTCCCTTTACGGGCATGGCTTCTTTTGCAGGACCAGAACATCTGCAGTGTAAGCATTATGTGATAAAATTAATTATAGTAGCAAAACTGCAGTTCATTACACTGGCAATCGTAGCATCATAGAAAGAATGCATTACATAAATGTGTATATTGATTGAAATAAAAGAAAATTACATAGCTTGTTAAATCACAAAGTAACATCCAGATTTTACACGCAATACAAATTATTTTACTTTGGAAATACACTATTGTAATATGTTCTTTTGTACTTTTCTAACTTAACAGCATACAGTACCTTTCTTCCTGAAAGCTAGAGCCCTTTATGCTCCGTAAGTGTCCCCTAGTGGTCCATCTTGTGAAGCATTGCAGTATACATATGGAACATCACTAGACCGTTAAAGGCAGCAGTGTAGCAAAGCTGAGTAAAAAATCTGACCCTACCTTTTGACGTAGTAACGTAATAATTTAAGATCTTTGAGGGGTATCACCTGCATCAGACCACACCTGTGGAACTATAGCCACCTGGCACTAGGACTACATGGAAACTTTTTAGCCAGCTGTCAAGTTGGGGCCACCCATGACAACGTCATGCTCTAATATCCTGTGTATGTAAACATGGGCAGCCCTGCGCCCTCCTCAGTTCTTTTCCCTCCATTAACCATCATGCATCGGACTGCATGGAGACACTGCAGCTTAAGTTGACTGCCAAATCTTCAATTTCTTTTTCTTTCTCATGCTAGTTTATCACCTAACCCAACCCCAAGAAACATTTCAGCTCTTGTGGATGCAACCAGAAAATCTTCATTTAGGAAGCCCACAATAGTGAGGCGGCATCTTTCCATTGCCCTGCTGTATTAATCAGCAGCTTGGCAGTGCCTTAATTTTACAGGTGTTTCGTTCTTCAGCTTGCTTGATCATTGAGGAAGCTGGGTGAGTGGTTCTAGCTCAAAACCAGTGATACGATATGTGTATTGTATTGATTGTCTTATCTGCATACTGTATTGATTATCCTATCTAAGGCTGAATCGCTTGTCTTTTCTGTTACATTTATTTTGTATTGTAGTTGGTGGCCTCATAATACTACAGTGGTGGTCTTGACTCTTACTTTGCGTCTGGGAAGTTTACCTTGCAGTTTTTAATTTTGTGCCGGCCAGGATTTTCACTCTTGGGAGCACTCTACAACAATGCTGCCTGTTTTGAACTAGTGTAACAGGTAGTAAGGGATGTACAGTAATTTATTTATTTAAAATGTTTGCATATCAGGATGGCCTTATTTAGGTGCAACACCTGAGGGAGACGTTACAGCAACAGAATAATTGCACATTAGGTATTTAAAAGATATATTGCCAAAGTCAAATGTCCTGAATAAATGCAAATATATAGTCTCTATTTGGAAAGATACACGGTAACATAGTAATTTAATGTCCAAAGGGACTCTAGCTGTATCATGTCAGTCCCCACCCCTTCATAGACAGAGATAACATAAGTATGCTGTGCAAAACTGTTCCAATTTCTAGGGATTCCCTACCCCCTCTACATCCCAGTGGTTGCCTTAGTAAACAAAAATTTGTCCAGGTTTACCTGAGAGGTCTGTCTGGTCTTCAAGTCCACTGTCAACACTGTTAGGAGGTTCCATGGGTTCGCTAATCTCTTGAAGAAAAAGCTTAACATCATTACCCCTGAGCATCAGGTTGTGTCCCTGTGTACTCCTGTAGGACACCAGATCAGACATGTAAGGATTAACCCACGGCAGAGCATGGCTCTGTCAGGTATTAATGTATGACTGGGGGTATGGTTTGTTTGCCGAGTGGTTCCAACCACCCAGCCATACATTAATACCTGATAGACCCACACTCTGAAGTGGGTTAATTCATTTGTAACATGGGCAAGAAAAAGGCTTCAGCTCCCTGAATAGAATGGGTTCTTGCCCATGTTACAAGTACTTAGGCATCCTCTGTGCTGAAGTAATATTCAGTTTGTAAGTTGACGGCACATTTCTTCCATCTTCCATTGGCGGCACACTTCCTGATTTGCGAGGATTAGTAGCAGGTGGTAGACTTGAAAATGAATGATGAAATCAGATAGTTTCTTATTCACTGAAACTGTTCGGGTGCCGGGAATCAGAGTATGTCCTGTAGCAATATCACGTTACATTTTGTAATTTGTTACCTGAGCTGTCTGGCTCGTATACCATTAGCAATCATGGTGAGCTCTTGGATAAAGTCCTTCGGTACTGCTCGGTTTCCAGTGCTGCTGCCAAAGATCTGCTGTTCGAAAATGCACCGTTGCAGAATATGGGAACTACAGAGAATCACATAGGAGGGAGAGAGGAAGTTGGAGGACAGCTTTATGTAGAGAAAGAGTACTAAACAAGACAGGGCAGCTTAGATCGAGTCGAAGGTTTTCTCCGAATCCATTCGGGTTGGTGGGAACATAAATAGCGTTACACAGAGACAGCGACTGAATACTGGAGCACATGGACAAGACGTAAGGCTCAACATCTTTAGTTTTCTTGTACTTTAAAAGTCGGCACTGTTCCTGATGTAAACTATGCTACTATTTAACACGCTGCACTTCCTATTAAATATTGGCGGCTGTCTCAACTTGCCACGCTACGAATTACAGCAGACAAATCCTGCGTGTGCTAGCAAGAGTGAGAACTACACCATGCATTAATTGCAGTGTGCCCATACATTAATTGAGAGTTAATGTGTGGGCACGGTGACCACACGTGATGCTATTCGTCCAATAACCCGTAACCCTTTTTCTTGCCCATGTTACAACTCTGATTGATCCTGTCTCCCTCCACTTGAGTATGCAAACGACTGAGATCATGTCCCCTCTCTACCTCTTTCTCTGTAGGATAAGCATGTTACATGCCCCTAGCCTCTCTTCATAGCTTTCATTCCTTATACCGCTGATCATTTTGTTGGCCTTTCTTTCCACCCTGTCAACTGCCTCAGTATCCTTTTTGTGTTGAGACCAGAACTGCATGCAGTTATCACAGTGGAGCCTGGCCTGAACCTTGTAAAGTGGCAGGATTACTTACTCCTACTCTGGTGGTCATTCTGCTAGCTGTCTTGACAGCAGTAGGGCACTGCTTGTTCTGCTTCAGCCCATTGTCTAGTGTGATCCACAGTTCCTTATCATCTTTGACTGCAGCAAGAAAAAGCTGCATAGTGAGTAGGTCCTGCCTCTGTTTTTTCCACCAGTGTAACACCTTGCATTTGGCAGCTTTGAATCTCAAGCTCCAGGAATCTGACCTGTTGCCTTACTCGATACGATACATACAACCACCAGACCAGCTCTTTAAATCCTTTGCACCTTTGTAATTTATTTATTTAGTTATCTGATTGTCAGTAAGTGCTCTTAATTGTTTCTCCTCTGTTTTTGCAGACTTGAAAATATTCTTTGCTCCGTGCCTGAAAGAGTCAGTACAAACACACCTCTACTACAGTTACTGTTTTTACAGACTTATGTTAAACTGCATGATTCTTTTGGATCAGGACAGTAGTATGTTTAAACTGGAGACATTAACATATTTCCCAATCAGAGCTCTCTTTTAATCAGTATAATATAGGTTAACCATGTAGTATTGATTTGGAATAACTGGAATGTCATGACACATACAGTACTTGGCATAAATATTTGAAGTGTCAAGTCATAATCAAATTGAAGTGTTAAGTAGCAGAACATTTAGCCTTTTATCTTTTTTTATACAAAAAAAAGACTTGCAATGATCTGTTTATTTCCCTTAGGTCTATCAGAGAAGGGGTTTTTCATTCCCTCTTCGGACATCCGTGCAGGGACAGGAATGGAACTTCATCAGTGTAAGTATTATGTAAGGAAAATAATGAACCACTAGGTAGCTGAGAATTAAGCAATAAGGTACAACCGGGTGTGGGTTATTGGGGGATTTACCCACGCCTTGTGTGCTGTGTCACGAGGCGCGGCGGTGACAACACAGGGCAGGTAGGTCCCAATAACCCACACCCTGGAGTGCCTTTATATGCGATTATACAATGGACCCTGTGTAAAATAAATTTTAAATGTGTTTAAGTATGTTTTTTATAAGTGCCATTTCTTAGCTGTGGGTTATTGCAGGATATACCACGGTCATGTGATGTGTTTTGACCAATGAGGTTACAGGATTTTCATACCGCATTGTATAATACAAGATTTGGTGGAACTGTCCATAATATGTTCTTTGTCCTTTGAAACTTACAGCATGCATTAAATTACTAAAGCTGTAAACTGTTAACATTCACAAGATGTCCCCTAGTGATCTATGTCATGAAGCATTGCAGCATACATATAAAATATCACTGGACAATATTAAATGAGTATCTTTTAAGGTGTACATTGTCTTTAATATTTTTTTCCTTAATTTAACCACTTGATACATTATTGAGAAGGCACAGCAGATGGCTGTCACTCAAAACCAGTGGTGTGATGAATCAGTTATATTACATGGCTGATCCTTATTACCCACTGACTTCAGTATAATGAGAAACATTGATCTTCATCAAGGCTATCTCCTTCATTGGGTCACAGCTTTAGAACTGTAAGCTGTCTGTGTCAGAGCCACTTGAAAACTTTTGCTAGCCGGGGGCCACCCACAAGGATGTGCAGTGTCAGTGCCTATATAATTGCGAGCCACATCATTATTCCTCAGTTCTTACTCCCACCAGTGATCACTCATCAGATCTGCAGAGAAAGAATGCCATCGTTTTCTTCGACTTTATTATTTTCCATACTTAATTTTAACTTTTTGATATTGTCCTTTTTATGCAGTAGTCGAAAGAACCTTAATACAAGCTTTGTACCTGTAGTTACAAAAGCTACAAGGATGATGCTGACATAGTTTGTGTTTGCTGTTTGAGCCTGTCCCACAACATCTGGTCCTGCAAAATCTGCCAGGGATTCAACCAGGCCACAAGGAGATGATGAAAGAAGGCTCTAGAAAACTTCATCACCATAAAGGCCATGGAAACTCAAGCCAAGGCTGCAGGCTCCAAGCTGGCTTCTCCCTCTTGCTCGATCACCTCAGAGAAGGACACACCCCAGCATTCGGTGATGCTGTTGTTGAAGACCAAGTACAAGGACAAAGAAAAGTCATCAAAATGCTCCTCTTCTAGCCATCACCACTAGCATAAAAAAAAAAAAGCTATTGCTTTGCCAGTGAAGTTGAGGTCTTCATTGAAGGAAGGTAAGTCCTTGTCATCGTCCACTCTGGCTGTGATGACTGCAGCTCCTTGACCATTTGTGACACACCAAGGTAGGTGTGCTGGCTCCGTTGCTGCCATACCGAATACGGGTGATATGCTGCCGTCATTGGTGAATTCTACCACTTTGGCATCAGTAGTTCTGGGCTCTTTGCAGGGTGCCATCGACTCTGGGCTGTGCTGGTGTTGTTCTCTCAACTGTTTCGACAACTGCTACCATTGCTTCCGCTGAATATAATGGCTATCCAGTCAGTGGGACCTCCCCTATTGGCACCATTGTCATAAGCAGGAAGACGCACACCTATTATTCCTGTATTGCAGCTGCCAGCTCGGACTTTTCCTCCCTTTGCCATTCCAGATGACAACTAAGAGGAGTATAATCCTGATGTGACTTCAGGGGTATCTCTTACAGCAGGCCTCAGCTATGGAACGATAACTGCCAGGCACTATGACCTCATGGAAACTTTTCTAGCTAGCAGTCTACCAAGAGGCCCACCCACCCCGATGTTGGGCACTGACGTCACCACATGCTTATGAGTGGACGACCCCTGTGCCCTCCTCAGTTATTTTCCCACCATCGACCAATGCACGTCGGTATAGGGCAGTGGTTTAAGGCTCTGAGCTGCAAAACTGGAGACCTGGGTTTGAATCTCACAGCCCCTACTTGCATGCTATGTGACCCTGAGCAAGTCACTTAACTTCCCTGTGCTCCCAGGTTGCACCAGTAAACAAGCTTTCAGCTTAGTGTGTCTCACCTGGTTAAACAATTGGGAAAAAAAAAAAAAGTCCACTTGGATCACCGTATCCTAAGTCAGCCACCATTTCCACCTAACTTTGGATTTTGTTTTCTCACCTCAGTTTTCTATCACTGTACAGTGATTTTTCTTTTTTATTTATTTATTTATTATTTAATTTATTTTATAACTTGGTAAAGTCAAAACATAGTTAAACATAACAGGAATGTTTTCAACATTTTAGCAAACATTTTAGGCAAGAAAGTAGAGGAAGAGAAAGCTAAAAAGAAAAAAAAAACAAAAACACAACATCCCAAGAAAAGACCTGTAACATACTAAGAAGAACAAGTCAACAAATATACCCACCCCCAACCCTTAACCTCCCCCACCCCTGCGCTGTGGTGCATAAGTGTTACCATTCATGCAGTTACGGTATTGTTCAAGTAGAAGAGATGTAATAGGCCATGCAGAAAAGGGAAAGAAATAAAGAGAAAGAAATGGGGAAGAGAAAAAAGAACAGATAATATGGTGATGCTCTCCTCCTGCTCTAAGTAGTGCAGGAAGGGGCAAATTAAAGGCAATAAAAGGTGTAGAGGGACCGCACCCACTCTTAACCCAATCACAATTCAAGTAAAGGGTATATAATTTACTCCACTTTGCCATAAAGGAAGATTGACGACTGCTCACTTCATGCTTATTAAATGTTCAACCCGAGCGAAAAGACAGTTCATGTAACTACTCCATATATGTTAAGTTTGTTTGGTCTTTCCAGTGTCTGAGCACTAGCTTTTAACCGCCATTGATAATAATGCTAAATGGTATCTTTTTTTTTTACCGAATTGCGGAGTAGTCTCCAAAGATGCAAGTTTTGGGGAGAATAGTCCACACAATCCTAATGTGGATCCATGGTTGATTCTATTTGTCTCCATAAGGGGATACCAACTCACACGACCACAGGATATGTAGTAACGTACCCTCTTCCTTGCTGCATCTGGAACATATTGCCGAGGATATGCGTTTCATTTGTACCAGTTTAACGGGGGTGTGGTAGAGGTTATTTAGAATGTTATACTGCGTTATTCTATATCTATCTTGAGTATGATAGATATATAAGTCTCTCCATATATTCTGGCAGTTGATACTTTCGTTCGGGTAAAGACTTTGCCAGATTTTGGCTCCAACGGCTGACAGAGCTTCTGGGAATATATGGAGTAGACTATACAAATTAGAGATGGCGTGCGATTTATTGACTATTATAGAGATTTGATGAAGGAATTCGGCCAGTTGAGAGACTTTGGCTTCACGCCCAAACACTCTGCTCAATAAATGAATTAACTGAGTGACTTTAAAAGCAATCATTGCTGGCCATCCAAATTTTCCCAAAATTTCTTCTACGGTTAACATGCGAGCTAATGAGTAAAAATCTGCCACTTTACGCTCAGAAAGGCCGGGTATCCATCCTTTAATTATCATAGAGTTACCTATCCGCAAGTTAGGATTTGCACAGATGGGTTGAGAGAGATCCAGGGGTGGAGAAACCTTATGGTATCTAAAAAACTGTGAGATAACCCTAAGAGAGGTCCCGAGTGGCAAGGACTGAAAAGTTTTGGGTGTGTTCTTCTTCAGTATATAGAAAAGAGACATTGGAGCTATATTGTGGGTTTTGAGGAGCTCTAGCTCTTCTTGCAACCATATCGGAGTGTATACCTGGCGGGTACGGGAGTCTGAATAAGATAGCCATTTCCCACATTTATGTAGATGTGAGGCCCAATAGTATAGTAGAAAGTTAGGGAGACGGAGACCCCCATAGTCTCTAGGTTGAGATAGCTTATAATAAGATTTTCTGATGGGTTTATTGTTCCAAATAAATGAGTTAATTCTCGAATGTATTCGTTGAAAATAGGATATTGGTAACCACATGTCCAGCATATTCAGGGGTTAAAAAATTCTAGGAAGCACATTCATCTTAATGGCATTAATTCTGCCCCAAAACGATAGTGGGAGTTTAGTCCATCTTGTTAAGTCCTGTTGAATGTCGTGCCACAAATCGTCTAGGTTTAGTTTTCGGGATAGGGAAGTGGTTAAGGTAATATGAATCCCTAGGTATTTTATAGAGCGTGAGGTCCACTTCATCCTGAAGCGTGCAAAGTTTGAATTGTGCGTAAAATGATTAAGGGGAAAAATTTCCGTTTTGTTAATGTTAAGTTTATAGTTCGAATATTTGCTGAAATCATTGATTATTGTCAAAGCTTCTGTTAGTGATGAAACTGGATTCAAAAGATGAAGGAGAATATCATCTGCAGAAACTGAAATATTTGCAGTGCGATTGATTACGGGAATGCCAACAATTAATGGGGATGAATTTAACCGCCTGAGGAGGGGCTCGAGATAGAGATTGAATAAAAAAGGGGAAAGTGGACAGCTCTGTCGGTGCCTGAAGTGAGGGGAAGAAATCGGATAGGACCCCATTGCAGTAGAGCCTAGCTCTAGGTAAAGAATATAACGCTTGGATCCACCTAATAAATAAGGGTGGAAAACCCATGGTTTGCAGTGTTGTCCCGAGAAACATCCAGTCCACCCTGTCAAACGCCTTTTCTGCGTCCAGGGAGATCAGGGCCATTGGAGCGAGCGAGGATTTTGCTGTGTTAATAATATATTGAAGTTTACGATGGTGGTCTGTCGGGGATCTGTTAGCAACAAAGCCTATCTGCTCAGGGCTAAGTAGAGAAGTCCAGACCATCTCCACCCTCTTGGCTAAAATTTTGGCGAGGATTTTAATATCGCAATTTAATAAAGAGATAGGACGATAACTTGACGGTAGATGTGCAGGTTTATCTGGTTTGAGGAGAAGAATAATGAGGGCTTCTGAGAGCGTTGGGTCCTGTATGTTCCCTGAGAGTAGGTATTGGTATAGGTGAAGCAAACCTGGTGCTAGATCTTTAGCAAACTGCTTGTAAAAGTTTGAGGAAAGACCGTCAGGACCAGGGGCTTTATTAGGCGCTAAATCTTTAATGGCCGATAATATCTCCTGAATAGATATGGGGGAGGTTAATGACGTTTGTTGCTCCGGAGAAAGGGATGGTAGGGGGGTTGCTGCTAGATAGTTTAACATCTCGTTTGGAGTAGGAGTGGTGGTAGCTTTATTGTATAGTGAAGAAAAATAGCGTGCAAGTATCGACACTACCTCTCTGAGGTGAGTCTTAATTTCCCCAGTGGAGTCCTCAATCGAATTTATAAGCCTAGAGGACTCTAATTTCCTTAGTCGCAAAGCCAAAAGGTGGCTTACCCTTTCGCCCTGCTCAATATATTTTGCGCGGGATCTCAAGATGGCAAATTCAACTTTTTCTTGGAGCAAGAGAGAGTACTGATTTCTTAGGTGCAGGAGTGTTTTCAGGGAGTCCGGTGAAGAAGAAGAGAGGGAATTCTCATGTGTTTTAATTTGAGATAGGAGTACAAAGGCTTTGGCCTCGTTCTTCCTTTTGCGCGTGGAGGCTAATCGGATGAATTCTCCTCTCAGATAACACTTTAATGCACACCATTCATGGTCAGCTCTTACAACTGAACCATGATTGTGGACAAAGAATGTTTGAATCAAATCTGACATTCTAGATGCTGTATATTCGTCTTTCAGGAGTTGGTTATTAAGCCGCCAAAGTGTGTCTCTGTGGTGGCTTCTGTCCAGTGCTACGTCTACCCATGCTATCGCATGGTCCGACAAGACTATAAACTCTATACCGGAATTATACATACCGTGCAAAAGAGAATTGCTAAGTAATATGTAATCTAGTCTGGACCATGTGTTATGAACCATAGATTGAAAGGTAAAAAGGCGGGCAGACGGGTTTTGTAATCTCCACAGGTCGCATAACCCAAGCGAGGCCATAAAGTCTGAGAGTGCTTTTTGAGCTATGGAAGGGGGTTTAAGTGGAGAATTAGATCTATCGAGGTCTTGCGAGGGGGGCAGGTTCCAATCTCCACCGAGTATCATCGGAGTGGACATAAATTCTTGTAACTCGTTTTAGTAGTGTAATGAAGAAATCTGGGCTCCCCTCACAGGGGCGTATATACTCCCTAGTACTACATCAGTATGGTCTAAAACACTGCACACTATCATGTATCTCCCTTTGGAGTCTGCGATGGTAGATTTAGCTTGCAATGCAATTGAGCGATGTATAAGGATAGCCGTTCCCCCTTTATTGGACGACATACCCGCGGCAAAAACTTGTCCGAAACCTTTTCTGCTCAAATTGATAGCTTCGTTCAGCAAAAGATGAGTTTCTTGGATGAAGGTGATTTTAGATTGCAACAAGGCCAAATGCTTAAGTATTTGCGCTCTCTTAATGGGTGTGCGGGCCCCTCTTACATTCCATGTAACAAATTTTTTAAGATTATATGCCATCAACCCCTCTCTTGGTTTGTATAGCCTGCGCCCTAAATAACTCCAACATGTGCACCACAGCGCCCCCCCCCCCATAATGGTACTCTCTCGACAACATATAATAAAAGGTCCGTTGCATTTTACGAATGATTAACAAATCCCCAAGACCATGGTCACACCTCTCAAACCGAGAGGTTCCCATAATAAACCAACAATGCATATTAAATGAGGCAAAAACCCTCCCCTCCCCAGAATTCAACCCATTTGTAACTATATACAATAAAACCCGTTTTAATCCACCTTAATAATCTCCTGATAGTGATTAGATTTAAAGTTGTTTCTTTTAGAGTCTCTAGCACGCCTCTCAGCCATGTTTGAGTTAGCTTCAATCACATTAATCAAAATAAGAATATAGGACTGATAGCACCCTACGGTAACTACCCCCAAACGATTCCTGACAGGCTGAGATTTTGGTTTCCGGTGTTAGAAGGGTGAAGTTCTTTAGGAGGTAGGCTAGAGTCCCCTTCTCTCCAGTGTGTGCGGTTGGGCGTGTGCAGTTCCACGCTAGCCCCCTCCCCACCCCAGATCTGCGTTGTATCAGCCTCTGAAAGGTAAAAGTCTTGATCACCTCCCCACTCGAAAGCTCACAAACATTCAGGTCCCACTCCCACGAGTATACATAAAACACTGACTGAGTCCATGGAGGTTGCAGGGGGTGAACCCGATAGTTAGGTCCGGTGGTCAGAACACCTAGCGTCTACTCAGTTCTTTTGTTTTCTAAAAAAAAAAAAAATACACAAACTTTCTTTCTCGTCCACTGCTCATCTAAAGGTTAATTTGGACCTTTACAAAATGAAAGTGATATTTACTTTGTCATACTCGTAGGTAAATACTAGAGGACTAATAAGGCAAATGATTAGGTTTGAGGTTATATGGTCTCATTTAGGCAATACTAAAGCATCGGTGTATTCAAAACGTGACGTTTCCCTGGGGACTCCGATTCCCAAAGGACTGGAAGTTCAGTAGTGTAGCACAACATTAGTCCTCCCAGGAGACTGCCACTATGAAACCAGGTTCCTCCCCTGGGTGTTTCTCGACCCCGCCTGGGACCAGAGCATTTTTATATTCCAACAGGGCCATCAAAAGGAAAATATTGCGATCAAGCAATTTGGCAAACTCTGCACGATTATCCTTCTTCTCCCCCAACCACAGGTAAGAGTTGCAGAAATATGGAGATAGTTTGGGAAATGGTGTAGACTCGTCGCAGGTAATATAGGCCATGGTTTCTCTCAGGTCTCAAAATTGCACCATTCCTGAGATCATTAATTAGCCTTATCTCAGGAGCTTTTAAATAGAGAGGGAAGCTTCTGAGCAAGATCTTCTTGAGCTTGGGATACTGATTCATAAGAGTGCCGTCTCGCCTCCAGCGAGACTTGCAGGCGTGCAGGGTAGGTCATCCTGAACTTGATGCTTGCAGCAATCAATTTAGTGACCACCGGGTGAAAAGTAGCCCGCCTCTGACGGGTTTCGAGCGGCAGATCCTGGATAATGCGCAGCTTTTTCCCTTCCCAGGAAATAGATTGCAGCTCCTTCACTTTCAACAAGATATGCTGCCGCTCCAAATAATTCAACATCTTTATAATCATGGGTCTGGGAGGGGCCGACATTTCTGGTCTTGGTCGAAGTGACCTATGTGCCCTCTCTATTATATATGTAGAGTTGCATGGTGAGGGTCCTACTATTTTAACAAACAGTGCTTGCACGAAGGTGATAGGTGAAGGGCCTTCTGCACCCTCTGGGAGGCCGTGGATCAGAACATTACTGCGCCTGCAACTGCCTTCTAAATCCTCCGTTTTCTGCTGCAACTTGGCAACCTGCTGCCTTAGTTTGACCAACTCCGGCTCAGTTTTATCCCTCCAAGACTCAAGTGAGTGAATACGTGCCTCGTTATCCGTGACGCGCTGCTTTGTACTCGATATCTCACTACGGAGGTTTTTTAACTCTAATGTGATTTCCGATAGTGTTTCCTTGAAGGGCTGCATTTCTTCCAAGAAACGCTCCTCCGAGAGCGGGGTTGATACGGCGAGGGCACTTAGCTGTTTAGCTGAGGTTGATGGTTGGTGCTGCTTTGCCTTTTTGGCCTGCTTGTCTGGTGAGACTGGCGGCGTATGCTTGGGGAGGGCCACCTTCATCTCCGCTTCCATACCGAATTGTAAATTTATAGCAGTAGCGCTGGATCCTTGCAGGAGGTATCCTGAACGTTTAAATTCTCTTCTGGTCAGGTTGAAACAGCAACAAATGGCTTATAGGAGGTCGAAATGTTTCAATATACTGGAGGTAGAGTAGGAGCTTATAGGAGCCGTGGTTAGCCCGCCAGACATATCACGTCGCCCTTCTTTTTTTACTTATGTCTTCTCAGCCTTCTTCATCTTCCAACCGTACGACCAAGTGCACATATGAAAAGCAGCTCCCGAAGAATGATGGATTCTGCCTGTGTTCTATGCCTAGGCCCAGACCACAATGTTGATGCCTGCTCCAGCTGCCGCAGCTTCAACCAGGCCCCCTGCCACCATTGCCAGAGGACTTTGGAAAACTTTCTGCTCCAACAAAAAGTTGCCAGCATGGAGAAGGAGTTGGAGGCCAGGAGTTCCTCATTCTCCCTATCCCTGTCCTCAGGCAAACACAAACACAGGGACAAGGACCTCGCTAAACCCAGGTCTCCTCCCACTACCCACATCACTCTGCGACCATGGCAGGGCCATCCTCCCACTTTGGGGGGGTGGCGAGATCTGCCTCACATGCCCAGTCTTCCACAGGGCTACTGTTGGCAGCACCTCCGGCCAACCTTACTTTGGCAGGTGGATGTACTTGGAGACGGGCCACCTCCCAGACTCTGCTGTTCTGGCCCTTATTTTCGGCTGGCTCACAGTCTGGAGGCTCTACTGGTCTGTCTTCGACCAATGTGGTCTTAGCAGCATCATGGTCTTCTGTGCTACCCGACTGCCGCCCACCTCTGTGACATCTGCCTCACTGGCCTTGGACCAACTGCCTTCCCTGCATCGTCCCCAGCCACTTCCCTGTCCTTTTCCCTATCCCATAGGGGGACTGAAGTTGAGAACTCCTCGGGGCCTAGGCCTATCCAGACACTGTCGCCAACTCCTCCACTGATGTTTACACCAGCCTCTCCTCAGCGGGTGCCTCCTGGCTACTCAATAGTGGTCATGGTGGACTTTTCTTTATTACTGTCTTCCCTATGGAACCCTCGATGCTGGTCCTCGCATCTGCTCCTCTAGGGGGGCCTTCGTTGATCCCCACATGGCCGGACCCCCCTAGAAATTCGGGAGAAGGGGATGAATATCATCCAGATCTTCTACATGCTGAAGAGGTTGAGGATGAGGATGAAGACTTCGAAGGGAGGGGCTACCCCACTCTACCTCCACAGTTTCATCACATGGGGGAGAGTCCCTGAAACATATTGCACATTCCTCCGTCACGTGATCTGTTGTTTGTGGGGGTTCTCCACCAGATGCAAGTGGTGATGGGTTTTGACACGGAGGAGCAGGACCCCAACAGATGTTGGTTAGCTACATACAGTACCTATGTCTGCTTGATGCTCCTCCTTTGGTGGGTCCTCCTCTGACTGAACTTTTTTGAGGACACCACCATGGCAGCCTGGCACCAGCCTAAACTGGTCCCCACTCTGTCCAGGAAGGCAGATGAACTTTATCACACTGCAGCAGGAAAGCCATTCTTTGCTGAGCAGGTGGAGAGCAACTCAGTCATCATTAATGCAGCCCATGACCACACCAAAAGGCCAGAACATTCAAGTTCACTCCTCTCGGACAAAGAAGCCCGGAGATTGGACTTACTAGGCAAGAGGACCTTTCATAGGGGGCCACCAAGTCTAGATCCTTCACTAGATCTCAGAGCAAGCGTCTGGGGCCCACCTCTTTGGCTGTCCCCACTGCGCAGCCAGGAAGACTCCGAGAGGCTGTGGTGCAGCTGACCTCCACCTGACTCCTTGTCCAACCCCCACCGGACAAATCAAGAGGAGGTTGTCAGGGGTTGCTTCTCCTTACACCTGGACAGGTGGAAGGTGAAAACCAATGATGGTTGGGTGCTACAGCTCATAGAGCACGGCCACACTCTGGAGCTTCTGGAGTGGCATCCATAAAGTCCTCCGATTCATTCCTTTTACCCTCCGGACCACATACCGGTGCTCTGGGAGGAAATCTGCTCTCTGCTGCAAAAGAGGGCAATGGAATCCACCTCAGTGCATCAGCAGGATGGGGGATTCTACTCCCATTTTTCCTGGTCTCCAAATGCACAGGGGATCTCGGGCCCATCCTAGACATCTAAGAGCTCAGTCTGTTCATTCAGTACAAAAAGTTTTGAATGGTGACACTTCAGGGTCTGTTGCCCCTTCTGCACCAGGGGATTGGATTTGCTCCCTCGATATGCAAGATGCCGACCTGCATATCAAACTTCACATATCCCTCAGACGGTACCTGAGGTTTCAGTTCCAGGGGAAATGCTTCCACTTCAGGGCCTTGCCCTTTGGTTTGTCCTTTGCCCCTCTGGTATTTACCAAATGCCTACCTGTGGTAGCAGCTGCCCTCAAGCGGGAGGGCCTTTATGTCTTTCCCTACCTGGATGACTGGCCCCTCAAGGCCCAGTTCAGGGACTGGCTGCTACAGACCCTGGAGCATACCACCTGCCTATTCCAGAATCTGGGGATAACTGCAAACCTGCCCAAGTTGGATCTGATTCCATGCCAACATCTCCAGTACAAGAGTATGGCCTTTTTGCCCCAGGACAGGGCAGAACACCTGATCGCCCCGGCCCATCTGTTACACAACAGCCTCTGTGTTTCAGCCAGAACCTTTTTCAGCTTCTGGGCCTGATGACCGCGGCCATAGACACAGTGTCTCTTGCCAGACTACACATCAGGGTTCCCCAGTGGACACTCAGGGTCCAAAGGGACCAGTGTACAGACAACCTAGCACAGCAGATCTTACTTTGAGAGTCAGTTGTTGCAGCAGGTAGCACAGTTAGGACTGTAGCCGGCATGTGACAGGACCCTACGGCAGACTTCTAGCCAGCAGTCTTTGGCAGGGACTGCCCTGGATGTCACGCATGGTATAAAGGTTGGGCAGTGCCCAACGTGCTCCAGTTCTCTTCCCGCCATCAACTCACATTCATCAGCTCCACGGCTTGCCTCTCGCTAGGCCAACTGCCATTTTCTAACAACTTTAAATTTCTTATTTTTTCATCGAAAATTCCACTTTTAGCGATCTTTTCATCTGTATGTCTTCTTCCCCAATACCCTCTTCTAGGCACACTAACAAGTGCGCCTGTGGGAAGCAGATCCCATGTAAAGACGGCCATTCGTCCTGTCTATTGTGCCTGGGCCAAGAAAACGACACCCAGAATAGCCGTACTGTCAGAAATTCAACAGCTGGACAAGGATAGTCACCAGAAGACCCTGCAGGCCTTACTCATGGAACAACAGTTGGCCACCATGCAGCGGGACTCCTGAGAGGGAATCTTCCCACCATTCACACAAAAAGTCATCAGGGAAGCATAAAGATACAGGCGAGAGAATGAGAGGTCCCATTCACGTTCCCGATCCTCCAGCTCCCACTCTGCCTCCAGGGGCAGCTCCTACTCTGCCACCCAAGACACCAGACTCACCATGGTCAAGGCCTCAGCTGTGGTCTGGGCTACCGGCACCAAGGACAGAGGCGCCGGGCTACTGGCACCAAGGACAGAGGCTCTGGGTCTTCAGGCCCCTCTCTCTAGCCAATGAAGATTAGGCCTTTGGCACCACCGACAGGCTGGTCTTCCGACACAGGTAAGGGACACCAGTCTGGTCTTTCCCGGTCGGCCTTTGTATGCAGTGCTGACCCCCGGGACAGGCAGAAGGCCTCGGGTCATTTGTCTGGGAGATCTTCCTCTCTCCCACTTAGGCACTGTAAGAAACTTGCAGAGAAACCCAGTAAACCGCAGTCAGACAAACGTCTACACTCTAAGCCTTCATCGAACCTGCACCAACGTTGGACCGGCAATGCTGCAAAGGTTCCTCTAATGCCAGGACCACTGGCAGGAGCCCTGTCGTCTCCAGTTTCTCCCCCGCCACTTGTTGACAATAGGTCCGATGACACCCGTATGGAAGATGAGCAGGCGTCTGTCCCCCGAGAGAAACAGGTGGCTGACGATGGTCCAGTCAATACCAGTTCATCATCGCCTTAGGTAGGTCCGCTGATGCCAGACCGCGCAGCACCTGGCATTTGCACCGACATTGGTGAAGACATAGCCAGACTAACGCTGGGCTGGGCATCAAGCTCAGATCCCAAGTTGAACCTGTCGCAGGTTAAGGATCTCTTCAGCCATTGGTGGGAGACTATCCGTTCTGATATTCTACCCCCAAAGCCTCAACTGGATGCTCTTACTGCACCAGATGTGACAAAGTCCAGATGATGGGGCACCTGCAAAGGCCCGTTCCCCAACTCCAGACACAACCAAGGTCCCCTCACCACCCCTAAATGAGGGCCATCCTCATGAAAAGTCTAAAGGAAAAGCCTCCCGTAAGAGACGTCGTATGTCTCTGTCAAGGAGCCCGAGCCTTTCAAACTCTCCTGACAGGCATGGACAGAGGAAGAGACAACACTGGTCCCACTCCTCCTCCTCATCTGATTCTTACCGGCCCTCTGACTCTTCCTATTCAGACTCGTCCGTCGGCGACCTGTCTCCTGTGAACCCAGAGGATACTCCAAAATCCCCTCCTGATGACCCCTCTTTCATGGAGGTCATGAGACACAGCCAAGATAATATGGGTTGGGATACAGAGGATCTTGACCCGGAAAGAATGCGCCAGACAAAATACCTCTGCCAGAAAGATCCCAAGCTGGTGGTCATATTGCCCCTGGTGGACACCTTCGCTGCTGTCACACAGGTGGTTATGAAGTGCCCGCATACCTCCACCACTGTCCCTAAGAAGGCTGATCACCTTTATAGGACCCCCCCAAAGAGCAACCTTTTCTGGTGGAGCATCCTGTAGCTGATTCAGTGGTGATTTCGGAAGCCCATGATCCATTTCCAGTGGCCGAAACACCTCAGCACACACCCCCTAGATAAGGAGTCCAAACACCTAGACTCCATGGGTCGTAAGGTTTATTCCTCCACCACTTGCAGCATTAGGAGCTTTAACTTTTTAACGCACATGGTTCAGTTCCAGAATGCCCTCTGGGAACAGGGGAAGGATAATGTTCAAGAAATCCCAGACTGTCCGCAAAAGGCTGAGCTCCTCAAACATTTGCAGGCCGCATCGGATGTGGGCACCCACGTCCTCCATTCAGCTTGCGATTCCGTGGACACCGCAGTAGTAGCGGCAGTGACGGGTATATGTCTACGTCGCCACTCTTGGCTCTGGGTCTCTGGATTTGCTCAGGACGTTCAATCTGAACTCCTTGATGCACCCTTCCAAGGCTCGGTCCTTTTCAGTAAGGATACAGAAAAGATTATTACCAAGTTACAAGATTCTGGAAAGGCAGTTCGGACTGTGCAGTCCATGTATCGTCCAAAACAGACAATTTCGTAGGTCTCGTTTTCATGGCCGAGGGGGACACCAGCCACAGCAACCTCGATTTCAGCCCCAACAGCCACAGCAGGGAGGCTACAGCTGAAGAGGCACCCATAGAGGCTCTGCTGGACCCACCTCTCGCCTGGCTAAACCTACTCAAGCTGCTTCCCCCCTCCCACCACTGCCTGACTCCCGGTCAGACCCACCAGACTCCACCAGCTGATAGACATTCCATAGAGTTTGTCCAGCTCCCACTGGACATGTTCTCCCCCCCCCCCAATCCTGTTCCTCAGTGGAACATGCAGGTCTGATTCGCGCAGAAATTCAAGCCCTGCTATCCAAGAACACCATAGAACCTATTCCCCCAGCCCAGAGAGGAAGAGGGTTCTACTCGCACTTCTTCCTTATAACGAAGAAGTCAGACGACCTGAAAAGCATTCTGGACCTCTGGAATTCGTAAAGTACAAGAGGTTTCGGATGGTCACCCTTCATGGCCTGCTCCCCATGATCCATCAAGGGAACTGGCTGGCATCACTAGACATGCAGGACGCTTAGCTACGCAGCCTTGTACCAAAGCGTCACAGGAGGTTCCTCAGATTCACCTTCCAGGGCAGACATTTTCAATTCAGGGTGCTACCCTTTGGCCTTTCATTGGCAATGAGGGTTTTTACCAAGTGCCTTGCAGTGGTAGCAGCAGCGCTTCAAAGGATGGGTCATTACATTTTCCCATACTTGGACGACTGACTACTGACAGCACCGTCCAAAGTACAACTGCTACGAGCCATTCGGGACACCTGTTCTCTCTTCAAGGAACTAGGTATCGCGATCGTTGCCCTGAAATCCTTCCTCAACCCGTCCCAGAACCTGAACTTTATCTGGGCGCACCTTGATACTGTTCGAGGGTGGGCCTTTCTGCCACAAGATTGAGTTGCCCATCTTCAGGGGATAGCTCACCACATTTGTTCTGCCTTGGTAGTACCAGCCAGAACTCTACTACAGCTGTTAGGCCACATAGCAGCATCCATCATTACGGCCTCCCTTGCAAGACTCCACATGAGAACAATCCAGTGGACCTTACGTGTCCAATGGAACCAAAGATGGCATGACTCAGATCAACCAGTCTCCATAACGAAGCCAGTTCATCAGGAACTCCAGGGGTGGATGTCATCCCCTTTGTTGCTCGAAGGGATGCCCTTTCAAAAAGAGGTGCCAGACCATGTGTTAATGTCTGATGCCTCAGGCTCAGGATGGGGAGCGCATCTTGGCAGTCACAGGACTCGGGGCTCCTGGTCCATGATCTAAGAATCTCTCCACATAAATATCTTCAAGATGAGAGCCGTTCTTTACGCTCTGCAGGCCTTGAACACTGTGCTCCAACCAGGACACCTCCTTGTGCAAACAGACATGTCTGTAGTGTTTTATCTCAACAAACAAGGATTTCTTGGGACGTGGATATGTTGTTCGATCCACACTTATTGGCAGGTTCCATGCCGCTTTAAATGTTGCTGGAAGGTCTTCAAGCTGGCTCCTCCCACCCACCCACCCGGTGGTAAAATCCTGGCTCCGCCCCATGACGCCAGATCTTCCTTACCGCTTGGAAGCTCAGGTTCCCTCCTTAGTGCTCTGCGTTTTAGGCCTGGATCCAAACTCTTCGGTTAACCCGAAACTAATTTTAAAGTTTACAAGACTTCGGTCTTCGTCTTCCCTCATGGCTGCGATGGAGAAATCGACTTCCGGCTTTCGTCGGTGCCCTTGTGGGAAGATGATGTCCCGGACCGATTCGCACTCCACGTGCATCATCTGCCTGGGGCTTGGTCATGATTCGCAGTTTTGCGAATTGTGCAGCTCTTTCTCGGCTTCAGTCTTGGAGGGCCGCACTGCTTGACTTCTTCTTGGGCGCCCTGAGAAACGGTATCCACCGGTCAAGTCAAAGGAGGCCCGTTGGGTGGTGTTCGCGGCGGCGGGCTCCACGGAACAGTTAGAGCAGATGATCGCCCTCAAGGAGGAGGTGGCCCAGGCTGCTGCTTCTTCTTCCTCGGCTGCGGCATTTATCCTGCTGTCTTTGAGCCCTTCCTATACGGCTTCGTTTAAGGAGCTTTGCCAGTTTCTCTCCACCAAGGGAGAAGGGCCATCGGGACATTCCAGTCAGTCCAAGAAGAAGGACTCAAAAGGTAAGTCCCACCGTTGACGTTTGTGGGAGTGGGAGAGATCCCTTTCACTGGACCGTCGACTTTCGACTTCGGTCGAGGTTGCGGCTAAGGCCGCTGGCTTCACGGTGTCCCCGTCGGGTCAGCAGGCTGAGACAACCGTTGACGCGGTTGAGATTTTTCTCGACCCGTCAGATGGTTTGTCGACTGGTGATGCTGACAACCCTACTCCACTGGTTCCCCCGGTGATTATCGAGGACTTGCCTGTGCCTCCTGTGCCGGAGTCCCTGGTTAAGGTCCCTGAACCGAAGGAAGGGCTGGTTTCCCCCGTTCCCTGTCTGACCCACGCTTGGAAACCCCCACGGTCTTGGTCCTCTTCCAGGTCCAGCTGTTCCCGCCAACGTCGGCGGTCTTGGTCTCTGCACCGTGGAAAGCAGCGTCACCGCTTATCCTCGTCGTCCTCTTCGGAGGATAGGCTCCGGCGCAAGTTGCGTCGGTGCTACGAGGATTTAATGTGGCAGCAGCTCTTATTGTCCAGGAATAAGCCGACTCCGTCACTTTCTCTGGCCATTAAGTGGCTGTCACCGGAGCGGCAGAAACAACCCCTCGTAGTGGTCGAGGAGCAGACTACGGCACCGGTTATTTGGCCAAAGCCGGCTGCTCCGCCCATTGTGGTGGAACCCCCCGCCTCCACAACTGAAAACTGGGGCCCTGACCAAGGATTCTCTGTCGGATCAGGGCTTACCCCACAGGTTGTCGGTCACCCTCACCTCCAATCGACCTCGGCAGGTGGAAGGTGGCTCAGGCGCCTGGCAGCTGTTTGCAGACTCCTCAGAGTCCGATGACTCCTCCCTGTCTCCAGGCCACTTGACCTGAAGTCTGCGGGGGGGGGGGTCAGTCAGTGGACGAGAGTCCATCCTTGTTTTTAGGTTTTGCTTCGGCTCATCTCGGAGTTCACCTGGATGCAGCTCAAACCCATTTCAAAATGGGATGGACTGAGAGGATTCTCCTACGGAGGCCTTTCCTGTGGCCGAAGCCATTGTTTGCCCGGCCCTGGAGTTGTGGCAGCGGCCAGCATCTTGTCCCGCGCCTTCGGCCAGGATGGCCCAAAAGTACGTAGTCCCTACCGGCTCACTTTCTGGTTTCTCAGAGCACCCCTCTGCAGAGGAGTTAGTGACTGACGGTGTTTCCCGGCGCTCCAGGAACACTCGGGACGTGGACAAACCACCCAATAAGGAATCCAAGAAGCTGGATTATGTAGGGTGGAAGGTTTACGCTGCTTCCTCCCTAGGTCTTCATCAGGCTAACTCTGCACTTCTGATGCACATTTCTCACACGCCCTCATGGGCTCCCTGGATGAGGTGATTACTCATCTCCCGGCTGACCTTTAGACGACGGTCAAGCAGGTGCGGGATCAGGGAAGGGCGGTGGCAAAAGAACAGCTCCAAACTTCGTTGGACATTGGTGATTCTTGTGTCCAGTCAGTAGTGGCCGCAGTGGCTATGCGCCGCAGAGCTTGGCTGCGCATCTCTACCTTCATGGCGGACACCCAGTACAAGCTGGCAGACGTTCCCTTCTTGGGCACCGACTTGTTTGGGCCAGGGGTGGAAGGCCATATCCAAAGGATCGAGAAGTCAAATGCCACCTTGGACTCGGTCACGTCTGCCCAGAAGAACAAAGGCCGCCAGCGGCAGTGTAAGCCCTTTCACCCTTCCGCCCCTGTGGCACGTCCAGCCCAGCAGCACCAGCACCAGGGTCAGCAGGCACACACTTGGTGCCCTAAGGCCAAGTCTGCCACTTCCTCCAGTAGGAAGCCTGGAGGCAAGGGTCCAGGAGGTCCCTCAGCGGGCCCTTCCTCCAGGCCTGCCCAGTGACAGGTTGAGGGGTGTCGCCCCCAACCTCGTCACTCCTCCCCAGGTTCCCCCCTGATCTGCTATCACCACGGACCGCTGGGTGCTAGAAGTGGTGGGCAGGGATCTACCTCTGGAATTCGAGCAGTTCCCTCCCTATCGAGCTGTTGCCCCACGGGGGGCAGTGGGGTCCACAGCCTCTCTGTCAGTCCGTCGAGCCGACATTGCCTTGCTCCTCCAGAAGGAGGTGATCAGCGAGGTGACTGATCCTCCTCCAGACCCAGGGTTTGTGTCCAGGTATTTCCTGGTCCCGAAACGGACGGGGTGGGGGCTGGTGCCCCATTCTCGACCTACATGACCTGAATAAGTTCATAAAGCAGCGCACCTTCAGCATGGTCACTCTGACTCGGACCATTCCATCCTTGGAACTAGGCGTGTGGTTTTGTCCTCTGGCCCTTCAGGATGCATTCTTTCACCTCCCAGTCCGTCTGTATCATCAGCGATTCCTCTGCTTTTGAGCAGAGGGATCTCTTCACGAGTTCCGGGCCATGCCTTTTGGCGTCTCTCCAGCTCCCAGGGTCTTCACCAAATGCATGGCAGTGGTGACAGCATTCCTGCGGCATCGAGTGGTCCAGGTGTACCCTTACCTGGACGACTAGCTGATTGCAGCCCCCTCCAGGTTGGAGGTGGAGCGGTCCAGGGATCTGGCCCTCCAGGTCTGCTCTCAGATTGGCCTCCTCATCAACGAGGCCAAGTTGGAACTTGTGCCATCGCAGGTGATTCAGTTCATCGGGGCAGAGCTCGACTCTCTTCGAGCCAGAGCCCGGCTCCCGGTGGACAGGGCTGAGGTCTTTCCTCCTTTGCCCAATCATTTCTGGTTGGGCAATTGCACCCTGCCCGGGACTTTCTGAGCCTCCTGGGCCTCATGGTGGCCTGCACTAGTGTGTGCTGTTGGGCCCACTGGCATATGCGTCCCCTACAATGGGGACAGGCCCACCAGTGGTCACAGCGCTCCAGTCCTCTGGACCAGCCAGTGGCGGTGACCCAGGAGATGTGGGATGGCCTACAGTGGTGGCTCGTTACAGCTCATCTGCAGGAGGGTATCCCGTTTGTCCACCTCAAGCCGACAGTCACTCTGATGACCGACTCCTCTCTGATGGGTTGGGGTACCCATCTGGGGGAGCTCGGAGCCCACGGCCTCTGGTCCCTTCAGGAGTCTCGATGCCACATCAACCTGCTGGAGCTTTGAGCGGTCTGACTAGCCCTCACCACCTTCGCTCCATTTGTACGAGGTCAAGTGGTCCAGGTCCAGACGGACAACACCACAACCATGTACTACCTCAACCGACAGGGCGGGATACACTCCTTGCCCCTGTGCAAGGAAGCTCACTGCACTTGGTCTCTCATGATCAGCCTGGAGGCGGATCTCCTAGCCATTCATGTGGCAGGAGCCTCCAACAGTCTGACCGATGCCCTCAGCCATATAGGTGCTGCATCTCACGAGTGGACTCTCCTGCTGGACGTAGTACAAGATCTGTTCTCTCACTGGGGCACCCCTCAGGTGGACCTGTTCAACTCCAGGGAGAATGCGAAGCTGAGGCTGTTTCACACCCGCCCCCCTCAGCAGGGCTCACTGCAGGGGGATGCCTTCTCGAGGCCGTGGACCCGGGGCCTCTTCTACGCCTTCCCTCCATTTCCCTTGTTCCACAAGGTGCTTCTCAAAGTGAAGAGGGACAAGGCGCAGGTGATTCGGGTAGCCCCAGACTGGCCCGGCCAGTTCTGGTATCCAGATCTCCTCAGCCTCAGCTCCAGGCTCCTGAGGCGGCTTCCAGCCCGCCCGGACCTGATCTCAGTCAACAAGGGGAAGGTACTCCATCCGGACCTTCAATCCCTGCACCTGACGACCTGGTCCCTGAGCGGCTAGAGTTCCAGGCCTTGGGTCTTTGATGAGGTCCTCAACGCTGTTGAGGCGTCCCGTAAGGAGTCGACGAGAAAATGCTATGCCTTCAAATGGAAGAGATTCTCCATTTGGTGTCAGGGCAAGGGATTGGACCCTTCTTCCTGTTCCTTGGCTAGCATTCTGGACTACCTGTGGTCCCTTTCTCAGCTAGGGCTTCGGTCAATGACCCTTAAGGTGCACCTAGCAGCCATCTCTGCTTACCAGGTGTGGGCTGGCAAGCAGTCGGCGGCGCAGGAGAAGGTGGTCGAGCACTTTTTCCAAGGTCTTGATCACATATCCCCTCCGGTGCGAGAACCTCCACCTCCGTGGGATCTACTGCTGGTATTGGCTAAGCTCATGGACAAGCCATTCAAACTGATGCACAGGTGTGACATCTCTCACCTGTCATGGAAGACCGCCTTCTTGGTGGCTATTACGTTAGCCAGAAGGATGGGATAGCTCCAGGCCCTTTCCATCAAGTCTCCTTATCTGGTCTTCCATAGGGACAAGGTTGTCCTGTGCCCCCACCCGAAATTCCTTCCAAAGGTGGTGTCGGGGTTTCACCTTAACCAGGTGTTGACTCTGCCGGTGTTCTATCCTAATCACACCTCTGAAACCGAATATAGGCTCCATACTTTGGATGCTAGAAGAGCGCTCTCTTATTATAAGGAGCGGATGGCTGAAGTTCGGGGAGAGGTTCGCCAGCTGTTTGTCACCTACGCCGAAGCCGCACCTGGCAGACCTGCAGCCAAGCGGACGATAGGCAGGTTGGTCGCCTCCTGCATAGATCTCTGCTATAGGTTGGCGGGCATGGAGCCTCCCAAAGGGATAAGAGCTCATTCTACCTGCCATACCGCTGCTTCTAGGGATGTCCCTATCCAGGAAATCTGCAGGGCTGCTACCTGGAAGTCAGCACAAACCTTTATTTCCCATTACCACATTGACCTTGAGTCATGCCGGGATGCTGATTTTGGGACCTTGGTTTTCCAGTCCTTATTCCCTAAGTAGGGGGTGCACACCTTGCCTCCCTCCTCCTGGAGAACTGCTAGGAGTCTGCCAATAAGTGTGGATTGAACAACATATCCACATCCCTAGAAATACAGGTTACTCACCTGTAACAGGAGTTCTAGGAGTGGTATATGTTGTTTATCCACACGACCCACCCGACCTCCCCGGCTTCGACGCGCAGCCTGGCTTCCAGTGGGCTAGATCTGGCATCATGGGGTGGAGCCGAGGATTTTACCACCTGGGTGGATGGGAGGAGCCAGCTTGAAGACCTTCCGGCAACATTTAAAGCGGCAAGGAACCTGCCAATAAGTGTGGATGAACAACATATACCATTCCTAGAACTCCTGTTACAGGTGAGTAACCTGTATTTACACACTCCTGTCCCCTCTGCAAGGAAGCAAGGAGAGTATGGAATTGGGCCATATCCCATCGTCTATGGATTTCCTGAGTCCACGTCCCTGGAGTCCAGAATACTCTGGCCGGCGCTCTCAGCTGAACTCAGTCTGGAGCTCACGAATGGACTCTTCCGCAGTCTGTCGTCGACTAACTCTTCCGACAGATTGGTATCTCCCAAACTGGATCATTTTGCCTCCCCTAGCAACACAAAACTGCCCAGTTTTTGCTCACTAGATCAGGGCCTGGTGTTTTCTGGTGAGACACACTGTCCCTCTCTTGAAAGAGGAGATTCCTCTATGCCTTTCCCTCATTTCCACTCCTTCAGAAGGTCCTTCTCATGGTACAAGCGGAGGGGGCAACAATGATCCTGGTGGCACCATTATGGCCTCGACAGATCTGGTTCCCACTGCTGCAACAGCTGGCTGTGGAAACCCTGTTTACCCTGCCTGTGAGCACTTACCTGCTGTCCTAGGACAACTGAACCCTGGTTCACCCAAACCTTCAGTCGCTACACCTACATGCGTGGCTCCTCCGGACTTAGACAAACTCCACTTCGGAGTCTCTGACAAGGTAGCTGACATTCTGGTGGCCGCTAGAAAACCTTCCACCAGAGTGACCTGTGCCATGAAGTGGAAATGCTTTTGTCTGTGGACTGTGGCTCGTCACCTAAACCCTTCAGCCTGTCCAGTGAACACTCTTCTTGAGTACCTATTGTCTCTTTCAGACTCGGACTTGGGCTACTCCACCATCAAGCTGCACTTAGCTGCCATTTCTGCCTACCATATTCCTGTACAGGGCAGAATGGTGGCACAGATGGAGGTAACCCGTGTTTTTCTTTGTGGTATTCTGCACATAAAACCCTATGTAAGGGACTTGTTATTCGTTTTGGAGAAGCTGGCCTTACCCCCTTTCTGAACCAGCTGCAGATCGTGAACTTCGCTTCCTGTCTTGGAAAGTGTTATTTTTAGTTGCTCTTACTTTGGCTCGAAGGATTTCTGAGCTTCAGGCCCTAATGTGTAAGGAGCCATACTTGGTTTTCCACAAGGATAGGGTGGCCTTGAGAACCAGTCCTAAATTCCTGCCCAAGGTGGTGTCCGAGATGACTTTAAATCAGGACATCCAGCTTCCAGTATATTACCCCAGTCACTAACAGGGGAGAGGCTCTTCTCTGTACTTTAGATGTTCACCGCATTTTGCGGTTTTACTTGGCCAGAACTAAGGACAGTAGATGTTCTGACCAGTTGTTTCTTTCACTCCTAGGACCCAAAGGGCTGCTGTGACCAAACAGATGCTAACAAAGTGGTTGGTCCATTGCATTTCCCTTTATCAGAAGCATGACAAGCCCCTGCCGGGCTCGGTAAGGGGGCACTCCATGAGTGCTGTAGCGGCCTCCTTTGCTGCACTCAAAAACATATCTGCATCTGACATTTGTGCAGCTGCTACGTGGCACACAGTCCATACCTTCATAAGGCACTACAGTCTGGACATTGCCTCTCGACATAGAGCGGGGTTTGGCCTCTCAGTTTTGCAGGGTCTCCTCTCCTAAGAGAACTCTCTTCCACTCTCCTTTTACCTTCCTCCTGGGTTGGGTAGGTTTCTGTACTGCTTGGGAATCCATCCTAACTGTGTTACCTGCTGCAAGAACTGTCTCTTGAAGTAAGATAGTACAGTTACGTAAGAACTTACCGTTCTTACCCCAGGAGTCCTTTAGCATCAGTAACTTTACCAGTTAGCTGGCTAGGTGCAACTGCCCCAGAGGTATGCCTTTAAGAAAATGTTATTTAAATGAGCTTTGGGCAATAGCCAATCAAAAAACGAGGGAAGGGGGGTGGTGGTGAGCTGAGTGAGAGCAGCTTGAAGGCTTCAGAATTTTTTCTCCGCTGGACTGAGCAACATTGCCCTTGAGGTGCCTCTCAACTTTCCTTGTTGACAGCCTCCTGTTTGATTATCTTGGTAAAGTTTTCCTCATAAATTAATTTTTTTAGTGTGCTGAGTGTAATTTTACGTTTTTTACTAGCGTTTTTTCTGCAAATTCGCGATAAATTTTATTGCGACTGTTATTTTTTACTTTAAATTTACCGCCTCTGCTTAAATTATATTTGTTTATACCGCAGATGCTTAATTTCGATGGTTATTCCTTTTTGTAACTTCTTGATGGAATCATTTAATTAGTGTCAGTTGCCTTATCTTTTACCTCAGACCTTGCGGGTTTTACCACGATGCCCTTATTTAGATTTCAGACTTTGACAGTTGCCTGGGGGTTCTCTGAGGATTAGCATTTATAAAGAAACCAATACACAAATACAAAACTGGACCCAAGTTGTCTCTGTCACAGGACTGGCTGGTGGCATTTCAACAGAAACCTGTGTGCAGTTGATCAGTATTATTGGGCTTTCTGTTAAGATTGACACTGGTGTAGATCCCAGTACTACAAAAAAAAAAAAAAAAAGCACTTTAACACAGAATTATTTAAATGGGGCAGGACTGGCCGGTAGCATTTCACAGAAACCTGCACTTGGTTCGTGAGGTCCAGATCTTGGATTTGCTTTGCTTAAATTGGTACATAGCAAAGAAACCTTTAATTATTTTTATTTTAATCAATTTTGGCCCCCTGCATCCCCACGCTGAGACCATCTGCCCTGTCACGGACTCCGACCGCTCACATTTGTAGCCATCCTCCCTGAACCCCCTGGCTTCCCCCCCAGGGTGGGGTCATGGCACCTTGACCAAGAGTGCCGTGAACTTGGGAAAGACGGGATTCATCCTGAGCGCCTAATGCAGCCAGAGCGGGCTTCATTGTGGCAGCAAGAGCAGGAGAGTTTTTTTCCCCTTGTTGCGCGGGAGGCGGGGACATGCAATGATGTCCTGCATCTGCTCTGCCTCCTGAGTACTGTTGAGCGCCAGTTGCTGCGGTATCCCGGCCTCCCACCAGAGAGTCCGTCCAAGCTGGGCAGTATCCCCACCACCCCGGAGAAAGGAGAGCAGTCCCTAGAGCGCTTCACCCTTCTCCCCAGGCGACCCTCCAGCGACCGAGTCCATTCCCCAACCTGAGTGCATGACGTCTCAGCGGAAATCCAACGCTTTACGGCGGTGGCTTGAAACAACGTAATTATCATGGCTGGGGATAAATCAAAGGCTTCCGATGATGGGCAGTCTAAAAGTACTAACAATAAAAATGTAAGCAGAGGTGCTAAGGAACCCTCCAGATCCCAGCCAAAAATTAAAGCTTCCAAAGGTAAAGTTCCTCACAAATTAAAAAAAAATAATAAAAGTGATGAAAAAAAGAAGCTTGACCAAGCTGCCGATGAAGTGGCTAAAAAGAAACTCTGTCAAGAAAAAAATGCTCCTGTTGCTCCTGGGAAAGCCAATAGCGAGACAACATGCAGCTTGAAGCATAAAGAAAAAAAAAAACACATACAACCAAAGTCTGCGCAGGATCTCCCATCTGTGCAAGACATGGCAAAAGCATGGCAACTGTTTCAGGCCCTACAAAAGATGGGGCCTAATTTTACTGGGGCTGGCAAGCACTCTTCCAGAGTTCTCTCCTCTGTAGACTGTGAGGGTGACGTAGATGATGAAGAACATTGTTGTGATGCCCCTGACACAGATTTTGAGGGCCTTGAGCCCCATGAGTCCCAGACCCTCCATTTGGGGATCCCCCGGGAGACCAGGAGGATTCCTCCTCTATGCTTACAGTACATTTTTACAAAATATGCTAGACATCTTGGACCTCCCTACACAGGAGCCCCAAGGTGTTGATGAAGATTATAGGGAGATGAGAGGTCTTTAAACCCCCAAGACCCTGGTCGTCCCTATCTACATATGGTCTATCTATATCTATATCTATATGGTCGATGACCTGGCTACAAGGCTGGAGATGACCTGGCGTGCGCAAAGCAGTGTTAGATTTATCAAAGGCTTTAGATACGGTATCCCATAAGCTATTGGGAGAACGCCTAGCAGATATGGGTCTAATAAATGAAACTTATAATTGGCTTAAATCTTACTTAGAAAATAGAAAACAGCAAGTAAGCATCAATGGGGTCTTATCTAAGAGACTTTTGGTAAAGAGAGGCGTCCCACAGGGCTCAATCTTAGGACCATCATTGTTTTTGATTTATATCAATAATTTAGTAGAAGTAATACAAAATTCAAGTATTAACCTCTATGCAGATGACACCTTAATGATTTCAGACAGACGAACTTTAGTCGAACTGGAACAAAAATTGCAAGCAGACTTTACCAGACTCTGCACATGGTTGAATAGTTCGGGTTTGATAGTTAATAGTAAAAAAACAAAACTGATGGTTTTTTCTAGGACTAAGCATAGACTGATCGGTAGTAGAGAAAATATATCTATAAAGACATTACAAAATGAAGAATTAGCGCAAGTATTAGAATATAAATACCTAGGGGGTTTGGATTGATTATGCCCTAAAATTTGATAAACATATTCTTGATACCATTTCAAAAATAAATAAAAGATTGGGAACTTTTAGAAGGACAAGTTTTTATATGAACAGATTAATAAGAGAAATGGTAATAAAACAACTTCTTCTACCCGTTCTGGAATATGGAAACCATGTGTATGGCCTGGCATCGAAAGGTCTCTTGCAAAAAGTTGACAAATTGTACAACAAGATGGCTAGATTTATATTAAAAGAGGATCATAGAACTCATCATTGTCTATTGTTACAAGACCTGGGTTGGCTTACCCAGGAAGCAAAAAGACAGATTTCTTGGGCTTCGCAAATTTATAAAGTTATTTATCAAAATCAGCCTAAATGTCTGAGTGATAGATTAGAAAGGAAAACATCTGTTTATAACTTGCGTGAAAAAAATCTGGGGCATTACTTACTTCCAAAACTAAAAAATAAATATAGTCACATGCATTTTCCCGTAATCGTGGATAGAATATGGAATAAGATAAAAATAGTAACAAATAATAAATTTAAAGATGTGAAAGCATTTTTATTAAGTTTGAAGCTGGAATTAAGTTTAAGGTGTGAATGTTATGGCTAATCAAATACGTTTTTATGAGTAATTTGTATAGAATGAAATGATATATGTAAGATGTGTTTATTACTCACTGTTACTAACATGTTTGTGACTGTATTGTTATATTAGCTTGTTTTTAATTAGTGTCATATGGAACATGAAGAAACAGGAGCATCTTGTAAATAGGACACTGTCCTAATGATGTAAATAATATCAACAATTCCTGTATAAAAATAAAGGTTTTTTACTACTATAATGCGTTCAGAAGAAATACCATGAAAGTGCTTCAAACCACCACTTCGGTGACAGGGGTTGACAAGTGGATTGAGAAAAAATACAGGTTGTCTGTAACTGATAACGAGTTTTGTCTGCACACCCTAGCCATGAGAGTATAGTGAAGCAGGCAGCTTGTGAGAAAGCTGGGGTTTCCTTGTCCTCCTTACCTTCGGACAGGGATTCCAAGAAAATTGACTTTATAGCAAAGAAAATGTATGCCACAGCCTCCCTGCTTCTTGGACTTTCTTCTACATGGCATTCACAGACAAATATCAGAAAACCCTTTGGAAGTCTGTCCTGGGTCAGATTCTATGGTGCAGGAGACGGTGGATATGTCAAAAACTGCCTTGGAAGCTACCAAATACCAATTCCACATGGCAGACAACAACAGTGATATAGCCTCTAGGGCAATGGCCCATGCCATCTCTCTGAGACACTTCACCTGACTTAGAACTACCAGTCTAACCACAAACAACCAGACCAAGGCTATGAATTTTCCCTGTGATCAAAACATGTTGTTTGATTACAGAACCACTGACTACATGAAAAAGGTTGATGAGTACAAGGCTTCCTGGCAGTCACTTGTCTAGACCTAAGCCTACTGTCCCTGAGACCCCATCCCAGGGACGGTAGGGGCAGAAGTTTTTTTCCCAGGCCTTACAGTCCTTATCCCCAATCTGACTTCGGTAAGTACAGGGATTCTTTCCAGAGCCAGGGGCAGAAAGGGCCAAAGAAGGGCCACCTGTACCCAGCCGACTGCCTCGCATTCTGAGTCCTGATGTAAGTGTCCAGGTCACCTCCCCGCCTCCGGTGGGAGGCAGACTCTCCCACTATCTCCAGAACTGGTCCCTCATTACATCGGACAAGTGTGTGCTGGAGATAGTGGAGAAGGGTCTGCCACTACAGTTCAAGCGGATGCCAGATCTCAAGCGTACCCAGTGTCAACACCTCTGTCCCCAACATAGGTTCCACTGTTGGAATTGGAGGTACAAAACCTTCGGGCTCTGTGAGCAGTGGAGAGGTTCCCGGCCCACGAGAGGGGCAAGGGCCTCTATTCCAGGTAATTTCTGACACAAAAGAAAACTGGGGAGTGGCGACCTATCTTAGATCTCAGATATTTAAACAAGCATCTGAAAAAAAACAAATTCAAAATGGTCACTCTGTGACTGGTGATGCAGTCCTTACAGCAGGGAGACTGGCTAGCCTCCATGGACTTAAAAGGACGCTTACTTCCACATACCCATAAGGAGATCTCACAGGAAGTTTCTCAGATTCAGACTTCCTTCGTGCCACTATCAGTTTGCTGCAGTGCCCTTCGGCCTGTGCTTGGCCCCAAGAGTCTTTACCAAGTGCCTCTCAGTGGTAACAGCACACCTCAGGAGACTGGATGTCACTCTCTATCCCTGTCTGGACGACTGGCTCATAGTAGCAAAGTCTCCTTGCCAGATCAAGGAGTCCCTTTCCCTTACAGAATGCACTCTGTAGTTCCTGGATTTCCTGGTAAATCTAAAGAAATCTCACATGGAACCCACCCAGCTGATCACCTTCATAGGGGCCCAGCTGGACACTCGGGATATGGATCCGTGAGGGCAGAAGGATGCCTTCCCCCACAAATAGCCTAGATATAGCAACAAGCTCTGATCCGAATTGGGACCATGGTGTTTTAGCATCTGGCCAAAGAGGTCCCCGCCGTCGCTTTGCTCCAGCTCCCCACCACCACCCTCGGTCGTCTGTGACACGTGACGCCCAGACACCAATCGGGCAATTTCCCCATTTGCAGGCTATCAGCACCTGCCACTAGTGGCTGCTATTGCTGACAAATCTCCCTTACACACTGTCTGGTGTGTGAAATATCAGTTTACCCATAATCCCACTCTATCTGCTAACCTTATATCTCCTCCCCTCCCCTCTCACAGCAACAATAAGCTTATCATCTTCCTTTACTCATAGCATTTACAGCTATATATCCTATACTAAATACCATCCCACATACTGTTAGAAACACTACTATATATGTGTGTCTCTCTCTCTCTCTGTCTTTGTCTCTCGCACACAAAATGATGACCTGGCTTATTCTCCTCTCTATAACTCTCCCCCTCATCGTACCTCCCCCTACCCCCTCCCTGCTTAACCTCACACTACCCCCCTCCTGCCCCCCAAGTACCCCTTCTGCTGCCAGCTCCTAAGATTACTCTTCCTTCAGTAACCATGTCCTACCCAACCTACCTCCCACCTGCTCCTAGCCACCTGCTCCCAGCAGCCGTGGTCCCCCCCTTTATATATAGCCCAGAAATACTGCGCTTTGTCTACTCTCATCTCATTAACAAACTACCTCAACTTGCAGGCCCAGCACTGCGTATTCACAAGATGACCCTAAAACATGCCCTGTCCAGGATCTCCATTATCCTACTGCTACTTATGGGTAATATACACCCCAATCCTGGCCCCTCTACCCCCACCCCTTGCTTATCAATGCAATACAAAGGGCTACGGCTGGCAGCCATAAACATATGTAGCCTTCAAAAGAATCTCGCCCCACTCCAAGCATGGGTTTGCCTCCACAACCGTGATGCACTAGCTGTAATCAAAACATGGCCAACCCAGAATACTTCAGACTCTGCTGCCTACATACCGGGCTATACATTGTTCAGATCAGACAGACTGGATAGGCGGGGTGGTGGGAGTGCGCTGTACCTTTGGGACCACCTACAAGGCCTTAAAATTGCTACAATGAACCCTGTGGCAGGTGCACAGTCCCTCACCCTTAAGATAGCAGTCGGCAACTCGGGTACAGTAAATCTCTCTACCTAATGTCAGTCTACATACCCCCTTGCAACCAAAAGGAGGCTTTCAAACAACATGAAGTCTTGCTATATTATGACATATGCAGTGAGTCCCAACCTTAGAACTGCTTCGGAGGTGAAAGAGTTGACTTCCATGCCAGGCATGGAATCTTGAGCGCGAGCTCGGTTGAAAACTGTCTGTTGTTCTTCAGACTCAAACTGTCAGGTTCTTTACTCCGCCTCACTGAACAGTTGCTCCAGAGATTTCTCCTGCTGCTCGGTTCATTTTGTCGGTTAAAAAGTGTAATTTCGCGTTTTTTAAACCGCATTTTATCTATATTTAAACCGCAACCGGTCGGTTCAGGCTCTGTTTGTGGTATCGTAAGTAATAGATAGGTTTTACATTATTTCTTTGTGGAACTTGCAAACGATATTATCGGTTCGGTTTGAACCGATCAGGTTGTTGTTAAACTTTATTAAATTGCAATTTAGAGTGTGGTTCCCGGTTCTTATCGGTTCTAAAAAAAGCGGATTTCATTACGGTTTTTCCACGACCCGTGACACGGTTGGGAACCGATAAGGGTGTCTTGCTTGGCGGATTGCTGTAAACGGGCAAGTTTTTGGTTGGGCTGGCACTATGTCTGAGAAACCCAAAAGAAAAACCAGGCCCACTGGGTTTCAAGCACTGTAGTGTCTGTGGGGAAGCCTTTCCCAAGGCTGACCCACACACCACATGTGTTTATTGTCTGGGGTTTGACCACCTCAATGCAGACTGCCAGATTTGCAAGAATTTCCCTGTAGCTACCCTGGATAAGAGAGTTGGTAGGCTCAGGGAACGAGAGACCAAGAAATCCGCTGACCCGGATGGCCAGCCCGGTTTGGTGCCAACCGGAGGGAGTGTCCTCTGACCAGGGCGAGACTTCCTCGGGCAAACGGAGAGCTGACTCGGAGGAGTCAGTCCCAGCAAAAAGGACTAGAAAATCAGCAGGTGTGGAGCCAAAATTTCCTTCTCCAACTGCTGCAGAGATAGCCAAAGCGATCAAAATTGTCCAGTTGCTTTCCCCGGTTCTGACCGAACCGGCACCATCAGGTAAGCGGTCGGTTCGGTCGGTGCCACTGGTTCAAGAATATGATAAAGAGGAATTTTATGAACCGGAGGAGGAGGACGATTATGAAGAGTGTGAATGTGATTTTGAAAGTCTGGATGTGCCCATTGAACCGGACATCTCCCCAGACAGACCTTTAGGAGTGTCTCCCCCTAGGCTTTCTGAGTCCCCTTCTCATTTTATGTTTTATAAACAGGTGGCTGAAACCCTCCAGCTTCCTTTGGAAGAAGCTGTGGACGAACAGGAGGAGCCTGACTATGTGGAAATGATGGATATCCCAGAGTCCAGGAGACGGTCTATTCCCTTACATAAATCTTTTAGGAAACAGACAAAGATTTTAAAAGCTCCTCACACTATACCTTCTGTGGATAAAAAAATGGACAAGAGGTACACATTGTCAGGCTCTGATACGGAGTTCCTTTCACAACAGTGCAGCCATGTTGGGGTAGTGCAGGCTGCAGCCTGTGATAAGGCAAATTTCCCTTGGCTTCACACCCCCCTGACAAGGACTCCAGGAGGATTGATGCCATGGCAAAGAAACAGTACATGGCAGCATCCTTGGGACTCAGACAGACAAATTATATGGCCTGTGTTGCAAGATACCAGAAATCTAGATGGGATACTGTTATGGCTCTAGCGAAACAGGTCCCTGGCCAGCTTGCCAAGGAGCTGGAGCAGGTGGCTGCTGATGGTATTGAGGCATCCAAGGTGCAATTCCGTGCTGCAGTGGACTCTAATGATGCATCTTCAAGAGTCATGGCTACACTGTGGCTTTTCGCAGAATGGCTTGGCTCAGATGTACTAGCCTGTCACAGGATACCCAGGCTAAGGCCATGGATTTTCCTGTTGTGGGTAACTCTCTGTTTGGGGAGCAGACAGAGAATTACATGAAGAAAATGGATGAGTATAGAACTACCTATAGGAATGCACAGGCCAAGGAAAGGCAGGCCACTCCTCAGAGGCAGCCTTCCAGAGGCAGGGGCAGGCCTCTTCACAGGCCTTTTTACCAAGCCCAGGCCTCCTCTTCAGCCTATGCTCAGAGGGGGTTCTTCAGAGGGAGAGGCAGGCGGGTGCAGCAGACCTGCTCCCACCCCCAGCCTAAAGCCCCTGCCAAACAAGCTCCTGATGGGACGACCAGGGCCGATTCTCCATTGCCTGTAGGCAGGCTGGCTTTACCGTCCAGGACTGGAAGTCTTTAACATCAGACAAGTGGGTCCTGGAGGTAGTAAGCCAAGGACTGGTTCTCAGCTTCAAAAAATTTCCAAAGATGAGAACCAGATCCTTTCCACCTGCAAATCCATCAGAGGCTCTCGCCCTAGAAACAGAAGTTTTTCAACCCTCCTGGCTCTCAGAGCTGTAGAAAGGGTTCCTCCCCCTACACCAGGGCAAAGGACTGTACTCCAGGTACTTCCTTACCTCAAGAGACAGGAGAATGGCGGCCCATCCTGGATCTCAGATACCTAAACAAGCACCTTTTAAAACCAAGATTCAAAATGGTGACTCTGGGAATTATTTTACCCTCTCTAAGGCCAGGGGACTGGCTAGTGTCCCTGGACCTGAAGGATGCCTACTTCCATGTTCTCATAAGAAGCTCCCACCGAAAGTACCTCAGATTCGAACTGCCCTCAGGCCATTACCAGTTCAGAGCAATGCCCTTCGGCCTCACCTCTGCCCCAAGGGTATTCACAAAAATGCCTGGCAGTAGCAGTTGCTCATTTAAGAAGGCAAAAGATTGCCATCTTTCCTTACTTGGATGACTGGCTCATAGTGGGTCAGTCTCCAGCACAAGTCAAATTACACCTTCAGGTTACTCAGCAGCTGCTTACATCTTTAAGTTTCCTTCTCAATCTCCCAAAGTCAGTTCTAGAGCTTGTTCAGCTACTCACCTTCATAGGTGCAGAACTGAACACTCAACAGGCCAGATCCTTCCTTCCTCCAGAAAGATCAAGGACCCTGGTTTCTCTGGCCTCCTCCTTCACTCTGCAGGTCTCTCAACCAGCAAGGCATTTTCTGCAGCTCCTAGGGCACATGGCTGCTTCCACAGCAGTAGTGCAGGGAGCAAGATTTCAGATGAGGGACATTCAGTTCCATTTGAGAGCCTTCTGGTCTCAAAGAGATCCTCTAACCAAATTGATCCCAGTAACTCGAACCCTGATCCAGGCCCTGCAGTGGTGGCAGGATCAGAGCAATCTGAGACAAGGGTTCCTTCATCCCTCAGTCTCACTCCTTGACCCTTACTACAGATGCATCCCTCTTGGGGTGGGGAGCTCACATGGGCGACCTCACCACCCAGGGATTGTGGTCCCCTCAGGAATCTCTGCTCCACATCAACCTGTTGGAACTCAGAGCAGTTTTTCTAGCACTTCAAGTTTTTTCCACATCTGTTCAGAACAGAGTGGTTCAGGTCAGGACGGACAACACCACCACAATGTGGTACATCAGCAAGCAAGGGGGCACTTGGTCTACGGCCTTGTGCACCGACGCAATGAAGTTGTGGTCTCTGGCTTATTCCCTGAACACCTCCCTTATTGCAGTTCACCTCCCAGGCAAGGACAATGTCCTGGCAGATGCTCTCAGCAGGATTTCCCAGGGCCATCACGAATGGTCACTGGATCCCCTAATTCTGGAGGTAGTATTTGCCAGGTGGGGCACTCCTCAGATAGATCTTTTTGCAGCCCCAGACAATCACCAACTTCCTCTTTTTTGCTGCAGTCCCCCAGTGTTGGGTTCAGTCCCTCTGGATGCCTTCCTTCTCAACTGGGAAGGGAAGTTTCTCATGCTCCCCGTTCAAGGTGCTAGTCAAAATCAGATCTCAACCTTGCAAGATGATTCTGATTGCTCCAGACTGAGCCAGACAGCCCTGGTATCCACTCCTTTTGTCCTTAGCAGTCCACCTTCCCTGTGTCTCCCAGGAATCACAATCTGTTAACCTGTGCCCAGGGGAGGGCTTGGTAGCCGAATCTCAAATCTCTCAATCTCAAGGCCTGGCTCTTGAAGAGTTAGAGTTTACTGACCTTTATCTTTCCAAGGGTGTACTCGATATCTTGAAGGCTTCTAGGAAGCCTTTCACCAGGGCTACTTATAATTCCTAATGGAAGAGATTTTCCATATGGTGCTCTGGCAAGAATATTTCCCCAGAGTCTGCTGGTTTGCCCACAGTTCTGGATTATATGGTACATTTGAATTCCTTGGGGCTGAGACCATCTACCCTAAAAGTGCACCTGGCAGCCGTATCTGCTTTCTTATCAGCAGGTAAACCCTCTTCCCTTTCAGCTCATCCGGTATTCTCCAAGTTTTTCAAGGGGTTGCTTAACACCAACCCTCCATTCAGGGACCCTGCCCCTGCCTGGGATCTTAATGTTTGCATTGCCCAGCTGATGCAACCCCTTTCGAACCATTGTCTTCAGCAGAGCTTAAGTACTTGACTTGGAAAACTGTGTTTTGGTAGCCAGCACTTCTGCCAGGCATAAGTGAACTCTAAGCATTGTCAGTGGAGCCTGATTTTATCTCCTTTCATAGGGATAAAGTGGTCCTCAGAACTAACAGAAAGTTCTTGCCTAAAAGTGGTCTCGGACTTTCACCTTAATCAATCCATTTCTCTCCTGTGTACTTCACTGACCATTCCTCCTCTGGTGAGAGGAGATTACACAGTTAGATGTCAAAGAGCCCTTAGTTACTCATAGGCGTGCCAAGGGTCACAGGTTTGACTCCTCAACTGTTCCTCACTTATGATGAGGGTGGGCAAGGGAAACCTGCCACTAAAGATCCATTGCCAGGTGGATGCGTCTCTTGTAATCCAATTTTGTTACCAAAAACTGGGTAAGAGTCCCCCTTCAGGCCTGAGGGCTGACTCTACCAGAGGTACAGCTGCGTCCCTGGCTGCAGCCAGGGACATCCCTATCATAGACATATGTCAAGCAGCTACCTGGAAAACAGTTCACACTTTCAGCAAGCATTACTCCCTGGACATCCAGGCTAGGAGTGATGCTCGGTTTGGCACAGCTGTGCTTCAGAGCCTATTTCCTAAGTTGGTTCTGGCCCTCCTCCATGGAGGTACTGCTGTGTAGTCTGCATATGTCATAATACAGCAAGACTTCATGTTGTTTGAAGAAAAAATTACTCACCTTAGTAATGTTGTTTCTTCTAATGGAGTCTTGCTATATTATGACCTCCCCCCCGCCTGCCCCTCTCAGAACCTCTGTTTTGGGATGTGGGTGGGCAGTGCACTGTTGGCACTTGTAGTTGCCCACTTTGTTTTTCTTCGCCCTCTTTTTTTCTGGGGTGCTTACTGTTGTGTTTTTCATTTTTGGATCCCCTGACTTGAGTCTTGGTTTTGGGACCAAAAAAATGTGTTAATATTTTAGTAGCCAGTTGGCTAGTGTTGGTTTACAACTTCCACACAGAACCTTAGTGAGTTTTGCCCGTAAAGATCTGACAGTTTGAGTTTGAAGAACAACAGACAGAGTTTTCAACCGAGCTCGCGCTCAAGATTCCATGCCTGGCATGGAAGTTAACTCTTTCACCTCCGGAGCAGTTCTAAGGTTGGGACTCACTGCATATGTCATAATATAGCAAGACTCCATTAGAAGAAACAACATTACTAAGGTGAGTAATTTTTTCTTCTCATCCATCCTAAATATCACCCGACTACCAGAAAACTTGGAAATCATTGCCCTAGGTGATTTCAATGCTAACTGGCTTGCCCCCCAAACATCCTCCATCAGGGATGCAGCCGCAGCCCAAAATCTAACACAAATGGTCCTTACCCCTACCAGAGTAAACCACCACAGGGGCACTAGTTCCCTCATTGATCTCATCTTCACGAACTATCCTGAGCACTTACGGGATGTCCAGGTCCTCCTAGACTCATTTAGTGATCACTCCCCTGTTAACTGCCACTGGCTGAATAGCTGGAAGCCCCCTCCCAGGATCGCCATGTATCACCAGCTAAAGAAGGGGTCCCTGGCACATCTCCTCAACTTCGACTGGTCTCCACTAGATCACCTGTCGTCAGTGGATGCCGCCCTGTCCTTCATCAGCTCCTTCCAAGCCGCCTGTGATATCTTTGCCCCCTTTGTTAAACGGACTGAAAAAACTAAATCCTCCCCCTGGGTAAATCGCTCCTTGCTTGACCAAATGAAGGCCGTGATAACCTATGGCACCGTGCCCTTGAGTCTGGTCGCCCCTCTGATCGCCAGCTGTATTGTGCTGCCCATAACTCATGCACCTGGGCTATCCGCCAGGCTAAGGCAGCTTTCTATCAGTCCAACCTTACTGCCACCTGGGGAAATGGGAAGAAGTTCTGGGACAATATGAAGGAGCTTAGTGGCAAATCTCCTTCCCCTCCTCCTTCCATGCTTGTCATTGACGGTGATTCCACCCAAGATCCTAGTAAGATAGCTAATGCCTTCAATGCATCTTTCTCTGACCTCAGCTCTATCCTCCCTCCCAACTTCTTTTCTGAATCTACTGGACAGTTCCTGCCACCCCCACAGCGCTCCTCCTTTTTACTTCAAAATTATCTCCCTTAGTGTTGCTTGCACATATCTCTCCAAGTTCCTTGGTAAGAAGGCAGAGTGGTGACTCTCTTGATGCAGAACTGCTCTCCATAACCCTGGATGCAGTCCTAGCACCCCTAACAAAAATACTCAACATGTCCCTGTGCCTGGGGCAGTTCCCTACACTATGGAAAAGGGCGGTTATAACTCCAGTTCATAAAAATGGCGACCGTTCCTCTAGTAGTAATTATAGGCCCATTTCCATACTCCCTCCTTCCCCTCTTTAAAACGCTGGAAAAAATAGCTGCAAATCAACTTATTGACTATTTAGACTCACACCATCTACTGTTCCAGCAGCAGCATGGCTTTAGGAAAGGGCACAACACAACTACTGCCCTGCTTGAGTTTGTCTCCTTTATCTATGATGCCCTTGACCAGGGAGCCCTGGCCGGATCTCTCTATATTGATCTGTCCAAGGCTTTTGATGCTGTCAATCACAGTATGCTGATTAACTCTCTCCTCTCTGTTGCTGTATTCCAAGATACAGCTGACTGGTTCTCCAACTATCTCCATGGCCGTACCCAGCAAATAAAAATAAATAGCGCCCTTTCTACTAGCCTCCCAGTCCCGTCGGATGCCCCACAAGGGTCCATCCTTGGCCTGCTCCTTTTCTTCCTACACCTAAACTCCCTCTCTCTGGCCTCCTCTAGGCACCTGCTCCTTTATGCTGACAATGCTGTGATCTTTAGCAGGCACCCAGACTCTACCCAGGTCCAACAATCCTTGCAGGGCTCCTTCACAGAAATAGAATCATGGTTCTCCTCCCACAAACTTGTCCTCAACTACAAAAAAACGAAGGTCATGCTATTCACCTACCCTCAACATAAGCTCAATACAACCACACTATCCATACTGAATTCCGAGGGTATCACGATAGAATCAGTTGCCAGTTTTAAATATCTAGGGGTCACCCTAGACTCTCCCCTTACCTTCTGTGAGCATATAGCATCGACTTGCTCTGCAATAAACATTAGAATCAGTCACCTGAATAAATATAGGCCCTGTCTCCCTCCTGATACCCTCCGTTTAGCCATCTCTAGCTCCATCCTTTCCCTGGTAGACTATGGCATAGTCATATATGGCGCTGCCTCCGACACTGCCCTGACCAGCATTAAGCATGCCCTTAACAAAGCCTGCCGACTAGTCATAGGCTGCGATCGCCTTACACATACCTGTGACTTCTACCAACGGTCATCATGGCTAAACTTTCAGGGGTGCCTACTCTATCCAACCTGTTTATTGGCCAAAAAAATTCAAGTAGGACAAGCTCCCCCTGGCTGTCTCTCACTCCTCCAGACGTGCTTGCCAACGAGGACCACAGGACACTCTGTCGCCACTGCCTTTCGCCTCCCTTTTGCAAGGACCACTGCCAGCCAAAGGTCCTTTTGCTACAGGGCACCACTCTGGATGAACTCCCTCCCTAATGCTGCCCTATCTATTCCCAGGCTGGGGCCTTTTAAATCTGAGCTACGTACCCACATTATGTCCAGCTCTAACTGTGATTGCAGATAAGCTCCTCTAGCAATGGTAAGTTCCTTTGCTAAATTTACTCTGATTCTAATTTATGATTCACAGTTGCACACCTTCGGTGTTTGCTCTGTATATGTATTATCCATTTTGTCTCTGTACTTATCATACTCTGTATTTGTCCACATTCAATGTATGACATGGAGCCTTTATAAATGAGCCCCTGACTCAAAGGGTTGTAATTCCAAGAGTTTATATAAATAAATAATAATGCTTTCTTCATGCAGGAAAGAATTCAGAGTTTCCTTTCAGTGGCAGATTCTTTTGCCTGGGGACAGCCAAGACCAGCCAAACATTTTCTCAAACTCCTGGGACACATGGTTTCAATAACTGCAGTGGTCCCAGGAGTCAGATGCAGGATGCAACTCCTGCAAGCCTACCTCAGAGCTTGCTGGTCTCTGAGAAGCAACAACTTTTCAAAGCTGATACCTGTGACGGAGCAGTTCCTCCAAAACCTGCTATGGTGGATGAACCCTGCAGATTTACAGGCAGGGGTACCCTTCCAAGCTGCGCTACCCACAAAGGTGATCACCACAGATGCCTCCCTCTTGTGGAGCTCATCTGGACAGTGCCTTAGTAAGCAGCACCTGGACTCTCGAAGAGTCATAGTTGCACATGAATCTCTTGGAACTCAGAGCAATATTTGTAGCTCTCAAAGCTTTTGCTCGCCGCAGCATGAAAGGGCAGGTGGTTCAAATTCGAACTGACAGTACCACTGCAGTGATTCACATAAACACACAGGATGGTACCAGATCAGGAATACTCTGTACGGACACTCTGGTCTCTAGCCTTCTCCCTGGGAGTCAGCCTGTCACATCAGTCAAGGCCAGAGTAAATGGACCCTGAACAAGCAAGTACTAGCCAGTGTTCAGGCGGTGGGGCACACCAGAAGTGGATGTTTGCGTCGCCCCTCAATTTTCAGCTTCCTCAGTACTGTTGTAGACCCCCAGTCCCTGGAACGCTTTCCCTGGATGCCCTTATCCTGGACTGGTCAGGGAGGTTCCTATACACATTCCCTCCCTTCCCTCTGATACTTGGGGTTTTGCTGAAACTCAGACAACAGCCTGCATCGATGATCCTGGTGGCCCTGGACTGGCCCAGGCAAGCCTGGTACCCTCTCCTTCTCCCAGTGTCCTGCAGCAGGCCCATTTGCCTGCCTCCAACTCACTCCCTGTTGGCCCTTCCTCAGACAGGAGTGCAGTAACCCAACATACTCTTCTCACCTCAAGGCCTGGTTCTTGAGGAGTTAAGAGTTTCCATCTTCACAGTACCGTGAACAGGTCCTTAAGATACTGAGGATGGCTAAAAAAAACGAACACTAAGAAGTCTTATGGAGCCAAATGAAAAAGGTTTTTCCTCTGGGGCAAGAGCAAAAAGGTCGAACCCCCTTTCAAATTCAGACCCTCAGCTGCTAGATTACCTGGTACACTTACAGGCTTGAAACCATATTCTCTCAAGCTACACTTGGCGGCAATTTCAGCCTACCTTTTGGTGGGAAAGAAAAATAAATTTTTTCCCACACCATATTTAAACAGTTTTTCAAAGGCCTCTTGCACCTCCAGTCAGGGAGCCTGTTCCTCATTGGAGCCTGATTCTTTGCATAGATAGGCTCATGAAACCACCTTTTGTGCCTATGTCCACTGCTCATATCAAGTTTGTAACTTGGAAGACAGTCTTCCTGGTAGCCATTACCTCTGCCAGGAGGATTTCAGAGCTACAGGCCCTGTGCACTGAGCCAAATTACATCATCCCTCACAATGATAAAGTTGAGCTCAGGACAAATAGGAAATTTCTGCCAAAGGTGACTTCAGAGTTCCACTTAAACCAGTGCATTACTCTGCCTGTCTTCTTTACTGAGAAACCCACTCCTGGCGAGCAAAAGCTCCACAGCTTGGATGTCAGAAGAGCCATCCTTTACTACATAGAGCATATTAGACAGTCCAGAGGCTCTTCCACTTAGTTGTTCCTCACCTACCGGGATGTAGGCAGAAGAAGACCAGCTATCAAAAGAACTATTTCCTGTTGGTTGGTCTCTTGTTTTAGATTCTGCTATGAAAAAGCTGGTCACCAACCTCCGGTGGGCCTCAGGGCCCACTCCACCAGGGGCACTGCAGCTTCACGTGCAGCAGCAAGGGACATTCCCGTCCTGGATGTCTACAAAGCAGCTACCTGGAAATCTGTGCACACCTTTGTGAAACACTCTAGTTTGAATGTGCAGACCAGATCTGATGCCAAATTTGGCCGAGCAGTTCTGCAGAGCCTCTTTCCTACGTAGGTTCGCTGCCCACCTCCCACTTGGTACTACTCGGTAGTCTGCTAAAGTTATTGATGCTAAAGGACTCCTGGGGTAAGAAAAATGTACTCACCGCAGTAATCTTCTTTCTTCCAAGGGGTCCTTTAGCATCAGTAAGCTCCTGCCCTTCCTCCCAAGTTCACCTGTCAGGAGAAGGGCTCTGTTATCACATCTCTTACCAAATCTGGAGTTTTTTATAGATGGGTTTCCAACTCGTGTTGTTGTTTTCTGTTTCTACTTTTGTAGACATTTCCATGTTTTTTTGAATCCTGTTGATTCATTTTCAGGGGCATGTACCCTTGTTTTCCTTCGAAAAAATTCTGAAGCCTTCAGGCTGCTCTCACTCAGCTCACTCCACGTCCTTTTTTTTGATTGGCTATTGCCCAAAGCTCATTTAAATAAAATTCTCTTAAAGGCATACCTCCAGGGCAGTTGCACCTAGCCAGCTAACTGCTATAATTACTGATGCTAAAGGACCCCTCGGAAGAAAGAAGATTACTGTGGTAACTTTTTCTAACAGTAGATCTTTGAGAGAAGCTCTTGCAGCAGGTATATTTCCTGCCCTCTTCCCCCAAGAGGTTTTCTGCTGCATACGACCTGTGTCAACTGCTACAGGTATTGCTTCATGATGTATTGACCTTGGTTCCCTGGTTTGGATCACGTTACGTCTGGATGCTGGAGTCTCCGGTAGAAAAATTGGGGCACGCTGGGGACTGCCCACCCTTTATATGATGCGCAATGTTGGGAGAGGGCCAACGTCTGAGGGCGGCCTCCGCCGTAGATTGCTGGCTAGAAGTTTGCCATGGGGTCCTGTCACCTGCCAGCTACAGTAGTAACTGTGTTACCTGCTGCAAGAGCTTCTCTCGAAGATCTACTGCTATGGTAAGTTCTTACATAACTGTACTGTCCAGGTCTTCTCTCCAGTGAAAAATGTTCTCCTTTGGTTAATGGAACCCAGCCATCTGTTGGGGGGGGGGGGTCCCTTCTTCATTCCCTCTCCTCGACAAATTCTCACCACAGATGGGATGGGGGCCCATCTGGGACCCCACCAAACCCAGGGGACTTGGTCTGCTCTGGAGCCTTGCCCTACATCACTGTTCTGTAAATGAGAGCGGTGCTCTATGCTCTGCAAGCCTTCCAGACACAGTTGTCTCCAGGCCTTCTGCTACTGCAGATGGACAACATCGGTGTAGTCCAATACATCAACAAACAGGGGGGCATTCCCTCCTACGTTGTCTGTTGGGAGGCAGTGAGAGTCTGGTACTGGGCTCTGGATCGCGGTCTAGAACTGTTGGCAGTCCGTATTCCTGGCACCAGAAACATCCTGGCAAGACTGCCTGAGCTGGTCACAGTCACGGAAGCACAAGTGGGAGCTGCTGACCCCAATCGTAGAAGAACTGTTCAACAATTCAACAAGTGGGGTCATCCAGAGCTGGACCTTTTTGCCTTCCCATTCAGTGCAAAACTGCTGCATTTTTTGCTCGCTCGATCCCAGGCCTGGATTTTTCTGGTGAGACGTGTTTCCCCCTCTCTTGGAAAGGTATGTTTCTGTATGCATTTCCTCCCTTCCCCTTGCTTCATTGGATTCTAATCAAGCTCCAAATAGAGGGGGCCACAGTGATACTCATAGCCACATTCTGGCCTCGACAGATCTGGTTCCCTTGGAGTCTTCAGTTCCTCTTCCTCTGTGCATCAGCTTGCTCTCCCAAAACCGGGGCACCCTGGTCCATCCAGACCTCAAATCCCTGCATCTTCATGCCTAGCTCCTGAGGACATAGCCATGGCTCGGCTCTGTGTGTCACCCAGGGTGGCTGATGTCCTAGTGGCAGCTAGGAAGCCTTCCACTAGGGCTACTTATTCTATGAAGAGGATGTATGTTTTGTGCTGTTGGCGACTTTACATCAGCTGGATCCCTTCACTTGTCTAGTGAACCAGATTCTGGAGTACTTGCTGTCCCTTTCAGATTCCGGTCGGATGTACTCTGCTCTTAAGTTGCACATGTCTGTCATCTTTGCCTTCCATGTACCTGTTGAGGGATGTGCAGTGGGACAACTGGAAGTGTCCCATATATTTCTGAGAGGCACTCTTCACCTGAAGCCTCCTAGCTGCAATCCAGTCCCAAACTGGGACTTGAATTTTATGTTAAAAAAAAAAAAAAAGAGCTTACTTTTGCTCCTTTTGAGCTGGCCGCTACATGCAAGCTAGGCGTTTTTTTGTTGAAAGCATTACTTTTAGTTGCTATTACTTCTGTTTAAAGAATTTCAGCCTTACAGGCACTAATATGCAAGCAGCTTTATTTGATTTTCCACAATGATAGAATGTCCTTATATACTAACCCTGTTTCTTCTTAAGGTGGTGTCTGAGTTTACTGTAAACCAGTCCATCCACCTTCTCGTTTACTACTGAGAAGGTAGTAAATGCCAATCCAGGGGATACTTTAGATTTGCATAGAATTCTGCATTACTATACCCATTGTTCTAAGGACTGTAGGAAGTCCAAACAGTTAGTTGTTTCTTTCGCCCCTGGGAAAGAGGTGTCCCTGTTGAAATGGTTGGCCAACTGTATCACTTATTGCTACAGGAAGTATGGCAAGGACCTTCCTGGCACTGTTTGTGGCCATTCCACCAGAGGCATGACCACTTCTGCTGCCTTTTTCGAGAATGTCATCTGCAGATATCTGTCACTCTGCTGTTTGGAGTACTGTTCACACCTTTGCCAAGCACTACAGTCTGGACAGTGCCTCTAGGCGTAGGGCCAGTTTGGACCTAGCTGTTTTACAGGGCCTACTTTCTTAGGCTCTTGGTTTCCTACTGCCCAGTCTGCATTTCTTACTGTCAGGAACTGCTTGGGACTCATTCCATAGGTGTGGCCTGCTGCATTAGATACCGCCAAAGTCGGATTGTACAGTTATGTAAGAACTTACAATAGCAGTAGCTCTGCGAGGGGATCTCTTGCAGCAGGCCATGCTGTTCCTCCCTCCTTCCCCCTGAGCCTTTGAGACTCTCCTGTGTATGCTTTTCCTCTCTATCCTTTTTTTGGTGGGAACCTTTGGTCCCTCCACTGTTCCTCTGCAGGACTCTTCTGCTTTTTGTCTCCAGTGGGAGAGCTGAGGAGGGCACGGGGGCCACCTATTCTTAGAGCATGTGGAGATGCCGGTGCCTGACGTCTGGGTGTGTGGCCCCCTGGTAGACTGCTAGGTAGAAAAGTTTCTGTGTGGTCCTAGTTCCTGGCAGCCCTAGTTCTATAGGTGTGGCCTGCTGCAAGAGATCCCCTCGCAGATCTACGGTTATGGTAAGTTCTTGTGTAACTATACTGTCCCCTTAATATGGAGGAAGTTTGGTCGATGAAGAAATGGAACAAGATCCCTATGAGGGGTGTTCGCCTTCCATCTCTACCCTCTCCTCCTGCAGTGAGGACTCTGGTGTATACCCCCAGGTCTCCTCTTGAAGATGCCTCTTTTCATGCTTTACTCCGACAAATCAAGGATGTCATGGTATTTGAAGCAGAGGAGGAAGACTCCTCTTAGAAAAATTTAATAGAATCTTTGGAGGTTCCAACTGTACCCTCCATTGTGATTCCTTCTGTATATCCTGCTTTACAGGATGTTACCTTTGCTGCTTGGCATAGCCTACTACCTTGGCAGCAGTGCATTGAAAGCCTGATAACCAGTACCCTGCTCCATCTGTTAAGCATTATGTTTCCCAGCCTGAAACAGATTCTGTGGTTATCATGGCTGTCATGAGCACGTTGCCTCCTGATAAAGAATCTAGGAGGCTAGATGTTATGGGCAACATAACTTATGCCTCTGCATCTTGAGGCCTCAGCGTTGCAAACTACGAGGCATATATGACCAAATATCAATGTAGCCTGTGGAAATTTGCTAGATCTGCTATTCAGGCTCTGCCTGATAGTCCTGCCAAGGCTGATTTGCTTAAAACTGCTACCTGGGTTAATGGGCCAGGTTGGGGAGTTGGGTATCCCAAGCTAAGGCTAAGGAAGAAGGGAGGTGTGGCAGCATTTTCAATTCATGTCAACTTTTAGTAAGCCTTGGACTTGTGTCCTGGTCTGTGGTTGGTCAAAACTTGGTCACATGACAGAGTCTCTGACTACAGGCGATGGCCCTAGCAATGGGCATTACTAAAAAAAAAAAAAAATGTTGCCTGCTACACTCGCACATGAGCACAATCTTCTGACCCCCCTCCCCAATCGTGATCATCACTTCACCTCACTGCCCCCCGAACCTCCAGACAGCAGCCTGTATTTGAATTCTGCTCGCCTCCACTGCCAGTTGTTGTTGCACAGGTGCAGTGACTTGTGTTATCTAAGTGACTTTATCGATAAAGTCTCATGGATAATGCTATTCGTGGCACTTGTGTGAGATAGCAGACTACAGTGGAGATGAGTGGAGGGTAAATACCATCTGCCATCTTACGGTTGGGGGGCAGGGAAGTGATTACTGTTATCTGGAGGGAATGTGGACCGCTGGACTACCAAGGAAGTTTTTCCTTATAAAAAGTGAAGCTGGAGATGGGACACCTTGTACCTGGACTCAGTGGCTCAGCAGGTAGCACATTCGCCTCTGAGGCCGGGAGATCAGAGGGCTGTGGGTTCAATTCCCACACCTGGCACTTGGGTTAATATCCCAATATTGACACTGTAGTGCAGCATGAGAGGGGTGCTGCACTCCTTTGGTGCCGTCTTTCAGATCAGATGTTAAACCAAGGTCCTATCTGCCTGTTCTGGTGGTAGTTCAGATGGATGCTAAAGATCCCATGGTACTTCTCAAAAAGATTAGGGGAATTTTTATTGAGAAAGACTTCAAATAGAAAAATAAACAAAGCTGTACCTACAAACAAAAATAATCATATATTCAAGAACTGTATTTACAAATGAAAGTACATATAGTCATTAGACTAAATTAAACACAAATACAGAGGCTAAGAATTAAATCATGGTGGTTTGGTCCATTGTTCACAATTAATCCATATCAATTTAACCTTTTCATGTTCATATTATTTACAGTCCTGGCACCAAACCTTCTGGATAGAAATTTGAAAGCTCTTCATAGAAACATAGACTTTGACGGCAGATAAGGACCGCTTGGCCCATCTAGTCTGCCCATTTCCCTACCTACAGGATAGGCCGCAGATCCTAGTTAACCAACAGCCTATTTCTTCCTACCCCCCACAAGAATTGCCTTATGTCTTCAGTATTTCTACATAGCTCACACATTTTTGCTGGGTTACCCAGACACAGCGCGAGTGCCATAAATAGTATCTAATTATTGCAAATATGATGTATAATGTCTCTGCACAATACTTACCCCGCCATATAACCCTCCACTAAAAATATCATATGCGAGGCTTGAATATGTCAAGTGGTTAAAAAGTGGTTCTTTCCGTTCTTTCTCAATATATCACCCAAAAGGGCCAGCGTAGGCACATTCCAAGAATAAATGTTCTTGCGTTTCTAGAATTTGGATACAAGAGCTTCTTATACAGTACCTATCTTGTTGCTGATTAAGTTTATTGTTATTTCTAACGTTTAACCTGCCATATAACCCTAACCACACTGAGTCCCAAACAAATTCAGGCAATCTTTTGGAAGTTAGCTTATTAATATTCCATTGGACCATGTATTGGGGGCAATTAGGAAAAGATATAGCTTCTTTCCTCTCTTGTTGAACAATATGTGTACAAATACCTTTCCTATCTTGTGTCTGTAGTTGCGTATTAGTGATACCCCATCTAATTAGGTTCTTTACCTGTTCCATACCATATCCAGGAAGGCCAGGGATTCTGTGTTGTTTCACTTGTTCTGCTTTGTGCCCACGTGGCCATGCAAGGTATAAGCCAAGTTAGGACCTGGGTTTTCCAAATTTTGTACCCTGGTTTCAAGGCATGCCCAAAGTTGTATGAAAAAAAAAAAACAACACTAAAATAAAATGCCACAGGGTTTACTGTATCTAACTGCCCTTTTATTTTCCTGTATGTGAACTTCCTTTTAATGGGGTTCAACCGGCTTCCCCACAGGGCCTGAAAAAAAATGCTGTATAAGGAAACAAATAAGACTTGGGGGCCGGGGGAATGTAACTTAAGTACAGGAATACTGGTAAGAGGAGTATTTTAATTAAACGGATCCTTTTTTTTTTTTTGAGATCTGTTGCCCTTTCCAAGTGTTTACTAACCTATTGTCCCTCTGTAGGCATACTTCCCAGTTTTGTTTCCCCATTTCATCCCCACCTAAATTAATACCTAAAATAGATATTGTCCCTTTAGTAAGGGGGATCCCTGCAAATGACTCACCCTCTGGCATTGGAGTGTTCCCTAGCACAACTCCCACACTTTTATTAAAATTTATCGTAGACCCTGAAGTAAGGGCAGAGTTATTGCATGTTTCTTTGAATGCTTCCGCATTTGTTGAGGAAGCTAAGCATAGTACCAGAATATCCCGATAAGCAAGTATCTTAACGTGGGTGGGGTGGGTGGGGAGGGTTCATAACCAGACCTTGAATTAAATTATTCTGGTCTATCTTTCATAAGAAAACATCAATGCAGAACACATGCAGAAGAGGACTAAGGGGGCAGCCCTGTCTGACCCTTCTTTGTACCCTAATCTCTCTCCTTATCCATCCATTAATATTAAGGATAAGTACAGTGTTTTTATACATAGTCTGGATCCCATCCAATGAAGCTGGCAGAGACACCAAAGGCTTTGTGCGTGCTAAATAAGTATTTGTGGGATACCTTGTTTGTCAAAGGCTTTTTCTGTGTTGATACCTGGGATGTAGCCATGTAAATCTTCTTTTGCTACTTTATGAAATATTTCTCCAAGTATAATTAGGTTATCATATTGAAACCTGTGAGGGATTGTGTAGGTCTGATAAGGACTAATACGTTTGTCTGCAATTATCAGGAGTCTGTTTAGCAGTATTTTACTTAAAAGTTTTAGATCTACATTAAGGAGACTTAAGGGTCTCCAGTTTCCCCAGTGCCCTGGACAAATTTCCCCCCATTCATTAAAAATGCCACCAACAACTTCATCTGGTTCTAGGTCAGTTGGCACTCATCTGTGTGTGTGTGTGTGTGTGTGTGTGTGTGTGTGTGTGTGTGTGTGTGTGGGGGTCAAGGGGGGAGGGGCAGCTGCAAGTAGGGTGCTAGCTGCACACTCGAGCAGACTTGCTAGACTGTGTGGCAAATAGTAAGTAAGTTGGTGCTGATGCAGGAAAGCATCTGTTATGCACTGCATATTATGCTTCCGGTGCATCTTCCAGGGCCACTGCCCCTGGCATATGCCTGAGATATTCCTGGCTTCATGTAGCTGGGTTTGCCACTGATATACAACAGCCTGTGCTGAATGCCCCTTTTGGAGGCCCCAGGCTGTTCGGCGATGATGTTGAAAGTGCTGTTCGTGAGCTTCCAACCTCCAAGATAACCTTACGGTCCAATATGTCTTTGACCCCTTAGCCCGTAGAGAACATGGTAGGGACTGATTCTGTAAGCCTGCTGTCCGTGGTGGCTGGGCCACCAGCCAGCAGACCCATGCTTGTAGTAGTAGTAGTAGTAGTAGTAGTAAAAATTTTATTCAGTTGACAAGCAAAAGAATAGGAAACTTGACTGAGACAAGCTAATTTCCAGCGAAGTCCTTAACATGATTACTTCTAGTTACAATATCTAAAATTTCAGACATCAGCATGTATTACAAACATATAATGTATAATAAATACACAGAATAAGCTTTGATTTACAAGCTGGAAATGGAAATACAACATCAATAAAGGTCACAAATAATTAATTACAGTTAACTTATTTGAATGACTGTATAATGTAAACCTACAAAGTAGAACCAAATTCAAATTCGTTGCTATACATGTGCAATTCCTCAGCTTGTTTACTCTGTAATACCTTATGTTCCTGGTGGATCTGTATTCAACCTCTTTATTGCTTCATCTTTGAACCATTTTTTAATTTCTCCCATGTGAGGATTAGTATTAACTGGCTGCCTGTGGTGGTGGTGGTCCCCCTCGGTGCCCATGCAAAGGCACTCCTAGGCATTGGTCAAGGAGGTGCACCCGCCATCCCTGGTACCTTCCGACTCCCCATGTCCTCCCCCTCCACTGTTGCCTCCAGGAGTGCGGTGGGGATGGATCTCCATTTATCTTTTTTTTTTTATACATCATATTTTCTCCTCCTCTTCCTCGGCAGAGCAGCCTGGCAGGTTGTCCGGCCGCCGGCACCTGCACCCCCAGACCTGGGTCTGGTCAGCGACACTCTCTCCCCACTCAGGCTAGAACACAGTGTTCTAGGGACATGGATATGTTGTTCATCCACACTCATTGGCAGTATCCTTGCGCTTTAAATCTTGCGGAAGGTCTTCAAGCTTGCTCCTCCACCCACCGGGTGGTATAACTCGCTCTCCGCCCCATAGCGCCAGATCTTCCTTACGCTTGGAAGCTCAGGTTCCCTCCTTAGCTCTGCGTTTGTGACTGGTTCCTATTTCTCCGTTTGCGGTTTAAAAATAATATTTTGCAAAAGACTTCCAGTCTTGATCCCTCGTGACTCGCGATGGATAAATCGACTCCAGTTTCGGAGATGCCCATGCGGGCAGAAGATGTCTCGGGGCGGATCCACACTCCCACGTGTGTCTACTGTAGGCCTTGAGCACGACCCGCGGGCTTGCGACCTGTGCTCATCTTTCGTACGTCCTCGAAGACCGTGCTGCCCGGTGCAACTGGGCCGTCCCGAGAAGCGTTTCCCTCCGGTGAAGTCCAAGGAGGCCCGGTTGGCGGTGTCCGCGGCGGCGGGCTCGGCGGATCAGCTGGGCCGGATGGTCGCCCTCGAAGAGGAGGCGGTGCGGGCCGTATCTTCCTCGGCCGCGGCATTTATCCCGCTCTCTCTGGGTTCTTCCTACACGGCTTCCTTTAAGGAGCTTTGTCTGTCCCTCTCCACTAAAGGAGAAGGGCCTGCGTCTGCTGGACCTTTTTCTGGTCAAAAGAAGGACAAAGATGCAAGTCCCTCCGTCGGCTCTTGGGAGGCGGGAAAGGTCCCTCTCCGGACGTCGACCGTCAGCCCGTGTCGACCATTCGGCCCGCCACTGGCCTCACGGTGTCCCCGTCAGGTCAGTTGACCGAGACTCACTGATGAAGTCGAGATTTTTCGACCCATTGAACGGGCTGTCGCCTTTAGCAGCGAGATTCCCTCTCCCGGTTCCCCGGGAGGAGTTGAGGATCCCTGGGCTCGCCTGTGCCTCGGTTCCGGGCCCTCGGATGGACCTTCGAGCCGAAGGAGTGTCGGTTCCGGCCGACACCTCCTGCACCGACCGGAATTCCGGGACTCTGGTCTCGGTCTCGGACCTCTTGGCGTCAGCCGTTCCCACCGTCATAAGCGGTCTCGGTCTCGGCTTGCGTGCGCGGCGTCGCCGTGGTCGCTCGTCCTCCTCCTCGGATGAGGAAGCCGGCGTAAGTGCGTCGTCGATGCGAGGACCTTATGTTCTAACAGCTCCTCCTGTGGCGGGGAATAAGCTGACTCCGGCGCCTTCCCGGCCATTAAATTAACTGTCACGGGCAGCCGACACAACCCCTCGACTTGCCGAGGCCTATACCCAGGCGGTTGTTCGGCCAAAACAGCTGCTCCACCGATTGCGGTGGAACCTCCGCCCACAGCCACCAATTGGGGCTCCGACCAAGGATTCTCGATCGGCTAAGGTTTCCCATCGGCTGTCAGTACCCTCACTCCCGACCGACCTCGGCAGGTGAAGGGTGGCTCAGGCCAGAGGCAGCTCTTCGAGGACTCTTCCGAGTCCGAAGATGATTCCTCCTTCTTCTCCAAGCGACTGGACTTGGAGTCTTCAGGAGGTCAGCCAATGGACGATAGCCCGTCGTCCGTCCTAGGACTGCTTCGGCTCATCTCGGAGTCTACCGGGATGGAGCTCGAACCCGTTCCAAACTGGGCCAGGTATCCCCTCACGGAGATTCTGGACCGAGGGGATTCTCCGACGGAGGCCTTTCCGGTGGCCGAGGCCATAGTGGGTCCAGCACTGGAACTTTGGCAGCGCCCTGCTTCCTGCCCTGCGCCTTCGGCCAGGATGGCCAGGAAGTATGCGGTCCCTACCCGTTCCATATGAGTTGCGGAACCCCTCTGCTGAGGGGTTGGTTGCGACAGCGTTTTCCGGTAGCGCCCGGCTCGCGCCAGGGATTAATGGACAAACCTCCTGACAAGGAGTCAAGAAATTGGACTATGTCGGGCGAAAAGTCTCACTTTGCGTCCTCTCTGCCCTACTCAGGCCAGTTCGGCCGTCCTCATGGCACATTTTCTCATGCCCTGTTGGGCTCCTGGATGAGGTCATCCCTCATCTTCCCGCCCGATCTGCAGACTACGGTTAAGCAGGTGTAGGGACCAGGGGCGAGCAGTGGCCAAACAGCAGCTCCAGACTGCTTTGGATGTAGGGGACTCATGTGCCAGATCGGTGGCGACGCGTGATGGCTGTCGTCGGCCGGGCTTGGCTGAGGATATCCACCTTGCCCGGATACCCAGCACAAGTTGGCGGATGTTCCTTTTGGGACGACCTCTTGGCCCTGGGGTGGAAGGTCACCTGCAGAGGATCGAGAGTCAATGCCACCTTGGACTCGGTCTCTTCCGCTCAGAAGGACAAGGCGCAAACCACAGCCTAAGCCCTTTGGTCCTTCTGGCCTTTGGCCTTGACCGATCAGCGTCAGGGCCAGCAGGCTCGGCCTTGGCATCCCAAACCCAAGCCGGCTTCCTCTAACAGGAGGCAGGAGGAAAGGGCCCAGGAGGTCCCTCGGCGGTCCCTCCTCCAAGCCTGCCCAGTGGCAGGCTGAGGGTGTCGTCCCCCATCCCGTCTGCCCCTAGGTCCCCGTGAGAGGCGGCTCCAGCACTTCCGTTCCGCCTGGTCCGCTGTTACCACGGACAGGTGGGTCTTGGAGGTGGTGGGAAGAGGCCTGCCTCTGGAATTGCAGGCACCACCCTTCAGAGCCGTCGCCCCTCGGGGCTTGGAATCCCCAGCCTCACTGGCGGCTCGTCGAGCCGTCATCGCTCTCCTCCTCCAGAAGGAGGTGATAAGAGAGGTGGTGGACCCTCCTTCAGACCCAGGGTTTGTGTCCAGGTACTTCCTGGTTCCGAAGCGGACGGGGGGCTGGCGCCCATTCTCGACCTACGGCCAACAAGTTCCTAAGGTCTCCGAACCTTGGGATGGTCACTCTGGCTCAGATAATACCATCCTTGGAGCAGGCGTGTGGTTCTGCTCTCTGTGGACTTGCAGGGCCAGCGTTTTTCACGTCCCTATCGTCCGTCTCACCAGAATTCCCCTTCGCTTCGGCGGAAGGATCTCTCTTGATTCAAAGCCATGCCCTTGACTGTCTCCAGCTCCGGGTCTTCACCAAATGCATGGCAGTGGTGACACTTCCTCTCGTGGCCCGAGGGTCGGTGTAGCCTTACCTGGGCGACTGGCTGATAGCAGCTCCCTCCAGGAAGGGAGGCGGAGTGGTCCAGAGATCTGGCCCTCCAGGTCTGCTCTCAACTGGGCCTCCTTATCAGCGAGGCCAAGTCGAACTCGAGCGAAGCAGGTGATTTTATTCATCGACGGCGCGACTCTCTTCGAGCCAGAAGCGCGGCTCGGCCGGACAGGGCGAGGTTCTTTCCTCCTTTGCCCGATCATTTCTGGTTGGGCAGTGCGCCTGCCGGGACTTCCTGCGCCTCCTGGGTCTCATGGCGGCCTGTACCAGCGTGGTCCGTTGGGCCCGCTGGAACATCGTCCTTCAGTGAGGACTGGCCAGCCCAGTGGTCACAGCATGCGTCCCTTGGACAGCTTGTGCCGGTGACTTGGGGATGTGGAATGCTCTCCAGTGGTGGACCGTTCCAGATCATTTGCAGGAGGGCATCCGTTCATCCGCCCGAGCCGGCGGTCTCTCTGTCGACCGATGCCTCTGATGGGTTGGGGTGCCCATCTGGGGAACACCGGGCTCATGGCCTCTGTGGTCCCAGGAGTCGATGCCACATCAACCTGCTGGAGCTTCAGGCGGTCCGCCTAGCTCTCACCGCCTTTGCTCCGTTCCTCCGGGGAGTCAAGTGGTCCGGTCCAGCCGGACAATACCACGACCATGTACTATCTAAACCGCCAGGCGGGGAGCGCTCCATGCTTCTATGCAAGAGCTCTCCGCATTTGGTCACTCGTGCGCAGCCTGGAGGCGGATCCTAGCCATTCACGTGGCAGGCCTCCAACACCCTGGCCGATGCCCTGGGCGGATAGGGGCTGCATCCCGCAGTGGTCTCCTGCGGAGTAGTACAGCATCTGTTCTCCCTTTGGGGCACACCTCAGGTGGACCTGTTTGCCTCCATGGAGGCAGCGAGCTGAGTCTGTTCCATGCCCCCCCTCAGCAGGGGCTCGCTGCAGGGGATGCCTTCTGAAGAGCAATGGACCCCGGGCCTCTTCGCCTTTCCCCATTTCCTTGATCCACAAGGTGCTTCTCAAGCGGCGAGGAGGACAAGGCGCGGGTGATTCTGATAGCCCCAGACTGTCTTCGCCAGTTCTAGGTACCAGATCTCCTCAGTCTCAGCTCCAGGACTCCGCGGCAGCTTTCCAGCTCGCCCGGACCTGCTCTCAGTCAATCAGGGAAGGTGTTCCATCCGACCTCAATCCCCACCTGACGGCCTGGTTCCTGGCGGCTAGAGTTCCAGGCTTTGGGTCTTTCCAGGGTCCTCAATGTAGTTGAGCGTCCCGTAAGTCGACCAGAAAATGCTATGCCTTCAAATGGAAAAGGTTTTCCATTTGGTGTCAGAGCAAGGGCTTGGACCCTTCCTCCTGTTCCTGGCAAGCATCTTGGACTATTTATGGTCCCTTTCTAGTCAAGGGCTTAGGGCTGGCTGACCTAAGGGTGCACCTGGCAGCCATCTCTGCTTGCAGGCGCGGGCGGGAGGCAGTCGATGGCGCAGGAGAAGGTGGTCTGGCGCTTTCAAGGCCTTGATCACATTTCCTCCAGTCTTGGGAACCCCCACCTCCGTGGGATCTACTGCTGGTACTGGCACAGCTCATGGGCAAGCCATTGAACCTATGCAGGGTGCTCTCTCTCACCTGTCGTGGAAGACCCGCCTTCTTGGTGGCTATCACGTCAGCCAGAAGGATGGGAGAGCTCCAGGCGCTTTCCATCGAGTCTCCTTACCTGGCTTCCACAGGGACAAGGTTGCCCTCACGCCCCACCGAAATTCTTCGAAGGTGGTGTGATTTCACCTTAACCAGGTGTTGACTCTGCGGTGTTCTGCACAATCACACCTCGGAGGCCGATATGGGCTCCATGCTCTGGATCCTAGAAGGCTAGAAAACGTATAAGGGCCTTACGGCTGAAATCGGGGAGGTTCGCCAGCTGTTGTGTCACCTACGCTGAAGCGCATCTGGCAGACCTGCAGCCAGCGGGCGATAAGCAGGTGGGTAACCTCCTGCATAGATCTCTGCTATATAGTTAGCGGGCATGGAGCCTCCCAGGATAGGCTCATTCTACCCGCCATACTGCTGCAGCGGTGGCTGCTTCCAGGGGCGTCCCTATCCAGGAAATCTGCAGGGCTGCTACCTGAAGTCAGCAACACCTTCATTACCCACTACCACATCGACCTTGAGTCACGCGGGATGCTGGTTTGGGGCCTCGGTTCTCAGATCTCTCTTTCCCAAGTAAGTATATGGGGTGTGCGTCTTGCCTCCCCTCCTCCCGGAGAACTATGGTGAGTCTGCCAATGAGTGTGGATGAACAACATATCCATGTCCTAGAAAGTACAGGTTACTCACCTGTAACAGGAGTTCTAGGAATGGTGTATTGTTCATCCTACCTTTCTCCCGACACCTCCCGGCCGCGCACAACCTGGGCTTCCAGCGGGCCAGATCTCTGGCGTCATGGGCGGGCCAGAGTTATACCACCGGGTGGGTGGAGGAGCAACTTGAAGACCTTCCGCAAGATTTAAGCTGCAAGGATACTGCCAATGAGTGTGGATGAACAACATATACCATTCCTAGAACTCCTGTTACAGGTGAGTAACCTGTATTTTCCCTCCCTCTGGGACCCAGTTCTAATACTTGGGGGGCGCACCTCTCTAGGTCCAGGGGCACAGTGCGCAACTCATCAGCCGCCACAACCGCCCCACTATTTTCCGTCTGATATGTGCCCTATGCACTCCAGCCCTCTTATTGTGCCACCACTGTAGTGCATCTGACTTCCGTCAGGCACTGCTGCATTGTGACAGGATCCCTCATGCCAGCCTCAGAGAGAGGAGAGCTGTCATGGGCCGCTCAATCCTCTCCCTCCCCTACTGACCCCTGACAGTCCGAATCTGTTCCCAAACCCGGGTCGTCGGCGTGGTGTGGCATCCAGAGCCTCAACCCTCAGCGCCACCAGCCTTCCATTCATCTTTCAAAGTGGAGGGAGGTCACAATAGACGAGTAGGTCCTGGAAATGGAAAATGGACATGCTGTGAAGTTGCTGTCTAGTCCTGCATTACATCCACTGGGTGGCCCTCTGGGTTCAGTTTTGGGTCCCCTTTTATTTAGTTTATTTTTTAAACACTTTACTCCTTGTTTGCATGAACACTCACATATTTCTTTATGCTGATCATGCGATGATCCTCACGAGTGGCGCCAACTTCTAGGTTGTACGGGATAATTCGGCATCTGAGTTTGTTAAAAGTACAAAATTGTTTTTTGTTAAACAAATTGGTATTGAATGAAAAAAAAAATTCCATGTTTTTTATAACCATACAAAGTCTTTGAAGACAGAACCCCTTATTTTGTTAAGAACGTTAAAGGAAACTGCAATTGCACAAGTCAAGACATTTAAATATCTTGGTTTTACTTTGGACTATTCTCTTAAGTATGACTCGCATATTACTTGTATGGTTAAATCAGTCCATCAGAAGCTTGCAGCTTTATATAGACTAAGTAAGTAAAATATTATTTATATAGCGCCTTTCCAGAACCAAGGCACTTCACAATTAAAATACATCAAAATATAAAATTTACACTAACAGTAAATACATCAATAAATAAAAAATTTTCTGGGCAGGCTAAATTAAAAATATATGTTTTAAGCTCAATTTTAAAGTTTAAACTCATTGTTTACTCCAAGAACTAGGATGCTCTTGTCCCGGAGCTTTCTTCTCCCAGTTATTGACTGTGGTCTTATTATTCTGCAGGAGAGGGGTTGCTAGTTAATGTTAGAACCTTACTAAATCATAGAAATACAAAATCACACGTACCCCATAATGCAAAGCATAATGGGCTGTATATGCAAATCACCACATAATATTATGCTGATTCAACTTCAAGCAGAAATGCATGGTGCTGAAAGGCCTCTCACATAGTTTGCAAAGGGTGCTAACAGAAAGACACAGACATATGTTTCGTCCTACCACGACTCATCAGTGTGCCTCATACTAAATCGGACAGCAAGATTTCCCACTCAGTTACCTCACTGTTCACATCCCTGACTTACACAAACTAAAGTGGCTTCCGCTTAAACTAAGGTACTTATTCAAATAGAAATTCTTGCAAAGAAGTTATTAGATTTAGTTCCAACATCTTTACATGTAATCTTTAAAGAGCATTCTAGTTTAGCATCTACCTCGTCGTCCTTAAATTTCAGTTTTCAATGCTTAAAATGAAAACAATAACAGGTCAGAAAACAATGTTTTACAAACTGCCAACTTTCTTCAATTTTATATCTACATTAATACCTTGGGCTGGGAATTTGTTTTATAATTTTAAGCATGTCCTTAGGAGACATTTATTGTCTAATAATTGGAGGCATTATAGCGCAGTGGTTTAAGGGTCTGAACTGCAGATCTGGAGACCTGGGTTTGAATTCCACAGCCTCCACTTGCATACTGTGTGACCCTGAGCAGGTCACTTAACTTCCCTGTGCTCCCAGGTCACCCCTGTAAACAAGCTTTCAGCTTAGTGTGCTACTCCTGGTTAAACAATTTGAAGAAAAAAAAAAATAGTGTAAATGTTTTACTTGATTAATTCTTGATGTTTTTTATATTGTATGTATAGATTTTACTTCGAGAGGGCTCTTGCAGTAGGTAATTACATATAGGACTGAAGCCAGCAGGCATCAAGACCTCACGGAAAGATTTCTAGCTAGCAGTCTCCGGCGGGGGACTGCCTCCATGTCAGGCGACCGACGTCAGGCGACATCGGTATAAAGGAGCAGTCCCCCACATCCGCTTTCCAGTTCTTTCCCACCATTTGCTTTCAATAGCGCCTCGCAGTTAAGTTCCACTGCTCATCAGTCCATCGCCGGTAGTTATACTGTCGGTTTTTTCATTTTTTTTCTAATATATTCGTCAGGATTCTTTTACCTGCCGTGTATGTCTTCCCCTACCACGTCCGAGCACAAAAACAAGTACGACTCATGTGGTGCCCAGCTCCCACACAAGGACTTCTATTCTCGGTGTCTCATCTGCCTAGGCCCCGGCCACCCCGTGGATTCCTGTCAACACTGCCTGAAGTTCAACACGGCTACCCGCAGAAGAAGGCAGCAGTCCCTGGAGGCCCACATCCTAAAGAAGATGATGTCCTCCATGGGAAAGGAGTTGAAAAAGTTCTGACAGGCTTCCACCTCCCCTGAGGGCCTTAAGAAGAAGAAGAAGAAGAAGGAGGGGGACTTCTGGTGACGTCACGGACCCGATGCAAGCCTAATCCGTGAAGCTCTGAACCAGGCAAGCCTAAACACCCCCCAAAACCAGAGAAAAACAAAACAAAAATGTCAAAAAGCTCAGGGGGTCAACTCCAGAACTTAAATAGCGGCAGATCCCGGCAAGGATCCAGGGTGAATAGTAAAGATGCAGCTAGATTGAAGTCGGGCCCTCCCAGCAGATCATCTTCACCACAGGGCCAATGGACTCCAGAATACGACATGGACGGAGAGTCTGAACAGTTATCGCGCTCCCGATTTGAGAGGCTGCTACATGAAATAACTGAATCCAGGAAAGAGAACAAGCAAGAGTTCCGGAGCGGTACAGCTGCAGTTATCAGCTTTTGAGACCCGTGTAAATCAAATAGAGGAGAGACTCTCGGATGCAGAGTATACAACAACGCAAATGACTAGGATCATTAAAACTTTAATACAACAATCGGAAAGCTTAAAAGCTAAATGTTTGGATTTAGAAGGCCGCTCCCGAAGAGACAGTTTAAGGCTGTACGGCCTCCCGGAGAACTCAGAAGTAGCCCCCATGTCTGCTTTCTTAGAAAATTTATTGAAGGACGTACTCGATCTCCCTCCCACCATGGCATTCCACATAGAGAGAGCACATCGGGCACTCCTAGCAAAGCCAACTGACCCTGCAGCACGCCCGAGATCCATAGTATTTAAACTGAATTCGTACTCTGTCAAAGAAGAAATACTACGACGAGCATGGGCAAAAAAGGACATAAGATACCTAACTCACAGGCTAAATCTTGATTACGACTATCCAACTGAAATACAAAGGGGAGAGAGTCAAGTACATGCCCATTCTGAGAGCGCTTGGAGAAAAATCAATACGCTTTCACACCCCTTACCCTGCACAGTTGAGGGTTTTCTGGGAAGACGAGACGAAGATCTGTGCTACCGCAGAAGAAGCTCTCGAAGCCCTGGGGAAACATAATATTGTAGTCAAAGAGAGGAGGAACCAAGAATTAGGAACCTGGGAACCTTCTAACCAGTGAGCAGTTAACAGGAAAGTGGGGGGAGCCAGAAAAGAGATGAACACAGAGTTGATGCGCAGCATCCAGAAGCTCCTTGAGAAGAAGCCAGCTCATCGGGACTCTCCTGCCTGAAACGATCACTACCATAGGGAGTTTCAAATCTAGCACCAAGAGGACTCTTTTCTCTGATTCGAACGTGGATTTGGTTGTACTCCTTGCCGTGCAACCGCAAGATGAGTACAAGAGTTAATTTTTTGTAGGATTTGAAAATGCAGTCTAAAAAACGGAAACCAGACTGCCAGACTGTGTTGTCCATAATGAACTGTACCGAACATTAAAACAGCAACTCTAGGAAGGGAGGGATGGTTTTTCGTTTATGTTTTTGTTTCCTTCCTCCTCTAAAGCTGTAAATAACGAAATTAAAAGCTCGGAAGGGTACGGACAAGGAGGCGGTATGGGAACCTGAAGTAGTGCTACTAAGTCTTAGCGAGCTGATCTACGAGGGTGTGTGTACTAAGATGTGAGCATTGTTATAGTTATTGTCAAGGGGGGCATTGTTATAGTTACTGTCGAGGGGGGCTTTCTTTCTCCCTCCCTCAATCCCCCATCGATTGAAGCTAGAAGAAATTTCAAATAAAGCACTCGAAGACAGTTGCTGGAATTATACAACTAAACTGAATGGCGAGGATGTACGAATAATTTGGCCAGGGGAAAACAGACCTCTCGCATTGAGAGGGGGCGAAGGTGAGAGGCCACGACAAGATACCTGGGTCCGAGCTCCTCAATGGAATAAATATAGCACTTTAAAAGGCCTTCTATGGGCCTGCCTGGCGAGGAGCATCGCGATGGCTCTAAGATTAAGGTGCTCTCGCGACAGGAGCCCAACGCACAGCGTGGCTCTGGGGGTCCTCCGAAACGGTAGGGTAAAGTCTCCCATCCTCCTACTACTAGGAGTACAAAGGGCTAGTAAATTAAATAGCCCCAACCTTGGAAGTACACTTGTTGCAAGTTTACTGTTGAAATGTTACAGAAGTTCTGTATTAATTGTAAATATTTGTTTGAGTTTGGTAATGCAGGGCAATCGAGAACGGTAGGCAATAGAGTTGTAAATACAAAAGTAATGGAACAGAGCAAAAATGGGGTAACCACCATGGGGGAAAACTGTAAAAAGGGAGGTAAAACAAACCAGAGATATGCTTCTAAACTGGTGAAATGATGCAGAATTGGGCTGTGTGCACCTACAATGTGCATGTTTTTACAAACCCCATCAAAAGGGCAAAGATACTTCAGTCAGTGAGGCGTCAAGGGGCAAGTATTCTATTGCTAGAAGAGACCCATCTCTCGCATGCTGAACACAAAAAATTTGAGAAGCTGGGTTTCTCCCAGGTGGTTGCCTCATCATATAAAGGGGGTAGGCGTAGGGGAACAGCTGTGTTGATAAGAAAGGGTACCCCCTTTGAAACCACAGATAAAGTGGTCGACAAGGAGGGTAGATATGTATTTGTCAAGGGCTTACTGGAAGGTCAGCAGCTAACACTTGCATCAATATATGTGCCTCCAGCTCCGGAATTCTCAACCTACTGAAACCTTTTCACAAAACTAGCAGGATGGGCGGAGGGTGGATTGATCTGTGGGGGTGACTTCAACCTTGATATAACAAAGGGAAGCGGTAGTTCCACCCAAGGTAGAGCAGGTAAGCTAGGTAGAAAGGTTCAGAAGCTGATGCAGGAGCTGAGTTTTGAAGATTCCTGGAGGCATATATGGGGGCACGGATGCAGACACACATTCCACTTGCAGGCACACGATTCATACTCCTGCCTGGACTATTTGATAACACAGAAGGAACAACTAGGTTCCATCCAGCAGATCTGACAGGGAGACTTTGTTCTCTCAGACCACACACCCATTTTTTGTAAGATACAATCCCTGACACCTAAAAAAAAGAACATTTTGGAGGCTTAACCTATCACTACTTAGGGATAAGGAGATGCAGGAAGTGATTAATAATACAATAACTCAGGCAGTACAGGATAACGACAAGCAAGGAACATCAACATCAATACTATGGGATACGATTAAGGCAATAGTGAGGGGGAAAATTATTGCAATTTCCTCACACAAGAAAAAAACAGAGGGAGGAAATGAGGCTTTCATTAGAAAACAAAATAGGAATACTGGAGCAGGAACAAAAGATTAAGCACTGTAAAACCCGAACCTGTGAACTTGGTGCTCTTAAAAAACAGCTCAACAATATCTTAGATTATGGAGTAGAGCAAAAATTGATGTTTCTTCGTCATAGATACTATAACGGGGGCCCTAGGTTTACGAGGATGGTTGCAGCCCAGTTAAGAGCTCGTAAGGCAAAATCCACCATTGTAAAAATTAAACACCCGGTCTCAAATGACCTCAAAACCACCACCAAGGCCATTTCAGAGGCCTTCCGGGACTATTATTCTGCACTGTATTCAGAGCAATCAGACCCTTTCATGGGGGAAATTAGGGACTTCCTGTCAACCCTCAAGCTTCCTGCCCTATCGCAAGAACAAGGGGAAAATTTAATAGCCCCAGTCTTACCCAGTGAAATTGCAGCTACGGTAGGGGGTCTAAAAACAGGCAAGTGTCCAGGAACTGACTGGTTCCTCGGAGAGTTTTATAAGACCTTTACCAAAACATTAACTCCTCTACTCACAAGGGTGTTCACCTCTGTGACTTCCCGGAATGGAGAGATCCCCCCTTCCTGGAATGAGGCATAATTTCGGTCATACCCAAGGGAGGCAAAGATCCAACATACTGTTCCTCATATCGCCCCATTTCTATTTTAAATGCAGATTACAAGATACTGGCCACGATACTGTCCAAGCGCCTAGTTAAATATGCCCCAACCTTAATAAACATGGACCAATGTGGTTTCATCCCAGGATGCAAAGCTCAGGATAATGTGAGGCGCACAGTCTACATCATGGAGCAGATTAACGAGCAGCAAATTCCAGCAATTTTGCTGGGACTCGATGCAGAGAAAGCCTTTGACAAGGAAATACTTAAAAGAGGTCCTGCTCGAGTTTAATTTCCCCACCCCATTAGTAGATACCATTTTCAAATTTTACAGAAGCCCCACTGGTTATATACAGGCAAATGGCCACATCTCGGAAAGATTCAGTTTGCTAAGAGGGACTAGACAGGGGTGCCCCCTCTCCCTACTCTTGTTCGCTTATTATATAGAGCCCTTGGCCCAGAGCTTGAGGCAAACATCAGAATTACAGGGTGTCCTGGTGGGGGGATCAGAAACCGGCCCTATTTGCGGATGACATCCTACTGTATATCACCAATCCGGAAACATCGCTGGAGGCACTGTTTACATTAATCAGGCGATTTACAAGTCTGTCGGGATTCAGCCTTAATGTGGGTAAATCAGAAGCTCTGGCTTTTAACTACACACCGACTCCATTGTGTAAAAAAACAATTCCCAATTAGCTGGGATAAAGAAAGCATAAGATACCTGGGGATTCAAATTCCTAGAAACTTGGGGGAACTGTTGGTTCAAAACTACGATCCATTAGTCCACAATATAAGACAGGACTTGAGGAGGTGGTCCATGCTCCCCACAACACTCTACGTTAGGAACTTAACCCTAAAAATTAACATACTCCCAAGATTCCTGTACTTATTTCAATGCGTCCCATGTACCCTTACCTCCAAGGAACTTTCATCCTGGCAGAAATTACTAAATAGTTACCTATGGAACTACAAGAGACCTAGAGTAGGCTTCTTGAAGCTAACTCTTCCTAAAGATTGAGGAGGGCTAGCCCTCCCTTCGCTTCATGAATACTGGATGGCCTCACAAATGCGGTTAGCATTATTGTGGGGTAATAAAACCTACCAGGCAAGGTGGAGACAGATAGACTTGGAGAGAGAAACGTTGATCCCTCTCCTGGCATGCATATTCTCCCCCCCACCGCATCTCGGAGAGATATCTCAGACAGTCCCTCCCGTGACAGCAGCCATCCTGAGAGGATGGCAAATGGGCACGAAACAAAAAACATTTCAATGGTATAAAAAACAAATTAAAAAAAGGACTTGAGGCTCCATGGCAACTTCTGAGGGATATGGGTATCCTGAGTTTTGAAGAGGCTCAGATAAAATTTGGGTGGACAGAAAATGATAGGTTATTTTTCTATCAAATAAAAGATTGTCTTAAAGCAGTTAAGGCAGCAGGAAAAGAGTACCATAGTACTCGAGGAGGATTCCACATTTGTGCAAATATGGACCTCGCAGTATGGTGAGAAAGCAATAACAGTCATATATAAGTCCCTCATACATCGGGACATGTATGCAATGTCTTCAGTGCAAACAAAATGGGAACAGGAGCTTAACCACCCAGTAATAGCTAGAGAATGGGATAAGATCTGGAGAGGTACCTGGGCGACCTCTTCCTCCCCGACGTGGGGGGAATTTGTCTGGAAGGTGAGGGTGAGGTACTTCTTGGTTCCCTCAGCTATGGCATTGGGTGGGCCGGGAGGACCCTCCCAGTGCTGGAGGGAGTGTGGAGAGAAGTGTGCCTCACATAAACATATATTTCTGGAATGTCCTGTGATAGGGGGCTTCTGGCGCCAGGTCATAGAACATATAAAAGGCATTTTAGATATACAAGACAAGATTGAACCCCGTAACTTGATTCTGGGAGTCCTGCCGTTGGGGATTAGAGATAGGGCCCAAAGATACCTATGGGCAATATTATTGGGATCAGCTTAAAAATCAATAACTAGAAAATGGCTCCAAGCAACCGCTTCTAAGATTAAAGAATGGAAAACAACAGTCCTTCATATCCAGCAAAATGAACAGATTTCCATGGGCCTTCAGGATCAAACAGAAGCCTATATAACAAGGTGGGCGAGGTGGGAGCTATACCGTGAAAGGGTGTTTTAGTACCTTTCAAGGAAGGGAAAACTATACGGGTAATTGTAAGCAGAGGGATACTGAGTAGAAATAGTTATATCTTAGCTGTACTCTGGAATGAAATGGTAAAAATGTACCCCTGGCTACCTTGAAACTTACAATGGTACAGAAGCAACAAACAGCCTACAAGAGATGACCCTGCATATAGTTGTTAACGATTGCCAAAATTATGTTATGGTTAAGTGTTATACCAAGTATTTCAAAATGGTGAATATAAAAAAGAAACATTTTTATATTGAATCTTGAATGTAAACAAGATGGATAAAAGTTGTGATGAAATAAAGCAAGTATAAAAAAAAAAAGGAGAAGCACTGGGACTCCTTATCCACGGCTGCGGCGACTTCAGTTAGATCGCCTTCAGCTCAACGTCTCCGGGGGACCGTTCCCGGCTGACCATCTTGGTGGTGTCTGAGACAACGTTGGTCCCCCTGGCTGGTTCGTGCTCGGGTGATCGGGAGCCTCCCACTCCCAGTAAGGCCGCCCTCGCCGCGTCCTTCTGATTTAATCTCTCCGGTAAGTCAGGCGTTGGCTCCTCCAACATCTGCCGGGCCGGCGTAAGCCTCTTGACCCTTCCAGGGTCAGCGCCACGGCCGTCAAGCCGCCCATCAAGGTCACCTCCCCTGCATGGCCTTTTTTGGGCGCTGGGTCCGATCAGTTGGACATCAGCTTCTCCGATGCCACCCGGATCCCACCTTTCAGACACCCGCCGGCCCGTCCAGCGGTCGCTCAATGACGGAGCCTACGCCAGATCCTTTGGACTTATCCAGCACCGCTGGCTCACCGCAGCCTTCGCCACTGCCGTCCGAGGCCCCTGTGTCTCCCCAGCTGGACCCGGAGGATCCCTCCGGCCCTCTCCCAGATGCCGCTGGGGACTCTTCGGCGCCTCTGTCAGGCCTCCCTCCTGTAGGTCTGGATGGCCTGCCGCCGGCCGACATCCCCTAACCGATGTCACCCCGATTCTGGACCCGACGCCTGCCAGGCCACCTGTCCCTGGCCCGCCTGCAGGGCCTTTTCCGGGACCTTCTACCCCGGTAGAGCCCCTGGTGCCGGATTTTATGCTGTTGTATCCGATGCGTCTTATCCGGCTCCACAGTATCTGACACCGCAGTACCCGACACCGCAGTATCTGACGCCGCAGTACTCTGTGCCACAGTACCCGACTGCGGGCTTCCCGCCGTCTGGCTACGCGGATTCTCGCCCTACGGATACCCCCAGTATCTGTATTTCCCCCTCCCCCTCCTCCACTGCTTCCTCAACCGCCGGTGGATCTGAGGGAGACTCTGGCTTCTTGGTGGACTGAAGCCAAGGCTCAGGTCACCAGGGATGTGGAGAGCCACCTCCCGATGATGGACCTGGTCCTGGATCCCCATCGCTGGGGGCGAGAGACCCCCTCTCCCCCCCCAACCCCAGAGACACTGCTATGGGGTCTAAGGCTGGGGGTGGCACCTGGCCCCCTAGGGGCCATGTTCCTCCCCCAAGTGGGAAGGGGTCTTTGTCTCCTTTTTCTTTGGACTCACCGGAGGACTCCGATGACAGCTCCAATCCGGACGAGCCTCGCATTCCTGACAAGCCCAGGCCTAGGACTCCTCCAAAGTTACCTCCGGAGGATCCCTCATTTACGGAGTTGCTAAGAAAAATCCAGGCTCTTCATCAGTGGAAATCTCTGGAGCCGGATCCACAGAGGCAGAAGCTAGCTGCCCATTTGGATTTGCCCAAGGTCGCTCCAACATTAGTTCCACCCTGGATCGAGCCTCGCGCTGACCTAATTTCCACTATCTGGAAACAACCGTCGGCTTTAGCCCCCCTTCCTTGGAAGGTGGATAGGCTGTATCAGGCTCCTGAGGGGGTTGACTTTCTCATGTCACACCCCAAGGCTGATTCGGTCGTGATCAGCGCCGCCCACAGCCTTTCGGCTAACCCGAAACACCTGAGCTCATCCCCACCTGATAAGGAATCCCGCCTTCTGGACCAGTATGGCAAGAAGGTCTATTCTTCTTCCACTCTGGGCATCAGAGCCTTGAACTATGTGGCTCACATGTGGGATTACCAGAAGGCTATCCTTAGCGAGGTGGAAGCCAAGTTGGACTCCCTTCCTCAGTCACAGACTAAATAGGAAGTGGCAGACCTGGACCGCTCTGCACATTTAGCCAGTAGACACATGCTGCGCGCTTACGATGTGGTGGACACTTCTGGACGAAGCTCTGCGTTCGCTGTGAGCCTGCGGCAACATGCCTGGCTTCAGGCTTCAGGCTTAGCCTCGGAAGTACAATCTGCCATCCAGGATGCCCCCTTCCGAGGTTCGATGTTGTTTGGTGGTGATGTCTAGGACATCATTACCCGGACTGCAGAGAAGGGCACTGCTCTCAAGGAGGTTGACTCCATGTACAGAGCCCCTCAAGCACAGCATCGTTCCTTTCGCTGTCACACATGGCCTAAGGCGAAAACACAAGGAAAGCAGGCCAGTAAACGCTGGGCCCCTCTGGCTGCGAGACCCCCCCCATCCACATGGGCTGCGGAACCTCTAGCCATGGCGCTGCCTCACACCTTCTGAATCCCTCCGTCTCCCACAGCCTGTGGTTGATCCAGAGGAACCAGTAGGCGGGAGATTCTCCCTACATCTGCCAGGTTGGGAAAGGATCACTTCCGACTCTTGCGTCCTCCAGCTCATAGCAGAGGGCCACACCATTGAGTTTCTTCAGAAACCTCCCAGAACCCCGTCATCTTACTCCCCAGAACAACATCTCAGGGTTCAGGAAGAAATCTGCTCCCTTCTATTGAAGGAGGCAATAGAACCCGTCCCTCCCCGTCTTTGGGGGACAGGTTTCTACTCACTTATTATGAGAGGATCTATCTCAACCCTTATAGCATAATATGATTTAAACATAACATAAGTTCCATAAATTTATTAATGCACAAAACTTTATATATCTTTATAATGACATTTCTTATGACAACATTCTTAATGAATTTATTTATCACTCCAAATAAAATTATTTAATGGTAACGTTTCAGAACTCAAAGTTCCTTCATCAGACTTGGAGTTTAATCTGTAAAACAGAAATATGAAAAACAAAATATATATATATATATATATATATATATATATATATATAAAAATGTTGTCATCTTATATTATTTTGCATAAATGTTTAAACGTATCATATTATCATTAAATCAAAAGTTAATATATTTGTAGGTGGAACAAACCTCTAAAACTGATATATAATGTCCTGGAGGAGTCGGTAAAAATGTCCGCGGCTTGCTCCTTTAAGATGGGGGTAAACCCTTAGTATATATTCCAAAATAACCAGAAGTGTCCTATAAAATGTAAAGTTTCAAAGTAAATATAAGTGTTTGAACATTAATCTTAATATTGTCAATGCTCAAAATAGGCTACTTACTTACTTATTCTTTATAGCCTTTAAATCTGAACGCTCTTCGTGTAAAGAAGTCTACGTATATCAAAGCTGTTTCAACTTGTAACCTTAAAAAAATGTAAATAAATATATTTTGAATGTTGTTTCTTGAATTGTGAAACATACTAAAAGTAAACTTAATGGTTCTTACCAGCTTTCCGGTATTAGAAAATGCGAGCATTTAATCAATAAAGATGAAAGACAAGGTAGCAAGCCGCCGCCATTACCCAAAAGACGCTGTCAACTTACAACAACAAACTGGCTTCTCACAGGTGTGTTTCTAAGAGAGCTGCCGTGGACCATTACAGGGTATACACGCTAACGTGTTCACGTCACTGAATGACATGCTAACTGGGCGGTCCGGTCAATAAATGAAAACTCCTCTGAAACAACAGTTTCCCTCTTCCTCAGTACTTAACTGAGTACAAATAAGTCATTGCTAAGTTTGGTACAAACAGAGCTTAAATATTGATTTAATACTGTAGCTAAATAAAAAAGTTGTATCCAAAAGTAATGAAATTCTAATCAGCTGTGTTCTCAAAACATAATGAATTTAACTTCAAGTTACTTGTAGATCAGGTAAAAAAGGACAAACCTATAATAATTAGATGAATCATTTAATTATAAAAAGGGGAAAACTACCCAATATCTAGCTTGTCATAGTTGAACATAAATTTAGTATGTATACAAAGTCTGTGAACTCGCATGAGGAAACCAAACCTTTACTATAGGTTTATCATTTTGAGTAATGAAAATGGATTTTTTAGGAAATAATAAAGGTTGCCCCATCTACATGCCTGATCTTGTGTATGTGAACTCTGCTACTCAAACCAATGTTTGAAAGTCCTTAATACTAGAACACAACAATAGGACAAATATTTAACAAGTACATCTGAAACAAAGTAATAACAAGTTACAATTTTCTAATCATAAGCAGTCCAGTTAAGTGTTTCATTTAGTCCATATTTAGAGAGATGGGTTTTCAAATGAAAAATCCACCACGCTTCTCGCTTGAGTAGAATCCTTTCTCTGTCACCACCTCTCGGTAATTCAGGTATTTTCTCAATACCGAAAAATTTCAAGCTGGATACTTGATGTTGTCTTTCAATGAAGTGTCGAGCTAGAGGAGAGCGTAAATCTTGTCTACGGATTGTACTCTTATGTTCTAAAATTCTTATTTTCAAAGGTCGAGTAGTTTCACCAATATAGTATAATGAGCAGGGACAGATGATACAGTAAACATACTCTGTGTTACAAGTCATGAAATCCATAATATTATATATTTGATCATCCCAAGTGCTTTTAATAGTTTTCATTTTGATACCATTTTTACAATGGATTTAATTTCCACAAGGAAAAAAGCCTTTCACATCACTTTTCAACCATCCCATACCTTCTTTTTTTTGATGCCAATGCTGTGTTTTAATAATCTTATTATGTATAGTTGTTGTTCTTTTAGTTGTAACCCAGGGTTTATGTTCAAAGATCTTCTGTCCAGCCTCTGTGCTTTGTAAAATATTCCAATTAGATAGTAATATATGTTTAATTTTCCCAAAATGTATGGAAAATTTTGTAGACATGTTAATCTTTTCTGTGGTGGGACTCGAACCTGATACCCCTTCAATTAATAAACTACAGGTTTCTACTCCCATTTCTTCCTGGTCCCCAAGAAGACAGGAGACGTGAGGCCCATTCTAGACCTCAGCTCCCTGAATTGGTTCGTTGAGTACAAAAGGTTCAGGATGCTCTCCCTGCAGGGTCTCCTGCCCCTCCTTCGGCCGGGGCAGTGGCTGTGTGCTCTGGACATGCAGGATGTGTACCTGCATATCCTTATCCGCCCTTCCCACCGCAGATACCTCCGGTTTGCTTTCCAGTAGAACCACTACCAGTTCAAGGCCCTCCCATTTGGTCTTTCCTCGGATCCCAGAGTATTCACCAAATGCCTGTCTGTGGTGGCAGCCCACCTGCCTACTCAGGGAGTCCAGGTTTTCCCGTACCTGGACGATTGGCTCCTGGCGACCCCATCCAGGGAGGAACTCCTGCGTTCCCTTTGTCTTACCAGGCAGGTTTTTACCAGCCTGGGTATTACCATCAGCCAGGCAAAATCCCATTTGATCCCATTGCAACACCTCCAGTTTATCGGGGCAATTCTGGACACGACCACTGGCATGGCCTTTCTACCTCCGGACAGGGTGGCCACCCTCCAGGTTCAGGCAAGCCACTTGTCCTCCCACAGGTGAGTTACCGCCAGGTCGGTCCTTTGCCTCCTGGGGCTCATGGCAGCTGCAGTTTTGACAATTCCGTGCACGCTGCTCCACATGAGAATCTCTCAGTGGACTCTTTGGTCTCAGTGGGATCAATTGGTTGACGACCTGGACCAAGAGGTGCTAGTTTCGACCCTGATGCTTCGGGATTTGCACTGGTGGTTAGTTCAGAAGAACCTTTGTCGGGGAGTTCCCTTCTGTCTTCCTCCTCCCTCCCAAACGCTGACAACGTACGCGTCAGGCGCAGGTTGGGGAGCCCATTTGGGATCCCAGCGGACCCAGGGCTCTTGGTCCAAACTCTAGCAGATGCTTCACATCAACGTGCTCGAGCTCAGAGCAGTGTTGTATGCTCTTTAAGCACTGCACCCTTTTCTGCTTCCTAGTCATCTGGCCGTCCAGACCGACAACATGAGTGTAGTCTGGTACCTCAACAAACGGGAGGGGGGGGGGACCCGTTCCTACCTTCTCTGTCAGGAAGTGATGCGGGTCTGGGAATGTGCGATCCTCCTCAACCATCACCTCACGGCAGTCCACGTCCTGGGGGTAGAGAATTCATTGGCAGATCACTTGAGCCGATCCTCGGCACAACCTCACGAGTGGGAATTGGATCGGGAAATAGCAGATGACATCTTCCTACATTGGGGAACCCCTCAAGTCGGCCTCTTTGCATCCCCTCTAAATGCAAAACTGCCCACCTTTTGCTCGCTCGTTCCAGGACGCGGGCGACTCTGGAGAGATGCTCTGTCTCTGGACTGGAAGGGCAGATTAGTCTATGCTTTTCCCCCAGTTCCGTTGATTCCGAGGATCCTGCACAAGCTCAGCTCAGAGGGGGCCCGTATGATTCTCATCGCTCCCTTCTGGCCCAGGCAAGTTTGGTTCCCTCTTCTGCAACAGTACTCGGAGGAACCTCCGATTCCTCTTCCACTTTCATGACTACCGTTGACCCAGGATCGGGGATCCCTGGTCCATCCCGGCCTCAAGTCCCTTCAGCTGCATGCTTGGCTCCTACAGACGTAGCACAAGCCCGCTTTGGGGTTTCCTCACAAGTGGCAGAGATTTTGGTGGAAGCCAAGAAGCCGTCCACTCGTTCCACTTATGCCATGAAATAGAAACGGTTCTCCATTTGGGCTTCGTCCAAAGACCTAGAGCCTTTCTCCTGTCCTGTCGGGCGGCTACTGGACTACGTGTGTTATCTCTTCGACCTGGGTCTCTGTGATTCCTCTTTGAAAATTCACATGGTGGCTCTTGCTGCTTAACATATTCCCTTTGGGGACAGAACTTTCGCTCATCTGGAGGTCGCGAAGACCTTCCTTCGAGGGGTCCTCCATCTGATAACCCCCTTCGGGTTCCTGCCCCCCCCCTTGGGATTTGAATTTCATTCTTGAGAAGCTTACGCTGCCTGCCTTTGAGCCGGCAGCCTCAGCAGACCTTAAGTTCCTGTCATGGAAGACTCTCTTCCTAGTGGCCATTACTTCCGCTTGAAGAATTTCCGAGCTTCAGGCCTTGATGTGCAAACTTCCATATTTGATTTTCCGTAAGGAACATCGTGTGTCCCTGTGCACCAGTCGTAAGTTTCTCCCTAAGGTGGTAGCGGAATCTACGTTGAACCAGTCCATTGAACTGCCTGCATTTTTCACACAGCACTCCAATCATGGGGAGTATCTTTTACATACTCTGGACGTTCATCGGATTCTGAGGTACTACACCAACAGGATGAAGGATCTCAGAAAGACTGACCAACTATTGTTTCTTTTGCCAGCAAAAGAGAGGGCAACGCTGTTTCCAAACAATGTTTGTCCAAATGGTTGGCTCATTGCATCACTTTCTGCTATGACAAGTATCACAAGACCTTGCCAGGTCAGGTCAGGGGTCACTCCACCAGGGGTGTTGCGGCCTCTGGTGCTTATTTCAAGAATGTGTCAGCAGCTGACATTTGCGCAGCCGCAACTTGGACTTCTGTCCATACCTTTACGAAACACTACAGTTTAGACATTGCCTCTCACCATAGAGCCGGCTTTGGGTTGGCTGTTCTGCAAGGGCTCCTGTCTTGAGCCCTCTTTAGCCAGAGGATCTCTGTATGAGTAGTTTCCTCCTCCCACGTGCTTCTCTTTGTTCCAGACTGCTTGGGACTCAGTCCTATTTGTAATTACCTACTGCAAGAACCCTCTCGAAGTAAGATAGTACAGTTACATAAGAACTTACCATAACAGTAGATCTTAGAAAGAGGCTCTTGCAGTAGGTAATGCCTTTCCGCCCTCCATCCCCCTAAGTTTTTTCAGCTCCTTTTCCAGGAAGGGAAATATCCGCTTCTCTCTTGTCTCGACTTTTTGGCCCTTGGCGGGAGAACTGGAAAGGCGGGTGTGGGGACCGCCTTTATACCGACGTCGCCTGACGTCGGTTACCTGACGTGGGGGCAGTCCCCCGCTGGAGACTGCTAGCTAGAAATTTTTCCGTGGGGTCCTGACGCCTGCCAGCTTCAGCCCTATATGTAATTGCCTACTGCAAGAGCCTCTCTCGAAGATCTACTGTTACGGTAAGTTCTTATGTAACTGTACTTTTTTTTCACTGTATTGTTTTGCATCTCTTTTATATTGTATTTAATTTGTTGGATTTTTTATCTGTTCTGGTCGCCCATGGATACGGGCCTTTGGCCCATGGATTTTCCAGAATATAAATAAAGCAAACCATATATCCGCCACCTCCTTGTCGTTATCCTCTGGGCCACTTGTCTCTTCTGCTACAGGTGATTCAGTCATTTATACACAGGCAGGCTACTGAACCTGTTCCTCCCCAAGAAAGAATCAAAGGGTTCTGTTTCACATACTTCCTGGTTCTCAAGTGGACAGGAGATCTGCATCCTGTCCTGGATCTGAGGGGCCTAAACCTATACATCAAATATAAAATGTTTTGGATGGTGTCTCTTCATTCTCTTATTCCCCTGCTTCAAAAAGGGGATTGACTGTGTGCCCTGGGCGTAAAAGACACGTGCCTTCATATCAGAATTCACAAGTGCCTTAGGCAGCACCTCCACTTCATTCTGGAGGGCAGCCATTACCAGTTCTGAGTCTTTCCCTTTGGCTTATCCTCCATGTAGTGGGCATTTACCAATTGCTTAGTGGACGTCACAATGGCCCTCACAAGGGAAAGGCTTTGTCTTCCCATATCTGGACAATTGATTTCTGAAAGCCCCGTCGATGGATGTGATTCTGTACACATCGTCAAGAACAAAACAGTTGTTCGAGGTATTGGATGCCATGGTGAACGTGGTACTGGACATGACAGTTTGCAGTGCTTTTCCACCTGCAGATTGGGCAGTGGCCCTTGTTGCTAGGCCCTGCTAAAACACAGAAGCAACTATGTTTCAGCCCGGACAATGTTGCATCTGCTGTGGCTGATGGCTGCAGCCATCATCACACTTTCTTTTGCTCATCTCACCATGCGCGTGCCACATTGGACTCTCCATGTACAGTGGGTCCAGCTGATGGACGAGTTGGAACAAATGGTTTTTTTCATGTCCCTTCTCCACCATGCTCTAGTGTAGTGGATGGACTGCTGAATCCCAGGATATTCCATTCTTTTTCCTGATTCTCATAATGATCTTCACAGTGGAGGCCTCAGGATCTGACTGACGTGTCCATCTCTAGTCCTGTCAGACCCAAAGTTCCTGGACCAATTTAGAGTCAGATCTCCGTATCAGTGACCTTGAAATGAGGGCAGTTCCACTTAGTCTCCAGGTTTTCCAGGAGCATCTGAGCCCCAGTCTCTTGCTGATTCGGACAGACAGTGTCAGTGCCATGCACTACATAAACAAGCAAAGGGTGCTTATTGTGAGGACTGCAAGGAAGCAATAAAGGTGTGGTACGGAGCGATGTCCCACTTTTCTCCTAGGTGTACAAAATGTCTTGGCAGACAAACTAAGCAGGTCTTCGTCCCTGGTGTATGAGTGGGAGCTGCTGACCTCTGTGGTACGCGACCTCTTTGCAAAATGGGGTCATCCAGAGTTGGATCTTTTTGTGTCTCCACACAACACACAACCACCACGTTTCTGCTTGCTCACTTCAGGTCCTGGAGTTTTTTGGTGAGACACATTGTGCCTCTCCTGGAAAGGGAGGTTTCTTTATGCCTTTCCTCTGATCTAGGAGGGTTCTGCCAAAGCTGCCATCCTAATACTGGTGGCTCCCCTCTGACTGCGCCAGATGTGGTTTCCACTTCTGCAGCATCTGGCAGTGAAGCCTTCTGTTCTCTAGTTCTTCCTCGGTTAGGGTCTGCTGTCCCAGGCTCAGGGGTTCCTGTTCCATCCGGACCTGCTGTCTCTCCAGCTGCATGCCTGACTCCTGAAGATGTAGACATTGCCTGTTTTGGGGTTTCACCCAGGCTGGCTAATGTCTTGCTTGTGGCTTAGAATCCTTCTATGAGACACACTTACTCAACGTGGAAGCGCTTTTCCATATGGTATGCTTCCAGTTCAGTGAATCCAGTCACATGTCCAGTCAGTACTTTGCTGGATTGACTTCTGTCTCTGTCTCTGTCTGACTCCGGTCTCTAGATCTTGTCCATTAAAGTGCACTGGGTTTCCATTTCCATCCCCTTTTGATGGGCGTATGGTGGCACAACCAGAGGTATCCCGTAGCTTGCTAAAGGGTATTTAGCATGTGTCCCCCAATTCATAAGCTGTTTCTACCTTGGAACCTGAATTTCACACTTGAGAAATTAAATGTGACTCTGTTTGAGCCTGCTGTGACCTGTGAAATGCATTTTTGTTCACGGAAGATATGATGTTTGGGCACTGTAACTTCTGCTCTTGGGATTACAAGCTGCAGACTCTGATGCTTGAGTCTCCTTATTTGATTTTCCACAAGGATAGCATGCCTTTGTGAGGCAGTCCTTGTTTTCTGCTGAAGGTAGTCTCTGATTTTACATTGAATCAGACCATACACCTTCCCATGTATTATCCATAGCACGCTAACAAGGATGAGGCATCGTTGCATACACTTGAAAACTTCTTTTCTATCTTGATTGCACTAAAGACTGCAGAAAATCCTCTGTGCTGTTGTTTCATTCGTCTTTGGGAAGAGGGTGCCCTTGTATTTAAACGGTGCCTATCCAAATGGCTGGCTGTGCTTTGTTTTGTTATAGGAAGTACGGTTAAGACACTTCCTGATACTGTGCACAGCCGTGCAACACGTGGTATGGCCGCTTCTCTTATTTGCTTTCAGAAAGTTTCTGCAGCTGACATATATGCTGCAGCTACATGGAGCACTGTGCATACTTTCACTGAGCACTACAGTTCAGACACCATCTCTTGTTGATGTTCTGGCTTTGGTATTCCGGTGTTGCAAGGTCTTCTGTCCTGATGTCATATCAGACTTTGCCATCCTCTCTAGGTATCTTGAGTACTGCTTGGCAATCACTCGGAAGCTGTGGCCCAATGGAGGAGATAGCCCTGATACAGATAGAACAGTTGCTCACTGAAACAGTACATCTTCAAGACAGTCTCCTTCACTAGGCCACAGTATACCCACCCTCTTTCCCCCTTTTTTAATCTACATTTTATGCCCCAGTATTTCTGGGAACTGGCAGGCAGCTGGCTGTGGCCTCTCCCTTCAGGCAGCTCGTTTCTGGTTGTTAGTTGGCGATCCCATCACCAGGGATGCCACTGGCACGGTCATGGAGCCTGCCAGCTCCATTTTCTCCCCTCCCCTACTGCGGTCGCTCGTGCGTGTGTGGAGGCACACGCACACAACGAACCACAGCGCCCTCCCTATATTTGACGCTTTCCGTCTGCACTACCCTTGGGCCTCCACCTGGGGGTAGCCATGCGGCAGAAGCGACTAGATCCCTCTCCGGAACAGGAGAGCTGCCTTGTGGCAGCTCGATCCAACTCCCGCCCCCCAGCCGACCCCCAGTGACCTAGGCTTGTTCCTGAACCCAGGTCACCAGCGCAGCACGAGGTGTGGCGGCCAGCGCCTCACCCCTCAGCATCACTGGGCCAGCTTCTTTTCCCCTTTCTAAGGTATAAACTGGCATGTTTGTCTAATGCATTGTTTGGAAGTGTCCATACGTTCCTTATGTTTACTGTGTTTTCCAGTCTTATGCCTCTCCCTGTCTGCCTGGTACTGGTTTGGTCTCCTGGTTCCTTACAGTAAGTGACCCTCCATGCTTATGCCTGATGGGAAACCGAGGAGCACTGGTTTCTGTCCACGATTGTATAGGCAATGACATTGCATGTTGTCATGGGCAGCCCCCAGCTACCAAACATTTCTGTGTGATCCTGACACCAGCGGCTTGCAGTTTCAAAGGTGTGGCCCAATGGAGGAGATTCTCACAAAGATCTATGGCTATAGTGAGTAACTCTTCTTTTGAAACCCCAGAAATCCCTCACTGTGCTTACTAATGCAGTAAGTCTGATGGATTGAGGTGCCACGGAGAGAGTGAAATGTATGTAAATTATGTATAACCTCCATGCCACTTTTGGCAAGTTGGCACCCCTCATAAAACAGAACTAGTACCCACATATGGCATATAATTTACTATAGCAGAAATTAGAAGATTGGTATCACCTCTAGCATTAGGATGTATACCAGGCTCATTATCTAGAGGAGGGGGTGGGGGTACAAAAACCAAAAATGAACCTTTGTAAGCTATAACCAGGTCCAGGGGAGAGGATGCTAGACCTAACTGCTGAGGGGGCCCCATTAATTCCACACAGAAACAGTGATTAGATTGTCCAAAGCAGCAGCTGGGATTGTTCAGTATGACTTTATTCACAGATGTTACTAAAGCATCAGTGGACCCCAAGGGTCAGTCATGGCAAACAAGTACATTTTCTTCCACGACTGTTTGCTAGGCAGTACAGTTCTCCACAGAAACAATTCCTTTCTGTTTCCCATGGTGTATGCCCGTGGCTTGTTTGTCACATACCCGAATACATTTCCATTTACCCAAGTGTATTAATGTGTTTTTTTTGCCACACACTCAGAACATCTCTCCATTTCCCAATAGGTGTATACGTGTGGTTGTTATCATGCACCTCATCCTGCAACAAAGACCTTTGCTTAGGGTAACCTGGTGCCCATCAATGAACAAGTTAGCCCTGCCTTGTAAGCTTCCAGATGGCATTCCTCCCACACTTTGCCCCAACCAACAGTCTCTGCCATTCCTTCAGGGTTACACCACAGAAGCCTTCATTCCCCACTGAAATGCTAAAGACTCTGAACTTTACTTCAGTTCACACACTTGGGTGAAGAAGGGGTACTGACAGGTGTGATCTAGCCTTATCTTTGGGCGCACACCCACCAGAACAAACCCCAAACTAGAGAACTTGTCTCCCATTTTGTACTTACAGATAAGTTGCTCCTTCCTTTAGGCATGAAAAACAACCCCGAAAGCACACTTTTCCACAGATTTGTTGCCCCTTGCTTTAGGCATGGGAACAACCAGAAAGCACCCTTTCCTTTGGTAGTTTGTCAGAAGTTTCACACAAAATCCTTCTCAAAGGCAGCTGCACTCACACACAAGGACCGTCAGGGGATTGCCCCTTGGATCCACTGAGCTAGCAGTCCCTTTCACTTCTCTTGGAGTGCACATCAAGGAATCCTGCTGAAGAAAGGTCTCCACTACTTCACCGGAAGCTGGTAATTGTAATCCAAACTAGGGTGAGAAAAACGGGGCCCTCTGACACAGAGCCCACTGGCAGAGCTCCTGCCACTCTGACTGTCACTACTGAAATAGCTGAACATTCTAAACCCCCCAAGCAGCTTACTCAGAAACGGTTATGCTGCTGCAGGAGTTCCAAATGACATAATCATCTTTCCCTGAGGCTAGCTGAGTAAACAGTGATGTCATTGTGTAAGCTGCCAGTAACTGAGCTACTTACCAGCTGCCTTTTCTACCGGCCTAACACTAATATTAATGGGATTCTAGTAACTCAGGAAGACTGGCTGGTTACGTATGGAACTCAGAATGCATTTTCAAATCTCTGCCACGTGGTGGCATTCTACCCTGCTCTCCAGCGTCAGATTTATTTCTCCGCCTGAGGAAGGAAGTCACCCCGAACAGCTCTGTTTACCTGAACCAAGTTTTCTAGTATCATTTTCAGGTTTTTATCCATTTTTTCATTTATTCTTTTCTCATCTCTGCTGTTTTAGTTAGAGTAGAATAGTTTAGCTTTTTCTTTTCGTTTTTAGCATCTTTCTCTGGTTCCTTAATGGTTTGCCAAGAACTGGAGAAAACCCAATTTTTTTTTTATAGTGGTTTTCTTTTTCACAATTGTTTTGTTTACTTTTTTCCCTCTTATTTAAATTTTATTTTGAACTATTTGCGCTTCAGTTCCAATTTGCAGGAACAGAGGCATGTTTTTTATATTTTACTGATTTTCTGAGGGAAATTTTTTCTTTAAGTTTTAAAAAAATAGTTTTTGAACTTCTTTTGTTAGCGGTGCATCCTTTTTAGGGAATCTGACCACAAACTGTATTTTTTTTTTTTTTGAAAACCACTTTTTTTTTTTTTTATGGATCTTTCAGAATTGGCATTTCTGACAGACCCAAAAAGAAAACAGGACCTACAGGCTTAAAAAATTGTTCTAAGTGCTGCAGTCTCCTGGCGAAGGCAATGTCCATTCCAGATAAGCACCGTGCAGCAACACTAGGAAGAATATTACTCCAAAGTGGACACATAAAATGCTTGGTGCAGAAACAATTTTAATGGTGCCAAATGTAAAGAGACAAGGGTATCACAGGCTAGAAAATTTCCCCGGTGCTTCGAATCAAACAAGAGTCTTCCTCAGGGGGGCAGTGTTGCTAAATCACACACAGCTTTATACAGATTTTGGTGCAGCTGAAGCTAATTAAGAAATAATGTATTGGTGACCTTAAGCAACACTGATGACCTCCATTAGTACACATAAATAATTGTAAACATTACTTTATCACAATTAATACAAAATATTATTCATAAATATACTCCAGTAAATACAAATGTTAAAAATTAGGTAAATTCAATGTGCAAAAGAATGTTAAAATGTTTACGTTTTTAAATGCGTATGCAGGAGACATATCTTAGCCTAGATATCCACATAGATCAAAAGACGCCATAGCACTTAAGAAAATAATCTAAGTAACATCAGGTGTCATATATATTCACTTAAAGGTCCAAAGAGAAAGGTTTTTTCACTGAGGAATGAAAAAAGTTCTTAATTCAGAACTCAGTCCAAAAAATGCACAGCATGCCAAAAAGGTCAAGTAGTCGATTCTCCAGGTGAGGGAAAGTTGAACAGATGCTTTCTTCCAATAGACCTGTTGTAAAAAAAAAAAAAAAATTATATATATATGTGTGTGTGTGTGTGTGTATATATATATATGTATATTATATATATATATATATATATATATATTAGATAGAGACCAATAACTACAAGGGGAGGGAGCCTTAGCAGAACAACAACTAGTATATGTCACTCTTAACAAAGAAGCATATCTCATACTCCTACTTATAAAAATATAACCTAGCCGATCACTAAGAGATTTTTTTTTTTTTTTACACGAAAATGCTAAGAAATTTTTACTTACGGCAACACAGGTACATAACCCTAAGTTTCTTTATCTACTGTTCAAAAATGGGTGACCATCCCAGTCATCATTTAAGCCTGATGGGGTACAGGCATCTAATTTATATATGATCCTACTTTCCAGTTCTGATTTTCTTTTGCTGTCTCCCTCACTTATTGGAACAGGGATATGATTAATACCCATAAAATGAAACGTTTTTAAATTACTTTGATGCTTAGTCTGCCAGTGATTCCCTACTGGTGTATTACTTGAAGGGTTTTCAATGGCCCGAACATGTTCCTGTATATGTTCTTTCAAAGGGAGGCTTGTCATGCCAATATACAGTTTGGATCGTGAGCATCACAAGGCATATGTCACAAAAGATGTTTTACTTGTTGTGGCGCCGGAGAAAATTTCTAGCCTTTCTAGCCTGATATACCCATGGCTCTTTACATTTGGCACCATTAAAATTGTTTCTGCACCCAGCATTTTATGTGCCTACTTTGGATTTATATTCTCAATCAATCAAAATCTTTATTTATCCAGGCAAACACCATTAAGCAAGCTCATTTACAAGGTGAACCTGTGTCAAACAAGGTAAAAGCACAGTACATTTATATACAGATGTTTATTTAGACATTTACGTACAACAAATAATACACTCAAAAACAATAGAATAAGGTCCAGTTAAGGAGTTAACAAGATATAAATGACATGTACACCACAATATTCGGTGGAAATGACAAAAATAACTGGTTTGTGGTAACAGGAGATAATTAAACATTATCGCTGCCAGCATTGCCTAGTACAAACCATGACATGGCATTCAGGCTTAGAGGGGGACATCGAGAGAAAGCTATAAGGGAAGTTAGGGGTTATGAGGTTGGGTGAGGGCCACAAAATGTTCTTCCTAGTGTTGCAGCGCAGTGCTTATCTGGAATGGTCACTGAACTTATTTGCACTGCTGCACCTCTACGGAGATGAGCACTGATTTGTCCTGACTTTCTGGTTTGCATTTTGCTTCTTTTCCGGCGGCTCGGCTGCACACTTACTCGGGCTTGCATTCCCATTATGAATGACCTCACTTAAAGGAATTACAGTGGAATCCGGAACTTCTGGGGAACTACCTCAAAGAGCTGGGTGAGTTCAATTATACCTTTGCTCAGTACACTTTTACAGTTAAAACGTCTTTTTTTTTTTTTTCTGTTTTGGTGCCAGGATCTTACTATAGCGATCCACGCTATAACTTATTTACTTTTTCTGTTAGAGCCAAGGGGTGTAGGACCCGCATATATTGGTACAGTAACACACCGTAGCATCCTTAATTTGCTGTTACTTCTTCTCGTGGCAAAGGGCTTTAGCTCTTTTGTAAAGTTCTGTACAAAATCAGCCCTATATAGCCTAGATATGAGTGATAAGTAGGATCGAGAAAATGAAATAATAAATGACTTAATAGCAGGGGTGCTGCCTCAAAACGGTGAAAGGCCTCATTCACTAGGATTAGAGTGTCAGACGCAGAGAAGAGGCAGGAGACATCTTTGCAGAGGATTTTGAACTGGATCCAGAATTCACTGACAATGTCAGGGAAATGTTTGAGAAACTTGAGAAGCTAAAATTATCTGAAATCAGCCTGTACTGTAACAAAATATCCCTTGACAAATACAGACAGTCCCAGTATATCCCACACAGACTAAGAATTGAAAAGGGATCTCTGGAGGTTTCTTAAGAGATATATACAAACAAAGGTGGATCAATGCACTGGATTCATGTTCATTTACATTAATCCAGATATTAATGGACCAGGATGTTGAAAAGCATCAATTGGTATTAAAAGAGATCGAGGAGACAGAGGAGGATTTGCTGGTAGAGGAACAAACAGAAGAGTTTCTTGATCTCAACACTAAATTAAGTCAAAGAACTCAAGCACATGAAAAAACAATTATAGCAAAGAAGCAACATAAATTTAACAGAGATCAAGCTGATTATAAAAATAACATGGTCTATATCAAGCCGATTATAAAAAATAACATGGTCTATAAGTGGGACCAGCCACAGAAAACAAACCAAAGAGGGAGATCATGCAGTAGGAGGCGCAATCAGAGGTCTAACACTTGTCCATCAGCATTAGGACAACAAAAAACTGTGTCTTTTTGTCAGGAAGCCCCACAGACCTCAGCAGCAGAGGCCTGTGCGTACAGGGGCAATTCCCAAATGAGTCGTTCAGCTGCCTGCATGGAAACAAGGAAAATAAAAGGGGGGGAACAACAGCAGGCAAGAAAAGAAAACAGCAAAAATCCACAACAGGGCAAGCACAATCTGAGAAAGAGACAGTAATTAACATTTCAAAGGTACCATTAAACCAAGCATATCTTAAGGTACTATCCAAGGGATTGTCATTTGTCCCAACCCCCAAAATTGACTTTTTCCAGGTACAAATGGATCTCAAGAAAACTTTCAGGAAACTACATCTAAAAAAATTTTTTAACAACAAATCAAGAATGGTACAGTTGCTGAATGAAAATGTGGGTGCAAGTGCCTTGGAGATACCTCAGATATGTAGGGATCTCTCACCTGAAAATGTACAAACCCAGAATGCAGATAACGTGACAGTTATACATGACTTAAGTAGAAATGTCTCCCAAGACCAGACTGCGTCTCTTCCATTGGAGTGGGACGCAGAATTGGCACTCAGACTATTCCAAGACATGGAATTTGACAGCACAGGTCAGACATTTACACAAAACAGGAAGCAGTTTCATCCTCAGTCCATTTTTTGCCCTAAGATACAGTCATCGGCTATGTCAACCTTTGACTCATTAGTTCTAAAAGAAACTAACAACATCTGTAAGCAGTACAAACCAGGTTCTAACAACTTAACATCAGACGAACGTACTGTGTTACAAGAACTCAGCAACATGAAAAATATTGTGATCAAACCAGCGAACAAGGGGGGTAAAGTGGTGGTGCTGGACAGAACATATTACGAATCAGAAATACTTCATCGACTCAGTGATGCTAAAAGCTATCAACTACTGTCCAGTGATCCTACTTCCACATTCCGACACCGTCTGGTTACTTTTTTGGATGATTACTTATATCAAGGGTATATCTCTAAGAAAGAATTTGACTTCTCGTGTCCTACTTTTCCTGTAGTACCAACATTTTACATCTTATGTAAGGTGCACAAGGACCTCCAGAGACCGCCAGGGAGACCAATATTCAAACAACATGAAGTCTTGCTATATTATGACAATTGCAGTTTGTCCCACCATTAGAACTGCTCCGGAGGTGAAATAGTTAACTCCATTCCATGAATGGAACTTTGAGCACGAGCTCTAAAATAGAAGCTCTGTCTTTGGAGATTCAAACCTGAACTGTCAGATTCTTTACTCCGCCTCACTGAACAATCGCTCCGGAGATTTCTCCTACTGCTTTGTTCATTTCTCTGTTTAAACAGTATTTTCTCGGTTAAATTAAACCGCGAGTATAATTATTTTAACCGCAAACCGATCGGTTCAAGCCTGGTTGTGGTATTGTGGCACAGATGGTGTTTTATTCTGTGTGGAACTTGTAAATGTTTATCGGTTCGGTTCAAACCGATCAGGTTGGTTAAAACCTTAAAGAGTAAGCATTTTAAAGCTTTTAGAGTGCGGTTCCCGGTTCTTATCGGTTCTAAAAAAAACTGATTTCATTACGGTTTTTTCCATGACCCGTGACACGGTTGGGAACCGATAAGGGTGTCTTGCCTGGCACTGCCGTTAAAAGGGCAAGTTTCTTGGTTAGGCTGGCATCATGTCTGAGAAACCCAAAAGAAAAAACCGGGCCCACTGGGTTTCAACACTGTAGTGTCTGTGGGGAAGCCTTTGCCAAGGCTGACCCACACACTACAGGTGCCGAACCGAACCGATAAACATTTACAAGTTCCACACAGAATTGGCTGGAGAATAGGACACAGAGAGTTATAGTAAATGGAGTCCACTCAGAAGAAAGGAGGGTTACTAGTGGGGTACCGCAGGGTTCAGTATTAGGACCAGTCCTCTTCAATGTCTTTATAAGCAACATTGCAGAAGGACTGGAAGGAAAAGTGTGTCTCTTTGCAGATGACACTAAGATCTGCAACAGAGTTGATGCACAGGGTGGGGTGGAAAGGATGAGAAGGGACTTGGCAAGGTTAGAGGAATGGTCAAATGTATGGCAGCTTAGATTCAGTGCTAAGAAGTGCAAGGTATGCACCTGGGAAACAGAAACCCAGGGAAGAGTACACAATGAGGGGTGAGATACTACAACAAGAAGAATGGAAAGGGACCTGGGGTAGTCATATCAGATGACCTAAAGATGGGCAAGCAATGTGAGAGGGCAGCAAGGAGAGCTGGGGGATACTGGGATGCATAGGGAGGGCATCACCAGTAGAAAACAGGAAGTTATTATCCCTCTGTACAGACAGCTGGTGAGACCCCATCTGGAGTACTGTGTGCAGTTCTGGAGACCCAATCTCCGCAAAGACATAGACAGGATGGAATCTGTCCAGAGGAGGGCAACTAAAATGGTGCAGGGTCTGCACCGGAAGACATATGAAGAGAGACTTAAGGAGCTTAATATGTATAGCCTCGAGGAAAGGAGGGAGAGGGGGGACATGATAGAAACTTTCAAGTACCTCAAGGAATCAACAAAGTCCAAGAGGGTAGCATCTTTCAAAAAGAGTGTGCAAGAACAAGAGGCACAATTTGAAGATAGAGGGGGCTCAGAGGTAATTTAAGGAAATATTTTTTCACAGAGAGGGTTGTGGATGCATGGAACGGCCTTCGGAGGAAGGTTGTGGAGTCAAAATCAGTGGGGAATTCAAGCATGCATGGGATAGTCATAAGGCAATTCTGGGGGGTGGGGGTAGGAAGAAGTAGGCTGCTGGTTAACTAGGATCTGCAGCTTATCCAGTAGGTACTGAAATGGGCAGACTGGGTGGGCCAAGCGGTCCTTATCTGCCGTCAAATTCTCTGTTTCTTTGTTTCTATGTTTCTGTTTATTGTCTGGGGTTGACCACCTCATTTCAGACTGCCAGATTTGTAAAAATTTCCTTGCAGCCACCCTGTATAAGAGAGTGGGCAGGCTCAGGGAACGAGAGGCCAAAAAGTCCGCTGACCCGGATGGCCAGCCTGGTTCGGTGCCAACCGAACCGGAGGGAGTGCTCTCTGACCAGGGCGAGACTTCCTCGGGCAAAAGTAAACTTAAAAAAAAAAAAAAAGAGAGAAAATCAGCAGGTATGGAGTCCAAAATTCCTTCTCCAACTGCTGCAGAACTAGCAAAAGCTATACAAATTGTACAGTCACTTCTCCGGTTCCGTCCGAACCACCACTGTCTGGTAAAAGGTTGGTTCGGCCGGTTCCACTGGTTCAGGAATATGATATTGGAGATTTTTATGAACCAAGAGCATGGAGGGGCATGAAGATGATCAGAGTGAATGTGACTGAGAGTCTGGGTGTGCCCACTGAACCGGTCATCTCCCCAGACTGACCCTTACAATCTCCCCCTGTGCTTTCTGAGTCCCCTTCTCTTTTTCTGTTTTATAAAAAGGGTTGCTGAATCCCTCCAGCTCCCATGGGAGGAAGCTGTGGATGAGCAAGAGGAACCTGATTTTGTAGAAAGGATGGATATTCCAGGGTCTAGGAGATTGTCTATTCCTTTGCATAAGTCTTTTAGGAAAACAAACAATAAAAAATTTTAAAAACTCCTAATTCTGTGCCTCCTGTAGATAAAAAGATGGACAGAAGGTACACATTGTCAGGTCCTGATACAGAATTCCTTTCTCAGCAATGCAGTCATGTTGGGGTAGTTCAGGCTGCAGCCTGTGATGAGGCTAATGTTCCCCTGGCTTCACATCCTCCTGACAAGGATTCCAGGAAGATTGATGCCATGGCAAAAACAGTATATGGCAGCCTCCTTGGGACTCAGGCAAGCAAATTATATGGCTTATGTAGCAAGGTATCAGAAACTAGATGGGATACTGTTATGGAATTAGCCAAAAGCCCATGGCCAGCTGGCTAGCTAACTAGAACAGGTGGCTGCTGATGGCATTGAGGTTTCTAAGGTGCAGTTTCATGCTGCTGTGGATGTTAATTATGTTTCCTCTAGAGTCATGGCCACATCTGTAGCTTTTCGTAGGTTGGCCTGGCTCAGGTGTACTAGCCTGTCACAGGATACCCAGACTAAGGCTATGGATTTTCCTGTGGTGGGAAATTCTCTGTTTGGGGAGCAGACAGAGAATTACATGAAAAAGATGGATGAATATAGGACTACTTACAAAAGTGCCCAAGCTAAGGAGCGGCAAGCCATTCCCCAGAGGCATACCCCCAGGGGTTGGGGTAGGCCTTTTCACAGGGCAGGCCTGCTCCCACCCCTCAGCCTAAAGCACCTGCTAAGCAGGCACCCTGATGGGGTGCCCAGGGCTGATTCCTCTTTACCAGTAGGGGGCAGGTTGGCTTACTTCAGTCAGAACTGGGTGTCTTTAACCTCAGACAAGTGGGTTCTGGAAGTAGTAAGCCAGGGTCTGGTTCTCAGCTTCAGAAAGTTTCCCAAGATGAGAACCAGGTTTTTTTTTTTTTTGTTTTTGTTTTTTTTTTCTACCTGCAAGTTCTTCAGAGACCCTTTCTCTGGAAGCAGAGGTCTCAACCCTGTTGTCTCTCAGAGCAGTAGAAAGGGTTCCTCCCCTGCACCAGGGCAGGGGTCTGTATTCCAGATTCTTCCTTACCCCAAAAAAGACAGGAGAATGGCGGCCCATCTTAGACCTCCGATATCTGAACAAGCATCTTTTGAAACCAAAGTTCAAAATGGTAACTCTGGCAATGATTTTACCCTCTCTAAGGCCAGGGGACTGGTTAGCTTCCCTGGACCTCAAGGATGCCTATTTTCACGTCCTAATCAGAAGTTCCCATCGAAAGTACCTCAGATTCAAACTGCCCTCAGGTCATTACCAGTTCAGAGCAATGCCCTTCGGGCCTTACCTCTGCCCCAAGGGTATTCACAAAATGTCTGGCAGTAGCAGTGGCTCACTTAAGGAGGCAAAGGCTTGCTGTTTTTCCCTATCTAGACGACTGGCTCATTGTAGGCCAGTCCCCAGAACAGGTAAAATCTCACCTGCAAGTCACCCAGCAGCTTCTCACCTCCTTGGGCTTTCTGCTAAATCTACCAAAGTCGGTTCTGGAACCAGTCTAGGTACTCACCTTTATAGGGGCAGAATTGGACACAAACCTAGCCAGAGCTTTTCTTCCCTTAGAAAGGGTAAGGAATTTAGTGGCTGTGGCCTCCTCCTTCACTCTGCAGGTCTCTCGACCAGCAAGACACTTCCTGCAGCTCCTGGGGCACATGGCTGCATCCACAGCTGTTGTGCAGGGAGCAAGATTTCAGATGAGACATTCAGTTTCACTTCAGAGCCTATTGGTCTCAGAGAAGAGACCCCCTTTCCAAGTTGGTCCCAGTGACTCGAACCTTGATCCAGGCCCTCCAGTGGTGGCAGGATCAGAGCAATTCGAGATTGGGGGTCCCCTTAATTCCCCTGCTCACACTTTGACTCTCACTACAGATGCCTCCCTCCTGGGGTGGGAGCCCACACATGCACTCTCTCCACTCAAGGGAGTGTGGTCCCAGGAATCTCTGCTCACATCAATTTGCTGGAACTCAGAGCTGTCTTTTAGCTCTTCAAGCATTTTCTGCATCTGTTCAGAACAAAGTGGTACAAGTCAGAACAGACAACACCACAACAATGTGGTACATCAACAAGCAGGGGCACTCTGTCTTCGACCTGCACCGAGACAATGAAGTTGTGGTCTCTGGCCTATTCCTGAACACTTCCCTCATAGCAGTTCACCTTCCAGGAAAGGACAATGTCCTAGCAGATGCTCTCAGCAGGATTTCCCAGGGCCATCACGAATGGTCCCTGGATCCTCAAGTATTGGGATAGTCTTTGCCAGATGGGGCACCCTCAGATAGATCTTTTGCAGCCCCAGACAATCACCAACTTCCACTGTTCTGTTGCAGGCCTCCAGTGTTGGGTTCAGTCCCCTGGCGCCCTTCTCCTGGATTGGGAGGGAAGTTTCTTTATTTCTCCTTCCCTCTCCTATTCAAAGTGTTAGTCAAATCAGATCTCAGCCTTGCAGGATGATTCTGATTGCCCCGGATTGGGCCAGGCAGCCCTGGTACCCACTCCTTCTGTCCCTGACAGTCCATCTTCCCCTTTCCCTCCCCAGGAATCACAACCTATTAACCTGTGCTCAGGGGAGAGTTTGGTATCCGAACCTCAAATCCCTCAACCTCAAGGCCTGGCTCTTGAGGAGTTAGTTTGCTGACTTACACCTCTCTCGGGGTGTCCTTTAAATCCTAAAGGCTTCTAGGAAGCCTTCCACTAGGGCTACTTATAATTCTAAATGGAAAAGGTTTTCCATGTGGTGTGCTGGGAAGCATATTTCCCCAGAATCTGCTGATTTGCCCATTGTGTTAGATTACATGGTCCATCTTAATTCCTTGGGCCTCAGACCAGCTACCCTGAGAGTTCATTTGGCAGCTGTTTCTGCTTTTGTTTCAGCAGGAAAGTCATCCTCTCTTTCCGCTCACCCTTTGTTTTCCAAGTTTTTTAAGGGATTACTCCATACTAATCCACTTTTTCGGGACCTTAATGTTTGCATTGCCCAGTTAATGCAACCCCCCCTTTTTTGAACCTCTGTTTTCTGCAGAGCTGAAGTATCTAACTTGGAAAATCTGTTTTCCTAGTGGCTATCGCTTCTGCTAGACGCATAGGTGAGTTGCAAGCCTTGTCAGTAGAAACTGACTTTATTTCTTTCCACGGGGATAAGGTAGTCCTCAGGACTAACAGGAAGTTTTTGCCTAAGGTGGTTTCAGATTTCCATCTTTACCAATCTATCTCCCTTCCAGTATTTTTCTCTGAACACTCCTCTTCTGGTGAGAGGAGATTGCACAGCCTGGTTGTTAAGAGGGCTCTTAGTTACTATATAGAACGTACCAAGGGTCACAGGTTCGAATCCCTCCAACTTTTCCTCACTTTTGGTGAGGTTGGGAAAGGGAAACCTGCCACTAAGAGATCAGTTGCCAGGTGGATTGTCTCTTGTATCCAATTTTGTTATCAGAAACTGGGCAGAGATCCCCCCTCTGGCTTGAGGGCTCATTCTACCAGAGGTACAGCCGCTGCCTCTAGCTGCTGCCAGAGACATCCCTATATTGGAGATATGCCGGCTGCTACTTGGAAAAGCGGTACACACTTTCATCAAGCATTACTCCCTGGATGTCCAGGCTAGGAGAGATGCTCGGTTTGGCACAGCTGTTCTTCAGAGCCTATTCCTAGTAGGTTCTGCCCCTCCTCCATGGAGGTACTGCTGTGTAGTCTGCAATTGTCATAATATAGCAAGACTTCATGTTGTTTGAAGAAAAAATTACTCACCTTAGTAATGTTGTTTCTTCTAATGGAGTCTTGCTATATTATAACCTCCCCCCCAGCCTGCCCCTCTCAGAACCTCTACTTGGGTAGGGTGTGGGCAACCTAGTGTGGGCACTATTTTATGCCCTTTTTTAAGTGTTTCACCCCTTTTTGGGATTTGGGGTGTGGTGTTTTATTATCCTCTTGTTTTATTCTCATTTTGTTAAAATTGTATTAGTAATTCTGGTCCCCTGACTTGAGTATTGGGACCAGCAATGGGTGTTATTATTCAGGTAGCCAGTTGGCTAGTGTAGGTTACAGCTTCCACACAGACCTCAGTGAGTTTTTGCTCGTAAAGATCTGACAGTTCAGGTTTGAATCTCCACAGACAGAGCTTCTATTTTAGAGCTCATGCTCAAAGTTCCATTCATGGAATGGAGTTAACTATTTCACCTCCGGAGCAGTTCTAATGGTGGGACAAACTGCAATTGTCATAATATAGCAAGACTCCATTAGAAGAAACAACATTACTAAGGTGAGTAATTTTTTTCGTATCTTCCATAGGTTCTCTAACTGAGAGCGTTTCGGAATTCTTAGATGCATTTTTTTCAAACAATTGTTAACACCCCCTTTATATTTAAGGGACTCCATGGCAGTACTGAAGGCACTTGAACACTCCAATTGGGATGCTGATTACCTATGGCTCACTATTGATGTGAGTTCATTATATACCAGCATCCAACATCATTTGGGACTTCATGCAATTTCATATTTTATGGACAAGTGTGGTACAAAAGGGACCTTAAATTCTGAATTTGTCATTAAAGTATTCAAAATAATTCTTACAACAAATTACTTTTGCTTTAATTCTAAATTCTACCACCAGATATACAGAACAGCTATGGGGTCAGCAGTGGCACCCACATATGCAAATAGTTTTCTTGCATGGTGGGAAGAAATTCAGATTTATGACCACAGACAAAATCCCTTTAAGAACCAAATTAAGTATTGGGGTCGCTTTATTGACGATATCCTTTGCATTTGGAAAGGTGCTGAACAGTTTGTAAAAATGCTTAATTGTAATGATTTTAATCTCCAGTTTACATTTATGTGTAATAAGCAGTCAATCCCATTTTTGAATTTATTACTTACAGGCCAACCCAATGGCTCAGTAACAACTGAAGGCTACCAGAAACCAACAGCAGATAATTCCCTGCTTAGGACTGATAGCTGCCATCCAAAACCCTTAAAAAACAGCATACCTTATGGACAATTCCTTTGTATTCGATGGTATTGTTCTAGTGATGCTATGTTTGATCAACAGGCAACAGATTTGAGAAACAGATTAGTGGAAAGGGGATATGATTATGCCCTTTTGAATGAAGTTCTTCAGGCTGCCGAAAGTAAAGATAGTCTAATTGTTCCTAAAGTCAAGGATACAAAATGTACCAATCATATCAATTTCATTACTGAGTGCAACTCTGTCACAAATAAGATTGCAGGAGCTTTAAAAAGATTCTGGCCAATACTGGCAGCAGATGATGATCTGGAGATAGCGGCCAAAAGATGGCCCTAGAATTGTTTATAGAAAAGGTACCAGCATAAGAGGTAGGGTTGTACACTGTCACCATCAGGCAGAAAAGAAACAGAAAGGCATACTAGGAGACTTACCCCTTGGATTTTACAGATGTGGCAGTTGCAACATCTGTAAATATTCATCACAGGGAAATAGGTTTACAAGCCCCTAAAGTCAAGCCTACCACAAGATCAAACATTTTATAACATGTAAAACATCTTTTGTGGTATATGCCTTGTGGTGCTCATGGTCCAAACTGTACATTGGCATGACAGCCCGCCCTTTGAAAGAATGTATACCGAAACACGTTCGGGCCATTGGAAACCCTTCAAGTAATACACCAGTAGGGAATCACTGGCAGACTAAGCATCAGAGTAATTTAAAAATGTTTCATTTTATGGGTATTGATCATATCCCTGTTCCAGTACGTGGGGGATCAAACAGTCTCTGACTCAGAAAGGGGGTGGGGGGCGCTGAACACAAATCACTGCAGACAGTCGTTTCAAAATCCAAATATTTCCTTTCTTTATTATAAACACTGCAAATACCTCAACGTTTCACCAACAGTGTAGGCTTTTTCAAGAGATGCCTTTATCTAAATAAATAAATATATACAATTAAAATACTATCCACAAATATCCAACAATACCAAAAAATTATTATTCCCAAACTACTACTGGTGCTACTCACATCCTATTATCATACTGACAGTTGTTCCAGAGTTCATTATTAAATTCTGCGCTTCTTTATTTAAACACTCCTAAAAGTGTAAAAAACATTCTTTTTATCATGTCATATAAAATGCATCAAAACACCTCAATTTATAACTAATTTCTCCCAGCACCAAACACCCTGTAAAAGTGCTTAAAGAAAAAGGACATAGAACATACATAGGATCCAACATTCCAAAGTTTCTATATACGTAATTGTAAATACAGCTACAGTCAGCTTAAACATCAAAATTTCTTGCCATCTCTCATTTCATTTTATTTGTTTCCATTAGTTGTCCCAATGGGTTCTCATTTGTAAGTCAGACAAAAAAAGAGCTTTTAAAAAATTTACAGTAGTGCATGCAAAATTATCAGTCATTTAACTTCACATTTCTTTACTGTAAAATTGTCTTTCTTTAACTTAGTTGCTCATATTTTTCTCTTTAAATATTATCCCCTTTTCCTTTGTACAAACTTAATTTATGCAAGACTGTTAAAAAAAAAAAAAAATACAGATGGTTTCTGTTGTCTAAATTTCCCCTTTTATTATTCCTTTCTTACAGATCAAAACATTAGCCCTCATCTTATTGCTCTCATTTCTTTGTCTGTACTTCAAATGATTGCATATATCAGACACGTGGTCCTCTAAAAGCTCAGGTGAAAGTGAAAAGTCAGTTGCTCAGCCATTGCCGTTTTGCGTTTGCTGTTTTTTAGCTAGTATCCCAAATGACACATTTTGTTTACTCCCATATAGTCACTCTTAACTCTCAGTGTTAGTTGGTTCATAACTTTTATCTCATTTCTCTACTCATGTACTTATTTAAAAGAGAAATCAAAAGAAAAAAGGAAAGAGGAGGTGCTTTTCCTAATTATTGCCGTCTTATTCCATGGTCACAAATGGCAATTTAGCAGTATCGCTCTCAGATCCTCCTGTCCACTTATTCAACATGGTTGTTTCCCTTTCTGATCATATTTGCATTTAACACAAAGAGAAAAAAGTGGTTTAACAATCTTACCCTCATTTCTACAGTTTACCACTGCGTCAGACACTGAGCTGGTTCCCTTATGTACATGCTAACACAGTCACTCTGACTCACTCCCATGTGCTCTAGAAACACTACTCTCAGCTCTCACTATTAGTTTGTTAGTAACTTTTGTCCCATGTCTCTGCTCATGTGTTCATTTGTGGTAAAAAAAAAAAAAACAGAAGGGAAAGTACTTTTCCTAACTGCTGCTGCCTCATATCATGATCCCAAATGTTACATTTTTTTGCTTTTTGGCAATTTAACAGCATCGCTCCTGAATCTTCCTGTTAGCTTATTCATCACTTACATCTCCCTTTTCTGCTCATATTTGTATCTGGGACAAAGAGAAAAAAGTTTAAACAGTCTTACCCTAATTTTAACAGCTTGCTCTTAGCCGTCAGGCGTCAAAGCTGGTTTTCTAAACATGCATCTGGAGACATCGCTCTAGCTTGAACTTCTGTGGCGCTGAAGTGCTTGCGTCATGTGCTAACTTCCTTAAAGGTGTATCACTATTCTTGTCTTAAAATAGACCAACACACGGTCTTCTTTACTATTTTTCTGTCCTATTAAAGATTAGTTTCTAAAATAAATCTTCTCTGTTTCTAAGGACGCAGGGACTGAACTCCCCATACGAGATTCTTTTTTTTTGTTTTTTAAATTCAAAAAGCTTTATTGATTTTCAACTACAGCCACAAATGGCTCATTTTACACACATAATGACATATAACAAACTTAACACTTACAAAACCAGACATCAGAGGAGAAAAAAGAAAAAAAAGGGGGGACCAAACCCCCCCCCCTCCCTTCCATAGTATCAGTATAATATGTTGAAGATGGTGCACCAGTCAAGATAAGGTGCAAGCAGTTATATAGTGTAAAGGGTCTGTAATTTACCCCAAATCTTTTCAAATCTTGGCAAATGGTTATGGACACTAGCAAAAATTTATTCAGCTGAGAGGTTGCAGAGAAACTCCTGTAACCATTCCGAGTAAGTGATGACCTCCATGTCCAGCCAGTGTCGTAGCACCAGTTTCTTGACCGACATTGCTATCAAAGCCAGGTAAAATTTCCGCTCTATAGTAGATACTTGGGAGTAATCCCCAGTTAAACAGACATCAGGAGTAAAGTGTTCAAATATCCCTAGCAAAGGGTCAGCCTTTTGTTGAATGAGGGACCAAAATGGGGCTACTTTAGGGCATTCTCCAAAAATGTGGTATAGGGAGCCTTCATCCTGCATGCAGCGTCTGCAGGTTGAGAAAATGGATCTCCCCCCCTCCCCCATTTTAGCTAGCTGTATTGAAGTGCAGTACATACAGTATTATTGATGATCTGAAACTGCATTGTGGGTGTCCCTCCAAATCCTTGACCAGTTGAAGTCATGCTGTGGAAATTGGGCTTTCCAATAGGCAGAAGCCCCATCGAGCTGAGGAGAAGTTTCAAGAAGTTTCAAATACATCTCTGAAATGGCATGGGATGCAGCTGCTACTAGACTAAGCGACTGCAGAAACTGCCCCTCCTCCACTGGTTCTTATATTATTTGTGTGTATCAACATATGCCTAAGCTGAAATACTTTAAACCCTGAATGTATACCTAGTCTGAATTGTTTAACACTATCTCCTGTGGAAAGTAACTGCCCATTATGTAGAATGTCTGATACCGTAGCTTCTGCTATCTGAGGGAGCCAGGAGGAGCTGATGTGCTTGCCCCCAATTTTGAAGTTAGGATTACCTACTATAGGTTGATTGGGGTCCTGAGTATGTCTGTAAGACATAAAGGTGCATAGTTGTGAATGAGTTTTTACTGAGGACCCTATTGGTGACTTACACAGATCTACCAGTAGCAGTTTAAATGTAGTGTGTAGGAGAGCTCTGGCAGAGAGGACATGAGCCTCAATCAGGGCCTTTTCAATAGCCACAATGGCATATATAATGCTGTGTCCCCATCTCTCTCCCACTAGCCATCTCAGATATTTTGCAGAGTGGCTTGCCCAATAATATATTTTAAATAGGGGGGAGCCGCAGACCACTGCAAATTTTAGGTACTTCCAATTTATGATAGGCTCTGCGAGCTGGTTTACCCCGCCAGATGAAACTGGATACAAAGGAATGCAATCTGGAAAACCAAGTGTGTGGAAGCCATGTATTCAACGTGTTAAGAAGATAGAAAAGGCGAGGCAAAATGTTCATTTTGATCAGAATTATCCTACCCCACGCCGTACGAGATTCTGTATGCATTGCTGTACCATATTGCCTATACAGGACATGTTTCATATATTTAAATACTGATCTTAGCAAGTGTCAGAAGTATAGAAAAAAGACATAAATCACCAGCAATTTTGTTATACAGCAACCACTCATACCTATCAGAGACCCCCATCAGTGTAATACCCGAAAATACTCATTTTATGTCTAAATAAGTTCACTTAAACTTTAAACTCCACTATGTCTTAGTTTCTGTATTGTCCTGCCTGCCATCATCACATCATCTTTTTCTGTTCCTCTTTTTATTTTTTATTCTCTGATGAAGTTACTTCTTTCTGTCTTTTCCCACATTTTATTTACTCTGATATATTTTCATCCAAGAAATATATAATACTCCCATTGTTTATCACTTTTCTTTGTTTCTCCTATCCCCATATTTCCACCAGGTCTCATTCTATCTGATGTTCTACATATATTTATCTCAAGTTTATTCCTATCCAGATCTGAAGTGAATAAACAATTATGGTAGCAGTTCCTATTTATATCTTTATTCAGGCCAGTCCTCGGTTCTAATGCCCTCATTTTGAAAATCCAGCGGGTTTCTGTTTTTTCCACTATTTTATTGAAATCCCCTCCCCTATCTGGTGGTTTGACCACTTCCAGGCCCCAAAACCTAAGTGATGCCCCTGTGTGTCCTGCCTCTAAAAAAATGTTCCACAACTAGAGTTGGCTTTTTATTTCTAATATTGGATTTGTGTTACTGGATGTGTTGTTTTAACGGTCTTATAGTTTTTCCAATATAAATCTTATCGCATGGACACTGCAAAACATAAATTACCCCTGCAGTGTCACAGGTGATAAACTGCATGATGTCATATTCTCTGTTTGTATATGGATGTTTAAAAGTTTTGTTTCTTACTCGTATGTCCACAGGCTGAGCACCTACCACACGGTGTCATGCCTGGAAGTAGGGGTCCCAAGTAAGCATTAAGCCATGTCGGAGGTGGCATCTAGTGCGGATTGATGCATGGGGGGCAGTGGGTGCCGAGGGCCCAGGGCCGAGGCTACCACTGCCCCCCATGTATCAACTCGCATTAGACTCTGCCGCCCGACGAATAACTAATAGCTATGCTGGGCGCGGGTCGGTGGAGGCATCTGGAGGGGTCCCAGTGTACGAGGCGAACAGTGGCACCACGGAGGGGCTGCGCGACCTGTCACCCTGTGCTGTGCTCTCACAGTGCGGTGCACACGACTACGTAGGTACCAATGCGGTCATTACCTGCTTTCCTTGGAGTCGCGCAGATGTCTGCACCCAACTTCTCTGTCGCACTCCTGTGCGAATCGCTGCAGCTGTTGCCGTGATGAGCACCCCGGGAGGTGTCCGGTGAGGACTGTCAGCGCCGGACTCTCGCGCTGTGCATGCTGGGGGGGCATACCTTCCTCTTGCCTCCCGCACACTGCTCCGGTCGTGCCCTGCTCCAGGTCGGCTCTCGCTGCTGCTCCTGGGTCTGGTTGGCTGCCTGTCGCGGATGTCCGCCGCGAGTAGTGCTCCCCCTTGCCCGTTTCCGCCGGCGGATGACTCGCGGTGCTGGCACCTTTCCCTGCTGAGCTTGGTCTCAGTGCTGCTAGGCAGGGGGCTTGGATGGTGACGTACTGCCGGCTGGCACAGCATAAGGCAGTTAATGCCGCGCTCCGGCTACTGTCTCGTGACCCTCCTGCACCTGTCAGACCACGGGATCAGAAGCATGGTATAATTGCCATGTTACAAAAGTAATTTATTCTCTTCATTTTTACCCTGTACATGGTTTGTATGAACCAACCTGTCTTTTAATGTTGCAACTCTTCTCTGAGCTATTATTGGTGGTGGTGTCTGAAAGACATTATTCTCCGTAGGATAATCACTCAGAATGGACCAGTGTCTGTGAATTAAATTATTAATTTCTCTCATTTTGTGGTTATATTTAATGCTAAAAACTGCTGACACCTCTCTTTGTGACTTCCTGTTTCCTTCCAGAACCTCTGTCTGTGTCATATTCTGTATACGTCCTCTAGCTTGGGTTAAGTTCTTTCTATTATATCCTCTCTCTTGAAACCTACGTGTTGCATTCCTAATTTCTTTTTCAGAGTCATATTCGTCACTGCAATTCCTGCAACCAAGAGAAACTGTGAATAGGGAATGCCTTCCACCAAACGATCTGTATTCCCTCCCACCTCCCGGAGAAGGAGAGCAGTCCCTGGGACACTTGATCCTCCTCCTCCTCCTCCTCCTCCCTAGCTGACCCCAGCACCCGAGATCGCCCCCCACGGTCGCTGTCGCGCGCGAGGTGTGGCGTGTGTTTATCAACCCCGCATCACCGGGCCGGCCTTGCATTTGCATTTAAAAACTTAAAAATTAAAAAAAAATGTAACATTCTTTTGCACTTCGAATTTACCTTATTTTTCAAATGTTTGTACTTACTGAGGTATATTTATGAATAATACTTTGTATTACTTGTGATAAAGTAATGATTACAATTATTTATTACGTGTTCTAACGGAGGTCATCAGTGTTGCTTAAGGTCACCAAAACGTTATTTCTTAATTAGCTTCAGCTGTACCAAATTGTCCTGACTTCCTGGCGAAGGCAGACTGCCATGAGTTGTGTTTTTAGGTGCCTAGGTCCTGACATTGTGGGATTGTGAACTTTGCAGTAGATTTTGTCCTAAAACTGTCAAAACAGGCCCAAAAAGTTGGAAATTATTATAGCTTCCCAGTTTGCCTCTATGTCACCTAAGCACACTGATGAGGGCCCTTCATACCATGATAAACAGAAGGAAAGATCTGTTAAAGATGTGTCTGATACTAGGCTTCCTGAAAAAGGGAACTCGGAGGTAGCCAAGCAAAAAAGATTGTCTGAGCAGTCTCAGTTCCTGCAAAAGGAAAAAAAGAGGAACATGTCGCTGCCCCTCCTGTAGAAGGAAAGGAGCCATCAGTGGATAGAACAAAGATGCTCTCTATGGAGGACATGACTAAGGCTTGGCAATTTTTTCAGGCTTTCCAAGCCATGGGCTCATTAACGGGCATGTCAGTTCCTCCTCCAGTCCCTGCCGCACTCCCGGTTCCAGAGAACCAGGGAGCTGATTTTTTTTTTTATCCCTAGGACCTCCTTGTAAATGAGCTTTGCTCAGTGGAGCTTTTGCCTGGTAAAATAAGTCCATGCAAATACAAATTATGAAGAGGAGAAAGATGAAGGGGAACCCATTGAACCAGACAGTTCCCCTGAGCAGGAGTTCAGTTCCTCTCCTAGGGGTCAGGAGGATTTTTCTTCCCACTATGTTTTCATCAGGCAAATGGTGATTACCTTTGACCTCTCCACTCAGGAAACTGTGGAGTATGATGATGAGGTGGAGTTTTTGGATATGGTGGAGTTAACTCCAACCAAGAGGTTGTTTCTGCTGGTACACATCCCCTCAAGAAAGCAATCTAAAGTTATTGTAGACCTCTGCTTCCACTCCAGGGATTAACAGAAAGATTTGAGAAGTACCAACTTGACAGACATGTCGCTGAGTACCTCTGCTCACACCCAAATCATGAAGGGGTGGTCCAGGCTGCTGCCTGCGACAAGGCCCAGGTTCCTCTCTCTACCCAGCCCCCTGGCAAAGATTCTTGGAAGCTGGACAGTGTGGGGAAGATGGTTTGAACCTCTGCCTCCTTGCTGCTGAGGTAGGTTACATATATGGCCTATACTGCCCAGTACAAGAAAGCCCTCTGGAACTCTGTACTGGCCCTGAGTGAGAAGACCTCCGGGGGGCCTGAAACAGGATTTTGCAGATACAACCAAATCTGCCCTTGGTGCAGCCAAGTACTGGTTCCATATGGCAGTGGATACCCATGACACTGCTTCTAGGATCATGGCCCATACCATATCTTTATAAGGAGATTTGCCTGGTTCAGGACTACTAACCTGTCCCAAGACACCCACGCAGAGGCTATGGATTTCCCGTGTGAGAATATGTCTTTGGTAGGTGGCAAAACAGAGGCATACATGAAAAAGGTGGAAGAGTACAAAGTCACCTACAAAAGCAACACTGAGAAAGAAAAGGCATCCACTTCATAAAGGCCTCATTGAAGGGGAGGTAGGGGCAGAGGTTATTTTCCCCTTGCCTTCCTGCCCTACAATTTGTCTCAGACGAAAGGTTTCTTCAGGGGCAGGGGCAGAAGAGGCTTCAAATGGGCTGACCCAACTCCTGCACCAAAGGCTCAGCCCAAGCAGAACCTTTCACAGGTCGATGCAGATCACCCATCCATTGCCAATCGGAGGAAGGCTGGCTCACTTTTTCCAGGAATGGAAAAACATCTCCACAGATTAATGGATCCTGAAAGATTCCCCAGGCTCCAGTTTCACTGAAACTGCAAACCACCCATTCCAACTGAAAAGATTCCGTTGGGGTTGGAAGTCAAAAAGTTGCTGCAGGTGAACGCAGCAGAACAAGTTCCCTACTCCCAGTGGGAAAGGGCCTTTACTCAAAGTATTTTCTCATCCACGAGAAAATTGGGGAGTGGTGACCCATTTTGGATATCAGGTTTCTGAACAAACTCCTGAAAAAGGACAAGTTCAAAATGATAACCTTGGCTACAGTGTTTCCATCTCTTCAGCAAGGGAGCTGGATGGGATCCTTGGACCTGAAGGATGCCTGTTTTCACATCCCAATCAGCCCTAGCCACAGGAAATACCTAAGGTTTAGGCTGGTGTTTAGCCATCACCAGTTCACAGCCCTTCCTTCTGGTTTCTCCTTGGCCCCCAGGGTATTCACAAAGTGCTTAGCCGTGGTGGCAGCACACCTCAGAAGGCATGGGATGCTGGTTTTTTCCCTACCTGGATGACTCGCTGGTCACAGGAAAATCACACCAGCAGACCGAGACCTCTCTTCTACTGACCCAGAGCACCTTGGAAAGTCTGGCATTTCTCATAAATGCTCAGAAGTCCCAAACAGAACCAGTCCAAGTCCTGGAGTTCATAAAAGTAGAATTGGATGCCCTCCATAGGGAGAGCATTCCTGCCTCAGGACAGCGTGGAAAGCCCAGTAAGCATGGCAAAGTTCTTTGTCCTGGTTCAGCCCAGACCAGCAAGGCAATTCCTTCAGCTCTTGGGTCATTTGGCCTCCACCACAACTCTGGTGGCAGGAGCCAGATTTCAAATAAGAGAGGCATCCAGTACCACTTAAGGGCCCACTGGTCCCAAAAGCGAGATTCTCTTTCAAGGCTAGTGTCAGTGATAAAGCCTTTCTTAAATACCTCGGACTGGTAGAAAGAAGAAGGCAACCTCAGGGAGGGAATGCCTTGTCAACAACTGTTCACCACAGTCATACTGACAACAGATGCCTCCCTCCTTGGCTGGGTAGCTCACTTGGGTGAGCAACAGTAAGCGGAGTGTGATTCCCCTCAAGAATCCAGAAAGCATATAAACTTCCTGGAGATAAGGGCAGACTTCCTAGCCCTTCAGTCATTCGCTTCCCAGGTAAACGGCCAGTCTGTCCAGATTAGGACAGACAACACCACTGTCCTGTATTATATCAACAAACAAGGAGGCACAAGATCCTCAAAACTGTGCACAGAGGCTATGAAGATCTGGAATCTGGCTTACTCCATTGAGGTGCAGTTGTCAGCAGTCCGCCTCCAATGAAGGGCCAATGTCTTGGCGGATTCTCCCTCAGCAGGATTAGCCAGAGACATCACGACTGGTCTCTCAACAAGCAGGTACTGGCCACACTATTCAGAAGATGGGGCACACCACAGGTAAGTGTTTGCCTCCAAAGAGAATTACCAGCTCCCTCTCTCTTGTTGCAGGGCTCCAGCAGTGGGCTTAGTTCCCATGGATGCCCTGACCTTCAAATGGTTGGGAAGGTTCCAGTATGTCTTCCCTCTGTTCCCTCTACTTCTAAGAGTTGTTGAAGCTAAGGAGCCAGCTTGCAACCATGATATTAGTGGCCCCAGACTGGGCCAGGCAGGCCAGTTGCTCCCTGCTCCTGGCCCTCTGCATCAAACAACCCATTCGTCTCTCGCAGAGACACAACCTGCTGACCATGTCTCAGGGCAGAATAACGTTTCCATGCCTCAAGCCACTGTGACTCAAGGCCTGGTTCTTGAGGAGTTAAGAGTACTCCGATTTCCACTTTTCAGAGGAGATCCTCAGAGTCCTCAGGATTTCCAGGAAGCATGCTGCTAGAAAGACGTTAGTCGTATGCTTCCAAATGGAAAATATTTTCTCTGTGGAGTGCTCCTAAGCAGGTCAGTTCGTTTCAGGCAGACCCGCCCATACTTTTGGACTACTTGGTTTACCTTCAGACTTTGGTCCTTAGGCCTTCGACCCTTAAAGTGCACCTGGCTGCTGTTTCTGCCTTTGCCTCTGTCTCAGCAGACAATGAGAAAATGGTGTCTTCTCATCCCATTTTGAGGAAAATGTTTAAGGGACTCCTACACCTGTATACTCTGGTTAGGGAACCAGTCCCTCCCTGGGATCTGAACCTGTGTATAGCCAACCTTATGGAATCTCCTTTTGGGCCTATGGCTACTGCATACTTTAAGTATGTCACCTGGAAGTCCGTTTTCTTGGTGGCCACAACTTCTTCCAGGAGGGTGTGAGAGCTGCAGGCCCTCTGCACAGACCCAAACAAAATTATCTTTCACAGAGACAAGGTAGCCCCAAGGACTAACAGGAAATTCCTTCCCAAGGTGATGTCTGAGTTCCATCTAAACCAGTCCCTCACCCTTCCAGTGCTTTTCACAGCAAAGTCCAGCAGCTCTTCTGTAGAAGCTCCACAGTCTGGATGTTAAGATGGCACTTCAAACAACTTAGTCTTGCTGTACTCTGACAAGTGCAGTTAGCCCCAGCCTTTAAACTGCCCCAGAGAACAAAGGGTTAATGTTTCTATGCAGAGCATAGAATGCTGAGCTCGAGCTCAGTTGATGTCTCTGTCTGTTTCTCTTTGAAAACTAACCGTCAGATTCTTTACTCCTCCTCACTGAACAGTCACTCCGGAGATTTCTCCTGCAGCTCGGTTCGAAAGTCTGTTAAAGTGTCGGTTTTTGGTAGGTTTCTAACCAAAAAAGTTTTCCGCATAGTCGGTTCAGTCTGTCTGTGGTACCGTGAGTACTAGATAGGTTTTGTACTGTATTTTCTGTGTGGAACTTGTAAAAAGTGTGAATTGGTTGGACTGAACCGATCATTTGTTTAATTCTTGTGTTAACTTTAGTGTGTGGTTACCGGTCCTTATCGGTTCTAAAAAAAAAATGCGTTTTGATAGGTTTTTTCAAAGACCCATGACATGGTTAGGAACCGATAAGGGAGTCTTGCCTGGCAGTTGCCAAAAAAAGGGTAAGTTTGGTTAGGTTGGCCATGTCTGAGAAACCCAAGAAAAAAATGGGCCCACTGAGTTTCAACACTGCAGTGAATGTGGGGAGGTCTTTGCTAAGGCCGTTCCCCACAGCACCTGTGTTTATTGTCTGGGGTTTGAATACCTCAATTCAGACTGCCAAATTTGCAAAAATTTTCCCAAATCTACCCTTGAAAAGAGATTAGGTAGACTGAGGGAAAAGGAGGCCGAGAAGTCCGCTGACCCGGATGGCTAGCCCGGTTTGGTTCTGACCGAACCAGAACGAGTGCCCTCTGACCAGGGCGATACTACTTCGGGCAAAAGGAGAGCTGATCCCAAGGGGTTGGTTCCAACTAAAAGAAAGCGCAAGGAAAAATCATCTGGTTCGGATCCAGACGTCCATGTTCCGACCGCCGAAGAAATAGCCTGAGCAATTCGGATTGTGGAATTGCTTCACCCGGTTCCAACCGATCCGGCACCTTTTGGCAGGGGCTCGGTTCGGTTGGTTCCCCCAGTTCACGACTATACTCTTGAAGAATTTTATGAACCATCGTTTGAGGAGGAAGGAGAGTTTGAAGATGATGTTGGTGATGGTGAAACTCTAGATGTGCCTGTGGAACCGGACATCTCCCCAGACAGACCTTCAGGTGTATCCCCTCCTAGGCTTTCTGAGTCCCCTTCCCACTTTGTTATTCAGAAAGGTGGCTGAGACCCTCCAGCTTCCTAGGGAAGAGGCAATGGAGGATCAGGAGGAGCCTGATTTTGTAGAAATAATGGACGTCCCAGAGTCCAGCAGACTGTCTGTTCCCCTCCGCAAATCTTTTGGGAAACGGACACAAAAAATTCTGAAGTCTCCCAAATCTATACCGCCTGTGGATAGAAGAATGGACAAGAGGTATACACTCTCAGGCTCAGATACACAGTTTTTATATCAGCAATGCAGTCATGTTGGGGTTGTGCAGACTGCTGCCTGTGATAAGGCAAGCATTCCCTTGGCTTCACCCCCCAGACAAAGACTCCAGGAAGATTGATGCCATGGCAAAAAAGCTGTACATGGCATCTTCCTTGGGACTCAGACAGGCAGGTTGTATAGCCTATACAGCCAGGTACCAGAAGTCCAGGTGGGACACTGTATTGGAACTGGCTAAACAGGCCTCCCCCCAGCTAGCCAAGGAGCTGGAGGCGGTGGCTGCATATGGGATTTGAGGCATCTAAGGTTCAGTTTCATGCTGCTGTGGACTCCAATGATGTGTCATTAAGAGTCATGGCTACATCTGTGGCTCTTCAGAGAATGGCTTGGCTCAGATGTACTAGCCTCTCGCAGGATACCCAGGCTAAGGCCATGGATTTTCCTGTAGTGGGTAATTGTCTGTTTGGGGAGCAGACAGAGAATTACATGAAGAAAATGGATGAGTGCAGGACCACCTACAGGAGTGCTCAGGCCAAGGAGAGGCAGGCAACTCCTCAAAGGCAGCAGTCTAGGGGCAGGGGCAGGCCTTTTCATAGGCCTTTTTACCTAGCACAGGCTTCTTTCCCTTTTTCACAGAGGGGGTTCTTCAGAGGGAGAGGCAGAAGGGGGATGAGCAGGGCTGCATCCACTCCTCAGCCTAAGGCCCCTGCCGAGCAGACACCCTGATGGGCTTGCCCTAGTCGACTCTCCTATTCCAGTAGGGGGCAGGCTGGCTTACTGTGTCCAGGACTGGATGTCTGTTACATCAGACAATTGGGTCCTAGAAGTAGTAAGCCAGGGACTGGTTCTCAGCTTCAGAAAATTTCCAAAGATGAGAGCCAGATCTTTTCCACCTGAAAAACTCTCAGAAACCCTTGCCCTAGAGGCAGAAGTTTCTTCTCTTCTGGCCTTAAGAGCCATAGAGAGAGTACCTGCCCTACAGTGGGGCAAAGGGCTGTACTCCAGGTACTTCCTGACCCCAAAAAAGACAGGGGAGTGGCGACCCATCCTAGACCTAAGATATCTAAACAAACATCTTTTAAAACCAAAGTTCAAGATGGTAACTCTGGGAATAATCCTTCCGTCTCTAAGGCCAAGGGACTGGTTAGCCTCCCTGGACCTCAAAGATGCCTAGTTTCACATTCCCATCAGGTGCTCCCACAGAAAGTACCTCGGGTTCAAGTTGCCCTCTGACCACTATCAGTTCAGAACAATGCCCTTTGGCCTAACCTCAGCCCCAAGGGTTTTCACAAAGTGCCTGGCAGTAGTAGTTGCCTTTCTAAGAAGGCAAAAAATTTCAATTTTTCCATATCTGGACGATTGGCTAATAGTGGGCCAGTCTCCAGACCAAGTCAAGTCTCACCTGCAGGTGACCCAGCAAGTGCTCACTTCTCTAGGATTTCGTCTCAGCCTTCCCAAGTCAGTTCTCGTACCAGTCCAGCTTCTTACCTTTATAGGGGCAGAACTGGCACAGTCTGAGCAAGAGCCTTTTGTCCTCTAGAAAGGGCAAGGGTTCTTATGGAACTAGCCTCTTCCTTCAGCCTTCGGGTATCTTGACCAGCAAGGTATTTCCTCCAGCTCTTGGGCCACATGGCAGTTTCAACAGCAGTGGTCAAAGGGGCAAGATTCCAGATGAGGGATATTCAGTTCCATCTGAGAGCTTTTTAGTCTCAGAGGAAGGATTCCCTTACCAAACTGATCCCAGTGACTCTGATCTTAATCCAAGCCCTCTAATGGTGGCAGGATCAGGACAATTTAAGACAAGGTGTTCCTTTTGCCACTCAGCCTTGTTCAGTGGTCCTTACCACGGACACTTCTCTTCTGGGCTGGGGAGCCCATCTAGGGGCCCTCACTGCCCTGGGGCTGTGGTCCCCCCAAGAATCCCTTCTCCATATCAGTCTCCTAGAGCTCAGGGCAGTTTTTCTGGCCCTGAAAGCTTTCTCTCAGTCAGTACAGAACAAGGTGGTTCAGGTCGGAATGGACACCACCACCACCATGTGGTACATCAACAAGCAGGGAGGCACTCAGTCCACGGCCTTGTGCAAGGAAGCCATGAAATTGTGGTCCCTGGCTTATTACCTGCAAACCTCTCTGGTTGCAGTTCACCTTCCAGGGAAGGACAATGTGCTAGCAGATGCACTGAGCAGGATCTCTCAGGGCCATCACGAATGGTCCCTGGACCCTCAAGTGTTGAAATTTATTTTTTCAAGGTGGGGCACTCCAGAGATAGATCTCTTTGCAGCCCCAGACAATCACCAACTCCCTCTCTTTTCTTGCAGACCTCCAGTCTTGGGCTCAGTCCCCCTGGATGCCCTGATTCTGAATTGGGAAGGGAAGTTTCTGTATGCCTTCCCTCCCTTCCCACTCCTGTTCAAAGTTTTAGTCAAAATAAGGTCTCAGCCTTGCAAAGTGATTCTGATTACTCCAGATTGGGACAGACAGCCCTGGTACCCCCTGTTGCTGTCCCTAGCAGTCCATCTTCCCAGGAATTGCAACCTGTTAACATCCTCTTAGGGGAAGATTTGGTACCCCAATCTTCAGTCTCTCAATCTCAAGGCATGGCTCTTGAAGAGTTAGTTTGCAGATCTGCATCTTTCCTAAGGGGTTCTGGATATTCTCAAAGCTTCTCTAAAGCCCTCCACCAGAAAGACTTATAGCTCCAAATGGAAGAGATTCAGCATTTGGTGTTCTAAGAAGCATATTTCTCCAGATACGATTGGATTGCGTACTGTTCTGGATTATATGGTCCATCTTAATGGCCTCGGCCTCAGACCAGCTACTCTCAAGGTACACTTGCCAGCTGTTTCTGCATTTCTGTCTATGGGGAAGTCTTCCTCACTATCTTCTCACCCTGTGTTCTGTAAATTTTTTTAAAGGATTTCTTCACACCAATCCTCCTTTTAGAGACCCTGCCCCTGCCTGGGATTTGAATGTTTGCATTGCTCAACTTATGCAACCCCCTTTATAGCCTATGTCCTCAGCAGAGCTTAAGTACTTGACTTGGAAAACTGTGTTCCTGGTAGCCATTACCTCTGCCAGGCGTATCAGTGAATTGCAAGCCCTGTCAGTGGAATCTGATTTTATCTCCTTTCACAGGGATAAAGTGGTCTTTAGAACCAATAGAAGGTTCTTGTCCAAAGTGGTTTCAGACTTCCATTTAAACCAGTCTATGTCTCTCCCTGTTTTCTTCACTGATCATTCTTCCCCAGGAGAGAGGAGGCTACACAGTTTAGATGTTAAAAGAGCCCTTAGTTACTACATAGAGCGTACCAAGGGTCACAGGTTTGACTCCCTCCAGTTGTTCCTTACTTATGGAGAAGCAGGAGAGGGCAAACCTGCCATCAAGAGATCTGTTGCCAGGTGGATCGTGTCTTGTATATAATTCTGCTATGAAAAACTGGGAAAAACTCCACCCTCAGGCCTGAGGACTCATTCCACAAGAGGTACAGCTGCTTCCCTAGCTGCTGCCAGGGATATCCCTCTCTTAGAAATTTGTCAAGCAACCACCTGGAAAACAGTCCATACCTTTACCAAGCATTACTCTCTGGATATCCAGGCTAGGAGTGATGCTCAGTTTGGCACAGCAGTACTTCAGAGCCTATTCCCAAAGTAGGTTCTGTCCCTCCTCCATGGAGGTACTGCTTGGTAGTTTGCACTTGTCAGAATACAGCAAGACTTAAAGTTGTTTGAAGAAAAAATTACTCACCTTAGTAATTATGTTTCTTCTATTGGAGTCTTGCTGTATTCTGACCTCCTTCCCTGCCTCCCCTCTCAGAACCTGTTTTTGGTAAGTGGGTGGGCAGGTGCAGTGTCGCACCTCAGGGGTGCTCTTTTTGCACCCTCTTCTTGTGTGGGTGTTTATTTTGTTATATTCCTGTTTGGTTTGGGTTTTGAGTTTTGGGTTTCCTGACTTGAGTCTTCGTTTGGTAGTCCAAAACTTTTTTTTGCCAGTTGGCTATTAAAAATTTTGTTTTACAATTTCCACATAGAATACTATTTGAGTGTTGCTCATAAGAATCTGACGGTTCGCGTTCAAAGGAGAACAGACGAAGACATCAACTGAGCTCGATCTCAGCATTCTATGCTCTGCATAGTAAGGTTAACCCTTTGTTTTCCGGGGCAGTTTTAAGGCTGGGACTAACTGCACTTGTTAGAATACAGCAAGACTCCAATAGAAGAAGCATAATTACTAAGGTGAGTAATTTTTTCATTTGGAAAGTAGGTGGGCTGGTGCAGTGTTGCACCTCAGGCATGCTCCTTTTACACCCTCATCTTTTGTTTGGGTGTTTATTTTATTATATTCCTGTTTGGTTTGGGTTTTGAGTTTTGGGTTTCCTGACTTGAGTCTTCTTTCGGTAATCCAAAACTTTTTTTTGCCAGTTGGCTATTAAAAATTGTTTTACAATTTCCACATAGAATAGCTATTAGAGTTTTGCTCGTAAGAATCTGACTGTTAGTTTTCAAAGGGAAACAGACAGACACATCAACCGAGCTCGAGCTCAGCATTCTATGCTCTGCATAGCAACATTAACCCTTTGTTCTCCAGGGCAGTTTAAAGGCTGGGGCTAACTGCGCTTGTCAGAAAACAGCAAGACTCCAATAGAAGAAACATAATTACTAAGGTGAGTAATTTTTTCTTAGCTACTATCTGGACTGCACTAAGGACCTCAGGTCTTCCCACTCACAGTTTTTCCTCACATACAGTGAAGTGGGCAAGGGCAGATCAGCCTCTAAGATAACTTTTGCTCACTGGATAGTCTCCTGCATCCAGTGTTGTTATAGTAAGGCTGTCAAGCTGCCACCACAGGGCCTCAGGACACACTAAACACGTGGCACTGGTGCCTCTGTGGCAGCTGCAAAGGATATTCCTTTGCTGGAAATTTATAAAGCAGCTACCCAGAAAACAGTACAAACCTTTACAAAACACAGTTGCCTGGATGTGCAATCCAGAAGGGTTGCCAGGTTTGGCACTGCTGTCTCGCAGAACCTTTTCCCTAAAAAGGTTCTGCACCCATCCTCCCAAGTTACTGCTTTGTAGTTTGCATTAGTAAGCATAATGAGGGATTTCTAGGGTTTAAAGAAAAAATTACTTACCATAGTAATAATGTTTCTTTCAAGGGATCCTACACTGTGCTTAACTTTCCCACCCTGCCTCCTCTTCCAGAACCTGGAAAAGGTTCTACAAGAATCAGTTATTGTTTAGTATATATTTGCTTGAGCACTACTTATTGCACTGTCTACAATCAGTTGACTGTGTAGTTTTACTCTTAATTTGACATAGCTTGTCCTGTGGGACCAATCTTTATTGTTTTTTGGTAGTTTTTCACTTAGGTTTTATTAGGGTTAGGGTAGTGAGACTTATGGCCACTGTCCTTCTGGCAGTCAAATTTGACAGTGGAAAGCAGGGTAGAATGCCACCACGTGGCAGAAATTTCAAATGCGTTCTGAGTTCCATAATTTACATACATTCTGCTTTCTCTGGGGCAGCTCAATCCTTCAGGCTGATTTGCTGTAGAAAACATAGTAAGGGATCCCTTGGATGAAACAATATTACTGTGGTAAGTCATTTTTTCTTTCCCTCCAAATGTCACTTCTGCAAATAACATGGAGAATAATGGATGGGTAGGTGGTTATTATGAGAATTTTACACACTCCGAGGTGGATGCCACGTGAACTTTAGAGCGTAAGCTTCTGAGGGGTTTATTAAGGCATCCAACTCTGAGGGTGTGTGTGAAATCTGATGTCTTACTTAGAGAGGGCTCTTGCAGTAGGCAATACATATAGACTGAAGCCAGCAGGCGATGACTACACGGGAAAAATTTCAGCTAGGCAGTGTCTGATGGGGGACCGCCCCCATGAGGTGACCAACGCCAGAGACATCAGTATAAAGGGGTGGTCCCCCACACCCGCCTTCTAGTTCTTTCCCGCCGTCTACTTGTGAAAGTGCCTCACGGTTAAGTTCATTTGCTCGTCTGTCTTATTCACCAAGTTTTTTCACCGGTTTTTCAACTTTTTCTCAGAAAACGCCGTGTATGTCGTCCCTTACACCTTCTGATTTTCATAAGAGCAGGTGCGACTTGTGCAGCTCACAGCTCCCGAATAAGGACGGTCATTCCCTGTGCCTCTTCTGCCTAGGCCTGGATCACCCCATAAAGAAGTGCCAGCACTGTCAGCAATTCAGTGAAGCCACCCATAAATGGAGGCAGCAGTCTCTGGAGGCCCATGTTTTAAAGCAGAAGATGGCCTCCGTGGACAAGGAGCTGAAGAAGCTTAGGCAGGCCTCCACTTCACTTGAGAGACACTGTAAAAAGAAGGAGAAGCACCGGGACTGGGACTCCACTTCAATGGCTACCGCGACTCCTGCTGGAGTCACCACACTACAGGTAACGTCCCACCTGGCGGACCGACCTTCGATGGCCGTCTTGTTGGTTTCCAAGGCAGTGTCGTCCCTCCCATCAGGTTCGCGCTCTGGCCCCTCGGGTGCCTCCAGGATAAAGGAGGCGACTGCTCCTGGGAAGACTGCTGCTACGCAGCCCTCTGGGTCGAGCTGTGTAGGTCAGATGCCGTGCCACCGACATCAGCTCAGACAGCGCCGAAGGAGACTCTGGCTCCCTGGTGGGCTGAGGCCAAGGCTCAACTCACCAGGGCGGTGAAGAGCCATCTCCGGCACCGGCCCTACAGGATCCCTTACTTGAGACTAGAGACTGCCTCCCCGCCGACACCAGAGGTGAACCCTCAGGTGCCAGGGTGGGAGGACAGGCTTCCTAGGTTTGTCCTAGGGTCCGTTCCTCCCCCTTGTCAGGAGGAGTCTTCTTCCTCTTCCTTGGAGACCTCTGAATCAGACCCGGGGGTGCTCTGATCCTGATGACGAGCTGGGCACTCCAGACCTCCCCAGGCCAAGGACTCCTCCGAAGTCCCCTCCAGAAGGTCCTTCATTTCTGGAGTTGCTGAGAAAGATCCAGGAGGTCCACCAGTTGGCAATATCTGGAGCCAGATCCACAGCAGAAGAAGCTCGCTGCCCATTTAGATCTGCCCGAAACTGCTCTGACATTGATTCCACCCTGGATTGAGCCTCATGCTGACCTTGTGTCCACTATCTGGAAACAACCATCCGCGTTAGCCCCCATTCCGAGGAAGGCAGATAGGCTATACCAGGCTCCTGAGGGGTACATTCTCTGAATACACAACCCAAGGCTGACTCGGTAGTGATTAGTGCTGCTCATGGCTGGTTGGCCAATCCGAAATATCTTAGCTCATCTCCACCAGACAAGAAATCCCGTCTTCTGGATCAGTACGGAAAGAAAGTGTATGCTTCTTCCACACTGGGGATTAGGGCCCTTAATTATGTCGCACATATGGGGGACTACCAGAAGACTATCCTGAGTCAGGTGGAATCCAGATTGGACTCCCTTCTTGAGTCTCAGACCAAGCAGGAAGTGGCTGATCTCGTCCGATCTTCCTGTTCGGTCAGTCAGCACATGCTTTGTGCCACCTACGATGCAGTGGGCACAACAGGTCAGAGCTCGGCTTTTGCCGTAGGTCTTTGGCGTCATGTCTGGCTCTGGGTGTCAGGATTGGTCCCTGAAGTGCAATCCGCTATTCAGAATGCGCCTTTCAGGGGTTCGGTGCTGTTCGGTGGGGATGTCAAGGACATCATCACTGACCTGCAAGAGAAGAGCACTGCACTTAAGTCTGTTGACTCTTTGTACAGGCCCCCTCAGGGACAGCATCACCCTTTTCACAGAGTGTTCTCGGCCTGAAGTGAAACCTCATTGCAAGCGGGCCAACAAACGTCGGGCTCCTCCGCCTGCCAAGTCCCCCTCCCGCCCAAAAAAGCAGCGGGAGCTTCAGCCACAACGATGCTTCACACCTCTCCTGACTCCTTTCCTCTCCCACAGCCTCTGGATCCCCCAGAGAAACCAGTAGGAGGGAGGTTCTCCTTCCATCTACCGGATCGAGAGAGGATTACATCAGATGATTGGGTGCTCCAACTGATAGCAGCAGGACACTCAATCGAGTTTCTTCAGAAACCACCCCCCAAGTCTTCTTACTCTCCAGAACATCTTCCTCTGGTCCTAGAAGAAATTTCCTCCCTTCTCTTGAAGGCCACGATAGAGCCTGTCCCCTCCCACCTTTGGGAGACAGGTTACTATTCCTCTTTCTTCCTAGTTCCAAAGAAAACAGGTGACGTGAGGCCCATTCTATACCTCAGCTCCCTGAACATGTTCGTGGAGTACAAACATTTCAGAATGCTCTCCCTGCAGAACCTTCTGCTGCTTCTTCGGCCGGGACAGTGGCTGTGTGCTCTGGATATGAAGGATGCCTACCTGCATAGCCCCATCCACCCCTCCCACCACAAATTCCTTCAGTTTTCTTTTCAGGGGGACCACTACCAATTCAAGGCCCTCCCATTTGGTCTTTTCTCAGCTCCCCAAGTATTCACCAAATGCTGTTCTGTGGTATCGGCCCACCTGCATACTCGGGGAGTGCAGGTATTCCAGTACCTGGACAACTGGTTCCTGGCAGCCCTGTCCAGGGAGGAAATTCTTTGCTCCCTTTCCTTTACCCTGCAGGTTTTTACCAGCCTGGGTATCACCATCAACCAGGCCAAGTCCTATCTGGTCCCTTGCCAAAGACTCCAGTTAATCGGGGCGATCCTGGACACGACCATTGGCAAGGCCTTTCTGCCTCCGGACATGGTGGACACCCTCCAATCCCAAGCAAATCTCTTGTTCAACCGCTGAAGGGTCAGTGCCAGGTCAGTACTTCACCTTCTCAGGCTCATGGCGGCTGCTATTCCGACAGTCCTGCAAGCTCGGCTCCACATGAGGATTTCTCAATGGACACTTCTGTCTCAGTGGGACCAAACATTGGACGACCTGGACCAGGAGGTTCTGGTCTCTGATCCTGTGGTCCGGGACTTGGAATGGTGGTTGGTGCAAGAGACCCTTTGCCGAGGAATTCCTTTCTGTTTCAAACCCCCCTCCCAAACATTGACAACAGATGCCTCGGGAGATGGCTAGGGAGCCCATCTAGGATCTCACAGGACTCAGGGCTCCTGGTCCAGACTCAAACAGACTCTTCATATAAACGTACTCGAGCTCAGAGCCATTCTGTACACTCTCCAGGCTCTAGACTTTTGCGTTCTTCCCAGGCATCTGACAGTCCAGACTGAGATCATGTGCGTGGTCTGGTACATCAACAAGCAGGGAGGGACTCGTTTCTACCCTCTCGCAGGGAAGCACTGAGAGTGTGAAGTTGGGCTGTTCAACGCGATATTCACCTGATGGCAGTTCATGTTCCGGGAGTGGAAAACACACTGGCAGACTACCTCAGCCAGTCGTCCGCCAAAGCCCATGAATAGGAACTGGATCAAGGAGTGATAGATGACATCTTCCTGCGCTGGGGAACCCCTCAGGTGGACTTGTTCGTGTCCCCTCAAAACACAAAACTACCCGCCATCTGCTTGCTCGCTCCAGGGTGAGGCATTTTCTGGTGGGATGCTCTGTCTCTCGACTGGAAGGACAGATTCGTCTATGCCTTCCCTCCAATTCCCTTAATTCCAAGGGTCTTACACAAACTCTGTTCAGAAGGAGCCAGGATGATCCTCATTGCTCCATTCTGGCTCAGGCAAGTTTGTTTCTCTCTTCTGCAACAGTTTTCAGAGGAACCTCTGCTTTCTCTTCCTCTGTCACAGCACTTACTGACCCAGGATCAGGGAATCCTGGTTCATCCAGGTCTCAAATCCTTTCAGTTGCATTCATGGCTCCTGCAGATGTACCTCAAGCCCGGTTCAGGGTTTCCCGGCTCGTCGCAGATATTCTGATGGAGGCCAGAAAGCCATCCACTAGATCCACCTACACCATGAAGTGGAAACATTTTTCGATTTGGGCCTCTTCAAAGGACTTCGAGCTTTTCTCTTGCCTTGTCAAGAGAGTCTTAGACTACAGGTGTCATCTCTTTGACCTGGGTCTCAGCCATTCCTCTTTGAAGGTCCACATGGCGGCCATCTCAGCCTACCATGTTCCTATTGGAGACAGGACTTTTGCGCAGCTGGAAGTCTCTAAAACTTTTCTCACAGGGGTCCTCCACTTAAGGCCCCCCATCCGAGTTCCTGCTCCCCCTTGGGATCTGAACTTTGTTCTCGAGAAACTTACTTTGCCTCTTTTTGAGCCAGCAGCTTCAGTGGACTTGAAGTTCCTCTCTTGGAAGACTCTCTTCCTAGTGGCTGTTACTTCAGCTCGTCGAATTTCCGAGCTCCAAGCCCTAATGTGCAAAATTCCTTATTTGATTTTTCACAAGGAATGTGTGGCTCTGCACACCAACCCTAAGTTTCTCCCTAAGGTGGTAGCGGAATCTATGCTGAATCAATCCATTGAACTTCCCGCTTTCTTTACGCAAAACTCCAATCAAGTGGAGGGTATCTGTTGCATACTTTGGGTGTTCCTAGGATACTGAGATACTACAGCAACAGGACTAAGGATCTCAGGAAATCAGACCAACTTTTTGTCTCCTTTGCTCACAAAAGCGAGGGCAATACAGTTTCCAAGCAGTGCTTCTTGAAGTGGTTGGCCCATTGCATCATCTTCTGTTATGACAAATACCACAAGACCCTGCCGGGTCAGGTCAGAGGTCACTCCACCAGAGGAGTCGCTGCCTGTGCTGCTTGTTTCAGGAATGTGTCAGCGGCAGATATCTGTGCAGCCGTGACCTGGACTTCTGTCCACACCTTTATGAAACACTACAGTTTGGACATTGCCTCTCGCTGCAGAGCAGGCTTCGGGTTGGCTGTTTTACAAGGTCTTCTCTTTTAGACCCTTACAGCCGGAGGTTCTATGGGTGTGTAGTGTTCCTCCTCTCGAGTGCTTTTCCTTGTTCCAGACTGCTTGGGATTCAGTCCTATATGTAATTACCCACTGCAAGAGCCCTCTCGAAGTAAAATAGTACAGTTATGTAAGAACTTACCATAACAGTAGATCTTCGAGAGAGGCTCTTGCAGTAGGTAATGCCTTCCTGCCCTCCATCCCCCTTAGCTTTTTTCAGATCCTTTTCCAGGAAGGGAAATATCCGCTTCTCTCTCATCTTGCCTTTTCAGCCTTTGGCGGGAAAGAACTGGAAGGCAGGCGTGGGGGACTGCCTTTTTATACTGACGTCAGTCATCTGACGTGGGGGCGGTCCCCTGCCAGAGACTGCTAGCTAGAAATTTTTCAGTGGGGTCCTGAGGCCTGCCAGCTTCAGTCCTGTATGTAATTACCTACTGCAGGAGCACCTCTCGAAGATCTACTGTTATGGTAAGTTCTTGTGTAACTGTACTTTTTGACTACCTACCTATCCTTTATTTTATATAATTGTTGGCACTTGTTTTTTCGCCACAGCGGTGATATAAAATAAAGATAGCAGCGGGCCAGTCGGGTTTCACTGTGGTCCGTGGCTCGTGATAAAAGGCTTTTTTTTTTTTTTTTTAAGTCAGCTGCCTTTTTTGTTAACTCAGACCCTCTACAAAAAAAACTGCTCATTTGTTTTATTACTGCCACTGAGTTGAAGTGCAGCAAACTGTGGAACCGTGGCGAAAGGCTGACGGCACGCAGGACAAGATTGTGGCAGGTGCATGCACCAAACTAGGAAAACTGATCGTGTGTTCATCATTATAACCAGCTGGTTATAACGCTGGGTAACAAGCTTCCTGAATTAGTGGCCTTGATGGAGGAGGAACATCTGGATATCATGGCAGTCACAGAAACATGGTACACACAAAACCATGACTGGGACATAAACACACCAGGATACACTGTCTACAGGAGGGACAGGGAGGGTAAAAGAGGAGGAGGAGGAGTAGTTCTTTACATAAGGGAAGGAATAAAAGCAACAGAACAAAAGGGTAAACAGGGAGGAGAAGAAGCACTGTGGGTAAATTTGGAGACAGGCAATGGCACCACAATATGCACAGGGGTTGTATACAGACCCCCTTCTCAGGGGGAGGAAATGGACAGGGAAATGATAGAAGGTATACTTAGAATGGCAGAAAAGGGAGATATTGCTGATGGGTGATCTGAATATGCCAGATGTTAACTGGAGTGCAGTTGCAGCCACCAAGAGTGCAGTTATTCTAGATGCCCCACAGGGGCATGCCTTAGACAACTAGTACTGGAGCCCACCTCGAGGGAGCAATATTAGACTTTATTCTCTCAAATGGAGATAGAGAGAGGATCACAGATGTAAAAGTGGGTAGCCATCTGGGGAACTAGCGACCCATCGAACAGTATGGTTCACAATAAACACAGCAGAGTTGGTTTCACAAAGACAAAAGTACTGGACTTTAGGAGGGCTGACTTTGCTAAAATGGGTGAGTGCCTAAGAATGCACCAGCAAATGGGCAGGAAGGAGGGTGAAGAACAATGGGAATAATAAAATTGCCATCACAGAGGTAATAGCCTTTGTGTGAAGCAAATAAATAAAACAAGACGATGTAAGAAACCACTATGGTTCTCAAAGGAAGTGGCAGTGAAGGTTCAAGAGAAAAGAAAGCATTCAGGAAGTACAAGGAATCTCTGAAGAGCAGGACAGAGAACTGTATCAGTTAAAGCAAAAGGAGGCTGGGAAGGCAGTCAGAACAGCAAAGGCCCAAACCGAGGAAAAGATAGCCAACTCAGTTAAGAAGGGGATAAAACCTTTATAGGTACATCAGGGAGCAAAGGAAGACCAAGGAGGGATAGTGAGGCTTAATAAAGGGAGGGAGGGTGGCAGAGGGAGACTATGAAAGGCAGAGATACTAAACAAATATTTTTGCTCAGTATTTACAAATGAAGAGGGGGAGGTACATAAAACAAACAGTAGTAACACTCTGGATACAGAAGTTGATACCAGCCCATTTACAGAAGAAAGGGTTCTGAAAGAACTCTTAAAACTGAAGGTGGACGAAGCAATGGGGCCTGATGGGATTCATCCCAGAATTCTAAAAGAACTAAGGGTAGAACTAGTGACACCACTGACTATCCTCTTTAACAAATCATGGGAGGATGGGGTGGTACCTGAGGACTGGAGGAGGGCAGATGTGATTCCCCTTCACAAAAGTGGGAGCAAGGCAGAAGCAGGAAACTACAGACCTGTTAGTTTAACCTCAGTGATAGGGAAAATGATGGAATCACTTCTGAAGGAAAGAATTGTCGAGTATCTAGGAGGCCAGAGGCACAGGACCCTAGGCAGCATGGATTCACAGCGGAAGGTCATGCCAGACAAATCTGATAGATTTCTTTGACTGGGTGACCAAAGTAGTAGATCAGGGAGGGGCTGTGGACATGGCCTACCTAGACTTTAGCAAGGCATTTGACACAGTCCCACAAAAGATTAATATACAAGTTAGCCAGCCTGGGAGTGGGTCCCAAGATGACAGCCTGGGTAAAGAATTGGCTGGAGAATAGACACAGAGAGTAATAGTAAATGGAGTCCACTCAGAAGAAAGGAGGTTACTAGTGGGGTACAGTAGGTTCAGATTAGGACTGGTCCTTTTCAAGTGTTCTTTATAGTTTACATTATGGAAGGACTGGAAGGAAAGTATGTCTCTTTGCAGATGACACTAAGATCTGCAACAGAGTTGATGCACAGGGTGGGGTGGAAAGGATAAGAAGGGACTTGGCAAGGTTAGAGGAATGGTCAAATGTATGGCAGCTTAGATTCAATGCTAAGAAGTGCAAGGTGATGCACCTGGGAAACAAAAACCCAGGGGAAGAGTACACAGTGGGGGGTGAGATACTAACAACAACAAAAATGGAAAGGGACCTGGGGGCAGTCATATCAGATGACCTAAAGGTGGGCAAGCAATGTGAGAGGGCAGCAAGGAGGGCTGGGGGGATACTGGGATGCATAGTGAGAGGCATCACCAGTAGAAAACAGGAAGTTATTATCCCTCTGTACAGACAGCTGGTGAGACCCCATCTGGAGTACTGTGTGCAGTTCTAGAGACCCAATCTCCGCAAAGACATGGACAGGATGGAATCTGTCCAGAGGAGGGCAACTAAAATGGTGCAGGGTCTGCACCGGAAGACATATAAAGAGAGACTTAAGGAGCTTAATATGTATAGCCTCGAGGAAAAGAGGGAGAAGGGGGACATAATAGAAACTTTCAAGTACCTCAAGGGAATCAACAAAGTCCAAGAGGGTAGCATCTTTCAAAAAAAAAAAGAGGTGTGCAAGAACAAGAGGGCACAATTTGAAGATGGGGGGGTGGCTCAGAGGTAATTTAAGGAAGTATTTTTTCACAGAGAGGGTTGTGGATGCATGGAACGGCCTTCCGGAGGAGGTTGTGGAGTCAAAATCAGTGGTGGAATTCAAGCATGAATGGGACAGTCATAAGGCAATTCTGGGGGGTGGGGGTAAGAAGAAGTAGGCTGCTGGTTAACTAGGATCTGCAGCTTATCCAGTAGGTAGGGAAATGGGCAGACTGGGTGGACCAAGCGGTCCTTATCTGCCGTCAAATTCTGTGTTTCTATGTTTCTATAACATCAGAATTACAACCTGGTTTCCCTATGGGGAAAAAAGGAGCACCAGTTATTATAGATGCTCAACGCTGAATTCACGTTCTTGGATAAAGTGATGTTACACATTCTGTTACCTGTCTGCAAAACTACATTCAAAGCAGCCCATCTGCAACACAATTAAAGTAACACTTCTCCCCCAGATCCACACAGAATAGGTAAATGTAATGAAAGTGAGTCCCGAACAGTGGTACAAAAAACAAACTAAGCAGTAACCCTGTAAATGAAGAAATGCCTAATTGTAGTGTAACAGTCCCTTAAGTAGCTGCTTTAAGAAGACACACGCTTGCAGTTTTCAAATAAACAGCTATATTTACTTAAGAAAAGAAGAAAAAAATTGCATGTTTGTTGAGGAAAACAGACTGCTTTCCTAAGCACCTTGAACCAGCATCATAGAGAGAACCTGCACCAGGGTTAACAGCACAGGATTCACTATATGTAACGGGCTATGTAAAAACTGGACATAATTTTGATATCTGCTAAATTTTAATAGTCTACTGCACTCAATTTTTAAAAGGGTTTCTCCTAGCTAAGTATTATAACTCATTAGACATGGGTGCGTGTGTGTAACTCGGTGTTAGTTTGAGCTTATGAAGCAGAGTAGAATAAACCACTTGGCCATGCACATTGTGGTGTGTTTTACCCCCATCTTCAGTTGATGGTACCATCACCTTCTTCAGGAACCCATGCGTAATCCTCTGTATACTGGTAATCGTACCTACTGTAGAGCTTCTTCATGTGTGTTCTGGGGTACGTTCGTTTTTTTATTGAAGGTGGTGGTCATCCTGAGGACTCCTTTGCTTCTCTGAGGTTTCCCTATTACTTTCTAATATTGTGCCGGTGTTTCCACTCTTACTCCCCAATCATGCTGTTGCATTCATTGAGCATGTGTGACAGGCAGCTTGTATGTTTCCCCTTTAGTTTCTAATTTTGTGATAGGATTTTCTCTCTTGTGAGCACTCCCAGTCATCCCATGTAAATTAACCTGTGCAGAGTAACCATTTGTCTTAATGTATTGTTTTGCCTAGTAAGCAATGTACAGTTTGTCTTTAAGCTGTGTTTCTGTTTTGTACTAACGTGGAGCCTTTGCAAAGGAGTCATCAACTCAAAGGATTGTAATTCTGAAATTTCAATAAAATAAAAAAAAAACATAAATAAAATACTGCCACATGCATTGAGCTAATGTAACCGGCTGAAAGCAACCTGTAAGAGTCATTTGGTTAGGGACAGTAATATAACACTAGCATATTTTCCAATCCAAATTCTCTGTAATCAGTTTTTCACAAATAAATGTGGACTGCAGCACGTAAACTTTTAGAAATGTATTGGAGAAGACTAACTGTGCAGTGCAAATAATGGGAATGTCACTTACTGTTTTAGTTTTACACATATACCATGATCAGCATAATTATTCAATTTTAAATAGCAAGCCATTTAACTTATCATTTTTTTGTAAATAACTTTTCATCACCACTAGATACCTCTCCTCCAGTGACATTTGTTCCACCACCAGTTCATCCTTTCTCTAAGAAAACTGGTCCACCACCAGTTTCCCCTTCTCATAAGAATATGGAATGTGTGACAAGAAGAGAACTTCTACAGTGTGAGTATTCTGTAATGGAAATTATGAACTGTTCTGTAACTCATAATACATGATTTCATTCAGGTAATGCATTGATATACTTTTTTTTTCCCTTCATGACTTACTGCATGTTGTACATTAGTAAAGATGGAACATGTAAGGCTCAGTAGGTGTCGCTGGTGAACCATCTGGTAAGTGCTGCACGGTACACATGGAGCATCGCTGGACTATTTCATGAGTAGCTTTACAAGTAGGGAGTAACTGCAAACTGCCAGAAGCCACCTATTAGCCCCTGAGGAGAGCTTCTGCTCAGCCTACTACACAACCCCTGATTAAAACCCCAAGAATCCCTCACTGTGCTTAACCACTACAAATCAGCCTGCTGATTTAAGCTGCCCCAGAGAGTAGAATTTTATGCTAATTATGGAATCTTAGAATGAAATTCAGATGTCTGCTGTGTGGTCACACTCCATTCTGTCCTCTAACGTCAGATTTATTTCTCCGCCTAAGGAAGAAGTCATCCCGAAGAGCCCTTCTGATTCTTCAGTGCTGTTGCGGTTTTGTTTTGATACTTATTTTAGAGTTTATTATTTAGTTTTTCGACTCTCTGCATTAGGGTTGTTTTGTGGTATTTTAAATTGTTTTTACTTCTTTATTCTCCAGTTCTTGATCAGTTCCTTGGAACCAGAGAAAGACATTGGAGTCACAGTTTTCCCACTCTGGGAACCACTAGTTTTCTATTATATATTAGCAAAAAAAATAAACCCTATTTTTCTCTCTCTTTACTACTTTGCAATTGCTGTTTGACCTGGTTCCTTTTTTTTTTTTGCAGGAACCAAGATGCAATTGGAGTTTTTTTTTTAAATCTGAAGTTTAACACTAAGTTAGCAGTTCGGTCTTTTTGTGGAACTGAACCCCAAACAGGTTTTTTTCAGTTACTGGAATAAAAACCGATTTTGGGCTTGTTTCGATTGGCATGACTGACAGACCCAAAAGGAAAACGGGACCCACAGGCTTTCAAAATTGTAAAACTCGTTTCAGACTCCCTGCTAGGGTGTCTTGGCCCATATCATGATTTCTCTAATTGTGAGCTCCGCATTAAGTTTTGCCCTAAAAGTATTGAAAAAATGGCTAAAAAACTGGAAGACTTTATGGCTTCTCAGTCTGCCTCAATGTCACCAAAAGGCTCAGATGAGGGTTTAGCCCTTCACTGTAATCAGGAGGACAAGTCTGCTGAGGATGGATCAGAAACCAGGGTGTCTGAACAGGGGAACCCTGAGATCAGCAAACATAAAAGAGCCTCTGAGCGGATACCAGAGACAATGCCTGCAAAGAAAAAAAAAACATGTGCCACCTGTGACTGTTTCTTCTAACCTCCCTGGCAATCGCTCCTGTTCTTTGCACCTCTCTGCTATCCCGACCTCTCTCCCTAACCCTGGTCCATCACCTTCCTCTCTTACCCTCCTTCAGCTCCCTTCCCCTCTCCCTTTTCTAATCTGCTCGCCCCGCCCACTGTTGCACAAGTTCCCCTATCCTTGCCTCCCACCCACCTCTCTTTCTACCTCCCTCTAACTTACCCCTCTGCGCCTACTCTCTGTCTCTCTCTCTCTCTTCCCACTTTCCTGTGCTACCTGGCACAACTGGCAGCACCTCAGTTTTTCCACTCCGCCTTTCCCTGTAACAGTGCCCTTCTGGCAGCTTTAATTCATGTAAATATTGTTATTGTGACTCATCATTCTTAAATGTATGCTTGGTTCTGTTGTTCTGTTAATTATGTTACCTATAGCTTTTAGATCATGTATACCCTGTACTGAAATTTGTATTCCAACTGCTTGCCTGCTGATCTCACATAAATTGTACTTCTATTCTTTGTATACTGACGTGGAACCTTTGTAAAAGAGTCATTGGCTCAAAGGTATTTATCTGAAATTCTAATAAAAAATTTTCTGCCCCTCCCCCGAAGAAGGAAAGGAGACGTTTGTGGGCAAGTATAAAATGCCCTTAGTAGAGGACATGACCAAGGCATGGCAGTTTTTCCAAGCCTTCTAGGCTGTGGGATCGCTCATGGGCATGCCTGTTTTCCTTCCCCCAGTTCCAGTACCTATCCTAGTACTGGAGGAGGAAGGGACTGAGTTTTTCTGTGATGAAAAAGAGGAGGAGAGAGAACCTGTTGAGCCTGATGGTTCCACGGAACAGGAATTTGGCTTCCCTCTTCGTGCTCAGGATAATTTCTCCTCACGTTACTTCTTTGTAAGGCAAATGGTTAACACCCTCAACATCTCTACCCAGGAGACAGCTGAGAATGAGAACAAGGTGGACTTCTTGGATGTGATGGGGCTAGCCTCTGCCAAGAGGTTGCTTCTACCCATTCACAGTTCACTTAAGAAGGCAGCCTGTAAGCTCATTCAGACTCCCACCTCCACCTCTGGTATCGATGAGAAGAGGAAAAAAATACCAGGTGGACACCAGGGTGCTGAGTACCAATATTCTCACCCTGACCATGATGAGGTGGTCCAGGCAGCAGCCTGTGGCAAGGCTGAAGTTCCCCTCTCTGCCCAGACTCCAGACAAGGATTCTAGGAAACTGGATAACATGCAGAACAAAGTTTCTACCTGAACTTCCCTGCATTTGAGAGAGGCAGCTTACATGCGTACACAGCCCAGTACCAGAAGGCTCTGTGGAACTCCATTTTGGCTATGAGCAAGAAAGCACTTGGTGAATTGGCACATGATCTAGCAGACACTGCTAAGACTGCTATAGATGCCACCAGGTACCAGTTCCACATGGCAGTGAATGTGAATGGCACTGCCTCCAGAGTTATGGCTCATGCAATGTTCCTGAGGAGGTTTGCTTGGCTCAGAACCACCATCCTCTCCCTGGACACGCCAACAAAGGCAGTGGATTTTCCCTGGGAAGGAAATTGTTTGGTGACAAGACAGAGGTATACATCAAAAAGGTGGAGGAGTACAAAGCCACTTACAAGAGCAATACTGAGAAGGAAAAGGTCACCACTTCCAGCAGGCCTTATGGAAGGGGAGATAGAGTTAGGGGATACTTTCCCCGTGGTTTCCTCATCTGTGATTTCTCCCAGCTAAGAGGTTTCTTCAGAGTCAAAAGGGGCTCCAAGTGTGCTGACTCAACCCCAGCACACAAGAGCCAAACTAAGCAGAACCCCTAACAAGTTGGTCCATGTCACATATCCCTTGCCAGTAGCGGAGGGCTGGCTCATTACTTCCAGCAGTGGAAAAACATTACCACAGACAAGTGGGTCCTGGAAGTAGAGAGCCAGGGACTAACCATGCCGTTCAAAAGATTTCCAAGACTACAGGTTCACAAAAACTTTGCACCCATCCCCCCACCCCAACATAGAAAATCCTGTTAGAGTTGGAGGTAAAGAAGTTGCTGAAAGCAAATGCAGCAGAAAGGTCCCTCCCTCACAGTGGGAAAAGGGCCTCTTCTAAAGGTACTTCCTTACCCACAAGGAAAAAAGGGAGTGGGTGACCCATTTAATATCTGAGATTATCTGAACAAACGCATGAAAAAGGAAAAGTTCAAGATGGTAACCCTGGTATCAGTAATTTCAACTCTTCAGCAAGGGGACTGGCTAGGGTCTTGGGACATGAAAGACATGTATTTCCATATTACAATTAGGCCCTGTCACAGAAGATACTTAAGGTTCAGGGTAGGGAATGGTCACCACTAGTTCACAGCCCTCCCTTTCGGACTATCTTCAGCTCCCAGAGTATTCACAGAGTGCTTGGCCGTAGTGGCAGCACATCTGAGAAGACAGAGTGTGGTGATCTTCCCTTATCTCGACGACTGGCTGGTCGCAGGGAAGTCACACCAGGAGGCCAGGACCTCTCTCCTTCTCACTGTACACCCTGGAGGGGCTGAGCTTCATAATAAACACTCAAAAGTCCCAGACAGAGCCAGTGGAAGTACTGGACTTCATAGATGCAGAATTGGGTGCCCTTCAAGGGAGGGCTTTCCTCCCTCAGGAAAGACTACAGAATCTGGTAGACCTGGCATCATTTTTCAGATTAGTCCAACCCAAGCCTGCGAGAGACTTCCTCCAGATATTAGGCCACATGGCCTCGTCCACACCAGTGGTAGCTGGTGCCAGGTTCCAAATGAGAGACATCCAGCACCACCTAAGGGCCCATTGGTCCCAAAGGTGAGACCCTCCTTCAAGGCTGGTGCCTGTGTCAAAGTCTCTCTTAAGGACACTGGATTGGTGGAAGGAAGAGGGCAACCTCAGGGAGGGCATGCCCTTCCTTTAGCAGTGACTTACAGTAGTTAACTACAGATGCCTCCCTCCTGGGCTGGGGTGCTCATATGGATGACCTAACAGTAAGTGGGGTGTGGTCCTCTCAGGAGTCCCAGGAGCTTATAGACCTGCTGGAGCTCAGAGCTGTTTACCTGGCTCTACAGGCTTTCACCTCCCATGTCAGGAGTCAGTCAGTCCAGATCAGGACAGACAACACCACTACCATGTACTCCATCAACAAACAGGGAGGGACAAGATCTTCAAAGCTGTGCACAGAGAGTGAAGATCTGGAATCTAGCTTATTCCCTAGGTGTGCAGCTGTCAGCAGTTCCCTTGCCAGGAACGGGCAATGTCTTGGCAGACTCCTAAGCAGAATCAGCCAGGGACATCACGAATGGACCCTGAACTAGCAGGTGTTGGCTGCAGTGTTCAGAAGGTGGAGTACAATGGAGATAGACGTGTTTGCATCTTGGGAAAACCATCAGCGTCTCCAGTTTTGTTGCAGGCCCCCTTCCATGGGCGTGATTCTGTTGGATGCCCTGACTCTAGACTGGACAGTGAGGTTCCTATACGTCTTCCCTTCCTTCCCACTCTTGCTGAGAGTGTTTTTGAAACAGAGAGGGCAGCCTGCAACCATGTTTCTAGTAGCTCCAAACTGGGTCAGGCAGGTTTGGTACTCTCTGCTGCTGTTCCTCTGTCAAACATCCCATCACCCTTCCCATGAGATACAATATGCTGCCCTTGTCTCAGAGCAGGATAGCTTTCCTAGGTCTCCAAACTCTGCGTCTCAAGGCATGGTCCCTGAATAGCTAGAGTTCTCAGGTTTTAACTTTTCTGAAAAGATTTTGGAAATTCTTAAAGTTTCCAGGAAATCAGCAACAAGGAAAACCTATGCGTCCAAGTGGAAAAGGTTTTTCCTGTGGGCTTCCCCTAAGCATTTTGGTCCTTTACAAGCAGACCTGCCCACGGTCCTGGACCACCTAGTCCACCTTGAATCTCTGGCTCTTAGACCCTCAATCCTAAAGGTGCATCTGGCAGCAGTGTTAGCCCATGTTTCAGCAGGTAACTGGAAAATGGTGGCTTTCACATCCCATTTTCAGAATATTCTTTAAAGGACTTCTTCACTTGCATCTTCCTGTCAGAGACCCAGTCCCACCTTGGGATCTGAACCTGTGCATTTCGAAGCTCATGGAGCCTCCTTTCGAGACCATGGCTACCGCTGATTTAAAATATGCCTCTTGGAAAACAGTATTCATGGTGGCCATAACTTCTGCCAGAAGGGTGTGCAAGCTGCAAACCCTCTTCACAGACCCAAATTAAGTAATTTTCCATAGAAAAAAGGTGGTCTTAAGGACAAACAGAACATTCCTCCCTAAAGTGGTACCTGAATTTCACCTGAACCATTCCTATTTTTTGAGAATAAAGAATCTACTAACTCATGAAGCTAAGGTTAAGCTAATCCAAACCACATTTCTACTTCTGTTGGACTATGCTGACCTTACCTACGGGCAGTGCGCTACCACTACTCAGTCCAAGTTGGATGCATTATAACATCAGGCCATCAGATTCATCACGGGAGCACCTTGCCGCACTCACCACTGCACACTCTGTGCCATCATGGGGTGGCCTTCACTCAGTCTCAGACAACACAGGAATGCAGTGCTTTGGACAAACAGAACTATAACCAAAAAACTCCCGCGGTACATTTCAAAGTGCTTGCCTGTCTCACCCGTAAACAACTACGTACTAAGGAGTCTCTCCTACATGCCTCTGGTAATTTCAAAGGTCAGGACGTGCTTTGGAGCCACAGCCATAAGTTATGCTCTGCCTGTAATTTCAAACAATATGCAAAAAACCCTAAAACTAGTATCTCCGGTAAGCATGACCTTATTTAGGACCCTGATCCAGCGTAAAATTTCTGAATCATGCGATTGGCAACCTTAAGTGCATTGGCCTCAAACCCTGATAGCTCTACGCAGAAGGGACACCCCCTCTGTAGCTCCCACTCTTCAATTCTGTGAGTCCCAGGGGCTCCCCGCCCTGTCCCCACCTCAGACCACAGTTCTTGCCCCACCTTCCCTTCCCCTTCCTGCTACCCTTGTCACCCCCCCCCACTCCTCTCATCTCCATAATTCCTAACCCCCTTCCCTTGTCACAGGTGATTAATATATTATACTGTCCTTAACCAAGTGTCATGTATACTCATGTAAATCTGTTATTTATTGTTAATTGTCTAGTCCAAAATGTATGTTGATGAACACTGTATTCTAGGGACATGGATATGTTGTTCATCCACACTTATTGGCAGGTATCCTTGCCGCTTTTAATCTTGCCGGAAGGTCTTCAAGCTTGCTCCTCCCACCCACCCGGGTGGTATAACTCTCGGCTCCGCCCCATGACGCCAGATCTTCCTTACCGCTTGGAAGCTCAGGTTCCCTCCTTAACGCTCTGCGTTTGAGACTGGTTCCTATTTCTCCGTTTGCGGATTTAAAAATAAATTTGCGAAAAAGACTTCAGTCTTCTATCCCTGGCGGCTGCGATGGACAAATCGACTCCCGGATTTCGGAGATGCCCATGCGGGCAGAAGATGTCTCGGACGGATCCACACTCCACGTGTGTCTACTGCTTAGGCCTTGAGCACGACCCGCAGGCTTGCGACCTGTGCTCATCTTTCTCGCCCTCGTCCTCGAAGAACCGTGCTGCCCGATTACAGCTGGGCCGTCCGAGAAGCGTTCCCTCGGTTGAAGTCAAGGAGGCCGGTTGGCGGTGTCCAGCGTATGGCTGGCGGATCAGCTCGGCGGGATGGTCGCCTCAAGAGGAGGCGCGGCGCGGGCAGATCTTCTCGCCGCGATTTATCCCGCTCTCTCTGGGTTCTTCCTACACGGCTTCTTTTAAGGAGCTTTGTCTGTCCCTCTCCACTAAAGGAGAAGGGCCTGTGTCTGCTGGACCTTATTCTCGGTCCAAAAAGAGGGACAGGGGTAAGTCCCTCCGTCGACGCTCTTGGGAGCGGGAAAGGTCCCTCTCCCCGGGCCGTCGACCGTCGGCTTCGGTCGACCGCCCGGCTTCGGCCACTGGCCTCACGGTGTCCCCGTCAGGTCAGTTGACCGAGACTCCACCGATGAAGTTCAGATTTTTCTCGACCCATTGACGGGCTGTCGCCTTTAGCAGCCGAGATTCCCTCTCCCGGTTCCCCGGAGGAGCTGAGGATCCCGTGGGCTCGCCATGCCTCGGTTCCGGAGCCCTCGGATGGACCATCCGGCCGAAGGAGTGCCGGTTCCGCCGACACCTCCCTGCACCGACCTCGGAAATTCCGGGACTCTCGGTCTCGGACCTCTTCAAGGTCCAGCCGATCCCACCGTCCAGGTGGTCTCGGCCCCGACACTGCTGGTAAGCGGCGCCGCTGCTCCCCGCCCTCCTCCTCGGATGAGGGAGGCTTCGCGAAATTACGCCGAGACGGTACGAGGACTTTATGTTGCAACAGTTTCTCCTGGCCGGAATAAGCCACCCCGCCGCCCCCGCCATAGTGGCTGTCACCGAGCGCGCCACAACCCCCGACTTATCCGGAGAGCCTATACCCAGGCCGGTTGTTCGGCCAAAACCAGCTGCTCCACCGATTCGTGGAACCTCCGCCTCCACAGCCACCACTGGGGCTCACCAAGGATTCTCGGTCGGCTAGGGTCTACCCCATCGGTTGTCAGTTACCTCACTCCCGACTGACCTCGGCAGGTGAAGGGTGGCTCAGGCCAGAGGTAGCTCTTCGAGGACTCTTCCGAGTCCGAAGATGATTCTCCTTTCTCCAAGCGACTGGACTTGGAGTCTTCAGGAGGTCAGTCAATGGACGATAGCCCGTCGTCCTTCCTAGGACTGCTTCGCTCATCTCGAGTCCACCGGATGGAGCTCGAACCCGCTTCCAAAGCGGGCCAGGTATCCCCTCACGCGGAGATTCTGGACGGGGGATTCTCCGGCGGAGGCCTTTCGGTGGCGGGGCCATAGTGGGTCCGGCACTGGAGCTTTTGGCAGCCCTGCTTCCTGCCCGCGCCTCGCCAGGATGGCCAGGAAGTATGCGGTCCCTACCGGTTCCTTGTCCGTTTTGAACACCCCTCTGCTGAGGGGTTGGTTACCGACAGCGTTTTCCGGTGGCGCGTAGCGCCAGGGATGTGGACAAACCACCTGACAAGGAGTCCAAGAAATTGGACTAGTCGGGCGAAAAGTCTACTGCTAGTCCCTCTCTCGCCTTCGCCTGTGCTGTGTTCGGCCGCCCTCATGGCACATTTTTCTCATGCCCTGTTGGGCTCCCTGGATGAGGTCATCCTCATCTTCCCGCCGATCTGCAGACTACGTTAAGCAGGTGCGGACCAGGGCAGGGTAGTGGCCAAACAGCAGCTCAGACTGCTTTGGATATAGGGGACTCATGTGCCAGATCGTGATGCCGCCGAGTGGCTATGTGTGCGGTCATGGCTTGGCTGAGGATATCCACCTTACTCGGATACCCAGCACAAGTTGGCGGATGTTCCCTTTAGGGACTGACCTCGGCCCTGGGTGGAAGGTCACCTGCAGAGGATCGAGAAGTCCAATGCTACCTTGACTCGGGTCTCTTCCGCTCAGAAGGACAAAGGCCGCAAAACCACAGCCTAAGCCCTTCGTCCTTCTGTGCCTCGCGCTACTGCCCAGCAACGCCAGGGCCTGCAGGCTCGGCCTTGGCATCCCAAACCCAAGCCGCCGCTTCCTCTAACAGGAGGCAGGAGGAAAGGCCCAGGAGGTCCCTCGGCCGGTCCCTCCTCCAAGCCTGCCCAGTGACGGGCTGAGGGTGTCGCCCCATTCCCGCTCACTCATCCTGGGTCCCCCTGGGGACGGCTCCGCATCTTCCGTTCCACCTGGTCCGCTGTTTCCACGGACAGGTGGGTCTTGAGGTGGTGGGAGAGGCCTGCCTCTGGACCGAGCAGGCACCACCCTTCAGAGCTCGCCGCCTCGGGGCTTGGGATCCCCAGCCTCACTGGCGGCTCGTCGAGCCGACATCGCCTCCTCCTCCAGAAGGAGGTGATAAGAGAGGTGGTGGACCCTCCTTCAGACCCAGGGTTTGTGTCCAGGTACTTCCTGGTTCCAAGGACGGGGGCTGGCCCCCATTCTCGACCTGCCACCGACCTAAACAAGTTCCTAAGGTCTCGAACCTTCAGGATGGTCACTCTGGCTCAGATAATACCATCCTTGGAAGCAGCGGCGTGTGGTTCTGCTCTCTGGACTTGCAGGACACGTTTTTCCGCGTCCCTATCCGTCCGTCTCACCAGAGATTTCTTCGCTCGAGCGGAAGGATCCTCTTCGAGTTCCAAGCCATGCCCTTGGGTTGTCTCCAGCTCCAGGGTCTTCACCAAATGCATGGCAGTGGTGACAGCATTCCTCTTGGCGCCGAGGGTCCGGTGTACCCTTACCTGGACGACTGGCTGATAGCAGCTCCTCCAGGAAGGAGGCGGAGTGGTCCAGAGATCTGGCCCTCAGGTCTGCTCTCAACTGGGCCTCCTTATCAACGAGGCCAAGTCGAACTCGAGCGAAGCAGGTGATTCTATTCATCGGGCGCCTTCGACTCTCTCGAGCCAGAGGCGGCTCCAGCGGACAGGGCGAGGTTCTTTCCTCCTTTGCCCGATCATTTCTGGTTGGGCACTGCGCTCCTCCCGGGACTTCTCGCCTCCTGGGTCTCATGGCGGCCTGCACCAGCGTGGTCCGTTGGGCCCGCTGGAGCATGCGTCCCCTTCAGTGGGGACTGGCCAGCCAGTGGTCACAACGCTGCGATCCTTTGGACCAGCCTGTGTCGGTGACACAGGGGATGTGGAACGCTCTCCAGTGGTGGACCGTTCCAGATCATTTGCAGGAGGGCATCCCGTTCGTCCGCCCCGAGCCGACGGTCTCTCTATCGACCGATGCCTCTCTGATGGGTTGGGGTGCCCATCTGGGGGAACACCGGGCTCATGGCCTCTGGTCCCCGCGGGAGTCCCGATGCCACATCAACCTGCTGGAGCTCCGAGCGGTCCGCCTAGCTCTCACCGCCTTTGCTCCGTTCCTCCGGGGTCAAGTGGTCCGAGTCCAGACGGACAATGCCACGACCATGTACTATCTAAACCGCCAGGGCGGGACGCGCTCCATGCTTCTATGCAAGGAAGCTCTCCGCATTTGGTCACTCGTGCGCAGCCTGGAGGCGGATCTCCTAGCCATTCACGTGGCAGGAGCCTCCAACACCCTGGCCGATGCCCTGAGCCGGATAGGGGCTGCATCCCACGAGTGGTCTCTCCTGCCGGAGTTAGTACAGCATCTGTTCTCCCATTGGGGCACACCTCAGGTGGACCTGTTTGCCTCAGGAGAGCAGCAGCTGAGTCTGTTCCATGCCCGCCCCCTCAGCAGGGCTGCTGCGGGGATGCCTTCTCGAGGCAGTGGACCCCGGGCCTCTTTACGCCTTTCCCCATTTCCTTGATCCACAAGGTGCTTCTCAAAGGGAGGGACAAGGCGTAGGTGATTCTGATAGCCCCAGACTGGCCTCGCCAGTTCTGGTACCAGATCTCCTCAGTCTCAGCTCCAGGATTCCGCGGCAGCTTCCAGCTCGCCCGACCTGCTTCTCAGTCAATCAGGGAAGGTGTCTCATCCGGACCTTCAATCTCTGCACCTGACGGCCTGGTTCCTGGAGCGCTAGAGTTCCAGGCCTTGGGTCTTTCCGGCGGGGTCCTCAATGTAGTTGGGCGTCCGTGAGTCGACCAGAAAATGCTATGCCTTCAAATGGAAAAGGTTTTCCATTTGGTGTCAGGAACAAGGGCTTGGACCCTTCCTCCTGTTCCTTGGCAAGCATCTTGGACTGATTTATGGTCCCTTTCAGTCAAGGGGCTTAGGTCGGCGACCTAAGGTGCACCTGGCAGCCATCTCTGCTTACGGGCGGGCGGGAAGCAGTCGGTGGCGCAGGAGAAGGTGGTCTGGCGTTCAAAGGCCTTGATCACATTTCCCCTCCAGCTGCGGGAACCCCACCTCCGTCGGGATCTACTGCTGGTACTGGCAAAGCTCATGGGCAAGTCATTCGAACCTATGCACAGGTGTGCTCTCTCTCACCTGTCGTGGAAGACCGCCTTCTTGGTGGCTATCCGTCAGCCAGAAGGATGGGAGAGCTCCAGGCGCTTTCCATCGAGTCTCCTTACCTGGTCTTCCACAGGGACAAGGTTGTCCTGCGCCCCCACCCGAAATTCCTTCCAGAAGGTGGTGTCGGAGTTTCACCTTAACCAGGTGTTGACTCTGCCGGTGTTCTACCCCAATCACACCTCGGAGGCCGAATATAGGCTCCATACTCTGGACCCTAGAAGGCGCTCGCTTATTATAAGGAGCGCACGGTTGAAATTGGGAGAGGTTCGCCAGCTGTTTGTCACCTACGCTGAAGCCGCATCTGGCAGACCTGCAGCCAAGCGGACGATAAGCAGGTGGGTAACCTCCTGCATAGATCTCTGCTATAAGTTGCGGGCATGGAGCCTCCCAGAGGGATAAGAGCTCATTCTACCACGCCATACTGCTGCAGCGGTGGCTGCTTCCAGGGACGTCCCTATCCAGGAAATCTGCAGGGCTGCTACCTGGAAGTCAGCAAACACCTTCATTACCCATTACCACATCGACCTTGAGTCACGCCGGGATGCTGGTTTTGGGGCCTCGGTTCTCAGTCTCTCTTTCCCAAGTAAGTATTGGGGGTGCGTCTTGCCTCCCTCCTCCCGGAGAACTGCTAGGAGTCTGCCAATAGTGTGGATGAACAACATATCCATGTCCCTAGAAATACAGGTTACTCACCTGTAACAGGAGTTCTAGGAATGGTATATGTTGTTCATCCACCACCATTTCCTGTTTCTCCCTGGCTACGACACAACCTGAGCTTCCAGCGGCCAGATCTCGATGCCATGGGCGGAGCGAGAGTTATACCACCCGGTGGGTGGGAGGAGCAAGCTTGAAGACCTTCCGGCAAGATTTAAAGCGGCAAGGATACCTGCCAATAAGTGTGGATGAACAACATATACCATTCCTAGAACTCCTGTTACAGGTGAGTAACCTGTATTTTGCTGCTGTCATGTATCTGAGTATCTCCCACTATGTATTATGTATTTTATGTACTGTCCTTGCTGACCACCTCAGGTCCACTTTTTAAATGAGCTTGTCATCAATGGTGTCCTCGCCTGGTAAAATAAAGATGATTGACTGATTCATTCGTTCCATTACCCTTCCAGTGTTCTTTACAGCATAGTCCAGCTCTGTAGAGCAAAAGCTACATGGTCTGGATGTTAAGAGACTGCTTTGTAGTTTGTAACGGTTAATCACAGTGAGGGGTTTGAAGAAAGAAATTACTCACCGTAGTAATTTTGTGTCTTCCAAGGGATTCCCTCACTATCCTTAAACCCACCATTCCTCACCTTCGGGAACCTGGAAAAGGTTCTGCAAGAATCAGTTCTTGCTTTTTTCCTTGAACATTACTTGTTGTGTTGCATTACAATTGATACTCAGTGATCTAGTTTGTAAATGTTTGGTCTGCCATGCTTACAGTATGAGCCCACAGGGACTCGGATCTCAGATTGTTTTTTGTATGATTCCTTTTTTTTTTTAATGGATTTTAGCTAGTTTGGTGGTCACTGCTCCCCTAGATACATAAATAAATCTGATGCTAGAGGGCAGAGTGGAGCCTGACCACACAGCAGAGATTTGAATTTCATTCTAAGACTCCATAATTACCATAACATTCTACTCTCTGGGGCAGCTCAAACCAGCATGCTGATTTGCAGCGGTTAAGCATAGTGAGGAGTCCCTTGAAAGATACATTATGACAGTGAGTAATTTTTTCTTCCAGAACAGAACCCCGGGTCTCTGCCTTGATAGTGCCCATAAGCACTACACTCCTGACCATGACAGACATGCCACAAAACCACAGATGATTATTTATTTATTTGTTTTTGTACCCTTTAAAAACCTCTCCCCTGAGGAGGTCCGGTCTTTAGTTTGGAGGATGGTTTCCTTCTTAAACTGTGCCTAAACAGCCGTTTCTACAATACGCATGCTCACTGACAGCTCATACAGCGCTTGGCTACAGAACTCAGAGGAGGACTGTGCCAGTTGCTGTACTCCATAGATACATAGACAGTGTCGGCAGATAAGGGCCTATGGCCCACCCAGTCTGCCCATTTGAGCTTGTAAGTTCGGTTTGTTTTCCTAGAAGTCTGTTGCCCCTTACCCCTGACCTCTAGAATTCCTTTATGTCTATCCCATGCATTCTTAAATCCCGTGATTGTTTCAGCCCCCACCACTTCCTCTGGCAGGGTGTTCCACTTGTCCACCACCCATTCTGTGAAGAAATTCTTTCTCATGTTTCCTCTGAATCATCCTCCCTCAAACTTCATCCCATGCCCTCTAGTCCTGGAACATCTTTTTCGCTTAAAAATAGTGTTTTCCTGCACCCTGTTCCTCCCTGTAAGATACTTGTATGTCTCTATCATATCTCCTCTCCTCCAGGGAGTACATGTTCAGTTCCTTCAACCTGTCTTCATAGGACTTGTGATGCAATCCATGCACCATCTTTGTTGCCCTCCTCTGAACCTTCTCTACCCTGTCTATGTCCTTACGTAGGTATGGTCTCCAGAACTGTACACTGTACTCCAGGTGGGGCCTTACTAGTGTCTTGTATAGCGGAATTATGACCTCCCTTTTCCTGCTGGTGATGCCCCTGCCTATACATCCCAGCATCCTATTTGCTTTACCTGCTGCCTTGTCACACTGTTTCTCTACCTTGAGGTCATCAGAGATGACAACCCCAAGATCCTTTCCTCGTGGTATGCTATATCCTCACCCTCAACTGATATATTGTGCCAGGGTTTTTGTGCCCCATATGCATTATCTTGCTCTTCTTTGCATTGAATTTCAACTGCCAAACCCTTGACCATTCTTCAAGTTTTGCAGTGTCGCTTCTCATTCTGTCTACACCCTCTGGTGTGTCTACTCTGTTACAGAGCTTTGTGTCATCAGCAAACAGTGAAATTCTGCCTTCTAGATCCTCGCAATGTCACTGATGATGAAAATGTTGAATAGGACCGGTCCCAGGACTGATCCCTGTGGTACCCCACTGGTTACTCTTCCCTCTGTGGAGTGACAGCCATTTACCACCACCCTCTGTGTCCTGCCACCCAGCCAGTTACCCACCCACCACACTACTGTCCTACCCACACCCATATTCCCCAGTTTGTGTAATAGTCTTCTATGTGCACAGTGTCAAAGGCCTTGCTGAAGTCCAGATAGGCCATGTCCACTGCTCTCCCTGATCCACCTCCCTAGTCACCCAGTCAAAAATTCAACGAGGCTGGTCTGACATGACCTCCCTGGTGAAACCATGCTGCCTTTGGGTCCTGTAGTCCATTGACAACCAGATGTTCCACCAACTCTCCTTCAGTAGTGCTTCCATGATCTTCCCCACTGCCGAGGTGAGGCTGACTGGTCTGTAGTTCCCTGCTTCCTCTTTGTTCCCACTTTTGTATAAGGGGACTACATCTGCTGTCCTCCAGTCTTTGGGTACCTCCCCTGTTTCCAGTGATCGGCTAAACAGGATAGCCAGAGGTTCAGCCACCACCTCTCTTAGTTCTTTAAGGACCCTGGGGTGCACCCCATCTGGCCTCATTGCTTTATCAACTCATTACTTCCAGTTCCTTCAGGACCCTTTCTCGTGTAAAGGGACTTGTGTCCATTTCTGCACCATTCTCACCCCTTGTACTCCCTTCAGACCCATTACCCCCCTCTTCCTCAGTAAAGACTGAGCAGAAATACCTGTTCAATATGTCAGTGAGTGCTGGACACCGGGGTGAGGCAGGGTGCGGGGAGGTCGGATGTGAGCAGGTGGGTTTCATAGGAAACATGGGACTGTTCACTAGGGGGAGGCTTTGGACACCAGGGATGTCGGTTACAGGACTGGAGACACAAATCAGGGTGGGGGGAACCTCTGGATCACCAGGGAATTTAACATAGATGGATGTACTGGGCAAACAGGGTGGGGCAACCACTGGATCACCAGAGAAGTTAAATAGAGGAATGTATTGGACAACTGCAGGAGGAGATCACTGGACCACCAGGGAATTTAAACAGAGGAATGTTCTGGGCTACGGGGGGGACACTGGACCACCAGGGAGTTTAAATAGGGATTGTACTGGGCAATCGGGGTCTCTACTGAACCACCAGGGAATGAATATAATAGTGACAGGGGCACAAGAGGGGCTGCTGTGCCTGATGCAGATGAGCCCATGATGGCATGCAGATGGCCCCTGAGCACCTTGCATGACCAGTGAACTAATTTGCATGTTTGTGCTAAATACAGCCCACAGGGGATCTGGTGCTATCCCTTTTTGGCCAGTGTTATTCCTGTGGTCCATATGCAGCCCTCTGGGCCATGTCAGTGCCGTGCAGATCCACTATGTGCTCTGTCGACATGGACTGATATTCAGATGAATAACGCCGCTCCGGCAGCGAGTGCTATCCATCTGAATATTGCTGGGGGAGTGCATGGGCAAGCGCAGTGTAAACGGATGCACTGTAGTTGCCATGTTTTGTTTTTTTTCAATATCTGGGCTTTCCCCCCCCTTTTATATACAACTGCAAACACAATTATTTCTTGTACAGTTTCAAATGGCGCTAGTGCTATATGGCAAATTTTAGTGTTGACGCGTGGGAATTACAGTACTGCAAACATACTATGCTGTGATGCATAATGCAAAACTGCTTTATAAGTAAGGAGCTTGTACTGCTACTGGCTGATCACAGAAAGAAAACACTTTTTTCCTTTTAACCCTTGCAGAGCCACGGACAGATATATCAGTCCAGAACTCCTATATGTTCTAATTCTGTTGGCAACCTAAGGGTTAATATACAGCTGCTGGCACAATTTCCCTGTATAGTTTCTGATGGCACTGCTGCTGTCTGGCAGATTGCAGTGCTAATGCATGGGAATTACAGCACTGTATGTGTACTGCACTGGAACACACGATGCTGGACATCTTTATGGAGCTACACTAAATTGAAGCCTAGAATAAAGCTGTTCATTTCATCCTTGACTACTTTGCTATGGCAAAATTAAAACTCCGAAATACATCTTGTAAGCTAAAGGCATTGCAAAAATAATAGTAAAAATTGGATTGCCAAGTAATTACTGGCAGAATTGCAAAAGAAAAAGTAGATGTTTATTTTAGCAAGGGTTACTCTTGTTTGCCGCTCTGCAGGTTTAAGTCTTCTGACAGCTCTCTCTCAAATATATAGAGGTATCTGACCTACACTAGAGTATGCTTAGTACAAGCCAACAAGGAATCATGGTGGGGGGGACTCCCTGTACCCGCCCTCAAAAAGGGATTGTTTGGTAACAGTGTGCTATTTTTCTGGTTGTCTTTATCCATGGCATATTAAACGTATTCCAGTTTACAGATGAAGATTTCTGATTTACTCAGTGTATCTCAAGACTGCTGATCACCCTCCGAAAGAGTCGTATATTTTTCCAACTGCTAGTGCGAGAGTTGTGCAGTAATTATTAACAGTGAATATTTTAATTTATCCATGCTAATAGCCAAGTCAGTATGAGTTTGAACATTAAAGAGCAGCTGATGCCTCATAAAGGACTTTTAAAGCATATTGTTTGGTCGCAGTTCAACATATGTTATTAGTTATGTATTTCACTATCACAACCTGCCCTACCCAGGATGCAGTTTGCAACCAGTTGCCAGGTTTCTCAACCCTCAACACCAGTAAAGGTACCTCAGTAACTGCCACCACTCAAAAGTGATTCTTTAACCTGGGGACTTTCTTGGTCCAAATCCCACCAGACCCAGTGCCCACACAGTACAGTGCTCGTTTGGCTAAGGGCAAATGGCCTTCCCCTGTCATTCCCTCCTAAGAAACACTTGACTTTTAAGAATAAGGTAACTGTAGCTGTCTTCTCCCTCTACAGATTAAGAGTGTGGATTTGTCAGTAGTAACAGTTAACTAATCTCCCAAAAAGATTCTGTCACAGAGGTATGAAGCACGTAAAAATAATATTTCAAACCCCAGGAATCCCTCAGTATGCTTAAACTACTGAAGTTAGCCTCCTGTGTTGAACTGCCCTGGAGCAAATGGAATGTGTGTAAATAATGGCACCATCATTGGCTCGTGCCACAATTCAGACTGCTGCCCCTAGTGACTGTTGCATTCTAAAATGCTGATTAATTTCTCTGCCTGCATAGGTAAATGTTTAAATAGTGTTTTGTCAGCTTTGAAGTTAACCAGTTAACTCCTGTTTTACAGAAAAAAGCTGGATAATGTAGTGGGCAGATCACTGCCCCACCCTTCAACTAAGGTGTACAGATTAGAAAAATAATTTACTTAAACTTGAATTTTTTTGTAGGTGAAAGTAACTGCCAATCATATCTTTCAGCTTATGGGCTGGACAACATCATGTTGAGTGGGCTCAGCAGCTCGCTGTTTGACAGTTAAGTATATTTAGTGTTTAAGCCCAAGATGCTCTTAAGTAGCATATTGTGAGTGCAGTCACCTGTTTAACATAGTACTGAGCTGCCTAGGAACCAGAAATTATGATTGTTGTTACTTTTCCCTATAAAACTGAACTTTTGGTTTAAAAAATATTTCTTGTCTCCTGAAACCTTACTTGGGGCTGGGGAAAACACTTCTATTTTATTCAGTGCTTTCCTTTTAAATTGCTGCTCATAGATAGCTGCCAGCACCATGTTCTGTTACCTCAATAGAGTGAGAAAATGCCATCAGTATTATGGTACTCTGTCATACGTCGCTATTATTTATGTCCTAATCTCTGTTGGCATAATTACTCAAACAAATCTGTACTTGGCTTGTGTATAAAAGTGGTCACAGTTTAGGTCACTGAATATTGTGCATGCTGATACGTGATAGCATATGATATTGGTATACTTTGCAAAAGTCCTCGGCAGGAGTTTTACGTTGATATCAAGGCAAAAATATCTTCTCATCCCCAGAAGAGTATAACCCTCTCCTCAGGTCAAGAGCAGCATCCCTCATGTTAGAAATAAGGTTTGATTTGGCCAAGTAATGCAGAGGGGATCGGAGTGAAGTCTGCTTGCACTGTGCCTATCCTGCACATTATCCAGGGGGTTTCTTCAGTTGTTCTTGGTTCACAGTTTTTTGTAGTTCAGAAATATTGGGAGTCTTTGTGAATCTTTTTTTCTTTAAACCAAAATAACATTACGTTATGTAATAATAGTTACTTTCATTTGCAGGTGCCAGAAAACTCACTTTGGATATCGGTACAGCACATAAAAGAGTTACCTTATATGAGAGATTTACCAAAATTTCAGTGTCTGAGGTACCACACAGCTATCCAGATAATCCCGAGAGGTTTTCCAACTGCTCCCAAGTGCTATGCACCCAGGGTTTCTCAAATGGGTGCCATTATTGGGAGGTGAGTCTGAGCAGCAGCAACTTCTGTGGCATTGGTATTTCCTACAAGAGTATCGACAGGAAAGGGCCGAAGAGCCGACTAGGAAGAAATAACATGTCCTGGTGTATTGAATGGTTCAATGTAAAACTTTCTGCCTGGCACGATGATGTGGAAACGATCTTGTCCAACCCAAATCCAAGCAAAATCGGGGTATTTCTAAACTGTGACTTGGGTAATGTTATTTTCTATGCTGTCACAGATACAGTAAAGCTTCTTCACGAGTACAGAACCCAGTTCACTGAACCAGTGTATCCTGCCTTCTGGGTGTTTTCCAGTGGCACGATTCTTTCCTTGGGCTAGCAAGGCTGATTCTTCACATTTAAATGATCTCTGAAGGAGCACATATCACTTCTAGGTATGAATCTTGCTCACTGTATTTTAGTGACATACAGGTATCATATGGAATGATAAAAAAATGTCCACTAAAGCAAATCTGATGCCTGCAACTGGAAAATGTCAGATTCAGTTATCTTGTCCAGTTGAAATGTGAAATTAACAGTGAATCACATAACTAAGATACTGTAATTGATTCTGACTTTCATATTTAGGAATCACTTTCGTCATTAGTGTTCTTTATTGGCAAGTCTTATTATATACATGCTTATAAATATCCAGCATTACAAATCCATTTCCATTTCCCACATGCCCATTTCAGAAATCCTGCATGTTTTTTTTTAAATCCTTTTTAACTTTGTTTCAGGTTTTTATTCTCACAATGTGGACACATCTACAACTCCGTTCTGTGCATGTGTAGTGTATAGATTTTCAAATCCCCCAGCCTGCTACGTCATGCCATTACTCCAACCTGTCAGGTCTTTTTGTTTTGTTAAACACAATATATTTTTTGTTAATATTGCTCTTTATTTTTACAAAACAGTGTATTGAAACCATGTATAACAAGTAATAAAAAAATAGAATGCTTTGATGTTAAGTCATGCAACCAGATCCTGTACAAAGATATTTTTAACATGTATTCAGGAGTGTGTTCAGGAAAGCTAATCTTGTTTATATGTATGGTTACTGTTTGTCTTATGGCTATAAGAGCACATTATTGGGTTCTTTGGGTGACTTTGCACGTCCACAAACAACTACATGTACAGTATAGTTCGTTTAAGTGAAAACAGTATCCCATATTCCTTAGTTGTCATTTCAGAGGGGATGAAGATATCACCGGATATAAAGAGATCAGGGTCAGTAAATCAGACAGGGCTAGAACTAGTCAGAGTTATGACACTATCTCTTTCCCCATTACATAATGTATGATCTTAGGTAATAACCATACTGAAAACACTTCAGGAGGTTGCCATGACATCATTGTAAACCTCAAGAGTGCAGCCCAAGAGGTTTTCAGATGTCATGGCAACCTCAAGAAGTGTTTTCAGCATGGTTGTTAACCAAAGACCATACATTATATTTTATAGTGTATGGGCTACCAAGATTGTGTAATTACAGATTGAATTACTTCACTGAACATTGATTGTTGTTAGCATTCCATGTTGTTATACCATAGATATGACGTACTCAAGAAGGGTTAACAACAGAGTGATGTCATAACATGGTTGTAATCTGCTTGATTTCTGTTAGTAATAAGGGACCCCCATACATTATAGTTTAAAAGCTGCTGCTAGTTGTAAATTAATTAAAAGTTTCAGTAGGTAATATGCTTAGATTACTGCCCCATATCTTAAATCCATGTGGGTATCCCTTAATTTGGTAGACCAATTGCTCAGTAGGTAAAATATCAAGTTTCCTGTTTTTAGCTATTAACTGTAGGAACTACAGCTGTAATCCAGTTGGAACGTATTACTTTTTTGTCACATACTTTAAGAGAACAAGTATGGTTTTAATCCCAGGAAACCAGTCTCCCACCTCCCCCCATCAAAAGTTATCACCATTTTGCTTCAGGTGATGCAAAGCCGGGCACATCCAGAGACAAGGAACTAAACATGACATCCCAGTTTCTTCTCTGGGGACATCTCCTTCCATAGGGCCACATATATGAGTGGTCCTGATGCTTACATCTTATAGCTGGAACTGTAAAATCTTTTGCCTAGCTGGGGCCACCCACGTTGACAGACATTGGTGCTGCCTATATGACATAGGCACCCCATACTGCCTCAATTTTATTTCCTGCCATCAGCCACTCAGCTGATCTACACTTTCTTCAGTTTTGGTAGCCGAAGTTACAGTTTACTTTACTTTTATAGTTACTGCATGCCGCAGTCGGCTACTCTGAAGAGGCCTCATTTTTTTGCTTCTGTCAGTGCAACGTGAAGATATTTAGAGATGACACTCACACAGTGTATTTGCTGCCTGAGCTTTGTGCATGACGTGAAGAACTGCTTCATTTATTGGTGCTTTAACCAGGCCACAAGGAGACACCACCAGAAGGAGTTACAAAATTTCCTGCAAAAAAAAAAGCAGACAGCATCGGCGTCTACCCCAGGGTCTCCGGCTTGATGTACCAGATCTGCCACTAGGAAATCCCACAAGTGCCATCGGGTAGCCACGCTGTCATCTTCATGGGGCGGAGGCATTCATAGAATGAGAATTTGAAAAATACCTCTTCAGAGAGTAACCACAAAAATTCAGTTTTCCTCCAGGTCCAGATCGCTGCTAAATCAGCATGAGGGCAAGTCTCAGGCCACTTGGCCAGTCTTTGTGATGGGTGCAGCCTTTTGCTGGGAGACCCTGTGCATTTTCCCTTATTTGGATGACTGGTCTTCTCAAGGTGCCTTTCAGGGATGCAGCTGTACAGACATTGTACCAGACTCACCAGTTGTTTAACCAAGATGGTCTCCTAGTCAAAGGACCCAGATCAGGTCTAGAAACACCCAGTTTGCCCAGATGGTCCCTGCATAGTCTGCCTCCACAGACTTTCTCTTGTCTCTGGTGACCCTCCCTCCTGCCTGCCTATTCATTAATATTTTCTTATGTCTGTCCCATGCATGCTTGAAGTCCCCTACTATTTTTGCCTCCACCACTTCCATTGGCACTTTAATCCAGGTACCTTCCACTCTTTCAGTGAAGTAGCACTTCCCCCATCCCTCTTTAACCCTCCTCCCCAGCTTCATTGCATGCCCTCTGATCCTGGTGCTCTTCCTCTCTTCTGACCCCTTGCCAGTGCTTTCTGTTCATTGGCACAGTCTTAGACATGGCTGAGGCACAAGTGTTCTTCCAGGATCCTGCGCCAACACTCTGATAGCCCTAGTGACATTTTGATCTTCTGACTCTGGGTACTCATCCTGCTCCTCCCTTCAGTCGGGGATATCGTGAGAGTCCTCATGTCCAGGCCAAGGCACAGGTTCTTTGTCCCAGCAAGTCACTAGTTACAGTCATGGCCAAAAATATTGGCGCCCTTGCAGTTTTTTCTAATAATGCACCATTCCTTCCAGAAAATTGTTAAAATTAAAAAATATTTTGGTATCCACATATGTATTTCTTTGGTTTGCAGTGGAATAAAACACAAAAAGCAGAAAAATTTACTAAGTCTTAGCTTATTCCACACAGAAATCTTTAAATGGCCCAGACAAAATTATTGGCACCTTTTAGAAGTAGTTAGAAATAATTAGATTTCAAGCAGGTGATTCTCCTTCACTTTGGAACTGAACTCGCCTGTGGTGAGTTGCAGGTGCAATCACTCATTCAACCAGTTTGAATAGAGAAAAGACTCATTCTCCTGTTTTGTGTCACTGTGTGTACCGCAGTGAGCATAGAGAAAAGAAAGACAGCCAGAGAATTGTCTGAGGAGGTCAGACAGAAGATTGTAGCCAAGCATGGACTATCTCAAGGCTACAAATCAATCTCCAGAGACCTTGATGTTCCTGTTTCCACCGTACATAATGTTATCAGGATGTTTAAGGCCCATGGCACTGTAGCCAACCTCCCTGGACGTGGTCACAAGAGAAAACTTGATTGAAGATTGCAGCGCAGGATTGTTCGAATGGTGGAGAAAGCACCTCGATCAACTTCCAAACAGATTCAAGCTGACCTTCAGTCGCAAGGTACGGCAGTTTCAACTCTCACCATCCGTCGCCAACTCAATGAAAGGGGGTTATATGGTAGGAGGCCCAGGAGGACCCCACTGCTGAGAGACAGACATAAGAAAGCCCGACTAGGGTTTGCCAAAACACACCTAGACAAGCCAAAATCCTTCTGGGAGAATGTCCTGTGGACAGATGAGACCAAATTAGAGCTTTTTGGTAAAGCACATCATCTCTATGTTTACAGAAAACAAAATGAAGTCTTCAAAGAAAAGAACACCTCTCTACAGTCAAACATGGAGGAGATTCAGTGATGTTTTGGGGTTGTTGCTCTGGCACTGGGTACCTTGAATGTGTGCATGGCATCATGAAATCTGGAGATTACCAGGCATTTTGGAGCGCAATGTTGAACCAGTGTCAGAAAGCTGGGTGTCCGTCGAAGGTCATGGGTCTTCCAGCAGGACAATGGCCCCAAACACACTTCAAAAAGCACCCAGGAATGGTTCAAGACAAGACGCTGGACTGTTCTGAAGTGGCCAGCAATAAGTCCAGATCTAAATCCCATTGAAAACCTGTGGAGAGATCTGAAAACAGCAGTTGGGAGAAGGCACCCTTCAAATCTGGGAGAACTGGAGCAGTTTGCACAAGAAGAGTGGACCAAACTGCCAGCAGAGAGGTGTAGGAAGCTCATCCATGGCTATAGGAAGTGGGTGACTGCTGTTATTTTGACCAAAGGCTGTGCTACCAAATATTAAGTCTAGGGTGTCAATAATTTTGTCAATGCCATTTCTTTTCATTTTCTGATTTAAAAGGATATATTAAATTCTGAATCAAAAACAAAGGTTCTGTATTATTAACAGAGAAATGAAGAATTGTGGAGACCAAATACTGTACTGTTGTTAATTTCAACTTATGTTTAGAGGGAAATTGTGAGTTATTTGAAAAAGTGCAAGGGCACCGATATTTTTGGCCACGACTGTATTTACTTATTCATGTATTTGAAATTACTTCAGCTGGGATAGCCTCCACAAGATGCAGCATCTTGTTTTCTGTTTCGCTCCACGTTGTCAGTGGGGATGGTAGTTAATATGTATGAGTAATGTGCTCCCTCTGTGGTAAGTGGTACAGCCCAAAAGCTGTGACCTCAGCATAGATTCCCAGGAACATGAAATATTCCATCTGCAATAGCAACCTCAGTTTCTGCTGTATGACGAGAGGTAGGCTTCATGGATTGAGCTCTTTTGCAAGGTTTGATTCTCTACCCCTAGTTTATTTTCTTGGAGTAATGAGTAACCTTAACTCATGATACCCTTGGTGGCCATTTTGTATCGGGAGAATCAATGGATGGTTCGGACTTCATACGGAACTGTTGGGTACAGTGAGTTAAGGCAGGTTGGGGCACTCTGGTAATAGGGAGCCCCCTAAATTTAGAAATCCACGACCTGTTAAGCTGAGGCTTTTAAACTGACTAACCTGCTTCCTAACTACCATTTTCAGCACCTACAGTGCCTAAAATAGCAACTACCTGCCATTAGTAGGGTATCTTCTAATACAGGTTTGCTTTTATCCAGCCTGATGCCTCAGGTAAGTGAAGGAATTGGTTTTTTTTTGGCAAGGACTTGGTCTTTTCAGAGTGTGGCCCCCTTCCTCCTTTATGTGAAGATGGAGGGTGCGCTTCTATTTTTTTTTGGGGGGGGGGGGCATGGCAGATATACACACAGGTTCATAATAACTGGTGTGGGCAAGGGGAGCTGGTGTAGGAATTGGAGTTTTGGTACTTAGCATTTTCATATTTTTCTTTTTCCTAGTCCTAGATGTTTTTGGTTTGTGGTCTGCATTTGGAGTGTTGATAACTACCATTTGATTGGCTTTTCGGACATGGCTCATGCCATGGAGTTTTGTGCCCTTTTGTTTGTGAAGCTGCCCTTTCCTGTTATCTGTTGGCCTTGATTGTGATGTAAGCAGCACTTGTTGCTGCCTTGTGTTTCATGCCATAAGCAGCACTGATCTGTCAGTCCTGTGGAGGAGGGCACTGACATCAGCTTGTCAGTGCACAGATAATATCAGCGTTTAGGACAGCTGCTGGGCTTTGCTGTATTGGCAGCGGTGACTTCCAGAATGAAGACATCTAGCTCAGCTAACATGACAGACAAAGATAAATAGAATAGTGGTGACCATCAGTCTGGACAATGTAACAGGAAAAAATTCATATAGAATAGTGGAGGCAGCATGGTCGTTCATCCCTAGTGCATCCACTAGGCCAGGGTAACAGACGCTCCCAGTCAGTGGGCTTTGCAGGATGTTGGGAGCAGGGCTTCCTATTTCCTTAATTGCTCCCGTGTGGGCTGTATCAGAAATCTGATCCCAGTTGGGTGCATGTTTGCTAACCTGCAGATTAGTGGCCCAAGTCAAATCATGGCAGCAGTGTGTGTGTGTGTGTGAGATTTATTGCTAGTTAAAGGGGCATAGATAGGGTGCCCTTGGTGTTTGAGCAAGTTTTTATGACCTTCTTAATAATACATTTTGAAGAAAAGATGTTTGGGGAAAAAAGGTGCATCTGTTGAGGGAAAATTCCCTCATTTGGCGTTTTGCCCTCATCTTCAGTGGCCAACGGTAGAGAGGCAGATTTGGGAAGCCTCTCCATGGAGCAACACTGTCTTGTGTTCTTTGCATTTTGCCCTGGTTTTCAATGGTGGTATTTGCTGGCATGAGATATGACCTTGGCATTTTTGTGTCTATTTTAATGCCATAGGTTGAGAGGCAGACTTGAAAGCCCCCTCGGGGACAGCACTATATTGTTTGTGGACATGAAATGTCTCTTTATTTGTCTCATGGCACCATGGCTCATCACAAACCAATACTAAGCAAGACTTTAAGACCTGCTGTAGGGCTATGATCTTCACTGAAACACAATCTTATATATACTTCCAGTCCTCCCCAGCCAGACTCTTGAAATGGGGGGAAGTGGGGGGATGCACCTGTGGTACTGTTTGGCAGTGGTAAAGCTGTGTTATACATTCTCTATATTGGCCCTATTTCCGTGATACTAACAGCCGAGGATCAGCAGGTTGGACCTGCAAAGACACCAAAATCTATTTTGACCCCTCAGGGGAGGCGTCCCTACAGGCATGTCCAGAAGTGCCACAGCAGAGTGACACTGCTTTCCAATCTTATAGGCAGCTCCCAAAAACTTGACGACATGGTGAGTCAAGAGGAGGATATGGGGTGTTGAGGTTCCTAACCAGAGAGAGACAGGTCTGACAGATGAGGATTAGTGCCCCTCCCAACCCAAGAAAGGGTAAGTGGACAGTACATAAACAGTGATTCCGATCTTCCTTTGTTTACTCAAACACAGAAAGACGATTCTTTTCAACTGATTCAGTGTGGTGTTAAGAAATTACACCCAGAGGAGACTCAGTCCCTATAATCTCTGGTGTGAGAATCAGTGTAGTCGAACCTGCAGTGCTGGGTGAACCACTCTCCTCTGTGATCAGGTCAGGGGTGAGCAAGGGTGAATGAGCAAAATCAGCTACCCAGGTCTGAGGCTGGATGTCAGGTCATCAGAGGTTAGTGACATTCCGGTCACACATGAGGCTGAGTATACCGCCATGTCTCTGAAAGATATGGCAGTCCATTAAGCAGATCCTCGCTCTTCTGTGGGCACTGTGTGCGGGTAAGTCTGCACCTTGTGGGTAATCAGTTTCTGCACTGTATATGTCTATTCTGTATTCCCAGTGCCATTCCCTAGGTCAGCCAGAAAAGAGCAGATTTTTTCAGAGCTCATTAGTATTCCAAGAGCCATTCTTGGGGCCCCTGCCTTTAAGCAGGATTGTCCAGCTGGACTCTGTAGGGGACAAATACTTGTGCAGGTTATTCTCAGATCACCTCCCTGTAAACAACTAACATATGCAGGCCCACTTAGCTGGCTTGAGGGTGCTGATAACATGCAGTAGGTAGATGAGGGTGCTGATAACATGCAGTAGGTAGAATTTTCTACAGCTGCAGGCCAACTTCTGTGACAACATGTGCAGTAGATCTACTCAGGGGAGTTTTTTGATGTCCCAAGGCTGGTTGGAGCCAGCTGGCATTCCAGGCAGAAGACGGTATTTCTGACTGACAGCTCACAGACACAGCTGATATTTCACCTTGTATAACAGTAACAACATAGCATGGTTTTCCTTATCTGCTGCACAACATTTTTAATGTATACAGGTATTTGCTGCACATCTGAGATCACCCAGAAGTGGTTGCACAGCTCCCTTATACAAGGCGTCCTGTAAACTCTACAGGTTGATTTATCAGTTGAAACCCAGTTGGCAGGGCCGGCCTAGTGGCGTGGAGGGTAGAGGTACTGGTGCCTTTGCTCCTGCCACACCGACGCACTCTGCTGATGATGAGTGGGTTGCTGGGGTTAGCCAGGAGGGAAAGGATTGAGCGCCAGACGGCTGCTCTTCTTCTGGGGGTCTGCATGCTCCACTGAATGACTGTCACCCGGTAGAGGCCAGATGGTAGTGCAGGTCTAGGAGGGCAGTAGAAGGGAGGGCTGTGGGCCCCAGAGGTGTGCACGCGCATCTGCGCATGGCATCTGCATGCACTCCAGCAAGGGGGAATGGGGAGAAAGTTGGGGAAGAAGTGTGTGCCCCCTTTCCCCCCCCCCGGCTGCCATATGTGACAGCTCTCAGGAGAGTCACCGAAAAGCCCGATGACAGAAGGTGCTGGACAAAAAGCTATATACAGTATATTTAGAAACAAACGAACAAAAAAAAAAAACAGTTGGCATAAAATGCAGGCATGTAGGGCACTCGGAATTGTGATGTGTCTGCTTTCCTTGTGCATACATATGTTTTCTGTTTTTTACCTAGCCTCGTTTTACTTTCAAGGAATGGTGCATATTATAGCCCTGGCCTTGGTCAGTAATATCCAGCTAGAGGGACCGTCACTTGTCTAGTGAGGATCCGGCTTGATCTGTTGCCTTGTACTTCACTTTAGCACCCAAGAGGTGGTTTGAAGGATTTCTGGCTTGTCTCACGGACTGCCAGCCACTCCAGGCATACCTTGGGGCTCTCATATAGGGTATACTTTTTCTCATCTCTGAGCCAACACTGTGGTTTAGCTGCCGTGGTGAAAGGGTTCAGATTTGGTGAGAGTCTGAATGCACTGAAGACATGCAGAACATCAGATTTCCATGTTAGGTCTTTTTAATCATCAGGGCTCAGGAAAGTGTGAAGAGGTCTGTGACGAGGACTTGGAAGTCCTAGAACTGCTAGGTTGGCTATCCAGCAGGGAGGAGAGTTCCTTGATGCTGCTGAAGGTAAGAGTCCTTGGGAGTAGTGTCTAGCCTAGAGAATTAAGTCGACGGCATTTCAGGCAGATGGCTTTGTGCAAGACTGCACGTTTTTTCCTGCAGTATGCAGTTTGCATATTTAGACTTACAGCTCAGAGACCGAGCAGCAATTGAGGCTCTTCCTGTACAGGAACATTGCTGCTACTTAGACGTTCTTGCAATTTCTTGCATGCTTGGAGATCCCCAAGAATATCTGCATGGGCCTTCCTTGACACCCTGTAGAGCTGTCCTTGATGGCAGTGAGCCCAGCCTTGATCTAGGGGACGCCTTTAGATCAGATACCAGTGCGAAGAGACTGAAGTCTTTGGATCCTGCCCTTCCAATTTCTGAATAATCTTAAGGATGAAAAAGCTACTCGCTTTTCTGCATAGGATTCAGTTCAGACTTGACATATGCTATCAGAGTTGTTGAGGTACATGTTTACGTTTCCATGCAAGTTTGTTATTTCTGTGAGCAAGCTATTGATAGTGGTCTTTACTACTGATGAGTTGAAGAGTCAGACTGAATAGCAGAGCATCCTCAGAGGAGTTCCTCTATCAGGGGTTGTCTGAGCAACTGCATAGGAGGTTTGTCTAACTCCAGAACAATTTTCTTAAGGAGAACCCTTAAGAATCAAGTCAGCTACAGTCGAGTTTGGAGGTAGTTACAGTCAAAATGCTAATGGAATTCCTAACAGGAGAATGGAATATACAGACACTTAGTATAGGTTTTGAGTTTTTAAACCTGGGGCAGGTGATTCCCTATGTGAGGGGAGGAGTTTGACCTGCGGGGCAGATGTTTTGGGTGCTGCAGCCCATGCTATGCAGCCATAGGAGAGCGGTCTGATGTTGAGGCCTTTAATTCTCCCTGGTGACCATGGGTGCAGGCACTGGATGTCTGCCCTGGCAGTGGGACTTCTTCAAGGGTACCAGTTTAGCAGTTGTTTTTATTGTTGCGCTGTATCCACATGATTCAAGGATCAAAAGGATGTTTCCCTCTGATAACCTCAGAATGAGTTAGATCGTGGTGAGTGAGATGGCAATTTGTCAAGGACTCTTCTGTTATCCTAGCCTGCTTGTCCCTTGGTTGAGGCTGTCCAAGGTGGCTCTCCCCACCCCACACTGTTTGCTCCATACTGAGTTTTGAGGCCTCGGGGTGGGGCCTCAGGGTTGAGCCTGTTCCTTCGGATTAACAGAGAGCATACTATTTGACCAATGAGAAGGGTTCTCTGGTAAAGATGGAATCTTAGATGATAGGAAAGATGCTGTGACTCAAGATCTGTGGATGTGGCCTACCTAGACTTTAGCAAGGCATTTGACATAGTGCTGCACAAAAGATTAATAAACAAGTTAGCCAGCCTGGGGGTGGGTCCAAGGTTGGTAGCCTGGGTAACAAGATGGCTGGACAACAGGACCCAGAGGGTAACAGTAAATGGAGTACACTCTGAAGAGGGGGGGGTACCACAAGGTTCAGTATTGAGACCGGTCCTCTTTAGTGTCTTTATAGGTGACATTGTGGGGGGCTGGAAGGAAAAGTATGCCTCTTTGCAGATGACACAAAGATCTACAGCAGGGTTGATACACAAGAAGGGGTGCAAAGGATGAGAAGGGACTTGGCAAGACTGGAGAAATGGTCAAAAATATGGCAGCTTAGATTCAGTGCAAAAAAGTGCAAAGTAATGCACCTGGGAAACAAACACCAAGGGGAAGAGTACACAGTGGAGGGGGTAGTCATATTAGGTGACCTTAAGGTAGGTAAACAATGTGAGAAGGCAATAAGGAGGGCTGGGGGATACTGGGATGTATAGGGAGAAGCATCACCAGTAGAAAACAGGAAGTTATTCTCCCACTGTACAGACAGTTGGTGAGATCCCATCTGGAGTGCTGCGTACAGTTCTGGAGACCCCATCTCTGCAGGGAGATGGACAGGATGGAGGCAGTCCAGAGGGCGGCAACTAAAATAGTACAGGGTCTACAACAGAAGACATACGAAGAGAGACTTAAAGTGCTTAATATGCATACCCTTGAGGAAAGGTGGGGGGGTGGCACGATAGAAACTTTCAAGTACCTTAAGGGAATCAACAAAGTCCAAGATGGAAGCATCTTTATGAAAAAGAGATGTGCAAGAACAAGGGGGCACAATTTGAAGGTGGAGGGGGATGGCTGTGGGGCAACGTGAGAAAGTACTTTTTCACAGAGAGGATGGTGGATGCATGGAACTGCCTTCCTGAGGAGGTTGCAGGGTCAAATACAGTGGGGGAATTCAAGAATGCATGGGACAGACATAAGACAATTTTAGTGAGGGGTAGGAAGAAGTAGGATGTTGGATGACTGGAATCTGCAGCTTATCCAGTAAGTAGGAAATGGGCAGACTAGGTGGGCCAAGCGGTTCTTATCTGCCAGCAAAGTCTATGTTTCTATGTTATCTTCAAGAATATCTTCTCCATAGAGCACTCTTCACTTGCTCGCCGTCCCCCTCTACATATTGACAAAGCCAGGGTTAGAGGCTCGGGGGGTGCTCAACCCTGAGTGTGGGCATGATGTTTGTTATATGCAGCTACTGCCTCCTTTTCATTTTACCCTTGTTGCCTCTTTGGTCTGAAGCAAAAAAAACTATAAAATATGTGTAATTTAAAAATATATATTTTTAGCCTTTTTTTCCCGTTAGGGTAGCATCCCCTTGATTTCTATCCCATTAGGGTAAATCCCAGGGTTTTATTTAACTCTAAAAATTGATTAGCGTTTTGTTCATAAAAGCTTTAAAACATTGTGAAAATGCATAGCACTTGCCTCACTGTGTTTAACAGACGTAACACTTCTAGAAAACTTATATAAATGCTTTCTGTACTATACCAAGAAAGGAACTGCTAATCAATTATTTAAAACCCTGGATTCAATCCCTTTTTGTTGCTATAGGCAAGATCCTGTCCTGTGCTGTATCCCTGGACTGCATTTTCAGTCCAGCAGAACACTTATATCACAATAACTGTTGACTGTTGTAGTGCTTTGACCTGGGGGTTGTCTTTTCTGACTTTATCAAAGATATTCTCCATCCTAAGGAACAGGCTAGCTCCTGTGTAAATACTACGATTCAGGGATAGACCAGAGGTCTTTCTTTGTGGGAAGATACTGAGCTATCTCCAAAGCCTGTGTGGCAGTGGGCACAATACTTTTGTGTTCCCAAACTCCAAGTTTTTTTTTTTGTCTAATTACAGAACTTTTATTTGCACTATATAGACTTCTGGTCAGTTTTTAGCTGCTTTTCAGCTTCAAATTGTGCATGTGTATCTGCCCTTTCCCCTTTTGTAAGGGATGTTAACTACACTAATATGGAGGGTATGATTTTTTTACTTCATGTCTATATCATTGAGGGTACAGTCTCAATAGCAGAGTATTTCTTATGCTTCCCTCCTTATTATTTGGGGAAATAGATACTGGAATTGCTTATTGCTCTCCAGCCTTCAGACTACCCCTCTTATCTGCAGGGACACTCTATCCACTAGGTCCAGCTTGGTGTTGGACATGCATATCCTGGTCTTGTGCGTTCCAGGGATACTGTCCCATTACTTGTTTTAGAGTATGTGTCTGGTAGCACTCTGAAGGCAGCTGCCCAGAGCCCCTGGCCTATCTTTTTTTCTTAAGGGAATTTGCCTTCTCACCTGTGACTTGCCAACTTGTGTCCCAGACTCAAATGATCTATTTTGAATTTTTATGGAGTATCTGCTGTCCCCCCTCAGAGGACAGACATCTCTTATTACCTTTTTTCTGTTAGGTTGGTAGTAGTTTATATCCATTTGTTCATTTTTACTGTCTGTATCCTTTTTCTTTTCTTTCCTTTCCTTCAAGCATGTACGTCTCTGTCACGTGTTCATTGTCTTTGCTAATAGGACTGAGACTGTAAGAGTGTCGGAAACAGTTACAGGTTGTTGCATGTGGTGTCCTAAATGAAAATGTTTGCTGCCACAGGGAACTAGTTCCTCCAGCCGTACAGCCAATTATTAGTGCTTTATGGAAAAGCTATTCATGAAGATCTGGAGTTATGGTAAGTAACTTTCCTTTCTTGGTCTGTTGGCCATCGCCAATCACATTCAGGGCCATTCTCTGGTAAGGACAAACAATCTTTGTGTCATGCACTACCTCTACAGGCAAGGGGGAGGGGGGACCCACTCCAACTTCTCTGCAGAGAAGCCATGCAGGTGTGGCAGTGGGCCCTGGCACACAGCATATACTTTACATCATCTCCACATTTATTTATTTATTTCTGCTTGTCACTCTGAATGGCCTGGAGGACTTTCTCGGTGGATTGGTTAATCAGTTGCATGAGTGAGAACTACTGTAAACTATGGATCTTACTTCGAGGTGGGGTTTGCAGTAGATAACAGTTAGGACTCGGGTGCCAGGACCACACGGAAAATTTCTAGCTAGCAATATGTAATGAGGGGACCGCTACTGACATCGGCTTGCCGACGTCCACCCTTGGTGTAAAAGGGGTGGTCCCCCACACCCACCTCAGTTCTTTTCCCGCCATCGACTTGTGCGCTTCTGACCTCACAGAACATAGCTTCAGTCGATCGTCATTGCTCAGTGTTATTCACTTTTCTTTGAGTTTTCTGAGTATTTTGTTTCACATCTGCATGTCATCTCCAACTTCTTAAGCAGATTCTTGCAAGTCCAGATGCGCCTGCAGCAAACAGATTCCCGAAAAGCATGGCCATTCCTCGTGCCTCATCTGTCTAGGTCTGGACCACGACACCGAAGCCTGCCAGAGCTTTCATCAGGTTACCAGAAAACGATGCCAGAGGGTCTTGGAGGTCCATCTCCTCCAGATGAAATTGGTCACCATGAAGAAACAGCTGCAGGCATGGAGTACTGCTTCGGAGGCATCCTCTTCATCAAAAAAGAAGCATAAAAAACATTGAGAACGGGAACAGTCTGCTTAGGAGCCATGGCCACCTTCTGAGGCCTTGGCCCATTCCGAGTCTTCTCTCTCTGGGGGCTCGACTTCAGTAGCCACTTCAGTCCTTCCTTCGGGACTTCCTGTGGTCACGCCCTCCGCCGTTATCTCTGCAGCAGGCAGTGCCTCTGTGGGTTCAGGGGATACTTCCTCCATCCCAATGTCCCTGATGCTCAGGCCCTTCCATCCCTAAATAGATGGCCCTGTCCACAGCCTGTTTCAGGCTCTTGCCTGCCGCTGGCTACTGTACGACACCCACTGCCTGCTCAGTCAGCACTCTACTAAGCCATGCCAGCTGGCCGTTACTTTTGGGCGCAGGGCTAACCTTGGACTAGCTGTCCTTTAGAGCTTCCTGCCCTACTTTATCTACAGCAGACTTTTCTCCTCCGCCTGAGTGTTCTCTGCTTGTGTTTTTAGCATGGCTTGGGACTCAGTCCTAACGGTGTTGCCTACTGCAAGAACCCCCTCGAAGAAAGATGGTACAGTTACCATAATAGTAGATCATAGAGAGGAGCACTTGCAGTAGGCACGTTTTTCCCTCCCTTCACCCCCTGCTCTCTTTTCCACATATGTTGGCCCTTTCTGTGGCTCCAGGAGCCCCCTCCTTCTCCCGTTGCTCCTTCACACAGGTCTGGTAGGAGAACTGAAGTGGGGCTCTCTCTAGACTGCTAGATAGAAGTTTTCTATGTGGTCCTAGTGCCTGCAGCTTAGTTGTAATGGTGTTGCCTACTGCAAGAGCTCCTCTCGGAGAGCTACTGTTATGGTAATTTCTTACGTACTGTGCGTCTTACTTTGAGGGACTCTTGCAGTAGGCAACACCATTAAGACTAAGCCACCAGGGCACTAGGACCATACCGAAAATTGCTAGCTAGCGGGTTCACAACGTGACCGCCCCCTGATGTCGACACTGATATAAGAATGGTGGTCCCCCACGCCCACCTCAGTTCTTTTCCCGCCATCGACCTGCACTCGTCGGACCTTGCGGATCATTGCTTCAGTCAACCACCATCTTTATTATTTTTTCTAACATTTTCAGTTCACCTTTTGGCTTCATGTCATCGCCAGCTTCTTTTGCGAACTCCCACAAGTAAAAGAGTGCCTGTGGCAAGCAGCTCCCTGAAAAAGACGACCTCACCGCATGCGTCATCTGTCTAGGCCTGGACCACGACACCGAAGTCTGACAGGCATGCCAGAAATTCAACCAGGTCATGCACAAAAGATGCCAGAAGGTTCTCAAGAACCATCTTCTCCAGTAAAGATTAATTGCCTTAGAAAAGGAGCTGCAGACCCTGGTCACAGCGGGGACTTCTGCGGAGACTTTCTCATCCAATAGGAAACAATAAGAAGCACCATGACTGGGATTGATCTGCTCCTTTGTCATGGTCGCCTTTGGGGGCCACGGCGGAGGCTGAGTCTTCATCCTTCGGGGGGTACCTCAGCGACCACATCAACTCTCCTGCCTTCTGAGCTGCCAGTGGATAAGCCTCCCACCGTTCTTTCTGTGGCAGGCAGTGCTTGTGCGGGTTCGGACGATTCTTCGTCCATCCCACCACCTGTTACTCAGGCCAGTTCTCCACTAGGGTGCTGAGCCAGGTTGTCAGGCTGGTTCTTTGGGTGAGGTTTCGGCTGATACCACCCATCCGGCATCGGCATCTTCGCTGGACCCCGGTTTGGGGTCTGACGACGGTCAGTTGTGCCTACTCCTGCTGTCGCCCGTCCTCTCTGGGCTTCTGCTCGATTCTGTGGGGCCTCCCCCCATGGTGCCTTCGGCTCCTCAGCCATCGCCGGTGGTTCACTCTCAGAGTCCTTCCCACCAGGCGACGGCAGAGCCTCCCTCCGCTGGACTTCCGTCTACGGACTCTGTGCTGATCCGTCCTTCGCCAGAGCCTGCAGGTCCTCCTTCTTTGGGCCGGGCACCCCTGTCCTCCTCTCCTCCAGTTACTGTCTCAGTCCACCTGGAGGCGGTTCCTACCTCAGACCCCTTGGAGTCTGTGCCTGATCAGCAACAATCGTCTCTGATCTCAGGCCGTGCTCCGGACCCTCTGGTCCCAGGCTTGGACCTACAGTCCGCACCTTTTGGGTGTACATCTGGCCCATCGGTAGTAACATCAGGCACCATTTACGGACTTCTGACACATTATCTGGTGCTGGGCTGTTTTTTCCACCCAGTGCTTCTGTGCCAGACATCGGTGGACTACAACACCCTTCTTACGGCTTGGTGGGCATCACCCCAAAGAGTGACCCCTGCCCAGCAGAAGCTGGCCCAAGCCTCACCCCTGATGAGGAACTCACTTTTGCCCGACACAGACATCCCCCCCCTCCCCGAAATGTAACACTGTTTGGGTGCCAGGATGGTCACAACTTCTGGCTGATCGCCACTTCTGCATTCCTCATTAGACTCTAAGGGATCGTTGCATGTGATCTCAGATTCCCTTGAATCTCCAGTCTCCCCCCCACCCCTGCATTGCCACCAAGGGGAAGTGTGGATCAGGGACATGCCCAAGTCCCCTCCGAAGGACCCCTCATTCCTGGCTATGATGAAGACGATCCAGTCTTCCCAGGAGTGGCGTTCTGAGGAGCAGGAACCTCAGAAACGCCATCTGGTGCAGCATCTGTGCCTTCCAGAAGTCGAGTCAGTAATTATCCCCCCTTAGTGGTACCACACAACGGCACTTTGTCTACAGTCTGGCAACAGTCGCATCAGTCCCGGCTGTTCCAGGGAAGGCCAACCGGCTATATCATGCTCCTGACGGCAAGTCCCACTTTTGACTCCTGCCCCCAAGGCTGATCCTTCCATACTATCGGGGACCCAGAAGGAGTGTGGAGGAACCATTAGTCAAAGTGATTTTCCCTCCGGATAGGTAGTCAAAGCATTTGGACCTTCTTAGGGACAGGGTCTGTGCCTCTTCAATCCTGGCCTTGTGGGCCCAGAACTACCTTGTGCACATGCTGATGCATCTGCAATCTCTTCTAGGGCTGGTAGGGGACTTGCTTCAATCCCTGCTGGAGTCGTCAGTTTGAGCAGCTCTTTGATTCAGCCTCTAACATAGCATTTCACACCCTCCATGCCTCCTACGGCATGGTGGACGCTGCCGCCCACTGCTCAGCCTCTGTCATCTGTGTCGGGCATCATGCTTGGTTACGCCTGACTGATTTTACCCCAGTGGTTCAGGCTTCCATTATGGATGCCCCTTTCCGGGGCCCTTCGTTGTTTGGGGAGGATGTACATGCATTGCTGTCCACCCTGCAAGAGTCTGGAATGATCCTTCACACTGGTTCCTGTGCCCAGCGAGGCAGATTGCATCTGCCTCCAGATGACCCTAGCGTCCTCGTTTCTCAGGGACTGGGAGGGGGGGCAAACACCAGGCCTTTTCAAGTCCTCACCACCCCAGCCATTAAGGGCCACAGGGCAGAGGCGTTATCTATGCTTACCACTTCTTCCAAAATCCCAGCCACCCCTCCCGCTTTGTTGTCAGTTCGGGGACTGGGAGGGGTGAGGGTTCCCTTCTTCCCTTTAGCGCTTTTTAGCTCTGTTTTCTTTCCAGTATTTATGCCCTGCTAGGGATGTCTCATTGTGGGGCACTGGCCCAGATTTCTGCCTTACGAGTGGGTCACTCAGGCTCTCTTTAGGTGAGGTGGTGTGACACATTTCCTGTTCTTGCCATTTCTGGAGGATCGGGTGCAGTGTTCCCTTCTCCATGGCTTCTGGGCTGTGCTTCTTCCTTGGCCTCTGTTCTTTTTCACACTGGGCTGTTTCAGGCCCGGTGCTAGGCCAGAATAGAGACACCCATTTACTGGCGTTTGCACTTATTCCCTCATCCTCCTCCTTTTGGCAGTGGACTTCTTCCAGTGAGGTTAGGCCCGAGTGGAACTCTCTGTGGTCCTCCTAGTGTGCCCAGGCTGGGTGGTTGCTCCGCAGTGTTCCTCTAGGCCTTTTTTTTTTTCCCCTCCATTATTTGTTTTTCCACCTGGAGCCCTGGCAGTCGGCTATGGCCCTCCTTCTCAAGGAGCTGGCCACACTGGGACAGCCGTTAAGAGTAGTAGCTAGAGTTTAGTGGAAATGCTTTAAAGTGTGTTTTAAAGTGTATTTTTCATTTTTTATCGTTTTAGTTTGGGAACTTGTTTTATGTGTTTTCTTTTTTTTGTTCAAGTGAATTTGAGAATTGTCCACCTCATCACAGCCCAGTTGACTGTTACTGCAGTTTAACTCATTTTGCCCAGTTACAATGTGCTGCACCAGTCCATTTTAACATTGGATGCCAGCATTAATTTTCATCTCGAGTGGCTGTCTGCGGGTTGCATAGCGCTACCAGTGTCTGCTTTATGTGCACGACAAGTGATTCGGGGCAGTGTGATTGAGTGTGGTCTGTGACTGGGACTGCTGCATTAGATCCAGAGGAGAGAGGAGTGGTGGTTTCGAGAGAAGATTCTCGGTAGACTTGTGGTGGCTGAGTGGGAGTTGTGAAGGAGGACCTCTGTTGAGTAGAAGCCAATGTTTGACCTGAAGAAGGATCTGTTTGGTGGTTTGATTGGTGAAGTCAGTGGAGGTGGGTCCCGGGACTAGGTTTTCCCTTGGTGTAACCAGGAAATGCTGACCAGAGGGTCAATGGCTTTCTAGGTTTGCCTGGTGGTCTTGGTGGGTTGCCTGGCGAGGTCGGGTGTACCGTGGGGGGATTGACTGGGCTTTGGGTATACGTTTTTCAGCTGGGTCATTCCTGGGGTTGACACTCCTGTATGGGACATTACCTGTCGCAATCCAATTTTCTTGGGCCTATAGTTATGGCTTCAGGCACTGGGAAACAAAAATATTGAAGATCTCCTGGATTAATGCAGAAAGATGGATGTTGTGCACAGGACCTCACAAGTCGCAAGTATCTTAAGAGCTGAGCTGGGTTAACAATATTATTTGTTTGGTAAGGAAGCAGTGGGAGGATCTCCATTTGGGTTCTGTTGATTAGTTTTAGAAAACTGCAGCAGTGTGAGTGCTGCATTAACTGGCTGACTGTGTTTGGGGATGGAGGTGGTGAGAGTCCTCCTCTCAGCTTCAAATCATCAAGAAACTATGGTGAGCTTTTTTCTTTTGGAAAATTGGACTCTGTGAAGATTTTGGACTGTGCAATCTCTTGAGACAGTAATGAACTTTATGTCTGGTTTACATTTTTACTGGGTTTAAAAGAGTTTGCTGCTGTTTTGATTCTGTGCTGTGACTAGGATTGACAATATTTTATTGGGATTTTGTTGAGTTTTTGGGAATCTGTGAGTGACTGGTCTAATTGTTATGGGGGGTCAAATTGTTGTTTTGGGGAGAGCGAAGAGTAAGAGCATATGACTGATTGATTTAGTGAGTATTTGACTCAGAATTTTAGCTGCTAGCTTGTGATTGCGACAGGAAGTGTTGGCAGGAGCCTCTCCGGTCAGGTACCACTCTTCCACCAAGCTTAATGCCATCCGCCCCCTGACTGCTCCCACTACCAGCAGAGGTTTATGGGCGTTGTCATGCTCTGGGTATAGCAAGGGGCATGTGGGGGAGTGGAGCGGAGTGGGTGAATTGGGGTTGTGAGGTCAAGGAGATGTCCTGGGGTGAAATGGGACCAAGAAGGGGCTGCTCCCTGCCTAGTGCCCGTACCAGGGGCTCCACTATGTCTGGGCAGGTAGCACGGTCAGCATCGACTACCCATCCAGCTTGGGCAGTGTCATGCAATGCCAGGTCAATGAGAAACAGGACGGCTGCAATAGCTTATCTTGTTGGGTCATCTGACCTGGCATGCATCACCAAGACCCAGCTGGATGGGAATTCCGGTCCCATTTTGGAGTCTGCTGTTCCAGCCAGGTACTCAGTAATTCACCGCCCGAGATTGGATCCGGGGGGGAGGGTATAGCCATCTGTTTCAGGATGGAACTGGGCCTTGTAGATGTGCCAGTTTGGGTCATTAGATCCTTCAAATGTATCATGGGTGCAGGTGTGGACTGTAGGGTACTTCTCATCTACCATCCACCCTTGGCAAGAAGGATTTCCTCCAGGAAGTCGCAGACTTCATCATTGAGATGGTGTTGGAGTCCCCCAGCTGGTTGGTACTGGGGCACTTAAGTGCCTGGGCCGACAATGTACTCTCTCACTTTGGTTGTTACTTCCTCCAACTGATGGTTTTGTTGGGCTTTACCCAGGTGATTCCTCTGCAACCCACATACAAATTCATTTGTTGGACCTAGTGTTTCTGCTGGGGATGGAGATCTCCGACCTGGTGGTGGAACCCACCGGATGGTCTGATTACCACACTATAGGGTTTATTTTCATGTGCCCCCCCCCGCCCAATAGATCTGCCACTACGGAGACGGTCCGGTACCGCCCTTTGTGGGACGTGACTCCCGATGGTCTTACGGCGGTGCTGGACCTATCGGGGAGTTTGAATGTTAGCATGGATCCAAAGAATCCTGTGCTAGCCTATAATGAAGCAGTAAAGTCTGCTCTGGATTCCATTGCTCCTGTCCGGGTTCGCCCCCTCGCCCTTTGCCCTTGGTTTGATGAGACCTTGAGGGAGTTGAGGAGAGGGGGACGAAGGTTGGAGCTTTGCTGGCGGAAATTGGTCCTGAGTGATGAAAAACTTAGATTGATGTCCCATTATAAGGACTATCAATCTGCAGTTTCCCGTAAGAAGGCAGAGTTCCTGTCCAGGGAGATTGCAGCTGCGCGAAATCAGCTGGCTCCGCTTTTCCTTACTGTAGACAGGCTGTGCTAGCCAGCCTGTTTCCAGAACCGGAGAACCTTTTCACAGAAGAAATGCGATGAGTTTGCTCAATTTTCATAGATAAGGTTACCACCATTAGGTCCGAGATCTGCACAGCCCGTTCAAATGGGCAGAGTGGAGATCGGTGCAAGATCGCAAACACCCAGTTTGTCTGGTCGGACTTTGGCCAGTTGGCGATTGAGGATGTTGTGAAGATGATCCAGGGCTTGTGGCCGACTTAACTGTAGTTTGGACCCTGGTCCAACACACATCCTGGTGGGGTGTGTGGAGGTAATCGGACTGGTCCTGGCTGAGATAGTCAGATGTTCGTTAAGAATCCAGGGCATTTCCATACACCCTGAAGGAGGCGAGGCGGTGGTACGCCCTCTCCTGAAAAAACCTTCTGTTGACCCTGACTGTCTCGCAAACTACAACCCTGTCTCTAACCTACCGTTCATGGGTAAGGTTATTGAGAAGGTAGTCACGTCACAGCTCGAGGAGCATCTGACCATCCACGATATCTACCATCCTCTCCAGTCCGGTTTCAGGAAGAGACATAGTACCAAGACTGCATTGGTTCGGGTACTTAATGACCTCCTGACAGTGAGAAATTGTGGGAACCATTCCATCTTGGTCCTCTTTGATCTCTCCACAGTGTTTGACACCATAGACCATGGAGTATTGCTGGAGCCCCTGCGGTTGCTCTGCAGAATGTCTGGTACAGTCCTCACAGATTTCACTCTTTCCTCATAGTCAGTGGAATCTGGGGTGTTTTCCTTGGCTCCTATGCCATGTGGGGTGTCTCTGTGCTCTCTACCATACTGTCTGTGGTGTACATGCTGTCGTTGGGAGACATTATTAGGCAGTACGGGTTGAGTTTTCACTACTATTCAGATGATACTCAACTTTAAATGTCCTTTGTGCCCGAACAAAAGATGCTGTCTTGGACTTTTAACAATTGCCTCTCTGAGATTCAGGACTGGATGAGTGCCAACTGGCTTAGGCTGAATCCGGATAGGACTGAGGTGTTGGTTGTGGATCCAGATAATCGAGGAGTGGGATCACTGGCTATGTAGCTGTCCGGGCTCTGGCTAGGAGGCAACCAACTAGTGTCCTCTGAGCAGGTGCGGAATCTGGACATGTTTGACAGCGAGCTAACATTTAAATTTCATGTATCGGCCATTGTCAAAACTTCTTTTTACCATCTGAGTAATATCGCCTGGATAAAACACCTGGTCCCATTAGATGATCTTCCGACTTTGGTCCATGCCTTTGTGATCATGCACCTTGATTACTGCAGTGCCCTATACCTAGGGCTACTGGCTTATCGAGATCTTGCCATATCATACCTGTGCTCCGCAGCCTGCACTGGCTGCCGGTGCTGTGAAGGATCACCTTCAAGGTCAGGTTACTGACCTATAAAGCCCTACATGGACAGGGACCGCAGTATCTGCAAGATCTCCTTTGTCCCTACTGCCCCCTTCGCTCTCTCCATTCCACCGATGTGGGATTGCTAGAGATTCACAGGGTCCATTTGACAACTTCGGGAGCTAGATCTTTCACTTTTGCAGCTCTGACCCTGTAGAATTCTCTACCTTGTTGGATCAGGGAGTGCCCATCCGTTGAGGCCTTTAAAGCTGCCCTAAAATCTCATTTATTTGATTTAGCTTTTCAAGATGTATAGTCCTGCTATTTTTATTATGTGCTTTTATTGATATGATCTGACTGATAATTGTTTTTAACGTCTGTACAATGCTATGATCTGCTGGAATAGCATTTTGTAAATAAAGAACTGCTTGCTTCTCTGGTCCTGCACTCTCCCACTCCTGCCTACCCCCGGAAATTCCCCCTCGACTTACCCCCATGGTGGGTCCATGGAGGAGGGTGCCGGCTTCTCTTCACCACCTGTCAAGACCCAATCCAGAAACCGGGGATGGCCCTCAGGCCACAATGGGCCATCACAGAGCCTGTCAGGCTCTTTTTTCCACCATTTTTTCCCCGCCCTGCCTCCTCTACCGATGTGAGGGCGTCGGTACATGCCTCCCACCCCATACTGCCCCTGCCCATTGCCAGAGGGCAGTTAACGAATGGGATGACAAGCCCCCCGAGAGAGGAGAGTAGTCCTCCGACGCCGATCTCTTTCTCGTTCCTTGCTGACCCGGCTCGATTCAACCCGGTCACAGGCGGGAAGCCTCTCAGCCTTTTTTTAAGGCACATTCTTTCCATTGGAACCGTGACAGGGCCCAACACCAGTACGACACCTTCTCTCATCGCTTCCCTTTTTTCTGGGGTGTGACGCAGTTTTGAAATGGCTGGGTCCCACCTCTCCTCATGACGGAGGTAGTGGTCACTCAGGGCATGAACCACAAGGGGTCTTTTTATCCTCGTATTCCTATGGAAGTGACCCTTTTTCTGGGCCAAAACAGCTTTTGTCAGGAGTGTGTCTAGCACTTGCTCAATCAGACCCCTCCAACGGTTCCCTTCCTCGTTTAGGAAAGACTTCTTGGAGTTTTGTTGACTGGAGGTCCGCCTGCTTCGACCTTGGTTTGCCCTTCTCTACCTAGAGGGGATCCCCTTGGGTTTCCGAGGTCACTCTAGGATGGAGGAAAAGCCTCATGTGCTCATGGGGCTTTTCTGCCTCGGTCTCTTTGAGCGCTCTTGGACTGGGTCAGTTGGTATGAGAGTGTCCTAGAGTCTCTCTTAAGTAGGGGATGACTAGTCAGGTTCTCTTTCCTTGGGACTGGACAATTTAGGTCTCGATCCCTAGGGTTAGGCTTTCATCCATCTGCTTTTCCATCGCCGGGTACCCAGGGTGGCTTGCCCAGCCTCCCCTGGGGCTTGTGGGGGGTACTGCCTACACACCCCCTTCCCGCATCTGTCTCTTGCAGCCTTTTGGGCTTGTCCTAAACTGGAGTTGCAGGATAACCCAGTTTTAGGCCCTGGGTTCCCACTTAGTGGGAGTGTTCCTACGTTATCCGGTGTTCGATGGATGGCAATGAGACCCTTCGCCTGTGGGTGGGATGTCAGTCTTTGTTTCCCTCACCTGGGCCCTTCCTGTCATCCCTAATAGGGACTTGATCTGGTCTTTGTTCACTCCATTCCCCAAGATACCCCCCACGTCCCCTGTGAGGGGTGGGGCCGTGGGCCTCTACAGGGCATCTCTCCTTAAGGGAGAAGATGGGAGGAGCGTTTCTTGCTTCAAGCAGTCATGAGGTTCCTTACAGGGTGGTCTTGGCCCCTCGCCTACCATAGGTGGCCAGGGTTGAGCCATATTGGGTCCCTCACCGTATTTAGGAGGGGACAAGGTCCCTCTTTGACAGTCCTTTTCTACTTCACAAAGACATTTCGCTTTTGTGCTTTCAGTTTGTCTGGATATTATCTCACTTAGGCTTAACATCACTTCTTTTCAGATGCGAGTAGATTCCTCTCCAGGTGATCCTTTTAATGTCTCCTGTCAGAGGTACAGATTCCTTCCTCTTACAGGATGATCTCCTACCAGGGCTCCCCATCCCTCGGGACTCAGTCATTTGTCTTCCTGGGGTTTTGAGTTATTCCTTTGTATCAGGATACAAACCAGCTTAGCATTTCTGTATGACTGATGTCAGGGGACATTACCTTGTCCTGATTCAGTCCACCTCTGGTTGTTTGTTTCCTCAGAGGGGACGGGATAAGGTTATCTCGTTGGAGAGGCTACACTACATCTCTGGTACCTCTCAGGTTTAGGATGCTCTGAGGTATCCTGCCCCTTAACCATTTTAGGTTTTTGCCCTGGTTTCTTTGGGGGCAGTGCATTCCTTCTGCTACCCTCTTCTTTAGAGAACTGGCTTGGGCTAAGGACCTTCTTGGGCCTTTTTCCCCTTTCTGCCTTCTGCAGTGATCCTTCAGGGTTGGTTTTTTTTTACACCCCTTGTGGCACTGCTTGGGACTCTGTCCTAACGGTGTTGCCTACTGCAAGAGCCCCCTCTCGAAGTAAGATAGTATAGTTACGCAAGAACTTACCATAATAGTAGATCTTTGAGAGGAGCTGTTGCAGTAGGCAGCTTTTTCCCTCCCTCTATTCCTCTGCTGTTTTTCCATCTTGGCCTTTCTTGACTCCAGGAGTCCTCTTTTTCTCCTGTTGGACCTTATCTTAAGGTCTGCAGCACGGGAACTGAGGTGGACGTGTTATACCAGTGCAGACATCGACTTGCGGACTTCAGGGAATGATCCCCCGTTGTAGACTGCTAGCTAGAAATTTTCCATGTGGTCCTGGTGCCTAGTTTGAATGGTGTTGCCTAGTGCAAGAGCTCCTCTGGAAGATCTACTGTTATGATACGTTTTTACGTAACTGTAGTTTTATGAGCCTACATTGAATTTTGCAAATGCAGGCTCGTAACTTTGGTGATTTTCAATGTTTTTTGCCCAACATTTACAACATAGCCATATCTTTACAGCACCTCATGAGTGTAACAGCTATCATTTTTCAAATCCTGGCCAAAATGATGTTTTTTTTTTTTTTACATCCCGAAAAGTGATTTCGCAATCCCTGTGCGAAATCACCTTTTGGGAAGGAGTTGAAAATGGTCTCTGCCCTTGTTCATGAGGTGGGGTCATAAGAAGGGTATGTTGAAAATGTGGTGTCAAAATATTTAAAAACAACCAAATTATGAGCCTACATTGACTTTTGCAAACGTAGGCTTGTAACTTTGGTAAGTTTCAATATTTTTACACCAGATTTGCAACAGGCCATATCTTTACTGCACCTCATAAATGTGACAGCTGTAATTTTTTAAATCCTGGTCAAAATGTTTTTTTACATCCTGAAAAGTAATTTTGCGGTCCCGGCATGAAATCACCTGTCAGACAGGAGTTGAAAATTGTCTCTGCCCTTCTTCATGAGACAGGGTCATAACGAGGCTATGTGGAAATATTGGTGCACAAATATTACAGAACAACAAATTTATGAGCCTTCATTGAATTTTGCAAATGTAGGCTCAATATTTTTACCCCAGATTCCTCCCATGCAGCCCTATCGGCTCTGGCCAGAGTTTGTTTATAAAAGGAACCGACCGCAAATCCATTTTTTCCTTCTGGGACAGTGTTTTTCTCTACCTCCTGACCATTGAGCATGTCAGTGAGGCCTAAAAAGAGTGTTTCCAGATTTTGGCTAAAGCCGACACACGATTTATGCCTGAAGTATCTTGGCCGTAGCCACCTTTTTGCACACTGTGATTTGTGTTCCAAATTTTGCCGTAAAACAGCTAAAGAGAGGGTCAAAAAGTTGGAGGAGATGGCTTCCCCTGCCCCTTTGTCACTAAAACCTTCGAGGAGGTCTCCTCCTTCCACTCTAAATCCAAATACCCTAAAGAGTCCTCGGAGCCCCGAACCTCCGATAAAGGGGACTCTTCCAAGTCAAAAAGATCTACAGAGCAAGTCACTGACCAAGTTCCTGCAAAGAAAAAACATGGCACTGCATCTCCTACTGAAAAAGCAAAGGAGCTCTCAACTAACAAGTCTGCTATGCCTTATGCAGAGGACATAGCTAAAGCCTTGCAAGTCCTCTAGGCTTTCCAGGCCTGCAGTTCCCTTTTAGGTACTGCAGTTCCTCCCCAACTTCCAGCTGAGGCTTCAGTTCCTCCTAGCCAGGTGTCAGAATATTTTTATCAGGAGGAGGAAGAAGAGGAGCCTTTTGAGCCAGAGATCTCCTCAGAACAAGACTTTGGTTCCCCTCCTCATGGCCAAGACGACTGTTCATCCCACTGTGTATTTTTCAGACATATGGTGGCAACCCTCGACCTCTGTACACAAGAGGCAGCAGAGGATTTGGATGAGGCCGAGTTCCTCGACATGATAGGGCTGGTGCCTACCAAGAGGTTACTCCTGCCAGTCCATAAGTCCCTCAAGAAGGCTTCCCTCAAAACTCTGCAGAACCCCAACTGTATAACAAGGGTTGACAGGAAAATAGATGGAACAGTATCAACTGGACAGGTCCAGTGCTGACTGCCTCCTTACCCACCCAGATCACAAGGGGATGATCCAGGGTGCAGCTTGTGACAAGGCTGTAGTCCCTCTATCCTCACATCCCCTGACAGAGGTTACAGTAAATTCAAGTAGCATGGGGAAAAAGGGTGCTTGGCAGCCTCTCTCCTTCTGAGATAGGCTACCTATATGGCCTACACAGCTCAGCACCAAAAGGCCCTCTGGTCGTCAGTCCTGGCCATGAGTAACAAGGTCACAGGTAACGTGGCCACTGATGTGGCAGAGACTGACAGGACAGCTATGGATGCAACCATGTATCAGTTCCACATGGGAATTTATGCCAGTGATACTGTTTCTAGGTTTATGGCTCTAGTCTAGCCGTCTCCATGAGAAGATGTGCATGGCTTAGAACCACAGATCTTTTTCAGGACACCCAGGCCAAAGTCATAGATTTCCTTTATGAGAACAATTTGCTGTTTGGTGACAAGACAGAGGCTTATATGAAGAATGTGAAGGAATACAAAACCATCATTAGAGGTAATATTTCTAGAGACAAACCCTCCATTTCCTACAGAGCGCAGGGAAGGGGAAGAAGGGGTAGGGGCCTATGTTCCAGGCCCTTTTTCCAGGCCCAGGCAGCCCTTGACTGCCAGCAGCCCAGGGGTTATTTCAGGGGCAGGAGGCCTCCAGACTTACCCGGCACCAGTTGCCAGGGCCCCAACAAGCAAACCCCCTGACGTGTTTGTTTAGGTGGCCACTCTGCCCCCAGTGGGAGGCAGGTTTGCTCACTTCTTCCAGGAATGGGAAACCATCACCACAGACAAGTGGGTCCTGGAGGTAGTGAGCCAAGGTCTCTCACTAAACTTCAAATCTTTCCCCAAGTTGTAGGGGCACAGAAAGTTCAAACCTGCAACGACAGCAGAGAAAACCCTCCTAGAACCAAAGGTCAAAAAGCTCTTGCAGGTAAATGCAGTGGAAAAGGATCCCTTACTATAGTGGGGAAAGGATTTCTACTCAAGATACTTTCTCACCCAGAAGAAAAACAGGGAATGGCGCCCTGTTCTGGATCTCAGGCTCCTAAACAGGCACCTGACAAAGCCCAAATTCAAGATGGTCACTTTGGCCATAGTTATCACTTTCCTTCAGCAAGGAAACTTTTTGCCCTCTCTCAACCTGAAGGACACATATTTCCACATCCCAGTCAGGCCCAGCCACAGAAAGTATCTGAGATTCAGGTTAACTTCAGGTCATTACCAGTTCTCATCCCTCTCCTTTGGTCTCTCCTCAGCTCCCAGGGTGTTCACAAAGTGCCTGGAAGTGGTAGTGGCACATCTCAGGAGATTAGAGGTCACAGTGCTACCTTACCTGGACAACTGGCTATTAGAGAGGCCTTCCAGCAGATCAAAGACTCTCAGCTTAACACAGTACACCTTAGAATTATTGTTGCTGTTTTTTTTTTTTACAAACCCCCCAAAATCTCAGACAGAGCCTGTACAGGTCCTGGAGTTTATAGGAGCAAAGTTAAACACCCTGCAGGGGAAGACATGTCTACCACAGTACAGGGTAGACACTATACTGACCCTGGCAAGTTCATTTGTCCAAGGGCAACCCAGACCAACAAGACACTTCTTCAAACAACATGAAGTCTTGCTATAGTATGACTAATGCAGTTTGTCCCACCATTAGAACTGCTCCGGAGGTGAAAGAGTTAACTTCCATGCCAGGCATGGAACTTGGAGCGCGCGAGCTCGGGTAGATAAGCTCTGTCTGGAGGATTTCAAACTGAAACTGTCAGATTCTTTATTCCGCCTCACTGAACAGTCGCTCCGGAGATTCCTCCTACTGCTCGGTTCATTTCTCGATTTAAAACAGTTTTTCTTGGTTAAATTCAACCGCGATTATTATTATTTTAACCGCAAACTTATCGGTTCAAGCTCTGTCTGTGGTATTGTAAGTAATAGACAGGTTTATTTCTGTGTGGAACTTGTAAATGTTTATCGGTTCGGTTCGAACGGATCAGGTTGTTTTAAAACTTTTTTCTCAAGCATTTGAAAGCTTTTAGAGTGCGGTTCCCGGTTCTTATCGGTTCTAAAAAAACGGATTTCATTACGTTTTTTTCCACGACCCATGACACGGTTGGGAACCGATAAGGGTGTCTTGCCTGGCACTGCCGGAAAAAGGGCAAGTTTTTGGTTAGGCTGGCATTATGTCTGAGAAACCCAAAAGTAAAACCGGGCCCAGTGGGTTTCAGCACTGTAGTGTCTGTGGGGAAGCCTTTGCCAAGGCTGACCCACACACCACATGTGTATATTGTCTGGGGTTTGACCACCTCAATTCAGACTGCCAGATTTGTAAGAATTTCCACAGCTACCCTAGATAAGAGAGTTGGTAGGCTCAGGGAACGAGAGGCCAAAAAGTCCGCTGACCCGGATGGCCAGCCCGGTCCGGTGCCAACCGAACCGGAGGGAGTGCCCTCTGACCAGGGCGAGACTTCCTCGGGCAAACGTAAAAATGACTTTGAGGAGCCAGTTCCAGCAAAGAAAACTAGAAAATCAGCAGGTGTGGAGTCAAAAATTCCTTCTCCAACTGCTGCAGAGATAGCTAAAGCAATACAAATTGTCCAGTCACTTTCTCCGGTTCCGTCCAAACCGCCACTATCTGGCAAAAGGTCGGTTCGGCCGGTTCCACCGGTTCAAGAATATGATATAGAAGAGTTTTATGAACCAGAGGAGGGGGAGGATGATTATGAACAGTGTGAATGTGACTTTGAGAGTCTGGATGTGCCCATTGAACCGGACATCTCCCCAGACAGACCTTTAGAATCTCCCCCTACGCTTTCTGAGTCCCCTTCTCATTTTCTGTTTTATAAAAAAGTTGCTGAAACCCTCCAGCTCCCATTGGAGGAAGCTGTGGATGAGCAAGAGGAACCTGACTTTGTGGAAGTGATGGATATCCCAGAGTCCAGGAGATTGTCTATTCCTTTACATAAATCATTTAGGAAACAAACAATAAAAATTTTAAAAGCTCCTAATTCGGTGCCTCCTGTGGACAAAAAGATGGACAGGAGGCACACTTTGTCAGGTCCTGATACAGAATTTCTTTCACAGCAATGCAGTCATGTTGGGGTAGTAAGGCTAATATTCCCCTGGCTTCACATCCTCCTGATAAGGACTCCAGGAAGATTGATGCCATGGCTAAAAAACAATACATGGCAGCGTCCTTGGGACTCAGACAAGCAAATTACATGGCTTATGTGGCAAGATATCAAAAATCTAGATGGGACACTGTCATGGCTTTAGCCAAACAGACCCCTGGCCAGCTTGCCAAGGAGCTGGAGCAGGTGGCTGCTGATGGTATTGAGGCATCCAAGGTGCAATTCCATGCTGTTGTGGATTCTAATGATGTATCCTCTAGAGTCATGACTACATCTGTGGCCTTTCGTAGACTGGCTTGGCTCAGGTGTACTAGTTTGTCACAGGATACCCAGACTAAGGCTATGGATTTTCCTGTGGTGGGAAATTCTCTGTTTGGGGAGCAGACAGAGAATTATATGAAGAAAATGGATGAATATAGAACCACTTATAGGAGTGCACAAGCCAAGAAGCGGCAAGCCACTCCTCAGAGACAGCCCCCCCAGGGGTAGAGGCAGGCCCTTTCACAGGCCTTTTTACCAAACCCAGGCCTCCTCTTCGGCTTATGCTCAGAGGGGGTTCTTCAGAGGAAGAGGCAGACAGGGTGCAAGCAGGCCTGCTCCCACCCCTCAGCCTAAAGCCCTTGTCAAACAGGCACCCTGATGGGGTGCCCAGGGCCGGTTCTCCATTACCTGTAGGGGGCAGGCTGGCTTACTGCCAGGACTGGGAGTCTTTAACATCAGACAAGTGGGTCCTGAAGTAGTAAGCCAGGGTCTGGTTCTCAGCTTCAAAAATTTCCAAAGATGAGAATCAGATCTTTTCCACCTGCAAACTCCTCTAGAGACTTTTGCTTTGGAAACAGAAGTCTCAACCCTCCTGGCCTCTCAGAGCTGTAGAAAGGGTTTCTCCCCACACCAGGGCAAGGGTCTGTACTCCAGGTACTCTTACTCCAAAAGACAGAGAATGGCGCCCATTCTGGACCTAAGATATCTGAACAAGCACCTTTAAAACCAAAATTCAAAATGGTGACTCTGGCAATGATTTTACCTTTCCCAAGGCCAGGGACTGGCTAGCTTCCCTGGACCTCAAGGATGCCTACTTCCATGTTCTTATCAGAAGCTCCCACCGAAAGTACCTCAGATTTGAACTGCCCTCAGGCCATTACCAGTTCAGAGCAATGCCCTTCGGCCTTACCTCTGCCCCAAGGGTATTCACAAAATGCCTGGCAGTAGCAGTTGCTCATTTAAGAAGGCAAAGGATTGCCATCTTTCCCTACCTAGACGACTGGCTCAGTGTGGGTCAGTCTCCAGACCAGGTCAAATCACACCTGCTAGTTACCCAGCAGCTGCTCACCTTTCTGGGCTTTCTTCTCAGTCTTCCAAAGTCAGTTCTGGAACCTGTCCAGGTACTCACCTTTATAGGTGCAGAATTGGACACAAGGCAAGCCAGTGCCTTCCTTCCCTCCCTTCCCCTGGAAAGGGTAAGGAACCTAGTGGCCCTGGCCTCCTCCTTCACTCTGCAGGTCTCTCGACCAGCAAGGCATTATCTACAGCTCCTAGGACACATGGCTGCTTCCACAGCTGTAGTGCAAGGAGCAAGATTTCAGATGAGGGACATTCAGTTCCACTTGAGAACCTTTTGGTCTCAAAGAAAAGATCCCCTATCCAAGTTGATCCCAGTGACTCGAACCCTGATCCAGACCCTTCAGTGGTGGCAGGATCAGAGCAATCTGAGACAAGGGGTCCCCTCATCCCTCTATCTCACCCTTGACCCTTACTACAGATGGCTCTTTGGGATGGGAGCTCACATGGGCGACCTCTCCACCCAGGGATTGTGGTCCCTCAGGAATCTCTGCTCCACATCAATCTGTTGGAAATCAGAGCTGTTTTTCTAGCACTTCAGGTTTTTTGCATCTGTTCAGAACAAAGTGGTACAGGTCAGAACAGACAACACCACTACAATGTGGTACATCAACAAACAAGGCACTCTGTCTTCAGCCTTATGACGAGGCAATGAAGTTGTGGTCTCTGGCTTATTCCCTGAACACTTCCCTCATAGCAGTTCACCTCCCAGGCAAGGACAATGTCCTGGCAGATGCTCTCAGCAGGATTTCCCAGGGCCATCACGAATGGTCACTGGATCCCCAAGTACTGGGGATAGTTTTTGCCAGATGGGGCACCCCTCAGATAGATCTTTTTGCAGCCCCAGACAATCATCAACTTCCACTGTTTTGTTGCAGGCCCCCAGTGATGGGCTCAGTCCCCCTGGATGCCTTTCTCCTCGATTGGAAAGGGAAGTTTCTATATGCCTTTTCCCCCTTCCCTCTCCTGTTCAAGGTGCTAGTCAAAATCAGATCTCAGCCCTGCAAGATGATTCTGCTTGCTCCAGATTGGGCCAGGCAGCCCTGGTACCCACTCCTTCTGTCCTTAGCAGTCCATCTTCCCCGTGTCTCCCCAGGAACCACAACCTGTTAACTTGTGCCCAGGGGAGAGTTTGGTATCCCAATCTCAAATCCCTCAATCTCAAGGCCTGGCTCTTGAGGAGTTAGAATTTGCTGTTCTTGAAACCTGAAAGCTTCTAGAAAGCCTTCCACTAGGGCTACTTATAACTCTAAATGGAAAAGGTTTTCCATATGGTGTTCTGGGAAGACATATTTCCGAATCTGCTGATTTGCCCATTGTTTTGTACTATATGGTCCATCTTAATTCTTTGGGACTGAGACCAGCTACCCTGAAAGTGCATTTGGCAGCTGTCTCTGCTTTTATTTCAGCAGGAAAGCCCTCTTCTTCCGCCACCCTGTATTTTCCAAGTTTTCAAAGGATTACTTCATACTAATCCACCTTTCAGGGACCCTGCTCCTGCCTGGGATCTTAATGTTTGCATTGCTCAGCTGATGCAACCCCCCTTTTGAACCTCTGTCTTCGGCAGAGCTTAAGTACTTGACTTGGAAAACTGTTTTTCTAGTAGCCATCACTTCTGCCAGGCGCATAAGTGAGTTACAAGCTTTGTCAGTGGAGACTGACTTTATTTCCTTTCACAGGGATAAGGTAGTCCTCAGGACTAACAGGAAGTTTTTGCCTAAGGTGGTTTCAGATTTCCACCTTAATCAATCTATCTCCCTTCCAGTGTTCTTCACTGACCATTCCTCCTCTGGTGAGAGGAGGTTGCACAGCTTAGATGTTAAGAGGGCCCTAAGTTACTACATAGAGTGTACCAAGGGTCACAGGTTCGAATCCCTCCAACTTTTTCTCACTTATGGTGAGGCTGGGAAAGGGAAGCCTGCCACTAAGAGATCCATTGCCAGGTGGATTGTCTCTTGTATTCAATTTTGCTATCAAAAACTGGGAAAGGTTCCCCCTTCAGGCCTGAGGGCTCACTCTACCAGAGGTACAGCTGCGTCTCTAGCTGCTGCTAGAGACATCCCTATCTTAGAGATATGTCAAGCAGCTACTTGGAAAACTGTACACACTTTCACCAAGCATTACTCCATGGATATCCAGGCCAGGAGGGATGCTCGGTTTGGCACAGCCGTGCTTCAGAGCCTATTCCCTAAAGTAGGTTCTGTCCCTCCTCCATGGAGGTACTACTGTGTATTCTGCATTAGTCATAATATAGCAAGACTTCATGTTGTTTGAAGAAAAAATTACTCACCTTAGTAATGTTGTTCTAATGGAGTCTTGCTATATTATGACCTCCCCCCCAGCCTGCCCCTCTCAGAGCTTCTACTTGGGGTATGGGGTGGGCATTCCAGTGTTGGCACTTTTTTGATGCCCATTTTTTGTTTCCACTCTTTCTTTTTGGGGTGTTTGGTTGTTGTGTTTTATCTTATCTTATTTTTCTGGTCCCCTGAATTGAGTCTTAGTGTTGGGACCAGGAAAAATGTGTTAATATTTAAGTAGCCAGTTGGCTAGTGTAGGTTACAGCTTCCACACAGAACCTTAGTGAGTTTTGCTCGTAAAGATCTGACAGTTTCAGTTTGAAATCCTCCAGACAGAGCTTCTCTAACCGAGCTCGCGCTCCAAGTTCTATGCCTGGCATGGAAGTTAACTCTTTCACCTTCGGAGCAGTTCTAATGGTGGGACAAACTGCATTAGTCATAATATAGCAAGACTCCATTAGAAGAAACAACATTACTAGGGTGAGTAATTTTTTCTTGCAGCTCATAGTCCACATGGCTACCACCATGGCAGTGGTCCCAAGTGCCAGATTCAAAATGAGGGGCATACAGTTTCATCTGAGATCCCTTTGGCCCCAGAAAAGGGTCTCGCTCTTCATGCTGGTTCCAGTGACAAAGTCCTTTCTTCAGGCTCTCAAGTGGTGGAAGGAAAGAGACAATCTCAGGGAGGAATTGCCCTTCCAGCAGAAGACTCCCACTGTCATTTTTACAACAGATGCCTCCCTCGTGCATCGGGGAGCACATCTGGACGTCCTTATGATAAGTGGTATCTAGACTCTCTAGAAATGAAAGCTTGCACATCAACCTGCAGGAACTCAGAGAAGTTTTTCTTGCTCTACAGCCCTTTTCCCCTGGATCCAAGGGAAATTTATACACTTCAGGACAGACACCACCAGCACAATGTACTACATCAACAAGCAGGGTGGAACCAGATCCACCAAGCTGTGCATAGAGGCTGTGAAAATCTGGAGCCTGGCCTACTCCAGTGAGATCAGCCTGTCTGCAGTCTGCCTTCCAGGGAAGGACAACATCCTGGCAGACTCGGCAGAATCAGCCAGAACCACCACGAGTGGTCCCTGAACAAATAGGTACTGGATACTGCCTTCCAGAGGTGGAGTACCCCAGAAATTGATCTTTTCACTTCAGGGAGACACACCATCTCCCTCAACTTTACTACAGGGCTCCATCAATGGGCAGAGTGCCCCTAGATGGTCTGGCTTTGGATTAGATGGGGAGGTTCCTCTGTGCTTCCCCCTTTCCCCCTGTTGCTGAGGGTTCTTCTCAAATTGAGGAGCCAATCAGCAACCATGGTTCTGGTGGCTCCAGACAGCCATTATACTCCTCCTGCTAGCCCTGTCAGTCGCAGAGCCTGTTCATCTCCCTCAGAGGCACAGTCTCCTCATCCTGTCCCAGGGCAGGATTCAGTATCCCAATCTCGGGTCACTTCACCTCAAGGCTTGGCTCTTGAGGACCTAGAGTTTTCTAACCTCCAGTTCTCTAGAGATGTCTTGGAGGTCCTCAAGGTGTCCTGAAAGCTGGCAACCAGGAAAACTTGTGCTTTCAAATGGAAGAGATTCTCCTTCTGGTGTAGCCTACCTGTGCTCCTTGATTACCCAGTCCACCTGCAAAGCTTAGGCCTCAGCCTTCCACTCTTAAGGACCACCTAGCAGCAATTTCTCTGATCTCTCATTGGGTAAGGAGAGGTCAGTGGCTTCTCACCCCATTTTCAAGAAGTTCTTCAAAGGGCTCCTGCACTTATACCCACCTCTCAGGAAGCCGGTTCCCCCTTAGGATCTAAACCTGTGTATAGCCAAGCTCTTGAAGCCCCCATTCGAGGCACTGGCTACTGCAGACCTGAAATATGTTACCTGGAAGACAGTGTTCCTGGTAGCCATCGCTTTGGCTAGGAGGGACTGTGAACTAAAAGCCCTTTGCACAGACCCTAACTATATTGCATTCTGCAGGGATAAGGTGATCCTCAGGATCAATAGGAAATTCCTCCCTAAGGTGGTTTCTGAATTCCACCTGAATCAGTCCGTCACCCTCCCTGTGTTCTTCACAGCCAAGTCCAGCTCGGGTGAGCTAAAGTTACATATCCTGAATGCCAAGAGGGTATTTAGTCACTACCTTGAGGATACCAAAGCAGTCAGGTCAGGCCACTCACAACTGTTCTTGACTTATGGTGAAGTGGGGAAGGGTAGACCAGCATCAAAGAGGACAGTTGCACGCTGGATAGTCTCTCGCATATAGTTCTGCTACAGCGAAGCTGGCAAGCAGCCTCCTCAAGGCCTCAGAGTTCGCTCCTCTCGTGGAACAGCTGCATCGGTGGCAGCAGTAAACGACATTCCCTTTTTGGACATCTGTAGAGCAGCTACCTGGAAAACTGTACACACCTTCACAAACACTACTGTCTGGATACAGTCCAGAAGTGATGCTAGGTTTGCCACAGCAGTACTGCAGAGCTTTTTCCCTAAGTAGGTTCTGTACCCAACCTCCCAAGATACTGCTTTGTAAATCTGCATCAGTTATGCATATTGAGGGATTCCTGGGGTTTGAAGAAAAAAATACTTGCCATAATAATGTTGTTTCTTCCAAGGGATCCCTCAGTATGCTTAACTCTCCTTCCCTGCTTCCTCTTCTAGAACCAGAATAGGTTCTGTATTCTAAAAGTGTTACCCTCTGCTTAGCCATTTAGGGCAGATTTTGGGGGTACTTCAATAGTTGCTAGACTTGTTTCCAACATGGAACCTATTTGTGTTTCTCCTCAAAACAGTGGCATTTTTTTTCCAATCTTTACGGTAATTATTCTGTGGGATAGTTTAGATAGGAGGGGTTCAACCCCATCTAGCTGTTCCAAAATTAATCTGAACAGTTTAGAACACAGCAGCACCTAGGGGCAGCAGTTTGACTTACTGGCACGTGTCCATGATTCTGTCATTTACATATGTTCCGATCTCTCCAGGGCAGTTCCGCATAGGACCAACTGCATCAGTTAAGCATACCGAAGGATCCCCTGGAAGAAACATTATTGTCATAAGTAACTTTTTTCTTGCCTTCCCCAATCTCCTTCCTTCCCTAAACATTGATTACCTGGCACATCTGTAACTGCATGCTCCCATCTCGATGCTCCCTGTGGCACCTCGTCCCCATTCTCCCTGCCAGAAGCAAGAATGTTTGCTTAGACAAATCACCCTTTTGCTGTCTGGTGATGTTGAACTCCTTCTCTGTCCCCCTGTTTGCCCTCTTCCCAAGGGATTGAAGTTCACCCAGATTAAGGTCTGTAGTCTGCTACCCATGGTTGCCCAGCTTTGGCTATGGGTACTGCTGCTTATGTCTGATGGTACAGGTCATATCTGAATCCTGGCTTTTGGATGTTTCCCTTCTCACTTACTTTGTCTACAGATCGGTCTTTGAAAAGAGAGTTGGCTATGTAGCTATCACCTCAAGCATGACTTCAAGGTTGTACACAGCTCCTCAATCCCCTTTTTCCAAAAGCTAAACTCTGTCTCCTTCTCCCTTTCCTTCTTTATTACATGCATCTACCTGTGCCCTGGGTCCTTCTCCATGCTCCTTTCTTTCAGGGAAGTCCTGTTGTTGGGTAACTTTGTTTCTTTGGTCAAACCTGTCTCAAAAAGGTTAGGAAAAAGGAAAATACTGAGGACAGCCACCTCGCACAACTAATGTCAATGCCAACCCGGCTCAATCACTTCTCCCTAAACCACACATTTTTTTTTTCTCATCTCCCCCTCCTCCACCACCACCACCACCACACTGTGGCAGCTGGCATCCACCCACTTCATTACAATCAAATGGACTACTATGTGCTCACAGTTTGACAGTGTAAGTCCCCACCCTAAGGTAATTCTGCCCAGGTCCTTCAGGTCCCTTGATCTGATGTCCATCATGCACAATACCAATTGTTCCTCTGTCACCTCATCCTGTTACGTAAATTATGCTCTCAGCATATTTTGCACAAATTCATAACCACCTTTAATAAATGCACCCCTCTTCAGAAGGTCCTCGGAGCCTTTGCTTCAAGGAAAGGCTGGCAGACTTTACAATGTACTCACTAGAACCCAAGGGGGAGGACATGATATAAATATTCAAGTTTCTTGCAGGTAATAAACAGAGGACAGCAGTGCACTATTTGCCTTCAGTGGAAACACACATGCTAGCGGTAACAAGAAAAAGCTGGTATGGGGCAGGTTTAAGAGGATGGCGGGAAGTACTTTTTCACAGAGAAGGTGGTAGGAGGTGGAACAGTTTTTCCAATGAGGTTATTTCCTTTCCCCTCCTACTAGACAGTTTTGTGGGGTCTGGCCTCTCTGACCACTCGCTCAAGTGATTTGTCTCCTACCTGGCCAACAAGTCCCAAACTGTTTGTGTACAACCCCTCCCCCTTCTGTCTCGGAGTTAATGGCACAGCTGCTAGGTGACTTAGACAACATCCAGCACCGGTTCTGTGCTAATGGCCTCTTTATTGCAAAAAAAAAATCTCAGACTGTAACTTTTGGCATGAGACTGGTACTGGCGAAAATCCGGTCTCCCTCGGTTTTCATGACCCTGGATGACTTCCAGCTGGTGTAACTCCCTGTCTTGAACTATCTGGATGTGAGGTTGGATTATCATCTCGACGTTTCTCGCTACATGCTACAAATGCCATATATACTTTGCCCGAAACTTAGTGCACTTAGCCCATAGGAAACTTCTCCTGAAACTCTGTGCACTGTACTTAATAAAGCATCAAATCGTCTCCCAGCCTATCATGCAATCTTTGGGAAAATGTTGTTTGACTATGACGATGTTGTATATAGTGCAGCCCCTACATTTTCAGTAGCCAACTGGAACCCTTCTTCCATTCTTTCTGCTGCTTTAGCCTTGACTGCGCTGTCCCCGTACCCAGCACTGCTCCCTATACTCTAACCTCTCTTCACTCACTTCAGGGTAAACACCTCTCACTGTATATCCCTCTTCTCTAATTTCTTGTTTGGTTTCTTCCTAGTCTTTCTCAACTCTGTCTTTACCGGCTTCCTCCCCTCCACTTACTGTTAAATAATTCCATTCCCCACTCCTTCTCTCGCCCTTACACCAACATTTAGTCTGGGTAGGCAACTTTGTCCTGCAGGCTCACCCATCTCTGGTCCACTCACCCCCCCCTCCACTCTTCCTCCCAGGCCTAGAAAAGAAGATGTTATATAACGGAGTTAATTTTCTGGCCAGAGAATGTAGCACATTTGTTTCTACCTGTAGCAGTAATCCCCAGAACATTTGGGGAAATTCAAATATCTTCACCAGTTGTTTCATAACACTGGCAAATCAACCCGTCATAGTCTACCTGAGACTCAGTGTCTTGTTTTGTATGTGGTCTGCCTAAGTTCTACCTTGCTTAGAACATAAGAATTTGATGGCAGATGGGGACTGAGTGGCCCATCTAGTCTACCCATGAACCTAACCCCAACCCTATATTTTGCTGTTTTTGTTTATACCATAGTGCCGGTCCCATGTGTGTTGAAATGCATTCACCATCTTTGCTGCAACCGCCTCTGGGTGCAGACTGTTCCATGCGACTAATACCCTCTCTGTTAATAAAAAAAAAAAAAAAAAGTACTTCCTGATATTGCCTCTGAGCCTTCCCCCTCTCATGTCTAGGTTGTGCCATCTTGTACACTCCTCTCCATTTGTGTGGAACAGTTTGTCTACCTGAACAGTGTTTCTATCCTTGATGAATTTGAAAATTTCTATCAAACCCCCTCTGCCCCTTCTCTGTTCCAGGGAGTACAAGTTTAGGTCTTGGAGTCTAGACTCATATGGCATTTGATGGTGGCCCTGCACCATCTTTGTGGCCCTTCTCTGAATTTATTCCAAGAGTTCTATGTCCTTCTTCAGGCGCGGCCTCCAGAACTGGACGCAGTACTCCGGGTGTGGCCTCACCAGGGATCTATAGAGTGGAATGATCACTTCTTGTTTCCTGCTTGTTATTCCCCTGTTTATGCATCTGAGGATGCTGCTTGCTTTTCATGACGCTTTTTTTGTATTGATTCCCTGCTTTATGGTCATCCGATATGGTTACGCCAAAGTCCCGTGCAGTCCTGGTCTCTTCAAGTCGATGCCCATCTAGGAAATATTGAGTTCTTGGATTCTTTTTTCCCCAGGTGCATCAATTTGAATTTTTTAGCATTAAATCTAAGCTGCCAGTCGTTGGACCACTGTTTAAGTTTCATGAGATCCTCCTTCATACTGCAGGCTCCCTCTTGATTGTCCACCCTATTACATAGTTTTGTATTGCCTGCGAACAGGCAGACTTTACCCTCAAGACCAGCAGCAATGTCGTTGATGAATATGTTGAAGAGGACTGAACCCAACACCGATGCTTGAGGGATTCCGCTGGTCACAAAACCCTCTTTGGACATGGCGCCATTTACTTTGACTTTCTGAGTTCTGTCCTGCAGTCATTACACTACCCAGCTTACTATCTTATGACCGACACCTGTGTTCAAGTTTATTGATCAACATCCTGTGTGGCATGGTGTCAAAGGCCTTGTTGAAGTCAGGTACACCATGTCCACTGCCCTCCCGGTCCACTGCTTTGGTCACCTAATCAAGTGTTAACCACACCTTCCCTACTTAATCCATCTCCTTTCCTCTCCCCGTCAGGTGTGTCGTGCCCACCTAGGGCTCGCACCTTGCCGCCAGAGGAAGAGCTACAAGCCTATCCTGGGAAGCAACCCACGATTCTGCTACTGCAAATTAGCAGACCCTGAGGCTTTCTTCCCCTGTTGAAACTGCTGCCAGGGATTTTCCAAACTCCAGTTTGTTGCAGGACCCAGAAATCTACAGAAACAGTCAAAAGCCGTATACCCCCTCAGGTACGTTGGTATTTGGCGCCTTTGGACATTCTGAATTTTCAGCGCCAACACTCTGATTGGAGGATCTCGGCTTCACTGACTTCTTCCTGCTGGTCTCCATTTTACCTTGCTTCAGTAGAGATGTTTATCAGTGCTGCTGACCCTGGGTCTATCCTTTTTTGTAAAGCAAAAACTTCTTTCTCATTTGCAAATTGTACTTCATAGCCACTAGAGGGCTACAACAGCTGTCTTTTCTGTTAAAGAGGAAACGCATTATATTTTCTACTTCCTCTTCTGCTCTAGTGGACCTGGGATACCTCTCTTTCTGAGGACCATCCTCGGGGTTTTTCTGCCTGTTTCTCAGGCCGAACCATGCTCATCCACTAAGGCTGCAAGACTTGAACGCCTGTCCCAACTCCCATTCTGTACTGGTGGAACAGGGCCAGAAACAGAAACGAAAGCTACAGACAGATCTTGCCACACCGGATTCCAGCCTTGAACCACCTCACTGGCTCAGCTACAAAGAGTTGCTCCACAGGTACATTCAGCACCAAAACCACCTCTCAGCCAACAAAAGGATTTTGAACTTATGACACCTGATCGCCGATTTGTCTAGACTTCTAGTGACTCTTACTGCCGGCTGTTGTGGCATTTAGATCTACCATGGGAAGTTACAGCTGGTTCCTCGGTGTGTCACTAGCTTTACTAGTGCTCAGCTCAATTCTTCAGAACCCTCATCCCTGCCTAAAGTGGAATAACCCTTGCGCTTCTCCCTGTCGTGCGTCCAACAGCTCCTTTCAGGTAGCCATTCTGGACTATTGGGCTTCTCAGCTGTCACTGCCGGGGAGTGGGACATCTCCCGAGTTGCTTCTGCAGATTACTTCCCCATCCAGACTTCCTACTCATGGCAAATTCCTGCCAGGACACTAGTGGCTGCAACTCTAGGCCAGTATAACACCAGGAGTGGGTACAGGCCTACCCATCAACACTTCCTCCCCTATCGCCCAAAAAATAATGTTTACAAATTACAGTTCACTGCCTTAAAAACAATCCTGCTTCTTTTACTATTGTGCTCGGGCAATGTCGAACTCAACCCAGGACCATTAGACACCCTTGCTTCTCCATCAGACCTGGCAGGTATCAAAGGAATGTCTTTTGTGCATCTTAATGCCTGTAGTTTGCTGAAAAAGTTCACTCTTATCCAGGCTTGGGTGAGCCACACCCTACCTGACGTCCTAGTGATCACTGAGACCTGGCTTAGGCCAGCCACCCCAGGCAATGAAATCAATATCCCAAATTATTTACTCTTCCGAGCGAATAGGCAATCAAGATGAGGTGGGGTGGCAATTTATGTAAGGGACAAATACTCAGCTACATGCATAGATGCATCATCCTCCCCCAAAGAATTTGAGTGCTTGACCCTAAAGATTGGACTTTCTCCTTCCAGTGCACTCTGTGTAATTGGCTGCTACAGGCCCCCTTCTGCCGGGCCTCATCTCCTGTCTCACCTCAGTTCCATACTGGGGCTCAGTTCCTTGGAAACCATTATTCTTGGTGACCTGCACTACGATTGCCTGTCAAGTGCATCAGCTCCCTTGAAATCCTTTTGTGACACTCTAGGGCTGGTGCAACTCATTGGCGAGCCTACTCACCCAAATAAAAAGAACCTTAACAACAGCTCCCTCTTAGATGTAATTTTGGTTAGCAAGTCACATCTGTTCTCTCATGTCGGAGCATTTTTCTCAGACATTAGCGATCATTGTATAATTACCATCATTAGATCCGTGCACAACCCACAGTTTGTGGCAAAGTTCTCTATCAAGAGGTATAAACGCAAGTTCGATTTGTTTGCATACGTCCACGACTTGAAACATTCATCATGATGGCAGGAATTCTTCCTAGCCAGAACGGTTAACAGGGCATATACTATTTTTCATGATATTTTAAGTGAGGCTTTAAATAAGCATGCACCCTTGGTTATAGTGCGGGTCAGGAGCAGCACTTGCCGTTGGTTCTCGCCTGAGCTCAAAGCTTCCCTGTTGGAAAGGGATACTTTATGGAAAAAGGCCTAAAGAAGCAAGAATGACTCGGATTGGTGTCTTTTTAAGAGCGCACGTAACAAGTGCACCAAGTTGGTCAGAGCAGCCAAGGCTGCCTACTATCGTTCAGAGCTAGCCTCTGCCTCAAGAAATCCTTCAAAGCTGTGGAACACATTAAAAGACATGTCTGGACACACATCTGGTAATTCCATTCCAACAAAAGTCCTGTGGCAGCGTTATCTCTAACCGATCAGAGATATTAGGAGCCCTCAATAACTATTTTGCAACGGCAGGGCTAGCATTTGATACTTCCCCTGCCAATGACCTCCGCAAAACTCAGGGCACACCAACCCACGAGTCCCCCCCCCGAGGAGGCCTTCTCCCTCCTGCCTGTCTCTCTCTAAAAGAGGTGGAAGACCTACTGCTGCAGCTGGACACCAGGAAGGGAGTAGGCTCTGACTTCATAGAGCCATACTATCTGAAATGTGCTTACCATGTGCTTGCAGTGCCAATCACCCACCAATTCAACATGTCACTCTCCCAGGGTAGCCTTCCCCCTCAAAGGAAAATAGCCCGTGTCATCCCTTTATTAAAAGCAGGTGACCCCTGCGATCTAAATAATTACAGACCGATCTCCCTCCTCTCCATCCTGTCTAAATTACTAGAAAAAATAGTGTGTGGCCAGCTAGGGGTATACTTGGAATCCAGAAGCCTGTTAAACCTGGTTCAGTCTGGATTCAGAGCAAAGCACAGCACCATAACAACCTTGGCTAAGGTGACCAATGATTGGCTCCTGGACCTTGACAACAAGAAGCATGTCTGTGCCGTTTTCTTGGATCTTAGTAAGGCATTTGACACAGTTAATCACAGCCTGCTTCTTTCCTCCCTAAGCACCTTAGGCCTGGACCATAAATCTATGTACTGGTTTGCAGACTACCTCAGAGAACAGAAACAGCAGGTTAAAGCTGAAGGTGATCTTTCTCCATTAGAACCTATGCTGAGGGGTGTCCCCTAGGACTCTATCCTTGATCCTCTCCTGTTTGCAGTCTACGTTAACAACATCAATGACCCCATCAAAAAAGCCAACATCCACTTTTTTGCGGATGACACTGTACTGTACTTGAGTCGTCCCATGCCAGAAACAGCCTATGAAGACCTCCAAGCTGAATGTAACCTTCTACAATACCAGCTCATAAACAAAAAGCTTTTGCTCAATGCGAAAAAGACAAAAGCCACATTCTTCTCCCCCTCCTTGCATGCGGTAATTCCTGCTGGGGGGGGGGGCTACCCCACAAATTACCACTGTTCTTGGAGAAACACTAGAGTATGTAGCTAAATTCAAATATCTAGGAGTTTGGCTCGATCATAAACTTTCCTTCACCAGCCATCTCGAAGAACTGCAGAAGAAACTAAGGCAAAGATAAAGATTAGGATTATTCTACAGAATTAACCACCTGCTCACAAAGGAGGCCAAGATTCAACTGGTTCAAGCTACGTTCCTATCTTTAATAGATTACGTGGACCTGCTGTACAGGCACTGCACTGCCTCTGCACTGGCTAAGTTGGACACCCTCTACCACAGAGCTATCGGGTTCATTATTGGCCTTCCATTTTCCACACACCACTGCTCCCTGTACTCATCGCTAAGCCGGACTTCCCTTCACTATAGGAGGAACAGAAATGCCACCCTATGGGCCTTCAGAGCGGTGACCAACAAGCTCCCCTCATATGTCTCAGATTGTATTCCCCTGTGTGTGTGTTAGGCACCTACGCTCTAAGGAGATATTCCCTAATTGCCCTCCAAGTTCCAAAGGTCAACACTCATTTTGGCAAAGCTGCTCTAAGCTTCTCTTTACCCACATTGTGGAATGGTTTTCAAAGGAATTTGAAGCTGAGCTGCCCTATTAGCCTGATTATCTTCAAGGCGCTCTATGATTGCTACATGAAAGCACCTTGCAAATGTTTTCCTCACCGCTAGGCCACTAATTCAGCAACTCCCTCTTTCCATCCTGACACTCGCCATGTTTTTACCCCTGGCTGTCACTCTTTTCATATTAACTCCTCCTGCTGCACCCACCCTTCCCTGTCCGCTCCAGCCTGGCTAAAGTCCCACCCCATCCATAGTAGTGTCCCGTATATCTACCCCTCCTCTGGCATTATCATAATAAACAAATACATGACAGCCATCGTCACTTTCTGTGGTTTCAGCCCAGTTTTTCCCCTCAGTCGTCAGTAATATATCCCTCCTCTTCTTTACCTCTCTAACCTGCCACCCCATACATGGCCTCTTTCCCCTATGTGGTAGTTGCCGGCTGCCTCACTCAAAAGATCTCTGCTTATAACCCCTGTATGCCTGTGGTTGATTGTACATCTGCTGACTTCTTCATTTGTAAAATAATGCTGTTTTTTTTTTTTATTTATTTCAACCTTGTACTGTACTGTATACACTGTATATACTTTTTCTTCCTTGTATATTATTGCCTTTTGTATACCTGCTTCTGTACTGTACTTTGATGTATTCATGACCAGGTCCATCGTGCAATGAGCCTTGCTCAATGGTGCCCACCTGGATAAATAAAGAATTTGATTGATTGGATAAATAAAGATTTTGATTGATTGAAAGAATTTGAGCAGGTTAGTTTGACATTATCTGCTTGCGGTAAATCCATGTTGTTTGAGGTTGAGTTTTCCTGCCTCTTTTAGGAAGTCTATCCTTTCTTTATGGATGTCTCCATTATTTTACCCACCACCGAGGTCACACTGACCGGGCGGTAATTTCCTGCCTCCTCCCTCTTGCCACTTCTATGCAAGGGTATCACAGTAGCCCTCTTCCAGTCAAGTGGCACCTTGCCGCTTTCCAGAGATTCATTGTATAGCTCAGCTGATGGTGCAGCTATTTCTTCTCGAAGCTAACATACTAACATACTATTTGCCAGCAGATTAGGCCTTACCGTCTATCGAGTCTGCTCGAACCTAGATCCTTAGTTGGGTGCCGAGACCCTCCCATCCCTTGTTTTCTAGAAACCCCTATCATCCATCCCCCCCCCCCGGGACAGGCCATCATCTGATACATCCACTTTCTGTGTCTGTCCCACCCTCTCTTGAAGCCCTCTACAGTGGATCTCTGAACCAGCTCACCAGGCAGTGCATTCCAAGGGTCCACCACCTCTCAGTGAAAACCTCCTCCTCCTTTTCCCCTCACCCTTCCAACTTCAAACCATGCCCTCTGGTGATACCTCCTGCTTTAGTCTAAAGATCCCTCAATGTTTATCCTATTTATTCCCTTGAGGTACTTGAAGACCTCAATCATGTCCCCCCGTCTCTCCTCTCCTCCAATGAAAACAGGCAGAGCTCCTCAAGTCTGTCCTCATAAGTCAAATCCCCTAGCCCTCGTATCATCTTTGTTGCCCTCCTCTGTACCCTCTCCAGGAGCTGTATGTCTCTCTTCAAATGTGGTCTCCAGTACTGTACACAGTACTCAAGGTGTGGTCTAACCAGTCCATTGTACAGTGGCAGAATCACTTCCTTGCTCCTAGAGGTGATCCCCCACGATGCATCCCAACATCCTGTTTGCCTTGCTAGCTGCCTCCTGCACTGCTCAGAGTTATTCATACATGTATCCACCATGACCCCTAGGTCTTTTTCCCTATTGAGGCCTCCAGCGCCCTCCCAGTGTGTACCTGTGTTTAGGTTTCCCGACCAAGATGCAACACCTTGCACTTGGTGATATTGAAATTTAATTTCCATGTGTGAGCCCAGCTTTCCAGGGTGTCCAGGTCCCCTTGCAGGGCCACCCTCCCCTCTTCTCCCTCAACTACTGCTCCCATCTTGGAGTCATCCGCGAAGAGACTCATTTCACACCCTATACCCTCCCTGATGTCCGATATGTATGCATTAAACAGGATCGGACCCAGGACCGAGCCCTGTGGTACCCCACTACCAACCTCTCTAGGGTTCGAGAGCTCCCCACATACCACTACTCTCTGAGTGCGTCCAGCTAGCCAGTTTTCAATCCATCTGACCATCAAAGGGCCTACTCCTAACCCCATCAGTTTCTCCACCAGACCATTGTGGGGGACAGAGTCAAACGCCTTGCTGAAGTCCAAGAATAATACATCCACAGGCTTACCCCTGTCCAGTTCTGATGTTACCCATTCATAGAACTCCACAAGGTTGGTTTGACATGATCTACCTGGCACAAACCCATGTTGCTGACTATCCAGACCTCCCACCTACTCCAAGTACACCCCCAATCGTTCCTTTAGTATACTCTCCATTAATTTTCCCACCACCGAGGTCAAACTGATGGGTCTATAGTTACCTGGTACTTCCCTCGACCCCCCTTTATGGATTGGTACCACATGTGCCTCTCGCCAATCACTAGGTACCCTCCCTGTCTCAAGTGACCTGCTGAAAGCTCCTCGCCAGGTGCAGCCAGTATGTCCGCCAATTCCCATAGTACTCTGATGAATGCCATCCGCCCTGGAGATTTGTTTTTCTTTAGGGCCTTGAGGGCTAACTACACCCTTTGGTGGAGATAGCATCATCCGCCCTCCACCTTACTGGTCTTTTTATCCTTATCCAGATGTGACACCCTGGGGTACCTTTCCTCCCTCTTGCTCCATTTCTGTTGCTCCCTGATACCACTCCTGCCGCTTCTATCCCTTCATGCCTTGCTTTGTAGATATCCCATCCCTCCCTAGTGAACACAGAGACAAAGTACTCGCTAAATACCTCTGCCTGGTCCTCGCTCCTTCCACCCACCCTCCTTCTGATCTCAATCTGCTGAGATGGCCCTTAGTTTTCTCCGCTCCCAATGTACTGGAAGAACCCTTTCCCTCCATGTATCCCTGTGCCAGCCGCTGCTTTTACTGACTTTGCTCCCCTCACCATAAGGGTGACTTTTCTAGATGCAAGCTGGTACATTTCCATCCCTATCCCTTGTTGTTTTATATTTTGTAGGCCGCCTTCTTTCTCTGACTGCTACCTGTACCTCACTGGACCACCAGCATGGTTTACGTGACCTTGCTCCTACGCTTCAACTTAGCGCAGATCCTGACTGCCTCATGAAGTCCCCGCTTATGACCTCCCATCTCCTTTCCACACTTGTCGTTGAGGTAATCCCTTCAAGTGATCCTTGAGAATATTTCCCATGCCCATAAAGTCTGCCCCTGAAGTCCACTGCCAGTGTCCTAGATCTCACCCCACTCCCCCATGCTTATTTGAAACCAGACAGTATTGTGGTCACTCCCAGTCAGGGGGTCCTGTACAACTATGTCCCTTACCAGATCCCCATCTGCCAGAACCACATCCAGGACATGCCCCTCCCTTGTGGGCTCCATCACATGCTGTGTTAAGAACACATCCTGGAAGCCATCCAGCAGCCTCTGCTCCTTGGCCACCCTAGAGGACATGGTTCCCAGTTTGTACCTGGCATATTAAGGTCCCCATCAACACCACTCCTTCCCCTTTGGACCACACTGGGCAATGATGTTGTCCAGCAAACCATCCTCTAGAACCTCACTCATCCCGGGGCCTATATGCTACTCCCAGCTTGACCTTATCTCCTGCTGGGGATCGTGAGGGACCCATAAGGCCTCCACGCTTCTCTGCCTCTTCTACCATAGCAATTTCTATATCATCTCTAATGAACATAGCCACTCCACCCCTCTGACCTCCTTTCTATCCTTCCTAAGCATAGTGTACCCTGTACATTTAGTCCCAGTCATGGTTTTGTTGGCCCACGCCTCCGTGACCGCCGCACATCCACCCCCGAACAGCATGGCCTGAACTCCGGCAACTTGTTTCCCAAGCTCCTGGCATTTACTAACACCAACCCCACCCCTTATCCCTGATCCTCTTTGTCGAACCCCACCCAGATTCCTTATACTTCCATCCTCCCCTGCTCCTCCTGAAACCTCCACCTCTAGTCTGTTTCCTCCTCTTGGGCTTGAGGCTACCCCTCATCTGGAGGAGAGGGCTTCTGGTCAGCCCCTCCCTCATCCCTTCCCCCCTTACAAGTTTAAACCCCACCTTGCTTGTATGTAGTCAGCCATCCCCTGTTTAAGGACTTCCTTCCCTAATGGGGCAAGATGAAACCTGTCCTTGGCATATAGTCCCTTATCCTCCCAAACTCCATTCCAGTTCCCTAACACCCCCAACCCATTCTCTTCACCCCACTTCCTGAGCCAGTCATTAACCTCTGTAAGCTTCTCTTTTTTTTTTTTTCTCAGTATTCTTCGGTGAATTCCGTCCGGTCCCATGGCTTTGACTGTCCTGGGCTTTTGTAGTTCTTTCAGCACCCTTTCCCTTGTGAAGGGGATTGTGTCTGCCTTCCATGCAGGGTGCTCTGTTCTGTTTAGTGCCAGATTGCTACTGTTATGCTCATTTGTGAAGACTAAGCAAAAGAATGCATTGAGTGCTTCATCTTTGTCTCTGGAGTTTTCCACCATCTGACTGTTGCTTGTTGACATTCTGTCTATCCCCCTTTGCTCTTCCTTTTTTTGCTGATGTATCTAAAAAAGTTTTGTCCCCTTCTTGATTCCCAGTGCTATTTTTTCCTCCATTTGGGTTTTGCTAGCCTGATGGCCTTTCCAGTCTCCTTGAACTTCTCCTTGTAGAGTTTCCTATCCCCTTCCCTCTGTGACTCCTTGAACTGCCTAAAGGCTTTTTCTCTAATCTTTTGTGCTGTCTCTCTAGCAAACCAGAGGGGGATTCTCTTCCTTTTTTTTAGATTTAGTTACTAGCATTGTGCAGTCTGCTGTTACCACATTCAGTGAGTCAAACTTTTAAGTTTTTCCAGCGAGCTTCTACATCTCCTGTAGATCTGTCTCTCAGCAGTGCTTTAATGCTGGATCTCGTTTTCTGGAAGTCGGCTATTCTGAAGTCGATAACCTTTAGTCTGGTGTGTCCTGGAACAACCATATTATTGATTTGTAGCTAGACAGACTTATGATCACTGGCTTCCAGATTGATGCCGACATGGACGTTGGATATTCTAGGACTATTAGTGAGAACCAGGTCCAGGATTGCTTTATCCCTGGCGGGTAAGTCCATTACTTGGTTCAACCCAGCTTCCTTAAGACTGATGAGAAATTCTCTGCTCTTTTGTGTGGAAGCTGTGCATGTGGACCAGTCTACGTCTGGTAGATTAAAGTCCCTGACCAGAAGCAGGTCCCCTTTGTCAGCCATTGAGTGAATGGTCTCAAGGAGCTCCTTGTCAACTTCAGAGTCCTGGGCTGGGGGCCTATACATGATGCCCGGGCAGATAGGAGACCTACCCCCAGCTCCTAGAGTGACACATAGGCTTCTGCATTGCTATGTTCCTGTTGAATCTCTGTTGCCTTTATTCCTTCCTTGACATACTGTATACTGCAACCCCCACCTCTCTTGCTTTTCCAGTCCTTGCAGAAAAGTGTGTAGCCAGGTATGCTAATATCCCAGGTATGGTTATCAGAATCATGTTTCAGTGATTACTACCCAATCCAGTTGTTCCTTTGCTATAATGGTAGAAAGCTCAGGGATTTTGTTTGAAAGGCTGCGTGCATTGATGCACATTGGCTTCCACTCCTGAACTATTGAACCACCTGGGTGGTTATTTTACCTATGTTGAGGGAGGCCCTGGGGCTTTGTTTTTTGTAGGTTTTGGGCGACTTAATGGGCTGAGATGCTGGCGGATAGAAATATAATCCCTGGTGTTTCTGTTGGAACGCTGACCTTTTCTGCATCCGATTGGTTGACAGGGACTGTTGTTGGTGTAGGTACCTGCTGGACAGAAATATGATGATTGTTACTGTTGATGGTATGTTTATGTTGCTTCACTGATGGATTGTTGTGAGGGATTGATGGGAAGGGGCAGATGGCGTCCTGTGTGTTGTGCTTGGGTGTCTGTGCCTCCTCCCCACCCTCTAGTTTAACTGACCGAGATGGACGTCAAACATCTTATTATTCATATCAACCTGTTGCTCAGTGAAAAAAAAAAAAAAAAAATAGCTTTAATATATATATATATATATATATTTTTTTTTCACAGTTTGCAGCACCATTCCCCTGAGCCGTTGGTAACTCTGGGCCCCAGGCAAGTATTTCCCACACAGATTTGATTATCTAACAGTGCTAGCTGAATTCTTTTATAAATGTTGTCTTTTGAGATGTTTGGGCAACTGTCTTGGCTACTCTTTGCAGCCCTAATTTTGTGTCTTTGAAGAAATCTGCTATGTAGAAGAATAACAGTATTTGTTGTATGGAGATCTCAACATACAGTAGCTTACCATGTTAGAGCTTCCTTGGGGGCAGATCTTCAAAGTGCTTTGTGGGTGTATAGGGCTGCTCTGTGCCATGAAGTGCCCCCTCTGCACATGCTGAGTACCAGATAGCATGTGCGCACTTACACACACATACTCACTCACCCACCTGCTGCGGGTAAGTCCCTCCAAACTCGATCCCACTCTACCAGCTGTATTACATGACTGGCTATGTTACAAGATGTACGTAGGGGTGAGGTCATGCCACAGCATGCATGGAGTAAGGATTAGCTATGGAATTTGAGGTTGGCATCCATTTGTCACTCCCCTTCTCCCTACCATTTCTTCTGACGAGATTGGCTTTCTTTAGTCCATGACTGGTAATTGATACTTGGTCATTAAGGCCTATAGCCATACCACCTTGGAGCATGATCCCATCAGATCTCTGAAGCTAAGCAGGGTTGTGCTTGATCAGCAGTAAGATGGGGACCTCCTCTGAACACCAGGTGCTGCAGGAAATAGAGTTCATAGCTTTGCAGGGCACTGTCCACTTGGTTACAAGTAATTATACTAGTGCCTGAGTATGTGGTTTGGGGGGACAGTGTGTTGTCAGATGGGCCATCTTTTAGATGAAACATTAAATCGAGGTGCTTTCTGCTTGTTCTGGTGGTTGTTCAGATGGACATTAAAGATCCCATTGTACTTCTTGAAAAGAGCAGGGGATTTCTCTAGTGTCGTGGAACAATTACCCCATTTACTAAAACCACCAGCTGCATAACCTGATGCATCATTAGGCATTTTGCATGTGTATCTCACCTTCCTGGGACAAGGCTGAAAACTGAAGGTATTTCGTAGCCCTCATTTTCCAGTCAGCTTAAAAATTAAAATAAAGGCATGGACCCATGCCAGGTCCTTTGGATGCTAAACAGTTGTTTGTTTCTCAGGTACCTAAAGTCTTTGTTTGGGATCCTGTGTGCCCCTGTTTCTTTGACCCTTCATGTCGACTGCCATGGTTTGGGTCATAGAGGATTACGTTTTGTATTTGTATGCTAGGTTGTCATTGGATCCTGTACTTGGGTCCATCTAATTCAGTGGCCTGTGATCTGGTTCTTCATTGTTTATGGACCTCATAAGTTTAATGGGTCTCTGTATGTCAGGTTCTACTCAGTACTGTGAGTTCTTGTGTTTCAAATATCTATACTAGAGTTTGTGGAGTTGTTTGGATTCCACTTCCATTCTTTCTTGTCCCAAAGTTCGGGTTCTATGCTTTTCTGTTGGTCTCTAGAGTGCAGTACCTCATCTGTTACCATGTGTCCTTATTAAGTCCCTGTGAAGTGGTCCTGGCTCACCGGAGCTCAACAAACAGGACCTAAAGGAACTTTGGTTTAGTTTCAAAACCTTGGGTCTTTATATGACCTTCATTGCTAAGATTAGCATTGTTTTATCAAATTACCCCACCCCACCATCTCTTCTGATTAAGTTGGGTCCCTTGAGTACTTAACTAGTACTTAGGTTCTCAAGGCTGGGGCCCATGGCAGGTCCTTTAGGCACCACATTTTTGTTTTTTTTCAGGTACCCTCTGCTTACATTTCCTTAGCTCCATGTACTTCAGAGGGTTTGGGGTCATTGAGATTTGTGTTTCACTTCAGTCACCCTGGGCCCTAATTGGATTCTGTGCTGGGGTCCCTCTACTTCAGATGACCATGATTTGGGTCCTCAACATTGGGTATGCATCCAATTCTTGGGACTCCATGTGTCAGGTTCCATTCAATACTTGGGGAGACATTTGATTTTGGATCCCTGTACATTGCTGTTGTTCCTGGAATGGCTTTGAGTTCCACTTCCCGAGTCTAAAGTCCTGTGCTTGGCCTGTGGTCTGAAGTGTCCAGCTACTCAGCTGTGATCCAGTGTCAATCTTACTGAATCCCAGTGAAATAATTATTTCTGCTGAGCTCAACAACCAGGAATTTTCCAGTGGTTTCTTCAGTGTTTCTCGATTTCTTTCAGTACCTCAGGTCCTGCTTACCCTAGGGATTGGCAGATGACCTTCCTAGTGACAGATAATAAGGTTATTACTACAGTAACTTCCACTCCCCTCATCCCACCTTCTCATTTGACTGGGATGAGTCCATTGAGTCCTTGACTGGTACTTGTGTCTTCAGGGCTGAGGCCCATGTTGGATCTTTTGAGCATTAAAACCTTTGCTTTTAAGGTTACCAAAATTCATTGTTTTGACCCCTGTGTTCCACTTTAATTTGTCCCTCATGTCCAGTTCACTGACTTTGGTCTTTCAGTTTGTAGACTCCTGTGCGTCAGACTCCCCTTTCTTGGATTCCATCTGTTTTTGGTCCTGTCTGGTTGTCCTTGGAGTAGCTTGCATTTCATTTCTAGTGTCTGGAGCCTGTTGTTGGCCTTTGACCAGAGGTATCCCTTTCCACGTGTGTTACCAGTTTCCTTATTAAATGGGCCTACAAAATGTTTCTTCCCTTGACCACAACAACCAAGACCAAGTAGGCATAATACCTTGTCAGTTTCTAAGATTCCTGAGATTGTTGTGTTTCTTTTCTGTTTATTTTTTAGGTACCTAAAAGCTCTGGTTTTGTGCATTTTTTTTCTGTTTCCCTTGAGTCCACTTCAGTGATTTGGGTCGCCGAGATGCGTTATCCATATGGAGTTTCACCTCAAGCATCCTGGGTCCTAATTGGATAGGGTGCTCAGGTTCCTACTCAGTGGTTTGTGATCAAGATCCTCAACAGTCTGGGACTGGAGTTTCATGGGTACCGTATATAAGGTTCCACTCAGTACTCAAGTCCTTCTGTTTTGGATCCCTGTGCTGTAGTTTATGAAGTGGCATGAGTTACACTGCCAGTGTCTCTGATTCTTAATGCTTAGGTCCTGTGCTTGGCTTTGGTCCTGAAGTGTACATTTCCTTTTCTGTTACTCTATGTCTGTGGGCCCAAACAGGCATTTTCCTTCGCACATTTGATTACCTAACATAGCTGGCTGAATTCTGTTATAGATGTTGCCTTTCGAGGTCTGTGGACAACTGTACTGGTTACTCCTCATAACCCTGTGTTGGTGTCTATGAGGAGACCTGCTGTGTAGAAGATGAACAGTATTCGTCATGTGGAGATCTCAACATACAGTAACTTTCTGTGTTAGAGCTGCCTTGGGGCCATATCCTCAAAGTCCTGTGTTGGGTGCGTAAGGCTGCTGTGGGCCACAAAGTGACTCCTCTGCACATGCAGAGCACCAGATAGCATCCACAACACCTCCCCCTTGCTGTGGGTGAGTCCTTCTAACCTGGTCCCACTCCACCAGCTGTATTACATGGGCGGCCATGTTATGAGATGTGCATAGGTGTGGGGTCATGCCATGGCATAATTGAAGCCAGATACAGCAGGTTTTAAGCACTGAGAAGGAGCAGATGTTCCTTGAGGGTAACCTTAGCTGTAATATGCTCATGCCTTCCCACCACACCCTTCAGTGATGTCGCCAGCCCTCTTCTTGTGCACTGAGGGCTGACATGAGCCATATGGAGGGTTTTTTTGTTTGTTTGTATGTTTAATTGCTGTGCCTCTTGGGGCAGAACAGTCATATCCTCAGCCCTCTGTATCCCATAATGACTTGCTCATATGGAGCAAGGGATTCAGTAGAGGGCTAACTGAGCTCTCAGTTGGCCTAACTGACCACTCACATCAGAAAGATCTCTATGACCATGCCTGTGGGCAGCCAAGTTAGATGAATGATGTCCATATTGAACAAGGCTTGTAGAATGGTATTGGGGTGTGGAGCTGCTCAGACTGACTGTTTGCGAATAATTAGTTCTTTTGATGACTTTCTGGATTTGTTACATTGTACCTTTTTTTATGAGTTGACAGAGGACCTCCATAGCTGTGGAAAATGAGGTTGGCATCATTTTGTCTCCCTTCTTTTTCTAACATCTTTTCTGATGTGATTGGATCTCTTTAATCCTTGACTGGTACTTGGTCCTTAAGGCCGATGGCCTTGCCACCTTGGAGCCTCATGCTGTCACATCTCCGAAACTAAGCAGTGTTGAGCCTGGTCAGTAGTAAGGTGGGGGACCTCCAGTGAACCCCAGGTGCTACAGGAAGTGGAGTTTATAGCTTTGCAGGGGCACTGTCCCCTTGGTTAAAAGTAATTATTCAATGGCAACAAAGAATCCTTGCTCTCTGATTGGTTAATGCTAGTCTTTATCCATGATGTTATCTGAATATAACATTGCTGTATGAAGGTCCAGCATGAAGATGACCTTAGAGAGGTAAAAAAATAAGTGCACTCTACTACTGCAGTGAGTGACTAAACATTTGACTGGCTCTCTTTCATGATTCTTGGGGCTCAAGCTCTGCCACCCATTTCCTAGAAAGCACCATGCACTGGCACTTTCAAGTTTATTTTTAAATATTCAACTTCCCTTTCAATTACAAGATTCCCCTGCTGTCCCCCTCATAAATCTCTCCTCGCACTAACTGTACCCCACTGAGTCCCCCATTCCTCAGCCAACCCTGAAGATTTGGAGCCCCTGTGCTTTCACAATGCACAGCGTGCTTCACTCACCAATCTCTGGTGTTACCTGTTCTTCATTTTTTTAAATGTTTTAAATGAAGCTGAAAGATTTCATAGTTCCCCACTTCCAAACCCGCTGGCAGCATAAAAAGAAACAGCACGTGCTCACAGCACACTTTTCTTACTGATTGGCTTGCCAGTGGTTTCATTTTCACTGAGTGCTGTGTGAGCGTTGTGCGGTATTCTCCGGGTACGAACTGTGGTCGGCACCTGTACCAAGAGAATGAAAAACGGGGGAAATCAAGAGACGCCAGGAAAGAGAGACCTAGAACTGAGAGAGACCAGGGGGATGAGCAAGAGAGAGACTGGAAAAAGCCACATTCAGAAAACTGATAGAAGCAGCCCCACCTACTGGACAAAACAATACAGCAGCACTATCTTTTTCCCTTGAATACCTACCCATAGAATAATTAAGTAAAAAATCCTTGTTAAATATATATATTTTTTAGTATTTTTATCATTATAAAAATTAGCCATTGTATAACAGCAAAAATGCTCTTCAGGGTGTGTGTCATGCTGGGATAATGGCCCTTCTCTGGTGTTGCACACACTCAGCCTGTGGCCTCATGCCCAACCACCTGAGGCATGACATTATTCCAGCACAACACACACCCTGTCATGCATTATTGCTTAATTCTACCAGTGCCCAAGCATGTGGTTTGGTGGACACTGTGCTGTCAGATGGGCGGTCTCTCACATGAAACATTAAAAATTGAGATTCTTCCTGCTTGTTTTAGTAGTGGTTCAGTGGTTATTAAAGATCTCACTACACTTTCTGAAAAGAGCAAGGGATTTCCCCGGTGTCATGGCAGAATTTCCCCCATTCACTAAAACCACCGACAGGTTAACCTGATTCGGTATTGGTCAATTTGCACCTGTATCTCTCCTCCATGGGACGAGGCTAAAAACAGAAAGTATTTCCTAGTCTTGCTTTTCTGGTAAACACAAAAACTAAAATTAAGGCTTTGGCCCATGCTAGGTCCTTTGGGTGCAAAAAAGTTATTTGTTTACAGGTACTTAAAAATCTTTGTTTTGGGCCCCTGTGTGCCTGTTTCTTTGGCCCCTCATGTCCACTCCAGTGGTTTGAGTCGTAGAGGGTTGTGTTCCATATTTGAGTCATTTTCCTCATGTGTGTTCACATCAGGCACCTTCGATTCTTACTGGATACTGTACTGGGGTCCATCAAATTCAGTGGTCCATGATCTGGTTCTTCAGTGTTTAGGGACCTCGTAAGTTTTATAGATCTCTGTATATCAGGTTCTAGTTACTACTGCGGGTTCTTCTGTTTTATATACCATTCCTCGGGTTACTTGAGTTCCACTTCTGCTGTTTCTAGCCACCAGGTTCGGTTTCTGTGCCTTTCTCATGGTTTCAAGTGTCCAGTACCACATTTGTTACCCATGTGTCCTTACTGAATCCCTGTGAAGTGGTCCTGGTTCATTCAGTAACTACGGCCTTTGTATGACCTTCATAGCTAAGGACACTGATATTAGCATTATTGTATAATATTTCTCCCCTGGCCCCCACACTTCATTATCTCTTCTGATTAGGGTGGGTCCTCTGAGTCCTTAACTAGTACTTATGCCTTCAAGGTTGCGGCCTGTGGCAGTTCCTTTGGGCGCCAGAACTTCTTTTTCCAGTTACCTAAAATCTTTGTTTTAAACCCCGTGCTTACGTTTCCTTGGTCCCATGTACTTCAAGGGTCTTGGGTCACTGTGTTGTGTGGGTCACGTCAATCATCCTGGGCCCTAATTGGATTCCATACTGGGATCCCTCTACTTCAGTTGCCTATGATCTGTGTCCTCAACGTTGGGTGCACATCCATTCATTGAGTCTTCGTGTGTTTCGTTCAATTCAATACATGGGAAGTCCTTTGATTTTGGATCCCTGTACATTATTGTAGTTCTGTATTGTAGTGACATAAGTAGCAGGATGCTCCAGAGTAGATTCTAATAAGTGACATTCTGAGGGATCTCTTCATTCACAAAAACTGAGGGTGGATTTGTAGATAACCACCACTAAAAGGTCTATAGTTACAGGTAAGTAGGCCCTACTTACTATATATTTTTGTAGCTTTATTTTCTTCCATCCCCTACTACTCACCCCCTTTCCCCCTTGACTCCTGGAGTTCTTCCTCATTCAAGATCTTTAATAAGCTTTATCTGGTGACCTGTTCTGGGTCCCTCTTTTCTCACCCTTCAGCATGCCACTGAACTCGCTGCTTTCTGCATATAGCAAGGTCCATGAATTGGGACTAATGATTAACATCTGACAGTCTCCAAGGGCTGGTCCTATGTCATGAATTCTTGGGCATTGCATAAGGTTGTATCAGTGCTGGCTACAAAAGCAGCAGTCTTGGTGTGTCAGGCCATAAAAGCAGAACTCCAAGAAAACCTGCTGAAATGTCTCCCAGACACTTGGCCACCAGAGGGCAGACATACTTTTTCAGCCACCGAAGCACAAAGATGAGGGCCACTCAGTCATGTCTTGAGTATATCTCAATTTATTTCAGCATTAAATCAATGCCAGCTACACTGTTAAACAAGAACAGCATAAATCATCCTGGAACACTACCGTTGTAGCCAGCCACCCACTTTCTTAGCGACATTGTGCCTTCTCAAGGGACTGCATATAGTCTCTTTTTCCACCAACTTAAACTGTGAAATCAGGAATCAAACTTGGGTCCTCCACATAGAAAGAATACACAATAGCCACTTAGCCAGGCCTGTCAAGTGGTTATCTTCAAGTCTTCATATTCAGGAATTTTAGAAAATTGAAAATGTGGGTCAACCAGTGCGTAGAAGACTGTGGTTCCCTTTGATGTTCTGAAATCCCACACTGATGTCAGTTGGGCACCATGCATATCATGGAGGTCCTACTCTTGGCTCTCTGGGAGGAAGGTCATTGACCATCAGGTTTGTGCATCCCCCCCCGCCCATTGACCAAGGTGTGGCGTTGCTTGTGTGGGCAACCAGTCACCCACCCTCCTGACCAGATGAAGTACACAGCTGTGGTTACCTGATTGTCTGTGTGAGGGCAGTGGGGGGGGGGGGCATGGAGAAGAAAAAAGAATAGTAAACTTCTCATTGCACTGGTACAATGTGTTACTGTTGAGTGGGGTAGCTGCTCCCTCTACAGCTGGTAGACAGTATAGGCTTCCGAGTGACTATTGCCTTTTTCAGCCACCTACTCCCTCTGGATGTTTGAACATGGAGAAAGAATAAACAGTTCTTCACATTGATCTGGTAGCAGAAAGAACTTGATGGTACATTCATACAAGTGTGTGTGTGTGTGTGTGTGTGTGTGTGTGTGTGTGTGTATATATATATATATACACACATCATCTGATTAAAAAAAAAAAAAAGGCAAGACTGAGGACTCCATAGAATAAAGAATATCTGTTTTTATAACCTGAAAGTATTTTGATGGTTTAAACCACTGTTGATCAACAAGTATAGCCGAAGAAAAACTGCTTTTGAAAATATTTATACCAGAATATTCATATTTAGATACATCATCACTTTTTCTAGGGGGTCCCGGGGAAACTGACAAATAAAATAATTATTAGTTATAGAAAGCACACATTACTAAATTCAATTTTCAGGTTGCTGCATAGAATAAAAATTACATATGGAATCCAGTGTTTGTCAATTAGCAATGTATGTCCCATTTATTTGTCTTTCTCCCAAACCCATTGCAAAGCATCATGGTAAGCAGTATCTAATTCCTTGTGCATGGTGGACTTCTAAAGATATGAATAAGAGATAGCAGAAACTATTCATTTCATTTTAAGATGAAGGGTTAACAGGAGGAGCACAGCAGGTTGAGAAGGTATGATCAATTATATGTCCAATATATCCTCAAAACCTATACTCTTAAACATTAGAACATTAGAACTCCAAAATAAGGACACTTGCGTGCAAGTACACTTTAGCTGGTTAGAAACAATAGACCAGTAGTTTTGTTATGGGGTATTGTTTCTCTTAAATGAACACTAAGATTTTTTTTTTCAAAAGTTATTGTAAAATGAAAACTTATTCCTGACATTCTAAAAGTAGATCATTAAAAAGATCATTGGAAATGTAAAAGTTGATCATTAAAAAGATAATTGGAAGTGTAACTTATATTTTTACTTGCAGAAGAGCTATCTTTATTATAATTGTGTTTATTTTTACTACCATTAATATTTTTATTGCTGCCTCTGCCCTGAGTATTCAGAAACACAAACATAATTTGGTAAGAGCACAGGGGATCTAGGAGATTGAGTGGTTGAACATATGGTGACAGGAGAAATGTTATCAGTTCATGGTGCCTGGGGTGATGTAGGGGACAGGGGCCAATTCAAGACAGACTGACTCCATCTGATGCAGCAGGGGATCAGCGCGCCCTTGGTCAGAAACTAGATGTCTACGTAGGTAGACATTTTAAACTATGCAAGGGGGATCTGAGGCTGAAACTTCATTATGTCCTGAAGATAGCACAGAATTTCCAGCCAGGTCTCCCTCACAGGCAGGGGGTAGTAAAAGGGCACCATCAGTAGTACCATCATTATTCCATCCAACGTCAGGTGGGGGTTTCTAGTGGACTGATGGCCAGGACCTCAAGGGAGGGCAGTTCAGCCAGTAGAGGTCAGAGAAAATGAAGGAAAAGTGGTTGGAGGGTGATTTGCATAAATACCTGGAGCCTGGAAAATAAGGCTAGTGAACTACAGGCCCTGGTAGCCGATGCCAAACTAGATATCGTGGCCATCATGGAAACCTGGACATCAGAAAACAGTGACTGGGACCTGGCAATCCCAGGGCTCACTTAGTTCAGAATGGACAGGGGGATAAGCAAAGGAGGAGGGGCTCAGTTGGTAGCATATCCGCCTCTGAACCAGAAGGTCATGGGTTCTCGTCCCACACTGGGATTGGACTTGCACCTAAAAATCACTGGCATCCGAGTGCAGTATTGGGGGGTGTTGTACTGCTGGGGTGTGCTGTCCTTCAGATGAGACGTTAATCCAAGGTCCCTTCTGCCCATCCTGGTGTTGTCCTGGTGGGTGTCCAGGTGGAAGTAAAAGAACCCAGGGCACTCTTCGCAAAGAGCAGGGAACATTCCCGGTGTCCTGCCCAACATTCCCCTTCCCATAAACCGGTTTGTGCAATTATCCAGGCTGTGTGTGGGTGATAATGATGTGCGATATGGCCGCCACCACACATTCAGTCACTTCACTACCAGTCTAGCATTGCTTGTAAAGTGCTTTGGGATACTGTGTATGAAAAGTGCTATATAAATGCTGATTATTCTTCTTCTTTATGTGAAAGATAATGTAAAGGTCACAGAAGAAGGGTCAGTTAGGAAGGCCAGTGCTGGGATGGGGTCCCTTTGGGTAAATTTGACTACTTCATCTGGTAAATGCATGAGAGTGTATGTGGTTTACAGACCTCCAAATTGGGGACAATGCAGCGAAACATAACATGGTGGTGATGGATCTCAACATGCCAGACATGGACTGGGAGACCCCCCAACTGCTCGCAGTATCTGAAAGTAGGCACTACTTGAGAGCATGCAAGGCTGCTTGTTGTCCATCTAGTAAAGGAACCCAAAAGACAGTCAGTCATCCTGGATGTGGTCTTCACTAATGCAGAAAGGATTAGCCATGTGACAGTTGGGAATCCACTGGGGTCCAGTGACCACAACAGCCTATGGTTCGAGCTAGTACTGTACAGTAGCACACCTCTTTCCAGAACTCTGGTACTGGACTTCAGGGGAGCAGATTTTTGAAATATGAGAGATGTAGTTAATGGCAAGCTACAGGGGGGAGGTATAGTAGGAAATGTAGAGGAACAATAGGAAGCTATTAAAGAGGGACTCCGGTCAAAATGTCTAGCATCAGTAAGTTCAGAATTTGGTAAGCATAGCCGCAATCAGCAGCGTGCCAAAAATGAGATGTCTAAGTTACTTTGTTTAAAAGGTACAAGTCATTTTACAGCTGTAAATTCACTGCCTACTGAAAAAAGTCAGTTTCAGTGAAGAGCTGTTGATGTCATATCCTGAACTCACAGTGTAGTCCTCCCTGTCAGCAAACTTATAGGGCCTGTTTCTCCAACGTTTTAAGATCAAGTGCAATGTTTTTACAAGTAAAACAGGCAGCACCATTCAATAAATATTGCCATAAAAACTATATGTGTTTTAGGTTTTGTAACAAAGTTGACAAATTCGTACTTTTTGTGCCTTTTTGGTGTGGTCCATTTCTCCAGGGTTGCTAGATGCTGATAACTAGCGTATTGTTGTGAGGTTTGTAGACTGGATAACTTTCTGATGTGGTGAAAGGCTGTGATCATTCACATCTGTCATTCAGTTGAAGTGAATTCTCAGGATGGCAGTTTAAAACAATTATCCCATCTTCCTGTAAATTGGGGTGGGAGAGGTATTGCTGTTTTGAAAACTTACTAAGAGTTTCTATGCAGTAGCCAGCCCAGTGTTTTCTCCCTGGCAGGCGCTCATCTATTTTATACTCCACATTAAAATGATCATTTTACCAGCGCTAACACTTCCATCCCTAGCAAGAATTAATACAAATAAGGCCCCTATTAAAACTTATTGTGAAGCAGACACTGACAAACAGCAATCAAGTTTACCAACATTACAATACAAGTAAGCAATACATATTCCTAACAGGCATAGTAGAGTAGCGCCCCAAATGACATCAGCAGCCTGGGGGCATGCTGATTCAGCATCCAGCAACCCTGGAGAAATGGACCACACCAAAAAGGCACAAAAAATACAAATTTGTCAACTTTGTTACAAAACCTAAAACATGCATTATTTTATAGCAATGTTTATTGAATGGTGCTGCCTGTTTTATTTGTGAAAACCATTGCACATGATCTTTAAACTTTAGAGAAACCGGTCCTATAAGCTTGCTGACAGGGAGGACTAGACTGTGTGTACAGGTTATGGCATAATCACTGGCTCTTCACCAAAGCTAGCTTTTTTGACAGGTAGTGAAATCAGGGTCACAAAACAACTCATAACTTTAAAATTAAGTGATGTAGAAACCTAATTCGTGGTATGAGATTTATTGAGGGTATGCTAATTCTAATTTTGCTATGTAACACTTTTGGCCAGACTCTGTTTAAGGAGTCAGTTCTCGAGGCAACCAAGGCTTGCATCAAAGTGTAACCAAGGGTAACAAGCACAGGAAGCACCTTGGTTTCTCTAGGGAGGTAAGGGAGGCAGTAAGGAGGAAAAAAGGACCTTCAACAACTATAAGTGCAATGAGAGGGAAGAATCCTGTGAGATATATTGGAACACATTGAAGGAGGCAAAGAAGATGGTCAGAGATGCCAAGTCTGCCACTGAACTACGTATTGTGGAATGGGTGAAAGATGGAAAAAAACTTTCTTCCTTTACATCAGAGAAAAAATGGAAGACAAAGGGAGGGATTGTAAGACTGTCAAACAATGGGGAGGTGGCAGTGGAGGTTGGGCAGAAGGCATCAGTTCTAAATGACCATTTCTTCTCAGTATTTACAGAGGAAGCAGGCAGACCCCTGCTAGAGAGAGAAATGTAAGCTTCAGGCAGAGACATTCAGGAACTGGGACAGATTCAGTTTACTATTGATAGAATCCAGAAGAGGCTGGAAGCACCAAACATTTACAGAGCACTGGGTCCTCATGATTTACACCCAAAGGTGCTCAAAGAACTGTTGCCATATCTGGCAGAACCTCTAGCGAGGCCGTTTGGCAGCTCACTTCAGACTGGGGAGGTCCCTGTGGATTGGAGGATGGCCAAGGTGGTCCCACTTCATAAGGTAGGGGACATGGAAGAGCAGAGTAACTACAGACCGGTCAGTCTTGCCTTGGGCAAGCTGATGGAGCCTCTAGTCAAGGGGTACCTGGTAACCTACCTGGAAAGCAGTGGTCTCCAGGATAGCAAATAGCATGGATTTGTGGCAGGGAGGTCCTGTCAGACCAACCTAATAGTTTTCTTTGGGTTACACAAGCTATAGACAAGGGACAGACAGTCAACATACTCTACTTTGATTTCAGCAAAGCTTTTGACTCTGTACGCACAGGAGGCTGCTGAAAACACCAGGGGATCTGGGAGTAGGAGAGGAACTGACCAGATGGGTGGGAAACTGGCTAGGAGACTGTAAACCGAGAGTAGTGATCAAGGGACTGAAGTCAGGAGGCAGAGATGTCATCAGTAGAGTGCTGCAGGGATCAGTCCTTGGACTGGTTCTCTTCAATATGTTCATTTGTGACATTGGTGAAGGAATACAGGGAAGTTGTCTCTTCTTTGCAGATGACACAAAGCTCTGTGACAGAATGGATAGTCAAGATGGGTTGAAGGAGCTGAAAAAGTATCTGGATAGGCTGGAGCAGTGGTCCAAGGTTTGAGAGCTTAAATTCAGTGTGAAGAAGTACAAGGTTATGCGCCTGGGTAAAGGGAACCCCAGAACAGTTTACTGATTAGGGAATGTCAGACGGGCAGTCTCATCAGAAGAAAGAGACTTGGGAGTGATCATTAATGACTCCCTCAGACCATCCAGTCAGTGTGATGAGGCCTGCAGTAAAGTGGCTAGGATGTTGGGGTGCATAGGAAGAGGCACTGACAGCAGGATCAAAGAAGTGACATTACTACTCTACAGGTCCTTGGTAAGGCCACACCTGGAGTACTGTGCACAATTCTGGAGCCCCTACCTGAGTAAGGATAAAAACAGACTGGAGGCAGTCTGGAGGAGTATAACCAAAATGGTCAGCAGGGCAGATCTTATGAGGAATAAGTTCAGCCCTTAACATGTACTTTGTGGAAACTAGAAAGGAGCAGGGGTATATGATTGAGGTGTTCAAATTCTTGAAGGACATTAACAAGATAAATTGCGAGGAACTGTTTACAGAAAACCTCAACTGCATGACTAGAGGTCATGCCTGGAAATTAGTAGGAGAAAGATTCAGGAGAGATGTGAGGAAGTATTTCTTTATGGATCAGATGACTGAGGCTTAGAACAACCTGCTGGCAGATGTGGTCGGGCAGAAACAGTGAGTGGATTAATGCATAGGTGGGAAAGGGTGAAAGGTCTCAACAACACAGACTCTGATGGATGGTAGGTCCAGAGTATAGGTAGTACAAAAATGGGCAGACTAGTTGGACCTTCGGTCTTCACCTGCTGTCACATTCTGTATATCTGTGTCGTGTCATTTTAAGTCTCAACACAGTTTTCTTCTCATACAGTGTTTTTTTTTTTTTTTTTATTAAGCACCCTTCCAAAATGCTCAGAATACAACTTCTATAGATCCCTAAATACAGCAAATAAAAATGGTAATAGGACCCCAAGAACACAAAATAACCCTGCTAAAACAAATTCAGTGTCACGGTATAAAAAAGTTAATAATTTTGGTATAAATTTTTATCTCACTACTTTTTAAAATAATTTTTTATATTGCTGGAGGTGAAAACAATTGGAGACCATCTAAAACTACAATACGAGCACAGTAAGATAATGAGACCAGGTAAGGGGCAGCAATGAAAAAGAGCAAAGGCCAAACTCTATGGCAAGCCTGGGCAATGTTGTTTTTATTGCCAGCACATACTACCAGTGTTAATTAAGCAACATGTATTTTAAGTTTATAATCTGTAAAGAAAAAGCTTAACCATATACACCTGCCAGCCTGGTGGCGCTGAGGGTTAAGGCGCTGGACGTCGCACCACGCAGCGACCCGGGTTTGAGAGCGGACTCTGGTTGTCTGGGGTTGGTGGGGAAAGTAAAGATTGAGTGTTTACAGGACTGCTTTCCTTTCCTGGGAGGGAGGGGGGTAGTAGATCCTGCTGTGTGGTGACTCACAGTGGAGACTGGGGTGCAGTAACAGTCTGGATCTCCAGCAAAGGGATTGGCTGTAGCTGTGCTCCTGTGAACATGTGCGGGAGTGTGCACATCTTGCGCTGGTGTGCACTGCACATCCGAGCCAATGGAGGGGCAGAAAAGAGGAAAAGCCCTGGTTGCCTGGTAGGTGAAGGTGGGTCCAGTGGGATGGCCCCCATGCACAATACTGGGTCCTGTCAGCTGGCACTTGGTTCTCTCTCTGCTCCCTGGTTGCTCTACTAGATTCTAGATCGAGCATCAGGAGGAGTCGGCGGTCCCACCCCGGGGGCTTCAGAGTCAGGGGGTTGAGTGGCCAATAGAGATGGGCCCAAACCAGGAGTCAGTCAGGGCCTTCAGGTGTGTGGAAACAGGCCGTAGCCAAGAGACCACACTGGAGATAGGCTAGGCATCCGGAGAGGAAGGGGCATAAAGAAGGTTTAAAAAAACAAAAAAACTTATACATCTGAGCATGTGTGCTGTCACTACAAGGTTTCTCGTTGAGTCTTGTTGAACACACTGTATGTATCTGTCATCCAGGAAAACTGTTGCTCACATGAACTGGAAAGTGAACTACAGAACTGTAAATATTGTATCTGATGAGACTTGCCATTAAAAAAACATGGGGGGGCAAAAGATACATTTTGGGGTGAATGCAAGTTCGGGAGTGGGGACTTTATTGTGATTTATAGTATGTAAATCTGTTTGACATTGTTTGCTCTTACTGTTTAAGGTTGTGTATTACAAGTGCCATCTCCATTTTAAATCCCCTTCTGTCAAGTTTGATAATTCCTCTGCTTAAAAAGAAATGAATAAAACAATGTTGATATTATTTTGCTACGTATTATGGCTGTAATTACTCCAACATGTGTACATAATATATTGCTTCTGTATTATATATGAGATGTCTGTGTGTAGTCTGTATACTGTAGTGCTATATAAAGTGTTTAGAGATTATATTTTGAAAATTCATAGCAATGCTGTAGCAGCATGTCGCTCCGCACTCTGAAACAGGCTGTGGCTATGTTGTGGCCCAGCTGAGGTTAGATCACTCACAGTCCATGGGTGTATAAGACATGCAACAATGTGCCACACTCCTTTCACTTGGGTAAAGGGCTAGTGCAGTTGTCTTGAGTGTAAAGGGTCTCTTGGGAATAGTGTCTGAGGCCCAGGGATGGTGCTTGCTCTTGGCTTGCAGTAGTTGGATGCTAACAAAGAGTAGTACCTGGGTCTGGGCACTAGTTCTGTGATGGTATACTCAACTGCAGTATGTGGCAAGCTACATAGAGGATAATGTATGGTCTTTGGTTAATAACCATGCTGTAAACACTCTGAGAGGTTGCCATGACGTTGTAAACCTCGAGAGCGCATCTCGAGAGGTTTTCAGATGTCATGGCAACCTCAAGAAGTGTTTTCAGAGTGGTTGTTAACCAAAAACCATACATTATATTTTACAGTGTATGGGCTACCAAGATTATGTAATTGCAGACTGAATTACTTTACAGAACATTGATTGTTGTGAGCATTCTGTTTTGCTAGAACATTGATTGATGTGAGCATTCCGCTTTGTTATACTATTGATGTGACATACTCAAGAAGGGTTAGCAACAGAGTGATGTCATAACATAGAGGATAATAGCTGGGGATCAGGTGATAAACACACTGTAATCACCTCGAGTGGTTGCTAGGGCAACATGGTAAACCTCGAGAGCACAGCTCGAGAGGTTTACTGTAGCCCTAGCAACCACAAGTGTTTTGCCACTGTTTAGAAGTTCCAAAGTGTGGTTAATAACTTTTAAAATTCTAAACAGTGCATAACAAAGCTGTGTGACTGCTGATTATGGTGGTTAATAGGCACTTACTATACATTATAATGTTGTAATCTGCTTGATTTCAGTTAATAAGGACTCCCCATACATTATAGACCAAATAAAGAGAATGGTATACGATATGTAATGGGCTGCTATGTAATAAAAAATGACTGAACTGCGTTTGTTTTTGTTTTCTTTTTTAAATTAATTTATATTTCAAAGATCATTTGAAAATTAGTTCAAGATAAAGAGTAACATGCATAATTTCTCTTTTCTTAAAAATAGTTGGGAAAGATGTTAGAGATGCCACAAAGATGGCAGAGGATGTTTTGCTGTTGCTTCTCTAACAGTTGTAACAAAATATTAAACTTCATATCCCAGGAATCCCTCACTTATGCTTAACAACTGCATCATTCCTCTGGAATGAGCTGCCCCAGAGCTTTGAATGTTATGCTAATCATAGAATTTGGAATAAAATTTAAACTCTGCTGTGTGGTCATGCTCACCCTCACATTCTAACGGCAAATTTATTTCTCCACTAGAAGAAGCAGTCGCCCCAAAGTCTTCTCTTCAGCTTCAACTGGCTTTCGATTTATTAATTTGCAAAACTTTTCCCCAGTATACTGTTTATTTTTGAATAACTCTGCTTAGGTTGTTTATTATATATATGGCTTAAGTTTTCTCTGACTCTCATCATTTCCGGGATCCAGCGAAGGCAGACTTTCGGCAAGGTTCCCACTGTTAGGTAACTGCTTTTAAAACCACTTTATTTTCTCTAAATTACTACAGAATGAACTGCTTTGCATTTTTTGCTGTTTATTTTTCTCTGTTGCTCTTATTTGGGAACCGAGCCATTATTTTACAGTTCAGCTTAGTAAAATCATCTGTTAGGCTATTTCTATTTGCGGTTTCATTTTTCAGGGAACCGAACCACATTTCAGATACTTTAGACCCTTTTTTTATATATACAGTTTTTTTTTTCTCAAAATTTACTTTTTATTAATGCTTTGTCTTCCCTGGTTCGTCAGTGTTTGACTTGACTGACTGACTCAGGAAGAAGACAGGACCTGCAGGCTTTAAAAATTGTAAAGCTTGTTTCCAACTCCTGGCAAATGCAGACTGTCATGAGTTATGCTTAAAGTGCCTGGGTCCAGACCATGATTTTAACAGTTGTAAGTTTTGTTTAGCATTTTGCCTTAAAACACAAAACAGTGGGGGGCAAGAAATGAGAACTCATTAGAGCTTATCAGTCTACCTTTGGTGGTCAAATACATGGATCTCAAGATTTTTGGCGGATCTTGGGGCAAAGGTTGCATTTTCGAATTAGTAAAGATCTTTACAGCTGATGAGCATAATTATTGTACTTTTTGTTCACTTTATTGTTGGTGGATCTCCGTGCTTCTTGAGATCCGCCAAAGCGGATCCCAGTACAAGGTACATTGGCCACCACTGCTCTACATCATCATAATGCACAGGTGAAGGTCCAGCCCCTCAGAGAAAGCAGAAAGACAAGTCTGCTAGAGATGGTACATATGTCAGGGTGTCTGAAAGGGAGAATCCTGAAAACGGTTAGAGTAAAAGAGCCACTGAGCAGGCATTGGACCCGGTGCCTGCTAAGAAAAGGAAAAACATGTCATGCTGAAGAAGCAAAGGGGATGCCAGCAGACAAAAATAAGATAAAGCTTCAAAGATAGTTCAGAAATCAGGGTGTCTGAATGGGGGAGCCCAGAAACTAGTAAAAAGATAAGAGTTGAAACAGGCATTGAAGACAGTGCATGCCAAAAAAAAAAGTAGCTGACCCTTCTCCGGACGAAGGAAAGGAGTCACCAGTGAATAAAAATAAAATGCCCTCAATGGAGGATATGATTAAGGCATGGCAATTCTTCCAGTCATTCCAAGCTATGCAGATATTTGATCAGTATACCTGCCCCCCTCCTCAGATTCCGATTCCTTCCCCAATGCCTGAAGAGAAGGTAGAAATGCTTTATGAAGAAGATGAGGGAGAACCCATAGAACCAAGGGTTCTCCTAAGCAAGAATTTCTCACCTGTAAGACCTTCAGAACACTAGCCTCTCACTGTACTTTGGTAAGACAGAGTCAATTCCTTCAGTATTTCCTCAGGAAACTGATAAGCAGGTTGAAGTTACAGATATAATAGGCTTATCCCCCACTAATAGGTTGATGCTTCCCATCCCTAAATTCCTCAGAAAAGTCACTTTTAAAATAATTTCAGCACCCACCTCAGCTGCTGGCATAGTTGAATGAATATCGGTAAGCAAACAGGGTTCTGGGTACCTGTATTTCCACCCTGATCATAAGAGAGTGGCTCAGACTGCTGCCTGCGAGAAGACCAGCATGCCCTTTTCCTTCCAGCATCCTGAAAAAGATTCCAGGAAGACAAAAAGTGTATACTTTGGCTTTCTTGCTCCTCAGGCAGGCAACTTATTTGGCTTACACAGCACAGTACTAAAGAGCCTTATGGAACTCCATTCTGACACTGAGCGAGAAGGCTGCTGGAGATTTGGAACATGATATGGCTGGCTCAACAAGATCAGACATAGATGCCACAAAATACCAGTTTCATAAGGCAGTGAATACTAATAACACTGCATCCAAGGTTATGGCCCACGCAGTGTCCCTAGGAAGGTTTGTCTGGCATAGAACTACAAATCTGTCCCAGAACTCTCTGACAAAAGCTATGGATTTTCCTTCTGAGGGAAATTCCCTGTTTGATGACAAGACAGAGGCTTACATGGGTAAGGTGGATGAGTATAAAACCACCTACTGGAGGTTAGGGGATACTACCATCGTACATATGCCCCCTGTGAAATACCCTCCACTAAGTGCCTATTATAGGGGCAGAGGTACTGTTGAAGGGGAAATAGGTGTGCTGCTGCAACACCTGCACCCAAACCCCAGGCACAGCAGAACCCCTGACAGGTCTGTCCAGATTGTCCAGTCATTGCCAGAGGAAGGAAGAATGGTGCACTACTCCCATCCTAGGAATAGTGAGCCAAGATTTGTCTCTGCAATTCAGAATATTTCCAAAACTACAGGACCTAAAAGTCTTTCAGCCTCACACTCCAGCAGAATAAAATCCTGCTGGAGTTGGGGGTGAAGAATTTGCTGCAAACACATACTGAGGAAAAAGTCCTGTGCTCCTGTCTGCACAACAGAACAAGGGACATTACTCAAGATACTTCCTAGCCCTAAAGAAAAATGCATAAGATGCTTGAGAGAACTACATCAGGTTCAAGTTAAGGGACTGCCTCTACTAGTTCACAGCCCCTTTCTTTGGTTTCACCTTAGATCCAAGGATGTTCACAAAAGTGCCTAGCTGAGGTGGCAGCAGCACATTTGAACAGGACTACCAACAGTAAAGGTAGCACTCCACTCTTCATCCAAAGAAAATTTCAAACTCGAAATTAAGTTCAGCTTTCTATTACCAACAGCAAAAGGTACAGTGCTTTACCCCAGCGCTTTGGTCCTTCGACCTTTCTGGGGCCGGGGGTGGAGTTTGCAGGAGATAAATCTTGTATTTATGCAGCCATTTGTGATGACATCATTATTTCGCCATTAATCAGATTTCAAAATGTATTTACAACAAAAGAAAATAAATGACTAACAAAGACTTTATAATGAATCAAACAACTAACATGTGCTCTCTGTTATAACAACATCCTTAAAATTAATAATGAAATACTTCCTTGTTTGACACTTGTAACATTTTTACTTTCTCCATAGTATACCCCTTGTCAAAAGCATAGACTTTTTATTATTAAATAACAAAATGAGGAGTTATTTTAAATTATTTCCAAAAACCTTTGAAATTTGAGAATGAGAATGGTGAGGTTTTTTTTTTCCTTACCTGGATGATGGGCCGATCTTGGGAAAAACACAGCAGGAAGCAAACTCCATACCGCTGACACTAAACACTTTAGAGGGATTGGGCTTCCTCATAAACTTTCAAAGTCCCAAACAGAACCAGTTCAAGTTCTAGACTTTATTGGTGCAGAGCTAACTACCCTGTACCACAACAGTAGTTTCAATTGAGAATCCTGCACAGAATCTGTTAAGCCTTGTAATACAGTAGCTTGCAAATGTTGTTTCATTTTGCTTTTTAAGGTTTTAAAATGTACTTTTAAAGAAAATTTCTTTATAGTTAGACTAAGTTAGAAATAGCTGTTCTCCCCAACTATTTTAGTGTACCCCAGTTTCTCTGTACATTCCCTTTTCCTTCCACAAAATTGCATGATTGATTTCTTTTTATTTACAGTGGCCTTTTCATAATTCTTTGTAGATAAAACTCGTCATCTAAAGCATTTAGTGTCATTAATATGGATGTTAAAAATGGTTAACGCAAGGATATGCCCTTGCCTGATTCCTTTATTGGTGGAGGGAGGAAGGCAGGCAGGAAGGAAGGAAGGAAGGAAGGAAGGATGGATGGATGGATTCCTGCACTCATTCTTCCAGTTTGACCAAAATAATTTTCCCAAACATCTTTGGTAAATATTCAGAAAGAGAAATGGGGTGATCTTAGTGCTCTCCTGATATTATGTGCTTAAAACAAGATTGCGAGCACCAGTGGTGCTTAGGGCTGAGGCACTTGGACACCTTACCTCAAACCAAGCCAGCAACCTGGGTTCAGAAACAAGCCCATGTTGTCAGAGAGTAGGGGGGATGGGAAGGGAGCAGGATTAAGCAACGAGCTCTCCTGTCCCAGGGAGGACTCTGTCACCTGTCGTAGTTCCACTGCCCCCGGGTGGAGGTCTGTGGGCAGTGCAGGCAAACAGGCATCAAAAATAGTAGGAGGGTGTCCCGGTACCACAGCGTGCACATGCCTGCACATGCCTCCACATGCACTTGCCGGTCAAAAAGCTGGAAGAAAAACGGGGTGTAAAAAAATGGGCAAAAAATGTAAATTAGAAAATTAAATAAGATTGCGAACAACGTTCTTGTTAATTGAGCGATAACATTGCTTTGCCCCTAATTGATATCTTAAATACAGTGGACTCGATTTTCAAAGAGTGTCAGATGGCTTGCTTCAATCCTTGCGAATTACCCGTTTTTTGGTGCAGCTGCACCAAACTCCTTTGATACAACTGCACTCGATTTTAGTGTATCGGGCGCAGTTGCAACAGTTTCCTCAATTTACTGCAGCTTGCACCAAATATGTGGTGTAAGCCCCGTAAAAATGGTCCACCAAATGGTGCAAGTTAGACCAGGGAAAAGCTGGTCTAACTTGCAGCATTTGGCCCCCGGGATTGAAAATCAAGGAAAAAAAATGGGAGAATGCCGCAAGCCCTGCGTGCTAAATGGATGGCGCACCAGGGCCTGCTGCATTCACGGGACTTTGAAAATCTAGTCCAGTATGTATAAATGGCATTTCAAACCTGTTCCAGTTGATATCAATAGAACTTGCTCCTGTGCTGTACAAATTTACACGTCCCAAAATGAGTGCTGGGGCGGAGCTATGAACAAAGCATACCAGGAAGGGGAAAGGATCTGGCAGCCAACTCCTCAGTACAAGGAGTAACAATCCATTTTCTTGAAACAAATAGCGAGTCAAAAATTCAGAAAACTGCACTGGTTAAGTCCTTTCAGGGCAAGCTACCAGAGGGGAATGTATCAAAATTGGTGCTCTTTAAGTGCCACTTTTATTGACTGGACCTTTGGTCTCCTTATATGGAATGCTTAGGCTTAAGAAAAAGACCAACTGAGAAGAGGGAGGGGAACACTGGACACCAGGGACGCCATGGACCTGGGGGATATGCAGCAGTAACTGGGGTGAAATGTGGGCACTTGCATTGGTAACTGGAGGGAGGAGACTTGCATTGGTAACTGGGATATATGCAGTACTACAAAGCTTTGGGATGCCTCACCAGTATAGAGTACATCTGCATAGACAGTTTACAATCTCCTCCCTCAGCAGGTGGCCCCATTGTGCATAGCACAATTCAGTGGTGGTGCAATGGAGAAAGTACTGTATAAAGCTCCTTTTTCTACCAACTTGAATTCGGTTCCCTGTCCACACTTTGGCAGTTAACTGGTCAACAGCTCAGTCCCAGAAGTCTTCAAGAGAAGCTGCTCTCACCACCTGTTGTATCATCCTCAGACTCCACCCCCTTGACATCAGATCTTCCTTTCCACTGAAATGGACAGGTCCCCTCCTTTGCAGCTCCTGCAGCATTAATGTTATTCCAGTTTTCAAGAGCTAATACTTGGCAAATTTTCAATAAAGTTATCAAAAGATAGTGTGTATCTCACCTTCAGGTTACCTCTCTGTTGATGATTTTGAGGATGGACTGCAAGAAACCCAGTTATAAGATGTGTATTTGGAGCCAGCAGAAAATGTTGGCTACAGATCTGCATGATACATGCCTTTACTGCCTGGGGGTAACCATAACATCAGTGGGTGCCCATGTTGCATGGCCATGCATTCTTTGCCAGTTGAAGAACTGAAGGTGCACCTCCTCTGTGACAGGCTTCTGTAACGTCAGTAGTCCTCGGTGGCCGGCCCAGTCAGCAACCCAGTTGGTGGCAATGGAGGAGAAGGTGGTGGTGACAGCAGGCTTCTTGTCAGCCCAGACATTGGTGCCCATTGGTCTGTCAGTGAGTCTCCCCTTAAGAAATTGTCCAGAGTTCAGGAAATGTACTTGGCCCTCCAAACTGCCGGAGAGATCCTCTCATGCCGTTGATCATGGGAGGGTGAACATTCCCGTTCTTCACAATCCCTTAACTCTTCTCATCAGTCAATTTTGGTTCAGTTACTGCAGGTCAAGGGTAGGGTAAAGGAGGAGGTTGCAGCTGCCATGGTTTCCCCCCCCCCATAGAACTTCTGAGCTCAACTTCAATGTCCTGGTTGACATTTTTATGAGACTGATTGACTTTGTCAGCCAGGAGTCAGAGGGGGAGCTTGATTCTGCAATCTCGATGACCCGCCCCCCCCCTCCTTTCAGTCAAGCCAGTCCAAGTCCTTCTTACCCTGATGGTTACCCGTCCAGTGCCCATTGTCCTGCTGAACATTGTAAATTTGCTTGGATTGGTGGTAGTTCAGGTGGATGTTAAAGATCCCATGGCACTTATCGAAAAGAGTAGGGGAATTTGCCCGGTGTCCTGGCCAAATTTCCCTCATTCACTAAAAATACCACCAACAGCTTAATGTGGTTCAAGGTCAGTTGGCATTCATCTGTATCTCCCTCCCCCAGGTCGTGCCTGAAAATAGGCAGAATTTGTCTAGTGCACTTACCCGGTCAACAAAAACTAACAATTGTCTCAGTGCCCCAGGATGTGTTCCACGTGGCCCCACCGATGGAGCCCCATCAGCCCCAATATGGTCATGGTCGAGGGACAGATCTTCCAAAAAATCAATCTTCACCATTGATTCCCACTTGTGGATCTGTGCTGGAGGTGCTAGTGCCTCACAGAAGCCACAATTTTTCTGGTGTGCTCCAATGACACGGAAGGTACCATGTGCATTGTTGCATGGTGATGCGTGCAGATGCTAGCATACAGCACCACCAGCCCCCTATCGCCTCAGTTCCTTTTTTCAAACAACATGAAGTCTTGCTGTATTCTGAATATGTGCAGTTGGCTCCAGCACTTGAACTGCTCCAGAGAGGAAAGGGTTAACTCTATGCCAGGGCATAGAACGTTGAGCTCGAGCTCATTTTTTAAATCTCTGTCCCAGGTACTCTTCAGTGTAACTCTCAGATTCTTTACTCCGCCTAACTGAGAAGTCGCTCTGGAGATCCTCTCCTTCAGTTTGATTCGGTTTAAGTAAAAAGCGGTCAGTTTATCAACCGTTTACTTATTTTTTCGGTATTCTGATCTTTGTCCATGGTACAGTAAGTGTACTTAGTAGGTAGTTTATTGTTTTGTTGGTAGAAATTGTTTTGTGTTCGGTTTCTTTCCTGTCAGTCTGGCTGGGAACTGAAGCAATTCTGTATTGTCTTTTCTTGTAACATTTTCTGAGTTTTTTTTTTATATTGTGGTTCCGGTACCTATCGGATCCTGAAAAAAATGCTATTTTCATCATTTTTTTTAACCGACCCATGACACGGTTGGAGCAGGTAGGTCTGTAGTTGCCGGGCTTAAACGCTGGTAAGGGTAGCTTTTCTTTCAGGCATGTCTGAGAAACCCAAAAAGAAAACCGGTCCCACTGGGTTTCAGCACTGCATAGAGTGTGGAGAGGCCTTTGCTAAGGCTGATCCCTACCTCGTCTGTTTACTGTCTGGGGTTTGACCACTTCAAAGAAGACTGCCAAATCTGCAAAAACTTTCCCAAAGACACTTTAGATAAACGTTTAAGTAGGCTGAAGGAAAGGGAGGCTGAGATATCCGCTGACCCAGATCCCAGCCCAGTTCGGTTCCGACCAAACCTGAGGGGGTGCCCACTGATCTGGGCAATACCTCGGGCAAAAGGAGAGCCGATTCTGCAGAATTGGTTCCTTCTAAGAGAAAGCACAAGTCAGCCGGTTTGGATCCCTGTTCCCATGTTCTGAGCGCTGATGAGATAGCTAAAGCGATTGCTATTGTACAATCGCTTTGCCCGGTTCCAACTGAACTGACACCGACCCAAAAACTGTCGGTTCGGTCGGAAGTTTCTGCTTCTGAATATGACCCTGAAGCATTTTATGAGGGCAATTGGGAAGGAGAAGAAGATTATGAAGGCCTAGATGAGCCAGTAGAGCCTGACATCTCCCCAGACAGGCCTTCTCATGTGTCTCCTCCCAGACTTTGAGTCCCCCTCCCATTTCTTGTTTTACAAGAAAGTGGCTGTTACCTTCCAGCTTCCTGTGGAAGAGGCTAAATAGGATCAGGAGGAACCTGACTATGTTGAGATGATGCTTGTCCCAGAGTCCAAAAGGGTGTCTATTCCTCTGCATAAATCCCTGGGGAAATGGACACAAACAATTCTTCAGTTTTCAACATCCATACCCCCTGTTGATAAAAAGATGCACAGGAGGTATACCTTATCAGGTCCTGGGATGGAATTCCTTACAAATCATTGCAGCCATGTTGGGGTAGTGCAAGCTGCAGTCTGTGACATGGTTAACATCCCCCTGGCATCTCACCCCCCCAGATAAGGATTCCAGGAAAGTGGATGCCATGGCAAAGAAACGGTACTTGGCATCCTCTTTGGGGCTCAGACAATCTAATTACATGGCATATACAGCCAGATACCAGACATCTGTGTGGGATATGGTTCTGGAGCTGGCTAAGAATGCCCCTGCCCAGCTGGCCAAGGAGCTGGAGCAGGTGGCTGTGGATGGTATTGAGGTATCAAAGGTCCAGTTTTACACTCCTGTTGACTCTAATGATGTACATTTTAGGGTTATGGCTACATCTGTCTCCTTGAGGAGATTTGCTTGGCTCAGGTGCACCAGTTTATCACAGGATACCCAAACCAAGGCCATGGATTTTCCTGTCACGGGTAACTATGTGTTTGGAGAGCAAACAAAGGCTTACATGAAAAAGATGAATGAATACAGGACCACCTACAGGAGTGCTGCAGTCAAGGAAAAGCAGGTCACTCCTCAGAGGCAGCAATCTAGGGCTGGCAGGGGCAGGCCTTTTCAAAGGCCTTTTAACCAAGTCTAGGCCTCTTCTTTCCAGCAGAAGGTGTTCTTTAGGGGAAGAGGCAGAAAGGGAAATGACCAGGACTCCATCTTCCACTCAGTGTAAGCCCCCTGCCAAACAGACACCCTGATGTGTCAGGGTCACCTCTCCAGTTCCAGTAGGGGGCAGGCTGGCTCACTATTTCCAGGCCTGGAAGCGTACTACCTCACAAATGGGTCCTGGAAGTAGTGAGCCAGGGACTTGCTCTTGGCTTCAAAAGGTTCCCGAAAATGAGAACAGTCTTTCAATCCTCCCTCTCCCTTGGAGACAAAGGCCTTAGAGGCAGAAGTCTCTTCTCTATTGCTCTTGCAAGTGGTAGAGAAGGTACCTACCTCTCTATCACAAGGGAAAGGGACTGTATTCCAGATACTTCCTTACCCCCAAAAAAACAGGGGAGTGGCGACCAATCCTAGATCTACAATACCTAAACAAACATACTAAAGCCAAAGTTTAAAATGGTGACTCTGGGAATAATTCTCCCCTCTCTGAGACCAGAGACTGGCTAGCCTCCCTGGATTGCAAGGGTGCCTATTTCCACATACCTGTCAGACAGTTCCACAGAAAGTACCTCAGGTTCGAGTTGCCCTCAGGCCACTACCAGTTCAGAGCAATGCCTTTCAGCCTAACATCTGCTCCAAGGGTGTTCACCAAGTGTCTGGCAGTAGTGGTGGCCTTTCTCAGGAGACAAGGCATCTTACTGTTCCCTTACTTGGACGACTGGCTCATAGTGGGTCAGTCCTCAGACCAAGTCAAGTCAGCTCTAGAGGTCACTCAAAAGCTTCTGGACTCCTTAGGGTTCATCCTACATCTAGAAAAATCAATTCTGGAACCATCTCAGCTTCTCACATTTATATAGGTAGAACTGGACACTGTCCAGGCCAAGGCCTTTCTTCCTCTTTCAAGGATTCAGTCCCTCATCACCCTGGCTTCCTCTTTTTATCCACTAGTGTCTCAGCCAGCCAGACACTTCTTACAGGTGCTAGGCCACATGGCAGCTTGCACTGCAGTGGTGCAAGGGGCAAAGTTTCAAATGAGAGATATTCAGTTTCATCTAAAATCTTTTTGGCCTCAGAAAAAAGACCCCCTCTCCAAGTTAGTTCCAGTGTCTCAAACTCTGGTTCAGGCTCTCCAGTGGTGGCTGGAGGAGGACAGTCTGAGGCAAGGTGTCCCTGTTCTCAGTCAGGCTCCAACAGTGATTCTCACCACAGATGCTTCCCTACTGGGATGGGGAGCCCATCTGGATCAAAGTACTGCTCAGGGAACATGGTGTCATCAGGAGTCTCTCCTGCACATAAATCTTCTCAAACTCAGGTGTGTCTTTCTAGCACTTCAAGTATTCTCGAACACAATTCAGGGGAAAGTGGTGCAGATCAGGACAGACAACACCACAACCATGTGGTACATCAACAAGCAGGGGGCACTTGGTCCTCGGCCTTGTGCACCGAAGCCATGAAAATATGGTCACTAGTTTATTCCCTGTAGGTTTCCCTGACAGCTGTGCATCTCCCAGGGAGGGACAATGTACTGGCAGATGCTCTCAGCAGGATTTCTCAAGGTCACCATGAATGGGCCCTGAATCCTCTAATTCTTCAGATCATTTTCAAAAGGTGGGGCACTCCAGAGATAGATCTCTTTGCAGCCCCGGACAATCATCAGCTTCCCCTATTCTGCTGCAGACCCCATCTTTTGGGGTGTGTTCCTCAAGATGCTGTCCTGTTGCATTGGACAGGCAGGTTTCTGTATGCTTTTCCTCTGATATTCAGAGTTCTGGTCAAGATCAGATCTCGGCCTTGCACTGTGATTCTGTGGCTCCAGACTGCACCAGGCAGCCTCGGTATCCCCTTCTACTGTCAGTGACAGTTCCACTTTCAAACAACATGAAGCCTTGCTGTATTCTGACTATTGCAGTTAGGTCCTGCCTTTCAACTGCCCCGGAGAACAAAGAGTTAACTTTCCATGGCCAGCATGGAACGTTCAGCACGAGCCTGGTTGAAGCCCCTGTCTGCTGTTGTTTAAACTCCAACCGTCAGATTCTTTACTCCGCCTCACTGAACAGTCACTCCAGAGATTTCTCCTTTGCTCAGTTCGAAAAAGTCGGTTAAAGTGTCATTTTTTCGCTCGGTTTCTACCAAATTTCTGCTACCGATTCTGTCGGTTTAAGTCTCTGTCTGTGGTACCGTGAGTACTAGATAGGTTTTACATTTAGTTTCTGTGTGGAATTTGTAAATTTGGGATCGGTTCGGTTTGAACCGATCAGATTGGTCTTAAAAAAGTTTTGAATTTATTAGAGTGTGGTAACCGGTCCGTATCGGTTCCTAAAAAAACAGATTTAATTACGTTTTTTTCTAAGACCCGTAACACGGTCAGGAACCGATAGGGGTGTCTTGCCTGGTGGATTTCCTAAAAGTGTAAGTTTTGGATAGATTGGCCATGTCTGAGAAACCCAAGAAAAAAACCGGCCCACTGGGTTTCAAATTAGTAGTGTGTGTGGGGAAGCCTTTGCTAAGGCTGATCCCCACACCACCTGTGTTTATTGTCTGGGGTTTGACCACCTCAATTCAGACTGCCAATTTGTAAAGTTTTCCCAAAGCTACCCTGGATAAGAGAGTAGGTAGACTGAGGGAAAGGGAGGCCGAGAAGTCTGCTGACCCGATGGCTAGCCCAGTTCAGTCTCGACTGAACCAGAAGGAGTGCCTTCTGACCAGGGCGAAACTTCTTCGGGCAAAAGGAGAGCCAATTCTGAGGAGTCGGTTCTGGTTAAAAGAAAGGGAAGAGAAAAATCATCTGGTTCGGATCCACAAATTCTTTCTCCGACCGCTGATGAAATAGCCAAAGTGATAAGGATAGTTCAATCGCTAACTTCGGTTCCGGCCGAACTGGCACCATCTGGCAAGGGCTTGGTTCGGTCGGTTCCCCCGGTTCCGGATTATACTTTAGAAGAATTTTATGAACCGGAGGAGGAGGGAGAGTATGAGGATAATGATGATGATGGTGATTATGAAAGTCTGGATGTGTCTATTGACCCGACATCTCCCCAGACAGACCTTCAGGTGTTTCTCCTGCTAGGCTTTCTGAGTCCCCTTCCCACTTTGTTTTACAAGAAAGTGGCTGGAACCCTCCAGCTTCCAATGGAAGAAGCAGTGGAGGATCAGGAGGAGCCTGATTTTGTCAAAATGATGGACATCCCAGAGTCCAGGAGACTGTCTATTCCCCTCCATAAATCTTTTGGGAAACAGACATTTAAAATTCTAAAGACTCCTAACTCCATACCTCCTGAGGACAGACGAATGGACAAGAGGTATACCCTTTCAGGCTCGGACACGGAGTTCCTTTCTCAGCAATGTAGCCATGTTGGGGTAGTGCAGGCTGCTGCCTGTGATATGCCAAATATTCCCTTGGCATCACACCCCCCCAGATAAGGACTCCAGGAGGATTGATGCCATGGCAAAGAAATAGTACATGGCAGCATCTTTGGGACTCAGACAGGCTAACTATATGGCCTACACAGCTAGATACCAGAAGTCCAGGTGGGACACAGTGCTGGCTCTGGCTAAACAGGCCCCTGACCAGCTTGCTAAGGAGCTGGAGCAGGTAGCTGCGGATGGGATTGAGGCATCCAAGGTGCAATTTCATGCTGCTATGGACTCCAATGATGTTTCATCTAGAGTCATGGCTACATCTGTGGCCCTTCGGAGGATGGCTTGGCTCAGATGTACTAGTCTATCACAGGATACCCAGGCCAAGGCCATGGATTTCCCTGTCATTGGTAATTCTCTTGTTTGGGGAGCAGACAGAGAATTACATGAAAAAGATGGATGAGTACAGGACCACCTACAGGAGTGCTCAGGCCAAAGAAAGGCAAGCCACTCCTCAGAGACAGCACTCCAGGGGCAGGGCAGGCCATTTCAAAGGCCTTTTACCAAGCCCAGGTCTCTCTTCTGCTTATGCTCAGAGGGGTTCTTCAGAGGAGAGGCAGAAGGGAATGAGCAGGCCTGCTTCTACCCCTCAGCCTAAAGCCCTGCCAAGCAGACACCCTGATGGGTCTGCCCGGGCTGATTCTCCACTACCTGTAGGGGGCAGGCTGGCTTACTTTGTCCAGGACTGGAAGTCTCTGACATCAGACAAGTGGGTCCTGGAAGTAGTAAGCCAGGGACTGGTTCTCGGCTTCAAAAAATTTCCCAAGATGAGAACCAGATCCTTTCCACCTGCAAATCCATCAGAGACCCTTGCACTGGAGACAGAGGTTTCTTCCCTCCTGGCTCTCAGAGCCATAGAAAGGGTTCCAACCCTACACAAGGGCAAAGGATTGTACTCCAGGTACTTCCTAACCCCTAAAAACACAAGAGAATGGTGGCCCATCCTGGATCTAAGATATCTGAACAAGCACCTTTTAAAACCAAAGTTCAGAATGGTGACTCTGGGAATTATTCTGCCCTCTCTAAGGCCAGGGGACTGGCTAGCCTCCCTGGACCTCAAAGATGCCTATTTTCACATTCCCATCAGGTGCTCCCACAGAAAGTACCTAAGGTTCGAGTTGCCCTCAGGCCACTATCAATTCAATGCCCTTTGGCCTAACATCAGCCCCAAGGGTGTTCACAAAGTGCCTGGCAGTAGTGGTTGCTTTCCTAAGGAGAAAAAAGCGCTCCATCTTTCCATACTTGGACAACTGGCTCATAGTGGGTCAGTCTCCAGACCAAGTCAGGTCACATCTGCAAATAACTCAGCAAGTGCTCACTTCCTTAGGATTCCTCCTCAACCTTCCAAAGTCAGTTCTCGAGCCAGTACAGCTCCTCACCTTCACAGGGGCAGAGCTGGATACTATAAGGGCAAGCGCCTTCCTTCCCCTGGACAGGGCAAGGACCCTTTATGGAACTGGCCTCTTCATTCACCCTTCATTCACCCTTCAGGTGTCTCGACAAGCAAGGCACTTCCTGCAGCTCCTGGGCCACATGGCAGCCTCTACAGCAGGGAGCAAGATTTCAGATGAGGGACATTCAGTTCCACTTAAGAGCCTTCTGGTCGCAAAGAAAGGATTCCATTACCAAACTAGTCCCAGTGACTCAAACCCTGATCCTGGCTTTGCAATGGTGGCAGGATCAGGACAATTTGAGACAAGGAGTTCCTTTTGTCACTCAGTCTCATTCAGTGATACTCACCACAGATGCCTCCCTGCTGGGCTGGGGAGCCCACCTGGGGGATCTTACCACCCAAGGGCTGTGGTCACCTCAAGAATCTCTGCTTCACATCAATCTCTTGGAACTCAGAGCAGTGTTTCTGGCACCACAAGCCTTTTCCAAATCTGTACAGAAAAAGGTGGTCCAGATCAGAACAGACAATACCACCACAATGTGGTACATCAGCAAGCAAGGAGGCACTTGGTCTACGGCCTTGTGCACAGAAGCAATGAAGTTGTGGTCCCTGGCCTATTCCCTGCAAACCTCTCTGACAGCAGTTCACCTCCCAGGGAAGAACAATGTCCTAGCAGATGCTCTCAGCAGGATATCCCAGGGCCATCACGAATGGACCCTAGATCCCCTAGTTTTGAAAGTGATTTTCTTGAGATGGGGCACTCCACAGATAGATCTTTTTGCAGCCCCAGACAATCACCAACTTCCTCTCTTTTGTTGCAGACCCCCAGTCTTGGGCTCAGTCCCCCTGGATGCTCTGATTCTGAATTGGGAAGGGAGATTTCTGTATGCTTCCCCCCCTTCCTGTTCAGAGTGTTAGTCAAGATCAGGTCTCAACCATGCAAAGTGATTCTGATTGCTCCAGACAGCCCTGGTACCCACTGCTGCTGTCCTTAGCAGTCCACCTTTTCCCCTGTCTCTTCCCAGGAATTACAACTTATTGACATCCTCTCAGGGGAGGATTTGGTATCCGAACCTCAAATCTTTCAATCTCAAGGCCTGGCTCTTGAAGAGTTAAAGTTCGCTGATCTGCATGTCTCTAAAGGGGTTCTGGATATCCTTGAGGCTTCTTGGAAGCCTTCCACCAGAAAAACTTACAACTCCAAATGGAAAAGGTTCACTATTTGGTGCTCTAATAAGCATATTTCTCCAGAATCTGCTAGGTTGCCTACAGTCCTGGACTATATGGTTCATCTTAATGGCTTAGGACTTAGGCCAGCTACACTTAAAGTGCATCTGGCAGCTGTTTCTGTCTTCTTGTCAGTAGGCAAGCCCTCTCCTCTGTCAGCCCATCCTGTGTTTTGTAAGTTCTTCAAATGGTTGCTGCACACCAATCCTCCCCCCCCCCCTTAGGCACCCTGCTCCTGCTTGGGCCCTTAATGTTTGCATTGCTCAGCTTATACAACCACCCTTTGAACCTTTGTCCTCTGCAGAGCTTAAGTACTTGACTTGAAAAACTGTGTTTTTGGTAGCCATTACCTCTGCCAGGCGTACCAGTGAATTGCAAGCCCTGTCAGTGGAGCCTGATTTCATCTCTTTCCATGGAGATAAAGTGGTCCTAAGAACTAACAGGAAGTTTTTGCCTAAGGTGGTTTCAGATTTCCACCTTAATCAGTCTTTGTCTCTCCTTGTTTTCACTGACCATTCCTCCTTTGAGAGAGGAGGTTGCACAGCTTGGATGTTAAGAGGGCCTCAGCTACTACATAGAGCGCACCAAGGGTCAGGTTTGAGTCCTCAGTTGTTCCTCACATATGGAGAGGTCGGTAAGGCAAACCTTCTACTAAGAGATCTTTGCCAGGTGGATTGTCTCTTGTATACAATTCTGCTATGAAAGTTGGTAGAACCCCACCCTCAGGCCTGAGGGCTCACTCTACTAGAGGTACAGCTGCTTCCTGGCTGCTGCCAGGGATATTCCTACCTAGAAATTTGTCAAGCAGCCACCTGGAAAACAGTCCATACATTCACCAAGCATTACCTCTGGATATCCAGGCTAGGAGTGATGCTCGGTTTGGCACAGCAGTACTTCAGAGCCTATTCCCAAAGCAGGTTCTGTCCCCCCTCCATGGAGGCACTGCTTGGTAGTCTGCAATAGTCAGAATACAGCAAGACTTCATATTGTTTGAAGAAACAAATTACTCACCTTAGTAATGTTGTTTCTTTTAATGGAGTCTTGCTGTATTCTGACCTCCCCAGAACCTGGTTTTTGGGATGTGGATAGGCAGGAGCAGTGTTGGCACCCTAGAGGTGCCCCTTTTTCACCTTCCTTTATTTTGGGTGTGTGTTGTGTTTTGTTTTTGTGGCTTTCCTCACTTGAGTCTTTGCTTTGAAACCAAAAAACAACTTTTTTAATAAATTTAGTTGTCAGTTGACTAGTGTGAGTTTTACAGTTTCCACACAGAACTTCTAGTGAGTATTGCTCGTAAAGATCTGACGGTTGGAGTTTAAACAACAGCAGACAGGGGCTTCAATCGGGCTCACGCTGAATGTTCCATGCTGGCTATGGAAAGTTAACTCTTTGTTCTCCGGGGCAGTTGAAAGGCAGGACCTAACTGCAATAGTCAGAATACAGCAAGACTCCATTAAAAGAAACAAGATTACTAAGGTGAGTAATTTTTTCTTGTCTTCCCAGACAGTTCAGTCTTCTTACCTCCTTGCAGGGGAGGATACTGTATCCCAACCTTCAGACTCAAAGCTTGGCTCTTCAGGAGTTAGAATATGCCAGCCTGAATCTTTCCTAGTCAATCTTGGACATCCTTAAGGTTAATAGGAAGCCTACTACTAGAAAAACTGGCAATTTCAAATGGAAGAGATTTGGTTTCTGGTGTTCTCAGAGGCATATTCAGCCTGATTCAGCTGACATTGCCACTGCTTTGGACTATTTGGTGCATCTTAATAGTTTGGGCCTCAGGCCTACCACTCAAAGTGCACTTTGCCGCTATCTCTGCCTTCCTTTCAACTGGGAAGGGCTCTTCCCTAACCTCCCATCCAGTTTTCAATAAATTTTTCCCAGGTCTGGTTCACATCAGTCCCCCCTTTAGGATTCTACTCCTGTCTGGGATCTGAATATCTGTATTACACAGCTTATGCAGCCCCCGCCCTTTGAACCATTAGCTTCAGCCGAGCTGAAATACTTGACTTGGAAGACTGTGTTCCTGGTAGCCATTACCTCAGCTAGGCGAATGGGTGAATTCCAGGTCTTATCAGTGGAATCTGATTTCATTTCACAGGGATAAGGTGGTCCTTCGAGCAAACAGAAAGTTCCTACCCAAGGTGGTATCAGACTTTCATTTCAACCAATCTATGCAATTGCCTGCATTCCTCACTGACAGTTCTTCCATACCTCTCAACCTCTGGATGACCAAATCAGGGACAAAGCCCCAGAAAATCAGGGACAGCCAATGAAAAATCATGGACCCTTCATTAGCATAAAAGTTGCATAGCCACATCCCAAAGTGGGTCACATTTCGCATGTTGCCAGCTATTTATAGAGTCGCCTCACATGAAGCATTTGGAAAAGTATTGTTCTTTATTTCTTTGCACAGATGTTATTGTTAACTACAAAGAACTTTTAAGACCAGTGGCAACAATATTTATTACTTAAGATGCTATTTTATTACCCAAGAAAAATTCAGGTGTAAAATTTAAAGTGCATTACAGACATTATTGCATCAAAATGTTTTAAGACAGAAAATGACTGCACCCCATCACCATTACCACCACAAGTGCCCTCAGTGTTATGAATACAGTAAAAAAATAATTGCATCAAAATGTGTTGGCAGAAAATGACTGCTCCCCATCACCATTGCTGCCACCATAATTGCCCTAAAAAGTTTCATAAATACAGTTAAAAAATGATTGCATCAAAATGTGTAAATAGAAAATGACTGCACCCCATCACACAAATGTTATTCTCAAGTCTCAAGTGTCTATGTGCCACTTCAATTAAGCAATAAAGCATGACCAAGGGTTATGTTAATGGTCTGTTAATCACCTTCTAGGGGTGTACTGTGGCACGAGGTGTAGCAGAGTGCCACATGCCCCTAGAAGGTAATTAACTGACCATTAACATAATCCCTGGGAGTGCCTTATTGCTATTATAATAAAAAAAAATTTTTAAACAGCGTTAAACCTTGTTCAGCATATGTCTAAGCTCTACATGTATGTTAATAAAAGATTAACATAAGGCTGTTAGAATGTTTGCAGCCAATCAGAAAGCTCCATTTCTCAGACCCTTTTTATAATGGCTATTAAGAGTCTGTTGCTGCTGTCTGTTTTGCAGGATGTTCTTTATTGTATGCTGCAGTGGCCTTTCTTGCTGCCGGAGCCTCAGTTACTACTTTTGGCTGCCGCACAGCATAACAGTCGTTCTCTTAGTTCATTTTGATAGCAAGTAGTACGTTAATGTTTTCACATTCATAGATTACCTCAGTTCAGTTTTTACCTTCCGGACCATGCTGAAGGCTCACTCTGGTTCGCTGTTTGAATGTGGAATGCATAGAACTGTCAGCATTAGTTTGTGAAATGCTGGCGCGGGTCTTACACTTCTACACTGGAAAGAATGGTAGACCAGTAGTTCAGGAAAGAGTGCACTGTATTGCTTGTGCTGCTAGAATTCTGCTGCCATTCAGTTAGCTGGTATACTGAAAATTCATCCAGGAGCTGGCTGCATTTTTGCCTGGAGTTGCAGAGTCCCAGGCGGGTACCAATGTCCGCTATAATTGTAGAAGATAGCTGCAGCTTGCATGCAGGATCTAACAAAGAGACAACATCCTTAAGCAGAGGGTAATGTAATGGGAAGTTTTTCTTCATTTTAGCCAGCACTGCTGCATAAAAAGCTTTTGACGAAATTTCTTTCTGTTGTTGTACCAATGATGTCATTTGCATTTTCATCAAGGTAGATCTCCTCATCTGGGCCCACACAGATTTTGGTGTTTGGCAGTATATTTCCTTCATCTTCCAGTAAAGAATTACTGGCAGATACAGACTGCAGAAATTTTCTGGCAGCAGGTGGCTTCAATAACCTGCTAGCATAGGTCTGCATGGTTTTCATGATGCATTGTTCAGGTTCATCAGCTGACTGCCCCAGCTCTGCATTGTACATTGAATTTATACAGAGGTTCCACTGCATACTGTAAAAAAAGGAATCCCAGCTTCACCTCATGACTTTGCAGTCTGTCAGCAATGAGCTTCACTTTAGCTGTGTGCTGTTCGAAGGTTGTAAAATAAGACTTCAGAGCAGGCCACATGTCCAACATTCTTTTAACTCATTGCCTCCACAAGAGCTCTCTGAAGCTGCACCTCTTGTCTCCTGTATACTGTTAATGGTAAGTCCTGGGCATTGCTAAGCAAAATCAAGCTATAGTCAGCATGCCACAAACAAATCTTAATAGCTCAAGAACCGTAAGTGCTAGACACAAAGTATGAGTGGCAAAGTTATTCAGCACAAAATTACCTTTCCAGTGGTGGTATGCAAAAAATAATATGCAATTTCATTTTTTTCTATGCTGGTTAAAACAGCCAAAACATTTTTTTTTTTCACTAAAACAGGCAACATAAGCCATACGCACCATACCATAAACAGATACTAATAACTCCTAAAGTATACATGATATACACAGAATATCAGCAGCAAAGTTATTCAGCACAAAATTACCTTTCCAACGGTGCTATGCAGTCAAATATATATTACATTCTGTTACATTATATATTAAAATATATAAGTGACTTCTCCAGACATTGCCAGGGCACACAGGAAGTCAGTAGCTGACTTCTATAGGCGTCCTCGGGACACACCAGTGTATTTTACTGACACCTACAGGCGTCTGCTAGGAGACAATGAGTTAATGACCTTACTCAGGCTCAGTCATCAAGTTGGTGCGTGCTTTATGATTTTCAATGGTTCTAGTTCAACAAAAAGTGCAAACTACTTCAACTTCTGCTGGTGCTGTGCACTGCTGGAAAAATGACAGTAAATGTCAGATATTGAGTCCTCAATGGGCAGTGCTATTGCTTTCACACCAGATTTCATACAGAGATCTGCCAAATGGCATAAGCAGCCCATGCGAACAAGACTGGGATTGAGTTCCTTCAGAGAGGATAAAACCGAATTTCTTTTGCCAATCATGGAAGCAGCATTGTCTGATGAACATGCAACCATGTTGCTCTCAGGAATATTGAATTTTTGCAGTGTTTCATGAACACAGTCAAATATTGCTTGCCCAGTTCCAGTTACACAAAGGGGCATATCCAAGAGTCACACAACATTTCTTCTCAAGCTCTGGTCAAAGAAACCAATCAAAATGACGAGTAGTTTGTCACCCCCATATCAGTGCTCTGATCTAGCTATAAGCAGAACGGCAATGTGCGACACATTCCTGCCACATCCTCTTGGTATTTTGGGCCCAAAACATCACGGGCAATGCAGGCAGCCTTTGTAGCCCCACGGGTCATCTTTTTCACCACCTCTGCATCCGTGCAATATTTCTTCATATACTTCAGCAGATGATCCCCAGCAGTGAATGACAAGATGTGTTCAGCCAGTAGTGAAACAAAGGCTACTTCAGCCTCAACAACCTTTGTGTTCCCTAGTTGTGAGGCAAACATTTCAGTGACTTTTCTTCCTGCAGCATGCTTGACACTCTGTGCTTTTCTGAATCCATGTGCCTTTGTAGATCATTGCGACCTCCATGGCCAACACTGAGGTTGGTGGCACAGACTTTGCAGAAGGCAAATCCTGGGCCACGCTTGCTCTCCATCACCCAGTCGAAGGATGCTTTCCGGCTGCTTTGAAAGGAAGCCATTCTGTTTTTCCTCTCTGGTGTTCCATCTGTGGAAAAAAAAAGACAAAATGCTTAGTTTATGTTCAGACAGAGAAACACACTTGACATATTCTTAGAGTTACTCTAGAATGCTAATTGTTCCACAGAATACAACCCCCCCCTCCAAAGTTTAACTATATGTCCCTTGGCCTGTCACTGCAGTTCAGTAAATCAGGATTCATACCAGCTGAAACAAAAGGCAAAACAACTTCTGGCAGGATTCCATTTTATTTTACAACACTCACTGTATACTCTACACGTTTCATAATGCGGGACAAGTACCATGTTAAGATATGCACTGGTTGGTGTATATTTCTTAAGTGTAGAGCATGTACCTGAGGAAGGGGTGAGCAACATATAAAGGAAATTGGCCAACATCATTTATTTATTTGTTTCAATCTAGGATTACAATACCTTTGAGCCAAAGCTCTCTTACAAAGGTTGCATGTCAGCTTGTGCAACAGTCATCATTTTTAGTTACAAACATATAGTCATTGACTTACAGACATGTAATAACCAGTACAAAGACTTGAGCTATAAGCAAGACAAGGGAAGGGGAGTGAGGGTAGATCATCGAAGGGAAGGGTACAGGGGGAGGAGTACTACGGAAGGTGGTTGGGGCGGGGGCAGGAGTGGAGATACAGGGAAGAGGTGGGCAAGGGTGGGAGACAGTGCAGCTGGGGGGCCTTGTCAAGGGAATATGACAGGTAAGGTGCTTGCAGTGCAAAGACTGATTGTAAGTGCTGGGTGCTGGGGCATGTGCAGCTGGAACGGTGGAAATGTTAAGATGGGCAATTGTAGGATACAAGCAGTGAGAAGCGCAGCTTGGACTTGAAGAGGCCGAGTGTTGGAGCGGTCGCTATGTCGCTGCCAAGAGAGTTGAGCCAGTTGGATGCCCGATAGGCGAATGATCTTTGTCCTTGGGTCATGTGACATCATGGGATATGTAGTAGATGGGAATTGGATCTCCTTGTAGTGACGTTCCTATGTCTAGGCTTAAGGAGAGCACAGACACCAGGTGGGGCAAGCCCCATTATAATTTTCTTGGCCGTGATGCAGGTTTGGTATTTTATGTGTTTATCCAGTTGAAGCCATCCAGATTGGGAATAAACTTCACATGTGTGGGTACGGCGATGTGAGCTAGTGATGAGGCCTTATTCAGGGAGGTTGCGATACGTTTGAGAGCAGTGGTAGTTGCAGACCCATATATGATGAGACCATAGTCTATCATGCTGACGATGGAGGGTTAGGTGTTTCCTGTGCCGAAATAATATGCCAAACCTAGCATTGGCAGACTTTGCAACATTGCTGATATGGACAGCGTATGAGAGGTGGGGATCAAGGGTAATGCCAAGGTACTTGAACGATTGTGTTTGCTCGAGGATGGCTCCTTGTTCGGTTGCAATGGAGAGGTGGAGTTGTTTGTTTTTGTTGTGGGGGCTGCAGAAGACCATAGACTTGTTTTTTTTTGTCTGATTGAGAAGCAGTTTATGATCTAGGAACCAGGATTCGATGGAGGAGAAGGCCCGCTGAAGTTTATTTTGTAATTGGATTGGATCAGGGTCCGAGGTGAGGATCACAGCATCGTCGACGTTGAGAATTATTTGTTCTGGGCAGCTGCCCGGTAGTGAGTTTAAGAATAGGCTGAAGAGGAGGGGTCCTAGAATGGAGCCCTGGGGGACTCCCGAGCAGACCGGTCTAGGGTCCGAGAGTGTATCAGCGATTCTTACTGTTTGGGATCATTCTTCAAGGTAGCTCTCAAACCAGCCAATGGAGTCGATTGACAGCCCAGTGCTCTGAAGCTGGACAAGCAGGAGGCAGTGATTGACGGTGTCGAAGGCTTTAGTTAAGTCAATGTAGATTGAGCCTGGTAGTTCACTGGAGTCAAGTGCGTTGTGGATTGCGCTGGTGAATTCAAGTAGGGCTGTGACCTTTGCGAACCCGTGTTGTTGCTTGCACAGAATGTCGTATGTATCCAGGTATTCTGCGAGCTGGTCCGAGACGATGCGTTCTAGTGCCTTGGAGAGTGGGGGTAGTAGGGAGATGGGTCTGTAGTTATCGTGGGTAGTTTTGTCACCACTTTTATGGGTTGGAGTGACAGTGGCAGATTTTCTTCTGTCCAGGAACTGGCTAAGGCTGAGGGAGAGACTGAATATTCTGGTCAGAGGACTAAGCACTTCATCAAGTGTGAGACACAGGATTTTGAGATCGAGGGAGTCATTACTGAATCTTGATTTACCAAGGGCTTTGGTAACATATTTGTGTACTTGGTGAGCCTTGACTGCTTTGAAGTAGAAGTGGGGAGAGCTGGTGGGAGTAGTGTTCATTGCATACAGAGGGGCTTCACCATCTTTGAAGTAGTTCTGGGGTAGGACAGCGCTGAGGTTGGTAAAGGCTTTGTTAAAGGTATCCGCAATGGTTTTTGGGTTGAGGGTTGTGGTTCCATTGATGTTGAGTATTGATGGGGGGGGTTTGGGTGGATTCCCGGTGAGTTCCTTTATGTTCTTCTAGAATTCCCGACCATTGTCCCAGGAGTTTGTGAGGGCATGCTTATAGTAGGCAGACTTCGTTGGCCGAATGGTTCTGGTGCAGTCATTGCGGGCATTTTTGTAGTTTTGGATGTTGTTTTGCCTTCCAGAGTTTCTGGCCAGCTCCCATAGGTGGTCTCTTGTTTTTAGCATCCTGAGGAGGTCACCTGTGAGCCAAGGGTTACTGAGTGATTTGACTTTGCGCTCCTTAATAGGAGCATACGTGTCACAGGCCACAGTGAAGATGTTTATGAAGTGGTCAAGGGCAGTGTTTACGTTGGTTGCATTGAAGATAGGGGACCAGTCTTGATGGAGGAGGTGGGATTTGAGTCAAGGAAGGTAACCACGGGGTAGAGCCCTGCTGGTGATAGTTTTTGGCGGTTGTTTGATTATTTGACCAGGTGTGGCTAACAGGGGAGTGGTTGCTGAGAGAGTCAGGGAGGACATTAGTGTTAGATATCCGTGATGGGTGACTGGTAAGGATCCAGTCCAAGAGTATGCTGGTGCCGGTCCTGTAATTTTTTCTGATTGGTGAGTCAACCATTTGTGTGAGGTTTGCCGCAGCAGTGGTATCCCTGTGTGCACCAGCATCAGCCGCAGGCCAGTTGATGTTGAAGTCGCCTAGAAGGAGGGATTCGGTGTCCGGTGGGAGTGACTTTACAAAATCAAGAACAGCTGTTAGACCAGTTCCCTGTTCTTTGGGAGGGATGTAGATGGTGGCAACAGTGAGGGTTTTGTTTTGGACTCTGAGGAGGATTCTCGCTGGCAGTATCTGAGCAGTTGTGGGTTGGAGTGAGGTAATGATGTGGTTCCCCTGTATGGAATCTTTTAGGTAGAGAGCGCAGCCCCTGCCTCTTTTGGAGAGGCAATCCAGCCTAAAGACATTGTAGCCAGGAAGGCTGATTGCATGGTCCAGTACTGATGGCGTGAGCCAGGTTTCGACAACTGCCAGGATGTCAAGGCAGTGTTGGCTGGTGAAGGCCTGTAGGGCATCCATTTTAGGAAGGAGGCTGCAAATGTTGATTGATATGAATGAGAAGGCACCCGACGGCTTGTTCAAATTAGTGGCTTTAGAGCAGAATGGGCTAGGGTTTGGGTGCACGTTGCCTGACAGCATTAGGAGGAGGAGGACTATCCTCAAGGAGCTGTGGCGTATTTCTTTAAGAGAATGCTTTCGCCTGCTAGCATCTCGGGAAATTGCCGAGCATCGACGATAGTGGGTGAGGTTAAGCGTAGACAGAGGGGACCACAGTGAAGGGCTAGGACCAATGTGGGTGTAGGACAGTTTCATGGCAGTAGGATGGACCCTGGGCAAGGGACAGTGACCAGTGTGCAGCGTGCCTATGTGGAGGAAGGATGTAGGAATGTGGAAGCTGTGGGGGAGGGAGGGAAAGCAGGCTTTTGGGGCGTGCAGTAGGGGAGGAAGACAGGCAAGAAGAAATAGAGTAGGGGGTAGAGAATGGTGGAGGTGCATGATTAAGGTAGGATTCGGGGTAGGCAGAGGGAGGGGGTTAAGACAGGCTGGCGGGGCTAGGCGAAGGGGACCGAAGAGCAGTAGCTGGATCACTGAGATGTGAGGATGCAGCCAGGAAGGCCAGGCAGCCAGGGAGTGGGAGGTGGTGAATAAAAGATGGGGGGGAGTCCCAAAACAGGTACCCAATGTAGCACAAGTGGGGGGGCGGAGCTACCAGGGGGCATGGAGGAAGGTCTATAAAATTAAGGTCGGAGGGGTCGGGTGTAAAATTTTGGCCATTTGCCGTAGAAATGAATGGGTGCAGCAGCCCCGAGCAGAACAAAATTTTAGCTGGCTCAAGAGCCAATCCCCGAGCAGGAGGCAAGAGAGCGTCCAATCAGTGTGCAGCACAGAAACCGTGGGGCCAATGGCTTGGCTCTCAGCAGTCCCATGGTTCAGAGAAGTCTTACCTGGTTTGAGAGGATCTTGAGGCCGGGAATGAAGGTATATGGCTTCAGATGCAAAATTTGAACTGACCAGAGGAGACCAGTGACCCTTAGAAGGGGATGGATTTACTTTCAGTCACATGTGCATCAGACAACCTATCAGGTGTATACAACCCATGATGTCAGGAATGTGAAGTGCCTCAGAGATCATCCCCCACAATCACATTTTGTCACATGTGCATTACCAATTATTTACTGAACCAAAACAGTCTCCCCCACCCCGTTTTTGCAATGCCCATCTCAAATGTTCGAATTACTCATTTTAAAGTCACAGTGACAGGAGAAACAAAATGTATTTCCAGTTTTATACAGTGCGTGCAGATAGTTTTATAATAACTTGAAACTTAAAAGTACCTCAAGGGAATCAATGAATTCCAAAAGGATAGCCTCTTTCAGAAAAAGAGATGTGCAAGAACAAGGGGGCACAATTTAAAGATGGAGGGGGACGGCTCAGGGTCAACGTGAGAAAGTATTTTTTCATGAAGAGGGTGGTGGATGCATGGAACAGCCTTCCTGCTGAGGCTGTGGGATCAAAAACAGTATGGGAATTCAAGAATGCATGGGACAAACATGAGGCTGTTCTAGTGGAGGGTAGGAGGAAGTAGGCTGTTGGTTAACTAGAAACTGCAGCTTATCCAATAGGAAGGGAAATGGGCACACGGGAAGGGCCAAGCAGTTCTTATCTGGCATCAAATTCTAGGTTTCTATACGAACATACTAACATACGAAATTTGCCAGCAGATAAAGGCCTAGAGGTCTATCAAGTCTGCTCGAATGTGCAGTTAGCAGCACCTCTTATTCTGCAGCTGCCCTTCCCTCCCACCTGTTCCCTCCATTGACCCTCCCCCGGCCTCTTGCCCTGTTCCAGACCCTTTTGAAGCAGTCCACTGTTCTACTGGATCCCACTTCTGCTGGTAACACATTCCACCCAGCTACCAGTCTCTGTAAAAAAGTATCTCATCATCTTCTTCCTGAACCTTCCTCTCTCCAGTCTCATATCATGGCCTCGTGTGTCCCTCCCCTCCCCTCCCTTTCTTTGAGCAGCCCCTTGGTAGCTGTCAGTTCATGTACTTAAAGGTTTCAATCATGCCCCCCGTCCCTCCTCTCCTCCAGTGAGTACATGTTTATCTCCCTCAGCTTCCTCTTGTATGGCAAGTCCCCCAGTCCCTTGATCATCTTTGTCACCCTGTGCTGCACCCCCTCTGGTAACTTAATGCCCCTCTTCAGATACGGGTGCCAGTACTGCATGCAGTACTCCAGATGTGGTCTATTTATGACCTATACAGTGGCAGAATCACCTCCACCCCCTTGAGGAGATACCCCTTGCAATGCAACCCAGCATTTTGTTGGCCTTTGCAGCTGCCTTCCTAAATTGTGCTAAGTTGTTCATTGACCCTGTGTAATGAGCACTCCCAGATCCTTTTCCTTTGTCTTGGCTAGCTGCACTCTCCACAGCTGGTAACTCCTCCTTGGGTTCTTCACCCCAAAATGCAGCACCTTGCACTTTTTGACATTAAACCTCAGTTGCCAGGTGTCTGACCAGGTTTCCAGATCATCCTACAACTCCTGCCACCCCCCTACCCTAGGTCATCCACCACCGCTCCCATCGTGGTGTCATCAGCAAACAGACTGATCTTGCTGTTGATGTCAAATGATATGTCTGCAATGAATATCCCAAACACTGGTCCCAACACCGAGCCCTGTGGAACAGCGCTCGTCACTACCCTTGGTGATGAATGCGCCCCACCCACCACCATCCTCCTCTGTTGCCTTCCCTGAAGCCAGTTCCCTACCCATCTCACCAGCTTTGCACCTGCCCCTGTGCCTTCTAACTTACTTCCCAGCCTCCCCATGTGGCACCGAGTTGAATGCGTTGCTGAAGTCCAGATACAGGACATCCACTACATGGCCCCTGTCCAATTGCCTAGTTACCCAGTCATAGAAATCCCATCAGGTAGGTTTGGCAGGATCTGCCACGTATGAAGCCATGCTGTCTGCTGTTCTGTAGTCCTTTGGCCTCCTGAAGGGCCATGAGCCTCTCCTTGCGGATAGTCTCTACATCAGCTTACCCATGATGGATGTGAGGGTCTGTAGTTACCCGGTTAAAAAGTATGGGAATTTTCCCATTGTCCCTGGCAAATTGCACCCATTTGTTAAAAATAAAACCAACTTAATGTTGTTGCATGTCAGCTGGTTACCATCTGCACCCCAGTCACCCCTGAAAGAGGGACTACCGGTTAACACAATTTAATAATCCAGAAAAATATTATTGATCAGCTGGAAAGTTATTTGAACCATAGAACCAACAATGTTGCAAGCCAGTGCCAGAATCCCAGGATCAAATCAGAGGAGTATGAGCATGTAATATTCCGTAGACCAACAATAGACGTGTAGTTTTACACTTATAAACAAGGCAAAAACAGTACAACCCAATGCTTTGATGTGCTCAGGGAAATAGGTACAGAATCCCAGTGCTGCCACAACCTACCAAACTCCACACAAGCCAGTCGCACAAAAATAAGCTACCAATATTCAGTTCTCCATATGTGACCCTACCCCTTAAGTGCTTAACTGAAGCTTGTGTGTATGCTATTTGTCAGGCAGCTGCCTAATAGCAAGTAGCATACACACAACCTTCAGTTTTAGCAGCTGAATATTTAAAGTTATGCATCACTACTATACTCAACAGAATAAGGAGAAAGCATGACAAAAGCATCTCAGTCACTCCGTCTGTCAGACTGCTGCTGCTACGTTGTCGTTTTTCCCCACCTTGCACTGCTTGTTTGCCAGCCACACATTATACACTCACTTCTCTGTCTTGACCCTCTACTCCAGGGGTTCTCAAATGGTGAGGCCAGCCTCCTTGGGGAGGCCCCAACCTATTCAAGGGGAGGCTCAAGCAAGTCTTGAAAAAGTATTATATTTCAATTTAGAACTTCATAGATTTTGTGTGAAGAGATAAGGCAAACTGAAAGAGGATATTAGTAGGTGAATTATGTATTTATTCAGAAGTCTGTGACCAGGGAAGGTACTGTACACTGAGCCATGGCTTATTTCAGGTGTACCCAGGAAGGAGTAGTAAAGAATACAATTCAAAATGTAACTGCGAAACACTCAATCAATACAAAATGAATAAACATGCAAACAAATTAAAAACAATAAACTAACAATCCGAGGAACAATTGATCAATTAGACTGGCAGCAGAACTGTCCAAATAGAAGAGTTAACCATACAGGTACTAGGAATAAGAGCAGGAGGGAGAAAAATGATCCCTGAGAAGTTGCTTAAGAGCAAGGTGAGAGGGGAGAGACAGAGGTCAGCAAGAAGGTTATTCCAGATAGAGAGGAAACAGAAAAAGCAGTCTGACCCATGAAGGTATGGCAGTAAGGGTAACAATGGTTCGAGAGTCAAAATATTGGAGTAAGTAGGTTGTCCTGTTTTGGGGGGGGTGGGGTTACAATAAGCCTAATCACATGAGAACCAGCCATGCAAAGAGGTTTCAATTTATTCCTCATGCCTGTGAAAAGTAGGCTGTTTTGCCATGGGGAGGCCCAAAAACATTTCAGTATTTTCGGGGAGGCTCAAGATCTTTTCCATGGCTTAGGGGAGGCTCACTATGACAAAGTTTGAGAACTGTTGCTCTACTCTAATCAAAGGACATCATTTTCTGAAGGTAGAGTTTTTATATGGGCAACTCCAGCTGATCAGGTAGCTGATCCAGACCAGCTCCTCCCACCCCATCCTGTTTCAGGCACAGCCCCTCTGATGAGAAACAGCAAGAACTGCATGGCATAGGAATACTGCCAACCAAGGGTTAACTTGGGCAGGGGCCCATAGGAATAATGCCCCCCCAAAAACATTTCCAATATAACCACTGCATACAGCACCCCCCCCCCGTCATGGCTCTCAAGTTCTCATGGGGAACAATCAGTACCACATGGCAGGCACATGTTTATCCCCCAGACTAAAATGACAGCAGAGACGGACAGTGACTCAGCCTGGTCCTGCAGGCAGGGGCCATGCAGAACTCTTCAGCCCAGAATAAAACATGCAACTCTGTCATGGGACCGTGAACCTCAGCTGTCCCATGCTGGGGGGTGGGGTGGCACTATTTATTCTTTATTGTAACCACCTTCGAGAAATCAGGACATTTTATACCAAAACAATATTTTTACCAGGACACTAACATTTTATTTTTTAAAGCAGGTTTTTGAAAAGTGGTCCTTATCTGCCATCATATTCTAGGTTTCTATGGAAGACATTTTAAAAATACTACTGCACATTTCAGCTTATGTTTCATTAATGCTCTCAACATTTTTTAGAACTGATGACATTTGTACTAAATAAAGAAAGAAAGTATAAGTCTTCAGGATAAGCCTTTACAAATCTTATCAAAGGAATCATAGGGTAGCTCGTGTAGGATGATGGTCCAAAATCTTACAAAAATACTACACGATTGATTTCACAGCATTCTTGTTGGTCCCTACTTATGAATGGGAGGGGACATTGATGGACGTAGTTTCCCCTTCTGATGTTAAATTTCTATGTTGCTACTTTAGTTCATTTTTGAACAGTACACTGATGTTAAAAGAACCTTTTTCAGGTACTACCTAGTGTACCATAGGTAAAATGTATTCAATAATTTCACAATATGGCAGAACTTTACAATATTAAAGACAATACAAAATTTAAACTGCCAATGTACAACCATCACTAAAAAACACAAATATTTTGACATTTCACATGCCACAAAGTGCATTTAGAAATAAATTAGCTGAAGGCAATATATGGGGAGTAGCAGGTAAACTGTTTCATAATGAGGTTGCACAGAAATTGAAAGCAGATTGGCCCATATTTCTATACATATACAAGGAATATGTCAGTTGCTGTCAGAAAAACATTAGTTAAAGCTGTAAGAGGTAGGTTTTAGTAAATCTGGCAAGCACTGTAGCTGCTGTTATTGTAAAGTTTCACATGTACATTTAACAAGATTCAAGGCAGAGCAGACCGTAGTTCTGGTAACCACCAATAAAGATTTTTCAGACTGGTATACAACATCAAGAATAGTTTTTGACACACCACCATTGGTAAATAAAGAACTGCAATCAATGACTGGCAAAAGATTATGTGTGGCAATCTGCTTTCTAGAGTTCGTTGTTAAGTAACTATTAATCCTATATAGTTGGCCCCATTTTTGGTGCAGGCAAGAATAAATATGTTTCACGTGGCAAACACTGTATATGTATTTATGTATGCCAACCTGACACCAAAATGGCAGCGGGGGAAAGGAAATTAGGCAGTGCCACTGCCATTTGCATTTTGCACCATATTCATTATTACCCCCAAGGCCACATGTCGTTGTCCTCTGATCCTCCAGCTGCCCCCCCAATTATCTGACACAATAAGAAGCTGTTATGTTGTATACTCAGAGACAATTATGACGGGAGTGGGGTAAAGTCTGAGACAAAAAGATCACAATTTCATGATGTTCTCAGTAATAAAGAATGAGAGATAACCAGAACATTTATGACATAGAAGCTGAGCTGACTTGTTGTTGTGTATAAGTCACTATGTCTGTTATAAGAGCATTATGCTCTTATAGCAGACAGTGACATATAAACATTTACAGTGCATACACAAGTCAGCTGACTTAGCTTCTTGGGCATTATCTCTCATTCTTTGTTACTGAGGACATAATGGAATTCTGATCTTGTCTCAGACTTTACTCCACTCCCATCATAATTGTGTCTTGTGTATGAGCATACAACAAATAACAGGCAGCCAGCTACTTATTAAGCAATAAGGCATGACCAGAGGTTATGTTAGTGGTCTGTTAATCACCTTCTAGGGGTGTAATGTGTCACGAGGTGTAGCAGAGTGCTACATGCCTCTAGAGGGTGATTAACTGACCATTAACATAACCCCTGGGAGTGCCTTATTTCTATTATAATAAAAATGTTTTTTAAATAGTGTTAAACCTTGTTCAGCTTATGATTAGGCTGTACATGTATGTTAATCAAAGATTAACATAGGGCTGTTAGAATGTTTACAACCGATCAGAAAGCTCTGTTTCTCAAAACCTTTTTATAATATCCATTCTGGAATGGAGTGAGCCACTCTGGCACACACAACAACTTCAACAGGGCTGGAGACGAAACATAAAATGCCAAAGGCAGCAAACTAGCTGTCTAGAACTGCAACTGAGACATTCTGGGCTGGCACACACAGAAAGGGCACAAAATGCCTAACTGTCTCTCTGTCTGATTACATGTGTACACTCACTGTACAACATATTAAATACCTCTTAAAAAAGGGGGCACTCTTGTTTTCATTGTTTCTTGAAAAATGTATTCTGTCTGTTGCTTGCTGCTGCTGCAAATGCAGGTCGGGGTTGGGTAGCGGTAGGCTTAGTGGGCAAGTGGGCAGGCTGCCATGCAGTGGGCGCTCCGGTCAGTAATCTGCTACTGCCACTGAGTTAAGCTCAAGTAACTGAATATTTTACCGTTTTGTTACTTAAAAATAACTCAGAGCAGCAAGCAGCAGTGAGTCTGATCGGCAGCAACGGCATCTCTTAGACTCAGCAAGTCAACAAGGTGGCAGCAGCGGCAGCGAGCAGCAGTGGACTAGGCTGTCTGTCTCTTCTCCTCTTGTCAAAATCAGCAGCTCAACCCTCAGTTTTCTCTCCGGCGCTCTGGAACTCTCTCTCAGCTGAATGAGTCCCAAGAGTGCCGGAGAGGCTGCTTATATCTGCCACTCACGGAACTGAGGGGGGACTCAAAACTTCAGGTCCACTTTCAGCAGTGGGTGGAGGTGCCAATTTTAGGAACGGACCTAAATTGCAGCTGGCGATTGGTTCAGTGTGAGTGTGTGTGATGTCAGCACGCTCGCTCTATGCAGCACAGATAAGGGAATGGACACAATTGGCTCAGTGACTCTGCGTGGACCACATGGCACAGCAGTTTCAGGGAAAGAGTCGGTGTTTTGGGGGCAAGGAGCAGCTAATCCAGGATGGCGGGGCAGAGCAGAAAACACAGCCGAAATATGGGACATCCCGGGCCAATTGGGACAATTGAGAGGTATGCGTCCTTCCTCTGGGGAGAGAAGACTGCACAGTCTCGCTGTTAAAAGGGTCCTTAGTTATTACATAGAACACACTAAGGCTCATAGAAATGACTGTTCACAGCCATTCCTCACTTATGGGGGAAGTGGGAAAAGGTAAACCTGCCACTAAGAGAACTATTGCCAGGTGGATTGTCTCCTGTATCCAGTTCTGCTACTCAAAATTGGGGAAAGAGCCACCCTGAGGGCTTACTCCACCAGAGGTACAGCTGCTTCGGTCGCAGCAGCTAGAGACATACCCTTGGTGGAAGTCTGTAAAGCAGCCACCTGAAAAACTGTTCACACATTTACCAAGGATTATTCTCTTGACATTCAGTCAAGAAGTGATGCTAGGTTTGGCACAGCAGTACTGCAGATATTGTTCCCAAAATAGGTTCTGTAACTCCCTCCTTCAAGGGGGTACTGCTTGGTAGTCTGAATATAGTCAGAATACAGCAAGACTTCATGTTGTTTGAAGAAATAATTACTCACCATAGTAATGCTGTTTCTTCTAATGGAATCTTTCTGTATTCTGACCTCCCTCCCTGCCTCCCCTCCTAGAACCTAGTTGTTTTGGGATGTGGGTTGACAGGTGCAGTGCTGCACCCCAGGGGTGTACCTGGGTCACCTCTTCTTTAGAATTTTTTTTTGTTGTTGTTCCATTTAACTATATATTGTTAAGTTTACTACCTGCTTGGATGGGGTTCTCGACTTGAGCCTTTTGGACCCTCATAACTTGTTTATTGCATTTTGGAACAGAATTCTAAACAATTTCTATTTGATAGTTAGCATAGTGCTCGTAAGGATCTGACAGTTACACTGAAGAGTACCTGGGACAGAGGTTTGAAAACCGAGCTTGAGCTTAACATTCTGTACCCTGGCATAGAGCTAACCCTTTCCTCTCCAGAGCAGTTCAAGTGCTGGGGTTAACTGCATATAGTCATAATACAACAAGACTCCATTAGAAGAAACAACATTACTATGATGAGTCATTTATTCTTCTCCACCATCAAGTGCACATCAGTAACATCATCGCTGTCCTTGTGGGGCCAGCACTTTTTACAGCATTCAGTTCTTCAGCTTAGTGTTTAAAATTACTGGAGTTTGTTATTTTTGTGTCAGTTTAGTTTAACATCAATTTTAACAAGTCTTTCTTTGAGGATATCTCTTTCATCAGGCTGCACCTTTAGAACTATACCCGTGTCAGTGCTAAAGTCACACAGAAACTTTTGGAAGTAGTCAGCCAGGGGCCGCCCTTGATGATGTCACATGTCAGTGTCTACTAAAATGTGGGTGACCCCTCCTCTCTTCAGTTCTTTTCCCACCATTGAGCACACTTGTTGGACCTGTCATTGGAAATGCTGTTGTAACAAAGCCACTGTTTTTCTTTCTATGCTTTGTATTTTCTTTAAACAGTGATTTTCAGTGCCCTGTATGCCATCGAAGGAACAATCAACGCTTTGTTTTGTAATTGCGGAGAAAAAAATCTATAAGGACAGCGTACACAAAGTGTGTGTCTGCTGCCTTGGCCTCTCTCACAACATGAAAACCTGTGAGATCTGCCGAGCATTCAACTCTGATACCAGGTGGTGCGGGAAAAGGGGTGTCAGAAACATTTCTCCTGAAAAGGACCTAGCAGCGATGGAAGAGCAGCTACAGGGTACATCTGCATTGCCTACCCCATTGACTGAATCCCAGTTGACAAAGGCCTGAGACAAATGCTTCTCAGGAAACCACAAACACTGGGATAAAGACATAGTTTCCCTGGTGAGGTCTCGGTCACCACTGAGGACTGCGACTATGTCTGGCGTACGACGCTGCCTGCCTCAGCACCATTGCCTGTTACCCAGACACTAAGGTCAGAGCTTGGTATAGGCGCTACCGGATCTATCAAGGCTGATACATTGCTGTCGTCATCAGAAATTCACTTTAAACCGTTGACTATTGTGGTCGTGACCACTACTCAAAGTGGCATCAACCCACAGGCAGTATTCTTATCATCCTTTGACATGATATGGCATCTACTGCCAGGCCTGCCTTTAACTATCGCAGGCTCATTGACTAGTACTACCAATACACCTTTCCCATCGATGCTGCCCTCTAATATAGTGTGGAAGAGATCTCCCCAGCTGATGCTGACATCACCAGCGTGCTCCTCAATTCCTGCCAATAAGAGCTACGACAAGAAGTATGAATATAACCCTGACCTTATAATGGAGGAGGAGGTGGGGGAGGAAGGCTATGCTGAAGACTCCACAGTCTCCTCCAGCAGTGAGGACTCGGTGTTTACTACACCCAGGTCACCTCCAGAGGATCCCTCCTTTTCTGCCATGATGCAGCAGATGCAAGCTGCCATGGGCGTCACACTGGAGGAGTAGGATTCTACTAAAAAGAACCTGCTGGAGTTTCTGGAAATGCTACAATCTCCTAGTATTTTCCTCTGTTGTATCTGGTACTGGAGGATGCTACATATGCAGCTTGGTGTAAGCCATATACTATACCAGCTGGCCCCAGAAAGGCTGATAGATCTACTCTACCCCTTCATGTAAGCCTTTTTATACCAGTTGGCCTGAGATTGATTCAGTGGTGATCACAGCTGACCATGGTAGATCCAAGAAACCTAGATACCTGAGTTTCCTCCCTCCTGACAAGGAATCCAGGAGGTTTGATGTATTGGGTGAACGTAACTATGCCTCTCTTTCTCTGGGCCTGCGTATAGCCAATTATCAGGCCCATATGATCAAATATCAGAATACCCTCTGGAGGTAGGTCAAGTGGTTCCATGTTAAAATCGCAACTTCAAAATCATGATATTAATAATAGAGATGTAATAATTACGAGCGGTTTTAGCACAACAAAACATAATAGTGCATGCATTATAGTGCTTCCGTCAAAATTGCACAGCAATTCATATCTCCCAAGTGACCTGCATTTCATGGGTCAGACCCATTAAATGACATTAAAACCCACTCACCCCGCACAGTCTTGCCAGAACCCGCAAAATGCTGCAGCTGTCCTACATGCACTAGTACTACAGGTCCTGAGCATGCCTTCCCGGTGCTGGTTCCCAGCTGGGCTCGCACATAAATTTCATATCTCCCAAGTGACCCGTATTTCGCTGGTCAGACCTGTTAAATGACATTATACAATGGCAAGAGAGAATCTTGGTTTCTGATTGGTCAGTTGGCCATCACAGCAGGGATGTTATCCTGGCATAACATCCCTGCTGATTTTTTATTGCCACATCTTCATCATTATCATCTTCTCTTAAGAAACAAATATATTTTTCCAGACTAACAAAAACATTCTTTGAAATTATTTTTTTTATTCTGTATATAATAACAAGCCATTGTATAATAGGAATAGTGCCCTCCAGGGTGGGTGTTATACTGGGATAACATCCCTTCTCGGGTGTTGGACACCCTTGGCCGGTGGCCTTGGGCCCAACCACCCAAAGCAGCATGTTATCCAAGCATAACATCCACCATGTCGGGCATTATTCCTTTATTAAAACCCACTCGCCCGCACAGTCTTGTCAGAACCTGCAAATGCTGCAGCTGTCCTACATGCACTAGTACTATGGGTCCTGAGCCTGTGCTCCCGGTGCTGGTTCCCAGCCTGGCTCGCACAGCAATTTCATATCGCCCTTCACGCCTGTGTAGTTGGGGTCTTTCTAGTTTGAGCGGGCATTCAGCAGTGTATTCAGTGCTGGATCTAGCTCAAGTATTGGAGATTAGCCGCGTTGGAAAAGGAGATTTATTTTGTTAAAATGTCTGAGTCAAACGAGGACAATGGCAAGCCAGTCCCGGTTGCCATAAAGAAGAGGACACGGCATTCTTCCATGAGCTTCCTGAGAGTGATGGACTTTGTGACCCTGCATGGGAACCTGTGAAATGCAATAAGCATGTTGCGTTTAGTAAGCCTCAAATTTGAATCCTCCAATCACTCTATCTGTTTTAATTGTGTCTCAACACCAGTATGTACGCCGAAGGAACATATTAAAATTCTGGAAATGAGGGTATGATTCCAGAACGAAATCTGTTTGGCCTCATCATTTAGGCACGGGTACATAACACTGCTTTTGTAGGACTGCAGTAGCTGTGGGCTAGTTCTGCAGTGCAAGTGAGTTTTATGCCAGTCTTTACACAGTCGCCTGGACAGACAGAATGTTAGCGTGAGCGATTTTTTGGCGATTGTCTCTGTTATTGAAAAGTTGCTTATTTAGTTTGAGTTGTGGTAGGTTTTGTCACTGATTGTGCTGTTGCTCTGTGTTTCCTTGTAGCTGAAGATGTGGTCATTGTATTTACTTCGCGATTGTTACTATCGCTATTTTATAGTTGCGATTATCATGGGATACTGGCTAAGTCTGTTGCACAGGCCTTGCCTGTGGGTAATATCAGGCAGGAATTACTCAGAACCCTTACAGCTGGTGCTGATGTAGATAAATGTTTGATCCACATCGCATATGATGTCTCAGATGCCTCTGCCAAGGCTGTGGCCTCTGGCACCTGCCTCTGACTCTACTCTTGGCTTAGGGTAGCAGGTTTTACCACAGACGTCCAACAGACAATCTTTAATGCACCATTCAGGAGACAGCAGCTGTTTGGACATGATGTTGAAGAAGCTTTGTTCAATCTACATTCATCAGGCAAAACTTTAAGATCAGTCAGATCCCTGTACAATTCCCCAGGCAGAGGTAAGGGCAGGAGTAATTTTTGTCCCTCTGCAGTTGGAGGCAACAATCAGGCCTACCAACAGCAGGGTAGAGATAGAGGTGAGGGGCCTTGCCTGCCTCCCTCTGCAGCCCAGGTGCCTATACAGAAGCACCCAAAGGCTGTGGAGCTGGGGACTCTGCCCCTCTGCCTCAGCATGACTTCTCATACACTCCCCAAACACCATTACTTCCAGGGGTGGTTGCAGGTGGTCATCTCTCCCTCCATTGGGATCAGTGGAGGGTGGGGACTACAGACGATTGGGTCCTGGAGATCATAAAAAAGGATCATACTTTGGAGCTTTTGGACCATCCCTTAGACCATTCACCGGTTATAATAACATACCCACCACGACACCTGGCCCAGTTGCAAGAGGAAGTATAGACTCTGCTTCAGAAATGAACCATAGAACCCACGCCTCCCCAACAGAGGCACACAGGGTTTTACTCCAGATACTTCCTCATTCCCAAATGGACAGGGGAGCGGCATCTTATTTTAGACCTCAGCTACTTCATAGGAATACAAGAAATTTCGGATCGTCACGTTACAAGGTCTTCTCCCCTGTTGCAACAGGGGACTGGATATGCTCCCTAGATATGAAGGGAAAGGGAACATTGTTTAACCAGGACTAGCACACTAAGCCAAAGCTTGTTTCCAGATGCAACCTGGGAGCACAAGTAAGTTAAGTGACTTGCTCAGGATCACACAGTATGCACCTAGGTGGCTGTGGGATTCAAACCCAGGTCTTTAGATCTACAGCTCAGAGCCTTAACCCACTGCGCTATAATGCCTCCTAGATGCCTAACTTTGTATCAAAATCAGGAAACCTTTCAGAATATATCTGAGGTTCCTGTTCCAGGGGGAGCATTACCAGTTCAGAATGTTGCCCTTTGTCTTGTCTTCTGTACCACAGGTCTTTACCAAGTGCTTGGCAGTAGTGGCAGCAGCCCTTTACAGGGATGGGCCATATGCTTTTCCTTACCTGGATGGCTGGCTATTAAAAGGCTCCACCCAGGAACCAGTTCCTGCAAATCTTAGCTTGGACCAGGCAGATGTTCGATGCCCTGGGGGTGACAGTCAACATACCAAAGTCTGTACTGACACCCTGCTAAGCCTGTAGTACATAGGGGCAGTTTTGGATATGGCCTAGGGATCTGCCTTTCTGCCATTGGACAGAACAGAACAACAACTGCCCAAGCACAATTGGTACATGACAGCTGTTACATCTCAGCAAGTACAATCTTCTTTTTGATATCTCTTTCATCAGGCCACACTTATGGAACTATAAGCCGGCAGGCACTAGGACCACATGGAAACCTTTGCAAGCAGTCTACTAGGGGCTGCCTATGACGACGGTGACTCTCCCATATAAACTTGGGTGCCCCTTCCCTCCTCAGTATTTTTCCCGCTGTCGACCATACTTTTCAGACTGTGCACAGAAACAACGCTGTTACAGTTGGCACTTTTCTTTTTTTTCTCTAAGTGATTTTCGACAGCATTTATGTTGACTAAGGAGCTGTTAAAACTGTTCCATTATTGCTAATGCAGTGAGACGATATACTCTGAAGATTCACACAACATCTGAATATGTTGCCTCGGCCAGGACCATAACATTCAGGCATGCCCAATTTGCAGAGGGTTGGGCGACGCCAAAGGGGCATGTTGGAAAAGCACCTCCTAAAGCATCAGGTAGCTTGAATGGAGAAGCAGCTCCGCCACATTGTCAGCTCATTCCTTTGAGTCCAAGTCTTGCAAATACCAGGAGAAGATGTCTGGGTCATATAACCACAAATACCAGGAAAGAGAGAATGAGAAAAGGACAAAACCTTCCCAGTCCATTCTAGGCCACCTCCTCCATACGGGTAGGACCTTACTTCTAGGTCAGGGTAGGCTGTAGGCACTACCAGGCCTGACACAGCTGGTGCATTGCCATCGATGCCAGAGGCCTTGCCTTCTCCGTTTACCTCTACCTGTGTTCCTGTCGACTACACATGCGTCTACATACTGGTGGTACTATTGTCCTTTACAGGCATCCTGAAGCGCCTCCTACTTCTATACCAGGAGCTCCGTCAACAGGGTCTATAAGCCAGTCAATGATGACCTAGAGTACTATCTTGACCTTATAATGCAGAATGATGAGGAAAAGGTTGAGGATTGTGTGGAAAGTCCTTATTAAAGGAATAGACATACTGTGTCCAAAGGCAGTGAGGACTTGGTGGTTTACTCCTCCAGGTCCCCCTCTGAGGTCCCATCTTTTATAACCTTGATGCAGCAGTTACCAGCTGCCATGGGATTTGATCTGGAGGAACAAGACATAACCAAGAGGAACATGGTTAATTTCTTGGAATTGCCTGATACCCCTCCCATAGTAATTCCACCTTTCCTCCTGACCCTGAAGGATGCCACCTTTGCTGCCTGGCATAGGCCCAGTGTAATTCCTGCCATACCTAGACAGACAGATAAGATGTACATGACCCCCTCAGGCAAACCTTTTTTTTGCAGGCCAACCTGAGGTGGACTCTATAGTCATAAATGCTGCCCATGGTAGATCCAAGGCACCAAAACACCTTAGCTCTCTTCCTCTTGATAAGGAATGAAGGAGGTTAGATGTGCTGGGTAAAAGAACCTATGCCTCAGCCTCTCTGGGCCTTAGAACTGCAAATTACCAGGCCCATATGGTCAAATACCAGAATACACTCTGGAGAAAAGCTGGAGTAGCTGCTCAAGCTCTCCCAGATGGTGTACCTAAATGGGAGCTACTCAAGGTTCTAACAGCTGGGGCTGATGTAGGAGAATGCCTACTATGTATGGCCTATGACAGATCTGATTCTTCAGCCAAGACAGTTGCCTCACGGATATGTGTCAGAAAGTGCTCCTGGTTCAGGGTTGCAGACTTTGCGAATGACGTACAGCAGTTCATTCTCAATGCCCCCTTACAGGATACAGGCTGTTTGGTACAGATGTTCAAAATATCCTTTCTAATCTGCAGACATTGGACAGAACCCTAAAATCAGTACATTCCCTCTGTCATACCCAACCAAAGAGTTGACAGAGGGTGCTTTTTTGTCCGGCTGGTACTAGACACCTTACCACTGCCAGACAACAAAGTAAAGGAGCAGGAGCCATGCCTACCCCTGGAGCAACCCCGGGTACCCACTTAAAAGCCCCTAGAGGTGGTGGTGTGGCAGTTGCCACCGCAACTGGCTCTGCCTGGCTCCTTTTACACCCCCAGCCACCATTGCATCTAGAGATGGTTATTGGGGGTTGTCTGTCCCTCCACCTGGACCAGTGGAAGGAGGTGACTTCAGATGCCTGGGTCCTGGAAATAGTAGCACAAAGCCATGCAGTCTGGAACTTCTAGAACTACGTCCAGATCATCCATTAGTGCCTACACATTATCTTCCAGATCACATTCCTCTGCCACTGGAGGAAGTCCACACCTTGCTACAGAAAAGGTTAAAGAACATGTACCTGTAGAACAGAGAAACACAGGGTTCTATTCTTGGTATTTCCTAGTTCTAAAATGGACAGATCTGAGACCTATTCTGGATCTCAGGGATCTGAACATTTTTATTGAGTACAAAAAGTTCAGAATGGTCACCCTACAGGGCCTACTCCCACTACTGCAGGTAGGTAATTGGATATGTTCCCTAGGCATAAAGGATGCCTACCTTCATATCAAAATGTAAAAACCTCACAGGAAATATTTGAGGTTGCTGTTTCAAGGGGAATTGTAAGAGGCGGGTTGGATAGCTACGGGACATGCTGGAACAGAGCCAAGGCAATAAGAATCACACCATAGAGCAACAAGAGGAGCTTGGCTCTATGTTCAGAATCAGAATGACACCAGTGTTAGGTCGCAATAAAAAAAAAAGTATTTTAATTATAAATATGCTTAAAACCATTATGGGATACCGTACATACATAACAAAGTAGCATCCCCTGGTAAAAACGATCGATGTTTCACGTCACACAGATGCTTTTTCAAGATAACCAACCCCTCTCTTACAGAGGTATTTATAGCTCAGTCTGAGTGATGCCGTTGTCTATTATTGAATAGTAAAGCTCTGACTTAAACATACTAGCATTTCATTCAGAAAAAAAGCATCACATACTGTACTTATAAACTGATTCCTATATCTAAACAATCACAATTCTGACTCATTATTTCTAGATCACCCATATGTGCAACTCTATTAAAAACTACCCCACTACCATGATAAATCCACATCAGAAGCACTCCTCTCTCCATTTCTCTTGCTCTCTCCCTCTCTCTCTTTATATATATATATATATATATATATATATATATATATATATATATATATACAGTCACTTAAAACAGCACATTACATAGCGAAGTTTAACTAATCTGGAAGGGAAACTACAGAGAAAATAAGGAAACAAAGGGAACAGGAGAGATGGGGAGAGGTCTCCTGGCACAGCCACTCACCCAAGCCTAAGCCCACCACCCCATAGAGATCCTGTCCAAGGGGTGGTAGGGGCAGAAATTTTGTTCCCAGGCCTTACAATCCCTATCCCCATTCTGACTTCAGCCAGTACAGGGGGTCTTTCAGAGGCTGGGGCAGAAGGGGCTAAAGAAGAGTCACCTCTGCCCAGCCATCTGCCTCTCAGTCTCAGTCCTGATGTGAGTGTCCAGGTCACCTTCGCCCTTCCGGTTGGAGGCAGACTCTCCCACTATTTTCAGCACTGGTCCTTCATCACGTTGTACAAGTGGATGCTGGAGATGGTAGAGAAGGGTCTATCATTACAGTTCAAGCAGCTGCCAGACCTCAAGCATACCCAGGTGTCAAGACCTCTGTCCCCAACACAGATACCACTATTGGAAATGGAGGTACAAAACCTTCTGGCTTTACAAGCAATGGAGAGGGTTTCTGCCCACGAGAAGGGCAAGAACCTCTACTCCAGGTATTTTCTGACACAAAAGAAAACTGGGGAATGGCATCCTATCTTAGACATTAGATATTTAAATAAACATCTGAAAAAAAACAAATTCAATATGGTCACTCTGTCACTGGTCATACAGTCCCTACAGCTGGGAGACTGGCTAGCCTCCCTAGACTTATAGGATGCCTACTTCCACATACCCATAAGGAGATCTCACAGGAGGTTTCTCGGGTTCAAACTTCCTTTGGGTCACTATCAGTTCACCGCAATGCCTTTCGGTCTGTCCTTTTTCCCAAGAGTCTTTACCAAGTGTCTCGCAGTGGTAGAGCACATCTCAGGAGACTGGGTGTCGCTCTCTACCCCATGTGGATGACTGGCTCATAGTAGCAAAGCCTCCTTGCCAGGTCAAGGCATCTCTTTCCCTCACAGAACACACACTGGAGTCTCTGGGTTTTCTGGTAAATCTAAAGAAATCTCACCTGGAACCCACCCAGCTGCTCACCTTCATAGGGGCCCAGCTGGACACTCAGAAGGGATATGCTTTCCTCCCGAAGGAAAGAATTCAGAATTTCCTTTCAGTGGCAGATTCTTTTGCCCGGGGACAGCCAAGACCAGCCAGACATTTCCTCAAATGTCTAGGACATGTGGCCTCTATGACTGCAGTAGTCCCAGGAGTCAGGTACAGGATGAGACTCCTGCAAGCCTACCTCAGAGCTCGCTGGTCTCAGAGAAGCATCACATTTTCAAGTTGATACCTGTGTCAGAGCAGTGCCTCCAAAACTTGCTGTGGTGGAAGAACCCTGCAAATGTGCAGGCAGGGGTTCCCTTTCAAGCTCCTCTTCCCACAAAGGTGATCACCACAGATGCCTCCCTTTTGGGCTGGGGAGCTCATTTGGACAGTGCCTCAGTAAGCGGCAACTGGACTCCTGAAGAATCATAGTTGCTCATAAATCTTTTGGAACTCAGAGCAGTCTTACTAGCTCTCAAAGCTTTCGCTCCCATCATAGAAGGGCAGGTGGTTCAAATTCAAATGGACAACACCACTGCAATGTTCTACATAAACAAGCAGGGTGGTACCAGATCAGGAATACTCTGTTTAGAAGTTCTGAAGCTCTGGTCTTTAGCATTCTCCCTGGGAGTCGGCCTCTCGGCTATTAACCTCCCAGGCAAACTCAGTACTCTGGTGGATGGTCTAAGCTGCATCAGTCAAGGCCAGAGCAAATGGACACTGAACAAGCAAGTACTAGCCACAGTGTTCAGGTGGTGGGGCACACCAGATGTGGAGCTGTTTGCCTCTCCTCTCAATTTTCAGCTTCCTCAGTACTGTTGCAGGCCCCCAGTTCCGAGAACACTTCCTCTGGATGCCCTGATCCTGGACTGATCAGGGAGCTTCCTATACGCATTTCCTCCCTTTCCCCTGACATTCAGGGTTTTGCTGATACTCAGCAGCCTGCATCGATGATCTTAGTGGCTACGGACTCGCCCAGGCAAGCCTGGTACCCTATCCTTCTCTCAGTGTCCTGCAACAGGCCCATTCGCCTGCTGACCCTTCCTCAGATGGGAGTGCTGTACCCAGACATATACTAAGAGTTTCCATCCTCATGGTACTCATAACAGGTCCTTCAGATACTGAGGCTGGCTGAAAACTGAACACTAAGTTCCTGTCTACACTACACTGGATCCGCTCCTCTGTAACATTACAGGGGGCCCAATCTGTTACTGCAGTGGTTTGCGTTTACACCTGTAATGTTACAGGAGGCATTTCTGTAACTGTTGTTGAAACCACTCGTGAGGTGGTTTCAACAACAGTTCCGGAACCGACTCCACCGCTGTACCATTACCGGCTGTAGAGTGGATGCGTGAGAGCGGTCCCCAGCAGTGCCCGTAGTTCAGTGCGAGCTGCATTGTGGGATCAGGTGCCACCATAAAGGTCAACCGGCACCCACAGTGTGGACCAGCGGTACTGGTCCCATACTGGACACTGCCGCACTGTGGACACACTGTACCACTCACCGGCCATAACAGTTTGTAACCGTTACCGGGTTGGAGCGGTGTAGTGTGGACAGGGCCTAAGAAGACTTATGCAGCCAAATGGAAAAGGTTTTCCCCTCTAGTGCATGAGTAAAAAGGTTGAACCCCTATCAGCTTCAGACCCTCAGCTTCTAGACTACTTGGTACACCTACAGGCGTCAGGCTTGAAACCATCTTCACTCAAGCTACACCTGGTGGCAATTTCGGCCTAACTTTCAGTGGGAAAGAAGAAATCAGTTTTTTCCCCACAACATTTTTAAACAGTTTTTCAAAGGCCTCTTGCACCTCCAGCCTCCAACCAGGGAGCCTGTTCCTTCTTGGAAACTGAACCTTTCCATAGATGGGTTCATGAATCCAACCTTCGAGCCTATGTCCATGGCCCACATCAAGTTTGTAACTTGAAAGACCATCTTCCTGGTAGCCATTACATCTGCCAGGAGGATTTCAGAGCGAACAGGCCCTGTGCACTCAGCTGAATTACATCATCCCTCACAATGATAAAGTTGAGCTCAGGAAAAATAGGAAAATTCTGCCAAAGGTGGTTTCAGAGTTTCACTTGAACCAGTCCATTACTCTGCCTGTCTTCTTTACTGAACCATCCACTCCTGGAGAGCAAAAGCTCTACAGCTCGGATATCAAAAGAGCCATCTTTCAGTACCTAGAGCACACAAGACAGTCCATAGGCTCTTCCACTCAGTTGTTCCTCACCTACAGGGATGTAGGCAGAGGAAGACCAGTTACCAAGAGAACTATTTCTTGTTGGTTGGTCTCTTATATTAGATTCTGCTATGAGAAAGCTGGTGAACAACTTCCAGTGGGGCTCAGGGCACACTCCACCAGGGGCACTGCAACTTCACTTGCAGCAGCAAGAGACATTCCACTACTGGATGTCTGCAAAGCAGCTACCTGGAAATCTGTGCACACCTTTGTGAAACACTGCAGTTTGGATGTGCAGATCTGATATGATGCCAAATTTGGTAGGGCGGTTCTGCAGAGCGTCTTTCCTAAGTAGGTTCTCTGCCCACCTCCCACTTGGTACTGCTCTATAGTCTGCAAAAAAGTTACTGATGCTAAAAGACTCCTGGGGTAAGAAGAAAAAATGACTCACTGTAGTAATCTTCTTTTTTCCAAGGAGTCATTTAGCATTGGTAAGCTCCCACCCTTGCTCTCCAGTTCACCTGTTATAGAAGGGCTCTTTATGTCACCTTTTATCAAATGTGGAGTTTCTTATTGATGAGTTTTTAGCTCATGATGCTGTTGTTTCTATTTTCACTTTTGTAGACATTTGCATGTTTTTTGAATCCTGTTGATTCTTTTTCGGGGCATTTGCCCTCGTTTTTCCTCGAAAAAATTCTGAAGCTTTTAACAGCTCTCATTCAGCTCACCCCCCCCTTCTGTCTTTTGATTGGCTTGGCCCTAAACTCATTTAAATATCTCTTAAAGGCACACCTCCAGGGAAGTTGCACCTAGCCAGCCAAGTTCAAAAAAGGTTACTGGTGCTAAAATACCCCTTGGAAGAAAGAAGATTACTGCGGTGAGTAATTTTTTTCTTTTGGCCTATATTGCAGGATTGTTAGCTTATAGCTTTGGAGTCTGTAGTGCGAGATATTAACTTAATTTGTTTAGGTCTTCCTGCAAGACTGTTAACTTAGCGTTGTAGTGGCTATATTAGCTAGGTCTATATTATGTTACTCAAGATTAAACTGTAGTTAAGTCACTGTCCAGGGAAGTTTGAGGGGTAATGCTCAAGACAGAATTTGTATTTACAGGTTTTATTTGTGGTTAGGATACTGTCTGGGGGGGGGGTTACACAGTAAAGATCAAGTTGGATAACTTAAGGCTTTATGGGTTCTACAGGCAGGCATGCATGACTGAGAAGACAGGAGCTTTAGGTACCAGGGGATAAGCTTGAGAAGATAGGCGCTTTAGGTACTAGGGGATGAACTTGTCATGTTTGTTTATGACTTTAAGAGTTGAGAGTTCAAAATAGTTCTTATGGATTTAGGTTATTCTGGGTTATTCTTTTCATGACTGGGTAATCTGTTCTTGGAGGATTCTAGGTAAAATAAAAATGCATAGAAATCTCCCACTTTTTCATTACTTAGGCAAGATAGGGCCTTTGCATTAATTTTGCATTACTTAGACAGGATAAGACTTTTGTATTATTTAGACAAGCTAGGGCAGGAGGCGAAATAACGAAGTACATTACCTGCATATTAGAGCAATTGGGAGGCATTAGCAAAGGCATAATAGGCATTTTGAAGAGGGATATCGGTGCAACTGGGAAAGGGGTTGGAGGTCAAGGAGGGGCAAAACAATTGGGGAAGATGGGGGGATACATGCCATGAGTGGGGGTCAAGGAGGGAGAGAGTTAGATCAAGGAGAATAGTGGGGTGTAATGGATGCAGAGCTGCGGTATATAGATATGCTGTGGAGAATGGGGTTTTGCCCAATTTGTAACAGATTGGCACAGCTGGAGGCAGAAGTTATGAGGCTGAGGAGGAAATGGGAGAGTAGGGGAAAGAGGAGTATGTTCAGGGAACACACATGGAGGACTAACAACATGCAGAGGATGGGGGATTTGGTAAATGGGGAACACATCTACGGCAGGAAGCAGCCCGGGTGGGGCAGGGAACAGGGGAGGGCAGCTGGTAGACAGGGAAAGGGGATATGGAGGAGACCATGCATGTGGAAACAAGAAAGGAGAGAAGGCAAGAAGAAAATAGTACAGGCAATAGCAGCGAGTTTAGGGGGGTGCGTATTTCAGTAGGGGTGGGGTATGCCTAAGGAATAGGTGTACACCTTTAAGAAATCTGAGGGATACAGGCAATCAGAAGGAGGAGGGGGAGGGAGACTGGGAGGATAAGTATGGGGGAGGGGTGGGGAGCAGATAGGGAGAGCAAAGGATGTTGGTACAGGAGGGGTAACGGGAAAGACAGGCAAGGAGGGGCTAAGGCAGAGAACTCTGAGACCCTAGGAAAGGACAAGGGTGGGAATAGGCTGGGGAGGGGAGAATGAGGGAGAAAGTGGTGGACAAGGGGAGGGAGGAAGGGGAGAGTCATGTGGGCTATGGTAGGGAAGAAGGGGGAAGGAGGGAATTGAAAGTGATAGGAGAAAGGAGGGGACACTTTGGCTAGGGAGACCATCAGAGGAGATGGAAAACAGAGCAAGTGGGGGGAATGAGTATGAGGTTACAGATAAGGGGGTGGTCATGGACAAGGAGTGGAAGGCAGGGTTAGGGACCACAGCAGATGGAAAAGACAGAGGTGCATACAGGCAAACTGGACAGGAGAACAATGTAGAGGCAGGGGATAAAGCCATGAGTAGGAATGGAAAGAAATCTGGCTGGGAACAGTTAGGTGGGGAATCCATAGACTGCAGGAGGATGGAGGTTAGCAGAGTACTTATACTGGTGGACTCCATAATTAAAGGCATCAAATGGGGATGGGGGAGGATTGAAGAGCTCTATTAGGACTAAGTGCATGCTGTGCATGACAGTGCTCAGGGACAGGCACTTAGTGCACAGCTTGGCCAGAGAGCAAGGGGGGGGCCTCTCACATCGTAGTGCATCTGGGTACTAATGATGTTGGGGACAGCAGTGTGATGGAAGTTCAGGCTGGATTCAAGGGTTTGGCAAGAATTTAGCAAGAGGAGGGGAACATAGTCTCCTTTTCTGAAGTCCTGCCAGCACTGATAAAAAGGAGAGAATTGAGGAGCTCAACTTATGGTTGAGGAGGTGGTGCAAGGAAAGAGGGTTCGGTCTGGTGGGAGAATGGGGTAGAACATGGGATAATGCAGAGCTTTATGCCCCTGACAGGCTCCATCTAAGTGGGGGAGGGGCACAAGGGTACTAAAGGATAAATTGGAAAACTACATAAGGGATGGTCTGCATTTAAACTGAGCAAGGGGGAGCAGCAGGGAATAGCCTAGCTAGCACTCCCTCGGAAAAAAGGGGTAGGTAGAGTAGTAAGGGGTGGCAGAGAGGTAGGGGGTACATGGTAAAAGGGTTTATCCACAAATGCCAGGAGTTTGGGGAATAAAATGGTGGACTTGGAGGCCATTATGGTGGATGAGGGCCTGGACATTGTGGCTATAACTGAGACCTGGTGGTCAGAGCACCATAAATGGAATATAGGTATCCTGGGTATAGACTTTTATAAAAGGACAGGAGTGTAAGAAGGAAGGGGGAGCACTGTACATCAAGGACGACAGGGCAATGGAAGAGCAGGAGGAGCAAGGGGAGATGGAGGTCCTGTGGGTCTCAATAGAAAAGTGGTCTGGAGAAACATTAAGACTAGGGGTGATTTACAGATCTTCTATGCAGGAAGAAGAAGTGGATAGGCAGCTGCTGCAGGTGATAAAAAGAATGACACTCAAAGGGGAGCTCCTGCTAGTGGGGGACCTAAACCTCCCCGATGTGGTCTGGGAAACCCCAACTGCAGCGTCAGCCAGGAGCAGATAGATCCTAGATTCTCTCCTGAGAGCTCACATGCAGCAGCTGGTTAGGGAGCCCACTAGAGGGGATAACATACTGGGCATGGCCCTCACCAATGGGAAAAGTGTGGAAGAAGTTGAGGTGGGGGACAACCTGGGTACAAGCGACCACAAAACAGTGAGTTTCAGGGTAAGGACAGGGAGAGAAGCTAATAGGACCAGCATAAGGGTTATGGACTTCAGACAGATGGACATTACCAGAATGAGGGAAGTATTCAGGGAAGAAATGAAAGGGAAGGGGAAATTAGGAGACAGGGAGGAATTATATGAATCTGTTAAAGGGGTGTTACTGATAGCCACTGAACTCTGCATAAAAAAAGTAAGAAAGAACAAAAAAGAAGGAGGCCACTCTGGTTTACCACTGAGGTGTCAGAGGCAATTAGGGAAAGAAAAAGGGCATTCAGAACATATAAGAAGACCCAGAGAGGGGAGGACAGGGAGATTTACAAAAAAAAAAAAAAAGCAGAGGGTGGCAGGGAGGGCTAAGGCTGACACTGAAGAGAGAATTGCTAGGCAGGCCAAAGGAGGGGGTATAAGACTTTTTTTAGGTATGTGTTGGAGAAGAGGAAGGCAAGGCAGGGGATAGTAAGGTTGGGGGGGAGGGTGTACTAGTGGAGGGAAAATTTGAGAAGGCAAAGGTGCTTAACGGCTACTTCTGCTTGGTCTTTACGGTGGAGGGAACTGGGGTTAGAAGGGGGGAGAGACAAAAGGGTGGATCCTAGCCTGTTCAGTGAAGACAGAATAGATGAACTTGGAAGGTTGAAGGTAGGCAAGGCAATGGGGCCTAACGGCTTGCGTCCTATGATAAGTAAGTAAGTAAGTAAAATTGTATTTATATTAAGTGCCCTTCCCAAGCTCAGGGCACTTTTACAGTAAGTCAAATCAGTACTCTGTGAACTAAGGGAGGAGCTGGCAGCACCTCTGATAAAGCTGTTTTAACTTGTCCCTGGAAATGGGAAGGGCACCAGGAGATGGGAAGGAGGCTGATGAGATGCCAATTTATAAGGGGGGCAGCAAGGAGGAGACAGAGCATTATCACCCTGTCAACCTCACACCGGTGGTGGGGAAGATGATGGAGGTACTAATTAAGGAAAGGGTTGTAAATTACCTGGTGAACAGTGGACTGCAAGATGACAGGCAGCATTGGCCTCACTAATGGGAGGTCATGCCAGAGGAACCTAATTTAGTTTTTCGATTGTGTGACGAAGGTGGTCGATCAGGAAGAGGCGGTGGACGTGGCCTAGCTGAACTTCAGAAAGACCTTTGACACCGTCCCTCACAGAAGGCCAGTTAATAAGCTGGGAAGCTTAGGGGTGGGGCAGAAAATAACTAGGTGGGTGGAAAACTGGTTGAGGGGCAGAAGCCAGAGGGTGGTGGTTAATGGGGTGCAGTCCAGGGAACAGGGGGTGATGAGCAGGGTGCCCCAGTGGTCGGTGCTGGTTCTCATCCTCTTTAATGTCTATATCAATGATATAGTGGAGGGACTGGAGGGGAGGGTGTGCCTGTTTGCAGATGATACCAAAATCTGCAATAGGGTGGACACCATGAGGGAGGACCCGAAGAGTCTGGAGCGCTGGTCGGAAACTTGGCAGCTGAAATTCAATGCCAAAAAGTGTACCGTAATGCAGATGGGGCATAAGAACCCACAAGCTACTTACTCTGGAGGGGTGGGGTAATTAAGCCAACTGAGCAGGAGAGTGATCTGGGGATTATTATGTCAAACAACATGAAGGTGGGTACCCAATACAGTAAGGCGGTGGGCAAGGCAAATAGAGTATTGGCGTGCATAGGGAGGGACATAAGCAGAAGGAGGGAGGTGCTGATGCCTCTTTGCAAAACCATGGTGAGACACCACCAGGAGTACGGGGTCCAGTTCTGGTGACCTCACCTGTGAAAAGACATAGATAGGATTCAGAAAGTTCAGAGAAGGGTAACCAAGATGGTGCACGGTATGCAAGGGAAGCCCAGTTTGGAGAGGTTGAGGGAATTGGATCTGTACCCATTGAAGACTAGAAGGGAGAGGGGAGACATGATTGAAACATTTAAGTATGTGAAAGGGATTAATAAAATGAGGGAGGTAAGTTTATTTACAAGGAAAATGGGAGCTAAAACCAGAGGTCAGTCTGAGATTAGGAGGAGGAAGATTTAGCGGCAATGTGAGGGGATGTTACTTCATGGAGAGGGCGATGGAGGCCACAACGGTGGAGGGATTCAAGAGGGCATGGGACAGACATAAAGAGTTGACTGGGGTGGGGGAAGGGAGATCCCTAGACAAAGAAGACGAGGTGTAAGGGGCAGACTCCATGGGCCAGTGAGGTTCTTTTCTGCCGACACATTTCTGTGATTCTATTCTTAGGATGGCAGTTTTTTTAATGCAAAATTGCATTCCGATCAGTAACTTTGTGATGCAGATTTGTTCTTAACCCACCCTCATTTTCTTTATTGATCCCAAGGTCTAAAAATGTTATTCTTGAAGTACTGGCTGTCATTGTAAATTTCAAATGCTCATTGGTGCTGTCAAGATATTTTGCAGACTTGGTATGTTCCCCCATATCACCATTCCATATAATAAATATGTCATCTATATACCTCTTATAGAGGTCTATCTTGTCTAAATATGGGTTCACTTGATCTTCATAGACATACAGTACATATCTTTCCAATTTGCGAGATATAAATTCTCATAATTGGGGGCTATTGTGGCCCCCATTGCCATTCCTTTTGTCTGACGATGCATTTTGTCCATGAACAAAAATACATTCTAGGGACATGGATATGATGTTCTATCCACACTGTCTGGCAGTTGCCTTTCCTATTAAGAACTCACCAGAATGTCTTCAAGCTGGCTTCTCCGACTCACCCAAGTGGTAACTCCCACGACTCTGCCCCATGATGTCAGATCTTCCTTTCCACTGGAAGAAGCAGGTTTCCTCCTTATCACTCTCATGCTGAGTAGGCCATTTGCGGTCCAAATCTTCAGATTTCCTTCCAAAACATGTGTCTTCAGGCTCGTTCTTCATGCCGATTGGCATGGATGATGACACATCGGCACCAGGGTTCCAGAATGTCTTTGCGGACAGATGATGTCTGGGACCGAGTCGCACACCATGTGCGTGTATTGCCTGGGCCATGAGCACGATTCCCAGGTTTGCGACATCTGTTTTACCTTTCCACCCATCCATCCTCGAGGACCGTCACACCCACTTGCTTTTAGGCCGTTTGAGCGAACAGCACCCGCTGGTCAAGTTGAAGAAGACCCATTGGGTGGTCTCTATGGCTGCGGGGTCCACCGAACAACTAGTGACTTTCAAGGAGGTGGTGGCCCAGGCCGCGGCTCAGGCTTCCTCAGCTTCAGCCTTTTTGCCACTTTCTTTGGGCACCTCCTTTATGAGGGCATTTAAGGACTTGTGCCAGGCTCTCCCTACTCATGGCCAGAGCCCTTTGTTGGCACACAAGTCCAAGTCTAAAAAGGAGACCAAAAAACAGTCTTGCCATCATTCATGGGATTGAGAACACTCTCAGGATTCCGATTCCCACGTCCAACTTTGGTCAAATCTTCAGCCCAGGCTGCTGGCTCAATGGTACCCTTGTCGGGCCCCAAGACGCAGGTCGATCTTCTGGCCGAGATTTTTCTCAAACCAGTTGACTTGTTGTCACCTGAACAGGCTGATACATCTTTGTCCAAGACTCCAGTTCTGACCCAAAAGGGAAGGACGGATCAGTCCGCTGACACACCGCCTCTTGTTGTTGACCAGGACCCAAAGGTACCTTGGCTCTTTCAACACCCTCCGAGGCCCATCGCCAGTTCTCCCAGCGGTTGAGGTCCTGGTCTTGCTTCTGTGGGTAAAGCGTCTCGTGCCATCGATACTCCCGCTCTCGATGCACAGGAAAGCAGTGCCTTACACTCCCATCCACTGGACACAGAGTCGGTTGAGGGTCTCTCAACCAATGAAGGTCCTACCTCCTTCAAGGGTCTTCTCCATTTTATCTCAGAATCCACATGTCTTGAGATGGAGCCTGTTCAGAAAAGGGCTCGGTACCTACTTACTGAGATCTTGGACTGGGTTAACTCCCTTGGGGAAGCCTTTCCGGTACCAGAGGCCATTCTTGGCCCTGCTTTGGAGCTTTGGCAGCACCCCACCTCCTGCTCAGCACCATCGGCTTGGATGGCCCGCAAGTATACGGTTCCCACCAGTTCCCTTTCAGGGTTCACAGAACATCACTCAGCCAAGGGTTTAGTGGCCAATTCTGTATTTCGATGCTCTGGCAACGTGGGAGATGTTGACAAACCGCCCGACAACGAGTCCAAGAAATTGGACCATTTGGTGAAAAAAGTCTATGCTGCCTCTTCCTACCTACTTTGGATCTTCAGATGGCTCCGTTGCGGCCCAGTGCTAGCGTCGGTGCCACGTACAGTGCTGACTCCTCTCGGGTTAGCGTTGGGTTCTCTAGTGCTGGACCCTGTGCCAGGTTCCTCGGTGCCGGGTCCAGCACCAGGTTCTGCAGTGCTGTGTCTGGTGCCAGTTCCGGTGTCTCCTGTTTATCCTTTCCCTAGACCAGGCAGAGGCTTACTAGAGGAGGCTCCCACCCTCTCTGTGGGTGACTTCGAGCGGGTTGAGTCTGACCCTGAACTTACTATTTCTGAAGAAGGTGATGAGGAGTCATTTTATAGCTTGGATGGCAAGTCTTCCATACCAACTGAAAAACCTGTGGAGGATCTCTCCTTCCAGTCTTTGCTTAAGAATATGAGGGCAACCCTGGCTCTTCAGACGATATTCCCATTATCTGAAAGTTTCCATGGACGCATATGGCACAGCTTCCAGAGCAGTAGATGCTGGAATCTGCATTAGGAGACATTCTTGTCTCAGGACATTAGGATTTTCCTCTGATGCCTAGCAGCAAGTCAAATATGTCCCCTTTGACGGTACATATCTGTTTGGCCCACAGATAGAGCAATCCCTGGAGCCTGCCTCTCAGAAAACTAAGACTGCCATTTAAACAGCCAGTCCAGCTCCTTCAGCTCCTCAGAGAGACAGAAACCTTCTGTTTTTTCATAACAGGCAGCCCTTTCAAGGAAGAGGCTGAGGTGCCTCTAACAGGAACCAGCCTCTTCAGCCACAAAAGAAAATGCAGCACAAGCCATAGGGCCCAAAAGCAACCAGTACCACCCTTTGAATGTCCGGCCCCAGTCTTGCCTCAACTGCTCAAGGTGGACTTTTCCACAGCAATGGGAGGTCATCTGACTAATTTTTACAACTGGTGGAAGTCTATCACCGCGGACAAGTAGGTCCTCAGGATTGCTTGAGAGGGTTACTCTCTCTCAACTTCGCAGAGATTCCCCCAGACCTTCCACCCAAGTGACAGCACTGTCTGTCACCCGTTCAGTCAGACCTTCTCACTTCCGAGATACAGGGCCTTCTCAAGAAACAAGGCAGTAGAAGTAGCTCCCTGAGCAGAAAGGAACACAGATTTCTACTCCCCTTACTTTCTGGTTCCAAACAAGACAGGAGGCATGTGCCCCATTCCCGACCTTTGAGAGCTAAAAAGGTTCTTGTCCCGAGAGAACTGTAAGATGATCTCCCTGGGGACACTCCTACCACTCCTCCAACAGCACAACTGGCTGGCATCCTTGGGCATACAAGACACCTACCAGCACAATTCTAGCACACCCAAGTCACCACAAGTACCTTCACTTTTGTGGCCTTGGGCCAACATTACCAATTCAGAGTCCTGCTCTTTGATCTCTCCTCGACGCCTTGAGTCTTTACCAGGTGTTTTGCAGTCCTCAGTGCACACCTTAGAAAGCTCGGCATTCAAGTTTTTCCCTATGTAGACAAATAGCTTTTGGCAAGCCCATCAAGACAGGAGACACAGAAGGCAGTATCCACAACTTCTCAGTTCCTCACATCCATGGGGTTCCTGCTGAACCTAGAGAAGTCACAACTTCAGCCCTCTCAGCAGCTTCTCTTCATAGGAGCCCACTTGGACACAACAAAAGTGAGGACATTTCTCTCAGAGGACAAGAGAAACAACATTCTCCACATGGCTCACTTCATCCAAGAGAACAACCATGTATGAGCTCACTCTATGCAACGGATGTTAGGCCTCATAGTCTCTTCTGTTTTCATGGTGCCCCTGGCATGTCTGCACGTGAGGACCACTCAGACGATGCTCAGCACACAGTGGTCTCTGACTACACATCCTCCGTCTTACCCCATCAAAGTGACAGAGCCTCTGCATCAGTCACTTGCATGGTGGATACAGGAGGATAACCTTCAACAAGGTATGCCTTTTGCCCCACCAGAATCTCAGATCACCATCACTACAGCTGCATCTCTGCTTGACTGGGGTGCTCATTGCCAGGATCTCCACACTCAGGGAGTGTGGACCCAGGAGGAGTCTCATCTTCACATCAATGTTCTAATGATGAGGGCATTCCTGTACACCCTCTTAGTCTTAGAAGGTGTTGTCAATCGCAAGGTGATTCTTCTTCAGACAGACAAGTCTGTGATGTACTACATCAACAAATAAGGTGGGGCATACTCCTACCCTCTATGCAGGAGAAGCAATGAGGGGATGGGAGTGGTGCCTTGACCACAATGTCCTGATTAAGACAGTTTACCTCCCAGGAGCTCAGAATGATCTGGCGGACCACCTCAGCAGGACAGAAGTGGATCCTCATGAGTGGTCACTTACAGCAGACTTAGTGGAGTTGCTTTTCAATGAGCAGGGCAGTGCAGGCCTGGACATTTTTGCATCCCCACTCAACGCAAACATGCCTCTGTTCTGTTCCAGAAATCCGGAACATTGCATTTTCTGTCAAGATGCATTCAGGCTGTGGTGGACAAGATGTTTTTTGTATGCATTTCCTCCTCTTCCACAAATTCAGAAGATGCTGCTCTGACTGGAGGCACATGGGGACAAGATGATGCTAATTGCACTGTACTGGCCTTGACAGATCTGGTTTCCTTTGATCAACAAGTTGTCGGAGGTCCCCCCCAAGACAACTGCCTCTTTGAATGGACCTCCTGACACAGGAACCCCATATCCAACCCAACCTGCGCTCCCGTCATTTCCATGCCTGGCACCTGAGGAGATAGAAGGTATGAGGTTTAAAGTACATCAGAGAATCTAGCAGATCCTCCTGGCAGCTTGTAAACCTTCCATCAGGAAGACTTGCATAACTAAATGGAAGCATTTCTCAGAATGGTGTGTGAAGGTCTCTTTAGATCCATTTCAGTGTCCATCAGAAAGAGTACTGGAGTACCTATTAGACCTTTCAGATGCAGGGCTACAATACTCATCTGTAAAGGTGCATCTCTGTGTGCTTTCTGTCTATCATGAGCCAATCCAAGACATGACATTGGCTCAATTGCCGCTGGCCAAGAGATTCCTTAAAGGTATCCTGCATATGAAGCCCTGGTTAGAAAGCCAGTTGCTCCCTGGGATATTAACCTGTTGCTAGACATGCTCACTCGTAAACCTTTTGATCCTGCAGCTACACGCGATCTGAAGTTTCTGACTTGGAAAACCGCCTTAGTGGCCATCACTTCTGCTCACAGGGTCTCTGAAATACATGCATTGGTCATAGACCTTTGGTATACAGTCTTTCATAAAGACAAGGTAGTTCTCCGTACTCGCCCTAAGTTCCTACTCAAGTGGTTTCAGATTTCTACCTCAACCAGCCTCTGGTTTTTCCTACCTATTTCTCTAATTTCCAAAATGAAGGGGAGTGCACCCTTCATTCCCTGGACATTAAAAGAGCCCTACGGTTCTGTATCGATACAATCAGGGGTACCCATCAGACCAAGCAGCACTTTGTGTTCTTCAATGTGGCCTAGTTGGGTCAGCCAGTGTCCATCAAATGCATCTCTGCTTAGATAGTGGTATGCCTTCGCCATTGTTATTCCATGGTGCAGGTCAAGTTGGAGGGCCAATTGTGTGCCCATTCTACCAGAGTGGTTGCTGCAACCTTGGCGGAGATCTGCTCCATTCCTGTTGATGACATTTGCATAGTGGTTACTTGGAGCTCAGTGCACACTTCATGAAGAACTACGCTCTGGCTGTCCATGCCAGACAGCATGTTTCCTTTGGCAGAAAAATCCTTAATGGACTTTTGTCCTGAGTGAGCTCCATCTCCTGCTGCCCTGCTCAGGGGATTCAGTTTTAGCTTGGAACTCTAACCCAGAAGTATGAATAAATGGTGAAAACTTTTAAGTCCAGAAAGATTTGAAAATTACGTACTCACCGTGATTCTTGATCTTCCTGTTCAAGTCTTCACCATTTATTCATACGCTCACCCACCATCCCCCGAGATCACTCAGTCTGTCTCTGGTCTTCACTCCCTCGTTTGGTTGTGCTATGAAGACATTGTTTAAATTGACCCTTCTAATACGGGTCAATCGGGCTATCTTATGCCCTTGTTAGGTTTAACTTATTTTATGCTGCTCCTCCTTGGTAAAAAAGGTACTGAGGTGGTTGGAGGGTCAATGCTGAGATAGCCTACAGAGGCACAAGACAGCTTCATGGTGCCATGCATGTGCAGTCCTACCTCTGCGCTGGCCCTTCTGAAGATTTTTGGCTCCCATAGGGTCCCAGCGCATCCGGCTTGTGACCCAGAGGTATGAATAAATAGTGAAGACTTGTCCAAGAAGATCAAGAATTAAGGTATTTAATTTTCATAGCCATCTGTCTGCCAGGAGTCAAGAACACTCAGGCAGAGATCATCAGTTGAACAGAGGCCGATCTTCACAAGAGGTCACTAGCACCAGATGTCATGAGATCGCTATTTGATGTGTGGGGCGCCCCAGATATGGACCATTTTGCATCCCCACTCAATGCCAAATTGCCTCGATTCTGCTTTAGAAGTCCAGGGCATAGCATTTTCTGTTAGGATGAATTCAGACTGCCTTGGCAAAATTTGTTTCTGTTTGCATTCTCCTCAAGACCTCTTATGCAGAGATGTTATTCAGATTGGATGCACATGGGGCAAGATGATCATTGTGGCCCCCTGCTGGCTTTGGCAGATATGGTTCTCTCTCGATTGAATTTACTTTCAGTCAATGAACTTAGGATTGTGCCCTTCAGGACAGGCTTATTTATTTATTTTATTTTATTTAGCTTTTGTTAACTGGGTAAGTGCACTAGCCATAAAATGACTATTTTCAGGCACGAACCGGGAGAGTACAGATATGCAGAAACTTAACAGGGTAACAAATTATAAGTGCTTTACATACAATGAGTTAAAGAGGATACAATATATCAGAACAAACAAAGTAAAGCGCTTTACATACAACGAGTTAAAGTGGATACAATATATCAGAGACATACAGAGTAGCCCATACATAAGTTCATAGGTGCCTACCTATGCAATGAATAGAGAGGACCTTGGACAATAAATTATCAGTTGACATATCATATGAACAGAACAAGATACACAAAAACAAAAACAGGCAATACAAAACGAAGAAATAACCATTGAGAGCAGGGGGTGTCTTTAAGGAAAAGGTCAGTAAATGAGGAAGAGGGGAGCAAGCCATGAAATTAGATTATATGAGTGTATGTAAGTGTAAGGGAGATGCCTGCAGTGCAAGATTGTCTATGGGCAGGGAAAGGGAGCCGGGACAGGCTGAGGCAGTAAGAGGGTTATATAGAGGTGAGGAAATATTACTGTATGGCCAGAGATGTCAGTCATTAGGTAGGGTGAAAGCAGGAACAGGTATCAGCAATCAGCAGATTTGAGCTCTCTTCGATTCGATTTCTCTTAAAGTATGTGTGGGAGCTAGAAAGTCTAATGTCGAGGGGAAGGGAATTCCATAGCTGTGGAGCTGCATGCTCAAATGCAACAGTTCCTTTCCTAGTGCGGCAGCTTGGCAAATTCAGAAAGGATTTATCAGCTGATCGTAGATCATGGCGTGTGTCCTGAGGAACAAGCATAGCTACAAGACACCTAGGGGTTTGATTTTGAATTACCGAATCAGTAAGAGAGCCAAGGTAGTATTTCCTACTAGCTAACGAAGAGAGCCAACCAAGATCAATATAAAGTTGACAGTGGTGTTTAAGCCGAGGAGCAGAAGAGGCATAGTGACATATGTTGTTATACATAATATCCCATCTGAGTAGGTCAGTTTTATGAGCAGCCCCAAATAAGGGAGCCCCATAGGTTAGGGTGGGGAGCAGAATTCCCCTCGCAATGGCCATTTTAGCTGATGGCATGAGCGTATAACTAGTCATATGCAACACCCAGTTTGGAGTTGACAGCTCTGCAAACAGACTGTACATGAAGATTAAGATCAAGAGATTGGTCTAGCAGGATACCCAGGTACTTGAAAGAAATCACACATTCCAGCAATTGACCTTCTAAGTCCTGCACTGTCAGTGCTGCTGTGCAAGCCTGGAGCTTTGGGGCCGATCCAAGCAGCATGGCTTTAGTTTTGCTAGTGTTGATAGCCAGTTTGTGGTCATATGGCCAGTTTTGGATATTGTTAAAGTCAGAGGAAAGGGTTGTGTTGATAGTGTCTATATTAGTAGAACTTGTATAGATGACAAGATCATCAGCATATAGCATAGTAGAGCATGATTTTAGAGCAACTCCAATGTTATTTATATAAAGAGAGAATAGAAGGGGCCCTAGGATGGAGCCCTGAGGTACACCAATGTTAATGGTGGCACTATTCGATAGAGAGGAATTAAATTTCACCACTTGAGTTTTATTTGTCAGGTAGCTTTCATACCAGTCAACAACCAGAGGAGGAGAAATGCAGGTGTCGGAGCGAGGAGAGAAGCAAAGTGTGATCAACAAGATCAAAAGCCTTTGTGAGGTCAATAAAAACAGCCCCAGTCAGATTGCCAGTATCCATTTTTGAAACAGTGTCTGTGGTGAATTTAAGGAGTGCAGTCGTTGTACTATGTCCTTTCCTGAAGCCATGTTGGGTATCCGAGAGCAGGCTGTGCTTAAGTAGATAGTCAGTTGTCTGAGTTGGGACAATTTTCTCCAGGATTTTGCTCAGTACCGAGAGTATGGCAATTGGTCTGTAGTTCATGACAACCTAAGGGTCCCCTTTTTTAATTACAGGCGTGATCTGAGCAGCTTTCCAGAGGTCAGGGACCACTCCACCTGAAAGTGATAACGATAAATTTTGACCAGCGATAATGCAATAAGGGGAGCTGCAAGTTTCAAGAGGCAGGGTTCCAGGGAGTCTGAGCCAGAGCTGGTATGATCAGAGATGGACCTCAGGAACTTCAGGACTTCCTTTCTAGACACAGCCTTAAAATAGAATGGAGGAGTATAAGGAGGCACAGGGGACAACACTTCCAGCTTATCCAGACAGGTTCCTGATGAGGAGTGGGAGGACACTGCAGTGGGATCGAAGGAAGAGGTATATTGGGAGAGATCAGAGAAATGCAGGCTGAAAGAATTAGCTATGGTTTGTGAGTCATTGCAATGCACATCATTTATCAGCATATCACCAGGGGTAGTTGACTGTGAGGATCCTAGGAAGGATTTGATGTGTACCAGAATTTTCTGGGATCATTGGCCGAGTTAATCAGTAGGTCTTTACAGTACTTGCTTTTAGCAGCTCTGACTTGTCTTTTACATGAATTCCGTAGCGTACGGTAAGCATTGAAATCTGTTTGCTGGCCTGATGTTTTGTAGTGCTTCCAGAGTTTATCTCTACAGTGCAAACTTTTGAGCAAGTCTTTGTTTAGCCATCTTGTTTATTTACCCCTCACTCTCTGGGTGATCTTTGGGGCATGTTTACATTGAACCGTAAGGAATTTAGTGATGAAGAGGTTAAGAGCATCCTCAGAACAGTGTGATAGATAGATCTCCGACCAATCAATTCTGGAGACATCATACAGAAACACCTCTTGGTCTAGGTGAGCAAAGTTTGTGAGAGTGATGAGATGTGGTGGAGGAGATGGAGGTGCCCCCAAGGACAGGATGCAGAAAGTAGGAGAGTGGTCAGTTAAGGCATCAGCAAGAGTACCAGCGGCTGAGATGTGTTCGATACGGTTTATCAGCACCCAATCCAATAGTGTGCCTAGTGGTGATGAAGACAGACTTCTAGTCGGCACTGTTACCATCTGATGCAGGTTGTAGCTATGAGTCAGAGATTGAAGAGAACGGAGAGCTGCCCCAAGTCAGTTTAAGTTTAGGTCCCCTAAGATGACAACCTCATTATGATTAAAATTCTGAGAGGTATTTTCCAACAGGTACTCTAGACCCACAATCCCTCCCGCTGGGGGTTTATATGCACAGATAACATGCAGTTTCTTGGCTCCCAACACAAGGGTAGCATGCAAGTATTCACATACCGATTGAGCATCTGGGAAAGTGAGAAGAGAGACAGTCAGATTATTTTTGTAATACAGAGCAACTCCACCACCACATTTGTTCGATATCCTATCCCTTCGAATAATAGAATAATTTGGCATTGAGCAGAGGGAGTTAGAAACTGATGGTTTTGGCTAGGTCTCAGTGAGACAGAGGATATCAGGATTGTACAGTTTGACCCATGACTCCAGTTCCACAAAGTGACAAATCAGACTTCTTATATTCAAGTGTGCAATTAACAGCCCATGTTTGGACATACTATGTATGTCATCTGCTGAGAAGTAAGCATCTAGTGGCCCAAGATTTGTCTCTGTATCCCCAGATAGCAGAATGGTGATGATAAGGAACCACAGCCCCACATTTAGAAAAGAATGGGATAATGCAGACTTGTTCCGTAGTTTCCTAAACATATAGAGAGGATGGTAGGGACAGCCCTTTTGGTAGAGAAGAAGATTAGTTTGTAGTATCCTTGCATTATAAACAATAAGGTTGGAGAAAGTAAAATCATAGTGTTCAGTCCTAGATTTATTTGAGCCATCCTCATTCCATAAGGATAATGTAATTCTGTCAAGGCAAAGTAGGACAAGAAAAGTTATGAGAGCAACCCCCAGACAGCATGTTGATCCAGAGTCAGCTTGTCCATCCCAACCTGCAGTCCCTTCATCTCCAGGCCCAGCTTCTGAAGACATAGAAGGACACAGCTACAAGGTATCTCAGAGGATCTCTGAAATACTTTTGGCTGCCTGTAAACCTTCCAGCAGGAAGACACAGTACATAGCCAAATGGGAAAGATTTTCCATCTGGTGCTCCAGAACCTCTGCGGCCGCTTTCAGGTGTCCACCTGATCAGTGGCGGAGCCAGGTTTGGAAGCTGGGGGGGGCATTTAGTCAATTGTGGGCTCCACAATGGGCACTAAACAGTGAATAAAGATCATGGTGAGGCACCACTACTCACACTAGGGCAGCCAGGAGGGGCGACCACCCCCCCAGCCCCCCTTAGCTCCGCCACTGCACCTGATAAGGTTCTGGAGTACTTCGTGGACTTTTCCGATGTGGCCTGCAGTGTTCCACGGTTAAGGTCCACCTAGGTTCCATTTCTACATACCATAAACATTTAGGTACCCTTTACCTAGCACAGCTTCTGCTGTTCATGAGGTTCATCAAGGATATTTCACACACAAGGCCTCCTGTCTGGAAGCCAGTGACCCCCTCATGTATCGACCTAGTGCTGGATATGCTCACTCACAAACCCTTTGGGTGTATTTCAACTTTTAAGTTAAAATTTCTTACCTGGAACGCAGCATTTCTGGTGGTTATCACCTTTACACACAGAGTTTATAAAATCTATGCTTTGGTCACAGATCCTCTGTATACTGTTTTCCATAAGGTATTGCTTCGCATGCACCACAAGTTTTATCTCTGGTGATGTTGGGAGTTCCATCTTAATCAGGCTTTAATCTTGCCTACCTACTTTGCCAGTTTCCAGAATGAGAGAGAAAGGACTCTCCACTCCTTGGATGTTAAAAGGGTCCTTAGGTTTTACCTGGACAGGACTAAGGACTTCAGACAGTTGAAGCAGCTCTATCTCTTTTCAACCCTAATCATAAGGGACACCTGGTTACAATCAAGTGCATCTCTGCCTGGATTGTGAATTCCTTTGAAGCTGCTATGTTATGACTCAGATTAAATTGGAGGGCAGCATACATGCCTACTCCACCAGAGCGGTTGCCACTTCCCCAGCAGAAATATAGTCTGTGACTATTGGTGAAATTTGCAGAGCTGCAATTTGGAGCACAGTGTATGCTTTTACCAAGCACTATGCCCTTGATGTCCATGATGGACAGCATGCGTCTTTCAGCAGGACATTTCTGAATGGACTGTCTTGAGTGAGCTCTGAGTTCCAACCTGCCTAGTCCAGGGGACAATCTCTGAGCTTGGTTCTCTGACCCACAAGTGGGAATCAATGGTGAAGATTAATTCTTGGAAGATATTAACATTATGTACTTAGCGTAATTCTTGATCTTCCAGAATATCTTCACCATTGATTACCACACTGGTCCACCATCCCCTGACTCACTCCAGTATTGTTGTGTTGTGGTCTTCACCCCTTCATACTTTATCAGCCCTTTGTACTTGGTCTGAGCGGTGAAGACACTGTTACTCAGTTTGGTGGCTTTTTTTATACATGCTAACAGGGCTATCTTATGCTCTTAGGTTACGTTCATAGGATACTCATTAGGTTCATTCTGCCCACCTCCTGGGTGAAAAAAGGTACTGAGGCAGTTGGGGGCTGGTGCCGCTGTATATTAGTGGGTGCATGTGTTGACTTGTGAAAATGCGCATGTGTGGTGCCTACCTTGTCACTGGCCCCCAGCAGAAAAGTTCTGACTCCCACAGGGTCCTAGTGCCTTGGAACAGACCACAGGTGGTTATCAATGGTGAAGATATCTGGAAGATCAAGAATTACGGCAAGTACATAATTTTAATTTCTCTGTCTCCATCCCACTCAGATTGACACCACCCTCGACTGAGAGCGAGTTATTAATTCTCTTTAGAGAACTGTCGATGGCCTCAATTTAAACAGAGGTATTATTTATTTTACTTATTTATTTCAGATATCGGGATTGCAACCCTTTGAGTCAGAGACTCGTTTACAAAGGCTCCATGTCAGCAAGATACAGTAAATAATACATACAGGACAATACAACATATGGCAGTGGTACAGAGGAAACAAGGTGTAGCAAATGACAGCAAGTTATAAGTAGTACACAGAGAGGGAGTGGACATTATAGTGTGGCCTATACAAAGAGGTAGCTAAGGGGAGAAATGGATAGGGGTTAGAGGTAGGAATGAACAGAGATACCAACAGTCATTTAGCAATACAGTCATATACATAGCGATACATTCAGTATATTCCGAGAGGAGGGAAAACAATATATAGTGGAGGTATGTAATATACAAGGTAACTATACTGGGAGAAATAATATAAAATACACAGGTTGTACCAGGCAACTATTATAAGGTGGTGGCTAACAGGATGGAGAGGGGGCAGGGCTAGGGGAGAGCACAGTTGGGGCAGTTACGGCAATGAGCATTGAGGAGGTCATTTTTAAGGGTGATTTAAAAGGCCCAAGTCTTTGCTCAGTGGTGACAGGGATTGGAAGTGAGTTATTCCAAGAGGGAGCATGGTAGAGGAAAGACATCTGTGCTAGGGAGGTCCTGACCCTAGGGACTTGTAGGGTGGCCCAAGAGGAACTGTGGGTTGAGAGGGTGGGGGCAGTGTGGCAGATGATGGAGGAGAGGCCTGGAGGGGCCATACCTGCAATCATTTCTTTTGGTCAAGAGGCAGGACTGGTAGGTAAGTCTCATCAAAGCTGAGGATGTTTGATAAAGACTACAGTCTACAGGTATGGGTGAGGGGAGTTGAGTCAGTTAGGAGATGACAGGCTTTGAGTGACATCTTGATTTTATGTAGGGCTGTGTTGTCAGCAGCCCCGTAGATTAACAAACCATAGTCTACTAGTGAAAGCACTGAGGATGTGATGGCCAGATGCAATGCATCAGGGGGAAGGCAGTCCCTGTGGCAGTAAACAAGACCTATATGGGAGTTGATAGCTGTACAAAGAGTGCTTATAAGGTTGTGGAAGGAGAAAGATGTGTCAAAAGTGACACAGAGATACTTAAAGGTAGTTGTTTGCTCTAGAGGGAGGAGGTTTTTGGCTGTGACGTGGAGATGGAAGTTTTTGTGTTTGCTTTGGTTATGAGCATAGACCACTGACTTTGTCTTTTTCAGGTTCAGGACAAGTTTGTGGTCAGAGAACCAACTCTGTGCTTGGCTGAAGGAGAGTTGGAGCATATTTTGGAGAAGGGTAGGATCAGGGTGTGAGGTAAACAGAACAGAACAGCATTGTTGGCATAGAGAAGGAGGGGGCACTCACAGGTGGAAGGGAGAGTGTTTAAAAACAGACTAAATAGTAGGGGTCCCAAGATAGAGCTTTGGGGAACCCCTGAGCGGACCAGACATGCACTGGAGATGGTGTTGCCTATCTTGACACACTGGGTATGGGCAGAGAGATAGCTAGAGAACCAGTCCAGAACCCCTTGTAAGAGACCAAAGGGCTGCAGGGAGGAGAGGAGCATGGGGTGGTTGACTGTGCCAAAAGCTTTTGACAGGTCAATGAAAACTGAGCCAGCAATGTGCCCTTTATCTAGTGCAGAGTGGAGAAAGTTAGAAAACTCAATGAGGGCTGAGGTGGTGCTGTGGCCATGATGAAACCCGTGCTGTTCATGGCAGAGGAGGTTATGGGCGGAGAGGTACCCCGTGACCTAGTCTGCCACAATTTTTTCCAGGGCTTTGGATAGTGGTGGAAGGATAGAGATTGGACGAAAGTTTCCAGGTTGGGTTTGGTCACCACTTTTGTGGATGGGGGTAATCACTGCATTTTTCCAGGCAAGGGGGAATTGGCTGAGGCAAAGAGAGCGATTTAGGAGTTTGGTTAGGGGGTGAGAACAGAGTCGAGGACTCTTTTGAGTAGTTGAGTATCCAGTGAGTCACTGCTGTGGCAAGAGCCCTTAAGGGCGCTGAGGAGATATGGTTTGGCCTTACATGGAGAGAGGGCCTTGAAGTAGAAGTGGGTGTGTGTGGGACAGGTCTGAGTGGGGGAGTGGGGTTAGGGTCAAAGAAATTTGAGGGGAGTACAAAGCTGGGATCAGTGAAAGCATTATTTAGGCAGTCAGCAATGTCCGTCTGGTCGGTGATCCGGGTTCCATTGACATTAAGTTGTGCGGGGAGTGGGGCACTGTTTACCATTGACTTCCTTGATATTGTCCCGGAAATTGTGAGATGAGCCCCAAGATGAGGTGAGCTTTAACCGGAAGTGTTCAGCCTTGGCTTTGCAGATAGTCCAGGTACACTTATTTCTGGCTGCACAGTAGGCTTGCCTGTCAGCGGTCTTGCCTGAGTCCAGTGCCCTGTACCAGGCACTAGAACCTTCTGTGGGAACAGTGGGCACTCACAAGGCAAGATCAGCCAATTATGCTGACCGCTTCAGTCCTCTCATGGGTTCAGATGTCCCCAGAACCTCAAACAGTGTTTCTGCCATCCATGGGCACTCTTGTTTAACCGACTGAAATTGAACCCTGCTCATCAGTCAGTGAAGAGGGCATGCCGAAAGGAGAAGCTTGTCTGGGCGCATTTTGATGGTGGTCACCAAAGACTCTAGAGTGGTCTGCACTCCAGAAAAATGTCCAAAGCTTGTTTTCAAAAGGGACTCAGCCGTGGAGTTCTTCATGGTTTTCTTGAGTGGACTTTGACCTTTCGACTTGATTCATCTGATGGACGACCCTCACAGAGTGGGTTAACTTCATATGCTGGTCTCATCCAGCACGTCAAAGACCTTGAATGTGCCTTTAGAGCAGTAGCGTAGCAAATTCCCAGAGGGCCTGGGTACAAGGCAGTGTTACAGGGCACCTCCCCAGTTTTAAATAAACATCAAAATTATGATTTGGGACCCTCAAACCTCATGGGCCCGGGTGCCACTGCACCCCCTGCACCCTTGTAGCTACACCCCTGCTTTAGAGCTAGTCCAGACATTCTGGAATGAAATGACTCCCTTGGAGTGGCTTTCCTAATGGCTGAGGCTGTGTTGGGCCCAGCGTTGTGTCCTTGACAGCACCCTGCAGCCTGTCCTGCACCACCTACCCTCATGGTTCTCAAGTATGTGGTCCCTATCGGGAGTCTCTCTGCACACCTGGCATCGCCTGGTATGCCAACAGTAGCACAAGAGAAATTTAGCAGTTTTTCTTCTTCTTTTTTTTTTTTTAAAGAACCTTTGTGACCTCACGTTTAGACTACTGCAACTCCCTATACCTAGGGCTATCAGGGGTGGAAATCCGATGCCTGCAACTGGTGCAGAATGTGGCAACCCATTTTTTATGGGATCATCTTGGTCCTGTCATATTTTGCCGGTGCTGCGTGGACTGCACTGGCTGCCAGTTCAGTGGTAGATCACCTTTAAAGTCAGTCTTCTGACTTTTAAAGCCCTACATGGACTGGACCTGGACTATCTGAAAGAGCTTCTGGTCCCTTACTGCCCTGGGTGATTGCTCCGCTCAGCCGATGAGGGGTTGCTAAAGATTCCAAGGGTGTGTTTGAAATCTTCTGGGGTGAGAGCATTTATGTATGCCACCCCTACCCTTTGGAATTCTCTACCCATCAGTTACATGAATGCACGATTGTGGAGGGGTTTAAGCAAGCACTAGAAACTTTTCTGTGGTACCAAGCATTTGGTGATTAATTAATGAATGATATCAGTTTGATTATATTGTTTGCTGCTGAGATGTTTGTTTGTTGATACTGTGATTTTAATATTGTTAAGGCGCCTTGGTTTTTGAAAGGCGCCATACAAAGTTTATTTATTATTATTATTATACTTTAATTTTCAATACAAAACAAATTGCATAAACAGATTCAAAAAACAATATAAACACCAGCACATAACACAACCCCCCTCCCCTCCCATTGGAGGCAGTATAGCGCAGCGGGTTAAGGCTCTGAGCTGCAGATCTGGAGACCTGCGTTTGCATCCCACAGCCACCTAGGTGCATATTGTGTGATCCTGAGCAAATCACTTAACTTCCTTGTGCTCCCAGGTAGCATCTGGAAACAAGTTTCAGCTTAATGTGCTACTCCTGCTTAAATAATGTTCCCTTTTCCCTTTCCCTTTTCCCACCCTCCCCGATCACAGGTGAGGAAATGCACAATGTCCATCCAATACTAGATACATAAGGCAAAAATAACAGTCACCCTGTGACAACTAAACTTGTTACATAGAATCCAATAATGAGAGAAGAGCCTCAAGCGTACCCCATTTATTGTGAAAAGTTTAAAGTTTGTGTTGTAAGGAGGCTGCCAATTTTTCCCATATGTAATACCAACAAAACTTTGTTGTGCCACTATAAAAGTGACAGTGGTACCTGGTCAAGCCAATGGGACAAAATCAGCTTTTTGACCACCATAACTATCAGAGTAAAATAAAGCTGGTGAGTGCCAAAAAGAGGCCACACATAAAGTTCTAGCAAACCTCTCTTCCTTGTAAAAGTGCCCTCCAAGCCCAACAGTGGATCTTAAGACTCTTTGTACCATATGCCATAACTGCTGAGATTTTGGACAGTCCCATAAAATATGTGGTAGGGTACCCTCCCCCACACCACATCTGGTACATGGGGAGAATCCAAAAGGCCCCAGTGGTATAATTTCAAGGGAATGTGATACACGTTTTGCAGAAGTTTAAACTGCATTGCTCGGTAGCTATCAAGACTAATATATTCATGAGCATTTCTACAAATTTCTTTCCATTGGGTGGAGGTAAACCTCCAGCCTAAGGCTGTGGGCCAGTACTCCGAAGGAGATCCATATCGAAAGGGAATGGATTGACAGACAGCACTGTAGATGCTAGAGATCACATGCCACTGAGAGGCAAGCTCTCCCAGCCTCTGCAAAGATAATGGGTGTTCCAAGGAATCCACATGCCTACCCAGTACATTTGCTAACATATGCTGCACTTGTAAAAAAGGGAAAGATGTCATGCACAGTGGCAGCATAAAACTGCCGAAATTGCTCAGAAGTAATTCAGATATCGTCTGAAAGAAGGTGGGAAACATGAGGTATCCATAGCCACCCAGTCCATTTTATACGCTGTTGTTTCCTCGAGTTTGAAATTGGGATTGTGCCAAATAAGTTGGTCCCTAGGACAACCTGGCATACTGTATAATTAAGGATGCCCAACCAAGAGTTACTGATGGGTGTAAGGCATTCTGGGAACAAGAGCTACAAATAGATCTCCCCTGACAGATGGGAATGCTGCCAAGAGCTAGTGTACTATGTGAAATTACTAGTTATTTTTTTAGATAGTCAGCTATCACTTCCAGCATGTGAAGTTTTTTTATTTTCTGTTTTCTAATTATGAGACTTTCCACCTGGCAGTGCTGGGGTGATGTGTGGAGCAGAACTCTTTTTGGAAGCTAAAAAAGTCAGTTCTGTTCCTCCCATTACAACATCAGAAATGAGACCAAACACCTTGAGGCACCACAGTCCTTGCAGCCTAAGTAGTGACTTTCACAAGCTACCAATCAAAATGCAGGAAGAGGTGACATCACTAGTAACCAGGGAGAGCCAGTCCCTGCTGCTTCATGTGAAAGTGAAACCTGGCAGTGAGAAATGATTCTCATTGGTTACTAGTGATGTCATAGTCAGTGTGGTCTCAGTGTTGATGTAGTGGGAGGAACAGAACTTACTTTTTTTTTTGCCTCCAGAGTGCTGCTCCAGACATCACCCCAGTACTGCCAGGTGGAAAATCTTCTAATTAGCAAACAGGAAAGAAAAAATTGTTGAGATATAAGAAGCAATAGCTGACTACACTGAAAGTTACAGTTAATTGTAGGCAGCTTCCAAGCAGTACACTGGCTCTTTAAGGCTGCCTATTTAGCATACCGTGCTGCTACCGGACAACTAATACAGTCCAAACTCCTTCACAGGTGGTATCGCACCACTGACTTCTTATTCAAGTGTGGTGTGCTTCCCCACTGCAAATGTTAGAGATGCTCTGCCCCAGATGCCAACCTGTCACACATTCTCTGGCAATGCCCACATCTTCTCCACCTTTGGAACTGTGTTTTGGAGTACTGCTCTAAGATTCTCAACGTCCAGATCCCACACCATCCAGCCTTGATCATCTTAGGTGACACCTCACTGATACAGGTGGCTCAATCCAAGAAGCTAATTGGCTCCTCACTGTCCTTATGAAAGTGAAACAGGCTGTCTTCATGAAATGGAGGCAATCTGCTCCTCCATCTTTCTTAGCCTGGCATGCATCTATGGCCTGCCTGGCCATCTTTGAAAGATTGTCCTTCTCTACATCCAACAAGCTACTGGTCTATTTCAAGAAATGGGGCAAGTATCTCAACTCTGACCTGTGTTCAGTACCCCTCACCCCACCAGAGAACCCACCACTTTTGTTTGAACATAATCCTGTCACTATCCCTACCGCTCCTATGTAGCACTTATGAACTATTTTATTATGTGGTATACTGTTAACTTTTGCCTGTCCATTACTTCTTATAGCACATACAGGATGTGGTGTATTAGAATGCTCTGACTGTTAATGCTTGTTTTTTTTGCATGCATACCTATTTTCTGGTATTGTAAAGTTTGAAAATAAAAATAAAATGTTTCATATTAAAAAAAATTAGCCGGCATAATTGCCAATATATACTGTAGATTATGAAACACCAGTAGGTGATCAAACTAGGCCATGGAGTAATTAAGCACACATTGTATACAATAGAGCTTCCAAGCTAATGTCCTGAGCTTTGCAAAGATCCCGTTCAATGGTGACGAATTGCAGGGTGTAAGACATCCCTTCCATCTCGGTCTCCATGAGCCACCTGAACTATCTGGCTCCTTGTGCTGCATGGTAGTAAAGAAGGAAATCTGGTAAGTTAAGGCCCCCAGATATTTTGGTTGCCACCAATTTCAGGTAAGCTTGCCGAGGCCCCCCTGTGCGCAATAAGAAAGAGGACAGCTGAGAGTGAAGATGTTTCAACCATGCAGAGGGTAACGGAATGGTTACCGTATGAAGGAGGTATAGCAAGCATGGTAAGGCATTCATTTTAAGTATCTTAATACACCCCCGCAAAGACAGAGGTAGCTGGCGCCATCTGTCAAGGTCCTGTTGAATAACCTGTAGCAGACTGGTAAGGTTATCTTTGATCATTTGGGAGGTGAATTTAGATCATTTAAGTCCTAAATAAGACAAATGTTTGGAGGCTCAAGTAAGCCCAAGGTGTTCCAAATCTTGTTTTCTAGTGTGACAGTTTAGGGGAATTGCCATGGTTTTCCCTAGGTCAAGTTTATGTGGAGAACAATTGCCAAAAATCCTTTTCTTACCCCAGGAGTCCTTTAGCATCAGTAACTTTTTTGTTCTTAGCTGGCTAGGTGCAACTGCCCCAGAAGTGTGCCTTTAAGAGATATTTAAATGAGCTTAGGGCCAAGCCAGTCAAAAGGCGGGGGGGGGGTGTGAGCTGAGTGAGAGCTGTTGTAGGCTTCAGAATTATTTCTGTGCTGGACTGAGCAATATTGCCTCTGAGGTGTCTCCCAACTTTCCTGGTTGACAGCCTCCTAGTGCTTATCTGTGTAAAGTTTTCCTCATAAATTATTTCCTTTAGTGTGCTGAGTGAAAGTTTTACTTTTTCATTAGCTCCGCACACATTTTTTATTTTTAGCACAACCACGCTATTTTAACTTTATTTTTACTGCGACTATTTAATTTAAAGGCTGATTTTATCACGGATGCTTATTTTTGACGGTTTCCTTCATTTTTGGGCAACTTCTTGTGGGAACCGTTGAATTAGGGACAGTTGCCTTGTTTTTTTCCTCAGACCTCGTGGAGTTTACCATGAGGCACCTGCAGTGAATTTCAAATTTAAACAGTGCCTGGGGGTTTTCTCTCTAGATTGGCAATTACGAGGAAACCTTTTTTGTTATATTACTGGACCTTGGTATCTGTGAGGGTCCAGCAGCCATCTGTGCGCAGTTGAGTAGTACTGGGTTTCTGTTAAAATTGGCACTGGTGGGGGGTGGAGCTAGCAGCCCAGCTAGAAACAGCAAATTTCTGGAGCTCCTGTGAGAAGCCTGAAAATATGCTTAAAACATGAATTTTGTGGTTGGAATTATATCGAGATCTACTTCAGATTCATCAGCACAGCCTTGGATACCTCTGGATATACTGTACAATTTATGCTACCATGGGCTGTACAAAACCAGTGAAGCAGGACTTCTTATAGCTGTGTGCCCCACCATCTAAGCAGCCTGACCTTGTGGAGGGAGCAACCGTCTCGACTACTACAGAACAGCTGTCTGCTTCCCTAAACTCATTGCAGATTGCAGTAAATGCTCTCACTAAAATGGTGCAAGGTGGTGGATCAGAAATTAGATACCTTCTCCCAGCATTTTCAAGAGGTGGAAACTCGTCTCGATGCCATGGGTGAGACAACTAAAAAAGCAGAGGCTACAGCAGGGAAGGCCCTAGTGGTGACGAATACCTCCATCAACGAACAAGCAGCCCTTCAAAACCATGTGGAGCAGCTTGAGAATATCGTCCGAGCTGCCCACATCCGAATTCTGGGTCTCTCTGAGGGAGCTGAGGGGAACAATCCTGTACAGTTTCTGGACCCTTGGCTTTCAGAAATAACAGGACTATAATTTTAAAATTGTGAGGGCATATAGGATCACACCCAGCAGGCCCAACTCAGACAGTGAAAATCACCAAACTATATTGCTCACGCTGTCTTCATTGGCAGAATGGGACATAATTCTTGGAGCCAATAGGAACATGTGCCCCGTTTATCTGGAGGAAAATCGTGTTCTCTCTTTCCCAGATCTAGCATATGCCACAAGAATGAGGAGGAAAGCTTTTGATGGGGTAAAGCAAAAACTCAGAGACCTGGGGGTTACACACACAATAACTTTCCCAGCCCATCTATGCTTCACGGATGGGCACAAGCAGTACTGGTACAGAAGAACTGTGGGTCACCCTGGAAACAGGAAATGGGACAGCCATAAGAACTGGGGTTGTCTACAGGCCCCCAGACCAGAGGGAGGACATAGACACATTACTGTTAGAAGATATACAAAACATGACAGCTAAAGGGGAGGTTCTGATAATGGGAGACTTCAACATGCCAGATACAGACTGGTCAATACCAGCAGGAACATCTGCCAGAACTAGACTCATAGTGGATTCTCTGCAGGGAGAGGGCCTCAAACAACTGGTACAGCAACCCACAAGAGACAGGGCTATCCTAGATCTAGTACTGACTAATAAAGAAGGGATCACAGATCTCCAGGTAGAAGGTCACCTGGGGCCAGTGACCATCACATGGTATGGTTCAATTTGGCTACTACATCTAAATCATCCCATTCCAAGGCAAAAATATGGGACTTCAGAGGAGCTGACTTTGATAAGATGGCCAACAGAGTTAAGCTAGCCCTGGCAAAAAGAAACACAGGTGAGGGGTACAGGCAAAGTGGGCAAGCATTAAGGATGCAATACTTGAAGCAACATCCCATTGTGTTAGACAGAAAAGGAAGTGCAAAAGAAGAAGGAAACCACTTTGGTTCTCAAATACAGTAGCAGAAAAGGTCAGAGCCAAAAGGCTGGCCTTCAGGAAATATAAGGGAACACAGCGGATGAAGATAGGAGGCATACCAAACTGCCCTAAGGGAAGCAGGTAAGGCAGTAAGGCAGGCAAAGTCCCAAACTGAGGAAACACTAGCACTAACAGTAAAAGAAGGTGACAAGACTTCTATAGATACATTAGTGAAAGGAGAAAGTCCAGAGCGGTATTGCTAAGCTTAATGGAGAAAAGGGAGCATGTGAGGAGGAGGACCCTGTACAGGCATCTATCCTAAATAGATACTTTCGCTCAGTATTTACTGAAGAGAAGGTAGGGGGCCCACAGCTCAGCATCATGGACACAGGGGAGGAGGTGAGCACCACTCCCTTCACAAAAGAAAGGGTCCTACAAGAGCTATAAGCTCAGGGTGGATAAGGCAATGGGACCTGATGGCATACATCCCAGGGTACTTAAGGAGCTAAAGGAGGAACTAGCAGAGCAATTAGCAGAATTGTTTAGTGAGTCTCTGAGCACAGGAGAGGTCCCAGAAGACTGGGAAGGGCTTTTGATCCCACTCCACAAGAGTGGTAGCGGGGAGGAGGCGGGGAACTACAGACCGGTCAGTCTTACCTCAGTAGTGGGCAAGATTATGGAGGCACTCCTTAAGGAAAGGATAGTGCAACATCTGGAATCCATAGGGGCACAGGATCCAAGACAGCATGGGTTTACAAAAGGAAGGTCCTGTCAAACTAACCTCATAGATTTCTTTGACTGGGTAACCAGAGTGGTGGACCAAGGGGGAGCAGTTGATGTCGCCTACCTTGACTTCAGCAAAGCTTTTGACACTGTTCCACATAGAAGATTGATAAATAAGCTGGGTAGGCTCGGGGTGGGTCAGTTGGTCAACTGGGTGGCAAACTGGTTGACGGACAGAAAACAGGAGGGTGGTAAATGGAATACAGTCAGAAGAGATGCAAGTCACAAGTGGGGTACCTCAGGGATCAGTCCTGGGGCCAGTCCTCAACACATCTTCATTAGTGACCTTGCAGATGGACTAGAGGGTAAGGCTTGTCTGTTTGCAGATGACACCAAGATCTGCAACAGAGTAGATGATCCAGATGGGGTGGGCAGAATGAGAAGAGATCTGGATAAACTAGCAGAATGGTCAGAAGAGTGGCAACTGGGATTTAATGCAAAGAAGTGCAAAATCATGCACATAGGGAAGAGAAACCCTGAAGCCACCTATAGGCTGGGAGGGGAGTTGCTAGCAGTCACAAAGGAAGAAAGAGACTTGGGCATCATCATCACTGATGACCTAAAAACATCCAAGCAGACCTCTAAAGCAGTAGGTAAGGCTAGGGGGGTGTTAGGGTGTATTAGTAGGGGTATCACAAGTCGTAAGAGGGAGGTAATAATCCCTCTGTACAAGACACTGGTTAGGCCCCATCTGGAGTACTGCGTGCAGTATGGAGGCCACACCTTCACAAGGTCATTAACCAAATTGAGGCAGTCCAGAGAAGGGCAACCAAAATGGTGCAGGGACTGCATCAGAAGACATATGAGGACAGATTAACGGAGCTCAATATGTATACCCTTGAGCAAAGGAGGGAGAGAGGTGATATGATCGAGGCATTCAAACACCTTAAGGGCATAAACAAGGTGAAAGAGTCTAACATGTTTAAATATAAGAAAAATAGCAGGACAAGAGGACACAGCATGAGATTAGAGGGAGGCCGATTAAGGGGGAATGTGAGGAAATTCTTTTTCACAGAAAGGGTGGTGGATGCATGGAATGGCTTACCACAAGAAGTGGTGGCTATGAATACAGTGCAGGGCTTCAAACAGGCATGGGATAGGCATAAGGGAGCAATACAAATGACTATGAATAGATAGGCCACTGACAGAGCAAAGGCCGATGGCACATTTATAAAGTAGAAAAAGAAATGGGCAGACTGGATGGGCCTTGCGGTCCTTATCTGCCGTCAACTTCTATGTTTCTATGTTTATCGACCCAAGAGAAGCAGGGATATGCATCGAAAGGATTGCTGCACGACGCCTGCATCAAGGACGGCCTTCTGAAGAGAAGTCGGATGATGATTGAATTTTTAAAAAATTTTGCTGCAATCTCTAAAATTCTGATCATCAGACGGGTTTGCTAATTAACTTTTCTTTCTTTTTCCTCTACCGAATATTTGTTAGACTGGTGAGCGAAATGGATGGACATCATTGGAGATGTAAGAACGCTTTCCTTAAGGAAACATTTCCTAAAGAATATTTGCACTAAATAGTGGAAGGACTCATTTATATGAACATGACCCTCCTTTGATGTTGCCCGGACTTTCCTTAATTTACAGTCTAACTGAATCTTTATTTATAGCAAGCTAAGAGGTCTGATGTATGCTTCTTTATCCCATTTATTCAGAATGTCCAGAGTTAGTTTAAGCTTGTTAAAAAACAGCTTGGAGATGTTTTTTGTTGATAAAAATTGCAAGTTTTCAAGACGTTTCTTCAACAAATAATTCAGGTTTAAGATTAACACTCCAAGGGAGTAGGACCTTTCTTTAATAGCCCCACGTGAGTATGCTACAGTCCCTCAAAGTTGTGGACTGAAGCTGGTATCTAGTTCTTATGATACCTGGTGGCCTCTGGTGAGGAACGGACATATTAAATATACATGTATAAGCAAGTAATTTCTGCATCCTTGGGAGCTGGGTTATCCAGAGGCACTCCTAATTTGTTGTCAATAAAGGCTTTTGGGGGAGCTCTAGATTAGAGAAATCTTTTATTTAAATGTTTAAGTTTAAATTAAAGGACCTTAAAAGGTTGGTTACAAAATGTTGGATTATCAGATCAGTTTGGATATACATAATTGGGCATTGGCTGCATTTATAGCTCCTAGCTGTGCAATATTATACTACTAATTTGGGTATTTCCCTCCTAATGCAGTACCAAGAGTAACATGTATTTATCCTCCTTAGTAATGTACAATGACAATCTAATGTTGTTATATATGCTTACCAAAAATGTATTTTATTCTTATGTATGGGATGCTAAATAAAAAAAAAAAAAAAAGATTGGCACTGGTATAGATCCCAGTTCTACAACCAAAAATAAAAGACACTAGTAATAGAGTTTGTTAACTGGGGCAGGACTGGCCAGTGGCAGTTTCACAGAAACCTTTACTCAGTTCGTAGGTCTAGGATTGGTTTGCTTTGCTTAAACTGGCAAACATAGTAGACAAACATTTGATTATTATGGCTGAGGATAAATCAAAGGCTTCTGATGAGGGGCCATTCAAAAGTACTAATACCAAAAGCAGAGGTGCTGAGGAACCCTCCAGATCCCAGCCAAAAAATAAAGCTTCCAAAGATGAAGTTCCTCACAAATTGGAAAATAAGAAGGATGAAAAAAGGAAGCTTGATCAAGCCTCCGATGAAGTGGCTAAAAAGAAACTCTGTCAAGACAAATATGTTCTCGTTGCTCCTGGGAAAGCCAATAGCGGGACAACAGGCAACTTAAAGCATACAGAAAAAACAAAGCACTTACAAACTGCGCAGGTTCTTCCATCAGTGCAAGATATGGAAAAATCATGGAAACTGTTTCAGACCCTTCAAAAGATGGGTCCTCTATTTACTGGGCTGGCAAGCACTCTTCCACAGTTCTCTCTTCTGTAGACTGTGAGGGTGACGCAGATGATGATCAGCTTTATGTTGCCCCTGACATGGATTTTGAGGGCCTTGAGCCTCAGGTGTCCCCGGACCCTCATCTTGGGGATCCCCCGGGTGACCATGAGGCTCCTTCCTCAATGTTTACATTTATACAAAATATGCTGGACACCCTGGACCTCCCTACACAGGAGCCCAACCAGTATGTCAATGAAGATGAAGATGAAGATGAAGATTATAGGGAGATGAAGGGTATTTCATCCTCAAAGACCCTGGTCGTCCCTATCTATACAGTACAATCCACTTAATAGGGACGCGGTTAATGGGGACGTTTAACCGACTTTTTTCCTAATTGACTTCCATTATGTTCTAATCCGGTTATAAGGGACACATGGGCTGCTTAATTGGGACGTTTTACATTAAAATTGTGACATCCTGGTGCTGTATTCATCTTGTCATCATGGCTTCCAAGAGAGTAGCGCTCACACTCGTGAAGTGAGTAAAAGTTATTGAAGCTTTGCAGATCCCTAAGTCTTCTCTTGCTTCTGTGGCTAAAGATTTTGGCATTTCTAAAAGCCAAGTTGGTCGCATAAGCCAAAACAGAGAGACTATCATGACAGAGTGGTAGTCGAATGCTAACCCAGCAAGGAAACGCAAATGCGAGGGCAAGGACGGTGAAGTGGAAGAAGCCCTCCTTTTATGGTTTAGCGGTGTGGTCTGTCATGGTGCCAGATTGTCCGGCCCTCTGTTAAAAAAAAAAAAGCGAAGGAGCTTGCCACACAGCTCAGACATGAAGATTTCGAGGCTACTGATGGGTGGCTAGCAAGGTGGAAACAGAGGAACTCCATTGTTTACAAGAAGGAGCATGGCAAAAAATCAGACGCTGACACAGGTGTAGCATCAGACTAGATCTCAGCTGTGCTTCCGGCCCTTCTTAAAGATTACAGTCCCGGGTGTGTGTACAATGCTGATGAAACAGGACTGTACTTCAGGGGATATCCTGATCGTGGTCATGTTCTCAGACAGACAGAACTGTTTTTGGGGAAAAAAGTGAAGGACAGAGTCTCTCTATTGGTATGCGCCAATATGGATGGGACAGACAAGTGCACCTTGCTTGTCATTGGAAAAAGTAAAAGACCTCGCTGTTTTCCCAGAGATCTTGCTACACTGCCGATAGCTTACTATTCTTCATCAGATGCTTGGATGACAGGGTGGATCTTCAAAGACTGGCTGGGCATGTGGGAGCGTGAGCTGAAGCACAAACGGCACTATGTCCTACTGTTCCTGGACAACTGCTCCGCACACCTTGCTGATGTTGTGGGGATGTACCCACACATTAAAATAGTTTTTTTGCCACCAAACACCACCAGTCTGATCCAACCCATGGATATGGGTGTGACCAGAAATTTAAAAGGTCACTATCGTGCACTGATGTCAGCACGAATCGTGGATGTGATCGACCAAGGAGGAGAACTGACTGCATCTGCAATCACTAAAGCCGTCAGTATCCTGGATGCCATCTACATGGCTGCCAAAGCTTGGCAATCTGTCTCTCCGACTACACTCCTGCACTGTTTTAGGAAGGCAGGGTTTCTGAGTAGTGTTGCAGAACCAGTGGGTGAAAACACATCAAACACATCAAACAGCAGCAGAGGATCCGCTGTATGATGTTCAGCCACCAGCTTACACGACTGCAGATGAGTTATCTACTTTTGTGGACATCGACATTGATGTCAAAACTGAGGGGGAAACTACAGATGGCGAAATCTGTGAAGCAGTCAAATGTCTGAGACTGGACACAGTAACACAGGAAGCAGAACATGAATCAGAGGCAGAAGAAGATCCAGTACCCGATCCCATTTCTAACAAGGATTCTACTGATCACTGTAGAACGCTTATGACATGGTGCATGCAAAATGGTGACATAGCATCCTGGGAAGCACTGTCAGCTGTTGAGAGCCACATTTCAAATAGGATCAGCACTGACTAAAAACAAAGTTCAATCACAGATTTTTTTTTTTATCAAAGTGAATGTAAACTGAACTGAATTTGCTTTATTTTATCACTTTTGAGCACTTGCATAGCAAACAAAACAAAAAAAAAAGTAATGTATGCACAGAAATACAATAAAATAAAAGTACTTAACTGAATTTCGCTCTCTGACTCGGTTGTTTGTTTGTTTGTGACTAATTGTGTGCAGTGACCTGTATGATGATTACAATATAGAACATAGGGCACCTGTTAATCGGGATGATCGCTTAATAGGGATGATTGCTCGGTCACGGAGCAGTCCCTATTAAGCGACTTCACCTGTAATACATTTAGAAAAAATACCATGAAGGTGCTTCAACACCCCACTTCAGTATCAGGGGTTGATAAGCGGCTTGAGAGAAAATGTAAGTTGTCTAAAAATGGTACAGAATTCCTGTCTGCACACCCTATCCACGAGAGTATAGTGCAGCAGGCAGCTTGTGAGAAAGCTGGACTCTCCTTGTCCCCTTTTCCCCCTGACAAGAATTCCAAGAAAATTGACTGTATAGCAAAGAAAATGTATGCCACAGCTTCCCTGCTTCTTAGACTTTCTTCTTACATGGCATTCACAGCCAAATATTAGAAAGCCCTTTGGAAATCTGTCCAGGCTATTGCCCACAACGGATCATATTCTGTGGTGCATGAGCTGGTGGATATGTCAAAAATTACCCTGGAAGCTACTATGTACCAATTCCACATGACAGATGACAACAATGATGCAGCCTCTAGGGCGATGGCCCTTGCCATCTCTCTCAGACGCTTAGCCTGGCTTAGAACAACCAGTCTGACCACAGACACTTAGAACAAGGCCATGGATTTTCCCTGTGATCAAAATATGATGTTTGATTACAGAACCACTGACTACATGAAAAAAGTCGATAAGTACAAGGCCTCCTGGCAGAGCCACTCATCCAAGCCTAAGCCCGCCACCCCTCAGAGATCCCATCCCGGGGCGGTAGGGGCAGAAGATTTGTTCCCAGGCCTTACAATCCCTATCCCCAATCTGATTTCAGCCAGTACAGGGGGTCTTTCAGAGGCAGGTGCTGAAAGGGCCAAAGAAGAGCCACCTCTACCCAGCCATCTGCCTCTCAGTCTAAGTCCTGATGTGAGTATCCAGGTCACTTCCCCAGCACTGGTCCCTCATCACGTCGGACAAGTGGGTGCTGGAGATAGTGGAGAAGGGTCTGTCATTACAGTTCAAGCAGCTGCCAGACCTCAAGCATACCCAGGTGTCAAGACCTCTGTCCCCAATACAGATACCGCTGTTGGAAAGGGAGGCACAAAACCTTCTGGCTTTTCGAGCAGTGGAGAGAGACTCCACCCATGAGAAGGGCAAGGGTCTCTATTCCAGGTTTTTTCTGACACAAAGGAAAACTGGGGAATGGCAAACTATCTTAGATCTTAGATATTTAAACAAACATCTGAAAAAACCCAAATTCAAAATTTGCATTCTGTCACTGGTCATACAGTCCTTACAGCTGGGAGACTGGCTAGCCTCCCTAGACTTAAAGAACACCTACTTCCACATACCCATAAGGAGATCTCACAGAAAGTTTCTCAGGTTCAAACTTCCTTCAGGTCCCTTTCAGTTCACTACAGTGCCCTTTGGTCTGTCTTGCAGTGGTAGTAGCGCATCTCAGGAGACTGGGTGTCACTCTCTACCTCTAGCTGGATGATCTTTCCCTCACAGAACACACTCTGGAGTCTCTGGGTTTCCTGGTAAATCTAAAGAAATCTCACCAGTGGTGGAGCCAGGTTTGGGAGTGTTTGGGAGCCAGAGGGGGCCATTCAGTCAATCACGGGCTCCACAATGGGCAATAAACAGTGAATAAAGATGGTGGCGGGTGCCACTACTCACATTGGGCAGCCAGAAGGGGAAACCACCCCCCCAGCCCCCCCTCTAGCTCCGCTACTGAATCTCACCTGGAACCCACCTAGCGGCTCACTTTCATAGGGGCCCAGCTGGACACTCAGAAGGGATATGCTTTCCTCCCACAGGAAAGAATTGAGTTTCCTTTCAGTTGCAGATTCTTTCAGCCGGGGACAGTCAAGGCCAGCCAGACATTTCCTCAAACTTCTGGGACATATGGCCTCTATGACTGCAGTAGTCCTGGGGTCAGGTACAGGATGAGACTCCTCCTTGCTTACCTCAGAGCTCGCTGGTCTCAGAGAAGAAACATATTTTTAAAGCTGATACCTGTGTCAGAGCAGTTCCTCCAAAATATGCTGTGGTGAAAGAACCCTGCAAATTTGCAGGCAGGGGTTCCCTTTCAAACTCTTCTTCCCACAAAGGTGATCACCACAGATGCCTCCCTTTTGGGCTGAGGAGCTCATTTGGAAGTGCCTCAGTAAGCGGCAACTGGACTCCCAAAGAGTCATAGATGCACATAAATCTTTTGGAACTCAGAGCAGTCTTACTAGCTCTCAAAGCTTTCGCTCCCAACATAGAAGGGCAGGTAGTTCAAATTCAAACGGACATTTCTTTAGAAATAGGACCCTCTTTTCTCTCGTGACCCTCAAAAGACTTGCCCAAGCAACATTCCTTCCCTTGCTTGACTACGGAGACATTATCTTTATCTCCTCCCCAACCTTGAGCCTATCTAAACTGGACATACTCTATCACCGTGCTCTTCACTTCATTACTAACTCTGCATACAGGACCCACCACTGTGATCTTTATGCAGCAGTTGGGTGGACCTCTCTTGCCACCAGACGCCTCCTGCATGCTGGCATTTGGACCCTCAAATTACTACTCCACAAACTGCCTGTCTATTTAACGTCTCTCATACACATCTCGCATAGTGCCTATTCCCTAAGGAAATCCGACCTTATCCTACTAGATGTTCTCAGGACACGTACCACAACTGGCCAAAGAGCTGTCTCATACGCCCTCCCAAACATTTGGAACCAACTACAAGCCATGCTGAAGCTAACCAGCATAGTATCAATTAAGTCCTACAAAACACTAGCTATCTCTAAATTAAAAGACATATGTAGGTGCTACTAGGCTCCCAACGCCAAGTCAACTTCCTAGGTACCAACTGGCCCTCTACTTATTAAGCTGAAATGTGTTGCATAATTTAGGGCAAGGTTAAAGCTGGAATGTACTGCATATATAGCATAAGGACTTCTATCGTGTATACCTCTTGTATTATACATATTTTTTTCTTTGTTGTTTTACATTTTATATCTCCTGTCTATGTAATTGCGAACTGTATGTGTATGTGCCTCAGGACCTCCTTGTGAAACGGAGTCTTTCCTGCAATAAACTTGACCTTGAACTTGGACACCACCACTGCAATGTTCTACATAAATAAGCAGGGTGGTACCAGATCAGGAATACTCTGTTTGGAAGCTCTGGTCTCTAGTATTCTCTGTGGGAGTCAGCCTCTTGGCTATTCACCTCCCAGGCAAACTCATTACTCTGGTGGATGCTCTAAGCTGCATCAGTCAAGGCCAGAGCAAATGGACACTGAACAAACAAATACTAGCCACAGTGTTCAGGCAGTGGGGCACACCAGACGTGGATCTGTTTGCCTCTCCTCTCAATTTTCAGCTTCCTCACTACTGTTTCAGGCCCTCAGTTCCGGGAACACTTCCTCTGGATGCCTGATCCTGGACTGGACTGGGCGGGGAGGTTACTATATGCATTTCCTTCCTTCCTTTCCCCTAATAGTCAGGTTTTGCTGAAACTCAGACAGCAGCCTGCATCGAAGATCCTAGTGGCTCCGGACTGGCCCAGTCAAGCCTGGTACTCTCTGCTTCTCTCAGTGTCCTTCAGCAGGCCCATTCGCCTGCCTCCAACTCACTCCCTGCTGACCCTTCCTCAGACCAGAGTGCAGTACTCAGACATACACTCTCTTCACCTCAAGGTCTGGTTCTTGAGGAGTTAGTTTCTATTCTCACATTACTCTGAACAGGTCCTTAAGATACTGACGATGGCTAAAAAACCGAACACTAAGACTTATGCAGCCAAATGGAAAAGGTTTTCCCTCTGGTGCAAGAGCGAAAAGGTCGAACCCCTATCAGCTTCAGACCCTCAGCTACTAGACTACCTGGTACACCTACAGGCGTCAGGCTTGAAACCATCTTCACTCAAGCTACACTTGGCGGCAATTCTGGCCTACCTGTCAGTGGGAAAGAAGAAATCATTCCCCCACAACATTTTCAAGCAGTTTTTCAAAGGCCTCTTGCACTTCCAGCCTCCAACCAGGGAGCCCGTTCCTCCTTGGAGCCTGAACCTTTGCATAGATGGGCTCATGAATCCACCCTTCAAGCCTATGTCCATGGCCCACATCAAGTTTGTAACATGGAAAACAATCTTCCTGGTAGCATTAAGTCTGCCAGGAGGATTTCAGAGCTACAGGCCCTGTACACTGAGACAAATTACATCATCCCTCACAATGATAAAGTTGAGCTCAGGACAAATAGGAAATTTCTGCCAAAGGTGGTTTCATAGTTTCACTTGAACCAGTCCATTACTCTGCCTGTCTTCTTTACTGAGTCGTCCACTCCTGGTGAGCAAAAGCTCCACAGCTTGAATGTCAAAAGAGCCATATTTCACTACTTAGAGCATACTAGACAGTCCAGGCTCTTCCACTCAGTTGTTCCTCACCTACGGGGATGTAGGCAGAGGAAGACCAGCTAACAAGAGAACTTTTTCTCATCGATTGGTCTCTTGTATTAGATCCTGCTATGAGAAAGCTGGTCAACAACCTCCAGTGGGGCTCAGGGCCCACTACACCAGGGGCACTGCAGCCTCAATTGCAACAGCAAGGGACATTCCCCTACTGCATGTCTGCAAAGCAGCTACCTGGAAATCTGTGCACACCTTTGTGAAACACTGCAGTTTGGATGTGCAGACCAGATCTAATGCCAAATTTGGCAGGACGGTTAAGTAGAGCCTCTTTCCTAAGTAGGTTATCTGCCCATTTCTCACTTGGTACTGCTCGGTATTCTGCAAAAAAGTTACTGATGCTAAAGGCTCCTGGGGTAAAAAGAAAAGATTACTCACTGCAGTAATCTTCTTTCTCCAAGGGGTCCTTCAGTATCAGTAAGCTCCCACCCTTCCCTCCTGGTTCACCTGTTGAAGAAGGGCTCTTTATGTCACCTTTTACCAAATTTAGAGTGTCTTATTGATGAGTTTTTAGCTTGTGTTGCTGTTGTTTCTGTTTCCACTTTTGTGGACATTTGCATGTTTTTTGAATCCTGTTGATTCTTTCTTGGGGGCATTTTCCATTTGCCCTCGTTTTTCCTCAAAAATATTCTGAAGCCTTCAACAGCTCTCACTCAGCTCATACACCCTCCTGTCTTTTGATTGGCTTGGCCCTACGTTTATTTAAATATCTCTTAAATGCACACCTCTGGGGCAGTTGCACCTAGCCAGCTAAGTGCAGAAAAAGTTACTGATGCTAAAGGACCCCTTGGAAGAAAGAAAATTAGTGTGGTGAGCAATTTTTTCATCTCCTCCAAAGCAGTGGGGAGAGTGGTGTTGGGATTCTGGAGGTACAGCAAGATGCCATCTGCATACAAAGACAGTTTATATTGCATTCCACCAAGCTGAATCCCTGCTACCACCAAGTGCTGTATAATCTGGAGTACTAAGTGCTCCAGGTACAAAGTAAACAAAAAAGAGACAAAAGGCAGCCCTGCTGGGTGCTATTTCTTAAGGGAAACCCAGAGGACAGAACTGTATTGCATCTCACTCTAGCCATATGGTTTGAATTATTGAGTTGTATCCATGAGATAAACTCCCATGGAATTTTGGTGAGATTGACTTTAATGCAATTGTCCATTAAGCAAATGGCTGTGGGGTTAGTTGAAACAAACCAGTGCTTTATATGTATACCCTGGAAGCAAGGATGGGGAGGGAGAACATGTTAGAGACCTTTAAATACCTCACGATGGTGAATAAGACACAGGAGGAGAGTAGTTTTCAGAAGAGTAGATACAAGAGAACAAGGGGTATGTACTGGAACTGGAAGGGGAACTGCAGGAGGGTTGTGATGAAGTACTTCTTCACTGAAAGAGTGGTGGATGCCTGGAACAATCTTCCAGCTGAGGTGGTGGGAGCAAAAACTAGGTTTCAAGCATGCGTAGGACAGATACAAAGAAATCTTGGTGGGAAAGTGGACGGGGGGAGGATATGAAGATCAGGTAGGGTCTGTGGTGACAGTATAGGCAGGAGAAAAAACTAGGCAGGCAAAGAGGGCCAGGCAGTCCTTATCTGATAACAGATTCTGTGTTTGTATGTTTATCAATAAATGTTTATATTTCCCTCATCCATAGAGTATTACACTGGGGTTTAATGCAAAGAAGTGCAAGATCATGCCCATAGGGAAGAGAAACCCTGAAGCCACCTATAGGCTGGGAGGGGAGTTGCTGGCAATCACAAGGGAAGAAAGAGACTTGGGCATCATCATCATCACAGATGACCTGAAATCATCCAAGCAGACCACTAAAGCAGTAGCTAAGGCTAGAGGGATGTTGAGGTGTATTAGCAGGGGTATCGCAAGTTGTAAGAGGGAGGTAATAATCCCTGTTTACAAGACACTGGTCAGGCCCCATCTGGAGTACTGCATGCAGTACTGGAGGGCACACCTGCACAAGGACATTAATAAAATGGAGGCAGTCCAGAGAAGGGCAACCAAAATGGTGCAGGGACTGCATCAGAAAACATATGAGGACAGATTAACAGAGCTCAATATGTATACCCTAGAGCAAAGGAGGGAGAGAGGTGATATGATTGAAACATTCAAACATCTTAAGGGCATTAGTAAGGTGAAAGAGTCTAATATGTTTCAATATAAGAAAAATAGCAGGATAAGAGGACACAGCATGAGATTAGAGGGAGGCTGATTAAGGGGTAATGTGAGGAAGTTCCTTTTCACAGAAAGGGTGGTGGATGCATGGAACGGCCTACTTCAGTAAGTGGCGGATATGAATACAGTGCAGAACTTCAAACAGGCATGGGATATGCATAAGGGAGCAATACAGATGAGTATGAATGGATAGGCCATTGAGAAGAGTACAGGCCTATGGCACATTCATAAGGTAGAAAAAATGGGCAGACTGGATGGGCTTTGCAGTCCTTATCTGTCGTCAGCTTCTATGTTTCTATGTTACACTATTTTTTGTCGTCAGCTGTTATTTTTATAACACAATACCCTTTTCTTTTTTCTTTTCACCTAACAAGAAAGAGACCTGGGGGGTAATCATAACTGATGACCTAAAGGTGGGCAAACAGTGTGACAAGGCAGTGGGGAGAGCTAGTGGGATGCTAGGGTGCATAGGGAGGGGTATCACCAACAGAAAGAGGGAGGTGGTGATACCACTGTATAGATTACTGGTGAGACCTCATCTAGAGTACTGTGTCTAGTTCTGAAGACCACATCTCCGTAAGGACATAGTCAGAGTAGAGGCAGTCTGGAGGAGGGCAACTAAAATGGTGCAGGGTCTGCATCAAAAGCCCAATGAGGTGAGACTGAAGGACCTCAATATATGCATATCCTGGAGGAAAAGAGGGAGAGGGGGATATGATAGAGACTTTGAAATACTTCATGGGTATAAATAGGGTTCAAGACGGAAGCATTTCTCAGAAGAAAACAATGTTCAAGAAGAAGGGGTCATGCTATGAACCTGAAGGGGAGATGTGAGGAATTACTTCTTCACAGAAAGAGTGGTGGATGCCTAGAACAGCCTCCCAGAAGAGAGGATGGGGCCAAAAATGGTAACGGGATTCAAGAATGCATGGGATAGGCATAACGGAACCTTAGTGGTAAGGAAGGGGGGGAGACTGGATATCAAGTAGGATCTGCAGTGCTACAGTAGGTAAGGAAAATGGGCAAACTAGATGGGCCAGGTGGTCCTTATATACCATTAGATTCAATGTTTCCATGTTTTGCTATGTGATTAGGTTTTCTTCTTGACAGTTTGTGTGGTACTGGACAGTAGAGGTGTATTTAGTTCTGCTCCTCTTCATACCATAGCAGCATTGTAACATCACACATGACCAAGCAGAGTCACTACTCTCCTGCTAGATCATTCACAGTGGATGAAGTTACAGTACTGATGATAGGTGCAGTATGAACAGGACCAGCTCTAAACTTGTCAGCTTCTGTCAGTACTGCTCTGGCACATCACACCTAATACTATCATGAAGAAGATTAAAAGGAAAAAGAAAACATGGTTCAGAAAAAAAACAAACTGAGGACTAGCCATGTTTTAAAAGTAATATTTTCTGTATGGTACTTTGGACAGTAAAAACTCTATAACACCTATGTGCAACTGTCATGCACAATCACATAACATTTACTTTGAATGGAACAAATTTGTCAGTATAAGCATTTTTAGGTTCCTAGACCCAATTCCTTTTTACACTTTCAGAGGAATTCAAACATTACTTTTTTTAAATTTACAGTTTACACACCTTTTATCTCGAGCCCTCTCACCTCTGCTACCTCTCAGCCATGCCTGCTGTGGCCTGCCCCATGAAGGTTACCTCCAATAGATTACCTCCATGGCAGGGGTCATCAGAGCCCCCAAGCCCTCTCAGACACCTAAATCCAGTTGTTTTTTTTTAAGGGGGGCAGATGGTCATGCTGGACGTGAGAGTACTGCTAGCACCCTCTGTGGGCCTGGGAAAGTCCCATTTTCTTTCCTTACCCTGGGACATCAGCAGCAAAGGCTCCACAGCATGCATACGCAAGTGTGCCCTAATGTAGCCAGCCTGTGTTCTCATGCTTCAGCAGCTGTGCCTGCATTGCCACCTGTGGTCTCCCATGAGGTACTTCCAAGACGGAGTCGGGCAACCTCCATCCGCAGAGAAGGTGAATGTTCTCTGAGCTGCTTAAACCTCTGCATCCCATGCCATTCCTTCAGCTTCCCAGGCTTGTTCTCAAACCCAGGTCTCCAGCATCGTGTGTGGCAACACTGCTCCTACACAATGGGTTAACTCCCAAATATATTACTTTAATAGGAACCCATTTATAGAGTGTCTTGCCCTGTGCTTTTTGCACTTTACAGCATTCAACCTAGTAAACATGGATACATATATATTTGCAGGTGTCGGAAAGATACTAGCACTGCCCCCCCCCCCCAGCAATGACCTACTACTGGCTTAAAGTGCATTAAAATACACTGTAAATGAAGTCTGAGAAAGGAGACACTGCAGCTCATTTCAGTACCCTTCCCCCTTTTCAAACGCAAACACACACACACACTTCCTCATATAATTCCCTCTTAGTGGGAACTATATCCACTAATTTTGCCTTTTATAATTCATGATTTCTGTTCTCCTTATAGAATCGAGAGACCGCTCCCACTCAAATAATCAATAATGGCAGTTAAACACTTATCATGGTGTGGTCTTTGTGAGGGTTTCTATTCAGACCTGATGCCATTTACACTTTCATTGGCAGCGATTTTGTCCCACTAAAAAGTTCAAGACAGCAATTTGTGAATCCTGCTCAGCCATGTAGAACTGTGAAAAAAGGAGTTATTTTAAAAGTCAATTAATTGTGGTCTATTGGAGCGATACTTATTCACTTTTTTAGACCCTGTCACGGGCCCACATCTGTCAGCCTAGTGTTTCCCAGGCTGCTATCAGATGCTGGAACATTGTAAATAAAGGGTTTATTCAGCCTCTTTATTGGACTTTGTGTGGTAGACACATTTGTATATAATTTTACGGGGTAACAATTCCATTTACATAAAATATAGGCGATTATGTGAGTGGGCCCAATAGACTTGTGAGGAAGGAAGGGTCTGCATTAAAATGATAAAAGCAGATAGAAAGCCCACATTATTTAGCTTTTAAAGCTGAGGTGACAATTATTAGTAAACTAGCTTTGCATCAGTTTCAAACTTTGCCATGATGTAAAAACTAGAATATTTTGAGCTTCTGATTCTTAATCTTGTTATTCATACAAATCCAATAACGTGTTTTTTTTATTACTTATCTGAAAGATGTACAGTGCTATATTCAGTTTAAATCACCATTATTGTTGCAACTTGGTTATGGCAAAATAACACTTTTTGCACTTTGTTACTGTGAAGCAGGTATCATGGATCATCTGTGTGTTGTACAAGACTTCCTAATCTTCCTGTGTATGAACTGGCCATCTTTTTTGTTCTCCATTTAGTTAAGCATCTTTCTCCTGAAATACTTAATGAAGAATGAACTAAAATTACAAGGCGCTAGATTTCCAGTCATTGCAATTTGTTCCCAAACTTGCTAGATACGTGTGAACTGTTGACAATACTACTGTTCACAGGTAAATGTGTGTTATAACAGGACTGGAATTGTATAACTTTAAGTCTCTTTGGTATGAGAACCATTTTACTTATGTAGGTCTTTTTCTTTTAAGGTTCTTACAGAGGGAACATTTCAGAATGGAGTTCCTTGCATGCACATGTTGTAAAAATAGAGTGTGTGTGTTTTCCATTTAAAACCTAAACAAGTGGCATTTGCGTGCTTTTTTTTTTCTACTGCTGCAAAAACCTCTCATTGACAGAATTTTTTCCTCTGAGACTCTGAGTCCAGGGTGATTTTCCTTTTCTTTTTTCTTTTGCAAATTACATTATTTTCTATGGATCTCAAATTACTTTGGGCTCTATTCTCTAATGGATTTATCCCGTGCTGTGCCTAAGGCAGAAATCTTTAGAGAACAGGACCCTTTATCGCACAGGAGAAGCAAAGTGTATGGGAAACTCTACTTACAGGAGGAAACCCAGCAGATTTTGGACCCCAGCCACTGAGAGATGTGAATGGAGCACGGAAGCACTTTGAGTGGAGATAATAAACCCCACTGATGTCTCACTGGAAGATTGACCTGCCTCCATCCTCCTGGGGAACTCACCATGGGGAGTGGGGCTCCTTGTGGACCCACTGAAGGCTTGTAAGTGATGGAGAAGGAAACAGTAGGGGCTAGCAAGTATCCAAGCAGAGGGGGCAGTACTGGTGATGGGGGAGGTGAAGAAAATGTTATATATATGTGTGTGTGTGTGTGTTTATATATATATATATATAAAATTGTTTTCATAAACCTGGAAAGGGAGGGCTAGACGATACTGCCTATTTCAGCCTCATCCCAATGTGTCAGACAAGACACAATGCAGCAGCTCAGAACACAAAGAGGAGGGTGCACCATACTATGGGCATTTCAAACCAGATCACACTGATTGCACGGCAGCAATCTGAAGGGGAGGTCAGCACCCTGATTTCATAAAGTACAAGGATTCAAGCAAACCTTTTTATAATGTGGAATACCAGCATTCTAATTTATTTCACCTTTAAAACGCGTAGTTCTCATTGCATACCACATCCAGTAGCACATCGGCAGCATGTTATAATGACTGTATCTTACTGTATATAGCAAGTCAAATATATGGTCTCCAAAAGCAGGAATATTGTGCAAATGGCAGAGAATAGAAGAGCTGACACAGCAAAGCCATCTTTTATACTTGCTTCAAAGGTGAAATAAATTGTAATGCTGGTATTGCACGTTGCAAAAAAGTTTGCATTCATCCTTGTACTTCATGAAATAAGGGTGCTAACCTCCCATTTAGATTGCTGCTGTGCAATCAGTGTGATTTGGTTCATCCCAGTGTGTTTGTATTTGTTCTTCCTAGTGTTTTTGCTGATTTCCAAGCTGACAGTTACTTTAACCAGAAATCCCAGAATCCCCTGCAGCTGACATCAGAGGAGGACTGCAGCAGTCAGAGTTTCAGTAGCCTGCAGTACATGTTGAGTCTTTTGAGGATCTGATCTTTTGTTTATTGGTCCCACTGTCCTCCCAGGTTTACGTATAGTCGCAGAAGACTGTTCTTAGCCCTTGGAGAACAGCAGGACCAGCAAACATCTGATCTGAACTCATAAAATCTGTAACATACATTGCAGGCTGTTGATTCCCCATTGCTGCAGCCATGCTCTGATGTCAGCTGCAGGGTATTCTGGGATTTCTGGTTAAAGGAAATGTCAGCTTGAAAGTCAGTAAAATCATGCTAATACACTCTACTATCCAAACATTAGGTGAAAAAAGAAAAGTTTTGCTCGCAAAGTGCAAATTGGGACCAGCCCCACACTTGGTTGTGAGACTATTAGTGCTGCTGGTTCCCTTTTAAGCAAATGAGTTTTAGTGCATTCTCCCCTTTAAGCAAATGAGTTTTAGTGCATTCAATCAATTAAGCCACAAATGCCTCCCCTAGTGAAACGCATTCAGAGAATGGATGATCTTTGAGAAAAGAACTAAAATAGAGCAACTAAATTACAATCTTCAAGCACTTTCTGGGAAATTAATCACTAGGGTCTTTCATTACAAATATCTGGGTTTGTTTCTTAGTAGTAGTCTTTCCTTTGAACCCCATTTGACTTATATTTCAAATGAACTTAGCTGTTAGGCTTTTGTTACAGGAATCAGTCTTTATTTAATACAGCATTACAAAAACAGCTGGTAACTTCCTTATTTATGCAAATTATTATGGCGATTGTGTTTACAAAAACACCTCAAATACATTACTCAGTACTCTAGATCCTCTTTATGACAGTGCAACAAGATTCATTATGCAGTTGCCCTACAGGACCCATGCTTATATTTTATACGACAAAATAGGTTGGACTTCCCTCGTGGAACGAAGAGAGTATCACTTCTATACATTTCTTTACAAATTCGTGTTAGGTGCATTATCTTCTTTCTTATTAAATAAACTACTACCTAAGGATCCCTCAAAATATGTACTACACTCTTCACTCAATAATTATCATATACCAAAAACTGAGACAAAAGATGGGGATGAGACATTAGCTGTAATGGTTCTTAAACTTTGGACTCCGTTAAAAAGGCGAATGGGTTTGTGCAAGTTACCAACTTTAGCACATTTTAGAACATTAGTAATCAGTGGCCCGGATATTCAAACTGTGCCAGGCTGTGGTGCAAGCCTGGGCGCAGCTCAACTTTGTTGTGCAGGGGAGTGGCCTGGGCAATATTCAACGCAGCTGCGCTATGGCGCAGCAGCTTTGAATATCGCACCCTGACCACCCCCACTGTGCATGGCGCAGTGGCACTGCGCCAGCACAAATGGCCAGAGTGGATCATGGAGATGCGCTGGCGCAAGTGCCATTGTGCCATGCACGGCACCTGCGATATTCAAATGGAGATATGTAAATGGAGCCATAATTTATGCAAGGCGCACAGGGATCCATTTGCATCTCATTACGGCCCTATTTGCATGCCATTAGCATGTAGGTGTGCCAATCCCCAACGACTTGTGCCTGGCACCCTGCCAGGCAGCAGCCATTGGGGACCGATGTCCCCTGCAGCCCAATCGTGAGCATTCCTGTAATATAAACGAAAAACCATCCAATATCCCTGGTGGTTCAGTGGACCCCTATGTGCCCAATCGTGGGCATCAGTACAGTCCCCCCCAAGTCCAATATCCCTGGTGGTCCAGTGGACCAATCGCTGCCCGATCATGGGCATCAGTAACTCATCAATGACCCCAACTACTCTGGTGGTCTAGTGTACCCCCCACCTCACCTGCCCCATCGCCCCGCCCCCCCCGTCAGCCGGCGGGTGGCAGTACCCACCTGCCTGTCATCCCGCCGCTGACTGACAGCTCGGTAGAGCTGCATGCCCATGGTTCACAGCATGAGCCAATGAGCGCAGCCCATACCGACTACTCAGTCCAGATATGTGAATGAATTTCATTCACATATCTGGACTGAGTAGTATGGTATGGGCTGCACACCCATTGGCTCATGCTGTGAACCAATGGGTGCAGTGCTACCGAGCCGGGTCAGTCAGCAGGCGCGGGTGGCAGGCAGGTGGGGTACTGCCGCCCGCCTGCTGACGGGGCAGGGCGGTGGGCCCAGGTGGGCGGGTGAGGTGGGGGCATACTAGACCACCAGGGTAGTGGGGTCTTTGATGAGGTACTGATGCCCGCGATCGGGCAGCAATCGTCCACTGGACCACCAGGGATATTGACTTGAGGGGTCTCGCTTACAGATGCTTGCCATGGGGCATGGGGGCACCACCAGTCGTGCAGAATCAGCCACCACAGGCAGCTGCTATGTTGCACCCTGCAATGCGGCAGCTCACCTGTGGGTGGCCATCACTTGTTCCTTTTTTTTCTGGCGTAACTTTGTGCAGGTGCAGGTAGGGGTTGCGCATGCATGACTCTGCACATCACGGGCTGAATATCGGGCTGTGCAGGTTATGCATGGGCACGCCCCCCCACCAGTGCCTGCATACATTACTGAAGTGCTCCGGCACATTGGGATTTATGCGGCACACTTTTCCCTTTTGAATATTGCGCCGGGGCGCATCAGTGAGTTGTGCATGGTGCAACCCTTTTGAATATCTGGGCCAGTGTGTTTAGCATGCATTGTAACTGTTTTGGTTAAATATGGTATATATATATATATTTTATACCTGACTAATTTTTATTTGATTGCTGTACCAATGATTGTCAGTTTTGTATGTCTGTATCGTGTAAGGTAATTTGTCTAGATATTTGTAATGTCAGCGTGTTTTATATTTTGTACTGTTTTATGTTTGTTTGGACGCATTTATAAAAGAGAATGTATTTTCTCAATTATACTGTCCAATAAATTCTGATTCTGAGAGAAAATGCTGGGGCAGTGGTCACATCCCACCTGGTGTAGTCACTTCTGTACTAGCACCTGCACTTCCAAACAGTGTAGCTAGAATAAAAAGCATGTTTGCAAGTATATTGACCTTGTTAGACTGAGCTTGTTATTTGCCTTCTGCAGCTTAACAAATTGAAACTCACTTGCTTAAAGGGAATCTGTATGATTCCCTATGAAATTATTGTGAAGATTACTGAGAGGATCCGGTATGTAAACTGCTCAGTTATAGTTTGAAAATGTCTTCTGGAAGGCAGAAATATACATTTAAAATTGTGATGTGGAGGCATCCATTTTGTGGACAGGAGGGGTGCTGTGATGATGTCACTGCCTCACCAGCTCTAACAGTATGCAATTAAGCAGGTTAAAACAAACTGTTCCTACAGACAGAGATCCTGTTCTATCATGAAGAGAAGCACTGGATTATTTTCTTGCACTTTACCAAACATAATATCCTGGATGTTCCTCAGAATATAACAGAATCCCTGACAGCAGAGTCAAACTGTTCTCACCTGCTGCACTGCACACTGTTAACACTGGTGAGGCAGTGACATCATCGCAACACCCTTCCCATCCACAAAATGGATGCCTCCACATTCCTATTTAAAAAGCATTTTTCTGTCTTACTGAAAACATATCTAAATATAACCAGGCAGTTTACATATTGGAGCCTCATGGTAACCATTGCAATAATTTCATAAAGAAACTTATGGATTCCCATGGAGTTGCTTTGTCAGAGGGCCCGGTCCTTTTAAGAGTGCAGACTCCTTTGCATTTTGCTCCATGACTCTTGCCCCTGTGGCAGAGGCCAGATGTCCCCATGGAAACATATTGCAGGGCTAGGGAATCCACGTGGGAGAGACTCAAAAGTACCTGCATCATCCAAGACTGTGATGGGCATTTCTTTACTGGTTCTCCCACTGCCCTTTGACCACCTGTCCTCCCTGACAACACCAGGCACAGCTGTGAATTTTCTCACATGCTTGAAGTGGCAGCACAGAGTGGCTTTTCCTTGCAAGGCAGGTAGTTCCACCATCTCACCAAGATAGGTAGCTGTGGTGCCAGGTGTCACAAACCCCCTCAGCAGGTCAGCCCTCTACTCCCAAAGTGCCAGCCTCTGAGTGTAGAATTGTGAACAGTTTAACAGAACAAGGTAACCCTCTTGTCTGTTTTGTGGGTTCGAGTCATCTTTGTCCCATGTTCTGGAGGGATTTAAACAGATAACCTCTTGTTAGCATACTCAGTTGTCAGGCTCAGATAATTCTGTCTTCGGTGGGGGGGCAGATCTCTTTGCCTGTGGGCACCTAACCTGGTATAACAAAATGAACCCTTAGAACTCTATGCAAGAGCTAGAGAACTCTTATCTGTTTCCCAGTTTGGTATCACAATAAGCACAAGCACAGTGTCAACTATAACCATCTAATTTTCACTTATATAAAAAGAAGTTTCAAGTCACACCATGTAGTTTCTGTTTTTAAAATATATATCTTTACTTTAAAATAAAAAAACAGTAAAATACAGAACAAGATATCCCAACACATACAACCTTAAAAACAAAATAGGTTTAAAAGTACAAATTCCTACAAAACACTCAGACTGGTCTTATCTAAGGTCTCCTTACTTCTTAATCGTTCAGTGTTTCGTTGTTCCTCTTTTCTCAGTCAGAAAATAATGTATCTCTATAAGGTCTGCTCAGTATTTTTAAAAGCAGTCTTGAGCCGGCCTTCTCTTTGAGGTCACCTAACTCCGCCTTGGTGTATTAAAATTTATATTTTATAACACAGGATGACCTACTAAGATATTTAAAAAAATAATAGATGACATAAAGGTGACTTGCCAAAACCTGTTTGTGATCTGCTTCACACAGGCATCAAAGCCTCTTTGATGTAATGCTGGCTTCCTTAGATGACACCCCCCAACACATGCATATAGGACTTCTTGAACCAGTCTGGGACCTGTTTCCCACAGACATCAAAGACTCCTTGATGTAATTACTGGCTATCTTGGGAGACACCCCAATGCATGCATTTTCTCCTTCCTTCATGACACCTAGTGCAAATCAAAGGATTTCCCCCTGAGGATGTCATGAATGGATATTTTATTTCCTGGGCTTCAAAGAAAACTTAATAAAAGTAATTGCAGTTCAGATATCTGCAGTTTAAGCTACCTTCTGTCATTTGAACTTATCCCTGGGGGGTTTTGATGTGTCAATTTCAGCAAGACAGCATTTTCTCCTGACAGACACTTCCTTACATATTTTATATTGCAGAAAAAAATATATTGAAATCAGAACCAGTTGTCCACGTACCACACCAGGCAGCAGTACTGAACCTCTCTGGACTGGGACACACTGTCATTAATAATGTTTTTCCCAGCCTTGGCCATCCAGCTGTAGGGACCCTAGTCTACTTCTGAACATGGGTTGCCTGCATGGAAGCACAAGACACTTCCTCTGCATCACTAGGCAACCCTTAGTTAACTATCTTTAAAAACTGTTATGAATTTCAGAAGTGTGCTAGCTCTTTAAAACACATTTGTTTGGAGATGGTGTTTTTGGTTATATTGCAGCCACTTTGCCTCTTCCAATGAGCTTATATACGAACATATAGTTGTGCCAGCAGGATAAAGGCAACTGCAGTCTATCATGTCTGCTTGAATTTGCAGACCCCCCAGTATTCTACTGAGGGATCTCCCTCCTCCCCGTTATCCACTCCTCCATCCCCATCAATACCCCTCTTCTCCCCTGCACTCCCCCCAATATGTTTCACCTCTACTCTATCCCAGCCTTTCTTGAAGTTGTCCACAATCTTACGGGAGATAACTTCCTCTGGCAGCTTGTTCCATTTTGCTACCACCCCTCTCTCTTCTAACCTTCATGGAGTACATGTTGAGCTCTTCAAGTTTCTCCTCATATGGCCTGCCTTGTCGTCCCTAGATCATCTTGGTTGCCCTTCTCGGGACCATTTCCAGCAGGTTGATGTGTTTTTTAGGTAAGGGATTCAGTACTGCACATTGTACTCAAGATGTGGCTGAACCAGTGATCTGTACAGTGGCAGAATGGCCTCCGTTGCTCTGCTGGTTATACCCCTGGCTATACAGCCCAGCAACTGATTCACTTTCGCTGCTTCTCTTCTGCAGTGTGCTGAGCGATATAACTCACTCATGATGATCACACCCAAGTCCTTCTCCCCTTTGACTTGATAATTTGCACACCTCCCAGTCAGTATGTGGCCTCCGGGTTCTTTGCCCCAGGTGCATTACCTACACTTTTTGGTGTTGAATTCCAGTTGCCAAATACCTGCTCACCTATCCAGTTTGGCCAGGTCTTTCCTAAGGTCTTGTCTCTCCTCTTTCATGTCCACTCTCCCACAGAGCTTTATGTCATCTGCAAACAGGCATATCTTACCATTTATCTTGTCTGCAGTGCCACTGATGAAGATGTTAAATAACACTGGACTAAGCAGTGAGCCCTGTGGGACCCTGCTAGTGACTGATCTAGCAGCCAAGAACTCTCTCTCACCACTACCCTCTGAATTATGTCTTACAGTCAGTTTCTAACCCACACAGCTAGCTTTGCCCCTACCCCCAGGTCCTCAAGCTTCCAGTGGAAAACAGTCAGAGGCCTTACTGAAATCTATTTACAGAATGTCCATTGCCTGGCCCCTTTCCACTGTCCTGGTTACCCAATCAAAGAAATCAATCAGGTTGGTCTAGCAGGACCGCCCTGACATGAACCCATGTTGCCTCTCATCTTGGAGCCTGTTGTCTTTCAGAAAGTTTACCAATCTTTCTGTCAGTATAGTTTCCATGAGCTTCCCCACTATCGAGGTTTGACTGACTGGCTGACAGTTACCAGGGTCATCCCTTGGCCCACTCTTTTGTAACAGCACCATGTGCACTGCCCTCCATTCCAGGGGTACTTCTCCCATCTCCAGAGAGGTGTTGAACAGGTCTGCTAGGAGATCCACCAGCACTTCAGCACCTTTGGGTATATGCCATCCAGTCCCAGGGACTTGTCTACCTTCAGGGCCTTTAATCCTTTTCTCACCCTGTCCAATTCAGTCTGTCTGTCTGTGACCCCTTCCACCCCATTTCTTCACCTGAGGTACTGGGACATCCTTTTCCTTAGTGAAGACTGAATGGAAGCACTGGTTAAGTCCTTATGCTAGCTGCTTACTACTCTCCATGCACACCCCCTCCCTTTTCAATCTGAATATCAGATTCTTGATATCCTAGTTCTCCCTGATGTACTGGAAGAAGGCCTCCTCCCCCATTTTCACCTCCCTCAGCCAGTTGCAGCTCTCTCTTGGCCTTTGCCAATCTTACTGCCCTGCCCGCTTGCCTTAGTACAGTACTCATCCTTCTGGGTACAATTATACTTCCAGAAGGCTGTCTTCTTACTCTTAACTGCCTGGTCTACATCTCTATCAGACCAGCTGGGCTTCTTGGCTCTTGAATTTTTTCTCTTTATTTTGGCACACTCTTTAGTGACTGCCAACAACCCTTCCTTGATAAGGGCCCATTTCTGCTCTAACTCCATTTCCTTCTTGATCCCAGCAAGATGTTCTTCCAGGATCTCCCCCATCATACTCCAATCTGAACTCCTGAAGTCTAGCATCCTTGTTTTTGTCGCAGTCTTCTCCCTGCGCATGTCCAGGTGAAACCACACAGTATGATGGTAACTTCCTGAAAGTGGTGCTTCCACCTTTAACTCCTTGACATGCTCATCATTAGACAGAACCAGGTCCAGCATTTCCCTCTCCCTAGTAGGCTCCAGGATACATTGTGTCAGGAACCCACTCTAGAATGCATCTAGCAGCACCTGAGTCCTAGTACAGGTAGTAGCAGGGATCTTCCAATCTACCCCAGGTAGACTGAAGTCCCCCATAATCACTGCCTCCCTTCTGCTGGGCATCTCCACAAACTTGGACTCCAGTTCCCTATCTAATTCCTTGTCATACATTACAGTTATGATTTCTTGCTTGTTTACATCCACGTCTCTGGATTGTCTCAGTTTTTAAATAGCACATTTCTGTGTTTAATGGCAACAATAAACAAACTTTTGTCTACTGCGTTTGACATTGCATTGGAGATGCATGCTAAAATTAAACTCAGAAGTGTATATGCAGTTTGAGCAGGTTGTAAGAGCAATCCCCAGTCCAGCCATGGATGTTGCCTTAGACTTTGAAACAGCTTTTGATTTGGTGCAGTGGGGGATATCTCCATGCACTTTTAGAACACCTCATCTTTTGCCCAGGCTTCAGATCCTGGATTACAAGTTTATGTACACAGCCCACTGCCAGTCTGCTCACTGATGCTACCCCACGTGCTCCATGCCAGCTGGATAGGGATGCCTGCCAAAGCTACCCCCTTTCCCCACTTCTGTTTTTCAAAGCCATGAAGCCCATAGCGGCAGCTATCCATGCTTATCCCAACTAGCTGGCATCCAGATTAATGCCATAGATTACCGCACAAAACTGTATGTTATGTCTGCTTAGTCGTGATGATACGTGATGCCCCCAGCAGTATTCTCTTTCTACTTATGCTACTAACGACGTTTGAAACTTTATCTGGCCTGAGGATTAGTAAATCCATGTCTGAAATCTTACCTATGAACACCTACTGCCATGAGCAGCATATTCATCCACTTGGCCGAGCCTGGACCCCACATAATATCCAATACTTAGGGGTCAAAATAATGTCAGACCTGTCAAAACTATGCACAGCTAATCCCCGTCCCCTTATCATCAAACTTCAGGAAGATACAGATGGCGCCACCTGAACCTCTTGATGGCTGGAAAGATTTCAGCCCTCAAAACTGTTACTGCCTCAAAGGTGCTACACCTTCACACACATTCACCCATCACTATGGCTCCAGAATGGTACCAGAAGTTAGATGCTCTTATAGGAAAATGTCTGTGGGAAGGCACTCAGCCACGGTATAGCAGGGCAAAACTAATGGCCCAGTGGACTAAAGGGGGCTAGGGTCTCCCCTACTTTCCTGCCTATTTGTATGCATTCCAAGTAGTCCAAACCTGCCTGCTCCTTCAGCCCCTAACATATCTCTCCCCTGCCTGGAGATCAATAGAAGGGGCCTTACTAGGTAGCAGACCCCTCACTATCCACTTAGGCCATCTGCTGCCTAAAGTACATCAACACTGGCTCACCATAGCAACCTCAGGCAAAGGACGGATCATGGTAGGGAAACTTACCAAATTTTGCTGTGCAATGAAGTCTGGACCCCCTTGTGGAACAACCCCTTTTCATGTATAGACCAATGTCCCTTTCACTGGAAGGGGTGGGCTGACAAGAATATAAATATAATAGGTGACATTTATTCTCTTGACCTCTCACAAGTTGACTCCTTTGAGAATTCACAACTCCATTATGGACTTCCAGGGTCTGATTTTTGGAAATACCTTCAGCTACACACTTTATTAACTCTGGGAAACAAGAAGAGATATACCTGTTCCACTAGGTGCAAGGGCTTCCCAATCCACATAGACTGCCTCCTTCTCACCTCTTGTTATAAGGTTTAAACAGGGTTAATGGGGATAATTTGTAAAGTGATACAGGATGCTGCCCCAGGTCCCACAGACAAGTGTAGGGAGTGAAATGGATTATTATTATTATTACTATTATTGTTTGTGCTTATGCAGTGTATTATAACTGTAGGAATATAACTTCATGTATTTATTACTGTTGCCATTATTAGTTATTGCATACTATTAGTGCTACTGCTTATAAGAAATATTCTGCCCTTTAGTATTTTCTGTAAGTCAAAGGCCTTCTCTGGGTAGACAAGGTGCAAGGGGTTATAGTAGCCATGCTGCCACACAAATACCAGATATTGTTATGAGAACTTGGTGGATTACCAGTTACAACTGTCTTTGGGAAAATACGCAGTGTCTGACTGATGAGGGCTGGTGCTGATGCATGTGAAAATTACCTCACATGCAGGCAAGGCCAAATAACAGTTCTTGGAAGTATTGTAAGGAATGATTTTGGTGTGTCTGTGGAGGTACCATTTATAATCAAGACACAGGACACAAATAGCTGGTAAGCTTCCTTATATTACAGTTTCATACAGATAACATTACGAAGTTTCGGCACAGCATTTGTATGTGAAATATAACTGTCCAGCAAGCGGCTACAGAAGATTAGCAATCTTGTCATAATTAGCTCCTCTTCTGGGAGACACAGGTACAGTTTAGAGGACCTCTTCCCAATGGGTTCCCGGCTCACCCTACTGTTGTCTGGAAGGCATTATTATACCTAACTTTGTGTATAGTTACGTGATGCACGACTAAGGCGTCTTACTTCCAAGACCTGTTCTCCCTTGCATCCCTAGCTGGGGTGTCGCATTATGTCAAAAACACACTCCAGATATTAAGGATGAGCACACACCCCTATGCTGAAACTGAACCATCCCCAACTCAAGCGGCTCAGCTTCAGCAAATCCCGATCTGGACACTTACGTTTCAGCTCATATTTCAGTTTTGGCCCCCCTTTATTTCCATCCCAGCCTATTCTTGCAGGCTTGCCAGTCACTGCCAGACATGTAGCTGGAATTTGAGGCTGAGGGGAGAAGAGAAAGGGCACTCCTGCAGCCTCTCTCATACTCTGGCTTGACATGCACAAACCAGGGTATAAAAGTCAGACAGCGCTGCAGATTGGTGCCTTTCCATGATGTGCAACATTAGAGAGCAGACATGCAGGGACTGATAGAAAGAGCTGCGTCAGATGCAGGGTCCTGTTCTAGTAGCAACAGTGTGGGTTGTGTGATGAGTGCTGGGAAAAGCAGATGAAAACAAGCTTAAAAATGTAAAGAGCAGTTACACATTTTATAAAGGCAAAAGTTAACTTTACAAAACAAAAACATTACATGAAAACAAGCCAAGTCAATAATCGAGGGATGGTGAAAGTAGGGGTTGGGGGGCTCGAAGCAAGGGTATAGACCACATGAGGATGAGGGTGGACTGAAGTTTGGAAGGGATTGGGTTGAGAGGGCTAACTGAGAAAAAAATAATAAAGAACCAAAAGAAGGAATTGGAAAAAAATGAAAAATTAAGAGAGGAGACTGAAACAGAAAGTGAAAGTGGGGACTGGTGCGCTGGGACTTGGAGGAGAGTGACCATGTCCTGGAGAGGGTTATTGAATTACACTACAAGGGGATCAGGACAAAAAAAAGATTGAAAAAAGAAGGAATAAGTAAATACTGTACAGGAAAAGAAGACTGAAATAAAAAATCTAATAAAGGCAGAGAAAGGAAAGAATTAAAGCAAGTTAAAAGAGAAACTGAAATTGGGGTGTGGGGTAGTGTGCTAAAACTTTAATAGGGAGGACTGGGCAACAAAAATATTGTGGGGGTGGCTGTATGTACTTAAAAAAGAAAGGCAAAGTGAGAGAAAAAGAATTACAAGAAAAGAAGACAAAAAGATAAGAAAAGCAGAAGAGAGAGAAGGGAAAGAATTAATTAGGCAATAACACACAACGAAGTGTGGTTTATGCTCTGATAACTGCACACCTAGGAGTGTAGTGAGACATGAGACCATAGGCTGAGAGCCTTACTGCCCCTGGAAGTGCATTTATCGGGGCATAAACCACACCTTGGAGAGTGTTACTGTGCTTATAAAATGGGTATATGTTGAGAAATATGTTTTTTTTAAATAAACAAATATTAAAAGATTTTCTTTATGGAAGCAAAAAAGTCCCTCTGCTCCACCTATTGTCTTATTTATTTTGATTGTTTTCTCTCACATGTGCTTCTTTCTTTCATTGACACCCTGTTTTGACACTCAGTCATTTTCCCAACTTGTGAAATGAAATGAATTATTGTCTGTTTATTTTGACAGTGTTTTCTGTCACACCTGCCTCTCCCTGTCATTCAAAGATATAAAACCAAAACTATGCTCTTTTCCCACCCCCAAAACAAAGCTAGCAACCACCCGCTCTATATCCTTCCAAGTACCAATCAGCCACTGGAACAAGTCTGCTCCTACAAATACCTTGGGGTTACCTTCGACTCAGCCCTCACATTTCACAACCACATCGACGCCCTAACATCCGCCACTAACACACGGCTTGGCATCCTATTCCGTCATAGAACCTGCCTTCCCCCAAATGCTCTCCGGCTAGCTGTTACATCATCCGTTCTGTTCCTTGTAGACTATGGTCTACCAGTATATGGTGCTGCCGACACCACTGCACTCAACAAAATTCACTTAACCCTGAATAAAGCCTGCAGATTGATTACTGGTGCCCCAGGCTCACACACACCTGTCAGCTGTATGTCGGAGGCTAACCTGCTTACCCTGGATGAGCGGCTCCGATACCAAACCTGTCTCCTCACAAAAACCCTACTGGCTCTCCTCTGGGTAACAGCATCCATCCACCAGAGCCCTCCCACTATTGCAACACGGTCTTCCTACAAGACCACTCTAAAGGTCCCCAGATCAAGAACCAGCCGTTGCCAGAGGTCCTTCTGCTATAGAGCCCCAACCTGGTTTAACTCTCTCCTGCCCCCATCACCAATGCCACCACCATCTCCAAGTTCAAAACCACCCTTCAGAACCACATCATCAGCACTCGTAACTGCTCCTGTCTCTGAACATAGCCTCCACCTCTGCTTCTCTTGACAATGCCCCCCGGGCAGCTCTCCACCTAACCATCCCCTCCACCACTTCCCTGTACACCGTGCCTATGTTTAACCTGGCCAGTACCAGCTGTTTCAGTGTTTACCAACTAGATTGCTCACTTGATACCAACTTGTGTAACACCTGTTATCAATTACATGTACCCTGTACCCAATTGTATTTGTCTGACCACAGTGTGACGTGGCGCCTCTGTTAAACGCCTATTGTTTTGCAAATCTATGCTATGTAACCAAAAACACAATGTATGTCTTTATGTGACGAAGTACCTTTGGAAACGAGCCTCTGGCTCAAAGGTTGTAAACTGATTCTTAGAAATAAATAAATAAATAAATAAGAGCAACTGTGGCCGCCAGCAAGACCGAGATTTCCTTGTGGTTTTGACAGCAGCACACTTCCATCTGCAGTTGCAACTTTTATAAAACGGCCAGCAGTCTCATTGCCTACCATTCAAAATGGAGAGTGAGAGACCATTGTCAAGTCAGGTGAGGACTGCAGGTCTGGGACACATGAGTCTATTTACTTTAGCAAGATACACTTTCTGTTTTTTTTTTGTTTGTTTTTTTGTTCCAGTGGTTTGAGAGTGCAGCAGACTGAGAAGCGGTGGTGAAGATGGGTTGGGAGTACTGCATTAAATGCAGTGTTTTGCGGGTTGGGATGGAAAAAAGTATTGTACTGACAGTGTTGTGTGGAGTGCTGGGAGGAAGGCGATGAGAAAGAGCAGCTGTCTGAACCACTTACGATTTCAGTCCCTGCACTCTGAATTTTCACTGTTTGTGCCAGTCAGGGACTTTGTATCAGAAGGGATGAATGTGCCAGGGCACAAGGATATTCTGGGTGAGTGGATCACTGGTGGTGGCTCTTGTTTTTTTGTGTGGTGTATCCAAAATAAAAAGCATAGCTGACAAGGTCTGCCAGCCAATCCAGTTGTTTTACTGTCATTACCCCATTTGTAAGGCAAGTTAAGAAACTTAAATTGTGGTTTACAGAGGTGGGTTGAAAGGGAGGATTGCAAAAAAATGATTATGGGGTGGCAGTGTGTGTTGATTTATAAAGAAACACAAAGTAAGAGGAAAAAAAAGGAAATACAAATAAAGACAAGAAAAGCTAAAGAGAGAGTGAGAGAGAGAGAGAGAGAGAGGGAAAGAATAAAAGCAAGTTAAAGAGCAACTATCTCTTGTACTAAAAAAGCTAAGAAACGCTAGACATATCCTAATTACAGGTATGTTTTAACTTTATTGTTTTATAGTTTGTTTTTTTTCAGTTTCCCTTCTGTTAGTCTCCTAAATATTGTAGATAATGCAGTAATAATTTCAGAGTCTTTCAAAATGCATCTGAGTCTCCCATGCTAACCACACAATTGCTGTTTGTGACATCACTTTCTGTTGTCATAGTGGCCACTATGATGTCATAAACAAAGGGACTGTGAGGTTAACAAGGGAGGTGAACATTTTTCAAATGCCTTCTATACAGACTTTTTAGATGAACTATTAAGATGTGCTGTGAATCTTGGGAAGGAACTTTGTACATTTCCTGTTCCTTTTTGCGTGACAGTGGTGATTTCTTGTTAAGTATGAGTTTAATGTTTCTTTTTTTGGGGGGGAGGGGCTGCTTTTCATGGTTTTGACTCCTCTGCAGTTTATCAAGTAGCTTTGTTTGGCATCACTGTAGTTTGTTAGCACTTGTTATCTGAGAATCTTTTCTTTTAGGTATTATGACCCGGTGCTGTTAAAAAAAATTGTTATTACAAACAACAGAATATCGTCTATTACTTTCCTGTTTCCAAATCAACCTCTTGTTAAAAAAAAAAAATAAATTGTTCTCTATCCTGACCATCCTGCAAAGCTGAAGCCCCTTGGCTAGTGTAACTTATAAAATGGGCATGTAAAAAGAAGCATCATGATTGACCAGAAAGGAAGTGTTAAATAGGTATTACACATAGGGGAAAAAAAGAGCAGGCAAATAAATCAATGCACCCAAATGGAATGTTAAGATGTGTCAGTGGAACGTTCATTTTTTAAACGCCACCATTGTTTTTAGTCTCGGTAAGCAAGGGAGTGAATGTTATGCTGACAATCCCGCTCCAAACCTCGTCTCCGCTAGAAGTCAAAATAGGAGAGCAGCAGCGTGCCAGCGTTTTATCCTGCATAAAGCGTTCTTCTAGTTCGGCGAGACTGAAGCTTGCTGCTGCATGAAACTGGAAATAGACCAGAACGGGGTGCCGTCTCATAGTAAACTGCACTTCCGTCCCAGTACATTTAACTAAAACAACAAAAACAAATCTGCATCCCTTATTCCTTTTTTTTTTTTTAATTGCGAAAGTGGTGCAACCTGTCAGGGAGAACCTGTTACTTCCTCTCCTAACCACACTTGTTCTCTCGATCGGGACGTGGGGTTTGGGGAAGGGGCAACAACAGTACAAATGTTAATGTGTCAGAAGACAATGACGTCATCACCTAGTAGGCAGAAGGACTATTTTATCTCAAATTAACACAATAATTTCAGTTTTTTTTCAGTTCAGTAATATTTTTAAGGTGATAAATATTAAAAAAAAGAGAGAACCATTTTATAAATGCAATAAAACACTCCAGGGTATGTGTGTTGAACAGATATTACCGCACTTCCAGGGGCTGAAGGCACTCGGCAGGGCCTCGTGCCTTACTACACCCCTGGATGTGCGATAATATCTGTTCAACACACACCCTGTAGTGTCTTATTGCTTACATAAGCCTATAGGGCTAGCTACCCAATTTCTTAAATCACCCTGCTGTTAAAAAACTGTTGTTCTTACATAGATACATAGATACATACATAGACAGTGTCGGCAGATAAGGGCCTATGGCCCACCCAGTCTGCCCATTTGAGCTTGTAAGTTCAGTTTGTTTTCCTAGAAGTCTGACCCTGACCATCCTGCAAAACCGAAACCCCTTGGCTAGCATGATATAAGCTGGTGTTTCTTTCTTTCTTTTTTATTTATTTATTTAAATGTTTAATGATGAAGTATACACTGAGCTGATAATAGTTTGTTTCAGATGAGTTCTGGGGAGAGGGAGGGAGGGAGGGAGGGAGGAGATAGCTAACAAAATAATAAGGTAAAATACAAATAGTAATACAAGCAGAATCACAAAATGTTAGGCAAAATAGTAAATGAAGCCAAAGCTAAAGAATTAAAACACTCAATATATATGGAGACTAGAGAAATAGAGAAATAGAGAAAGGAGGAGGGGTCAAAGGCAGTTGCAAGTAGGACAACAAAAATCAGATAGAAGAGACTATAGGGAGGAGGTAGAAAAGGCAGAACAATAGAAAGGGGAAGGGAGGACCAAAGCTTAGGAAAGTGGTAAGAAAAAGCAGATTGACCAACAATAGATTTTCTAGGAGAATTATTAAGAGAATGGAAAGTATTGTTACGAAGAGGGTAGGAGGAAGAAGGATGAGGGGAAAGGGAGAAAAGGGTTTGAGATAAGAGAAGAGTGCCAAACTAAAATGTGGACGAAAAAGAGACACAATGGGAAAGGAGCCTAGCATCAAGACTAGACAAGGGAAGGAAAGAGCTGAGTAAAGAGAGCAGTTTTGAGTATGATAGGGGCAATCTAAAGCAAAGCAGCAATCTAAAGCAAAGCAGCAGAAAGAATGAAAAAGGGAGTCCAGTCAGGCAAGGGAGGTTTTAAGGGTGCTACAGTAGACTAAGTCACCGTAGTCTAAGATTGGAAGGATCGTTTTTAGTACAATTTCTCAGCAGACAAGGAGCAGAATACATGCTTTGTTCCTGTACAGGGCACCAAGCTTAGGATGAAGCCTATGGTGAATTGTTTCAATGTGCACAGAGAAATCAAGATGCTGCTCAAGGCAAACCCTGAGCTACTTAAAGGAGGAGACATCTTCAAGTATAGAACCATCAAGGGTAATAATTAGGGGAGGAGAGGGAAGTTGTGCTAGCCTCTGACAGATACCAAAAGTCACAGAGACAGTTTTTTTTTTGGCATTAAAGGGACACTGTCAACCCCCTTTGGTCTCAAAATGTCCCTAGTTTAAAAAACACATTTTATGGTTGCTAACATTCTGTAAAGGTTGCTGATGTAGCTAGTAGTTTGATTCTGACTCTTTTTTCTCTAAAAAAGTGAAAAACAGACTGCCCACCCTACTGGTGTTACTACACAAACACGTTTATTTATATTCCTTGATCAGCTCCAGCTGCAGCTTTCCTGGACTTGGGAACACCCACAACACAGTCTAGCCCCTCATGATGCAGTGGGTGTTTAGGAGGCTACTACATCATGAGTGACTGCACTGTTTGGGGGTGTTTCTAATGCTCGTGAAGTATGCAGTAAGAACAGATTCATTATTGTAAACAAAACAAGGCTGTTTATAAATATACATTAACATGCATTTCAGTTCTACTAAACAAGGAGACAGACAAAACAAACAGCAACATCAATGAATTTTAGAGAAGGTAAGCAATCATAAAATGTAGGTTTAATTTTAACTAGAAATAATATGATGGAAAACATGTTGACAGTGTCCCTTTAAGAGACAGTTGGTTAACCTTGAACCAATGCTGAATATTGTCAAAACCTAACTGAAGTCTGGAGGTAAGGTCCAGGGGAGAGGAGCCAGAAGCAAAAAGAACTGTGTCATCAGTGTACATATAAATGGATGCAGAGGAACAGATAGAGGGCAGGTCATTTAAGAATATTGAGAAGAGAAGAGTAGGACCCAGGACAGACCCTTGAGGGATGCCTGAGGTAATGGGGAGAGAAGGTGAAATGGATTAACCTATCCAGACAGCTTGAGATCTGCCTTTAAGGTATGCACAAAACCAGCTGACTGAAGATTCAGAAAGGCCAGCAGCTTTAAGTTTGTTCAGTAGGAGGGGGATGCGCCACCGTGTTGAAAGCTTTAGCAAGATCAACAAAAACGTCAGATGTCATCAGTCCTTTATCCATATTGGTAAATATGGAATCAGTGCACCGAAGGAGGGAGGTAGGAGTGGAATCGAATTTCCTAAAACCAGACTGGAAGGGGGTGAAAAAGGAGGAATTCTCAAGAAAGGAGCTAAGCTGAGATAGAACAATGTGCTCTTGTAACTTAGCCAAGATAGGAAGGAGAGAGATAGGATGAAAGTCACCAGGAAAAGTGAGATTGCCACCTTTCTGACCGGGTAACCAACACCCTGTTGTGTTTTATTGCTTACTTGCTGCATAGCTTTACACTGCTCAGGAAGCCATTGTACCACATAGAAGGTGGAATTCCAGTTGGCGACCATGTCCTACTTTAGCTAATGTTGTGGAAGTTGAAAGATTATTGTCCTTTTGAATCTGACGCCAATGCAAAATGACTAAAATGTCCACATATTTTGTATGCAACACTTAATGCATTCTGAACGTTTCTGTCTTCAAGACAAAGCTGAGGGTATGAGCAGTGCAAGGTATATGCACATACTGTGCACTACCCTCCATACTTCACAGTACATATGATGTTAGCCCCATAATCAGATTCCAAAAACCCTGGAGACAGGCCATGAGGAATAAGCCATTCAGTAAACCATTTTCTTAACTTTTGCAAGAGGTTCACTGCAGTGGGATCTTTTGACTCAAAACTAGAAATACACACGTTGTGGCGGGCATGATTGAGACAGAGGAATTGTGAATCATGAAAAGATGACCAGTGACTGTCATGTAGTCTACAGTTTGGCTGCTGGTCCACATATCAGTTGCATAATTAAGTAATAGAACATGACAGGGTGTGCGTTGTGGTGTGTTAGAAAATAGGCAAAGTCTATTCTTGCAACTGATTGGCTGCAACACCAATCTGCCGGTCCGGTATGAGACAACAGAGACTAGGAAATAACCAGTCCCAGTCTTCTTTGCCTCATATCATTCTAAAACTAATGTGCCAGTAGAATATTTAAAAGATTAACACCACCGTGATTTTTTTTCCTCGCTTACCGAGTGAGAGACCCCCCACACCTGACTTCAACTGTCAGAGTAAGAAATTTAGTCTGTCACCGCATAACAGTGTGACAGATTAAAAAACGAAATTACTCAAGCAGCCTTTTTTTTTTCTTTCAAATGCCATACAGTATAAAATGTGTACTAATCTACAGTAGCGGTCATGCAATGCTTTCCATGGCGATCCTGCCTGACAGACCTGATCCTCCCTTTTCTTCGCAACTGTAACCTTTCCCGATACCATCACACCAGCCAGAAACAAAATCCCAAACAAGTGATTAATAAATAATTAACATTAAAACCACACTCAAGTTACACTGTAGAATGGTTTGGCGGTGGCAGTTTTTTTTTTTAACAAAGTAAATGTGAGCCTGCCACTGCGCGGCACGAAACTTGGCATTCCATCTAGCCATAGCTGTTCACAAGCACTGTTAAACACAAGGGTATTTTTTTCTGATCCACCAAGAAATTACCTCTGAAATGTCTGAGAAGTTGCTGTGCTGCTGCCCATTGTAATTTAGTGACCTCTGGAGTTGACTAAGTGGCCGGACTGGATGGGTAAACAGCGGCCTATGAATGGGGGGGCACGCTTGTAACATCCTGTTCCTTCTCAACTTGCAATGGCCTTGCACAATTACTGTATCATTACTGTAAAATTCTATCAGGGACAGGCATGTTAAAATAAAAAAAAAAAAAGTTTTCCATCCTCGCAAACTGTGTTGCATATAAATCAAACTAAGGTTTCTGCACTGTTGCCTGTCATTATTTAGAGACCTCCAGGTTGACTGAGCAGCAGGACTGACAGGCTGAGAACTGGGGCTAAAAAGAGAATGGGAAGGTAGTTTTGGCAGCTGAACCAGAATTGGGCTGCAGAAAGGTCTTTTTCAGGATGAACTTCACTGAGCACTGCCACTGCTTCTGTAATAACTGCTCCTCAATGCACTCTCAGTAGTGCTCATTCCCCTGGCTCACTCACAGCAGTGCCTGCTACAAGCAACAAGCTAATATAAATAAAGAATACTTAATGGTAGTCTTTTCTTGCCTTTTGCAGGGTTGCGCATGCGCAAGTCCTAAATTGCGCCATTCTGCGATATTCAGCAGGAGGCAGTTGCGCCACTGAAAACAGGCTGAGCAACAGCGCAATGCAAATGAATGCATGCTCAACTGGAGGGGGAGGAACCATGCATAAATTGCACAGCCCGATATTCAGCCGGGCTGTGCAGAGATGTGCAGGCAGCAACCCCAACCTGCGCCTGCGAGGACTTTGAGCCAAAAAGGCTTAAGTCGAGGGTCACCCCACAGGTGAGCTGCTGTATTGCAAGGCGCAACACAGCAGCTGCCACCTATTACTGGCTCCAACTCAGTCTATGCCCCCCCCGCAGCCGATCGCGGGCATGATGTACTCCCCCACCAGCCCGATCGCGGGCATCAATGTAGCTCCCCTCCAGTTCACATCCCTGGTGGTCCAGTGGACCAAAATGCCCGATTGCGGGCAGAAAGTAAACTGAACCCCAAACATCTCCCTTGTGCCCGCTCGCGGGCAGAAAGTAAACTGAAACCCCCGCGAACATCTCCCTTGTGCCCGATCGCGGGCAGAAAGTAAACTGAACCCCAGACATCTCGCTTGTGCCCGATCGAGGGCAGAAGTAAACTGAACCCCACCCGAGCATCTCCCTGGTAGTCAGTGGACCGAAATGCCCGATCGCGGGCAGTAAGTAAATTGAACCCCCTCCCCAAAACATCTCCCTGGTGACTAGTGTCCCCCCACCCCACCCACCCACGAAGCCCCACCACCGCTCCCCACACCCATTGGTGCAGAGCAAAACCAATGGACCTCCATCACCGTACATGACAGTCCAGATTTGTGAATGAAATCTGGACTGTCATCCAATATAACTACCGCTCGATATACTCTTCTCTCAATGCGTCTGCTACCAGGCAGTCAGTCGGCGTTCGGCGAGCGGGTGGGATGCTCCGCCCGCCCGGCTGCTGGGGAGCGGGGTGGTGGGGCTTCGTGGTGGGTGGGGGGACACTAACCACCAGGGAGATGTTTTGGGGAGGGGTTCATTGACTACTGCCCGTGATCGGCATTTCGTCCACTGGACCACCAGGAGATGTTCGGGGTGGGGTTCGGTTTACTTTCTGCCCGCCATCGGGCACAAGGAGATGTCTGGGGTTCAGTTTACTTTCTGCCCGCGATCGGGCATTTTGGTCCACTGGACCACCAGGGATGTGAAGGAGGGGGAGTTATTAAACATACTGCCCGCGATCGGGCATTTCGGTCCACTGGACCACCAGGGATATGTACGGGAGGAGGTGGGGGAGCCACATTGCTGCCTGCGATCGGGCTGCAGGGCGTTGGTCCCGATGGCTGCTGCCTGGCAGGGCGCCAGGCGCAAGTCCTCGGGGATCGGTGCACCTACATGCTAATGGCATGCAAATGGGGCCATAATCAGATGCAAATGGCCCCCTTGCGCCTTGCATGAATTATGGCCCCATTTGCATGTCACCTTTTGAATATCGTGATTTTGCGCATGGCGCAATGGTACTTGCGCTGCCACAAGTTGAATGCTCCACTCTGACAACTTGTGGTGGCGCAAGTTCCACTGCACCATGCACAGTGGCTGTGGCTGGGGGGTGATATTCAAAGGAGTTGCTCAATAGCGCAACTCCTTTGAATATTGCCCAGGCCACATCCCAGCGCAGCTATTTTGCGCAGCGCAAGGGCTTGCGCCTCAGAATGGTGCAGTTTGAATATCCAGCCCCAAGAAAACTAAGAAGAAAAGAAAACCTCAAACACAGTAAATGCCTTCTAAGCATCATTCTAATGCAGGTGGAGGAACTATTTTATTACAAAACTAATTTTATCCTAATTTTTCATTAACATTTTTTAATTAAACTTTTTTTTTTTTACAGGGCACATTTTCTAAGCACAATAACACCCTCAAGGGTGGGTGGTATTGTGCCATACTGGACCTTCCAGGGGCTATAAGGCCCTCTGCCTGCGGCATCGGGCCTCATTATGTCCAGTATAGCACAATACCGCCCACCCAGTTGGGTATAATTGCTTACATAATGGCACATTTTGGGTGGGTTGTGAGGCACACGGTATCGCTGAGTGCCTTCAACCACCCAACAGGTGTTGTTATCCCACCACAAAACACACTCTGGAATGTCTTAGTGCATTTATAAAATGGGTCCAAAACTTTTTTTTTGAGGGGGGGAGGTGAAAAAATACATACAAAATAAAATAATACTAAGCATTTTAATGTTTTTTTTTTAAAACATTCATCCACTCCAACAAAGCAGTCCCAGCATTTAGAGGATAGTGGATGGGCAACAGTGAACAACAGCACTGTTGTTCACTTCGAGAGGTTGTCATGACAACCTAGAAAACCTTGACAGCGAAGCTCGAGAGGTTTTTGGTTGGCATGAGAACCTCGAGAAGTGAACCAATGTTGTTGTTCACTGTTGCCCATCCACCGTCTTTTGTAGTGTATGGGCAGCAGTAAAAAAAAACAACTTGTGACTAACTCCAGGGTCGCGCCATGATGTTGGTGACTCCCGCCCCTTCCTGCCCGTGCACACTGCACTCCTTCCCGCTCGATCTTAAATATTTAAAAACACATGTGGTTATCCTGCTGTGTGCCGGCCACTGTTTAGAAAAAATGGCACTTACTGTGAGTTTTAGATGTCCTCCTGTGCCTCCGATGAACTGTGGTGACTGTTTTCTCCCCAAACCTCGACTTGCACATGCGCAAATGTGGGCAGAGCTGTTGTACCATCGATGTGACGTACTCACGATGGTACAACAACATTGTGGCATCACATCGATGGTACAACAACACCACTAGGGAAACCTAGATTTTTAACAAATACTGCGTTTTAACATACACTATATCCCAATATTTGGCATGCCATCTCAGTTTCAGATATAATGCACAGCTAAACACATTTTTTTTTCCAAATTAGCCTTTAAACACTCTATTTTCCCAAATTCATTCCATTTACCTGTTTCCTCACCTTTCCCTTCTTCTTTATACTATTCCCTCCCTTTTCCCCACCTTGTTTCTGTTCTATCTTTTCTAAACTCCACTAGATGGAATGTTTACTATGGATGGAATAAAATAATTCAAATCTCTACTCAGTTCTACTGGCAGAATGCTCACCCCCCTCACTCACACAACAGAAGGCCTCAGATGGAACCAAGTCTTCTGCTGTGTCTGTAGCAGGTTTAACAGCAGAGATTTCCCTGTTAGGAAGGCAAAGACAGAAGGGGGATTTTTCATGATCAGCAAAGAAAAAAAACATAAATGAAAACTAAGTGCTGTGGTACTTCATTTTTAATTGTACAGTATGTATGTGAGTGTGAGAAGAGGATCATGAGGAAAAATAACATTTAACTATTATTATTTTTTTAACTTTAGGCAGTTGTATTATTAGGGTATAGCTGAAGTTTTTAAGAGAGCAGAGGTGGTAGCCATGTTTGTGATGGCAGTCAGGGATGTGTGGTTAGTATTGATTTTATTTATTCAGTGCTGTTGTGCTGAGATAACAGCACAGATAAAGATGGCCCTCAGCCAACCTGATGTGACGATCTTCAAACCCATTTTGTAATTAAGCAATAATGCACGACAGGGTGTGTGTCATGCTGAGATAATGTCATGCCTGGGGTGGTTGGGCATGAAGCCAAAGGCCGAATGTGTTCAACACCCCAGAAGTGATGTTATCCCAGCACGACACACACCTGGAGTGCATTATTGCTATTATACAATGGCTCATTTGTAAATAAAATAAAACAGTTTTAAAAAAAATATTATTAAAATAGTTTTTGGCTTTTGCTTTTGACAGTGGAAGAATATTTAAATGAAAAATAGTTCCTCTTCTGTTTCTGCAGTAGGTGGAGCTGTGTGCTTTTTGAGCTGGTGATGCTTGGTTTGTGTATATTCTCTTACCTGCCCGCCCTTGTTGTCTATCATGCTTTGTCCCTGTATGGACTGAGAACTCTTCCCCCAGCTTTGAGAAGTAGTTTTTTTTTCTTCTTCCCTATTACAGTTGTACCTTATTATGCCAAAGGTAAAGACTTCTCCTCAGGGACTGACGCTGGTCACTAAAGCCCGAGAGTAAGTGGTGCGCATCCTGTTTTTGAAAAGAAGATACACTGGGTTGTGAGGGCAGTGGGTTTTCCACTCCAGTTCAGTTTAAATACAAGGAAAAATGACAGGGAGTTACGCTGTTTTATTGACTCAAATGCTATGAATGTTTGGCAGGCTGAGGTATGGGACAGTGGGTTTGCATGGGAAGGAGAAGCGAAGAAAAAATAAAGTTTGCGGTTTCAGTGGTTTCTCATTTGTAAAGGCAGCCACTGGATTTCTGTGGGGCAGTTACTTTTTAAATGTGAGGAGAGTGAAAATTGGAGGGCTGGTTGAGTGATTTTCTTTTTCTCGCTTTTGGTGTGGTGAAGTGACAGGTTCCAGATGAATGGGTGTAGTGATTTTTTTTCACTCCTGAGGTCATCTTCATGCCTGACCTTCACACAGTGATGTTATACTGAGATAATATCACTGGTGAAGGTGGGCACTGACTAATCAGAACTCTGGATTCTTTCCTTGCCATTGTATAATACAGTGCTCCCTCGCTATAATGAACAAATTTGGAGCCATTGCGGCTGTTCGATATAGCATATCATTCGTTACAGCAAGGATCATTAATTTTCCCACCTAAACAAAATGAAACACACTATGGATGGCAGTGCACTTTAAATAAGATGAAATAAGATAAAAGTTAAGTTTATTTTATTCATTCTTATTTAACAGTAGAACAAAAACATTAAAGAAAAAAATATAAACTGTCATGTGGTCACAACACAGTCCACTAATTTCATTTCCAAATGTCTGTAATTTTGGTATGTACCAGTGCTCTCCTACTGAGATAGCGGGTATATGAGAGCAACTGGCATAGCTGCAGTACCTCCAGTGAGTCTACCTCCTCCTGACACTCCATCCATGACAAACATGTTTGCAGTCCTTTTATTGCTTCAGTTGCACTTGGTGTATCTTCTTCATCTGCCCCCCCTCCTTCTTCCTCACTTTCACTGTCATCCAGAGCGCGATTCGAGGCCACAGCTACAATCTTGTCATCACTGAGCTGCTCAGTTGCTGCTAGCATGTCATCGCTAAGCAACCAGTCCTTGAACAGCTCTCCTGCTTCTTCAGGACACTCAAAAATGTTAAGATCTGTTGCTCATTTAGCAATCTCGTCAGTGTCATCGACTTCTTTATCGCCTTCAGTGGCAGTGTCTGGGTTCTTCAGAGCCGGACCCAGAGTCGCATCCCAACAGTGTCTGATTGTGGCCACTGAAACACAAGCCCATGCTTCACCAGACAGGTAAACAACATCTTTTAGTGTAAGTGCTTTGAGAAAGGCAGTAACAGAATCTGATTGGGCAGGAAGATTGCCGAGAAGGTGTTTTCTGTAATGTTTTTTGAATATGGCGATAATGCCACTATCTAATGGCTGGATACAGGACGTTGTATTTTTAAGCAAAAAATGTTTTTTATTCTCCCGTCCTGTGACTTCAGTGCAGTTTCGGGGGACAGCAGGAACTGGTCCATCAGAAGTAGGGCTTTCTGTGGGAGATGAAGAGCTCTGAGGTATGCTCTCACAGAAGGAACAAAGAATTTGTCAAACCAGTTCTGAAATAACTCAGATGTCATCCAGGCATTTCTAGAGTTACCATATTCAACAAGTAGGTAGAGCATGTTCAGATGCTGGAAACACCATGGTGATCTGAACTTGCCAATGCAAAAAGGTTTCATTGTGTGTGAGCCAGTGGCTTTACTGCATAACAAGTAGGTGACCCTATCTTTTGAAACTTTAAACCCTTTAGATGCATTTCCTTTTGTTATAGTTGTTAATGTGACATCTGGTAAACACCTCCAAAATTGTCTCATCACAATTATAGATCTGTTCATTTGTGTAACCTCCATATTCAATTATTTTTTTTTAAGTTTTGGTAAAAACTCTGCTGCTGCAACATCATCACTGGATCGTTGCTTGCCAGTGACACACATGTCAGCATTGAAAATGCTAAAGCCAGCTCATAGAGGACTTGAAGGTGTTCTCGTCACCATACAGCCTAGCGGCAAATTGATTGGCCTTTTTATGGACCAAAGAGCCAGAAGCAGGGACCCCGTCCAGCCACTGTTGGCTGAACCATATCTGGGTCACCTTATCAATGTCTGCCTCATCTGCTTTCCACAGCTTCTTTTGGCAGAGACCTTCTGAATCCATACACTCAAGAAACAAACTCTTTGAGGGACTCCTCTTACTTTCTCCAAATGCAAATGGTGGACTTGGAGTAGCCATTTTTGGCTGACATTTTTTTAAGCTCTCTCCACCATTAAGCCTGTCAAGAATCTCTAGCTTCCTCTGCATGGAATAACCTGATCTCATCATTCTGCAAACACTGTTGTGAATGGTCATGGCATGATGAACTGTAAGTGGCTTTTTATCAGTTTGTCTAATGACATATCCTGCCAGTACTGATTTAATTAATTACCATCATTTAACTACTTACAAGCTGTGTTGTAGGCAGTTAACTGGTGACATTTTTAATTTGACTCATTTCTGTACTTAGCGGCCAGCTTAATCTGCGTTCTGTGTCAGGGAGCCAAACTGTCCATTCACTATTGTGACGCTTGGCCAACTGGTTATGATTGTTCTATGATATTTGTAATATAAAAATGTAGTGTGTGATTGTCTCCACAAGGCACCTGTGTCATGGGTGACCCCGTTTCAGTGAAGCAGGAACCATTTAATTAACTGACTTACTTTCAGAGTGGCATTTTATTAACTTTTTATGATATGCCTAGTCTCTTTGAAGTGGAAATGAAATGGGACTTTATGAGTCTGCCAGAGGATGGAGATCATAAACCTTTATGACATTTTAGAAGAAAAAACATTGTTATATCACTATGGTGTTAAAAGTCATAAAATCCTTTGATGTGCCCTGGGAAGAAGAACTGCCAAGATCAAAGAGGGGATGTTAATTAAGGAGTCCTATTGGGAAATTGTTTTTTTGCTGAAGTCACAGTATTTAAAATATCTCCTGACAGGAAGATCATTGTTTGTATAATTTTTATATTCCAAAAGGAGGAGCTAGATGGCATCATAGAAGGGGTGAAAACACAGAGTTTCTTAAACTGTATTCTGTGTTTCAACTATGTGATATTTATTTTGGGCTCTTAAGAAACAAGATCTCTAACTTAGGCACTTAGAGGTAATACATTAGCTAGAAAAAGTCTAACTGTATGTTGGTAGGAGTTTGTTTGTAGTTTTCTTTTCTTTTCTTTTAAGTGATTGTATGCTTTGTGATATATTGTTCTGTATTTACATTTGACATATTTTTATCCATTTTTAAGTAAACCTTTTATTCCAAAGACTGCCTGGGTGTGTCTTCGAAGTTCTTTTTGCATGTGATGTATAGAGGGTTAAGACTGACAAAAACTGTTCAGAGCTTGATGATGTTACCAAACTGGAAAAGGGAAGACTATACCTAAGGTCTTTCATAGAGTTTTAAGGGTTCATTTTGGATACCTGGTTAGGTGCCCTTAGGTTAAAGATATCTGGCATCCCACCCCGAAGAGCAGATTATCTGAGCCTGTACATTTGGGTACGCTAGCGTATGGTTCACAGTCTGAATCTCCACAGAACTTGAGACTAAAGGTGATTCTGACCCACAAGCAGACAGGATGGTTACCCTGTTCTGTTACCTGTTCACAGTACTGCACTTGGAGTTTGGCAGTGTGGTAGCAGAGGGCCTGATCTGCTCAATCAATCAATCAATCAATCACAATCTTTATTTATCCAGGCGGGCACCATTCAGAAAAGCTCATTTGCAAGGTGAACCTGGTCATGAATACATCAAAGTACAGTACAGAAGCAGGTATACAAAAAGCAGTAATATACAAGGAAGAAAAGGTATATACAGTGTATACAGTACAGTACAGTAAGTTGAAATAAATAAAAAAAAGCCTTATTTTACAATTGAAGAAGTCAGCAGATGTACAATCAATCATAGGCATGCAAGGGTTATAAGCAGAGATCTTCTGAGTGAGGCAGCCGGCAACTGCACATATAGGGGAAAGAGGCCGTGTATGGGATGGCAGGTTAGAGAGGTAAAGAAGAGGAGGGATATATTACCGATGACTGGGGGAAAAATTGAACTAAAACCATAGAAAGTGATGATGGCTGTCGTGTACTTGTTTATTATGATAATGACGGAAGAGGGGTAGATAATTGGGACACTACTATGGATGGGGTGGGACTTTAGTCAGGCTGGAGTGGACAGGGAAGGGTGGGTGCAGCAGGAAGAGTTAATAGGAAAGAGGGAGAGCCAGGGGTAGAAACATGGTGAGCGTCAGGATGGAAAGGGGGAGTTGCGGAATTAGTGGGCTAGCTGTGAGAAAAACATTTGCAAGGTGGTTTCATGTAGCGATCATAGAGCTCCTTGAAGATATTCAGGCTAACAGGGCAGCTCAGCTTCAAGTTCCTTTGTAAACCATTCCACAATGTAGGTAAAGAGAAGCTTAGAGCAGCTGAGTGCATATGTGACAGATTGGTTGGCAGCGGTGCAGATACATTTGGTAACACAAGCTTTAACTGTTCAGCATGTCAATTTAATACTGTACAACTCACTTGCAAAAAAAAAAGGCAGTGATTTATTTTTAAAAAGGAAACAGAACTATATAATTTTGCTTACAGTTAAGTTCAGACCAGTTTTATTTTTTTTTCTGAAGTGCAAATTAGAGTAGCCATAGTTAGGGAAGAAGATGGTGTCAAACTACAGCAGGCACACTGTAGACTTCTTGAGACAGTTGTGCCAGGACAGAGAAGTCCTGTATGAGGGGAAAGCCACCAAGCAGTACCTCATGGATGCCCTGATGACAGCAGATGCCCAGAGCATTGAGTCACTGACTGTGACCATAAGGGACCAAACCTTGAGTGTGGAGGGGCTAGCAGCCAGTGCAGTGTCCAGATCTGGTGAGGATGACTGCAGGGCCAGTGCCAGCAAAGGGCCACAGCAGCAGAGGAAGGTCACCAGCATTCTGGAGCCAGAATCACTCAGGCTGCAGATTGAGTTGTGCAAAATGGAGCTGGAGTTCCAGGAAAAGAAGGAGCAAGAACAGCGAGAGGCTGACCATGAAGAGCGTGAGTGCCAGCGAGCTGCAGAAAAGAAGATGGAGTGTGAACAGTGAGAGGCTGACCGGGAACAGCGGAAGCTGACCATGAAGAGCATGAGCACCAGCCAGCTGCAGAGGAGAAGAGGGAGCGAGAACAGCGAGAAGCTGAACATGAGGAGTGTGAGCGCCAGAGGCGAAATGAACTGGAGAAGTTACGACTCCAACCACCAGCACCTGAACAGGAACAGTAAGTGGCTTGGGTTTAACTGGAACTACAGGACTGGGTTACAAACTGAATTCCAAATTGATAGCTGAATTTAAAGAGGGGGAGGGTATGGATGCCTTTTTAAATTCCTTTTGTATTCAGGCTAAAATTCCTAGAGGGTCCTGGAGCTTCCAGCTATCCCCGCTACTTACTGGGAAAGCTCAGGATGCATTGAGTCAAATGGACAATGAGGACAGTGATGATTACAGCAAACTTAAAGCTGCACTTTTAAAAAAGTTTGATTTAGCTGCTGAAGCATACAGAGCTAAATTCAGTAAGCGCAGGAGAAACCCTGATATGAGCTATGAGGAGCTAGCCATGAAACAACATCAATTTTTAAAACATTGGTGGGAAGAAATTGAAGCAAACCCTGTAGATAAAATTGAAAATGCTATTTTGTTAGAACAGTTTTTTTGGGCATCCCCAGCAGTGCTGAAAACCTGGCTGGAGGATCGAGATCCCAAAACAGTGCAAGAGGCTGCTGAACTCTTGGACCGCTATGCCAAGAGCAGACCTGCTCTGAGAGCGAATGGGATGGGCAGGGCAGCACAGAAAGGGAAAGGCGCACCTTCAGGGCAGCTAAAACCCTCATAGCCTCCACTGAAACCAGTTAGCCCCAGGTTTCAGAGAAGAGATTTCTCTGAGAAAAGAAATTAATGTTGGGTTTGTAAAGAAACTGGGCATATTGCCAGACAGTGTCCCAAAAGGTTGAGCAATACGCAGAATGGTGCTAGGAAAGAAGTAAGTTGTTTATGTGTCCCTGGAAGCATGCCTGTGAACATGAGGGAACACATGCACCCAGTCATGGTGAATGTTGTACAGACACAAGGGTTAAGGGACACAGGAGCATCCTTAACATTGGTAAAAGGGGATCTGATAGAGCCCGGTCAGCTTATACCCAATGAGTTTGTAACTGTGCAAGGGTTCACTGGTGAGGAGACCACATTGCTATTCACTAGTGTTCTCCTAGACTGGGGTGAAACTGGGGAACTGTGCAACAGGTGGCTGTAGCCAAAACTTTAGCAGTGGATGTCATCTTTGGCAACAATCTCAAACAGGAGATGGTGTGTGCAGTTACCCATAGCCAAGCGGGAATGGGAAATTGTAGTTCCCTGGACCCCACAGAAGCCAGTGTGGAAATCCCTGGGAGGCTAATTCCCCAGCCTGTGTCTCCTGATCTGGAGACTAATGAAAAGGGGGTAGAAATTTCCCCAGTAGCAGTTAACCACACAGCTATGGAGGGTTACTCCAAAGAAGGAGGGGTGACCCATTGTCAGAGGGTTAGGGGTGACAGTGATCCTGAGTGCCCTGATGTTAGTGTTAGGGACCCTAGTTTAGAGACTGAAGGGGACCTGTTCCATACCTTGGGAATGTATAAGGAGTTTGCAGCAGCTCAGAAAAGTGACCCTAGTCTAGAGAAGCTGAGGGCTTGGGCAGACTCTGGCGGAGCACAGGGAGGTGATGGTAAACATAAGGTTTATTGGGAAAATGGACTAATGTATACTCAGGCTGTACAGACAGAGGGAGGGGTGATAAGCAGGCAGCTAGTTGTTCCCCAAGGGTATCGTGAGCAGTTGCTCAAGACTGCACATGATATTCCCATGTCTGGTCATCTGGGAATTGAGTGCACTACACAGCAGTTGGCCCAGAATTTCTATTGGCCCAACTTCACCTAACAGGTGAAGGAGTATTGCAGGTCTTGTCACCGGTGCCAAGAAATAGGGAAGGCAAATAAGAAAACCCAAGCCACCCTAATTCCATTGCCCATAATGGAGGAGCCATTCCAGAGGGTGGGAATGGATATTGTGGGGCCTTTGAATACCCCCAGGTCCTCCAGGAAGAGGTTCATCCTGACTGTGGTGGATTATGCCACCCGGTATCCAGAGGCAGTTGCCCCATCCTCACTGAGGACAGACAAAGTGGCAGATGCCTTACTTGGGATTTTCTCCCGTGTTGGGTTTCCGCAGGAGGTTATCACTGATCGAGGGGTTTTCTTCATGTTGGACCTGATGAAATGTTTGTGGGAGAAGTGTGGGGTGGTGGAGAGATGCACAGCACCTTATCACCCAGATTTAATGGTACCCTGAAGTCAATGCTCCAAACGTTTGCTGAACAACATGGGAGGGACTGGGAAAAATACCTTTCCCACCTGTTGTTTGCATATAGGGAGGTGCCCCAAGAGTCGACAGGATTTCCCTCCTTCGAACTCTTACATGAATGCCGGGTATATGGGCCCCTAGACTTGATCCGGTAGGACTGGGAAGGCAAGCACACCACCCAGGGAACTCCCCTAGTGGATTACGTCCTTAGGTTTAGGGAAAGGCTGAAGGAGCTTATGGGGACAGCCCAGAGCAACCTGGCAGCTGCCCAACAGAAACAAAAAGTGTGGTACGATCACAGGGCCAGAGCTCGCTTGTACACGGTGGGTCAGGAAGTTATGGTCCTTATTCCGGTCCAGAAAGACAAGCTGCAGGCTGAGTGGGCAGGACCGTACAAAGTAGTTAGGAAGATAAATGATGTAAGCTATATCATAGAGTTACTTGACAGAAGACAGACAGAAAGAATGTACCATGTCAACATGATGAAGCCATATGCTAATAGGGCTGACATGGTGTTCGCAGTATGTAGTCCTAGGGAGGGGACGGACAAAGGTGACCCCCATCTGGACTTGCTGGAATAAAAAGTGGGAGTCCTCTGTGGAGGTAGTAAAATTGTCTCCCCAGCTGGCCCCAGACAAGATCTAGGAAGTAGGGGAGGTTTTAACAGACTTTGCCTCCCTGTTTAGCGCCAAATCTGGACTAACCCCTTAGCGACGCACAACATGGAGACCGGGACACATACGCCCATATGGCGGACAGCATATTGGGTGTCAGAGGCTGTGTACAGAAGGACATTAGGAGGAAGGTGGAGGAAATGCTGGATTTAGGGATAATCCAGAGATCCCACAGCCCCTGAGCCTCACCCGTAGTCCTTGTGCCTAACCAGATGGCTCTACTCATTTTTGTGTGGACTATCATGGACTGAATGCAGTCACAAAATCAGATGCCCACCCGATGACTCAGACGGATGAACTCCTGGACAAGTTTGGAGGGACGACATACCTTATAACTACTGATCTGACAAAGGGGTATTGGAAGGTTGAGTTAACAGACAGAGCTAGGGAGAGGTTGGCCTTCCTCACTCCGATAGGCTTATTTGAATTTAAAGAAGAATGCCCCGGCCACTTTCCAAAGGTTGGTGAACCAGGTGTTAAATGGTGCTGAGGAGTACTCAGTGGTGTACCTAGATGACATTGCCATCTTTAGTGCCAGCTGGGAGGAATGCCTGTCCCACCTTAGGGAAGTGCTGGGCAGGATATAGAGGGCTGGGCTCACTGTCAAAGCTGAGAAGTGCCAGGTAGCCATGGCTAAAGTGGCATACCTCAAGCATCTTATAGGCTGGGGACATCTCTGTCCTAACCAAGTAAAAATAGAGGTGATCAAGGCATGGCCCAGACCAGAAATGCAGAAGCAGGTCAGGAGTTTTATAGAGACAGCAGGGTACAATAGGACATTTGTACCCAATTACAGTGCCCTGGCTGCTCCCCTATCTGACCTGGTAATGAAAAGGATGCCTAAGAAAATTACCTGGGAACCAACCTGTGAAAAAGCCTTTACCAGACTGAAAGAGGCACTGGCAGACTCTTAATAGTCCAGACAGACGCGTCAGACTTAGGTATTGGGACAGTACTGAGTCAGACATCCAAACAAGGGAAAGATCACCCTGTAGTATACCTGTGTAAAAAGTTACTTCCCGGGGAGCAGACTTACTCTATGGTGGAAAAAGAGTGTCTTGCCGTAGTATGGGCCCTAAAGAAGTTGGAGCCATATTTATATGGGCAGCATTTTGTGGTACAAATGGACCACAACCCCCTGTTTGGTTGACTCAGATGGGAAAAACTAATGGTAGACTGTTAAGATGGAGTCTTGCCTTGCAAGGGTATGACATGACAATCTTACATAGGGCTGGAGTGACTAATCAGAACAGCGATGGCCTGTCACATATATATGAAGAGTGAACTGACTTGGGAAGCTCATCCTATTCAGTGGATAGAGCCCCCAAATTCAGTTTAGGTGGGGAGGATTGTGACGCTTGGTCAGCCGGTTATGATTGTTCTATGATATTTGTAATATAAAAATGTAGTGTGTGATTGTCTCCATAAGGCAGCTGTGCCATGGGTCCCCCCCCCCAGGTTTCAGTGAAGCAGGAACCATTTAATTAACTGACTTACTTCAGAGTGGCATTTTATTACCTTTTTATGATATGCCTAGGCTCTTTGAAGTGGAAATGAAATGGGACTTCATGAGTCTTTCAGAGGATGGAGATCGTAAACTTTTATGACGTCTTAGAGGAAAAAACATTGTTATATCACTATGGTGCTAAAAGACATAAAATCCTTTGATGTGCCCTGGGAAGAGGAACTGCAGAGATCAAAGAGGGGATGTTAATTAAGGAGTTATATTGGGAAATTGTTTTTTGTTGAAGTCACAGTGTTTAAAATATCTCCTGACAGGAAGAGCATTGTTTGTATAATTTTTATATTCTAAAAGGAGGAGCTAGATGGCATCATAGAAGGGGTGGAAACACAAAGTTTGTTAAACTGTATTCTGTGTTTCAACTGTGTGACATTACTTTTTGGGCTCTTAAGAAACAAGATCTCAAACTTAGGCACTTAGAGGTAATACATTAGATAGAAAAAGTCTAACTGTATGTTGGTAGGAGTTTGTCTGTAGTTTCTTTTCTTTTCTTTTAAGTGATTATATGCTTTATGATATATTGTTCTGTATTTACATTTGACACATTTTTATCCATTTTTAAGTAAACCTTTTATTCCAAAGACTACCTGGGTGTGTCTTCGAAGTTCTTTTTGCATGTGACGTATAGGGGGTTAAGACTGACAAAAACTGTTCAGAGCTTGATGGTGTTACCAAACTGGGAAAAGGTAAGACTATACCTAAGGTCTTTTATAGAGTTTGAAGGGTTCATTTTGGATACCTGGTTAGATGCCCTTAGGTGAAAGATATCTGGCATCCCCTGAAGAGCAGATTATCTAAGCTGTACATTTAGATCGCTAGCATAAGGTTCACAGTTTGAATCCCCTCAGAACTTGAGACTAAAGGTGATTCGGACCCACAAGCAGACAGGAGGGTTACCCTGTTCTGTTACCTGTTCACAATACTGTGCTTGGAGGTTGGCAGTGTGGGAGCAGAGGGCCTGATCTGCTGAATGCGTTTGTGACAGCTACTTCTGTAAATTCACTATAACAAGGTTCGTTATAGCGAGGGAGCACTGTATGTATTTGTGGCCCTGCTGTGTGAGCTTCAAGGCCTGTGTCACTTTTTCATGCAGTTTATAATGGACATTTGCTACTGCTACAGTGGCAAAATATTTTCTGGATGGTATTTGATATTGTGGAACTGCAATCTGCATTACTTTTTAAATTCAACAGATTCAAAAAAAGAGAGGGGATGCAGGTCAAAAGCTATAATTTCTGCTATTGCCTTATTTTATTTCTGGGCACCTGAATAGGTGTAATCATATTTACATGCCCTTTGAAATGACTCTTGTGTAGTTAACTGTTTTGGTTTATAATGTATTGTGAGAGAACTGGAGAGTAGTTAATCAAAGGGAACTGTCTGATACAAAGGTGCCAGATGATGACGCTGATGTGGAAGATCATATTGTTTGCTTTTTTGGTTAAGTGGAGTTGAAAACTATCTGGCTGTGCCACCACAGTTTGATAACAAAGAAATACCTTCTAGTTCACTGTCACCTGCCTCATCTCGTGTCTCATCAGACACCAACGCCCAATTTTGTCTGTTGCATGCGATCGGATGTGTTCTCCTTAAGTGTCTTATTAAAGTGGGTGTTTCAAGGTGATTTTCCTGCCTCCCTCTGCTGACATCAGTTTCACAGAGTGTGCATACTGCACAACAAGCATTTCGAGAGTCAATCCATACCCATGAAGTGGCTTTCTTAGTTTTACCTCCTACTAGTACCTGTTGGCTAGCAAAACAGTAGTGCTTTCATTCATTATGTCATTATCATCATAGACATTGTCTTCCTCATGTAAACTAATGTCAGTGGGGGGGGTCAGTACTATCGTAGTTTTTGCTGCCATTGCCACTTTCATTTGTGTTGGTCTCCCCTGATGGCCCATCTTCAGGGTTTTTCATAGAACTTGATAGAACTTTTGTCCCACACCACATCAGTATCTGAAGCAAAATCAGATGGGGGGGGTCAAGATGATGAATACTAGACAGGGGCTTGAGAAGGAACGCTGTGCCAAAACCTACCCCTCAGATTCTTGCTAAAATGCTCATTGATCACAGCAGGACAAAGCAATCAGATGACTCACCAAAATCAACTGAATCTGAGATGCCTGCAAAAACAAATCAGTCCAGGAGATCCATTCGTAATTCCTTTGAGCAACTGAAAAAATTCAGACCATCAGAGCAGAGGATGCTGATACTTAGGCAGTAGGGAGAAAAAATCCCTCACAGTGGTGGCCAGACAGAAAGTGACATATATAAACACTGCATTGAACTTGGAAGAAAACCCACAGTTGAAAGCTGATTCAGAAAACAATGGTGCTTTCAAAGGGCAAAGATGTGAACCAAATCAAAAACTTTCAGCCAGATCATTCAGCTCAAATAGCGCAAATGGCAGGAAAAGACGGCTCATCTTTTATTGGTCCAGAACTAACAGTGGTACCTACACAGGACTGACAGTCAAAAAAGATATTCCCCAGGCAGACAAGATTAGGTGAAACCCTTTCCAAAACCATGCCACAAACTACCAGTAAAGGACACAGTAATGAATAGCAGGAAACAAAGCACACAGGGAAAGATTTACAACTGCAGTAATCCACAAAGAAAAAAGCCTGGTTGCTTAAAAAAACAAACAGGAAAAGATGAATAATATTGGTGCAACTGATATAAATATTAGCAAAGAAAATGTGTCTGAACTAAATCCTGCAGAACAAACAGATCTTGTTAAGAATGTAGGAGATGAACAAAGCATGTCAAAAGAAGATGGGAAGGCAAAAACACAAGATGAAACAGAGGACAATGCTAATAAAGAAAGATTAAATAATATTCTGACTACTATCCTGACAGAAATGAGGGCTGGATTTGAAGGTGTGGACAAAGAAATAAAACAATCTGATTTATCGGAAAACAAGGGAGGACATTAAAATTATAAATGGGAGAATGAACATGTATGAACAAAGACTGTCAACAGTTGAGGATTACATTCCTAAAATAGAAAAACAGGTAACACAGGACTCTAAAAACTCAAGGGAAAACTAGGAGCTGTGCAATGGAGAGGGTGGGGAAATAATTTAATGTTCCTAGGAGTACCAGAGGGGGTAGGACACAAGATTGTGTTCAGTATATGTCAAAGTGACTGAAAAACTGTTTAGAAACTACCCACATTAAATAATTGCCATTGACAGAGCACACAAATTCCCTGCTCAAAGAAGTACCCTTTTTCAATATCCAAGAGTCATATTTGTCATATTTTTAAATATCAATGCCGAGAAATGGTGTTTAAAGAACTTAAGAAGTCACCATTACAGATCCTGAATAAGTAGATTCTTGTATTTCTGGATATGGGGCCAGACATTCACAAAAAAAAAATATAATCCTATAAAAGCGTTTTTGTAAAAGAATAAAATTCCTATCATACATCTGGCACCAAATACTTTGAAAATTATTTATGGGGGCAGAAATAGTCTTTTTGATCCAGTATTAGAAGCCAAAGAATTTGTGATAAAAGTGATTAGACTGAGATTCCAAAAAGTAAGTGATTAAGGAAATACTAGTAAGTACACTGGACCAAAATCAGCAAATTCACTAAAATACCACCAACAGCTTAATCTGGTTCAAATTCAGTTGCTCACCATCTGTATCCCCCCTCCCCCCGGTCGCCCCTGAAAAAGGGACTTCTAGGCCCAGTGGGCTTACCGGGTCAACAAAATTCAACAAACAACAAACAAAAGGGGAACAATCATCAAAAGAAATCCACAGAAAGAGATGCAAGAGAACCAAAACGAAGAAGGAGAGAAGAGCAATGAAAGTTTAGAGGAAAATGGAAAAGAACATACTTCTTCTTGTACGTCACTTGTTGTATTGTCCTGGATTAATTAACTATTTAATTTAAGGGATAGCAGAAATATACAGAATAATAGGAAGAAGGTATCAGCACATAACAATCAACACACATCAGTATTAGTCAATATATAGCTGAGCTATACAAAACAGGTAAAATTAGGAAAAGATATGCATGTGTGTGAGCGAGTAATATATGTGCATAAGTAAGTGAATATGTATGCATGCATGTATATGTGAATGCATGTGTCTGCATATATAATTGCAAAAAAGTACATGAATGCAGACACTGGGGTTGAAGAACACAAAGCACACAAAGTAGAGAAATGAAAAACATGAGGGTTTTGGGTCTCTGGAGGAGAGGGGTGAACGAACAGGCACCGGGAGTGGACACCTTGGTGCTGGAGTATATTCTTAATAATTAAACTGGCACCCAGGATTGAGCACCCTGGTGTCAACTTAAGATAAAGCCACTCATATGGCTAGTGGCAGACACCCTGCTTACAAAAACAAAATGCAGACACACACACACAAGCAGCATGCTCAGCAGGGGCAGGGCTATGCACTGACATGTATGTATGATAAACAGTAAAGCCATGTTGTATAGATAATGCAATAATCAGAGCAGTGCAAGATGAGTTTGTAGAGTTGGGGAGGGGCCTTAGACAAGTAATGCATACGGCAACCTTCTTGGAGGTGCTGCCTGTCTATGGCAAGGGAGATGCTAGGGTACTCCTCACCAGGGAATTAAATGAATAATTGAAGACTGATGTGGAGCTCAGGATTTTGGCTTCATTGGGGACTGGGGAGCCACCTGAAGGGATGTAGACCTATACTGGCATGATGGTCTGCATCTGTCCGGGGGCAGGATCCTAGGTGAGAGGTTTAAGTGCTTCATTGGCAAACACTTAAACTAGCCAAGAGGGGAGGCACTGAAAAGGAGCAGGGAAATCCCAGCCTCCCTCCACAAAACACAGTAATTAGTGAGGTAAACACCAAGGTAGAGAAGTCATTAGGGAGCAGGACAGAGGTAAATGTAAAAAAAGGCAAAGGCAGTAAGGACAGGGATGGGGCTAAAAGGGGTAAGGCCATCAAAAAGTGGAGGGTGATGAGTACCAATGCCCATACACTGTGTAACAAGCTCCCTGAACTAGTGGCCTTGATGGAAGAGGGTTGCCTGGATATTGTGGCAGTCACAGAAACATGGTACACAGAGAACCATGACTGGGATGTCACCATACCAGGATACACAATCTACAGGAGGGACAGGGAAGGTAAACGAGGAGGAGGAGTAGCTCTCTATGTAAAGGAAGGGATCAAAGCAACATAACTAAAGAGTAAACAGGGAGCAGATGAGTCACTCTGGGTCACCCTGGAGACAGGAAATGGCACCACAATCTGCATGGGGTTGTATACAGACCCCCATCTCAGGAGGAAGGAATGGACACGGGAAAGATAAAAGGCATCCTTAGGATGGCAGAAAAAGGGGAGATATTGTTGATGGGGGACCAGAATATGCCAGATGTTAACTGGAGCACTTTTGCTGTAGGCACATCTGAGAGCATAGTCATTCTTGGTGCCCTACAAGGTGCATGCCTCAGACAGCTAGTGTTGGAACGCACTCAGGAGGGAGCAATCTTAGACCTGGTACTCTCAAATGGGGACGGAGAAAGAATGTCAGATTTAGAAGTGGGTAGCCATCTAGGAACAAGCGAAAACCAAACAGTGTGATTTACCATAAACACAGCCATACAATCAAGCCATACAAAAGCAAGAGTGTTGGACGTTAGGAGGGCTGACTTTGGGAAAATGAGAGAATGCCTCAAAAAAGTACTAGCAAACAGGCAAGAAGGAGGGGTGGAGGAACAATGGGGAGTAATCAAAACAGCCATCACAGAGGCAACAAGCCTTTGTGTAAAGAAAATCAACAAAACACAATGAAGGAAAAAAACACTATGGTTCTCAAAAGAAATGGCAGGGAAGGTTAAGAAGAAAAGGATAGCATTCAGAAAATGTAAGGAAACACAGAAGGAGCAGGACAGAGAACTTTATCGGTTAAAGCAGAAATAGTCAGGGAAGGCAATCAGAATAGCAAAGGCCCAAACTGAGGAAAGGATAGCCAATTCTGTTAAGAAGGGGGATAAGACCTTTTATAGGTACATAAGGGAGCAAAGAAAGACCAAGGAAGGGATACTGAGGCTTAATAAAGGGAAGGGAATGTGGGCAGAGGGTGACAGTGAAAAAGCAGGGATACTGAATGAATATTTCTGCTCAGTATTCATAAAGGAAGAGGAGGGAGCCTAAACCAAACAAGAGAAACACTCTGAAGATGGGGGTCGATACCAGTCCATTTACAGAAGAAAGGGTTTTGAAGAGAACTAATAAAATTGAAGGTGGACAAAGCAATGGGGCTGATGGGGTTCACCAAGAATTCTAAAAGAACTAAGGGTAGAACTAGTGACACAGCTGACTACCCTCTTTAGCAAATCATGGGAGAATGGGGTGGTACCTGAGGACTGGAGGAGGGTGGATGCGATTCCTCTTCACAAAAGTGGGAGCAGGACAGAGGCAGGAAACTACAGACCAGTTAGTTTGACCTCAGTTGTAGGCAAAATGATGGAATCACTTCTTTTTTTTTTATGCGGTTACTATTTTCTCCTCCTGGAGTCCTCTGTCAGCATCTGACATCCCCCTCGTGTAGGCACCGGGTATGAGACCCCCTCCCCATAACCCCACGACTTACCCTTCGTGGTGGGGGTGGGGAGTGACTCAGCCCACCGGTCCGGATTAGCATTCGGGGAGGTGCCTTCCCAGTCCATCATGGAGGGGGGCCATCGTCATACATGGAGGACTCCACTTTTTCCTGTATTCTCCCTCTTGAGGTGTGGTGTGCAGTGGCGCCAGTGGCTGCTGCGCACATGCTCCCATGTGCGTCCCACCAAGCACCTGCCGCACTTTCGTCTACTTCCAGTGCTGACATGCCACCTACCAGCCTTCACTAGGTGGCAGGCAGTCGCAGAGTCCTGCAAACCCCCCCTCCCCAGAGAAGGAGAGCAGTCTTGGGGACGCTCAATCCTTCTCCTCCCTGCCAACCCCCGGCGCCCCATGTCCATTCCTGAACACGGGTCGCTGGCATGACGTGAGGTAAGGCATCCAGCGCCTCAGCCCTCAGCACCACCGGGCCAGCCCCATGGAATCACTTCTGAAGGAAAGAATTGTTGAGTACCTAGAGGCTAGTAGGGCACAGGACCCAAGGCAGCATGGATTCATGATGGGAAGGTCATGTCAGACAAATCTAATAGATTTATTTGACTGGGTGACCAAAGTAGTAGACCAGGGAGGGGCTGTGGACATGGCCTACCTAGATTTTAGCAAGGCATTTGATACAGTCCCACACAAAAGATTAATACACAAGTTAGCCAGCCTTGGAGTGTGTCCCAAGGTGGTAGCCTGGATAAAAAATTGGCTAGACAACAGGACGCTAATGGTAGTAGTGAACGGAGTCCACAGTGAAGAAAGAAGGGCTACTAGCAGGATACTGCAGGGTTCAGTACTGGGCCTGTCCTTTTTAATGCCTTTATAAGAGACATTGCAGAGAAACTGGAAGGAAAAGTATGTCTCTTTGCAGATGACACAAAGCTCTGCAACAGGGCTGATACACAAGATGGAGTGGAAAGGATGAGAAGGGACTTGGCAAGGTTGAAGGAATGGTCAAATGTATGGCAGCTCAGATTCAATGCAAAGAAGTGCAAAGTAGTGCACCTGGGAAACAAAAACCCAGGGGAAGAGCACACAAGGGGGTGAGATACTGACAACAGTAAAAATGGAAAGGGACCTGGGGGTAATTATATCAGATGACCTAAAGGTGGGCAAGCAATGTGAGAAGGCAGTAAGGAAGGCTGGGGAGATACTGGGGTGCATACAGAGAGGCATCAATAGTAGAAAACAGGAAGTTTTTATCCTCCTGTACAGAGAGTTGGTGAGACCCCATCTGGAGTACTGTGTGCAGTTCTGGAGACCCCATCTCTGCAAAGACATAGAAAGAGTGGAGGCTGTCCAGAGGAGGGCAACCAAAATGGTGCAGGGTCTGCATCAGAAGACATACGAAGAAAGACTAAAGGAGATTAATATGCATACCCTTGAGGAAAGAAGGGAGAGAGGATGTGATAGAAACTTTCAAGTACCTCAAAGGAATCAACAAAGTTCAAGAGGGTAGCATCTTTCAGAAAAAGAGATGTGCAAGAACAAGGGGGCACAATTTGAAGACAGAAGGGGGATGGCTCAGAGGTAATGTGAGAAAGTATTTTTTCACGGAGAAGGTTGTGGATGCATGAAACAGCCTCCCTGAGGAGGTTGTGGAGTCAAGAACAGTGGGGGAATTCAAGAATGCATGGGACAGACATAAGGCAGTCCTAGTGGGGGGGTAGGAGGAAGTAAGCTGTTGGTTAACTAGGATCTGCAGCTTAGATGTTAGGTAGGAAAATCGGCAGACTAGATGGTCGAAGTGGTCCTTATTTGCCATCACATTCTGTGTTTCTGTGTTAGCGAATAACAACTATGGCAATTATAACATTGTTAAGGCAAGGCAAATTTATTTGTTAGGCACCTATTTAAGGCTGTAGGCACCATACATACAGTAAACAAAATAGCATTAAATACACAACAAATATAAACACAGTACATATGCATGCTGAAACAGAACTCCAAAAATTAAGTACAGATTAAAATTTCTAAAGGTTGGGTGGTCCCAGAGGCCTGATTTAAAAAGTATGTTTTGAGTAAACCCTTAAAACATCCCAGAGAGGGGCTCCTGTAATTAAAGCTGGAAGTGTGTTCCACACCACAGACGCGGCAACACCAAAACCTCTGTCTCCTGAAGATTTCGGTTGGGAGCATGGAACCATAAGGAGACCCGCCTCAGTGCATCAATCAATCAAAAACTTTATTTAGCCAGACAGTGTAATCATTAAGCAAGCTCATTTGCAAGATGACCCTGGGCAGTGTAAATGATACAACATAAGCAGAAATTATACAGACGTTGATATTTACAGAGATAAATATGGCACAAGATGTACATAAAAAGAACAAAAAAACAAGCATTTGTCAATGCCGAATGTTGCTTGCTTGTATGTGCTGTGTAGGTATGTGGAAGTCAATGGAGTACAAATATTGAAAATTTGCAAACTTACCAGCGTGCGTAGGAACTGCGCAATGCATGCTCGTGAAACAGTCATTTTTAGGAAGTTTGTGACCAAATTTTCAACATAGCCATTTTAAGACCTCTGCTCATGAACAGTGTCACTGTGATTTTCTTAATGTGTCCTATATATTGATTTCAAGATTGATCGACCGGGCGCCATTGTGCGCTATATGGCGGAAACACCGCTTGGGAAAGATGTGAAAATGACAGCTATACTGCTCATAGGAGGTGTGGTAAAGACAATGTTGAAAATCTGGAGTGAAAATATTTAAAATTCAGAACTTACGAGTGAAAAGGAGGAAGCACGTAAATTAGGCTCGTAGAAACAGTTATTTTAGGAATTTTCCACCAAATTTTCAACATAGTCATTTTAAGACCTCTGCTCATGAACAGTGTCACTGTGATTTTCTTAATGTGTCCCATACAGTGATTTCGCACACCGACTTTGCCATTGTGCGCTACATGGGCGGATACATGTTTTGGGTGAGATGTGAAACATGATAGTGTTGAAAATCTGGAGTGAAAATATTGAAAATTCACGAACTTACAAGCATGCGTAGGAACTACGCAATGCACGCTTCTAAAACAGTAATTTTAGGAATTTTCTGAATTTTCAACATAGGCTTTTGAGAGCCACCTTATGAACACTGGCAGTGATGTTTCATTAATTAGTGCCAAAAGGTGATTTTGTGCAGTGACTGCGAAATCACCCTTTGGGCCCGATTAACACCATGACAGTGAGAGCATTCATGAGAAGGGATCACAAAAACCCCATGTTGAAAATTTGGTGCAAAAATTCCAAAAAATGCCTGAGATATGCAGCAAAGTTGAAAAAACCCTATTTATTACATTATACAGCTTACAGCATTTCCTCAGTTCGCGGTCGGCTTTGAAGAGTGCAGGCGTGTTCCTGGTCCACCGAGGCTGTCACACTGAGGTCAAGAGGTAAGTATGGGGTGAGAATAGGTGTGGGGAGGCGGGGTGTGCAGTGGGTGGGCGCGGATGGGGCCCAGACAGCGAGGGACCGTTTTTGCGTTACAGGTTTTTTTTTTTAAAAACAGGATGACGATGCAGGATGTTTGCCACGCTGGGGTGGGCTCCCAGCATGGCACAAGGATGCTGTTTGGGCACCCCCGTCGGAGATAGCATCTGTTGCCACACTAGGGTGGGCTCCCAGCGTGGCACCGTGTACTCTCGGGGGGGACAGTGGAGCTGTCGGGGATTGGGCACCCCTGTTGGCTATACCATCTGTTGCCACACTGGGGTGGGCACCCAGCGTGGCATGTGCAACTCAGTTTTTTGGGTGGGGAGCGTAGCACAGCTGATGGGGATTGGAACTGGTCGGCAAGCAGTGTGGGAGGCCGAACGCAGTATGCGTAAGGCATATGTGTGTGTGTGTGTGTGTGTGTGTGTGTGTGTGTGTAGGGGGAGTACACATGAGCAGGCGATATCTTATTGCTGCTCACTGAAGTGTAGCTCCCCCTTTCAACTGTATGCCACTGCATTTTAGACTGCTGTCATAGACAGCTCCAGCAGCGATTGGAGAACTACGGCCGCACCTGCAAACACACTGACTGAATTGGAAGAGGGCTGCTACACCTCCAAAAATGCGGATGATGGCACTATGTTTCTTGCACATGCGTGCAAGCAACATAATTATTAATAGAACTGAGATACAAAAATAAGTATCGGTCCAAAAAAAAAAAAAAATACAATGACAACAGAGGCACAACAATAGTTCATATAGCATTTATTCAAAGGAGTCACACGTGTTCACAAGCAATGTATGGACAGCGGTTGAGAAATAGGGGCTAATTCCAGGAGAAGCACCTCAGAAGGAGTAGGGGAGAGTGATTACAGCAGAAGGAGGGAAAAATGGGAGGAGGGGGTATTTGGCAAGGCAGATCAGTAAGAATTAGTAGAGAAAAAAGCAGGAAGTGCTAAGGTTGGAAGCAGTACTGAGGGTGAGAGGCTCCAAGGGAATGAACAGATGGACTGGTCACCTGAAGCAGGTGCAGATATCCCTCAGGTATCGAGAAAGCAACAGTTTGAAGGCGTACGGTCCAGAAAAGGAGGAGATTTTTAGTGTCTTTTGCATAAACTGTATGTGTGAAATGTGGTTTCCTCGCAATGAAAGTTTGGGATCATTAGTGGAATTCTTGTCCTTATGTATAATACACTGTGTGTTGCCAGGTTCCTAGTGACTATACCATCTAGGTTATTTAAGATGTATGTTTATTCAAGTATTTTATTTGCAACTTGTACCTTTTATGATGGGTCATCATTGTAAATGAGCTATTTGCTTAGTGATTTTATCCCAAATAAACAAACTTGAAATTTGGAATGAAGAAGGCTGATGGGAGTATATTCTGTCAGGGGGCCTTTCAGATAGCTTGGCCCCATATTCTACAGGGCTTTGTATACCAACAAGCATATATCGAAGCTGATGCACCACTTCACTGCCAGCCAGTGCAGTTTCCAGAGAATCGGCATGACATGCCCAGACTGAGAGATCCCAGCTCTCAGCTGGGCTGCCAAGTTCTGCACAAGCTGCAGACGATGCACCAGCACTGCAGATAGCCCTAGGTAAAAAGCATTGCAATAATCCAGTCAGGAGGAGACAAAAGCGTACACTAATGTTTCCAGATCAGAGTGGGCTAAATAAGTCCAAATTCAGGTGATAGTTCATAGATGGTAAAAACCACTGCGGACAACAGATGACACCTGATGATCTTCCAAAGATCAGTCTTCTCCATTCATTACTGTTGGGTTCAAGCTGGAGGTGCAGGGCTATGCAGAAGCATATAGCTTTAATAGTCTTGAGGAGGGGAGCTGACATTGGGATGGTGCCGCCCTCGAGCTTGACGTAGAATGTGGCACTCACAGGTTGGCCAGTAACCGACACCAATTCCCCAACCTCCTCAGTTCTGTTCTTCCTGCCATTGAGGAAGCACGGCTTCATGGGAGCAACTGAAGCAGAAGATTAAGTTCTCAATCAGTTTGCCCATTTGCTCGATGCTGGCAGTGTCTCTGTTGCCATTCCAACTTATGACTTGTGGAGGGGTTGTGGGATAACAGATGGACCAGACAGTGAACTTCAAGTTTAACACACAATTTCTATGTGACGTTTATTCAAAGTGCAGGTGATAACCTTAAGCAATGGCATATCCCTTCTTCAGTACATCAGTTTGCAGCAACAGATTTGCTTGCGTGCTGAGGTTCTTTGTCTTTTAGATTATGTATGTCCTTTCTCTGCACTTAGCCAGCACCTACTGACACTGATCTCTGATCTAAACATTTTTAGTGAAGACCCAATTATGGGGATTTTAACTTACCCAACATTGCTGACCATCTTTAACTGGAAAAGGAAGCTGGAACAACAGAGTGATCCAGTATGCTATTCAAAATGACTTTGAGCAGTTAGTTAACAACCCTACTAGAAATAACAACATACTGGATCTAATATTAACTAACATCCTGATTATGACTCCTGTCCTAGGATTCTGGAACCACTTGGTGACAATGACCACTTTATGGTCTCATGGAGTTTTACCAACTCAAAACTAAATTAATCTGGTACCACATTAGTTAAAAACTTCAACAAAGCAAATTACAAAGAGATTAAAATATTTCTAAATGCTTGGGACTGAGAACAAGAATTAAGCAGACTCAATGTTAATACAATGTGGGAAGCCATTCAAAATAAAATCAACTATTGTATAGAGACCTGGGTTCCTCTATGGTGGAGCATTAAGATTAAGAGAAACATCAGAAGTAAAAAGAAAATGTTTCATCCTTATAAAAAAGAACTCTTCTAATGAAGTATGTCAAAAATGTAAACTTATCTCAAACAAAACAAAAAAATTGATGACAAGAAAAAAAAGATTTAGAACTAAAGTTAGTGAATGACACAACAAATAAAAAAGTGCTATAACTACATTGGATCTCTAAAAGGAAGCAATGTTGTGGTTGGCCCACTAGTTATACAGGATACCCTGATTTCTGATGAAAATACCATGGCGAGTGAATTCAATAAATATTTCACCGGTACATTTAAAATAAAAGAAGAATCAAGTATAAAAAACTTAAATATTGTAGATACACCAATTTCCTTCACTATAAATGAGATATTAACAATTATTAACAAATCAAAATCAAGCACAACTTCTGGAACTGATGGAATCCCTTCTATAGTCATTAAAAAACATTTCAAAAGAATTATCAGGAATCTTTACTTTGTTATTTAATACTTCCATTAATGAAGGAGTTGTTATAGATGAATGGAGATCAGCTAATGTCACACCCATTTATAAAAAGGGATCAAAACATAATTAGAGACCTATAAGTTTGACATCATGCATAGTAAAAGTAATGGAGAGAGTACTACAACATAAAATAACCCACCATTTGGAAATTACAGGGAACCATGATATGTCTCAACACAGGTTCCCTCAAGGGAAATCTTGTATGAGTAATCTGATTAGTTTTTTCAAACCAGTCACTAAAGCATTAGACTTTGGACTTTCTGTAGATGTAGTATACTTCGACTATGAGAAAGCATTTGACACCATATTGCACAGAATCCTAATAGAACATCTTATAAAACTTCACTTGCATCCCCAAATTATAAAGTGGATTGCCTCTTGGCTGGATGGTAGAAGGCAGACAGTGGTACTAAAAGGGTACGAATCTGAGTGGGGTAAGGTGACTAGTGGAGTGCTGCAGGGATTGGTGCTAGGTCTTACTTTATTCAACATAATGATCTCTAACGTGCAGACAGACAATGGTGTATGGATACAAAAGTACGCAGATGACAGTAAGTTAGGATGTATAATAGATAGTAATGCAGCTGTACAATTGCTTCAGAACAATTTGAACAATCTTTACATATGAGCCTGTGAGTGCAAAATGGTATTTAATATCGCAAAGTGCAAAGTAATGCACTTTGGGAAAAACAATAGACAAGCTAATTATACCATTAACAACATCAGTCTTAAAGTTACTACATCTGAAAGAGATCTTGGTGCCAACATCTCTAACAACCTAGCACTCACATAAACAAAACAACTAAGAAATGTCATGGTATATTATGGTGTATTCTTAAACATATAAAAAGTCATGAGTCAGAGGTCGTAATCCCATTGTACAACAGTTTGATTAGATCCAACCAGGAATATTGTGCCCCCTTCTGCTCCCCCACACTAATTAAAGACAAGGGGCCAGATATTCAGAAATGCGGCAAAGGCCGGTGCAAGTCCGGTGCAGCACAAATCCGATGTGCCATGGTGCAATAAGTGTGATATTCAAAGATTGCGCATGGTGAAATGCACCAGTGCAACACGGCTGAATATTGCACGGATGCACCATTGTGCAACCAGAATTGCATGGAGGCGCAACCAGACATGTGCCAAGGTACAACCAGACCAGCCCCATAGTGCAACCAGACATGTGCCATGGTGCACAGAGACTAGCCCCAGGCAAAAGTGGGAGCACAGCAGCAGTGCAAAGGTGTGGGCCACGGCAGAGGATGACACCTGGGGACAGTGCCAGGAATGCACAGTGGCAGGCTACAGGTGGCTACCACCAGCAGGGCACACACAGCCACCCAGACACTCCCACCCCAGAACACAGCAGTGGCACAGAAAGCAGGCAACAGGTGGCACCAATGGCCAATGGAGGGCCAACAGTAGAGTCCCCCTCCCACATGCTGTGCCCTCATCCACCCAGACCCCAGCAAGCCACACCTGGGACCATGCTGTCAAGCACACACATGCCACACATCCTGGACAGCTGCCCCAAGGCCACCCCAAGGCACAGCCACTGACCAAGGGACAGGACACCACAATGCATGACCCACACACTGACACAGGCACAGCACACAGACACACACCACACTACTGCAGCATGGCTCCTCATGCCAGCTGCAAAGCAGACACAGACACAGGCAGGTAAGGCAAAATAGAATTGTAATGGCAATAACAATATACAGACACAAGGGGGTGGGAAAGGGTAGGATAGCGAGGGAAGAGGGAACAGGGACTGTACAACGAGATGGGGGACTGGAGGGGGAGGTATGGTGGTGGATACAGGGGAACAAAATAAAGGGCTAGTGGCGCCCACATCCATCCATCCCCTGCTGCCGCAGTTGTCTCTGGAGTGCAAGGACCTGCCTCCGGACCTGGAAGGTGGCCTCCATAGTAGTCGAGGTCACCAAAATGATCTGCTGCAGGAGTCTGCAGTAGAGTGGCAGCTGTTGACATCTGCAGACACCTAGGACAAGGGACAGAACAGGTGATCAGTGCAACATCCCAAGGAACACGGCCCAACCACAGCACTGATTGAGCAGGGGGAACACCCCCCCCGGAGGGCCCATATAGGCCACCTACAGGGTTGTGGCCCAATGCCTGCTGGCAAGGCATCACACCACATCACTGCACAGTGGTGGTCCGTGCCACACAGTGGCCATCCGTCTGCAACATGGCATCACATGGCATAGTGCCCCACCTGCACCACAGCAATATCAGTGGCAGCCGTGCACACACCCACACCACCAGCAGCAGGCACACATGACTGATGGATGCACCACAGTGGCGAGCACCCCCACAGTGCCATACAGACAGCTGCCACAGCACAGGCTGCCATGCCCACACCCACACCCCTGCCACCCCCTACTGATGGTGCGCAGAACTATGCTAGTGCCTACCTGCCCTCTGTGGCCCCACAGGCATTGGTGCCTCTCCTCCTTCTCCTCCCTAGGCTACTGCTGCCTGATGACCCACCAGCACCACCCAACGGCTGTCTTCAGGTCCTGGGAATGGAACAGAAACAGATACACATCAGTAACCAAGCATAGCAGCTTCCCACCACCCCCATCCCTGTGTACAGGGTGAGCCCCTGCCTGACACAGCCCAGACGGTGGCAGCGCAATGCAAGTGGCAGAGGATGAAGCCACAGCACACTGCGCACAATGGTAGTACTCCACCCTGTAGGACACGCCAGGCAGCCTAGCCAACACCACAGTAGAGCACCAGGACAGACATGCATGATGGGCCTACTCACCTGTCTGTGGCATAGCCCCACACCGGCTGTGTACCTCCATCCACTGGAGGCGCTCAGGGTCCCTCCGCTGCAGGTCCCCGTATCAGTGGCAACACCGTTCACCACTCCTGGCCACCTCTGTGTGATGTGAGAGTGTGGCAGCAATCACCTGAAACACAGCCACTCGGGGCTGCTGCAGTGGTGCTTGCCCAAAGAGCTGGGGTGCATGTGGAAGGATGCAGGCCACCAGATTAGCCAGTTCAACTTGCGTCCAGTTGGCTGCCCTTGCATGGAGTCACTGTTGCTGTGCTATCACTGGTCTGTGTGAACCATGGAACAAAATGGTGGCATGAAGCACACATGGATAGTGCATGCGCCAGATGCGCGGGCCGAGAGGAAATGCGCCATGATATGATATCACGCAGTCACAGAGATGCACGGCATGGGTGTGGCCTGACATGGTCATGGGTATGGGAGTCACCCAGGGACAGAGGTCACTGCTGGGGCCAGGTAACAGCCACCACATGATGCACACGTGCGCAATAGCAGCCATGGCACACTGTGCTCCATGAGCCCTTTTGCACACTGTGCACACAGTGCTCAATAAGTGGCAGCACACTGTCCTGCACATGTGCACTGCACCACAAGTTGCTCCATAGCAATCTAAGTGTACATGGATCAGTTCCGTGATATTGAACCACCACATGCTAATGAGCTCATCAGCCAGTGCATGGCACACTGTGGCAATTAGCATGTCATTACCGTTGTGCCAATGCTCATTTGCATGTGTTGCGCTATAAAAGCACTGCAGATTGGCACAGGCCATGGACTGGTTTTGCAACCTTCTAAGGTAAGTTGCACATGCTGCTGAGCCCAGCCAGCACAGCAGAGGGGACGGTGTAGGCTGCTGCTGACACTGACACACATGCCCATGTCCACAAGTTGCACAAGTCGGATTGCGAAGAGGTTGAGGAGTGTGGACTTGCACTCAAATGCAGGCCCAACTTTACCAAGGCAGAGGCTGATGTCCTGTCTGAGGCCTAGCTAGACAGGGAGCCACTGCTGAGTGGTGCCACAGGCACACCCCAAGCCAGGGCTGTGGCCTGGGAGGAGGTGGCGGTGAGTGTGAACCAGGAGGGCAGCCACCAGCAGTCGGTGCAGGAGTGCCAGAAGAAGGTGAGCACCAATAAATTCCACATTAAGGAGAAGGTGGCAGCCATTCGTGCAGCCCAGACAGCCACCAGAGGGGGGCCTGATGATGTGCCGCAGCTCATGGTGCAGGAGGAGCTGGTGGCGGCCACCATGTGCCACAGCACTGTCGAAAGTGTGCCAGATGGAGGGTTCCAGACTGGTGGAAGCCCATTACTGCATGGTACAAATGGTGGGCACACACAGCAAGCAATGGGGGGGAATGGACTGGGGGACATGCATCACTGACACTTCTGTTTTCTCTTTCAGCATCAGCACACCTGCATGCAGTAGAAGGGGCACCAGCAGCAGCCATGGAGGTGGGCCCAGTCCTGGAGAACCAGCCATTCACCTCCACGGGCATCTGGTGGCCTGATCGGCTGCAGCACACCACCACTGTCCAGCCAGATGTCCTGGGCATGGGGTCTGATGAGTCCCTGGCTGTGTTCCAGCAGGATGCCAGCCATGGCATCCTCTGTGTGGAGACACAGATCGGGGCAGGGTCCAACACCGATGATGACATGACTGTGATCCTGGACAGCATGGGTGGTGTTGTGGAGGAGACGCCCATACCAAGTACCACCTCAGGCAGTGCACCCAGTGGCCTGCCAGTGGTGGGACAGCTGCCCACTGCCATTGCAGGTGCTCCCTTGTGTTCCACCATGGCAATGCCATGTGGTGCTGGTGGTGTGGCCGCGCAGCCACTAGGCAGCAAACAGGAACCAGAGGGGCAGCAGTGGTAGGTGGCAGGGGACAGGGGCAGCTGGACGTGATGTCACTGCCGAGGCACCAGACAGGGACCAACCCCATGGGGACCCCACTGTGCAGCATCCACCTGAGTGGGGGGCTGTGCAGCGCAGTCATGCACCACCGGTGGGTCGGCCCACTGCCCAGGTTCCCCTGGGTGCCGACCCTTTGTCAGAGCACACCCGCTTGCTGCGGGCCTCCGTGGAGCAACTGGTGCTGCTGGTAGCTGGGGTACATGCACTGTGTGCGGAGGTGCGCCAGGTGGCTGAGTAGTGTGAGAGAGGCACTGCACAGCTCCTGGAGGCTATTCAGCACTTGCGGGAGGACACAACTGCCTCCCAAGATTGCATTGCCAATATAATCAGGGATCGCCATGCACCATTGGCTTCCACTCGGCATGGCTGGCCAACTCACACACCGCATAGTGCACTGTCCACCCCATGGACCCGGCATTGAGTGACACCCTCCCTGTTGTTGCCAGGCTCTGCTGTAGGCATCCCAGGCATGCCTGGGGTGGGACTGTTTGGGTGCCTACACACCCCTGCATGAACCTGGTTGCAGTCCCATGGTTCAACCTCTGGGGCTGTTGCAGACACTACCTGTGGCCGATGTGCAGCTTGTGGCTGCCGATCGGCCCTGGCATGGTTGCCCCCGTGGCCTCAGTGGCTATGGTTCCATGCGGTGGACCTGAGGTGCATGTGGCCCTGGCTGCACTCTGCTGCCGCTGCCCTGTGCGCACATGGGCGTTGTGTGTGAGCCGACACCTGTGTGTTGCACCACACACTGTCTATGTCCATGCCTGCCCGCTGACCCATGTGGCGTGAGCGTAATGAGACCAGCTCAGCGCTGGTTGCGCCTATGCACCGGTGCACTGCATCTGATCCTTGCCATATGCCAGTGCATGGGCATGTGTGTGTGTGTGTTGCCATTCTCTGCTGTTTGCTGCTGTGTGTGGCTGTGTGGCACTGTCACCCCCACCCCTGCTTCATGCCATTGTGTGCATGCCCGTTGTCATGCATGCCCCTGCCTGTGTGCTGTCCCTGTGTGTGTGTGTGTGTGGCCAGTGCGTGGGAGTGGCACAACCTACCTGCCTGCACCATAGTGCTCCTGTGCAATGTGTCCCTGTGCTGGAATGCCATGAGCTGGAGCCGGGGGTCCCTCTGCCCAGGGGGGGCTGTCCACCTCCCTCCCTCCCTCCCTCCCATGCTCTCATTGTCCCTACTACTGTCCCTCCCTCAGCCTCAGCAGCTATCTCATGGTCAACGGCCATACGGCAGCTGTATGCAACAGGCCAGGAATAGGCCACAGGCTTTTGAGGGGCTGTACTGTAGGGCACCGCCAGATCTGTCTAGGCAATGGAAACGTGCCTTCAGCATCCCAAATACATGCTCAGTGATGTTCCGTGTGCTGCCATGTGCCTCATTGTATTGTTCTGCTGGGGATGATGGGTGCCGGTAGGGGGTGAGCAGCCATGGCCTGAGTGGATATCCACTGTCACCTATGTGGAGAATGACACGGTTAGCCATGTGTCCTCAGTTGCTGTGCCCCATGCCCATCCCTGGCACCCTCGCCAGCGCATCCACCCTGCCTTCCCCCTTCCCATGCTGTGCCCGGCCCCCTTGCCTATCCCATACTCACCCACTAGGTGGCCCATGGGGATATCCCCAAGCTCAAACCTGTGGCACAGCACACTGCTGTGCCAGATGAATGCATCATGTGCACTCCTAGGGTGTGTGGCACAAACATTGGTGATGCGCCCCTTGGCATCGCACACCACCTGGCAGTTGACACTGGAGACCCCCTTCCTGTTTACGTATGCCACACCCTCAGGGCCAGGTGGCATGCGGATGCCAGTGTGGGTGCAGTCAATGGCCCCAAGCATGCCAGGCATGCCTGCTACCCTGTGGAGGTCCTGCATGGTTGATGTACACTCTGCCTGTGTGCTAGGGAAGTGGATATATTCCGAAGCATGTAGCAGCAGGGCATTGAGGAATTGTGTGAGGAGGCTGGACGTGGCTGACTGGGTTATGCCTGTTGTGTCCTTGTTGGTCTCTGGAAGGTGCCTGTGGCAAGCAGGCACATGACAGCTGTTACCTTCATCTCCACTGACATAGCGTGGCTCCGTCTAGTGGGTGCCTGCATCTCCTTACTGCACAGCTCACAGAGCTACCTTAGAATAGACTGGTTCAGGTGATACTGGCCCACAATCTCCGTATTGCTGTAGTTCTCGAAGGTGGTGTGGGCACAGTACCACATGTTCCAGGCATACCGCTAACGGGCCCTTCCATGGCCACATCGCTGTTCCTCCTGCCTCCTCACAGCCCTCATTATGGCCTCCATTAGAAAGGGTGCACTGGCTATGGCCCCTGCTGTCCTGTCTCCCCCTGGGCAGTCCGCTGCTGTGGGCTGTCTGACACCCTGGTGCAGTGCGTGGCACCTTGACTGCCTCTCCCTCTCACTCGCTCTGCCCCAGGCTCAGTCTTCACTGCCACCTTTGTCTCACGCCCCTGTGGCTGTCTGTGCAGGTCACCCTGTCCCTCTCAGGCTCTGTCTCCCTTGCTCTTCTAGGTTTTATCCCTCCACCAACTTGTTCCACTCTCTCTCTCTCTCTCTCTCTCTCTCTCTCTCTCTCCCCCTCACCCCTGGTGCATGTGCTGTCGGTGTGCTTGCGCCCTGTATTTATGGGCTCAAGTCTGCTTGGTGCATCTGGGACTTGCTCAGCACTTGCGCCATGGTTCAGCGGCTGAATATCGCATTGCGCCGCATATTCATGGGCACGCCCCCTGCTCCTGCACATGCATTCATTGGGGTTGCGCATTGGCTCCCACTGAATATCACTCCCGCTGTGGCAACTGCTTTGACTATCCCGGCCAAGGTAACTCATGAGTCTATACAATGTAAATAAACAAAACATGTTAAGAATCAAGAATTATTAAACTATAAGGAAAGACTTAGAAACTTAGGTTTATTTTCCCTAGAATACAGAATAAGTAGAGGTGAACTATGTTGGGCCTACAAGGCATCAAAGAATGAGTCATTCCTTGAATCAAACTGACAAAACAAATCCCATTCGGTTGTACAAGATCACACAAATTAAGACTGCATTCAGAGACATGTAAAACTGAACGCAGAAAAAAACGTTATAACCCAGAGAGTACCTCATGTATGGAACACACTACCAGTGGAGGTAGTAACCAGTGAAAATCTTGAATAGTTTAAAAGAAACCTAGATCAATACATGGGAGGCAAAAAAATTAATCTACCGTCATTAGGTTAAATGACGGCGAGTTCAATATGGGCATGTCCCTCAAACTCGTACAATCTATGAACCTGTGCAGACTGCTAACCACCTTCCTGTCCCAGGAAGGGATGGAGATTTCACTCATCTATCTTCAGAAGCTATGTTTCAGAGTCCCTATTAACAATAAACATTCTATCATAAACATAATGGATATCATCGTTCTTTACTCTGAGGCATTAACACATTTCTTAACAGAGACTAATGGTACCTTCCCGTCTCCTTTTAGGGAAAGTCCGTCATATTTCTTAACTAAAAATCTAGATGGCTGTAAAGTCCAATACCATAGAGAGACTTTCTCTGGGGTAAGTAATTACCTGCTCCAACTCCACCAGACATGTCAGTTGTAAGCAGGGGCCCAGTCCTAGGTTCAGCCCCTCTACATAAACCCACTATGTCTCTTGATTCATTCATTTCACTTGCTACTGATACAGACACCCGAGGGAAGACGCCCTTTTGGTGTTACCCCAACACAGATTCCTATCTATTTTCCATCCACCTCCTCCTTTGTAGCTTTTTCATCAAAAAAATAAGACACATGCACCACCTCCTTGATCTTTACATACTGTAACACTTTGGCAATATTAGCATCTTTAGCCCGCAGTATACCCTGGTTAATACTATTAATAGATTTAGCTGCATCAGTACAAGAAAAAGTCCCTTCAGCCTGATAGGCTTCTTCTTGCTAGCTTGGAATCTTCAACCCCAGCACAATATCACTAGGCACAGTCTTACCTGGGGTCTCACATTCAAGTTCCATACTTGCATGTTCAGCCTCCAACAGGTAACATCCTGGGAACACAGGAAACAAAGGAATATCCTGCTCAGTCAAGGGGTCCTCCTTAAACTGAGCCCACGAGAAATCCTCCTCCTCCAAGTCTTTATCCAAACTCTCTGGCTGGAACCTCTTGAGCACCTGGCACCATGTTCTGCCTCTCTGCATAGTCAGTCTGCTGCCAGCCATTGCCCACTTATCCAATGGATCATCCTCATCAGGGTCTCCATCTCCTGGATGTTGTCTCTCACACCTCCAGTCTGCCTCGACCTGCATCTCTTCATCTTCTTTGGGCTTGGCCTTCCTCTGAGCTCCCAGGTCCAGTTCAGACAGCAGTTTCTCTCCATCTGTCAGCCATGGTTCTGGTCAGAACTCCACTGACTTTCTTCTCCGGGTTCTCCTCTGGCAACTCCTGGTGCATTGGTCCATCTGTGATATCTGGGTGATAGCCACTAGAAAATGTCCCTCTTCGGCCAGTCCAGATGCTTCCAACAAGTTATCCCACTTCTAACACCAAGTCTGTGGAGGGGTTTTGGGATAAACACACAATCTCTGTGTGATGTTTATTCAAAATACAGGTGATAACCTTAAGCAATGGCATATCCCTTCTTCATTACATCAGTTTGCAGCAACAGACTATGTCCTTTCTCTGCACTTAACCAGCACCTACTGACACTGATCACTGATCTAAACATTTTTAATGATGACCCTTCATCCCTATGTGAGCCTTGTTTGCTTGGGTAGTGGGTGCTCAAAAGGAAAAAAAAAACAACAAAAAAGAGCAAGCTATAGACAAAGAACCTAAATGCAGAATCACTGAAAGAAGGGTTATTCCAAAGGGCATTGGCAACAAATCAAGTTTCAAAGAAATACAACATCATATATACTTCCATAATGCAAAGCATCATGGGATATATGCAAATCACCATGACATTTCAGACTTGTTCAACTTACAGCAATTTACATGCATTTTAAATAGCACAACTAACTTAATTTCTATAATGGTCACCTAGTTCTTTTTACCATTATCAAAAACACCTAGTGCCATGGTATTTTCAACATTTACAGGTTACATAAACATAAGGTATATACATCAAGGTATTTTATGACATAGTGCTATTACATACTAAATCCAACAACGATAAAGACAACCTGTTTTACATATGCTTGGAGGTCTCCACAATAACCTCCCTGTACAAGGACCTGAGAGGGAAAAGGAAAATTAAGGAGGACACTACAGCATAATCAAGAAAGGGAACGGGGTGCCCATAGGTGGCCAACCTTATAGACTAGAAATTGTAAAGAATAGATTAGACTAAGAAATAGAAGAACTGCTGCAACAGATTTAAGAAAAGGTCGGTCCTCAAGAGTGGCAGGAGCTTCCTGTCACTCGGCTCTGGTTTGTTTTTTTCTATTTTACTCGAGTACTCTTGCGCTTTGTTTTATTTTCTTTAGTGTGGCCTATCATGTCTGATTCGGGGCCTAAAAAGTCTAGTAAGGCAGGGATTGTCCCGATCCTTCAGTGCCCCTGTGGCAATCCCATGACCATTACGGACCACCATGATCGGTGTCTTACCTGCCTGAGACCGTGGTACGATATGGATGTGTGTAATGCCTGTTTTTTGATGGATTACTGCACTCTCATCATCCTTGCAGTGAAGTTGGGGAGCGACACCCCAACCTTTGGAGGTCAGCCTCACATGCATATTGCCAAGGTCAGGTCCCTAGGCCCTTCCCCTGGGCTTCTCCCGGTATTATATATACACTAAGAGAGAGCAGGACTCCATTGTTTCAGGTCTTACTAAGACTGGAGTCCTGCATGAGGGGTTTGGAGGACAGTAGGCCTCCTCTGAGGGGTCGGCTGAGGACCCCTTGCAGTCTGGTGCCCCCTTGGAGGACCGGACAGCCCGGTGTTGAGGCCTCAGCTATACACTGGGCCTACATTGGTGACTCCCTCAGCAGCACCATCTCGGCTCCTGACACTGCCTTCGGTGCCGGTGAGCCAGGCAGTGCTGGTGGTGTCTCTGGGTCTCCCTCCAACACAGCTCTCAGTGCCAGAAAGGATAGAGTATACAATGTCGCCTCTCTAGAGATCTCTCTGATCTTGTTGGCTAAGTCTGATGAGGATTGGGATGATTCCAACTGGTTTCTGAGTTCTTTGGAGCTCTGGATACTTTCTAGACCCAGACTGAGGCCTTCTTTGCAGCCTTCATCTCTGACCAGTGCCAACGGCAGTGCTGCCCCTCCTGCATCCACTGTCGAGGCCTCAGCTATACACTGGGCCTACACTGGTGGCTCTCTCAGCGGTGCTGTCTCAGCTCCTGACACTGCCTTCAGTGCCGGTAAGCCAGGCGACACCGGTGGTGTCTCTAGGTCTCCCTTCAACACCACTCTTAGTGCCAGAAAGGACAGATTATCCAGTGTCACCTCTCTAGAGATGTCCCTGATCTTGTTGGCTGAGTCTGATGAGGATCAGAATGATCCCAACTGGCTTCTGAGTTCTTTGGAGCTCCGGATACTTTCTAGACCCAGTCTGAAGCCTTCTTTGCAGCCTTCATCTCTGGCCAGTGCCAAAGGTGGTGCTGCCCCTCCTGCATCCACTGGTGCCACTTGCAGTGCTCCAGGCACCCACGGCATCAATCTTGGTCCTGGATCTGAGGGCGGTGCCACATCCAGTGCCAGGTCATGGGATGGTGCCGGGTCCAGCATTACAACAGTTTCTGACATCAGCTCTGGTGTCATTTTGGCTGTTTGCACCTAGTCCGGCGCCAAGATAGATTCTGGTGCTGACCCTGGTGCTGGATTCTCCTCCCTTCTGCCCCTCAGGATTCCTGCAAAGGGAGGGCCTCTTTTGAGGGGCAGGTCCTTATCTGCTAGGTCAGGGATGGTAAGGTCACGTGGGGAATCTCGGCCTGTCCACATGGCATCTGGTGCTTCGGGATGGAGCTGGACAGGGATCTGCAGTCAGTGGGGACAGGGGCCACCTTTGTGGACCTGAATGGCTCCAGTCTCCTCACTAAGGGGTTCCCCCTAGGGCAACACCTTGTTCGCTCCTTGCAGGTTAAGTGTTCGCTGGTGGGTGGGTAGCACAGCCCCTTCCCTCAGGAGGGATCCCCTGCATGCTCCCACAGCCCTGGCAGAGGTCCTTTGGTCTCTTACGACCCCTCTTCCTTCTTCTCCTCTGCCTCATTCTCCCATTCTTCTGGGGCTTTCAGGTCCCGTGGGACCCCTGACATGAGAACAGTACAGGGCAATGGTGGCTGCATTCCCAATCTATCTTAGATCCTTGGATGATGTAATCTTTGCACCTCCACACCAAGCACCGCCTCCCCTTGCACAAAGCTTGTCCTCATCATTGACTTACTCCTGTGAGAAAGAGGATGTTTCCACTCATATTTTGTCTGATGCTGATTATTGTAATTATCAGTGGTTCCCCTTGACGATGTTGGAAGAGCTTCATCTTTCCCATTATGTAGGTGACAATCCTGCATGTGCAATACTGTCCTTCCTTGGGGAGTACAGCTCAGAATCCATGGTGATCCCTACATGGCCTTGCCCTTGCTTGGTGGAGTCTCACAGTGTCAGGCAGTTTCCCCTCCTCCTCTGTTCCAGCCCCAAGGGGCTGCGTGCACAGGTACTGTGCACCCCTGGGTCTCCAGGAGCTACGCCCCAGCCTTCTTCAAGCTTGGAGTGGCTGAATACCCCCTATAGCTGTCATTGCTCTTTGCCAGATCATCTCCCAGAGTCAGACTCCTCTGAGTTTGATCACTGAGGAGGACAATTTTCTCCTCAGCCTGTCTCCTCATGTCTCTATCTACTCATCAGGCACATCAGGTAGCTTATGCAAGGCACCTGTGGGTCATGCTGGGGCAGATCCTCATGGCCATGCCTGATTGCAAGGCAACCTGACTAGCCATCACCATCTCTATGAGGGTCCTGGAGCTAGCGAGACACCAGACAAGGGCATCTTATGATGCCAAAGCAGTAGCCCCTAAGTTAATAGGAACAGCAGTCTGCATCAGGCAGATGGCATGGTTTCGTCTGTCCCAGTTATCACTTTTGGCCCTACGTAGGGTGATTGCCTCACCTGGAGATGTAGAGAGTTTGGTATTGCAAGGAGGGGTGCTGAGGGGGAGACAGGGAGAGGGATGTAGCCAGTGGGGAGCTGATACAGGTGTTGGGGACCAGAGGACATCCTGGGTTGAGAAGACAATTGGAGTGGGGTCCTCCATGCCCTGTCTGTCTGCCCAGGCAGCCCTCTGGACCAAGAGGGCAGGTAGCTCAGGGACCGGCCTCAGCCATTCATCCTCATCGGGTGATGCTGTGCAACACCAGGTTGATAGCCAACAAGACTGCTATAATGACAGAGCTTGTTGCGTAGGTCTACCTGGCGTGCTTTATGGAGACCTGGCTGGGGAATGCTTTGGACCCTGTGCTAGAGGCATCCATCCTGGCTGGGTTCACCATAGTTCATTGTATGAGGAAGGAATGCAGGGGGGAAGGGTGGCCATCTGTTTCAGATTGGAGCTCGGCCTGGCGGTGCACCCTGTGGGGGACACCAGTTCTTTTGAGTGCGTGGCAGTGCGAGGGGGTACTGGAGTGGAGTTCAGGATTCTCCTGGTCTACCATCCACCTGGGTGGGGACTGGTGTTCCCTGTAGGAGTTGTTGACCTTTGTCACCGAGAGGTGTTGGAGTAGCTGAGATGGCTTATTCTTGGCGAATTCAACACTTGGGAGGATGATGAGGCATCATCTGGGGCTAAAGATTTCCTTTCTAGTATTTATTTATTTATTTAATTTGTTTATTTAAAAGTTTTACCAGGAGAAAAACATACTGAGCACAAAGGCTCGTCTCCACATGTGTCCTAGGGGAAGGGGTGATGTATAAGCTTAAACATTACTTGATAGAATACATACATTTGTACAACTGTAAAAATACAGGGGGAAAATGAGTAATAGGTTGATACAATACAACAATTTCAACAGGAAGGTAGGTATATACAAAATGGATAATATGCAGTTAGAGAAATGTGGAAACCAGGGTAATTACAATGTATAAAACAAGTAACTATAATAGGCAGCAGCAATATACAACAAGTGGACTAAACAGTGGCAGTAGTTGGGTACCAGGGTACTATTAGTACAGGTAGGTATATACAATAAGTGCAGTATACAATGGCAACAGTTTGATACCCTAGGAAACAGAAGGGCAGAATATGCCTTAGTAAGAGGAACAGGATAAGAGGGTAAAAAATGACGAAAATAACATGGAGCACTAGGGACAGTGGAAGAAAGGAGAGGTGTGGGAACAGAGAAGAGAGAGAAGGGAGGATTTCTAACAGGCAGAGCAAATGTTTAAGGGGAGAGAATTCCAGAGTTTAGGAAAGCAGAAAGAGAAGTATGATTGATCAGCAAGAATTTTACAAGAAAGAAGCTTGAGGGAGCAGTACCCAGAGTTTTGGAGGGAATAGGAGGAAGGGGTGGAGGGAGTGCGTAGGCAGTCAAGATAGGGGGGTAGAGAAGATAGCCAGAGTTTGGAAGTAAAGGAGGCACAGTGGGACAGTCGGTGAGACTCCAGAGAGAAGGGAGAGAGCAGTGTAGAGATTACTGTGGTGGGTGTGGGTAAAGCAGTTAAGGGCAAAGTGGCAGAAAGAGTGGAAGAGGGGATCCAGTCTGGCCAGGGTGGATTTAGGGGCTGCATCATAGACTATATCGCTGTAATCAAAGATGAGGAGGTTAATCTTGGAAAGGATGTTCTGGTGGGCAGGAAGGGGGATGAAGCTTTTGTGCCTATAGATGGCACCCAATTTAGGGTGAAGCTTTTTATTTTTTTTATCGTTTAATATTTTCTTCTCTGCAGCCACAGTCCTGCTCTACAACCAGCCATGCTCCACTCCGCCGCTGACCCCAAAGCTCACATGCCCAGCTGGCAGACGCACCTACACCTGCAAAAGGGGGCCTCCCATAGCCCCCTGTGCCCGACGAGTAACCAGTACCGGCACATGCCTCCAGGCATCGTCGGCTGGCAGAGCTGCCTTGGACCCGTACTGCCATTTTTTCCCTGTTCTTTTTCCCCATTGGGACCACGGATGTGCAATTACGTCCACACACATACGTGCAGACGTCCGCCATGGTCCCCTCTCCTTCACACTGCTGCATGCGGTACCTCCGGGAGTCTCCAGGGGTCACCGCAGCACAGTATAGAGTCCCCATCCCACCCCACGACTAGGAGAGCTGTCTCCTGATGCTCAATCCTAGTCCTCCCCTGCCGACCCCCGATGACCCGAGCTCCTTCCCGAACCCAGGTTGCCAGTGTAGCACTAGGTGTGGTGTCCAGTGTCTCAACCCTCAGCACCAGTAGGCCGGCTAGGGTGAAGCTTTTTATGAATGGTGTCTATGTGCTGGGAGAAATGGAGGTGATGGTCAATATGGAGGCTCTGGGTCTCACTCTTGAGACCATGGCCGGGACCCACCGCTCTGGTCACACGCTCAACCTGGTGTTCTCCCTGGGGCTTGAAATTCATGTCATCGAGACTGATCCGGTCATTTGATCAGATCACTGCACCATCAGGTTCAGCATCAAAGCCCCCCTGAATGTCCCTTCCCCTGTGGAAATGGTTCAGTTCCACCTTTTGAAAGGATTACGACCAAAGGGACTGATGGTGGAACTGGACATTTTGTCTGTGCTTGAGACTTGCACTGACGGTCTAGGGAATGCTGTGACAGCCTATAACAGGGCTGTTGTGGAGGCCCTGGATCGCCAGACGCTGATCTGTGTATGCCCGTGGTTTTTGTGCCTCAGCTCGCCATGGTTTAATGGTGAGCTGACAATGTTGAAAACCAGGGGGTGAAGGTTGGAGAGGCATTGGAGGAAAATCAGGTCCCTGGAGGATAGGCTGGTTCTGATTGCTCATTATGATGAGTATCAGAATGCAATCACCCAAAAAAGGGCAGCTTTTATGTCTAGGATGATTGCAGTTGGGAAGAACTGACCAGCTCAGCTCTTTCGGGTTGCAGACAGGCTATCACATCCAGTCTGTCTGGAACCCATGAGAGCTTTTTCAGCTCACAAGTGTGAGGAGTTCACTCGGTTCTTCTTGGACAGTGTCCTCCGTGAGGGCTGGGATTTCTCTAAATGGAACACCATTCTCCAACAGTGGCAGATCGTTGGGGGGAAGGGGGGAGTGGATGCACTTGGTCACCCGAGGGAGAGTTCCTGCCAGTAACAATGGTGGAGGTTTGTGGGGTGATCTCGGGGCTCAAACCAACATTCTGCAACCTTGACCCAGGCCTGACGTGACTACCTGTTGGCCACATTGCGGTCCTGGGTCCGGTTTTTACCAAGATTGTTTGGAGTTCCTTGTCAGCTGGAGGTTTTCCAGAGTCCTATAAACAGGCTTTGGTTAAGCCCCTGCACAAAAAAACAGCTCTGAACCCCAACCTCTTGGCAAACAACCGGCATATCTCGAACCTCCCCTTTTTGGGGAAATTTCTTGAGAAGGTGGCAATGAAACAGCTCAAGATTCACCTCATGGACTTCCAAATTTATGAACTGTTCCAGTCCAGATTTAGGGTTATGCACAGCACAGAGACCATGTTGGTTTGACCTACTCAAGGCAAGGGATAGAGGAGAGTGATCAATTCTCGTTCTCCTGGATCTGTCATCAATGTTTGACACTGTGGACCATGGAGTGTGTTGAATAGGCTGAGGGAGTATGTAGGACTCACCGACAAGGTCATCAGCTGGTTTGAGTCCTTCCTCCAGGGCAGGTCTCAGAGGATGATATTGGGGAATTATTCCTCAGGTCCGACGGACCTGCCCTGTGGAGTTCCCCAAGGCTATGTCCTCCCCCCATGTTGTTTGCAGTGTACATGCTGCCTCTGGATGAGGTCATAAGGCGGTATGAGCAGAGTTTTCATTGTTATGCAGATGATACTCAGCTCTACCTGTCCTTTGCACCTGGGAGATCTGACGCTGTCGACGTGCTGAATAATTGCTTGGCTGAGATCCAGGCTTGGATGTCATCGAACTGGCTGGGACTTGGCCCGGGGAAGACTGAAGTGGTGGTGGTTGAGCCGGGTTGAAGGGGAGGAGTGGGGACCTCTGGGGATAGGTTGGGGCTCTTTATTGGTCCGACCAAACTGGAGGCCTCCCCAAAGGTGAAGAATTTTGGCATTGTTCTGGACAATAAGCTGACACTTGATGCTCTGTTAAACAGCTTGGGAATTAGTCTGTTTATGTTTTTAGTTGGGTTTATGTATAAGCCCATTTAACTGTCCCCACCCTGCCGGCGGAGGTGTATGGGCATTGTTGGGCATTGGGAATAGCCAGAAGGGGGAGGAAATGGGGGAGAACTGGCCTGGTGGGGAAGTGGAGCAGGGTGGGCAGATCAGGGTGGTGGGGATGAGAAGACATCCTGGGGCAAAATGGGTTCAGGAAAGTGGACCTCCCTGCCTGGTTCCCATACCCAAGGGCTCCACCTTGAGTGTGCAAGTTGCTTGGTCTACCTCATCCAGCTATCCTACTCAGGCTGTGTTGTGTAATGCCAGGTCAGTAAAACACAAGACAGCTATTATAGCTGATCTTGTTGGGAAAACTGACCTGGCCTGCACCACCGAGGCCTGGCTGGATGAGAATGCTGGCCCAGTATTGGAATCAGCAATTCCAGCTGGGTACTCAGTGATACACTGCCTGGAAGAGGATTGTAGTGGTGGGGGAGTAGCCGTTTGTTTTAAGTTGGATCTGGGCCTTGCAGGTGTCCCAGTGGGAGTGACCAGATCTTTTGAATGCATATTGGGAGCAGGTGTAGGTTGCAGGATACTTCTCATCTACCGTCCACCTGGGGGTGAGAAGAAATTACTGCAGGAAGTCAAGGACTTCATCATCGACGAAATTTTGGAGTCCCCCAGATGGGTGATTCTGGGGGACAACAACACTTGAGTTGATGAACTCTCACAGTTTGGGCAGGACTTTCTCCAACTGATGAATTAATTGGGCCTTACACAGGTAGTTACCTCTGCTACCCATTGTCATGGTCATTCATTAGACCTGGTCTTCCTTCTGGGAATGGAGATCACTGACCTGGTGGTGGAACCAGTTGGTTGGACCATCACACTATAAGGTTCAGATTTGAGGCACCGCCCAATAGACCTGCCCCTACAGAGATGGTCCGGTACTGCCCTTTAAGGGGTTTGACCCCTGGTGATCTTATGGCGGTGCTGCACCTATCAGGCGTGTTGAGTTTATGCAGAGAGCCGGGGGAACTGGTACTTGCCTATAATAAGGCAATGACAGGTGCCCTCGACTCTGTCTCCTGTCCATGTTCGCCCCCTCACTCTTCGCCCAAAGTCCTCTTGGTTTGATGGGACCTTGAAGGAGCTAAGATGAGGGGGTCAAAGGTTGGAGCGATGCTGGTGAAAATCTAGCCTGATAGTCAACAAACTTGGATTGATAGTCCATTATAAAGACTATCAATTAGCATGCTCCTATAAGAAGGCAGAATTCCTGTCCAAGGAGATTGCTGCAGCAAGGAATCGACCTGCTTAGCTCTTCCGGACTGTTGACAGGTTGTGCAATCCAACCTGTCTTCAGCCACGGGGAACATTTTCTCAAGTTTTTCAAACTCTGTTTTTGTGCTCTGTCGGTGAGGAACTCTCTCTGACATCCACTTACTACTGGAGCTCTATCTCCTGCCTGAAGCACTCTTCTGCTTGCCCCGAGCCACCCTGGCAGACCTCCAGCTCTGCACCCTCCGAGGTAGGACCACCCTATCCTCCCAGGGTGCTCTAGCTGCAATTTAATTTACCAGGTGGTCGGGGGGGACACAAAGAGAGGTGCCTGGCCTTGGAGTGTGGCTTCCTGGGGTCCGTGGTGCCTTTGCCTATCCCCATCAGAGGGGATTTTCTTTGTTACGCTCCCCCCCAAGCCCAGACATGCAATGACATCTAGCGACATCCGCCACGGCTCAGATGCCCACTATCTGAGCCCTGTGCTTAGCAGTCCCTCCAGTTTTCACCGGGGGACGCTGCAGTGCCGGGCTGACCCTGGATCCCTCCCCCAAGAGAGGAGAGCTGTCCTATGGATGCTTGATCCTCTCTCCCCTGCTGACCCCTGGTGGCCCTGGCTCATTCCCAAACCCGGGTCACCAGCGTGGCAATAGGTGTGGTGTCCAGCGCCTCAACCCTCAGCGCCACCAGTCCAGCTACATTTTCACAAGTTAAGTGTGATGAATCTGCTCAGTTCTTCATCAATAAGATTGGGTCAGAGATCCATTCCGGGCCCTCAAATGGGCATTGCGGTGATTGGCATGAGGTGGCAAGCACCTTGTCTATCCAGTCTGACTTTGGTCGGTTGGTGATCGAAGACATTGTGTGGGTTGTCCAGGATATGCACCCAGCCTACTGTAGTTTGGATCTGGGCCCAACGTTCTGCCTAGTGGGGTGCATTGAAATTATTGGTCAGATCCTTGTTGAGATAGTCTGATGCTCGTTGGAGATAGGGGTGTTTCCAGACTCCCTGAAGGAGGCGGTAGTGGTACCCCTCCTCAAGAAATCTTCCCTAGACCCTGACTGCTTAGCAAAGTACAGACCGGTCTCTAACCTGCCCTTTATGGGCGAGGTTATTGAGAAGATAGTTGCAGTGCAGCTGGACAACCATTGAACATCCCATGATGTCTATGATCCTCCCCAGTCTGGGTTTCAAAAGAGGCACAGTACCGAGACTGCCCTTGTTTGGGTACTTAATGGTCTCCTGATAGCGAGAGATCAGGGAAGTCATTCCATCTTGGTCCTTCTCGATCTCTCTGCAGCATTTGACACTGTAGACCATGGGGTGCTGTTGGAGCGACTGCGGAGTCTCTGTGGACTGTCTGGTACAGTCCTCAGATGGTTTTGATCTTTCCTCACTGGCAGGACTCACAGGGTGGCGTTGGGTATTGATTCCTCAGCGCCCCCTCCCCCTGTCATGTGGGGTTCTGCAGGGCTCCGTGCTGTCCCCCATGTTGTTTGCAGTTGACACTCAGCTCTACATGTCCTTTGTGCCCACGCAGAGTGGAATGGTCTCAGCATTTAACAGCTACCTTTCCGAGATCCAGGGATGGATGAGTGCCAGCTTGCTGAAGCTGATCTCAGACAAGACTGAGGTGTTGGTGGTGGATCCAGGTCACCATGGTTTGGGGCTGTCAGCAGGCCAACCATCCAGGCTTTGGCTTGGGGGTGACCAGCTGCTCATCTCTGACTGGGCACGAAATCTTGGCATTCTGTTCAACAGCGGCATAACATTAAAATCTCAGGTGTCTGATGTCATTAAAACCTCTTTTTTCCATCTGAGGAACATTGCCTGGATCAAGCGCCTGGTCCCACCTAGAGATCTTCCAATGCTGCTCCGTGCCTTTGTAACCTCACGCCTTGATTACTGCAACGCCTTATACCTAGGGCTACCAGTGGTTGATATCCATTGATCGCAGCTAGTGCAGAATGCAGCGGTTGACTGGCTTATCAAGATCTTGCCATGTCACTCCTGTGTTCTGCGGCCTGCCCTGGTTGCCTGTGCAGTGGCAGATCACCTTCAAGGTCAGGTTGCTGACCTATAAAGCCCTACATGGACAGGGTCCACACTACCTGCAAGATCTTCTCTGCTCCTACCACTCCCTCCGCTCTCTCCATTCTTCTGACAAGAGATTGCTGGAGGTTCCCAGGGTTCAATTGAAGACCTCTGGAGCCCACTCTTTCGCGGCCCCTACCCTGTGGAATTCTCTACCCTGTCGGATCAGAGAGTGCCTGACCATTGAGAGTTTCAAAACTGCCTTGAAAACATATTTGTTTCAGCTAGCTTTTCCTGATTTTAATGATAGTTAGCATCTGTTATCTTAGATCCATGATTATTTTATAACAGTTTGATTTTACTTTTATTTTTACTGCATGAGCGTTTATATTGTTTATTGTACAGTGCTGTGATTTTTTTGGAACAGTGCTCATAAATAAAGATGATATGATATATACATTTTATATATTGTGTGTTGAGTGTTCCTAATTGCTATGTGTGTCTATTTTGCTGTAAGGGTGCCCTGAGCCTATGGGGAAGGGCACCCGAAATAAACTCTACTATTGTTTTCCAGGAAGCCCGTTTCTTCTTCTGCAGGGCCAGGCGGGAGCTGTCGGGGCACCCTCCCTCTCCTGGGCTACAGGAGCCTCTGCCTTCCGCTGACCAATCTCAGGTCTTGCCAGACCCATGAAGGTCCCCTTCTCCTGTGTTTTTCCCCACAGGAGGCTGAGGGAGATTTCCTGTCTCAGGGAGGTGCTAGTGCCACCTAGGTGGTGCTTGGTACTCAGCCAACAGTAATGAATGGTGAAGATTGTTTGATCTTTGAAAGATCACCATAATATCTTCTCTATTCATTACTGCTTCCCACCCATCTTCCCCTCATGTGCAGAAAATTATGGGCAGACTAGATGGATCACGTGGTCCCCATCTATCGGCAGTTTCTATGCCTCTCTCTTGGCCATCTCCCTTCTCTGGGGCCACTCCTGCTGGCACCTCCTAGGCTCCTGGGTCCTTCACCAGGAAAGGCCTTATCTTTTCTACTAGATGGGGAAGGCGAGGAGGGACACATTGCCTTCTTTGGTGCAGGCCCCCGGGGCTTGGGTTGTCCATGGTGTGGACGACTCCAGACATCCTTCATGCTGGGGCATATGGATAATTATTTGCCCACACCTTAAATGGGGATCAGTATGCTGCTCTTACCATCATGCCAAATTACAATGCACACCTTATTTTGGACAACTCCTCTACCGCACACTCCTTTCCAGACCTCGAGTTCCTCTTCATCAACTTCTTGTGCCCCCTTCATCCCTTTACTTCCTGTCTGGTACATTCCAGGGTCCTCTCTGCATTTGCTCCTCCTTAGATACCCTAGGTATCCAGTCTGGGTAAGTTCCCATGGAGCTCTCTAGTCTGGAGGTATTCTACTCCCTACATATCATTGAAGCATTTAGATTTCTCTGTTACCTTCCACCACTTTAAATATAGTGGTGGTGGGGCTCCCTGTATAGTAGAGCCCCCTGGCTGGAGACGTGTTGACACCAGCTTGCTAGGTGACCCTCCATATTCATGGGGACTCTGCCTCCATGAGTGATCTCTCACCCCTTGAGAGGAGAGAGAAGAGAGAGAGAGAGAGAGAGAGAGAGAGAGAGAGAGAGAGACTGACTGACTGACTCCCTTTTTGAGATGTTGTGCCCCAGGCTTGGCTGAGTTTTCCCTGTTAAAAAATTAAAAAAGAGGAGGGAGCAGAGAACATGCATTATTCACCTCCCTGCCAAGTTTCAATTCTAGGTAGTATGTCTTACTACTAGCACCCTGTCTTAAAGGGACACGGTCAACCTTTTTTGCATCATATTATTTCTGGTTAAAACTCCACATTTTATGAGTGTTTACCTACCCTAAAATCTATTGATGTTGTTGTTTTTTTGTAACTGCCATTTTGCTTAGTAGGTCTGAAATGCATGCTAATGTATAGTTATAAACAACTTTGTTTTGTTTTGAATCCTGGATCTATTTTTATTACATATTTCTGAACAATAGAAACACCCCCAAACAGTGCAGCCACTCATGATACAATAGTCTTATGTACTCCCATTGCATAAAGAGTGGCCAGACTGTGTTGGGGGTGTTCCTAGGTCCAGCAACAATGCAGTGGAAGTTGATTAAAGAATGTAAACAAGCATGTTTTGGTGTGGTAACACCAGTATGGTGAGCAGTCTGTTTTTCATTGTTTAACAGAAATAAAGAACCAGAATCAAATAGCCAGCTACATTAGCAGTCTCTGCAGAATGTGAACTGACATAAGATGTGTTTTTGAAACTAGGGACACTCTGTGACCTAAGGGGGTTGATGGTGTCCCTTTAAAGAGGCTTCTGGGACTTCACCCCTTGAGAGTTCTTCCTAGATAGAAAATAAGACCTAGCTTCTGTTCAAAAGCTCTGTTTGGAGGGTTGTGTCCTGTCCTCATTCTCCAGGGGAAGTCTCTTTGCCTACATTACAGGAACGTTGCCACTGCTCATCCCTGTTGGGAATGGGGAACAAGATTCCTCTCTCTCTCTTCTGTTTATATCTTTTCTCACCTCTCTCTTCTTCTTCTCTTCTTTCTCCCTCTCTTTGGCCTTCCTGGTGGTTTGGGTCACCCCAGCCCCTAAAATCACCTTAGAGTCCTTACCTCTCGGTCCTGTGGTCGACCTTACAGTTTTCAGTTTATATTCTTTCCTTTTCTTGTCCCTTAAGCCCCTTGCTCCACTCTTTCCATTTTCTGTTTTTCTCTCTCCAGTGAGCAGAACTGAGGAGGTTGGGGAGCCGTCAGTTATTGGTCAACCTGCAAGTGCCCGTTCTGCATATAGGTACTCAAGGTGGCACTTCCCGATGTTGGCTCCCCTCCTCAAGAATTTTAAAGCTATATGCTCCTGCGGGGTCCTGCTCCTTTGGCTTGAACCCAACAGTAATGAATGGTGAAAATATCTTGGAAGATCAAGAATTATGATGAGTATGTAATTGTCATGTCTGTTATCCACATTGACACGCAAGTTCTTAACTCTGTCAACAGCTCATAGTGTGGTATCATTTATCAATGGCAACAAGACATCATCACTATTCACTGCCACAGCTGCACAACCCAGTTTCACCAGTAGCACCTCTGTCTTCAATTAATTGAGCACAAGCCAGCTTGAAGCTATCCAGTCCTGGATCTCTTTAAGACACTTGTCCAGAACAACCACTGCATTTACTCTGTCAGTACACGACAGATAGATCGTTGTGTCATCTGGGTAGCAGTGAAAGCCCAGACCATACTGCCTGATGATCTCCCCCAATGGCAACATGCAGAAAGAAAACAACATGGGCACCAAAATTGATCCCTGAGGCACTTCACAGCCAAAAGCAACAGCATCCAATGTGTTTCCACCCAGCGTCGCCTGCTGCACTTTACCAGGTAAGTAGGACTCAGACCACCAAATAACTATACCTGAGGGTCCTACATAGTGTCTCAGATGGGATAATAGCACTCCATGGCCTACCACATCAGATGCTGAGGATAGATCCAGCAATACCAAGATGAAACAATGGCCACTGTCTCTAACCTGGAGAAGGACATTGAACACCGTGACAAGAGCAGTCTCTGTACTATAATGAGTCCTGAACCCAGACTAAAAAGGTTCAAGGACCTCAAAACATCCCAAATGGTTCTGTAGCTGCACTGCCGCTATCTTCTCAGGGAGATTCAAGACAGGCCTGTAATTTGCCAGATCATCAGGGTTCAGTGATGGTTTCTTCAGAAGGGATTTCACCACTGCCCTCTTCAGTCCAGTGGGGAACACACTTTTCCAAAGTGAACACCTGACAGTTTTGGCTGTAACTGGATCCAGGGTCGACAAGCAACTTGAGAGAAACCTGATAGGCCTTGGAGCCAAAATACAGTACATGGGGCACAGCCCCAGGACTGCTCAGGAGATCTCCTCAACTGGGACTGGCTGAAACTCCTCGCATGGCAGCAGAGTGCTCAAGTGCTTCACCTCCTGAACACTGCTGACCCATGACAGCTGACCTGTACAGACTTCAGCCTGGATGGGGGAACTGTTGCTAAGGATAAACTGATTAAACTCATTGCACTTTTCTGCTGTAAAAACTCTTCCCAACTGCAGACAGTGAGGATTTAACAATCTGTCTACAGTGTTAAAGAGCTCAGCCAGAGGACTTTTACCTTCAGCTATTACACATGACAGAAAGACTGTCTTTTTCAGTGTGATAGCCCACTGACACTCCCTGTAGGGAGTATGCAACACCAGTTTTTCCTCTTCAGAACCAGTTCTCCTCCAGGAACACTCCAACTTCCACCCCTTAGTTTTCAGCCTCATCAGACCAACATCAAACCAAGGAGATATGGGGCAGGACATCAAGGGGCAAATGGAGGGGAGGGGTGGAAGGGAGGGGAAGCTGCAGAATAAGGGGTGCTAGCTGCACATTCGAGCAGATTTTATAGATCTCTAGGCCTTTATCTGCTGGCAAATTTCATATGTTCGCATGTTCGTACAATAAGGTACCAGAGAGCTGAAGGCTGCCACAAGGTCTTTATTTTAACTCTCCATGGCATTCTCCACACTCCCGGCACAAGCTGATTCTGCACTTGAGATGTCTAGCATCAGCAAGAGATTATTTGGCTTCACATTTTCAAAGAGAAACATCTGACCATCTCCATAGAAGGGGTTTCAAATTGATGGGCCCCACAACGAAACTGTGTGGCATGATGATCTGACCACCCAACCAGATCAACTCTGACATCATTAATGTTGAGACCCAATGCAAAAACTAAGTCTAAGATGTGGTCTTTTTGGTGAGTCCCAGTGGCAACTGCTTGTACTAGGCCCAGTGAAGACAGAAACTGGAGGAACTGTTCAAACATGAGAGTCTTCATCTTTGACCCAAGTGCTGAAATCACCCAACAGTGGATGGTGGATGAGTCCACCACTAGGCTGGCATAAAACCCTCCAGTGCTTGCAGAAAATCACCCCCATGCCTTGGAGGACAGTACACAATGATGATTATGCCGCCTGTACCCTGACCCCCTTCAATGGTCATGCATTCAAATGAAGTAGTTTCCAATGTGGGGTATGCTGTCAGTCCCAGAGTGGATCTAAAGTAGATGTCTACCCCATCCCCCCATGCACCTACATCTTGCAATGTACCACCAAATAACCCAGAAGGATAGGTGCCTCCAGCACTAGGCCAGAGTCATCATCCAACTAGGTCTCCATGGTGTATACCAGGTCCACAAAGGAATCCACAGTGAAAGCCTCTACCACCGCAATTTTATTCCTAAGGGTCAGAGCATTACAAAGAACTGCATGAAGTGGGAGAGCAGGTAAGGCTAGCTCTCTCACTACTTGTTCCGCTGTAATCAGGTGACCCTCGGGACCAACACTAGACAGGATGGTCCTCTGTCCTGGGCCAGTCTCTTCCCAGGGTGCCTTCTTGACCTGACTCTCCCAATTACATTCTCTTTCACTACTCTCCACTGAGCCAGCTGACATATCTGTCCATGCCCCTAGAGGATGCTCAACCTCCTGCAAGGTAAGATTAAGCATAAATGTATAAAGAATGCATAGAGGTTGGGGGGGCACATACAGTATCTACAACCACCCACGGGGGGTTTAAGTGGATTCCATCTTGGAGTAAGGATGAAAGTGTGTTGGACTCAATTTCAGGGTTCATGACTGAAAAAGAGAGGGGGCTAAGGGGGTTAAGAATGGGGAAGGTGGAGAGAAAATAGAAAAATGCGAGACATTCAAGGCATTTATAATAATAGTGTTGTAACGAATATATGAAGATATGTTTTACAACTCTGTTTTATAGTATAGAAAAACAAAAGGGATAATGGTAGAAAAAGTTATGTATATTAATATTGAACATAAATGGGTTACATAATACAGCTAGAAGGAAAAGAATAGTAAAATATGCAAGATCAAAAGATACCCACTGTCTTTTGTTACATGAAACACATATAAATAATAGGGAGGCACAGAAATTAACCAAAACATGGGGAGAAGAAGGATACCAGGCAATGCCACACAGTGAAAAGGAGTTTCAATATTAGTGAATACAAAGGTTAAAACAAAGATTAATAAAGTTAAGATAGATACAAAGGGTTATGTTACAATAACAGACAATGGTAGGTAGGTAAAATGTTTTATTCATATTTTTATATGAACCAGGATACTTTCGCATGAGATAAATCTCATTTACAACAAAGTCCTGTTACATAAAAACAGTAAAACTTTTATACAAAATTCCAAGGACAATGTATATAACAATACATACAAATACAAAACTTTACAATTAATCAACTTAAACAGGACTAATAAAATTATCATATACAATAGCTTTTAGGATTTACTTCAAACGTTTCATGGCGGAATATGACAACACTGTCTGATGTCTGATTTAATGTTAACAATAGCATCTATATAATCACCAAATATAGACAAACCTCACAATTTCCACAACCATATTTCATTGGTGGGAACTTTAATCAAACACTTGAGTCTAAAATAAATACAACAGCATAAGACAGAAGTGAAATTAAGGGCCCAATTTTCAAAAGGTTAGAGTGGTACGAATCGGGTTTGTGCCGTGCTAACCTGGAAAAGTGCCGGCTGTCAGGGACATACCCATATTCAAAGGACACATATGTGGGGTGCACCCCCGACAGTGCCATCGCATAAAATATTGTGCTGCACCTATGCAAATGAGGGTGCAGCACAATATTGAAAGTTTTCAGAAGTGTTAAATGGCCACCAGCAGTGGCACCATTTAGCATTTCTGAAACCCAGCTCTTAACAGTGCATAGACCTCTCTGCACACTGTCAAGGGCCGGGTATCCTGGAGGTTCAGCGGTCCCTCCTCTGCTCTGATCCCTTCCCCCATAATGCAGTCATCAGCCCTGGTGGTCTAGTGGTCCCTCCCTAGCCTCAATCCCTTCCCCCATAATGCAGTCATTAGCCCTGGTGATCTAGTGGTCCTTCCCTAGCCCTGATTCCTTCCCCCATAATGCATTCATCAGCCCTGGTGGTCTAGTGGTCTCTTCCTAGCCCTGATCCCTTCCCTGGTAAATCATTCATCAGCCCTGGTGGTCTAGTGGTCCCTCCATAGCCCTGATCCCTTCCTTGATAAATCATTCATCAGCCCTGGTCTAGTGGTCCCTCCATAGCCCTGATCCCTTCCTTGGTAAATAATTCATCAGCCCTGGTGGTCTAGTGGTCCCTCCATAGCCCCAGTCCCTTCTCCCATAATGCATTTATCAGCCCTGGTGGTCTAGTGGTCCCTTCCTAGCCCTGATCCCTTCACCAGTAAATCATTCATCAGCTCTGGCGGTCTAGTGGTCCCTCTCTAGCCCTAATCCCTTCCTCTGTAATGCAGTCATCAGCGCTGGTGGTCTAGTAGTCCTTCCCTAGCTCCAAACCCTTCCTTGGTAAATCATTTGTCAGCCTTGGTGGCCCAGTGGTCCCTTCCCCCTCCCACATTCTCTGCTTGCTGTCCCAACTCAAATAAAGAAATTCCTTGGTAGTCTAGTAGCCCCCCAGCCTGGAAGGTAGTGACCCACCACCCCACTCCCCCCCCAACCCAACCAGTGCTGGTGACTGGCACAGCCCTCCTCACACTGCCATGGCCAGCTGCTGACTGAACAATGGTGAGCATGTACAGTATATAGTATGCACTCATTGGTTGACCAGTCAACCAATGAGACATACTATGTACGGTACATGCTCACTGACAGTTCAGTTGGTGGCTGGCCATAGCAGTGTGAGGAGGGCTGTGCCACTCGCCAGCATGGGTCAAGTTGGAGGAAGCAGGGTGGTGGGTCACTGTCTGCTGGGTGGGGGGGGCCACTAGACTACCAGAGAATTTATTTGTTTGGGTCGGGATGATGATCAGAGAATGGGGAAGGGGGAGGGACCACTGGGCCACCAGGGCTGATAAACAATTTACTGGGGAAGGGATTGGGGCTAAGGAGGGATCACTAGGCCACCAGGGCTGATGAATGATTTATGAAGGAAGGGATCAGGGCTAGGGAGGGACCACTAGACCACCAGTGCTGATGAATGATTTACCGGGAAAGGGATTGGGGCTGATGAATGCATTATGGAGGAAGGGATCTGGGCTAGGGAGGGACCACTAGACCACCAGGGCTGATGAATGCATTATGGGGGAAGGAATTGGGGCATGGGAGGGACCACTACACCACCAGGGCTGATGAATGCATTGCGGGAGAAGGGATTGGGGCTAGGGAGGGACCACTAGACCACCAAGGTTGATGAATGGTTTACCAAGGAAGGGATTGAGGCCAGGGAGGGACCACCAGGGCTGATGAATGATTTCCTGGGAAAGGTATTGGGGCTAGGGAGGGACTACTGAACCACCAATGTGGGTTTCTATTACTATGGGGACAGGGATCGGGGCTTGGCGGGAGGCAACCTGGCCCTGCACACTTTAGCCAGGCACTCACAGGCAGATGAGTCCATAATGGGCATGCAAATTACCCCTTAGCACCGTGCATGTCCAATGGGCTCATTTGCATGTTTGGGCTAAATATCACCCATAGGGGCCACAGCACCCACCTGTGTGCACCATGCTTTACCCCTGTGGATGGTCTTCAGTCCCACCCTCTGGTAGTGTTGCATCAAACATGATGACTGCTTCCTGTGGGCCATGCTACCAGGATCCAGATTGCACGGTCAGTTCGGATCGCGCTATCTGTTTCAATATGGTGCCAGAGTCAGCTGGCCCAATTTTTGCACCTGTTTCATGCTCAGCCAGCCCATTTTGAAAATGGGGCCCCAAATCTACTAAATTAATAAAAAGAAAGATGGAAGAATTATGATTATCAGAAGTATGGAGATTGATGCATCCAGAAAAAAAAATAATTTTCATTTTACTCAAATAGACACAGGACATATTCAAGAATAGACCTCATACTAGCATCAGCATACATAATATCATGGATTCAGAATAGTCAATATTATCCAATTACATTTATGGATCATACCCATTTATTAGTCTCTTTGGCACCTAGGAATATCACAAAAGCCACAAAAAAATGGAAAATGGATCCAATTCTATTACAAGATAGAGAATACAAAGAACTGATAAAAAAATAATATTTTTCTGGGAAACAAATACAGGTTCTATCAGTAACATGAAAATCAGATAAAAGAAGCACAAGTAAAGTATTCTGAGACAGTTTGGGGACACATGAGAAAATATTAGAGAATTTGAAACAAAAACATAACCAGGTACACAATGAACAGAAAGAAAGATTGATTCTATTAACAAGAACAAAATACTATTTTCAGTTAGATAAACCTGGTGAACTTTTGACCTACCTTTTACGAAAAGAGAAAGCGGATAGATTAAAAGAGGAAATTGAAACAGAAGAAGGCAGGAAAACAAATGACCAGGAAGAAATAAATAAATTTTTTCTCCAATACTGTTCTAAGGTATACCAATCAGAATACACAACACAAAAAACAGAATTTAAACAACACACAAATAGATCAATCAAGCAATCAAAATCTTTATTTAACCAGGTGGACATCATTGAGCAAGCTCATTTTTGAGGTGGACCTGGGACATACAAATAGGAGGATACAATTTTGGTAGAGAACAACAATACAAGTACAGGTTTCATATACAGCAATTGAACACAGATTTAGGGGAAATAAGTAGACAGAAACAACAGGAGCTAGGTAAACATATCTAAACTAGAAATCCAACATGCTATCAAACAATTGAAAAGTGGAAAAGCCTCTGGGCCCAGATAGCTTCCCTATAGATTTTTTTTTTATTAATACTTTGACACCTTTGCTTCTCTAACTTTTCAACTCCTTCAAAACATCAAAGGTTTTCCTTCCATCCTTCCTTTGGTGGAGCCCTGATAATAGTGCTACACAAAAAAGGTTAAAGTACATACAACTGCTCATCTTGTAGACTGATTTCTTTATTAAATTCAGATTATAAAATATTCAAAAAAATAATATCAAACAGATTAGAGACTGTCTGATCTTGATGTATCAAATTCAATAAAATGGATTTCATCAAGGGAAGGAGGGATCACAATAACATTAGGAATGTACTAGAAGTAATACAGAAATGTAATGAAAAAATGTATTGGAGGTGTCCCTGGATGCTGCAAAAGCATGTGAGCATGAATACAGTATCTCTGCTATTTCAGCTCTGGCTGCCTGCATATACCTGATGTCATAACTTTGTTTATGACATCACAATATGTTGCTGTAAATTTTATTATGATGTGATAAACAGGGGATTGTGATGTCATGTGTAGAGAAGCAGCCAGAGTTTATACATTCTGGGGGACAGGAATCTTGTTTTCATTCAACTGTGTTCAATAATAAAGAAAATGGGGAGTTAATTACTGAAAATATATCAAGTAATAAAGACAATGGGGTGGAGCCGAATATAAATCTCACTTTTTTCAAAGTTTTCCTAATGCTGTCAGAAGCTCTTTAAAGGATGGGTTGAAGCTGGCCCAGTGGCATAGAGGGCTGAGGTGCTGGTGCCTTACCTCAAGCCACGCTGGTGACCCAGGTTCGGGAATGGACCAGGGATGCTGGTGGTTGGCAGGGGAAGGAGGGGATTGAGCATCCAGTGGGGTGCTGTCCTCTCCTCTCCTGGAGTGGGTTAGGACAGCATGTAGCTCTGCAGCAGCTCCAGATGGAGACCGGGAGAATGGCAGAGGGATGTCCATGCGAGAAACACCAGAAAAGCAGAAACTGCACTGGGATTGGCTGGATGATGGTGGCCATCCCCGATGATGCCCTTGAGTAATCCCAGCAGAGTTATGTCCACCTCAGCAGCACCTGGGCAAGAAAGAAAACAGTGTGCTGGAATCCCCCAGCCGGTCCCTTCCCTCTAGAAGGAGGTGGACCCTACCGGCAAAGGGATATGCTGGGCTAACCTGAAGGAAGGCTGCAATATGAGGTAGGCAGCTCTGGGGGAATTGCAAGAAAGGGTCGCTGGTGGTACTAGGTGGCTGGAAGGAGGAGCAGGTCCCAGTGCACAACGGAGGGAAAAAAAGATAACACTCAAAAAAAGAATGGGTTGAAACCCTATACCAAAAACTGACAGCTAAAATAAATGCAAATTTTAATATCTTTCTCCTTTAAACTATCCAGAGAGGTATTAGACAAAGCTGTCCTTTATCCCATTTATTATTATTTGCAATGTCAATAGAACCACTAATACAATAAAAAAATTAAAAAATATAGAATTATTTCAAATAAGACAACATGCCAAAAAGCATTTCACTCTATGTAGATGACATTTTATTATATATAATAAATCCATTAAAAGAAATACCTTTGCTGTTGGACGCAATAACAAAAGATTGTAATAATTTGAGATTAAAAATTAACTGGACCAAGATGAAAGCACTAGCCATAAAGCCAACAGAAAGAGATAAAATGGAAGAGTTACCATTTAACGTGTCAGACTCAAAAATTATGTATTTAAGTATTCAATTAATAAATAATTTGAAATTATTAGCACACAGTAACATTGACCCATTAATTAATTAATTTAGGAAAGATCTACAACAATGGGCAGATTTACCAATAAAGCTATTTGGAAGAGTACAGGGTATAAAAATGAATGTACTTCCATGTTTGGTGTATTTCTTTTAGGCATTACCAATACATATAGAAGACACAATATTTACAGAAATAGACAGAATGGTATCCAAATTCCTATGGAAAAAGAAAAAAAACATGACTACATGTAAAAAAACAACAACTAAATACCTCCCATGTCAAAGTGGGACTAAAATGACCACATTTTACATGGTACTGTACTATTTTCCCACCACTATCGAAAACTTATATGAATGGTTCTCTGAACAACCACCTTTTTGGACGAAGTCTGAAATAGATCCCGAAAATTGGGAAAAACATCAAATTCTATGTTTGCAACAAGAAATGGGTCAGACAATTTGTAAAAATGACATATTTACAGAGTACATATATAAGATCTGGGTCAATGTACATCAAATACTTGAACATAAAAATTCAATCTCTGCACATTCCACTCATAGATAATGATTATAAGCCATTCTTTAATCAAACTGTCTTGACACAATGGGAAAAAAAGGTGTCAAAGCAATTGGTCAGCTATTCAAAAATAATAATATGATATATTTTGAATAAAATACAAAATAAATATGGAATAGCATAAAAAATGATTTTTCTGAGTACTTACAAATTTGGTCAGCACTAATTAAAATATTGGGAAGTACTATAAAAGTATGCAATCATAAGTATATAATATTTTGGAAAAATCAACAAGCAGAAAAAAGTTGATCTCATACATATAAAAATATTCATTACTAAACAACACTGGGATCATGATAAATTGAAAGAGAGTTGGCAGAAAGAGTTAAACATAAATATATCAGAGGAGAAATGGGCAGAGATTTGTAGATCCTAGCAAATAAAAAACTACAGATTAGACTAGACACAATTTTACATTCTATGTAATGATGGAAGGGTTGATACCTTTTATTGGACCAACAAGTGTCTCGTACAAAGATGGAATAACACACAAACTTTCAAGGCCTCCCAGGTCACTTCTTCAGGTGAATAGCAAAACTGAGCAACATAAGCAGTTTATATATCCACTGTGGAGCAATTTAAAAAAATATCAGAAAGTGAAGTAGGAAAGTGATAAAAGGGGACTAGAAATAAAAAGTCTGTATAAGATGCAAAGTAAAAAAAATGACGAGTGAGAAGAAAAGGGGGAGGAAGCTGGTCAGAAGGAGATGAAAGGAAGCTGGAGAGGGGAAAAACAAAGGAACAGATAAGAAAGATCTGAGATCAGAGGTAGTCATAAGGGTAGACTAGACAGGAGATGTCAAGAAATGCATGAAAATCAAGACATTAAAGAACAAAGTCCCAGATAGACAGAGTGTGAGGTAGTATAAACAGTAGGTGTGAAAACAATCAGAGAGCTGAGCTGAAGAGTATGTGGGAGAGGCAGGGGGATGTAAAGGTAGGGAAAAAAAGAGTAGACAGGAACTCAGAAAAAAAAAATAACAAGAGAAATACAGAACCAAAGTATGATAAATAATGTCAAGACTTAGTCCACAATAAAAGGAGAATTACAGTTTACCATAATGTGTCATGAATCCAATGTCCCGATTCAGTCCAGAAATGTTAGATTTAAATTGTTTAATATATTTCACTTTCCATGTCCTTCTGTCCTGTGTGTTTCTGATGTTGCCCCATAGTATCAAGACAGATAAATCCAAGAGAGAGTGATCTGTTTGGGAAAAATGGTTTCCTACTGGGGTGCTGATAATCTGGTTTACTGTTGTGTGACAGTGGTGATTCATCCTGGTTTTCAGTGGTTTACTAGTTTCCCCAATATAGCATCCTTTTGTGCACTTCTTGCACTGAATTATGTAAACACCATTGCTGGATTGACATGTGTAGGATCCATTAATTTGTATTATGTTGTTCTGGCTTGTCTTGATGGTGGCCTGTATGCATATGTGGGTGCAGGTCTTACATCTTGTCATGTTGCATGGTGCTGCCCCTCTTGTTTCTCGATTGTGGTCTGCTGGGAGTTTGTTATGAATTATTATATTAGAGAGGCTGGTGGGCTGCTTATAGGCAATGACAGGCGGTTCAGGGAAGATGTCCTTCAGTGTTTCATCTGCTCTCAGCATGGGTTGCAGTTCTTTACTAATGTGCTGAAGGGGGTTTAGCATGGAGCTGTAAGTGACCACTAGGGGTGTCCGGTCAGTCTGCTGTTTTTGCCTGTATTCCAGCAGATTTTCTCTTGGTAATTGTATGATCCATTCAAATTCTCTATCAATTTGTCTTGGAGAGTGGCCTTGCTGAATTAGGGAATTCTGAAGTGTGGAGATCTGGCTGTCTCTTGTTTTCCCATCAGAGCAGATTTGATGATATTGAATTGCTTGACTATACAGTACAGATTTTTTTGTATGTTCTGGGTGGAAGCTGGAATTATGCAGGTAGCGGTGTCTGTCAGTGGGTTTTCTGTAAAGAGCAGTTTGTATATGTCCATTTTTAGTGATATTGACTGTGGTGTCAAGAAAATGTATGTTGGTGGTGGAGTATTCAATGGTGAGATTTATAGAGTGATGAAAGTTGTTAAAATCACGATGGAAGTTTCTGAGAGAGACTTCACTTTCTGTCCAAATCAAGAATATGTCATCAATATATCGGAGGTAGACAAATGGTTTATAGGGGTGGTGTTTAGAAAAAAACTCCTCTAAATAGGCCATACAGAGATTGGCATATTCTGGTGCCATTTTAGTGCCCATGGCTGTCCCCATGATCTATAAAAAGTGCTTGCCATTAAAGGTGAAGTTGTGTGTCAAAATAAATTGTATTAGGGTGCTGATGGTGGTTTCTGGAATGTCTCCTGTGGATGTGCTTTCCTTTAAAAATTTCTGACAAGCTGCTATACCATCTTCTTGTGGGATATTAGTAATCAGGGTAGTGACATCCATTGTGGCTAGGATAGTGTTCAAAGGCAGTTGTCCAATTTGTTTCAGTTTCCAGAGGAAATCTGTGGTGTCCTGAATAAAACTGCTAGTAGCTCTTAGTAGTGGTTTTAAAATGGATTCAATGAGTCCTGAAATGTTTTCAGTGAGTGTGCCAATGCCAGAGATGATGGGTCATTCTGGATTCCCTGGTTTGTGTATCTTGGGTAGCATGTAGAATATCCCTGGAGTAGGTTTGTTTGGAATTAATATTTTTAACTGTTCTTAGACGTCATTTGGTAGAGACGTGATGATTCGTTTGAGTTCCTCTGTATATTGCATTGTAGGGTCTTCAGTGAGTTCTCTATAATAAGCTGTATCTGACATCTGTCTGTGTGCCTCTTTAATGTAATCTTCTGTGTTCATCACAACCACAGCTCCACCCTTGTCAGCTTGTTTTATTACAATGTTATAGTTGTTTTTCAGAGTGTGTATTGCCCTCTTTTCCAGTGGTGTGATATTATACAGGATTTTCTGCTGTTTGCTAAGGATTTTGGAGTTTATTCTTCCATGGATGCAGTCTACGTAGGAATCCAACTTGGGGTTGTGTCTGCTCCGAAGGGGTCCAGTCTGATGTTTTCTTTGTGCTATCATAATGTGGTGTTTGTATGTTGTTTTTATCGAAGCAAAATTATTTTAGACGAAGCCATCTAAAAAATTCTTCTGTCTCACCACAGAATCTAATGTTACCAAATTCCTGTGTGGGGCAGAAAGTTAAGCCCCTGGATAATACAGATGTTTCAGCCTGTGTAAGTTCTACACTCTACGTAAGATTTACTGCACATCATATTTGCTAAATAAATTTCAGTGCAAACATATCCCCAATATGCAAGAGATGTAAGCAAGAAATAGGGAACATATCCCATGTTATGGTAGAATGGCACCTTTTGGTAGGAGATATTTCGTACTGTTAATATTATTGGAGAGGTTAATTTAAAGAGGGACTCTGGCCAAAAGTGCTACATTGCAGAATTAGAATAAGCATACCCCCAATAAATCTCACACCAAACATTAGGTTTCTATGTTACTTCATTTTAAAGTTATGGGCTATTTTGTAACCCTGACTTCAATACATGTCCAAAAAAGCCAGTTTCAGTGAAGAGATGCTGCTGATATCAGCTCCTGAACCCACATTCTAGCCCTGCCTGTTAGCAAGCTTATAGGACCTGTTTCTCCAACATTAAAATATCATTCTGCAATGGTTTTCACAAGTAAAACAGGCAGCACCATTCTAAAAACAGTTCTGTAGAATCTGTGTGTGTTTCGGGTTTTGTAACAAAGTTGACAAATTTGTATTTTAATGGCTTTTTGATATGGTTAATTTCTCCAGAGCTGCAGGATGCTGAGTCAGCATGCCTCCAGGCTACTGATACCATGTGAAGTGTTACTCTGCGGTGCCTGTTTGGAAATTGTACTGCTACAAGTGTTGCAATGTTGGTAACTGCATTGCTATTTGTCAGGGCCTGCTTTACAATAAGTTTTAATAGGGGCATTATATGTGATAATTCCTACTAGGGGTGGAAGTATTAGCCCTGGTACAATAACCATTGTAATCTGGAGTACAACGCAAATGAGCCTGAATATAGCTCAAGTAGCAGCCTGTCAATGAGAAAACAGAAAATCAGCTCTGCTCAGCTGAGTATCCCATTCATTCATATTTTGATGATGAATAAAATATTGATTGATTGATTTATTGACTGAGTGATTAAGCATTGAGCTGGCTGCTGCATAGCAACTCTTAGTAAGATTTCAAAACAGTACTACCTCTCCCACTCCCATTTAAAGGATGATGAATAACCAATTTAAAGTGCCATCCTGAGAAATCAACTCAATTGAATGATTGGTATGAATGATCACAGCCTTTCACCACGTAAGAGATATCCAGTCTGTAAATCTCACATTAGTGTGCTGTGACTTAACATCCAGCAACCTAGGAGAAAAGGACCACAACAACAAAACACCAAAAACAAAAATATGAATTTGTCAACTTTGTTACAAAACCTGAAACACTCATAGGTTTCAAAGCAATGTTTATTGAACGGTGCTGCCTGTTTTACTGCAGAAAACCATTTGCACAGTAAGGATTAAGCCACAACAGGCCGTGGCTCTACTTGGAACTTAATCAACGGCTGTGGGGGGTTGGACCACGAGGCCAAATACATTTGTAACATGGGGATGAAAAAGGGACACTTCTCATAGTGTATATGACCATTTGTGCTCCCATGTTACAAGTGTGAAATGGGATTTACTCGGCTGGCTGGAAGTTTTGGGTGTCTGTGTGTGTCTCCGTGAAAGCAGAAGGAGCAGCGCAGGGGTGGTAGTGGATAATTGCATAATCAGTGGAAATGTGGAAGCTATGTTATAGGCAACACTTTAAATGCAACATACCTCAGTTATGTTTTGTGGATCGCCGGTATGGAATGGTCTTGCAGAGCGTGTAGTTTCTCAGCGTCTGATGTTACAAATGGACTCGTTTGTCCAGCGGCATTATGGCTGATTATATCGCGTGACATGGTGCACTGCCATGTGACTTGTCAGCAGTGGTAGCATGGGCTCCAGAAAGGGACAAGGGAGTAATGGCGTATGTTTGGTTTTGCATTGCACTGTGAATTTCTGTGGCAATGTATTTACTCCCTGTGTCTGTAGTGAAGAGGATGACGTCCTGCCATGGACACTGAGTGGAGAGCCCATTTGGGGATTCAATGACAAAGGTACACAAATAAATGTAGGAGATGTTCTGTTTGCAAACGTTCTTATTTATTTATCAAGGACTTGCTCACAGTGCAGTGCTCTGTGGGTTATGGCTTACATGTCATTTGTTAAGGTACTTACTTCGTATACTACTGAGGTTGTCAGGTGATGCTAAAGGAATTGCACAAAACTTGGAATTCTGCAATCTACAGATACCCTGAAAACACACTCACCCGTGATGACTAAGTATCTATGTGTGCAATTTATGGCCTGGTCATCATTGGACAAAGTTAGAAATAAACACATCAAAGTTCTGTATTGGTACACATTGTCATGTGTCACATGAAGGTCAGTCCTGAAGTGACATTACATACATTGGTTATTGCAGACTGTCATATGTGTGTCAGTGAGGCAAGGGCCTGCATTGCTAGTCCTGTGGAGCAGTGCTATTGTGTTGCTGTTTCACCGCTGAGGGGCACTGTGCAATGGAATGGTAGTGGAAATTTACTGCTCCATTTATGAAGTGATGTAGATTGAAAGGATTACTGTCAAAGGGGCCACGCTGCATCGCTGGCAGTGTCTCAGTAGATGTGCTGGGAAATGTGTCTGAGGCTTGCACTGTATGCTGGTTTCTCTCTGTGTCAATGGTGTGTTTTTTCTCTGTGTTGTGCTCTATCTGTCTAGTTCTTGATGTGTCTGTGTTGACATCTTTGAATGTGCTGTCTTCAGTGTTTATTGTTTTTACTGTTTCTGTGTGTACGTCTTTGTCTGTGTTGTTTGTTTTTGCTGAAGGGAGTGAACTGTGTGACAGAACTGAAGACCACTTTAGTCTGTCATGGCTGGTTGATGACCAGTAGTTTTGTAAACTTGTTTCTATCCAATGGCCAGTGACTGTCATGATTTCTCTGGATGCTAGGCCTGTCTGAGACAGTAATTGTACAGCTGTGCTGCGAATGGAATGATTTGTATATCTGCGATTTAGCCCAACATATTTTGAAATCTGTGACATCATGTTTCAAAGATAGTTAACTCCCATTGGTTGATTATTGTACCACACGTCTTCACTGTCTAACATTTCTTGTGTGAGATGTTTAGGATGAAGATACAGTGAGGTAGCATTTGGAGAACTCTTGGAGATATATGTCTTAAACAGCTGCACGTGGCAGTGAGAATTTACTGGGTTAGCAAACAGTACTCCTCTAAGAGTTTCTCTGTGATGCTCATTCAGTTTGTTGTGATTTTTTGTGGCCTCATTGAATGCTAGACAAAGACACTTTCTGCCACTTTCATCCTTAGTTAAAGAAAAAGAGTTCTGTTTCAGTTTGGTTAGGCCTTCACGACCTCGATGAGCTAGTCCAAGTTGGAGTTCAAACCACAGGCATCTGACAAGACTGTATGCTGTGGCAGGATTGAGTTTCTGACAGCATCTGATGAGATTTAGATCGGAGTTAGTTATCCTTGGGTGGTGGGTGCTGATATCATTGCCTGCTTTTCTGTACTCCTTTAGGACAGCTACAAATAAATTGTTAGCCGCTGTAAAGTCAGGGTCAGTGGCAATGTTTCATTTAGTCTGGAAAGTGGTGCTGGTGAAATGTCTATTTAAGCCAGCACGTAATCCAATGAACAAACTAATGGTGTACTGCTGCCCCCCACTGTGTGCACAGAGGCATAGAACTCATGTAGTATGTTGGCTAATTCGGTACTACTGACACTGTCAGCAAGTAGAGTAATGCCTTTGTCTAATAACCAGTCCTCAAAGACATTTACGCCCATGCAGTGTTTTTGTGTGTGTTGGGTTCATTTTTTTAAGCTCTAGGGCATCGAGTTGCATGTTATCCAGCTGAACGTGACGAGAGCTGTGTTTCTATTTGTCATTGGGACTGCTGCTGTGTTCCACTCGTACAGTACCATTGCCATTTTCTCTGCTGATTTCAAACCCCTGGCTATGTGTTCTGTTTATTTCTGCAGAGGTTTGAGCAGGTGCCTTGTTTTTAGCAGGTGATAGTTTTAAAGAGGCATCAATGTTTTGTTCTGCTAATGTGTTACATGGTGGGAAAAGTTTTTCCTAATACTGCTGTCTGCTGTGCTGTGTTGAAGAGGTTGCTTCTTGATGTCCAGTGTAGTACTTATTGTGCCATTGTCTGAGAACAATGTTTGCTGTGTTACTACAGTGTGTTTTAGAAATGTGTGGCTTTTTTCATTGCGGTACGACTGTGTTACCTTATATGCCTTACTGGCTGCGGTTGTAGGCGGAGTTGTAGGAGTGCGGTCACACATTTCTGAGGAGTTCGTGGCCTGCTGTGTTGGTGCTGTTTCAAGCACAGATGCAGGTGTTGGACAGTGCACATCCTATGTCCTGTCCCAACTGCTGTGGGATACTGACTGCTGCATCTGTACTACAGGCAAAGGGATGCGTGAGCCATCTGCGTTTGAGAGTTGTGTATCTGAGAGTTGCTGCAAGAAACACTGTTTTGCAGCTTTGCAGTGCTGTATTTTGAGTGCTCAGTCGCTGTGGCCAGAGGTGGTCACATCATGCATGGATAGCATATGAGGAAAGCAGTGTGCCTGGCTTTTTTTTTTTTTTGGCCGATGTGTGTTGCTCTGCAAAATTGTTTAGGAGCCAACGCTTGAAGGAGACACCGCTGAGGATGTTGAACTGTGCATTTATTTTATTCTGTTTGCAATTATCGTGGTTTGAAAGTGCCTCTTGCGATGAATGACCATGCCGCCTGCTCCACTACTTAGGTCTGATGTGAGATTCTGTGTGTATGCTACTGTGAATGAGCACACTTCCATTTGTTAGGAGGGCATTGTGTGAAGGGTTACAGTGTGACACAGGTGAACGCACCGGGCGCAGTTGCTACGGTGTAAGATTGAAAATTGCAGAATTTTCCATATTTCAAAAGGCTGTGTGGTGTCCTACAAGTGACATGATTATTGTGCAGTGCGAAGCAGCAGAAGGAATACCATCATTTTGCAAGCACGCAGGTAGGAGAAGAAAAAATACTGATATGGTGTCCAAGGAGAGCACTACACTGTTGAATAATGTTGTTCAAGCCATTGATTGCGAGTTAATCAATGGCCACATGACAGCTTTGCACCTATGAGCAGTGTCCCTTTTTCATCCCCATGTTACAATAGTTTTTAAACTTTGGAGAAGCAGGTCCTGTAAGCTTGCTGACAGGGAGGGCTAGACTGTGAGTTCAGGAGATGACATCATCAGCACCTCTTCACTGAAACTGTTTTTTTTTTGAACAGGCAGAGAATTTAGGATTGTAAAACGATTTAACTTCTAAACAAAGTAACTTAGAGATCTCAGTTTTGGCATGAGGGTGACTGGAGCTATGTTGATCCATAATCTGAATTTATTGATGACAGTCATTTATGACCATAGTCCCTCTTCAAAGGTTGAACTGGAATTATGCCTATTGGGGAAATTCTCATATCAAACACTGCTCAAGGGACAAAAAAAAACTATTAGACTTCACATTGATCAATGTCAAAAGGTGTATTACAAGGCTTTAGAAAGACCCAATACCACCTGCCTTTGCTTTATGGAAAAATATGTTGATAAATTGTGTGGTAATAGAGAAAACATTATAGAACCATAGAGAATATCAGATTCTAGGTGTGGATTAATTCCCCAGTAACCCACGCTCTGTCGTGGGTTACTTCCTACATATGATTTAATATGGGAACCATTGGAAAAAGCAATGAATACTGTAGCAATCTTATTTACTAGGTACTTTCTTAAATATAAAGAGTCGCCTTTCTCTTTGTATATGTTATGTAATGATTTTTATGTGCCTATCTAAACAAAAAGAAAACAAAAAGAAGAATCGGACGACTCATACTCAAGCCTATTGGGCACAAAATTACTACCACTGCTATTATTAGCCCCTTTCACATGAGCAGCACTTACAACAGCATGGTTCCCAGCCGCTCACTCCGCTCTGTCAGCGCTGTCACTGTCTGCTTCTACACACATACCTTGTGCAATGATCTTGGGGCTCTTCTGACATTTCTACTGTCTTTCCTGCCAGCCGAGAGTCTGAGACTTGTAGTTGGGGGGGGGGGCGCGCTGGTGAGTTCTTTGCCAGCATTGTTCTATCCGATTTCAAATAAATATATCCTTAGGTAGTAAAACGTAGGCTGAACTCAGGGAAACCTGTTACTTTTTGGAAACGAGGACCAAAAACTACATTAAAAGTGCTCCGAAAGTGGAGCCATGATGTCAAGCATGCGATAATGCATATTCGTATTTATACCCATTGGATATGAATATGAATTTGCATATGCCCAGTATCATGGCTCCACTTTTGGAGCACTTTTAATGTAGTTTTTGGCCCTTGTTTCCAAAAAGTAACAGGTTTCCTGAGTTCAGTTTAGTTTTTGGTACCTAAGGACACATTTTGCTGAACTCAGATACAGGAGTGGACGCACAAGCACAGTACTTGCACGAGCCTTGGGAACACATATGGAGACTGGGATCCTGCAACATCGCGAGAAGCTCTGTGCAAAATGAAGTGACTGCTGTCATGTTTGTAGACAGCACCAGGAACCGGAACAAAATGATAAAACGAAATGATGAACCACCCAAAACAGGGAACGTGGAGACAGAGAATGCTCCCTTTAAATGCAGTGTGGGTTGCCTATGCACAACAAGACAGGTAACATTGCAGTTGCTCTGCAACACTAAATGTGGTGCAGAGCCTGCTGTGTGAAGGGGCTATTGTCTGTGCTGCAGTCTGACTCATGAGCTGATGACTGGGACAGTGGAACCTTAAAAGCATATGTAGTCATCCTTTCAGTGCCTTTGTGGGTAACACCCCGGACAGTCTTTGTTTTTTAATAACAATGCCTCTACTGCCTTGTCCCTTAGAGGCAGTATAGCTCATTGGGTTAAGGCTTTGAGCTGCAGATCTGAAGACCTGGGTTTGAATCCCACAGCTGCCTAGGTGCATACTGTGTGATCCTGAGCAAGTCACTTAACTTAGATACATAGACATAGATACATAGACAGTGTCGGCAGATAACTTCCTTGTTCTCCCAGGTCACATCTGGAAACAAGGTTTGGCTTAGTGTGCTACTCCTGGTTAAACAATATTCCCTTTCCTTACTCCTCTTACAAGGCACAGCACCACTGGAGCCTCTCTTTTTTTTTGCTTCATGTGCCAGATTACTTGTGGTGAAAGGGGATGTGCTGCTGTTGTCACTCACAGACTGAGATTATTTAGAAGTTTTTTTCTGTCAAACACAATTCAACAGTGTCAATAGGATGAGGATGACTGATAGTGCTGCTTATAGCAGAATCATCAACTTGCTTTTTTCTGCCTTCTTTTTGGGCAAACTGAATTTTTGGAATTCCTATGGAATCTAGAATCTCAGTATCCCAAACCCCACAAGACTGAGTTCAAGATACTGAATCTCAAAATCCCGACAGGCACTTAAATGTAATGCAAGGAGCTTTGTCCCCCTGCACCCCCCATAATTTAACCAACACCGAGGGGGAGTGGACCTCAGAGTTAAAAAAAAAAAAGTTATGGGGGTGAAATTGTGCTTCAGCAAAATGGTAGCCAGGAACAGAACCCGGGTCTAGCAGACCATGCTGGCCAAGCTGCTAATAGCTTAGCCTTCCATGCTGCGGGAGCAGCTTGGCCAGCTTCTGCATCCTCCAGTGTGTTGTGGTGCCTGACAAGGGGTAGGGTAGTGGTTCGTCACATCCGCTACCATACCCATGTCAGCATTACTTTCCTCCTTGTTAGGCTTGTAGATGTTGGGATACTGAACTTGGTCCCGTGAGCTTTAGGATTACAAGTTTCAGTCACTTAAATGTATGTTGAATTTTTGCAACCCACCATTTACTATTATTCTTATTCCCACTTCGTTCCATGTTTTTTGAGAAGAAAACTTTTTGTTATGTTAAAAAAGCAGGGTGATTTGTAAAACACAATATTTATTTAAATGAGGTTTCACATGAAATTGAGCCCCAGTCAGCTTATGGCATGCTAACCAAGGGACTTTTTTTTGCAGGCTGGTCAGGGGCAGGTCAAGAACAAATGTTTTCTTTTTAACCCTCAGGATTATACGGTTATGCCACAGTCCCTTACATTTTGTGGTATTTTTCTCTTGAAAAATTTCTTTTTCCCACTGCCTATCAATATAGACCCGAACCAGGCAAATTCAAATATTTTGCAAAACCAAAATCAAACTCATCTGGATTTGGCAACTCCAGAACCAAATTCCCCCTGGCTTTACCCATCCCTACTGGAGATATGAGAAGATCTGGAGCTCGTATACAGCCTACTTTCACTGTGAGGTCCCCTCTGGGCTGCGGGAGTCCTCATAAAGCACTTTTGTAGCCCCCCATGACTCCCTTCTCCATGTGACCTTCCTTCATAGGTTCCCTGTAACTTTTCCTTTCCCCCCAGTGTTCTGGGACAAGGCGATATCCTTGAGAATATGGATGAGCCAAGCCCTGGGGCTACCCTGCCATATGTGATATCCGTGTGCTAGCTCCTGGTTGACACCTCATTTCAACCCCCCCCCCATTTTGTAGGTATAGGAAGGCAGTTATCACAGTGTATCCTAATCTTCCTCTCATGAAATGCTGTTGAATTAATTTTGCCTGTTTTTCACCATTGCAACCAAATATGTTGGTATGCTGGCTATATTCTGTACTCACAGTACGTATTGTCTGTTAGCACATGATATTCTTGACCAAATTAGCATCTTTGAATTCCCCAGCGTTCTACAGCTAACCCCTGCAGTTAGCATTCCATCATGGCTTATGCTGCTGTGAGAATTCTATGGTGACATCATCACTCCAGCTCAGCTGAAACTGAAAGCAGAGTGAGACAGTGTGAAACCCATTTAACTGGCATCTCACAAGCTGTCTTTCCCTGCCTGCCACTGGTTCTAAGTGGGATTCTAGTAACCCCTGGGAACAAGGGGGTTACACAAATATACTGGCAGGCTTTCTTTTTTATTCAGAGCTCCATACTCTTGGAATAAGATTTCATATCACCTACAATAGACCTCCACTGCTCACACCTTCAAAATGCAAATAATTGACTACTTCAGAGAACCTTGCGCTTTTTAAGAACTGTGATCTGGCATCCACTACCCCATACACATGTTGTTTCATGGTACAACCAATGTATCTTTAGCACCAACTAATCGTACAATGTCTAACTGTTATCTGTTAAAGTGTATTTATTATCTTACCAGTAAATCCCTTATGTTTCTTGTGCTGCTGGGATCCGGGGCCACATCAGCAGTCAGAGCGAGGGAGGAGGACTACATTGGTGGTTGCAGGAGATCCGGTGGGCCACAGGAAGCTGCATCAGCGGCAGAGGAGTTTTGGAGGGCAGCCGCTGCTCAGGAGCAAGGAGCGATGTAGCCAATCAGCGCCATGCACGCGATTTTCAACGGAGTGACTGGGCTATAAAGGCCATTAGCCCAGTCGCAAGAGCTGCTGTTGTGTTTCTGGTGTTGCTGGGATCCGGGGTCGCATCAGCTGTCAGAACAAGGGAGGAGGACCACATCAGTGGTTGCAGGAGACCCAGTGGGCCGCAGGAAGCAGCATCAGCGTGAGAGGAGTTTCGGAGGGCTGCTGCCACTCAGGAGCAAGGAGCGGTGGGGCCAATCAGCGCCAAGCCGTGATATTCAATGGTGCGACTGGGCTATAAAGGCCATTAGCCCAGTCGTAAGAGCTGCTGTTGTGTTTATTTGTCTCACACCACCCACCCTGGCCCTGACCTCGACCTCTATTAAATAGTCAGTGGGGGTGGAGCCTTGGAGGGGGGAAGGCTATGAGCGGGAAGCCTGGACTGCTGTGGGTTTCCTGGATTGCTGCTGCTGACTGGAGATGGGAGGAGCAAGCAGAGTGGGTGAGGACTGAAATTACCATAGGAACAGTTGAATATATGCAGCTGAGAGGCATGGAGTATGGGACCTGATTCTGGGCTGTGCTGTTTTACTGCTACTGAACTTGGGAGGGAGGCAAAATAGTACACTGGGTATGCTTGGACACCATGCTAGTACATGCTAGTCACACATATGGCTGTGGGATTTGAGCAACGTGAACTGGGAAACTGCTGACAATAGAGTACTGTGTATACTGTTTTATACTGCTGATTATATAATGCTGTTCTTCGATAGTGCTGCCTTATATATCAGCTGTGATAACTGCTGATTTATATAGTGCTGAGGGGTTTTTAAAACTGTTAAAGGGGATATCTGCAGATAGAACAGTTGATCAAGTGAGGTGGGCAAAAACTATTGGGCTGCAAGTGGCTAGGCCTGCTCACACCAAAATTAGGGTGGATTTGGGGCCAACCAGAGTGGGCATCTTTGGCAGGGTGATTGGGTGTTTGGGGTGCGGGGCAGCGATAGTCCTAAATTAGGCATGAAAGAACGGAGGGTGCCCAGTGTGTTCCCAGCTGGCAGGAGTTAGGGCAGAGGTAGATGGGATCTGAAGAGAACCAGAAGACATGAGGGGAGGGAGGGGGGTTGAGGGAAAAGTCCCATGGTGGGTGGAGAGGCCACTACAGCATACCCCAGGGTGTAGGAACGGGTCCCATGGTGACTACGGAGGGGAGGTGTACTACATGCAACTCAGAGGGTAGGGTGTATCACAAGCAACAATGGAAAACATCCCACAGGAGTGGGGCCGGCCAGAGGGAGATAAAGAGGGTGGGGGGCAGGTGACAACATGCGGGGCAGGTACTTACTAGCAACAGATACCCATGCTCTACCCAGGAGAGAGGTAGTTGGGGGAGCAGGCGGGTAGAGAACATTTGGTTTGGCTGCTGGGAGGGTGGGAGTAGGAGGGAAATGACACTGGGGGAGAAGGCAGGCAGTGAGAGGGGACCAGTAAGATGGAGGTGGTGGGCGGCAGGGGAGGGAAAGAGGGAGGAGGGAACTGGGGCTGAGTAGACACCCAGGCTGGGGAGTCAGCCAAGGGAGGGGTGGTAGAGGGCACCTAGAGCGGCCAGGATGGGGAGGGAAGCATCTGCAGAGAGTGGAAAGGTGGATGAGGAGGAAAATTATGCCAGAAGGGAGGGAGAGACAAGATCTGAGGGGAGGGGGCAGGAGGAGGGCAGTTGAGGGGATCTGTGGGCTCTGGCCAAAAAGGGAGTCCGGGAGCAGGGGGGCCAGCTGTGCTGGCCAGGAGGTTGGGAGAAGAAGAGTAAACTGGAAACTGCATGCAGAAGGAAGAGCACTGAAGGTCACACACAGAATAGTGAACCCTGGACAAATGTGAGTGCAAGGAGTAAGCTGGGGGCCGATGATGGAACAGCCTGGAAGGGGTTAAAATGCCAGTAAGGGGGGGTAAAGGTGATCCTGCTGGGGGACTCCATGACCAGGGTCATCCAGTGGGAGGGAGTAGGAGAAGGTACAAGCAGCAAAGTCAGGGTTAAATGTATCCCAGGACTGTCCGTTCACAAGGCCAAATTCCAGCTATATTCCTTAGCTTTTGGAATGCGGGGGATCTCCTGATTTTCTAGTACACCTGGGCACAAATGATTTGGAAGGGAACAGCAAACTAGAAATCCAGGCGAGAGTCTGGGAGCTAGCCAGGGTCTGCCATTCTATTGAGAGTTCAGTCTCTTTCTCGGAAATCCTGCCGGTGCCTAGGGCATCCAGGGAGGCCAAGCACAAACTAAGAAGTGTGAACCAGTGGCTCAGGGAGTGGTGCAGGGAGGAAGGGTTTGGACTAGTCGGGGATTGGGGGGACACATGGGATGATAAGAGGTTATATGCTAGGGATAGGCTACATCTTAACCTAGAGGGGAAGGAGATCTTAAAGCTGAAACTCGCTGAATTCATAAATGTGAAGTGGGGTTTAAACTTGTAAAGGGGGGAGAGACTAGTACAGGACTGGAGACAGGAGGACTGACCGTGGTCCCTGGTCTACTGTGGCAAATAAGGGCAGAGGACTCCGATGGACACAATGCAAGAGCTGGGCAGGGGAGGTCAAATAGAGAGTGCGCAGGGCCAAATCAGCTGTGCGGGGGTGGGGTGGAGGATGGTCCTGGTCAATGCCAGGAGTATGGGCAACAAAATTTCCGAGCTACAGGCAATGTTGGCTGAAGGATCAGCGGATGTGGCAGTGATTACGGAAACATGGGCCACCCAGAAAAATGATTGGGACTTAAATTTGGAGGGCTATAAAATATTCAGGGAGGATAGAGAAGTGGGTAGAGGAGGAGGCATAGCACTGATAGTCAAGGATGGAATATTGGTAAGTGGAGTGGAAGAGGCAGAGGGGGGAGTGGAAGCTATTTGGGTTACCCTACAGTCGGGGGAAGAAAAAGATTAAAAATAGGGGTGGTATACAGACCACCCACAATGGATGAGGATCTGGAAGGAAAATTGGTTGAGCACATCAAGGGGCACTGTGACCAGGGAAAGGGTAGGATGGTGGTCATGGGGGACCTGAATATGCCGGGGGCAGACTGGGACACCATGACATCAGTGGTAGCCAGGGAGCAGAGGCTGATGGATGTGTTTCAGGATGCTTTCTGGTCCAACAGGTGGGGGAGCCTACTGGGGGGGGGAGGATACTGGACGTTGTCCTTGCAGACAGCGACCGGATAAGGGATCAGAGGTATGTAGCCCACTGGCAAGAGGAGATCATGACATGGTCTGGTTTATGCTGTGCCTAGGGGGGGAAGACAACTGCTGAAACACAGTGGTAATGGATTTCAGGGGGGGCGACTTCGTGGGCATGGGCAGGATACTGAGGGGGAGCTTGAGCCAGATCAGGCCAGACATGGATGTAGATAGATTGTGGGAGGCCATTAAAAAAGGGGTACAGGAGGCTACTAGCTTGTGTACAGGGCCACCAAGCCGTGCTAGTGGACCAGGGAGGTGTAAGAGGTGGTAAGAGGTAAGAAGGCTGCCTACACATGTTTTAAGCGTTCCAGGAAGGAATGGGGGAGAGAGAAGGGAATATGAGCTGTCAGCTAGAAGGGTCACAAGGGTGGTGAGGGGATCAAAGGCGAGGATGGAGCACAACCTGGATAAGGATATAGGTAGGGGGGGAAAAGGGTTTTTATAGATACATAGGGGAAAAGAGGAAGGGGAGAGCACAGATCCCCAGGATTAGGACTCGGGGTGGATGGGCTCAGGAGGCAGGGAGTAGGCAGAGGTACTGAACAAGTATTTTGCCTCAGTTTTTAGGGAGGGAGACATGGACTTCTTTCAACCAGAAAATGGGGGGGCAGCTGAGAGGATAGGGCATAGGGAGATAAGAGGATCGAAAGAGGCCAAGGCACCAAGGGGGCCAGGTCAAGAAGAGGATGGAGCTTTTACTGAGGAGAGGGCTAGGGAGGGGGAAATCACAGAGGGCAGCATGACGGAGGCCCTATGGGCACTGAAAACAGACAAGACACCAGGACCGGATGGGCTGTATCCAAGGGTACTGAAAGAACTGGCGGATGAACTAGCAGCTCCACTAGCTGTACTATTCAACGCTTCTCTCCAGACAGGAAGGGTGCCCCAGGATTGGAGGGCAGCTCATGTGGTGCCCATCCACAAACGGGGGTCTAGGGAGGAGATGGGAAATTACAGGCCTGTCAGCTTAACGTCAGTGGTAGGCAAATTAATGGAGGGCTTCATCAAAGGGATGCTCGGGAGGCAACTGGATAGGCTGGGACACATGGATGACAAGCAGTGTGGTTTCATCCCTGGGAGATCATGCCAGACCAGCCTCATAGATTTCTATGACTGGGTGACAGGGACCCTGGACAGACAAAGACCAGTGGACATCTTATATCTGGATTTTAGTAAGGCGTTCAACTTGGTACCCCACTTCAGGTTGTTGACAAAGTTGGGGGAGATGGGGGTGGGAAGACAGTTGCTTAGATGGGTGGAAAACTGGTTTACAGATAGAACACAGAGGGAGGTGGTGAGAGGGACTGTCTCCTGTCCTAGGAAGGTCATCAGTGGGGTGCCCCAGGGGTTGGTACTGAGGCCATTCCTGTTCAATGCCTATGTCTCTGATATAGGGACAGGAGTTAGGAGTAGGATGAGCCTCTTCGGGGATGACTATAAGCTGGGAGCATTGGCCGATGGGGAGGAAGCAAGGGTGGCAGTCCAGAGGGATCTGGACACCCTGGAGGGCTGGGCAAGGAGATGGGGGCTGAGGTTTAACCCAGAGAAGTGTAGGGTGTTGCATCTGGGGGTCAGAAACCCAGGGCAAGTTTATGCCTTGGGAGGGGTTCCACTGCAAGCCACTTCAAGTGAAAGGGACCTCGGGGTGGTGGTAGACACCAAAATGAACAACAGTGAGAACTGCAGAAGAACGGCGGCAAAGACAAACAAGTTACTGGGCTGCATAGGCCGGGGAATAACATCCAGGAGGAGTGAGGTGATCCTACCTCTGTACAATGCCTTGGTTAGGCCGTACCTTGAGTATTGCGTGCAGTTCTGGAGGCCGCACCTTAAGAAGGACATAGTTCTGTTGGAGAGGGTCCAGAGGAGGGCAACCAGGATGATCCAGGGCATGGGGGATAGGACCTAAGAGGACAGGCTTCAAGCCCTTTGGCTATACTCACTGGAGGAGAGGAGAGATGGGGGGGGCATGATTGAAGTTTTCAAATATGTGAAAGGGATTAACAGGGGTAGAGCCAAAGAAATGTTCAGGCTAAAGCAAAGGGGCACAACTAGAGGACATAAGTGGAAACTGGAGGGAGGAACCTATAGGGGAGAACATAGAAGGCATTACTTCACAGAGAGAGTGGTAGAGACATGGAATGCATTGCCCGGGAGCCTAGTCGAGCAAGACACTATGGAGGGCTTCAAGAGGGGGTGGGACAGATGCATGGGGGTACTGAAGCCAAGATTGACCCTCATGGGGACAAGGGGGTGGGAGAAAGCACCCGCTAAGGGCTTACTGAGCAGACATGAAAGACTGACAGGCCTATTCTGCTGGCTTTTAGTATGTTGGTAAAATGAGTTGTTGTTACTCATAGGGTTATGCTGGTTGACAAAATTAAGCAATAAGACATGATAGAGTGTGCATTATTCTGGAATAATGGCATACCTTGGGAAGTGAGCCATAAGGTGAAGCAGAGTGCCTTATGCACCCAAGAAGTGCCCTTATCCCACAATTATACATACGCCTTGAAGTGCCTTATTATGATTATAAAATGGCTTCCCAGATTTTTGCTTTTAAAACCATGTAATGAGCTTCAGAAAGTTAAGCATTTCTGACCTGTGCAGTTGTGCTGGAATAATGCACGGTCATGTGATCAAATTCCACCAATCACAGTACTGGATTTTCCCAACCCATTTTATAATGTCCAAAACTTAATCAATATAAAAAAAAAAAAAAAAGCAAGCCTAATTGTTAGGCATACCTTTTTCTTTATAGATCATTCCTGAAGAAGACCCAACAGTTACGATGTCATTTTTAACTTTTTTTTTCATGTATGATCCTCATATCATTAATAAACTTGCTATGTCTTTGTTATTAACAAAATAAGGAAAAGTAAACCCTTTACAGTCCTGTGATAATCCTCTGGTATATTTGTATTTTATATATATATATTTTTTTTTGTTTGATTTTTACTGTATTTTACCTGAGTGGATTTTAAGCTGTAATGGTATATTGTTGAACATTAAAGGTTCTTACTAATACTACTACTGCTGCTGGTACTGCTACTACTATTACTACAGCTGCTACTACTACTACTACTAATGCTACTGCTTCTACTACTACTACCACTACTACTACTACTGCTACCACTACTGCAGCTGCTGCTGCTACTACTTCTACTACTGCTGCTACTACTACTGCAGCTGCTGCTATTACTACTACTACTACTATTACTGCTGCTGCTACTACTACTTCTGCTAGTACTACTACTACTGCTGCTACTAATGCTACTACTACTATTGCTACTACTACTGCTGCTACTACTACTACTGGTACTACTGCTACTACTACTACTGTGGCTGCTGCTGCTACTACTGCTACTGCTGCTGGTACTACTACTACTACTATTATTGCTGCTGCTACTACTACTACTGCTACTACTGCTGCTGCTGCTGCTACTACTGCTGCTGCTGCTGCTGCTGCTACTACTACTACTACTACCACTGCTGCAACTATACTATTGTTGCTGCTACTACTGCTGCTACCACTGCTGCAGCTATACTATTGTTGCTGCTACTACTGCTGCTACCACTGCTGCAACTATACTATTGTTGCTGCTACTACTACTTTATTTTAGATGCAGGCTGAAAATAAAGTTAGAATTGATGTTTGGAACATAAAACTTTTTACAGGAGTAATATGCAGTACAAAGAAAACAGTAAGCCTGAGGTAACCATGCTTGCTTTGTTCTTAATATGTTTAGTCCTATGAGGTGAGACATCTGAGTTGTGGCTGTCTGGGATAGCAGGTCTCCACAAAACAAAAACAGCCAGAGGACCAAGAAAATGGGTGACGGTGGATAAACAGCTTTTAAAAAAAGTTTGAAGTTACAGTTCAGAGCTTGCATTACTTGAGTATCAGGATGAATTCCTTCACAGCAGAAACACGGTACCAGTAATGCCAGTCACGATGCAGTGCAGTACTGCAGCACACTGCAGTAAACAAGGCAGTTACAGTGACAGTAAGTTCCTCCTTTTGTCCTGCAGTAACTCAAGACATCATGTTGCATTCTGGCTGATTCCACTGTATGTGCACCCTTGATTTCCTCTTTAACACAGAAGTGTTGTTCTTTTTCCACTCTCCCTGACCCTACTTCAACTCCCTCGACAAAATAATTTTACTGCAAATTGGAACTGTTGCAAACTGTACTACTTTTACAGTATTAGACCAACCAGGAATGTGTACATAAATGTGGGCTGGCAGTATAGCCTAGAGGTTAGAGTAACAGGCTGTTTAAATTGCTTAATGGATCCAGCAGAGCTGGGTTTGAGTCCACAACCTCCTTGCATACTGTGAAAATCTGAACGTCACTAAACCTCCCTGCTGCTCCCAGGTCACCCCTATTAAAATGGCATTGTGCCTAGTCAGCCTGGACACAATTATCAAAGAATATATATACAAAAATGTAACAGTATGCACATTTCCAGGGCCATACAGGCCCCTTCATCAGGTACACTTAGTCCAATACAGGTATCTGTAACAAATCCATTATTTTAAGCAATAACACCACTAAAAACATTCTCTCTTTTAACTGGCAATTGGAATGCTTTAATGCATTCAATTCCTTCTCCAACTAAGATGATTCTGCCTGTAATGTATATGTTTACTCATGCTGCAAGTGTATTCATCTCAAAATGCTGTGTTTTGATATCAGTTAAGGGCCAAGCACAAAGCTTCCAAAGTAGAGAAATGCAAAGTTAAGGAAGAAAAGTCCCATGAGTCCACACGATTGTGAGGTCTAACGTTACTCTGGGTTTGAATGATTGTTCCAAGACAGTAGTGACCTGAACCTAACTGCAGCACAGCACTTCATGAGCTTCAAAAGAGGGTGCTGAGGTTAATGCATCAAACAGAGTCATTCAATCCCTTGAGAAACGCTCTGCCATACCTCACAATCACAAAAATGCAATGGACTTTTTACCTTAACTTCTAATTCTCCTACTTTTGAGACTTTGTGCTTTAACCCTATGATGCCCACACATAGTTTTTTTTTAATTAATTAATTTCTTTCTTTATTTATTGAGTAATTCGGATATACCTTTGAGTCAAAGACTCCTTTACAAAGGTTCCGCGTCACAAAAACATAATACATTAATAATTCAGCAAGGTACATAATCCAGCATATTTACAAAACAGTGAAGGCTAACAGATGGTTGCTAGTAGTAAATTATACAAGTCATTAGTAGTACATTTATAGTTTAGACAAATAACAGAGTCATCAACTTAAAACAGGTCAAGGGGGTAAGCAGGTCAGAGGCCCTAGTCAGGGAGAACTATGGGGGGAGGGAGGCAGGGCTAGAAATCAGATGGTAGATGTGGAGGGATACAGGCAAGAATCATTGGCAGTTGCAGGTATTTGAGGACCTCAGGTGGGCCCTGAGGCATGTTTTGAAGGGGCCAATTCTATTTTCGTTCACTAGTGAAGAGGGTAGGTAGTTCATCCAAGAAGGGGCCCTGTAGCTGAAGGGCCTTTTGAACTTTGAGGTATGGCAGAAGGGAACTGACAAGAGTGGTCTGCCAGAGCTACGTGTATGCTTAATCACTGGGTGGACTAAGGAGGAGAGCCCAGTGGGGGAGAGGCCAAGGGCAACCTTTCTGGCCATGAGGCAAGTATGGAACCGGATTCGATTGTCGAGGTTTAGCCAGTTGGTAGCATTATAGAGAGTGCAGGTGAGACGGTCACATCCCAGTATGAGGCGGCAAGCTTTATTTAGGGAGACACGGAGTCTATAAAGGGCAGAGGTGTTTGCAGCACTATAGACGAGTAGGCCATAGTCAAGTAGTGAGAGGGTCGAGGCAAAGACAGTGAGCCTAACAGCATCCGGTGTGAGGCAGTGCTGGAAACGAGACAACAATCCGAGCCTAGCATTGAGGGTGGAGGACAGGCGATGGATATGTTGGTGGAAATTAAGGGCTGGGTCTAGAGTAATGCCTAGATACTTAAAGGAGTCCACTTGCTCTAAAGGGGCCAGATTGGCAGTTAGTACATGAGGGCACTGCTCTGTCTGGTAGTTCAAGGGATGGGAGAATAGCATGACTTTGGTCTTCTGATAGTTGAAAATAAGGTGTTGAGTGGAGAACCATTTTTCAGCACCACTAAAGGAGGATTGCAGGGAGTGGTGGAGTTCAAAGGGGTCCATGTTGGAGGAATATAGAATAGCGTCATCTGCATATAATATTAGGTTGCTAGGGCAGGACTTGGGAAGGGAGTTAAGGAAGAGGCTGAAAAGTAGAGAGCCTAGGATGGACCCCTGTGGCATACCGGACAGAACAGGCATTCTATTGGAAAGGGCGTTACCAATTTTGACGTGCTGGAAACAGTTCGAGAGGTAATTAGAGAACCAGCCAAGGGCGTCCTGAGAGAAACCAAGGTTGGAGAGTGAGGTCAGCAAGAGAGAGTGTTTGACGGTGTCAGAGGCCTTTGTGAGGTCTATGAAGACTGCACCAGTGATATGACCTTTGTCCAAAGTGGAGTGGACGTGGGTGATAAACTCTAATAAGATAGTAGTAGTACTGTGTCCTTTCCAAAAACCATGCTGCTGTTTACAGAGGTTATATTTGTTGAGATGGTCTGTAAGCTGATCTGCGACAATCCACTAAAGAGTCTTGGACAGGGGAGGGAGAATGGAGATGGGGCGGTAGTTATTGGTGAGGGTACGGTCCCCACTTTTGAAAATAGGAATGATAGATGCAGATTTCCACCTGGAGGGGAATTTATCTAGGCATAGGGAGTGGTTTATAATATGGGTGATTGGGATAAATACCTCACGAAGAGTAAGCTGCAGAAGTTTCAAGTCTAAGGTGTCACTGCTATAGCAGGAGTGGTTCAGAGCTTTTATAATCCATGGCTCCACGGCCTTGGGTGAAATGTGACATAGGCGAACAGGGGGTGCCTCAGGAGGGGGGGAAGCTAGCTGAGGGTGGGTCAAAGAAATTAGGAGGTAGGACGCGGCTGAGGTTTGTGAAGGTGTCGCTGAAGGCTGTGGCTATATTAGAAGGATCCGAGGACAGGGACCCATCGACCATTATCTGATTCGGGACAGGGTTAGGGACTTTGCCACAGATATCCTTAGTGTTGTTCCAAACATTGCACCCAGAACCCCAGATAGTTGTTAGGGAGGATTTAATATACTCCGCTTTGGCCTTACGCAAGGCCCAAGTGCATTTGTTCCTGGTCTCTCTGTACTTTTGTCCATCAGATGGAAGGTTTGACTGATTAGAGAGGTGCCACAGTGAATCTCTGAACTGAAACATGACCAGGAGGTGGTCAGTGATCCAAGGCACAGGATTGCCCTTCACCATCTTTTTAGATATTGGGGCAAATTTGTCACATATGGTGTTGTAGGAGAGGATGAAGAGGTTGAGATCTCCATCAGTGTCTTGGGTATTCGTAATGAAGGACCAGTCTAAGATGCTGAGATGGGATTTAAGATGGGCAAGTTTGCCAGGGCCAGTTGTGTGCCATAAGATTAATTTGGGCAGAGATTTGGGTGCTTTGCCTGTCCAGGAACAGAGCATGGGGAGTGGTCAATAAGGACATTCGGGAGAACTGAGATGCTAGTGATTTTGTGGGGGCGATTGGTGAAGACAAGGTCTAGTAATGAGGAAGATCCTGCATGTTGGTTCAGTTGGGTGGGGGATGTGACTACTTGTGTTAGGTCTTGGGCAGTGGCTGCATCAATGAACGGGGCGGCAGCCTTGTTTAACCAATTGATATTGAAATTACCGAGCATGATTTTTTCTGTTTGAGATGGGAGGGTAGACAGGTAGGATAGTACTGAGTGGAAGGCCACCTTCTGTTCCCTGGGTGGAATGTATACTGCAGTGATGAGGAGGTGGGTAAGTGAGCATCCTAATAATAATGTCCTTCCATTTTTAAAAGGATATTTAATAACACATACATTTTACTTTGTATTAAACAGCAATACTTTTAATTGCAAGCAGTTTCTGGAGTAAAGTGGCACCCCCTGCCCACTCCTCACACCAAACAGTTCCTGTTGTCAGTTCGGATCACCCAATCCAGCCTGATCTAATCCTTTCCTGGCATCCAGTAGCACCAGCCCCAATCCAGTCAGTTCTGGCATCCAGTGACAACCTCCCATCATACTGCCCATATCTAATCAGTCCGCTCACCTCCTATATTACACTGCCCCTGTGTCAAGTAGTCCCTGGCTTCTAGTGGTACTCCATCCATCACCCTGTCCCTGTGCAAGCAGTCCCTGATATCCAGATATATGTCCATCCCTCAACCTGCCTCAGTTCAAGCATTCCACACTGTCCAGTGGAAACCCCTCCTTCAACATGGCCCAGTATCATAATTTCCTGGTGTTCAGTGCACCCATACTTCACATTAGTCCTGTGTCATACAGTCCCTGGCATCCAGTGGCACCCTGTCCCTAACCCTGCCACAATCCAAGCATTCCCTAGTGGCTAGTGGCAAACCTTCCCTCACCCTGGCCCACAATGATGATTCCCTAGCTACTAGTGTCACCTCCTCTCACACTGTACCACTAAACCAAGCATTCTTGCCCTACAGTGTCACTCACATCCCTCACCCTGCTCCTATATCACGCATCCCTGGTATTCAGTGATACCCCCCTGTACCCTACCCTGATGCAAGCATCCCTAGCATCAAATGGTACCCCTTCCCACTTGCTCTCCCAATACAAGCATTCCTGGTGTCCAGTGGTACCCCCTCCCAAACTATGTCAAAATTCAAGCATTCCTGGCATCCAGTGGCACCCACTCCCCAAATGGTGGCCAGTAAAACCCTTGTCTCACCTCCGCACTCATCTGCTGTCTGGAAAATACAATCACAAATTCACAATTTAAAAATACATAATTATGCTTTTCTAGTTGCTTTTCCAGATTGCAGCTGACTGTTGAGGTAAGAGGTAGTTTTACTGGACACTATCTGGGTGGCAGTTTGGCGGCACTGGTGCTGGGATACCAGTGTGACATGGGGGATGGGTTGGGGCAGCAGCATGCCACTGGGGGAGTTGCTCTTAGTGTAGCCATGTTTATTTTTTAATTTATTAATTCTCTAACACCAGCCTGAGCTTCTGGTGTCAGAAACCATGCTTGAAGGTCACTAGCAGCAACCAAAAGTGGGCTCTCACTGACCAAATTATTGTTTTTTTTTTAATTTATAAATTATCTGATGCTGGGGAAGGCAAGGCAAGGCAAATTTATTTGTTAGGTACCCATCCACAGTTCTGCATGCCATACAAGCAACAACTTAAAATCTTATAATTTAAAACAGGTTAGGACACATGCTTGGTGTAAGCTCATGGTGTCAGAAACAGAGTATGGGGACAGCAGCAGCCATCTTGGATGGTTTCCCGGTGACTACATTTTTAAAACATTTATAAATTCCCCAACACTGGCTCATGCTCAGAGTGTTAGAAATGGGGTCTTAGGGGAGTAACAGTCAGCAGGGATGGTGTCTTCTTGGTCACATTAGTTCATGAAAAGTTATCATGTTTTTCCCAGTGGCATATCCAGAATGTTACAAATGTGCTCTTGCGCTGGCCCGGTGGCACTGAGTGCTGAGGCGCTGGATACCTTACCTCATGCTGCACCAGTGACCCGGGTTTTGGAAGGACCTTGGGTCGCTGGGGTGCTGGCAGTGGGGGGGGGAGCAGGATTGAGCGAAAGCTCTTCTCTTTTGGGAAGGGGGAGTCACCCACCCGCAGATTCGCCATCACCTGATGGAGGTCCGGTGATAGATGCAGGCAGCAGTGGTGTGACCAGTAGGGAGGTGGGCATCTCGCAAGGTGTGCGTACGCATGCCTCCACACATGTGCATTATGTCAGGTATGCGTGGGAGTGGGACTAACAGGAGAAAAAGCCAAAGAGTACATATGGAAAAAAAAATTTGCTCTTGCACATCTGTGGGCAAAATTTTAACTTCCTGGTTTTGGTGTGCAGCCACAGCTTTCGGTGTTAGAAAGAGTATGACCACAATTCAAGCTGTAGCTGTGAAAACACCTTATGGAGAAATATATGTTTGTTTTTCTGAGCGTGATCAGCACTTTATTGCATTTATGACTTTTATGCTTTACAAGTTTTAATTTCCAGAAGACTGTAGGCGACTGACTTGGAACAGGCTCTAACGAACCTGAAAGCTTCAGATTTCAAATAGTGTTGTTTTTTTAGTTATTTGGGGAGTTAGCAGCAACCCCACACAACAAGAATACTACTATTACACCAAATGTTACCAGATTTTTAGAATCTGGCACTCCTGAGACAAAGGTTATCTACACCAAATATGTGGACCATAGTTCAAATGATAGCCAAGCTGTGAGTGAGTGAACATAGACATTTAACATTAATGTGTTCACTTAACCTGAACTATAATGGAGCTACTGCACCATTATAATAGTCACAAATGTCGCTTTTACAAAGTGTAATGTAACTAAGTGAAATGCAAGTTGTTGAGGACATTTCATATTAATCATAGCTCATTTATTTAATGGATAGCTATCTGTAATATCCATACAGACATGACGATAAGCAAAATGTGAGAACATTTAAGTACTGGTGAAATATGCTGTATTTTTTCCTCTTCCCATACTCACTTTCTGCAGTAAGAAAAACAACTCCAAGAAGTAAAATGTATACTTAACTTATATGCAATATTTGTTACTCATTACATAAAAAAACATAATATTTATATAGGACTGTTTCAAATGCTAGATGTTAGAGTAATGAGCTGTGAATACGCTTGGCAAATACAGCAGACCTGGTCTTAATTCCTACAACCTCCACTTGCTTACTGTGTTACCCTGAACAAGTCATTTAACCTCTCCAATGCTCCCAGGTCACCCCGGAAAACAGGCATTGTGCCTAGTGGGCCTTACCCAGTTACCAATGAATAATAAGAAAAAGTGCAAAATGTTTGACCTTAAGTGAACTCTCCAGTGTACAGCAACCTGTTCCAACTTCCCCAGTAAATAGTTTAATATCGGAAAGACCAAAACTTTATACCGAAACCTACCTACATTTCTGTTCTAATTTTCACAAGTACAAGGAAAATAACACAATAGTGTCAGCATATACAGCTTCAAAAATAAATACACACCAACATTAATAGCCATGATTACATGGCGTATTGGAAGAACTCACACAAGCTGTTTTGATACTGCGAGTCCAGAAACTTGTGTTTACAACAAAACCTTCATGCAGTGCTTTAGTAAAGGACATAGTTAAAACACACATACTACCAAAATATACATTACCTCTGTATAGTATGTGGTTTTAAAGTTCACAGTTTCCCAGAGTCGTAGTGCAATTTTTAGTAAGTACTTATATGTTAACAGAGCTACCCAAGATGGAATAATACTGGAGAAGTACTATTAATAATATACATCACAAGAAAACTTCTTGTTTAGGACGCTATCGTCAATATAGTTTCTCCTCTTTTGTACTTTGATCCAAACGTTTTTGGGAATGGGACCCCGAGTACTGTAATTACCTTATTAAATCAGAAAAGTAAATTCATATAGCACATTTCATACCCTGTACATAAGGTTGTTGAAAAAATATATAAATTCTATTCAGTGCATGCAGTGAATACTAAACATGTTGAACTAAAGCACAAATATATATTTATAGTCACCCAAAACACTACTAGGAAAATAGAAAAACAAATACATCTGAATGCTTAAGGGATGACTGAAAACATAGACTTGTAATCAGCAAAGGATCCTTGCTTCTTTCATGAACACTGGTGTAGCAGTCTAAGTAAACCTCTACTGACGGTGCGTAAAGCACATTTATCAAGAAAGTTATTGTCTACCCATAAAAAGATGCCCCACTTTGTACAAGTAATCCCATACATTATTTTTTCAAGTTTTGTATGCCTTTCTTTAAGCCTCATGGTGCAGCTCCTAAAAGGCATGTCCAGTAAACTAAAACACTGTACCTACGTGCAAGAAAAATTTCATTAGAAAAACCCACAGCGAGCAGTGCAGCTTTTTGGGAAAAAGACATTATAGTCAGGCACTGTAACCTGAGCTTTTATATTTTATCATAATGCCTGTTAAATCCCCTACAGAGGTTGGAACTATACAAATCGTAACATGTCTATACTGTTGAAAAAAAATTACATATTTCATTCAGACTTTTGAGTAACTCATTTCAAGATGGTTTCAGCTTTCATTATATTGCAGATTTTGTGTGAACTGAGAATATCCTGTTTCTTCAGAAGCATTTCATAATCAGAACAATGAACTCATACATCTAACTAAAAGTAAACTGGGGCCACTAGGACTTACAAAACTGTTTTCTTTTACCAACAGCAAAAAAAAAGTATCTTTTTTTCTGCAATGGCAAAAATATTATCAGAAGAAGGCCTTCAACTGAGTTGAAATTCACAGGGGTTTGTTCGTTTTTCTCTGGCTGTTTGGTATATGGAGTAAAAGTCTTTGTATCTGGGTGCGCATCCCAACCAGGCCTCTCCAAAGTGTTCGCTGCCAGTGAATAGGAACTCTCCCTCCCCTTGCTTTACTCTGCAGCGCAGCAGTGTTTTGATGTGTCCTCTCCACTGCCCGCTTGCTTCATCCAACTGAAAAAAGTCTGTTCTTCTGTCTGTAAACTTTGCTGGCGCTGACTTCAACCTGGGACATCTGGTGTTCTGGGTCATGGGAAACATTCTTGATGGAACCTCTAGCAACTACACAGAAAAAGATAAAACAAAATATATTATACTACACCTCATTGTTTCATATATCCTGATTAACATTCCAGATAAAATACCTAGTTTTTGGAAAAAAAAAATCTTACATTGATAACAGATCCTTGGGAAAGTAAAAATGGCAAAATTATGCAACAACTATTAATGGCTTCAAACATGGCTGAGATCGAGTAAAAGGCCTAATAGTTACATGGGGGAGAGCAGTAAGATAGTACAGTCATTGCTCTAGCCAAAGTTACCAATGAATAGATCACAGTCATGGACTCCCAAGAAAGTTACTGGTGCAGTATTTTTAGATCTCAGCAAAGCGTTCAACACTGTCGACCACAATCTGTTGGTCTCAAGCCTAATAAAAGTAGGCGCCACCTCCCTTGCTGCCCAGTGGTTTACCAGCTACCTATCTGGAAGAACCCAGAAAGTAAAAGCTGGTGGCCTCTTTTCTGCATCCCTTCCAGTTGTCAGGGGAGTCCCACAAGGCTCCATATTAGGTCTCATCTTCTCCCTGTACATCAATAACCTTAATGCACATATATCCCAGTCTCATCTGCATTTCTTTGCTGATGATACTGTACTGTATACATCAGGCCCTACACTGGGTGGCCCTACACTGGGTGAACTGAGGGATGCACTCCAAGCCAACTTTGCACAACTAGTAATCAACCTAATCAATGCCAAACTACTCCTCAATGCCAGGAAAACTAAGGCCATGATCTTTGCCCCAAACATCACCTCCACTTCCACTTCCCTTGTAAACACACACAAAGAATTCATCACTACCGCTCTAGGTGAACCCCTTGAAATCATATCCAAATTCAAATATCTTGGTATGTGGCTAGACAACAAGTTTTCCTTTCATGACCATCTTGACGATCTGGCAAAGAGGCTAAAAATGAACCTAGGTTTCTTCTACTGTAACAAGTCATTCTTTCCATTGGATACCAGAACTAGACTGGTCCAGGCCACTTTCCTGCCGCCACTCGACTATGGAGATCAAATCTATTCCTCTGCAGCAGCCTCAGGACTCAACAAACTAGATGTTCTGTACCACCGCATCATATGGTTCACGACAAACTTTCTCTACCGAACCCATCATTGCGATTTGTACCTAGCCGCTGGCTGGACATCACTCTCAACTAGAAGTTTGCTTCATGCTGGTATCTGGAACCTTAAGCTACTCCTGAACAAGCTTCCAATCTATCTCACAACCCTTTTTTTGTATTTCCCATAGTGACTACTCTCTTAGGAAAAATGACCTCCTCCTCCATGATGTACTAAGAACTCGCACCTCACTCGGCAAGCGGGCCATATCGAGCGTACTCCCAACTATCTGGAACCAGCTCCAAGGCATACTGAAGCTTACCGGTACTGTCCCTGTCAGCCTATTTAAAAGGTTGGCTGCAGCAAAAATAAAAGATACGTGTAGCTGCTTCTAAATCCTAGTTCATTCCTCTAACTGTAGCCCACTGCTTCCTCTTACTTACCTAGAAATTAGCTGCCTTGATACTTCGAAACAAGCACTTTGCACCTTTTTTCTGTACCTGTATTTATCTATGTCATTGTCATGTTTACGCAACATGTTAATGCTTGCCCATAATTCTGTACTTGAATTTGTGCTGTTTTTTTTTGATTATGCAATCTATAACTACCTGTACCTGTCTGTGTCAAAGGACCTCCTTGTGAATGAGCTTGCTCAACGGAGTTTTCCTACAATAAACCTGAACTTGAAGGCAGGGTGCTGAGGGGGAGGTAAGGACAATAACCTTGATTAGGCGTTAGATCTCGGGGTAGGATAGGGTAAGACAGGGCAGACTGGATGGACCAGCAGCCTTTTTCTGCTGACATTTTCTGTTTCCATGACAAAAAAATTCTGATGGGCTTGCAGTTCTATGAAGTTGCACCTCACAATGGAATGAATGCAATTTCTGCATAATGCAACAGCCTGGATTTACAATACTGTAATTTATACAGGTTCAGAAGCCCCAGTAAATCCCACAGTAGATCAACTGCTCTGCTAAAGACTGCCATGTCCCCCTTAGCAGCTGTCTTGGTTATCCTCAGAAATGGGTGTCATAGCTCAAGGACTTACCAGGTTACCAAATAAAAGAACGACTCTGCTCTTTTCAACTCAGCTAGCACTGTGCCCTGCAGCCATCATCCTCTATGCAGTACTCTGTGGGAACGAGGAAGGCTGGGATCTGTAACTGCAGAGTGACAGCATGTCCTTAGGATGGTTGTTAGAGGGGAGTGTACCTGTTAAGGTAACCCTTTGAACTTCCCCTGACTGTGGGGCTGGCAGTGCACAAATGGCATCCTGAATGAAGTGTTCTGCCAGACTAACTCTGGCATACTCACTCCCTGCCCCAACTGTCTGCACAGCTGCATGGGTACAGGCACAACTGTTCCCTGGCAGGGACACATGGTAGGGGTAGGATGTTAGTGCATCTGTGGGTATACTTTGAGCACCCAAGATGTGTATATCTCACCCCTATGCACTGTGCACGATGGTGCATAGTGCCGCAGAATGATAGTGCATAAAGCCCATACAGAATAATTAATCTCCAAGTGTTAAGAACAGGCTGTCTTCAAACCAAGTGAGTTTTGTGACATCAAGTGAGCTTGAGAGCATTGCTTGAGAGCTTCTGATATCACAGAATCCAAGAGATGCTAAGAATCAATCTGTTTTTAATGCTTAAAGGTAATTTATTTCATTTTTATTAACAAGGTAAACACAGTAGACAAGGAATTGTATATTTTCAGGCACAAGCTGGGAGGTTACAATTTGGCAAAAAACAGATGAACAACAGAGGAGTGCTTCTGGCTTGCAAGTATTTGAGTCCAGTCTTTCTAGCCACTTTAGAACTCCCTGTACTTATTTTGGTGCAGAGTCCCCCTCTACAACCAATATCATTTGGCATAACAATACTCATGCCTTTGGTTTGCTGTGACCTGACTTTATTAGCTTGCTTTGATTACTGTTTAGACACAAAAATAATAAATAAAATTGTCAACAAAATGGCAAGCGAGTTAAAATCAGAGATACATAGCAACACTACAAATTACAAAAACGTGAATGCATATGTAACCCCTAGATGGCGCTATCCCAGGGGCTACTACCCCTGCCTGATTTGCCACTAACAGGTTGAGGGGCCTGGATCCAATGGCGGGTGCCTCCACCCAGAGGTCAGGGTTTGCAATAGTTAAACTAACTTGGTCACAGCCCTCTGGGACACTGCAACCCCCCTTTCTTCCCACTAGTGGCCCACACCTATATATCAGAATTACCTTCACAGTATACACTTACCCCCAGGTCTGGTTCCGGCACTGGGACCTCCTGTGAAATGAGATACAGTGCAACAATCACAGTACAGTACTGTAACATAGACAAATACCTCAGGCAGTATAACTTTGCTGAAACAAGCAGCTCTGATTTATTTAGGGGGATATAACAAGGACAGGGGGAAATCAGGTTAATTAGCTTATCGCTCTAATAATCTACCTATGGCTCTGTGCACAAGCCTATCCCTATCAGTTACTGTCCCTGGGTACCCAAGCCCTAGTGGCTAGTCCAAACCGTGGCAGCTGGTAGGGCCCTTTCACACAGAGAAAAGGAGAATTAAACAGTCAGCAGTACAGTAATTCCATTTGGATTTAATGTGCACCAACAGGGAGCGAATCCTGAATTAGTATTCATGACCTCCAAATAAGATAGGGTCCTTCAATGTCAGCAGGGCTCACTTGAGGTACACAAACCTCTTCACACATCCATATAAAAGAAAGCACTATACCAGGCAGGCTGCATCTGTATCCTGATCGCAATTACTGCACAATACCCGGGAGAACACACAGCAGATTCAGTTCCTGACAGACAGAGTGCACCAACAATTTCTCCAGTCTTCTACAGGGTGAGCCTGGTTTCTACTCTTCAGAGATCCTTTGATTCTTTTCACAGGACGGATTCAGTCCTAACAAGCAGTTACACAAGCTGCAGACCGGAACTCTGGGCCTTGCACACGTTTTGACTGAAACTGTGCACTGAAGGAGCACAGGGTTTCTTCCTTCTTCACTGCCAAAGCTCAACTGAAACTCCAACCGACAAAACCGGCACTTCCTTTGAGTTCCTCCCAGTTCTTGACTGGATTGGCTGTCACTCACAATAGACTGCTGCTGTTGGTCCAAAAGGCACTGAAGTCTAAACTACATCTCCCAGAGTCACTGCCCATACAATCCTCTTGTGGCTGGCTCAGATTATGAGTCCAAGTTCTGATTCGTCCAAGGCACCATTTTAGAGCTAGCTTACCCCACACTGATTGGTCCAGTTCAGCAGTTCAAAACTAGAATGGGAACTAGCAGACACAGTTCTGACTGCAAAGAAAGCAGGTTAGACAAACTGTAATTTCATTATTACTCTAAATAATTTCTGGCAAACAGTTACATCTTTCAGATAGGTTCCTTTGCACTCCTAGTGACTGCAAAATGAAGTGAATTGGCAGCAGCTTGAGTGGTACTCAGAGAAGCACACAGTCCCCCCATACAAACTAATTATGTCTGCAAGCAGACAGCTCTTAAAGAGACAGTACCAGAGGCTCTAAAACACTCACTGATAAATGGCTTAAATGCCAAACACCATTCAGGCTTGGAGCATTCAAGCAAGCTCCTGGAAGTCTTTTGGGAACCCCATTTGCAGGGGTTACACCTTCCTGGTTTGGGAAAGCTTGACGTCGGCCAAGCAAGTACCCCCATAAGTTTCAACTGCAACCATATACATTTGCATTAGGCTCGCACATGTAATCATCAGTCAATATATCATTTTACCAAGAACACATTTCTGAAACATTGCAGTCGTCTCTTTACACAGTATTACATACACATTGTACCATAACTCAAGTTATTACCTCTTGTACATGAAACCTGAAGAGAGGGCCTTCCTATCAGTTACCTTGGGGCTGGATGGGGCAAGGGCACCATACTTAGAGGGCAACACAAGTAACTTGAGTTAGCACTGAGGCTCAGTTTGGGCAATGAGCTCGGGACACATACACTCTTATGGACAACATTGAGAGGCAAGTCCACAGGCCTCCCAAGTGAATCATAACTGAGGTGCACCACAGGCTTTACAGCTCGACCAGTCTTTCTAGGGGAACTGTTATAGTCTCTGCACTCTGAGCCTCATTTTCAGCATTGTCCTCACTTGTCAGGGGAGTCTCCATGGGGTAGAGAGGCTAGAACTTGGGGCACTTTCAGCTCCAGGAGTTACAGTTTCTGAGTCCACAACATTTGGCTGCATGGAGAGCTTTCGGACACTGGCAGTGGGACGGTCACGCACTCAAAATACTCTTCTTGTTCGGTGTATCACCAGTCTGCCCCAATCTATCATTTTCCCTGAAAGCTCAAACAGTTCAACCATGCACAATGATTCCATTTCATCTGATCTGATGCTTTGCACTTCACTTTCTGGGAGCATTGGCTCCAGGGATGAAGCTGGGGCTTAGACAGTCCAGAAGGCCCAGCTTCATCTCCAGTATTGACTAGGGATTGCCCAAACAATTGACTCAGTTAGTAAGAAGGATAGTATTCAAAGTCACTCTCACTTTCTTCCCGATATGGACTGACAGTCATGCTCAACTGGGACTTGTGGAGGGAACACTTTAACTTTGCTTCTGTAGGTGCAGACTTTCTTGATCTTTTCTTAGCAGCAGCTCTAGTCACTGGTCCAGAGGGGGCATCTTCTAGGGCTCAGACTCAATTAAGATTTATCCAATGGGCAGTAAATGATTTCTATGCATTGTTTTACATCTTTTGAATTATTCTCAGGCCTTACTTTGTACACTGGCAGATCATCTAGTTTGCCCACTACAATGTGTGAGGGAGATGGTGCCATCTGTCAGCAATCTTGTGCTTGCCATGCAGTCCCAGATTTCTTAGCAATACCGATCTCCCTCCTGGAGTTCCTGTGCTTTCACCTTTTATCATACCTTTCTTTGTTGGCCAGATTTCTTTTGGCAGCCATGGTTTGAGCCAGTTAGTACGCATGAGTTAGCTGGGCCTTTAACTTTGCACATACTGTAAATAGTTGTCAGCTTGAACCCCATCAGGAGAGACCCCAAAACACATCTACTGGTAGTCGAGCTTCTCTTCCAAACATCAGGCGGTAGGGGAGAACCAGTGGCATCACTTTTGGTGCAGTTATAAGCATGTACCAGGGTGCTAATTTGTTGGCTCCATCTAGGCTTGTCCTTTGGGTGCAGGGTGCCCAGCATATCTAGCAAAGATGTGGTTGAAACGTTCAGGCTGTGGGTCCCCTGGGGGTTGTAAGGAGTGGTTCTGGACTTTGCTCCCCACAGAGAAAGCATCTCTTTGATCAGACGACTCTCAAAGTCTCTCCCTTGATCAGAATGGATTCTTTGGAGCCCCATAGTGAACAAAAAGTTTTCTACAAGTACTTTGGCCACAGTGGATGCTTTCTGGTCTTTGGTGGGAAAAGGTTGGCATATCTCGTGAAATGGTCAGTGACCACCAGCACATTACTGATATTTCTTTGATCTGACTCCAAACTCAGAAAATCAATACAGACCAGCTCCATGGGTGCACTGGTGGTGATGTTAACAAGGGGGCAGCCCTCTGGGGCAAAGCTTTCCTCTGTAAGCAGCGACTACAAGTTCGAATGTGTTGCTCCACATCAGCCCCATCTTAGGCCAATAGAATCTGGATCTCACCAAGTCAAGTGTTCTGTCTATACCAAGGTGCCCCATGTGGTTGTGCAAGGACCTCAGTACTGAGTCTCGAAAGGCAGTGGGCAGCACTAGTTGTTGTTTGTCTACTTGTCCCCTCTGTCTACTGTTTCTCTGTATAACAGTTTATTGATCAGTTTCAACTTAGGACCTTCTTTGTATAACAGTGCAGTTCTCAAATCAGTGGAGCGTAATTTGGACACATCTTTTCCTGCATAGAGGGCTTCTAAAGCTGCTTTGATCATGGGATCGCTGGATTGAGCCGACTGTGCTGTCATTGTCCAGCTGAGGCAGTGCACCAATGTCTATTGCAGAAAAGTGGCACAAGCAGCAGGTATGCAATTCTCAGAGGCTCCCAAGCAATCCACCATGCAGTCCACTCGTCCGTGGACATTTGTTCCTCCCTGTCAAACTTCCGCAGAGTGCCCGAATGTCAGGTTCTGCCAATCGGACCCAATCATTCTGGGAACAGGCCTCCGGGAGAGAGCATCAGCATCTATGTGGTTCAGACCTGCTCGTATTCGAGAGCATAGTCATATGTAGATAATGCAGAAAGCCACCTATGGCCAGTGGCATCCAACTAGCTGAGGTCTGCACATAGGTCAAAGGATTATTGTCAGTTTTACTAGTATTTTAGCCCCATACAAGTACTCATGGAATTGGTCAACAATAGCCACTTCAAAGCTAGGAACTCTAACTTATGTACAGGATAGTTCTTTTCGGATGGGGTCAGGCTTCTACTGGCAAGGCCACTGGTCTCAGGCCATTCTCGTGTTTTGGTACAACACAGCCCCCAACCCTTGCAAGCTAGCATCAGTGTGCAGGACGTAAGGTTTTCTTGGATCGGCATAGGCCAGCACTGGAGCATGGGTAAGTTGATATATGATCTCATGAAAAGCAGTCTCACAATCAGAGTCCAGCGGCCCCAAATACTTCACTCGGATGAAATACACTCTTTCAGTCTTGAGGGACGCTGACTTTTGTATTTTTTGTGGGTTGGGGATACCCTTGAGTAAGGTTAAGTAAAGGCGGATCACTCTTGAATAGTCCTTGATGAAGCGCCGATAATAACCACAGAATCCCAGGAATCTTTGCAGTTCTTTAGATTTTGGGCTGTGCCAGGTGGTCAAGCCTCAACTTTACTTAGGTCGGTCTCTATTCCCTCGATGGATACTATGTCCCACATACTTTACTGATGTTTGAAAGAATTGACACTTATCAATGGACAGTTTAAGGCCAAAGTCCTCCAGTCGGTCCAATACCTTAAATAATCTGCTCTCATGTTCCTCCAGTGAGCTGCCAAACACAATAACATCATCTAGGTATACCAGGCATTCTAGTAAGTTCATGTCCCCCACTGCACGCTCCATCAATCGTTGAAAAGTGGCTGGGGCACCTGAAATCCCTTGAGGCATCCTCATGAATTCATAGAAGCCAAGCGGACAGATAAAGGCCGTCTTCTCACGGTCCTCTGGGGCCATCGGGATCTGGTAGTACCCACTGCGGAGATCCAGCACAGAGAACCACTTGCTCCCGTTTAGGCAGTCCAAAGCATCCTGAATGCGGGGCATTGTGTACTGATCAGGGATAGTCCGCCGGTTTAAGGTGCGATAATCCACACACATCCTTACTGTTCCATTCTTTTTCCTCACTACCACAATGGGGAAGCATAAGGGCTTGGATTCTTGTATTACACCAGCAGCTAACATCTCTTGCAGATGCCGCCTCACATCATCTATGTCAGCAGGTGCCAGGCGTCGAGACCTCTCACCGAAATGGTCTTTCGTCATGCAGCCGGATATTGTGCTCAGCCCTGCACGCATCCTACATCCCATTCCTTTAAAGAAAACACCTGGCTCTCTGGGCAAGCTTCTCACTGATCCTCACTTTCCATTCAGCTGGCAGCGGGTCGCCGAAATCAAACAAGTCAGGCGTTACTCTGTCATTCTTCCTTGAACTCTTGCTGCTGGGTAGCACTGCAGTGTCTGCACAATGCACATTAGCCAGGATGCAACCTCTGTTTACTCGAATGTCTCTTTCAGACACATTATGAACTTGGACCATTACCCTTCTGGCATAAGCATGGGCTCTAGCGGGCAAAATACTAGGCTTGACCAGCAGTCCCTCTGGCAATTTTCCATCGCCGGTGCATCCAACATTAATATTTTATTCTTAACATCCTTTCTGATACGGACCTCTCCTGTAAGGTACACTGGGCATTTGAAGCCAGGATCAGAGACTCAGGATCCTTCTTCCATACAATTCCGACCCGGTTCCTCTGGTTCTGTTTTTTCAGCATCTCTCTGTGCCTCATAGGCCTTCTTAATTAAAGCCGGAACTCTTAAAGCTCTACTAGTCTTTGACCCTGTTTTCATAACACAACTGTGCCAGCCTTCGAACATATGAGCATTTGTTCCAATCAACAAAGGGACACCATCATACAGTCCAGTGGGGGAACACAACAAGGCTAGGGTCTCTACTTGTTCACACTCCAGCCACGGAGGTGGGAAAGACAGCCAAATTCGGATATACCCGAATAGGGTAGGCCTTCTCACTTAACCCCATACATGCAGTCCTTCTAATGGTTGTAAGGGTACGTCTGACAAATGCTTCTGATACCAATCCTGGAACATAATTGTCACTTGGGAGCCACTGTCTAATACAGCTCTTGTAGACACTCCATTCACCTTTACAGTGGTCTCCATGGAGGGACCCACTATTCTGGACCAGTCTGGAGAGGTAGTGGGGGCCTGGCAACTGACCTTGCCACAAAAGGGCGTGAATTAGCATTTTGGTGCCCTCACTGGGATCATGTCGTGCACCTCTTAACCACTGATTTCTTCTCGAAGCTCTCCTTGTAGCCTATATGCAACTTTGTCAGTGTCTTTTGGGACTGGCATTCCCTTTTCATGTGCCCATCTTTCCCACAATTATAGCAAAACATACTTTCTGGAGTTTGAGCTGGCCGAGGCGCCACACTGGGAGCCAGGGCAGGGGTATTACTAACTGGAAACCTGGGTGCCATCTCTGTCTGTGGCGTGATAAGCATTTGGAGACATCTCGTCAGTTTCTCCACTTCCATGGTCAAGGAATTGAGTTTGGAGCTGTTATCAGCAGGAGATACATGGGTGGGTACCCCCACCCCCATAGCAGATGCAGTCGGATATAGGTCAGGGCCCGTACTTGCAGGCGTGGCCTTCATAAAGGGACTGTTTTTGACTTCCGGATCTCTCTCAACAGTTCGCCCCATTGGCATATCTTTTTCCTTGTCAGAGCACTCATTGACTGTCAACCTCTCCCCTGAACTCACTTGATGGGTCACCCTCAGTTACCGGGTCGTAGCCACAGCTGTTGGTGCAGGTACCTCCCGAGGTCGCCTTTTCTCAACTCCTCGAATTCTCTCATTAACTCATCATAGGAGGGTGGGGATTCCAGTCGATTTGCCAGGCGAACTGAAGCAACAGCAGTTCTGAGAAGGGGCAGACTTAAGGATTCTGTCCAGTCTGGTTCGGTCCAGTTCAATCGCTGGCAAACTACCCTTTCTGAGGCATTCTTGCAACAATTTTTCCAGCCGAGACATACACAGACAACAACTCCCTTGGTACTGTTGTGCATTTCTTACTCTCCACCATAGGTCCTCATCAGAATCTGGGCTCCCATACACATTCTCCAAGGCCTCAAGATAGGCCTGTGCAGTCAGCTTCAGGGTTACTGGCCCGCTTAGCACGGATGGTAGCCAGGGCAGCCTCTCGGAGGCTCTCACTAACCCTCTTTTCGCTTTTAGCCTTCCCGGCATTGCCATTCTAGCACTTGGGGCAACATAGTCTATCCAGGTCTCCAGTCATCCTCCCTTGGGGGTGGGGAGGGTGCCAGAGAAGATCCTCAACCTTCGGGTAAGAGTCGACTAATGGCAGGTGCAGAAATAGGAGTCTGCATTGGTTCAGCCACCATTACGGGCACTGGAGCAGGAGAGGGTGTTGGGGAGGAACACCCCCAGGTGGCAAGAATAGTTTCTTCAAGTCCTCCACAGTTTTCCCCTCTCCCAGCAACCATTCAGCAAATTTCTCCTCAAAAGTTTCAGATAGTGGTGGGGGCTGATTCCCCCCCGGGTCTTTACTGTCCTTAGTTATCACTCTCCAAGCAGTGAGGGCTCCTCTGGGGTAATGGTCTGTGGCACTTTGGAGCTATCTATGGGATCCTTAAACTCTACTAGGGCCAGGAAAGTGTGGGTGAGCAGATTAGCATGCCGACCCACCACCACAGGGTTTTGTAAACCTTCCACCTTGGAAAGTACTCCTGCACAGTGTCCGTATTGATACCAGGGGATGTCCAGGATAAGCATAGCATTTTGGGGGTCGATCTCCCCAGTACACACACTCCACCAGCCGGTGCACAGCCACTTCTGTCGGGTACCTTATTTTTCTTAACAGTGGTTCAGGAACTATGGCTCACTAGAGGACACACAATCCCAGCGGTGAGCCTCCAAGATGTAACCCCTAGATGGCGCTATCCCAGGGCTACTACCCTGCCTGATTTGCCACTAACAGGTTGAGGGGCCTGGATCAATGGCGGTGCCTCCACCCAGAGGTCAGGGTTTGCAATAGTTAAACTAACTTGGTCACAGCCCTCTGGGACACTGCAACCCCTTCTTCCCACTAGTGGCCCACACGATATATCAGAATTACCTTCACAGTATACACTTACCCCAGGTCTGGTTCCGGCACTGGGACCTCCTGTGAAATGAGATACAGTGCAACAATCACAGTACAGTACTTTAACATAGACAAATACCTCAGGCAGTATAACTTTGCTGAAACAAGCAGCTCTGATTTATTTAGGGGGATATAACAAGGACAGGAAATCAGGTTAATTAGCTTATCACTCTAATAATCTACCTTGGCTCTGTGCACAAACCTATCCTATCAGTTACTGTCCCTGGGTACCCAAGCCCTAGTGGCTAGTCCAAACCGTGGCAGCTGGTAGGGGCCCTTTCACACAGAGAAAAGGAGAATTAAACAGTCAGCAGTACAGTAATTCCATTTGGATTTAATGTGGCAATTCAACAGGAGCGACCCTGAATTAGTACTCACGACCTCCAAATAAGATAGGGTCCTTCAATGTCAGCAGGGCTCACTTGAGGTACACAAACCTCTTCACACATCCATATAAAAGAAAGCACTATACCAGGCAGGCTGCATCTGTATCCTGATCGCAATTACTGCACAATACCCGGGAGAACACACAGCAGATTCAGTTCCTGACAGACAGAGTGCAATTCAACAATTTCTCCAGTCTTCTACAGGGTGAGCCTGGTTTCTACTCTTCAGAGATCCTTTGATTCTTTTCACAGGACGGATTCAGTCCTAACAAGCAGTTACACAAGCTGCAGACCGGAACTCTGGGCCTTGCACACGTTTTTTGACTGAAACTGTGCACTGAAGGAGCACAGGGTTTCTTCCTTCTTCACTGCCAAAGCTCAACTGAAACTCCAACCGACAAAACCGAGCACTTCCTTTGAGTTCCTCCCAGTTCTTGACTGGATTGGCTGTCACTCACAATAGACTGCTGCTGTTGGTCCAAAAAGGCACTGAAGTCTAAACTACATCTCCCAGAGTCACTGCCCATACAATCCTCTTGTGGCTGGCTCAGATTATGAGTCCAAGTTCTGATTAGGTCCAAGGCACCATTTTAGAGCTAGCTTACCCCACACTGATTGGTCCAGTTCAGCAGTTCAAAACTAGAATGGGAACTAGCAGACACAGTTCTGACTGCAAAGAAAGCAGGTTAGACAAACTGTAATTTCATTATTACTCTAAATAATTTCTGGCAAACAGTTACATCTTTCAGATAGGTTCCCTTTGCACTCCTAGTGACTGCAAAAATGAAGTGAATTGGCAGCAGCTCGAGTGGTACTCAGAGAAGCACACAGTCCCCCCATACAAACTAATTATGTCTGCAAGCAGACAGCTCTTAAAGAGACAGTACCAGAGGCTCTAAAAACACTCACTGATAAATGGCTTAAATGCCAAACACCATTCAGGCTTGGAGCATTCAAGCAAGCTCCTGGAAGTCTTTTGGGAACCCCCATTTGCAGGGGGGTTACACCTAATAAACATTTCAGACGGATATATGTATATATATATATTGTATACTGTAAATATATATATATCACAAATTATACAACAATATCAATTATCATTTGTACCAAATTGGATTTAGAAATTGATTGTACAAATTGGATTGGTTAGAGAGACTAAGTCATAGATGTGAGCTAGTCAAATAGACAGTAGTTGTCAAGTAATAGATATTTCCTTAGCTCATGTTTAAACTGTTGTTGAGAGGGTGTACAACAAACTCTGACTGGGGGGGGGGGGGAGTTCCAGAATTTGGTGGCAAACTTCCCACATTTTTGTGAGGAATTGGAGGACTGACTATAATGACTGTTCTGGAGACCTAAGGGTATAGGCACAGGCTAGTTTTGCTGAAGGAGGGATGGTATCAAGGTACTTTGTCATACATACATCAAAAGTTAAAGGTGCACATAGCAGCACAGGAAAGCCAATTCAGGTTGGAATAAAGGAAACAATAGCCGTGTTTACATGGCCACACCGCTCCTACCTGATCTCCACTCTAGTGCAGCTCTCATCTCCCTAGCCGATGCACGATCAGGTTTACATGATCTGTCTCTGAGCCAGTGCATGCCACACTGAAGAGGAGCCCTGTGTCTGGGGGTGGGCAGCAGTTTGGTGACTTGCTGATGTCCGTTTCTTACATTGCCATGCCTTCTATTAATACCAGAAGTGCTGGCGGTGCCAACCATGTAAAAGGAAGATTATAGGGTATTCAGGGCTTTACTTTTACATCTCACCCATTTTCCCACAGCAGCCTAAAAGGAGGATTCAGTGACAAAGTGACTGACAGGGATGGTGGGGGCTGCATGGACTAGATGGAGGGAGTCAGTGTCATACACTAATTGGGGGGGGGGTGACAGCATGTGGGACCAATCCATTCAAAAATTGTGGTGGTGCTTACAGATGGTGGGTCTGTATCCATCTGGTCAGCAAAGTCAAACATGAACCTGCAATGTGCCAAAGGGGCACTGTGGAAAATGAGTCAGTCACAGCAATACCAGCGTTGCTGTCAGTCCTGCTTACACTGCTCGCATCACTGCACCTTCACAACTCTGCTGAGGCTGTGGAGTAAGGAGCGAAGTACTACTATCCAGTAAGTGTCCACGCTGCCACATTTGCACCGCAGCAGCCTGCATGCTCATGTTTCTGCAGTGCAAATGTGGTAGTGTAAATAGGCCTATAGATCTGTTTAATGAGAAGTAGCTATAGCAAAACCGCATAGATTGTTATAGATTACTACTGATTAGCAGTCAAGGGAGGAGGGTAGGCTTAAGGGCAGACTAGATGGGCCATACGGTCCCCTTCTGCCATCACTTTTTATATTTCTATGTTTCTGTGATCATGTCCTGCCTTCTTAGGTTGGATTTGGAAGTGGTGAAATAAGATAAGATACCACAGCTTAATTTAGGCAGTAGGATGCCTTGTGCTATTGCCATGTGACCTTCAGGGGTTAAGTTTTGTTTAACTCTGTATGCATGACCCAACCCCTAGAGTTTACAGACTTACAGACTGCTTTTACTGTATGTGTCATGAGGATGCAAGAGTATTATCAAATGCAACGCTGAGATATTTAAAAGAGTTGACTGCCTTAAGAAAGGAGACATCAAGACACATTATTTGAAATCTGAGATCCACCATGTAGTTTTTGTGCCAAGTCAAACAACATGGCCTGATTTATTTAATTTATCGTTTTGTTTTATTTTATGAGTTTTCTTTATTTTGTATAATACAAGGGTTATCTCATTTAGCAAAAATGTATTTTGGAACCACACAGATATAGATACTGAACTGGGGAGTGAACCAAGTATTTTTTTATTGCAGAAATGCAAAAAAAAAAAAAGATTTATTTAAGTCTTTGGTTACCGGGTAAGTGCACTGATTCAGGGGACCATTTTCATGCATGAACCGGGCCATGCAGGCGGCAGTTACAGAGGTAGTGACAAGTTATACAATGAATACAAGCCATGTGGATATACAGACATCATTGGTGAACAAAGAAAGTGACATAGGAAAGTAAAATTAATGAGAGGCTGAAAAAACAATTAGTACATCCTGATAAGCAACAATTATTATAAAATTATTTACTAAGGATAAGTGGCCAGTGCAAATTAATGCAGAATGTAAAACAAACAAAAAAACATATAAGACAATAGCCAAGTGGGAGAGCCCAAGAAGCAGGCAGTGAGGGATGTAAGACAGGAGTCCAAAGAAATGAAAGAGGGCAGAGGAGGCCATAGCAGGCCAAGCGGGAAAAGCCAGAAAGGAAGGGGGGAGGGTTGTCCAAGCTAGCAACGGCATGTGGCCTCATCAAGCAGCCAGGATTTGAGGTGTGTCTTGAAAGTGACATGGGAGTCCAGATGATGATTATGATGAAAGGCAACTGAGGTAAAAATACTTTCAGTTGCAGTTTAAAACAGCAGCTCTGTGCACTTGTACTGCAATTAAAGTTTTTGACTGACAGTTATATGGGGGTTATCCGGTCACCGGGGTCAGTTGTCATCCTGCAGCTGGGGTGTTTTTCCACCGATTTTCCCCCAGGCCCACAGGACTTGCAATGGGTGTGATGTGCAAGCTCCACCTCTGCGGAGACACCCCAGGTGCCCTAAACATGGGTTCCTTTTCGTCTTCTGGTGCCATCGTGCTCTGCCACTCAGCTGCCACTAGGTGGCAGTCAGACAGCGAGCCACGGGAACCCCCATCCCCGGTGGAGGAGAGCAGTCCTATGAACACTGAATCATCCATCACTCAGCCAGCCCCTGAGCGACTCATGTCCATTTCTGAGCTCGGGTTGCTAGTGTGGCAGGAGGTAAAGCACACAGTGCCACAACCATCCATGCCACTGGTGGGTCGGCTTCAGAAAAGTCATTCTTAACAGTTAGGTGTAAAGAGTGGCTTTTTGAGACCACCAGCAAAACAAGGTAACCATGTATTATAACAGATTCTTGATCCAAAAGACAAGACCTACACTCACCTTTCACTGTAGCATCCCTCTTTTAACCAACTCTGAGAGTAATTCCTGAATTAAGTAGTAACACCTTTACCTTTCACCACTACCAAGCAAATGGCTGAATTAAGAGTTAAAAGGAAACTATGGGTACAGATTAAAGTGTCTACCTATTCCAAGGTTCTGGCTGTTCTAATTCCTGTCATGAATAATTTATTATACAATGGCAAGAACATTTCCTGGACTCTGATTGGTCAGTGTCTGCCTGAGACAGTGATGATATTAAAGGAATAATGCCTGACAGGGTGGGTGTTATGCTGGGATAACATCCCACCTCAGGTGGTTGGGCCCGAGGAGAAGGGATGTTATCCCAGCATAACACCCACCTGGAGGGCATTATTCCTATTATACAATGGCTTGTTGTTTTATAAAGAAAAAAAATGTTTTAAGAATTTTATTTAGTGTTTTAAAACATTTTTTTAAGAAAAGATGCAGGCAATGATCAATGTGGTCAATATCATCAGCAGGGATGTTATGCCAGGATAACATCCCTGCTGTGATGGCCAACTGACCAATCAGGAGCCAGGATTCTTTCTTGCCATTGTATAATACACAATAACATCACTATGTGGCTGTCATGGCTGCCATCCACTTCTTTTTTCAGAAACAAAGATATATTGCCACACTAAAAATCTACTAAAACCTTTCTTACATGTTTTGTTATTTTGTATAACATTGAGCCATTGTATAATTGCAATAAGGCACTCCAAGGTGTATGTTATTGTGTAATAACGTCACTCCTGGGGTGACGGAAGCACTCAGCTTCATCTCGTGCTTCAACCCACCCCAGGAGTGACATTATTACATGATAACACACACCTTGTTGTACCTTATTGCTCAAACATTAGTGATTAAATAATAAAATGCCTTTATTAAAATGCAAACCTCCAGTATAAGGTAGTACTATAGTCAAAATCATATGCTTATTTCAGAATTCCTATATAAAATAAGGGGGTGCTTCTCTGCCAAATAAATGTTTTATAAATCCGAGGATCATTCCCTCTGCCCTGTTTTAGCTACTAAATGTATAGGCATTAACCAGTGCTCATTGTACGTATATTCTGCATGATTGCTCACCCACATTTATTCTATGTATGCACTGTATGAATGTCTATGTTTTATTCTGACGTGGAGCCTTTGGAAATGAGTCTATGACTCAAAGGGTTGTAATTCCGATTTCGTAAGTAAATAAATTCCAACAGGAAGCACAGATGTTTGCAGCAGTGAAAGTGACACAGACCGGCAGCACTGCTGGATGCCACTGAGCAAGACAGGTTATTTTCTAGCTGTATTTGAAATGTTGCCTACTCTGCCACTTGACTTGCTTTATTTGGACTATTATCTCATTAACTCAAGAAACTCAACAAAGAGCTTTTTCCTGAAAATTCGGTAAACTTCCTGAGTAATTTAATTTTAAAGTGATGTCAGTATTTAGCATAACAGATGCCTCTTCACTGCAGCTTTCCGTCCTCTTTGTAAATGCATCTTTAATCATATGCAGCCCAGTCTATTGATGAGCTTTAATGCACTTGTTCCTGTTGCTCAGAGTTGGTCCAGTGCTGGCCGCAGCCTTGAGAGGGAAGACCCCACCTTACGAATAACCATAAAGCCCCCATTCACTGCAAGTGTCATTTACACTTTCATTAGCAGCTATTTTCTCTAATCAAAAAGTCGATGATACCGATTTGTGAGCTCAGGGCAGAAGAGTCAGGCCGTAAATAGAGTCAGTTCAAAGGGTTACTTATTCTGGTCTGTTGATGCTATAAACATTAATGCCCCCCATTGTGCCTCCACATCTGTCAGTCTCTGGTGCTCCAGGCTGTGCAGGAGTGGGATCAACAGCCTGGGAACTAATAGCTTTATTAAGGAGAAACAATGGGGTTTAGTGCATTAATTACTTGAGAGGAGGGTCATTGTTTTCTGAGAGGTTGTAACATTGTGTTATGTTTTAACAATGCCAAAAGAAAAGTGAAATGACTCGCTACTCTAATAGAACCTTGCCTTGTCATACAACAAGGCTCAAAGATCAAGAGCCCGAAGTCCTAATGCCCCACAAATGAACAACTGGTTAAAGCCAGAACTTGACATACATGGGAAAATAAGGCTTAGCTTCAGCTAGCATATGCCTTTATATTTTCCACACTAGCATTACACTGACACATACAAATCCCCTTGAACTTGTAATTAATGTGCTAGATGGGTGGGGTAGGGTGGGAGATCACAGTATTTCTCATATGATTTTTGTTTTTTTACAAGTGCATGTTTATTTATTTTAGAATTTTTAGCAGGGAATGGAACATTGAGCCAAATCTTGGTTCCTGCTGCTCAGGGTCTCACAGATTATGCAAGTGATAATTGTGGGTATTACATCAAGGTCTACTGGGTATTCAGGTTCACAGCTTGGTGCGTTAACCTTCTAGGCTATGCTGCCTCCCTAATGTGTTACTGCTGAGGGTCCTGAAGTGGCTGTTCAGCTGTGAGTAAACGCAAGGTAAAGAAAATGCCTACAATAGAACATTTTAGACCAGCGCTGAGATGACAGAGGAAGACCAGTAATAAATGAATATGTGATAACTATACAGACGATTTATCCAAGCAAGAATTTAAAAAAAGACATGTCTGATGTTATCATGTCCTGGCATATAAAGGATAGCGAGCACTCCTTAAACATGAGACAGCTAAAAGGAGAGGAAAAGTTGTTCTTATTGTAATTTCTGGTAATCTTAAATAAACTGAATAAATTAATGAATGAACGAATGAATCCTTTTCTAGCTGATAACCTAAGCCAAGACACCTGGGCCTGAATTCCAAAACAGGATTTCACACTTGGTTGTCCACCAAGATTTTCAAAATTTTATTTTTGGGGGCAGCAGATGTACAGTAGATTCAGGAAGTTTAATGGATACTACCCTATTTCATAGCTTTTGCAAATTATAATGGGGTTTCTGTAGATCTGGGGTGGGTGTGGGGTGGGCTGTTTCATCCCAAAACAGTGCTTTGAAAATATAGACAACTAACTTTTGGAAGTCTAGTGGTTACAGGGCAGAGCTGAGAATAGGGAGACCCAGGTTTGAATCCCACCAATGCCACTTACCGTCTATCCCTAAGCAAGACGCTTCACCTCTCGATACCTGACCTCCTCTCTTGCTCTGTCATCTCGAGCTGTCCTAAACTCCTGCCTATCTCTCTCTTAGCTTCCCTGTATTTGCCTCGTGTTTGCTGCAACTGTTCATGGCTTGGAAAGTGCTGGGATACAGTATGTAGGAAAGGTGCTATAAAAAAAATCTCACTTTCTAACCCCAGTAATATTCAGGTATTCATAACTCTCTGCAGTGACCCTTTAAGACAGAACTGCAAAGAGTTCTGAATACTTGAGCATCATTGGGAAGAAACAACATTATTATTGTAAGTAATTTTTTCTTCTGGGCTGGTCCATCAGTGCAGTGGTAGTGTTACTACTCATGACACTGTTGACCCCAGTTCTGGAATGAGTGTGGGTCATCAGGGGGCTGGCAAGAGGGGGAGGATTGAGTCCCAGGGAGGCTGGCTTGCTCTGCTGCTGTACTGCCACCTTGGAGACCACAGGTGGCAGTGTAGTTAGGTGTAGCTGTGTGGGTGGGAGGTACATTGGCAGGTATGACATTCTGCATGATCACATGTACGTGCTTCACACCAACAGCGCTGATGCCCTGAGGGTGAGGAAGAGAATCTTGGAAACATGCTGATCAGGCAGGATAATTTCCAGCATGTCACACTGGTGACCTCAACCCTCTTCCATAATCTAGATGTGCACCATAGCAGAGAAGGGGAGTGCTGCCAACACCATCATAGGGGGCAAACTATGGGGGAAGTTGGAGTGATGACTACGTCAAGGAAGAAGCTGGGTGACGGGGCTGGGCTAGCCTGCAGGAAGAGGGCCTAGTTGGCAACAAAGGGGGCTGGAAGAAATAAAGCTGAAAAACTTAAACCTGAATTCCTTTCATTTCCTAAACTAGATGCACTAGTCTGAAATACCTTTTGAAAATCAGACCCCCTGCAGTTTTTTAAACCATCACTTGCCTTCCTCTCCAGGTGATACTATAACTGCTTTATTTTAGATGTTAACCACTGCTAGTTGCAGCAGTCCCTTTCAGTATTGAGCAGTCATTCTTTCTGACTCCTAGAATACAGTACAAGGGATTTTAAACCAGATTGTAGGCTTTCTGAATAGTCAGGTTTTACTGTATAAAATCAGCAAAGAGACGTCCACGTTGAACATACCATATTTAGCTTCACACTGATTGCACTGTGTTATTGGAAGTCAGGTCCATGAGCTGCTGGGTGTGGAGAGTGAACACTGCCTGGTGTCAGTGAACACGGAAAGACAGTACAAAATAAAGGTACTTACAAAGAAACCAGGAGAAGGTGGAACATTTTTGCTAAGGTGACTCAAATTCAATAAATGGAACTTCGTTTTCAAGGTCAGCTGTGAAATAATTACTTGTTCTACCTTCTAGAAGAAGGAAGGAGGTTGCAGCAACCTAGAACGCTGGTGTGGGGGATGGAGAACCAGAGAAAAAAGAATTCATAAAACATTGTTTGCCATGCCAGCCTAGTGCTGTGGAGGGCTGAGGTGCTGGTGCCTTACCTCCTGCCACACAAGTGACCCAAGTGCGGGAATGGAGTCAGGTTGTTCCGGGGCTGGCCAGGGGAGGGATGATTGCATATCCTATTGGACTGCTCTCCTCCCTCGGGAAGGGGGGTTGTGTGACCCACAGCTTGCCTGCCACCTGGAGGTGTCTAGGTGGTAGTGCAGCTTCAGGCACACACACAGCCAGCTAACACAGGCATTTGAGGACATCTCTGTGGAGGTGGAGCTTGCCCGATTACACCATTACACATGGATAGCTGCGGGGAAAACAGGAGATAAAAAAAAAAGAGGAAAACCCCTCTGGCTGCAGAATGATGACCAAACTATAGGCCCTGTACTGATGACTGAGAGCACCCTGCTGTGAAGACGAAAGGGTAAGTCCTAGAACAGGCAGTCATAGCACTGGGAGGTCCAGTTGGAAGAGAGATGGCCAGGGGCATAGAAGCTGAAAGTACTGATGAAAAAAAAAAAAATGTAATTTGCTGTAGGAACAGAATGATATAAACTGTTGCAATTAGAGCCCTTTGAGGTCACTTTCTATTACATAAAGTGACAAAGTACTTTTCTGGGTTTATTGGCCAGATTTATTGTTTTGCTTTCCTGTCTTTTATCTGGGAACCTATAGTGGACAGGATTTAATTAGCACTTACTGTTTACCAGTGCAGATAAAAATGCTGACACAATATAAATAATATGCTGAGATCACATTTCAGGCACAGAACAGAAAGTATAACTTACCAAAATCATTGCTGCAGATGGCCATTAGAAGCTCTGTGTTGTTACAGGGGCGACACACCGCTGCAGAAATAAATCAACGCCCTGTTAATAGCTGTCTTATGATGTCGGTAATAATTACACTAAAGATAATAACCAGTACAATCCTGCACCTGATGATATATGTTCCCACAAGTATAGGATTCCTCTGTTTCAGAGAACTATAGATGGCCCAGTGGCGTGGGGGGCTGAGGTGCTGAACACCACACCTCCGACCCTGACAGCTACCTGCTTCTAGGAGCAAATTCAGATTGTATGGGGTGGTTGGGGAGGAGAGGATTGAGCATCAAAGGGACTGTCTCCACTCCTGGGGATGGGGTTTTGCCATCCCACTCAGACTGCCACCACGTGGGTGCATGGTGGTAGGGCAGTGGGAGTGACACGTTGGGGACATCTGGCAGCTGGGCATATGGTGTGTGTGTGTGTGTGTGTGTGTGTGCCTCCACACAAAAACACATACACGTGTGCCCCTTGAAAGCTGCAGGATGAGGAAGAATACAAGAGGATGATCCAGTGGATGACACTTGTCTTGTCTTCCAGTTCGCAATGCCACTCTGGGGCCTTGCATAATCTGTATGTCTGTTTTCCAGGGAGGGGAGGAGAGGATGGCCCTCCTGCTCTGGGCCCCACCACAGGGGACAATCCAAGGGGGGAATCACACTGCAGGTGACTCCTGGGGACAGGCGCCACTTGGCCAGGGATGGGCAGCAAAAGAGTGAGGGGCAGAAAAACCATGATAGAAATTTTTTTTAGCAAACTATAGTACTGATCTGGCACACAATTAAGTATATCTTCTTCAAGGATATTGCCTGCATTAGGCCGCATCTTTGGAACTACAGCCATCAGGCACTAAGACCACACAGAAAGTTTCGATAACTGGGGACCACACATGCAATATCCTACATCTGCATCTTTATAAATGTGGGTGACCCCCTCACTTCTCAGTTCTTTCCCACTGATCATCCTTGTCGGACCTGCCAAAGGAAACGTCAACTAGCCATTGCCGTTTATTCTTTTACTTTATTACACTATTTTATTGTCTCTGCATGTTGCTGAAGTTCAAAGAGCATTTATTTCAGTACTGTAAGTCTAGAGAGAAAATTTACACACACACACACTGTCTGTGTGGGCTGCTTGAGCCTGTCTCACAATGTGAGATTTGCAAGATCTTCAACCAAGCTACAAGAAAGCTCAAGAAAAATTTCCTTCCCCTTAAAACTTTAAAAACCATGAAGAATGAACAGGGCCCCAAATCTGTGTCTCCCTCATGGTCAGCTGAGAAATGGCTGCCAAAGTCGAAGGGCCATGACAGAGAAGGTCGCAGTCGTATCCCTCATCATCCAGCCACAAGTATGAACACAGAGGAAAAGAGAGCTCTGCTTCACCAGGGAAGTCCTGGTCACTACTGAGACAAGGTTAATCTACTGCATCATTGCCCGCTCCACGGCATTGACAACAGCCCCCTTGTCCGTTGACAAGACGTCAACGCCAGGGCTTTGCTCTGGCACTTCTGTACCTGCTATGGATTGTACGATGCCATCATCATCAGGCCACGGCCCCTGAACACAGGTAGTCTTGGCCCCTTTACAGAGTGCCGTCGACTCTCAGACTGTGCTGACTTCATTTTCAGAAACGATCAGATTATTCTGCCTGGACTACCACTACAGGCAGTTATTCTGATGATGGGGCCTCCTGCTCTGCAGTCCTAGTTGAGGGCCTTTACTGGCAAGCCGAAGAGTCCTTCCTCGCAGACACTGCCGGTGTCATCGGTACCTTCTACAATGCCTGTCATCAGCAGAGACATCAGTGACGAGGTTGACTATAATCCTGACCTCGTGGTTTTAGAGGAGGATTTAGGGGAGGAATAGGAGGGAGAACAATATGTTGCACCATGATCTAGTTCCTACCTTCTTATCCTTCAGTGAGGTCTCCTCCTGAGCATCCTACTTTTCAAACCACAGTGCAGCAAAGGCTAACTGCTATGGGTTTTGCTGTGGAAGAGGAAGATTCGACAAAAAGAAATCTGATGTAATTTTTTGAGGTCCCTTGCATACCCTCCATTATAATTCCACCTGTATATTCTGCATTAAGGAATGCTACCTTTGCTGCATGGCACAGACCAAACTCACTGCTTGCAGTTCCCAGAAAGGTTGACAAGCAGTATCCTGCTCCATCTGCTAAGCCTTACTATGCCATTTAGCCAGAAACTGACTCTCATCATCATGGCTACTGATGATAGGTCTAGAGCACCTAAACATGAGTACTTTGCCGCCTGATGAAGAACCGAGGAGGCTGGATGAGATGTGCAAGCATACATATGCCTCTGCCTCACTGGGCCTTAGGATTGCAAACTACCAGGCCCATATGACAAAATATCAGAACAGCCTGTAGAAAGCTGGAAAAACTGCAGCCCAGGCTTTGCCAGATGGCTGTGCCAAAAATGAGTCACTTAAAACCTTAACTTCCGGGGCTAAAGTTGGCAAGCATTTGCTACACTCAGTCTACAATGTATCTGATCCTTCTGCCAGGGCTGATGCTTCTGGCATTTATTTGAAAAGCTATTCTTGGCTCAGATTTGCTGGTTTTGCCAACGATGTGCAACAAGCAATTTTGAATGCCCTTTTTAGAGGGAGAAAAATGTTTGGCTATGATGTTGAAGGGGCCTTAAGAGGCCTTCAGACCTCAAAAATGACAATAAGGTCTGTCAGATCCCTGTATCCCACTCCTGCTAGTGGTCATGGGTGGGGATCCTTTCATTAGACTGCTGCCAGAGGTGGCTGTTTCTATCATCAGAAAGGCCATGGTGGAGAAGGTGGCACCTTGCCTGGCCCCCTCTCCCCAGGTACACATACAAAAGTACCCAAAGCAATCAGTACAGGTGGCACTGCCCCCACCAGTTCTGCTTGACTCCCTTCTGAATATACCCCCACCTCCACTGTTGCCTCCAGGAGTAGTTGTCGGGGACTGACTCTCCCTGCATCTGAAACAGTGGTGGGGGATGACAATGGATGAGTGGGTCCTGGAGATAACTGCAAAGGGGCATGCTCTGGAGCTTCTAGAATCCCCTCCAGATCATCCTCCACCTTCTTCCTCTTATCCTTCAGGCCATTTGTCCCTTCAGAAGGAAGAAGAGCAGTCACCATTCCAAAAACCATGTTATGGAACCGGTTCCTCTTTGACAGGGAAACAAAGGATTCTATTCAAGATACTTTCTTGTCCCAAAATGGACAGGGGATCTGTGTCCCATGTTGGAATGCAGGGATCTCAGTGTCTACACTGAATACAAGAAGTTTTGAATGGCATCCTTGCAAACTGTGATTCCCCTTCTACAAACAGTGGACTGGATTTGTTTTCTAGACATGAATGATGCATACCTTCATGTCAAGATCAGAAAATCCCACGGGCAATACCTCCACTTTGTGCTGTCGGGGGAACATTACCAGTTCAGAGTATTGCCCTTTGGCTTACCTTCTACACCATGGGTCTTTACTACATGCTCAACAGTAGTGGCAGCCCACTTTCCCAGAGCAGGCCTGTATGTGTTTCCCCTATCTGGATGACTGGCTGCTGAAAGCCAGCTCAAGGGAAGTTCTCCTACATACCTTGTCTCAGACAAGGCAATTGTTTGAGGACTTGGGGTCACAGTAAATGTGCCAAAATTTGTGCCGATTCCCTGCCAAAGACTGCAGTACATCGGGAGAATCTTGGACACAGAGAAGGACAGTGCTTTTCTGCCATAGGACAGAGAAAAAAATGTTGATTGCCCAAGCATAGTTGGTAAAGAGAAGTCACTGTCTCTGCGAGAATAGTGTTACACCTCCTGGGTTTCATGGTTGTAGCTATTGTGATGATGCCACTGGCCTGCCTACATATGAGAATTCTCTCAATGGACACACAGCACCCAGTGGGATCAGCTGACGGATGAGCTGGACTAAATGGTTCTTGTCATGTCCCCACTTCACAGAGAATTGCTATGGTGGATGGATTGTGAAAACCTATTAATGGGCATTCCATCTTGTACCAGTTCTTGTACAGAGCCTCACCATGGATGCCTCAAGCTCTGGATGGAGTGCTCATCTTAGCCGTTACCAGATGGAGGGGTCATGGACCAAGTTGGAGTCCAGGTTATACATAAATGTCCTGGAGATGAGAGCTGTCTTGTACAGCCTCCAAGCATTTCAGGAGAATTTGTGCCATGGTCCTCTGTTAATACAGAAGGACAATGCCAATGTGATGCATTACATCAACAAACAAGGGAGCACTCTTTCCTTTCACCTACGCAGGGAAGCAATGAAAACATGATACTGGGCTCTGACCCATAGCCTACAATTGTCAGCCATGCATTTCCAGTTTCCAAAATGCCTTAGCAGAAAGGATAAGCAGGTCACAGTCCAAGATTCATGAATGGGAACTATTGGCCTCCATGGTAGATGACCTCTTTGCAAGATGGGGTCAGCTAGAAGTGGACCTTTTTGCATTTCACACAATGCAAAACTGCCATGTTTCTACCCATTCCAGCGAGCTGTGTTGTCCCTCTCTTGGAAAGGGAAATTCCTTTATGCATTTCCCCCAGTTCCACTAATATAGAGGGTGCTGTTCAAGCTGTGGATGGAGAGTGCCATTCTCATCCTCATTGCTCCATTATGGCCTTACCAGATATGGTTTCCACGTCTACAACAGATGGTAGTGGAGCCTCCTGTCCCCCTGCCTCTGTGTTGGGTCTATTGTCACAGGACAAAGGATCCTGGTTCATCTGGACCTGAAATCCCTACATCATCAGTTCTGGGACCAGTCCTATTTAATGTCTTCCTAACTGACATTGCGAAGGGGCTGGAAGGAAAAGTATGCCTCTTTGCAGATGACACTTAGATCTGCAACAGGGTAGACACTCCGGGAGGAGTGGAAAAATGAGGAAGTACCTAGGTAAACTAGAGGAACGGTCAAGAGTGTGGCAGCTAAGATTCAATGCAAAAAAGTGCAAAATCATGTATTTGGGGCACAGGAACCTAGGGGAGGCTTACATGATGGCGGGGTGGGGGGGGGATACTGATGGCCACCAAATAGGAAGGGGATCTGGGAGTAATCAGATCAGATGACCTAAAGGTGGCCATACAATGTGCCATAGCTGTGGAGAAAGTCAGTGAGGTACTGGGGTGCATGGAGAGAGGTATCACCAGCAGAAGAAAGGAGGTGGTGATGCCATTGTACAAATCATTGGTGAGACCCCATCTGGAGTACTGTGTCCAGTTTTGAAGGCTGCATCTCCATAAGGACATAAACAGGGTAGAGGCAGTTCAAAAAAGGGCAACAAAAATGGTGCAGGGCCTGCACCAAAAGTCATATGATGAGAGACTGGAGGACCTCAATATGTACACCCTGGAGGAGAGGAGAGAGATGGTGGATATGATAGAGACCTTCAGATATCTCAAGGGCATAAATAAGGTACAGGAGGGTAGCATCTTTCAGAAAAAGAGATGTTCTAGAACAAGGGGTCATGACATGAGGCTGGAATGGGGTAGACTAAGGGGGTAACGTGAGAAAGCATCTCTTCACAGAAAGGGTGGTGGATGCATGGAACAGCCTCCCAGTGGAGGTGGTGGGGGCTAACTCGGTAACGGAACTCAAAAATGCATGGGATAGGCATAGGGGAACCCTAGCAATAGGAAACAGAATAAAGCCAGAGATCAAGTAGGGTCTGTGGTTTTTGCAGCAGGTGGGGAAAATGAGCAGATTGGGTGGGCCTAGCGGTCCTCATCTGCCATCAATTTCACCTTTCTATCTGCACACATGGATCCTGAAGATATAGCCATTGCAGGTTTTGGGGTATCTTCTAGGGTTGCTGATGTACTGATTGTGGCTAGAAAGCCTTCTACCAGACATACTTGTGGGGATTGGGTAGTAGAGAGGGGTAAGTGTTTGTGTTATTTTATTTTGGTTATTGTTGATTTTTGGGGAGGAAGGGGTAATTTATTGTTTGTTTAGTTTTTAGGGGACGGAGGGGGTACATTTATTAGGGTAATTTAAGTTGGGTGACTTTTAACCTGGTAAACAGCAGTCAAAAGATGTGCCCTGGCCTCAGACCCCAGTGGATTACCTATTTAATGTCACTGCTGCATGACCTCCACCTTTTCACTGACCTCCCTTTATCAGCTATAGTGATTAGGTGTTGTAGGGAGGTTGGGATTGGGAGAGGGCAGGATGGTAGGCAGTGGGATGTTGAAGGTATAGCGGAAGTCAGCCTTATTGGGGTGGTCAGGACCAGGAAGCACCCTGGGGCAAAATGGGGCTTGGAGAGAGGCCAGATGTGTTTGGTACCCATACCCAGGGCTCCCACTAGACCGAGTGGGCAGGTAGCTGTTGGGTCAGCAACCTCCACCAGTCCCTTTCGGGTGGTTCTATGCAGTGCCAGATCAATTAGGAACAAGACTGCAATTATTGTGGACTTGATTTCCTCGGTCAATCTGGCTTGCATTGCGAGAACCTGGTTCCGGGATGATGCGGGTCCAGTTTTGGAGGCATCTGTCCCACCGGGTTCTCCATAATGCACTGCTCAAGAATGGAATGCAGAGATGCGGATGTGGCCATCTGCTTTAGTTCCAACCTGAACTTCTCCGTGCACCCAGTGGGTTCCACTTTGTTGTTTGAATGTGTGGCCAAGTGCGGGGGTCCAGATGCAGGTTGCAGAATCCTCCTTGTATACTGGCCTCTGTCGTGTGTGAGGGAATTTCTGCAGGAAGTCGCAGACCTCATCACTGATAGGGCATTGGAGTCCCCAGATGGTTGGCTCTGGGTGACTTCAATGCCTGTACTGACGATGAGCTCTGGCATTTGGTCATGACTTCCTCCAGTTGATGACATCACTGCACTCGCACAAGTCATTGTTTCTGCAACCCACAGCTATGGTCACACCTTGAATCTAGTGCTCTCACTGGTGCTTGAGGTCACTGACCTCAAGATTGATCCAGTCATGTTGTCGGATTATTGCACAGTAGAATTCTCATTTGGTGACTCCCCTGCCAGTCCCTCCTCTGTAGAGATGGTCCACTGCTACCCTTTGAAGGGGCTGTTCCCAGAGGGACTTATGGCGGTATTGGATCTATCTGGTGTGAGTGTTGCTTGTGCGGCAGGTACGGGTGAGGCGGTGGCAGCATATAATAGTGCTATCTCCAAGGCACTCGACTCTGTTGCACCAGTCCATATACGACCCAAGTCTTCTCACTTGAGACCCCTGTTATTTGATGGGGCTCTTAAGGAGATGAAGACCAGGGGCCAGAGGTTGGAGCACAGCTGGTGGAAGTCCTGGTCCAAGGAGGGCAGATTGGCTTTAAGAATTCACTACAGTGTGACGGAGTTAGGCTACACCATCAACTGTGACTGATGGATCACTTTTCTATCTCCTTATTTCCTAGCTGCCAAAACTTCTGTTGCACAACAGTTAATGCTTTTCTCTTTGCTTTTCTTCTTTCTCCCCACCACCCTAAGTTGGCCACCTAGCGTAGCTCTTTACTGTCCCTACTAAACTTCCTACTAGTTCTCTCTTTTCATTCTTTTTCCATTTCCATCCATCCTGTCCCGGAATTATGCCAGACACCCGGAGAGGTGTTGTGTAAAGTGCATAAGTGCATTCTGTGTACAAAAGACATGAAGGCTATTTTAAATAGGAATACATACAGTTAAAGCATTTTTAAATAAAAAGGATTCAGAAGCCATATAAAACAATAATAGTTTCACGATTAGTACAGTTATAAGAAATCCTTAAGGTATTTTCATAAATTCACACTATAAACCTGTTACTGTTTAATGTTCTGTGTATGAGGCTGAACAAAAGAATGTGGCATCCTTTATAAAAGTGTTTAGTCACTGTGGATCAGGGATATAGAATCAATATCTGTGGAGATATACACACTGTACCTTTAACTGAACCAGGAAGTCCCCTGAAACAAAAACCTCCTTGGTTTTGAAACAACATGTCCAGACATGTAAATAGAGATGACTTAGTCAGGTGACCCACCAACAGATATAAAACCTCTTCACTGAGTTCACTTTGGTTCAGTCCAGTAGAGTTCAGTCTTGAGAGTGAAGGAGAGAGGTGCTACTGTAGACAAGCTGTTGAATGCAGATGAAAAGGGTCTTAGGAGCTCTAGGATCCAGGGTTGTATTATGTGAGAACCTACTGATGTTAAGTAGTGATTTTCTTTGCAATTTGTTTTTGTTTTCATTTATTATTTTTCTAACTTTTGAAAAATAAATATCACACCACGGTGTGTTTTAAACCTGTAAATTTGCCTTGTCTGAAGTGTATTCCCACACGCTGTCACAAACTTGGTGTGAGAAGTGGGATAGTACTGGTTTTCCAGAGAAACAAGGGGGAGACCAGTACCCAGATACTAGCCCTGGTATCCAGACATAGGAGCAATGAGCAGGATGGCATACCTACAGGATCCTGTGGAGGACAAGGTTCTGGAGGAGGAGGGGCTTCCCGGTGTGCACACCAGAGCCCAGATGAGGAGGACCAGAGGGGAATTACTAAGTGAACTGGAGTTCAATGGAACGCAGAGGTGGACCAGCGCCTGAGAGAGGCAGAGCACTGCTGCTAGGTGCTGATGGAGGGTTCCCAACTGAAGGATTTTGTGGCAGAGGCAGAGACCAGGATCCATGAGTTCTAGAGGAGGAGGAGGAGGACCCATAATGGAATCTTTGTTGCCAGCCACTTTTGAGATCCCAATGTTGCCCATTTTTCCAGGCTGCTGCTACTTGGAGGACAACGAGATGAAGGCCCTGGGTAAGACTGCTTCAGGACATATGCATGCTGGGGTGAAGACTACAAGCAACAGGAAAGACACCATGGTGGCTGAAGGGACTTTCCCATGTTTTGAACCCCCTGTGATGTGGGATGAAATATATGAAACATACAATGTTTAAAACCAATATAGCTTTTAAGGCTGGTGCTGAGTACAGTCAGTTGAAGGTACCAGAACAGTGTAAGAGTTGAAAGGAAACTCCTGGTATATTACAAATAAGTGTTGAAAGGAAACCCCTGGTATGTTACAAATAAAGGTTGAAAGGAAATCCCAAAGGTTTTGGGAGTTAGGAACTGGCTGGTTGATGTTCCACATGAGAAGGTTCCTTGTCCACCAGAAAATATATGAAAGGGAAATGGATAAATGAAATATCCAAATTTCCTTATAAGAGGTGCAGATGTAACTTCGATCCTCTTGCCTACATTGCTGAGTTAAGAAACTCACTGCGTTGGCAGGACTTTTACTTAGCAAACACTGTGAACAGGGTGTATGACATTTTTCATGAAATAGTGTCAGGGGCACTAAATAAGCATGCTCCACTGGTAAAAGTCTGTGTGAGGAATAAATCCTGCCGATGGTTCACTACGGAGTTGAAGGCCACTATGCTGGAAAGGGACATGCTTTGGAAAACCACACCAAAAAACTAAGCTTCTAATGGATTGGTGCTTGTTTAGGAGAGCACAGAACACCTGCACTAAGATGATTAGAGAGGCAAAGGCTCTCTTTGATCGTACTGAACGTGACTCTGCTTCTAAATGTTCAACCAAATTTTGGAGCACAATTAAGGACCTTTCTAGTCAAGCATCAGGGAATTGTCTACCCGCAAAACGTATCTATGGCAAGTCCACTATCACTGACAGTCTGGCAATCCTGGATTCCCTCAACAACCACTTTGCTACTGCGGGGCTTGCCTTTGACAACTCCCCTGCTTGTACCCTATGCTCACAACTTGGCGTACAGAATCACTAACCATTCTTTCTCCCTTCAGCCTGCGTCCCTGAAAGAGGTGGAAGACCTCCTGTTACAGCTTGATACCAAGAAAAGTGTGGGAGCTGACTTCCTAGATCTGCATTTTCTAAAAATTGGCTACCAAGTTTTAGCTGTGCCAATCACGCATCTCTTTAACCTATCTTTATCCGTGGGTGTCCTCCCACCTTTTTGGAAAACAGTCCATGTTATCCCCTTGCTCAAATCCGGTGACCCCTGCAACCTAAACAATCACAGACCAATCTCCCTTCTCCCAATATTGTCTAAATTACTGGAGAAGAGTGTCAGCACTCAACTTAGGATTTACTTAGAGTCTGTGAATCTTTTAAACCCTTTGCAATCTGGATTCAGAGCTCAACACAGCACAATCTCGGCACTCACTAAGGTGACCAATGATTGGCAGTGTGATCTAGATGCTAGGAACTTTGTTTGCACATTATTTCTGGACCTAAGCAAGGCCCTTGATATTGTTGACCACAGCCTGCTCCTTTCCTGTCTTCGAAGCATTAGCCTGGACCAACTATCCTTGAGATGGTTCACTGATTATCTCACAGGCGGACTTCAGCAGGTCAAGGCTGAAGGTGAATTTTTACCACTTAAACCTCTTCTGCGAGGTGTGCCGCAGGGGTCCATCTTGGGTTCACTGTTTGCAATTTACATCAATAATATTGATGCAAGCATAAAATAGGCTAATATACACCCGTTTGCAGATGACACAGTGCTCTACCTAAGCAGATCTACACCTGAAGCTGCATGTGGTGACCGTCAATCTGAGTTCAATCAGCTGCAACTCCAGCTTTTAAACCAAAAGTTAATCCTAAACACCAAAAAAACTAAAGCTATGCCCTTTTCACCCCTTATTCATGCATTAAACCCGGTTACCTCTGGATCAATTCCACAGATTACCACAATCTTAGGTTAACCGTTGGAATATGTAACGAAATTCAAATATTTGGGAGTGTGGTTTGACTAGACTCTCCTTCATCGACCATATTGAGAAGTTGACAAAAAAACTTAGAGGCTTGGTCTCTTTTTTAGTCTTAATCATCTTCTTACTAAAGATCCTAAACTAAGATTGGTCCAATCTACCTTTCTTTCCCTTTTAGATTACGCGGATTACCTCTATAGCCAGGCCCTGCCGTGTCACTTGCTAAGCTGGACATGCTCTATCATAGAACCCTAAGGTTTCTTACTGGTCTCCCCTTATCTACTCATCACTGTTCCCTACATGCAGCAGTAGGATGGTCATCCCTCTGTTATAGATGGCAAAGAAATGCTGTACTCTGGACCTTCAGAGCCATCATCAAAAAACTGCCCCAATATATCTCTGACTGCCTCCTGTTAAGCTTGTTAGGCAATTACGTGTTGAGAAGTACTGCATACATTTCTCTGAAAGCACCTAAGGTTAAATCACGTTTTGGTAGAGCTTCCATAAGCTATGTGCTACCTATATTATGGAATACGCTACAAAAAATTTTGAAACTGATCATCCCTATAAACCTGGCTGCCTTCAAAACAATATATGCTGATTCCTACAAGGAATCTTGTAATTGCTTCCCTCGTCCCTAACTTGCCTCTACTCTTGCAGTGCCCTCCTTTATTCTGCCTGGCCTAACATCATGTATATTTTGTATATATTTTTTACCTAGAATTAGTACTATTATCTATCTAAATTCTGTACATTGTTCTATGTTCAATTTATATTGTATTATGACTTAAATTATGATTCTGTTGTGTATGTAACCCTTTTATGCTTGACTATGTATCTATGTCCAGGTCCACCTCGAAAATTGGCTTTGCTCAATGGTGTTCACCTGGTTAAATAAAGATTTTGATTGATTGAAATGTACGAAATGAATAACATAAAAGAAATGTCTATACTGTGTGATATAAGATGAGGAACCCAGGGTCATGGAGCATCTTGGTATGGAGTGGAACATATGATTGTGCCCCGAGTGGAAACAATGTGTTAGAGCTAGGTACAACTTGCCCTGGAGAAAGTTGTGGTATAGGCCTGTACAGCCACCCTGATAGCTAGATGGAGGAAGCTAGAAGTCAGCATAAAACTGCTGTGTATTACTTCCTCTTTTTTAATGTACTGATGAAGGTACAATGGTGGGTGCACAGGGTTGAAACGATGCCAAGTGATGGGTTCTGAAACAATGCCAATTGATGAGTGTTGAAACATGCCTATTGGTGGGTGCTTGGTATTACATATGAAATGTTTGAGCTGTAGTAACCAGAGTGAAATAGGGGGTAGGCAGTCACTACAGACTGAAGTCCTCCGAGAGCATAGATGGGTATTGTGCCAAACTATAAGACAGCCTCAGGGTAATGTTGTGAAAATATTGTTGTACTGCAGTAACTTGGTAAGGTGGACAATACTAAAAATAGCTGAATTAAGTGATCATGGGGTGAAGCTCTCATAGTGGGCGAGAGAAAATTTCAACCACCCCCCATTCTACTGTTTTGGTAGAATATTTATGACTGAGAGGAGGTTCTTGAAAAAACAGTATAGTTTTGAGAACTGTTTTTTTCTTAAGGAGGAAGGTGTGTGACAGAGTTAGGCTACACCCTCAGCTGTGACTGATGGACCACTTTTCTATCTCTTTGTTTCCTAGCTACCAAAACTTCTGTTGCACAACAGTTAATGCTTTTCTCTTTGCTTTTCTTCTTTTTCCCCCGCTACCCTAGGTTGGCCACCTAGCATAGCTCTGTACTATCCCTACTAAACTTCGTACTAGTTCTCTTTTCATTCTATTTCCATTTCCATCCATCCGGTCCTCTGAATGATGCCAAACACCCGGAGAGGTGTTGTGTAAAGTACATAAGTGCATTTTGTGTACAAAAAAACATGAAGGCTATTTTAAATAGGAATGCGGACAGTTAATAAAGGCTTTTTAAATCAAAAGGATTCAGAGGCCATATAAAACAATAATAATTTCATGATTAGTACAGTTATAAGAAATCCTTCAGATATTTTCACAAATTCACACTGTAAACCTGTCACTGTATAAGGTTCGATGTATAAGGCTGAACAAAAGAATATGGTATGCTTTATTAAAGTGCTTAGTCACTGTGGATCAGAGCTATAGAGAGTCAATATCTGTGGAGATATACACTGTGCCTTTAACTGAACCAGGAAGTCCCCTGAAATAACCCCCCCCCCCCGGTTTTGAAGCAACATGTCCAGACATATAAATAGAAAGGGCTCAGTCAGGTGACCCCACATAAAGATATAAAACCTCTTCACTGAATTCACCTTGGTTCACTCCAATAGAGTTGAGTCTTGAGAGTGAAGGAGAGAGGTGCTACAGTAGACAAGCTGTTGAATGCAGATGAAAAGGGTCTTAGCAGCTGTAGGAACCAGAACTGTATTATGTGAGAAACTACTGATGTTAAGTAGTAATTTTCTTTGCAATTTTTTTTTTGTTTTCATTTATTATTTTTCTAACTTTTGAAAAATAAATATCACACTACAGTGTGTTTTAAACCTGAAAGTTTACCTAGTCTGAAGTTTATTCCCACACGCTGTGACAGTGAGTATCAAAGGGCAATCAACCATAAGAAGGCAGTGTTTCTGTCTGGGGACATTGCTGCAGGGAGTAACAGACAGGCTCTGCTTTTTCGGACTGTAGACAGGCTACTTCATCCTGCATGTCTACAGCCAAAAAGAGCAGCTTCAGTCACTCAGTGCGAGGAGCTCACGCTGTTCTTCTCTGACAGCCTGTCCACCATTAGGGCTGGTATTTCTCCAGTGAGGCAGATGCAGCCCTGCAGTGGTGACTTATGCATCTCCAGAGGAACTCCAATTGTCTGGAGTGAGTTTAGGCCAGTGGGGGTGATAAAGGTATGCAAGGTAATTTTGAAGCTGCGACCCACGTACTGTGAACTGGACCGGGCCCAACCCATCTCTTAATGGGATGTGTTGAGTCTATTGGTCCAGTGTTTGATACAATTGTGCAGTGCTCACTTTTGAAGGGAGTTTTCCCCAGCACCCTGAAAGAAGCACTGGTGAAGCCCCTCCTAAAGAAACCATCTCTTGACCTTGCCATCTTGACGAATTATAGACCAATCTCTAACCTCCCATTTTTGGGTAAGATTATTGAGAAAGTGGTGGCTTTGCAGCTCGAGGCACACCTTGTGACCTATGACATCCATGAGCCCTTTCAGTTTGGGTTTAGGTCCAGGTGCACCAAAACAGCATTAGGGTGCAGAATGATCTCCTCAGGGCAAGGGATAGAGGAGAACAGTCAATATTCATTCTCCTCGATCTCTCCCCAGCATTTGACACTGTGGACCATGTAGTGTTGCTGGATCACCAAGGGAGCTCTGTGGACTCACTGGTACTGTCATCATCTGGTTTGGGTCCTTTCTCGCAGGCAGGATGCAGAAGGTAGTGATGGGGAGTTTCTCCTACTGCCTGAAGCCCCTGCCACGTGGAGTTCCCCAGGGTTTGAGCCTGTCACCTATGTTGTTCTCAGTGTACATGCTTCCCCTGGGTGAGATCATTAGACAGTACAGTTTGGGTTTTCACTGTTATGCAGATGATACCCAGCTGTATATGTCATTTGCACCCGGGACAAGTGATGTCATGGAAGTGCTTAATAAGTGTCTAGCCAGGATCTGGGACTGGATGTCCTCTAGCTGGCTGAGACTCAATTCCAACAAGATGGAGGAGCTACTGACTGAGCCTGGTTGCTGGCGGGATGTGGGTGCTACCGGGATGGGTACAGGATTATTCCTTGGCCCTACTGCTTTGGCTGCATCTACTAAGGTGAAAAATCTGAGCGTTATCCTTGATGATGGGTTGACACTTGAGGCTCAGGTGTCATCTGTCATCCAGAGTGTTTTTTACCGCCTTAGGAATATCACCCGGATGAAAGCCTTAATTCTGCCTAATAACCTGCCCTCACTGGTACACACCTTTGTAATGTCTAGACTCAACTACTGCAATGCTCTTTACCTTGGGGTCAGTGGAGGGGTTCTCCATCACCTGCAGCTAGTGCAGAACACAGCTGTCAGGTTGCTGACTGTCCTTCTGAGGTCTTGTCATGTGACCCTAGTCCTGCATGACCTGCACTGGCTGCTGGTGAGGTAGAGAATCACCTTAAAGTTGGGCTTGCTCACCTATTAGGCCCTATACGGATCAGGCCCTGGCTATCTGACTGACCTTCTGACTCTGTCTGCCTTGTGCGCTCGATTGATTCCTCTACTGAAGGCCTCTTGGCAGTTCCCAGGGCCCAGCTGAGGATCTCTGGGGATCAATCATTTGAGGTGGTGGCCCGGCCCTGTGGAACTTGCTTCCAAGATTTCTGAGGGAAGCATTTAAGCAGGGTCTGTAGGCACATCTGTTTAGAGAGGCGTTTACGAGCTGCCTATAAATTTTAGAAATAATGATTGCTGAATTGTTTATTTTAAATAAGGGTTTTATTTATGGATCATTGTTCCGTTCGTTGTTGTTGTTACTGACATATGTTTTTCTATTTGGTGTATTTTTATTTATTTTAAAACTCTGCCTGCCTGTACAGTGCCCAGAGCCTCTGGGATGGTGCGCTTGATAAATAAAATCTTACTTACTTTCTTGAAATGGAAGCAGTTCACTTTGTGGGCTGCTTCCAGAAATTTGAACTCTTTCACATGTCCTGTAAATGCTGCGTTGGATTACTTGCTGTCCCTGTCAGACTCTGGTCTACAGTATTCCTCACTTAAGGTGCATTTGGCTACTGTATCAGCTTTCCATGCACCTATTGATTGTTGTATGGTTGCCCAATTAGAAGTGTTCTGTACATGAAACTGCATGTATCTGCAATCCAGTCCCACCTTGGGATTTGAATTTTGTGCTTGAGAAACTGAAGTTGGGTCCTTTTAAGCTGGCCATGAGTTATAGCTTATGTTTCCTATTGTGGAAAATGTTATTCTGCTGGAAGGATTTGTGAGCTTCGGGTTCTAATAAGTGAGCCTCCTTATTTGATTTTCCACAAAGACAGAGTTTCTTTTGCGTACACATCCTAAGTTGCTATCGAATGTGGTATCTGAATTTACATTGAATTAAATGATGTAGCTTCCTGGTTACTATCCTGAGCATGCCAATCAGGGTGAGTCACTGCTCCATACTTTGGATGTATGCAGAATACTCAGATATTACGTTAATCGCAACAAAGGACTGCAGACAGTCCTTTCAGCTTTTCATTTATTTCATCCCTGGGAAAAAAGGGCACTCCTGTGTCTAAACGGTGCCTGTCCAAGTGGTTGGCACATTGTATACAGAAAGGAACTTCCTGGTGTGCTTCGTGGTCTCTCCACTAGGGGAATGGCCACTTCTGTTGCTTGTTTCAGAAATGTGTCTGCTGCTGACAGTGCTGCAGCCAGATGGAGCACTGTCCACACATTCACTAAACATTACAGTCTGGACATTGTCTCGCATAGATGTGCTGTATTCTGACTTGCTGTACTGCAAGGCCTTCTGTCCTAAATATATATTAGACTGTAACTAACTCCCACTTTTTATTTGGGACTGCTTGGGAATCATTCCAAAAGGTGTGGCCTAACAGAGGAGATATCCTCAAAGAAGATGGAACAATTACTTACTAACCATAAGAGTAGATAGTTGAGAGAATCTCCTGCATTAGGCCATACCATCCCTCCCTCCAGCCCCCTTCTGCTTCCATGAGGGTTGCATCAGATATTGTACCTGAACCTAGTCCATGCATCATATATACAGCTCCATGCTTCTCCTTGTATGCCTTGTGGTGCTGGTCTTATCTCCTGATTCCCCATGCTTGGAGGTCCTCCAAGTTTAATCTCCAGCAGGGAACTGAGGAGCAATGGGGCCACCTACTGTACATTCATATAGATGTAGACATAGGACATGCTTAGGTAGGTGGCCCTGGGTATAAAAGTTTCCTTATTGACTGGGCAGTGGCTATCATTTCAAGCGTGTGGCCAACCGGGGATACTCTTGAAGATCTACTGTTAAGGTAAGTATGTAACTGTTCCAAATTATGCTATCACACGAATGCACTATGTTTTCATAAGTCATCAATCTGAAGAATCACATGGGCCAGTATATAGTTGCAATTTTGATTGCACAAATTTAGAGTGCAAACAAGCACAATCACAAAGCTGCTATACACAAAAGACTGCTTTAGTCAATAGGGAAGGGGACATTCCAATAAGTAAGATGCAATACAAATATTGGGCATCAAGATGTAAGTGGGTGCAAATGGCATTTTTGCCCTGAATATGCTGGCATGAGCCACTAATGTGGATCACAGCATGGCACATCACCAGTTGCATAGCACTACGCCGTGCCTAGATGCTGTAGGTAGAGGTGCTACTGTCTTATAGTTGCCCCATCTACCCAACACATGCCATGTAAGGTGGTGTGGGTAGAGGGGCTACTGCCTTAATTACTCCCCAACCTGAGACACCTATGCCATTCCTAGATGCTGTGGGTTGAAGTGCTACTGTTTTAGTTGTCCCAACCCATATCTTTTGGCCTACCTGTGGGCCTCTGGCATTCCAATTTAGCCTTCTCTTGTCACTCATCTCTGGTGGTCCAGTGCCCCCAAACCCACCTACTCCCCAAGTCATTTTGCATCCAAGGCCATCTAATGGTATGCCTCTTCCTAGCCTGGTCCACCCCGCAGCAGGTACTATTCATCTGGTCCAACAACAGTCTCAGATTCTCACTCCAATCAATCAATCAGTCATCTTTATTTTACCAGGCAAAACACCATTGAGACAGACTCATTTGCAAGGTGGACTTGGGTAGATCATAACAAAAACACATGAGCTAAATGTTGCTATAATACAATGAGACAATAGTCCATGTAGAGCAAATACGAGCTAGGCACAAATAACAGTGCATACAATGTGGCTAACAGTACAGTAGACCTCAAAAATTCAAATGCAAAATTGATAGGGCAAGAACAAAAACTACTTACAGAATAATACAAATTAGTATTTATAATATAAACAATATAAACAATACCTGCCCGGTTGCAACAAGACTTATGGGGTCTGGGTGTCAGGTAAGGGGAAGTCGAGGGGAGGGTGTAAAGGGTAGGACAAGGTGAGGGCTAAGATATCAGAGAGGAGATGAAGTCAAGGGGGGGAGGTAGTAAAGGGAGGACAATAGGGTGTTTAAGAAGAGGAGGGCACTGGGTTGGCAACGGGGTAGACAAAGGAAGACTAGCATGGTGCAACATGTTGAAGATTTACAGGGGGCGGACAATGTACAAGTAGTATACAGGGTTCAAGATACAGGGCTTGGCTAGTTAAAGTAATCACAGGATTCACTGAACTTATGAAGAAACAGAGCCTTAAAGAAGGCCCAGTTTACTTGCTCTGTTGCCCTTGACCGCAGGATGAGAGGCTTCCTACCTCCAATCTGTAGTAATTTTGCAGAGGATGTTGCCAAGCTGTGAGAATTGATTGTACAAGGGTCACTATGTTTTATGTATGGCCTTCAGGTCATCTGCATGGAGACTACTGCCCCTTTCCCTGCACAGTCACTCTGTCACTTGTTATCATGTATGGAAAGACTTGTGACCCTGTTGTGCATAGCACAAATGGGGCACAAGTTGAAGGACTGGTGCTACTTCACCTTTCTGACAAATAGTGCCTGTCCCATAGTGACTGTGTATGGGGTCCCAGAAACTGAGTTTAATTTTGTGAACGCGAAGAACTAAAGCATGGTTGTTATTTCAGGATGTGGGTTACAAACAGAACACAAGGATCATCTTAAAACTACGCAGAAAACAGAAATTAAGGTTAAGAATCGAACTTGTGATCAGGAGGTCTTTTTCAGGAATGGCCGGCAAAGAACAACATAGGCATAATTAGACTAACTAGCCTCATTGCTTTAGCAATCATTTCCAAAGAATATATTGTGGTTAAAACATCAATTCTATCTTCATTTTCTGTTCTGTCATCTTAAAGGGCAAGTGCTTGGTAAGGATGTATATCTTAAAAAATAAAGATTTGGGTATTTTGGATGCCTTGGTAATCATATTATTTACTTTCTTTTTATTTATTCAATCTTAGATTACAATACCTTTGAGTGGGAGACCGCTCTTTTACAAAGGTTCCATATTGTAAAGGTTGGGTATACATACATTGTGGGTTTAGGAGTATCTAGCTAGGTGAGTAAACATAGACAAAAATACATTGTAAATAGGAAACAGATGGTTTTAACACTAGGTGGCATTGTCAGGTAACGACAGTAAGCAGCTATCCAGAAAGGAGAGTAGGGGGCACTGAGTGGGGGTGGGGGGCATGATGACTATTTGGGGGAGGTGGGAGAGGAGAGTGCAGGGTATTGCAGGGCAAACATGGGGACAATTCAGGGTAGAAGGACAAAGTAGGAGTAGCGAGGAGATGGTAATAACCTGAAAGGTGAATAAGACTGGGGTCAGAAGTGTGTGTGTGTGTGTGTGTGTGTGTGTGTGTGTGTGTGTGGAGTTGCTTGCTTTAATTATGTTTTCATCATTTTATTTGTATTTTGCCAACTACTAGTAAAAAAAATCCAATGGAATTTTTGTATTATGTTGTCAGAAACGTTTGACACGGCTGGCAGTGCATTTCAGTGGGAAACTGCAAACCTGTTTTCAGATGTTTACAGGGAAACAACACTTTCTACCACTAAAATACTATATACTAATAGAAATATGTGATTTTCGATAAATTATAGCAAAAGATCACAGGTTAACAAGTGACATTGTCTTCATAATCAGATTTTATATGGGAGAAGAAAAGAGAAGCCAATTACTGATTTAAAAATTGTAAAATCATACTGATGTACCATAATAGTGCAAACATGTAGAAGGCAAAGTTTGTTGCTGAAAGAAGTTTTTATTTCTTTTGAAAAAGAAAAATATATTTAGTTTCTATCGAATTCTTTTCTACTAGTAGTGTGAAAAACAAAGGTGAAAACCCACTTTCTGACTGCAAAAACAAATATTTTATTGTTAAAGTAGAAAGTAATTACTAACACAACAAAATACAATGGCCCAGATATTCAAAAGAGTTGAGCCATGCGCAATAGGGTTGCGCCTGCGCAAGTCCAAGATTGCACCATTCTGCGATATTCAGCAGGAGGCAGTTGCGCCCCCGAAATCATGCTGAGCAACAGCGCAATGATAATGAAGGCATGCGCAACCGAAGGTGGAGGAACCATGCATAAATGGCGCAGTGCGATATTCAACGACTTGCGCCATGTGCAATAGGGGAGCAAGCGGAAGTTGCGCCATAGTGGAAATGAGCCAAAACAAAAAGGAGCAAGGGAGAGGCACAAGAATGCTACAGGGAAGCCACATGTGTCAGAAGCAGAGGCAGGCAGACAGGGCAGGAGGCACAAACAGGGCAGGCCAGAGAAAGGGCAGTCTGAACAGCCAGGCACAGGGAAGGTGTGGGGAGCCACACAGCACAGAGACCAGCACAGGCAGGTGTGCCCGGTGCAGGGGAGGTAGCAGCCAGGACAGTGGGGGGAATACAGCAACAGCTGCCGGGGGGGGAGAACACAAGCCAGGGACATGGCCAGTGCCACCTTCCACATGGAGGCCGTAATGAGGGGGGTGAGAAGGCGGGCGGCTGGAGGGGCGTGGCTGTGGAAGGACCCATCAGCGGTATGCCCCCAACAGGCAGTACTGAGCCCGCACCAGCTTTAATCTGTACACTAATACTGAGATTGTGGGCCAGTACCACCTGAATAGGGCAATTCTGAGGTGGCTCCGTGAGCTGTGCAGTGATGTGATGCACCGGGACACCATCACGGAGGAGCACTTCAGACAACTCAGGTAAGTCATGGGGCCATGCGCAACCACCAGTGGCCAAGGCACAACCCACAAACACGCATGGACACACACCAGGGGTACATACCGTCAAGGGAAGTGGCAGGGCACAGAAGCACACACACAACCAGGGATGGGTGAGGATTAACATGCCACACCAAAGCACACACACACACACACACACACAACACAACAAACATGCACAGAGGGCAGAAGGCACACCGACCCAGAACGCACACCCTAGCAACACACATGTCCAAAGGCCACCATGCCCACTGCCTGTCCATGTGCGTGTGTCAGATGCTGAGCACCATTGCACACTGGCATACAGCGCAATGCAGGCATCATCTTGCACATGCAACTGTGGACAGCAGCTGGGAGGGTGTGCAGGTGGACTGTGTGTCCGTGTGCAGGGCCGGGTACCCACCCGTGCACTGCCCACTGAAACACACAATGCACACAGGGCAGCACCAGACAGTAGCCGCGCTGGGAGACAGCTCAGTCATGTGACACAGTGCCCCGGCTGCCACAGATGTGTGGGCTGCCCCACCGAGACCCACCAGCACTGAAAGGCTGACCACTGGCCTCATGGGGTGGCACCGATGGTCCCTCAGGGGTTCCACTGCATGAACGCGACCGTGCTCGCGCAGGGGTTTGCAGCACACTGAACATGCCTGCACCAGGAGTGCTTGGGATGCCCACAGCTGAACCCGGTGTCGACAGGGTGGTAGTCCCACGACGCCGGGAATGGAGGGTGGACAGTGCACTGCATGGTGTCCACGATGCATGGGCACCTGACTGTGTGCTCGTTATGGCCATGATAGCTATGAATGCCTGTGCATACCTGTCAATGGCAGCAGTCACATCCTCCTGCAAATGGTCCATCCCTGCCAGGATCAGTGCGGTGTCCCTGCTGCGACACTCCTCTGCCCGCTCCAGAGCCACACGCAGTGCATCCATGGACCGATGCTTGCAGTAGGCGGGTGTGCTCATCCAAGAGGTCATCAGCCTCCTCGGCATCCTGTCCCTCAGGGTGTGCACGGCCCCGATGATCAGCACCCCTTGAAGGTGGGTGCTGCACACCAGGACCAGGTCTGGGCATGTCCACAGGTGGTGCACAGACGCCGCCGCTGAACCCTGTACCCCCAAGCACACTGGGCGACTGCTGATGCTGCCCCCCCGGCTGCCACTCCCCAGGGCTCAGTGGTGCCGCCACAGTGGCCTCAACAGTCCCACTGTCCTGAAAAGACACCAGTGCTGCCCCACTGGTGCTGACAGGCACAGCCTGGGACTGTGCTGACACGCAAGCCTCCACGGCGGCACCACCCACGACCATGGGCACGAATTGCCCTACTGTGTGACCACACGTGTCACTGCCCATGACGGTCGTGTCATCATCCCTGGTGACGGACTCTGCACCGGCCACAGCCACAGCATGCTGGCATCCGTGGACACCAGCACCCTGGGACACATGCAGGGCTTACTCCACACCTGTTACAATGACATCAGTGTGGACAGCCAGGCGGCCCCACTGTCGCAATGATCCACATACACCTGTGGAGGTGGATGGTCCCTCCTCCAACTCCAGCCAACTGTCCACAGTGGACAGACCCACCACCGCTGACCCATGCAGATGCTCAGGATCTGTAAGGGAAAGCAAAGTCGCGTTACTGCGTGTGATGTACTCTGTCCCCCCCCATAGACAGACCATGACTTACCATGCAGTGATGGGCCACCACCCGGAACACCCTCAATGGCACTGTGCTGCATGCTTCCAGCAAGCCTCTCCTCCTCTGGGTTTAGCTGTACCACCTCCAGCTGTCCCCCACCTGTTGCAGCACGTGCTGCCCTGATGGCAGCCACCTTCTCCTTTACCCTCCTCCTGTCCGTGCCAATCTTTTTCTTACACTCCTGCACGGAACGCTGGTGGCTGCCATGCAGGTTCACAGCACATGCCACCTCCTCCTCCCATGCAGCAGCATGGGCTTGAGGGGTTCCCCACCATCCACTGAGAAGTGGCTCCTGATCCAGGTAGGCCTCGAACAGGGCCTCGGTTTCAGCCTTTGTAAAGTTCGGCCTCCTCCTCCTCCTCCCACCACTGTTTTCCTTCTCTCCAACAACCTGCTTGGTCATTATGTAGCCTGTAAGAATGGCAGCTGTTACCTGTGACTGTGCAGTCCCATGCATGTCCCTGAATCCACAGTCCACACTCCCAAACAGCATGCAACTCACCAATAAACTGCAGTAACCGACTATGGCCACTGCAGCACATTGTCGCACTTTTATAGCGCAATCCATGCAAATGAGGCGAGGAGCAACTTTAAGTAGATGCAAATTGCAGTGCTGTGCCATTGAATGACTGATGAGATGATTTGCATATGACGGCTGAATATCGCAGTGTTGTGCTTTGCGCAATTGTGTTGATCATGCTAAGCCAATGGCGCAGTTCTGTGACATGGCGTAGTACACCTCACTGCGCATGCCCGGGTTGCTGATGCAGGCATCTGCCATGCTGATGACGTGCGAGCATGGTAGGCAATGCAGGGCATGGCCACCATTGTGCCAGTGGTGCTATAGCGATGGTTACTACATGGCGCTGTGGCACTGGGCCACCATAGACACAATGGCCCAACTGCTCGGTAGTCCGCTATGGCGCTGGCACACAGGCAGCCAATCACACTACATGCATTGCCTTCCAATGGCGCTGTGCATGGCCATGTGCCAGAGACCCTTGACCCTGTGCCCGACCTTTGCCCCCTAGGCACCATGCATCAGGCATGGGTGCACCTCTATCGCGTTGTTCGGTAACAGCACAATAGGGAATGGCAGCGCTGTACCGTGCATCTATACGTGGGGAGACATGCTGCAGAGCACCATATTGCCTACTATAGCTGCAAGGATGGCACGCAGATAGGCAGCGCAGTGGACAGCCATTGAGCTTGCCAATCTGGTGGCAATTGTTGAGCCACACCATGGGCCTCTCTTCGGGAGGCTCCCCTGGACAGGGCCAGGACCCAGGTGTGGCAGGAGGTGGCCACTGCCCTGGAAGATGCCACCAGACGGGGAAGGAGCACGGAGTAGTGCAGGCACCGCTATGGCGACCTGAGGAGGAGGGAGCTGGAGCTACCTAATGACTGCGGGCACGTGCCAGGAGGGGCACGGTGCCACGTCCAGGTAGGGGTTCCGGCAACACACTTTTATCATCCATATGGGTTACAGTGTTGTATGTATACAGCACATAGGGGAGGGACCGTCTGGGGTTGGCTGTGGCGGTGTTCACAGGATGTGGGGTGGGTGGGTCTGGCTGGGTGGGAGGGCACACACCTTGGGGCAGGGGGGACTTTGCTTCGGGATTGTACTGATGTTCTTCTCTCCTTGTTTTCCCCACAGGCCAGGACGAACGCTGCAGGTTGCGGGAAGAGCGGCGGACGGAGGAGGACAGTGCAGCCAGGCGGGGCGAGGGCCATCACCGCCCACCTGACCGGCCCGATGAGGGTGAGTGCCATACATCCATGATTACTACTGCATGCTGTGTGACAGGGTGGGCAGCGGGGCATGGCCACCATTCGACACCACTGCCATGCACGCATCTTGTTACAGTCAACACTGTCCAGCGGCAATGCATGTCTGGGAGTGCGTCAATGGTGGTCCATGCGTGCACTAGGTGCATGGCTGTGCCACTGCCTTTGCACCACATAGCCATGTCACTAAATGGCCATGGTGGTGCTGTGCATGACTTGGCCGGTGGGTGTGTGCAGCATTCTGCATGGCTGTATGTGCCTGGGTGGGTAGGTCCTGTGGACGTGATCACTGCGGGTGGTCACACACCATCACAGTGGTATGTCCCATGGCCGTATGCATGTACAGTGGGCGGCCTGTATGGGGTTGTGCATTCACACCTATTGACTGTGCTCCCTTGTCCTAGGTACCCACCATCTAAGGGACATACAGGACGCTGTGTGGGAGATTCTACAGCTGGCCCAGGAATCCCTGGACATACTCTGGAGACTGGACACTACCGGGGTACTGAGGAGGCACAGAGGCCGGAGGTCACAAAGTGCTGAACGGCGGTCCCGCTAGAGATCCCTCAGTCCCTAACTTCCCTTACCCCCATGGACCCACCCTCACACCTCTCCTATCCCATCCCATTTGTCCACCCCTGCCCCCTACCCACCCCCACCTTGTTTGTGCCCCCCCAAGCTTGTATATAGTTGTTGTATTCTTGTACATAGTTGACTATTATATTTTTTTCAATACATTTGATTTTGATATGAATACTGTGGTGGTCTCTGATTTGCAGCGGGCTATAGGTGCTCAGGTGCAGTGGAGTGCATGGTGTCAGGGGTGGTGCAGTCATGGGTATGTGTGTGTGTCCATGTGGAGGTGACTATGTTGTGGGGGTAGCTATCGGTCAGTGTCTGTGTTGTGTGTGTTGTTCCCTGTGCACTGGATGACTGTGTGCAGTGGTCCATGGTGCGTGCTCTGTGTCCATGGTGCACCCATCGGCCCGTCCATGGCCTGTGCAGCTGACACACATGCATGTCTGTGACCTGCACAGTCCGCTGGCATGTCAGTGATGGCAGTCCCTGCAGGGCGGCCACTGTACCCATCACTTTACTGGGTTGCCCCCGTCACTGGTGTAGTGCATACCTGGCTCGGGTGGCACTGTGGGCACCACAGTCATTATCCCACCTCCATGCTGTGCCTTGTGTGTGTTGAAGGGGATGTGCCCCACTGTCTGTGACTTGTGCTCCAGGCGACTACTGGTGGTGTATGGGTCCACAGTGCCTGTGCAGGGTGGCTGGCACTCCAGTGCCATGGAGGACTGCGGGTTGTGTGTACACAGCTTACATGGGCCCACAATGGGGGCTTGGTTGCCCCACCACTGCGTCCCTGTGTTGGTGTGTCCTTGGGTATGGGTGGGTGTCTCTCCATACACTGTGTGGCATCCAGTGTGGTGCATGCTTCCACACACCACTGTGGGTGTCTGTACTGGCTGTTGTGGCCAGTGGTGGGTCGGGGTGTGTCACTGGAATACTGTGCAGTGTGTTGTACCACTGGTGGTGGTGTCAAGGGCACGCCCAGTCCCGTGTGGGGTACCTCTTGTGCCAACGCATGGTCGGTCTCTCAGCAGTACCTCGGGGGGGACTGTGCATGGTGGCAATGTGTCTGCCGTAGTTGCATTGCTGTGTGCTGCAACCCACTGATGGGTGCTCATGGTGGGGCTGGCTTCCATGGTTCTGTGGTGCACAGGGTTGCATTGACACAGTGGGGGTGGTGGCATGCATAGGGTTTCCTGCAGTGGAGGTCACTGCTCATGGGGGTGTCTGGGGGTCACGGTGCAGGGTGTGCTCTGCACTGGGGGATGGTGTGGCACAGGGTGGTCTGCCCTCCTTGTGTGCCAGTCACAACTTGCTGGTAGGTGTGATGGGGCACCATGGCCAGGCTGTGGGTTGGTTGCTGGTCTCCATGGGCCAGTGGTTATTCCAGCCTTCCCCCAGTTGTGCTGTGCTTGGGGTGTGGGGGGACGATGTCTGTTCTGCTGTGTGTTCCTGTGCCCATCTGTGGCATGGGTGGTAGGCCCCTACTTCCCTGATTGTGCTGTTTCATTGCTCTGCAGCTGGGGGCTCCCTGGTTGCGCTATGGTGCCTCTGGACTGCTCAGCTGAACATCCCTTGTTGCGCTATGGCACATCAGATCTGCTCAGCTTCCACTCCCTAGTTGCACTATGGCACAGGTGGTGTGATATTCAGTTGTCGGCGGTAGGCTCAATTTGGTCTGCTCCGTTTTTGAATATCGCGTCTCTTGCGCATGGGCGCAATAGACTTGCGCTTGCTCCTGCTATTGCGCACTTTTTGGGCACAGTTTGAATATCTGGGCCAATAAATAAAAGTCAGTTGCCTGTGTATTACAAGTAAACACCTGCTAAGAACATACAATTCAGAGATGGAAGTACAGCCCATTTGGCCATTACGACCTTACCTACTACTCAGTAATTATACCTTTTGAAATCCACCTCCTTCAACCTTAAAGGCACTTATGTCCTTGCATTTATTACAGTGCCTGGCAGGCTAATCTAACCCCACTGTCACCCATGTGAAGAAATTCTTTCTTCAGTGCCTCAACTGATCTCCCTGAAGCTGAAAGGTATGGCCCCTGGTTACTTTGCTGCCCCTTTTAAATTCAATATTCAAGCTCTGCCTCAGTGTATTTATTATCATTTATGTTCTTGAACATCAATAATCAAGTCACCCCTCTTCATTTTACATAATCTTTTTGGTGAGTTTTGGGAAGCTATGATGTTTTAGGAAGGCAGTTAAGAAAAAATAAATTATTGTAGCCAGCCCATTGTCATGGAAGTAAGAATACTGCTCGTGTTCCTGGTGACTGTGTTTCAGGAATGAGTCTGGGATGCTAGGTGCCAGCTGGGGGGAGGTAGAGTGAGCATCTCAAAAGACACTCTTCTCTCCAGGCAGGGAAGGCAGTTAACTCTGCAATGCTTTCTGGTTGTTTTTTTATTGGCGGGCAGCAGAAGTCACTTAGTATTGGAGGGGGACACCACCTGCTGTCGGTATTCAAATGCACATACCATGCATATGCACCTTAATGGCCCTGCTGCTTATATCCCAGGGAAGGGAGGAAATCAGAGGAAAAACAACTGTGACCAGTGTAGGATGGTGGCCAGTCTCCTGCTGGCCTTACACCACTGACCAGGCCTTCCCCTTCTCTGGAATTAGAGCTCCAGAAAGGTATGGGGAACCCTGAAGGCCCTACATGAGGAACAAGACCTGGGAGATGAGAAGATACGGGGTAAGTACCTGGACTAGGCAGTGATGCTGATGGAGGGGCTGGCTAGACAGGAGCAGGTTGTTTTGAGAGAAAAATTAACACAGAGTGGTAAAAATTAAGAAAACTTGCCTAGTGGCTCACCTACAGAGTATTATGGGAAACCTGGGTTTAGAAGCACTTCGACACCTGACACCCCTGGGAAGATTTTGAAAAATGTAATATTTTGGCTGCCCCATGTTGCTGTTACTAATGTCACTAGCCAATATGTGTATTTTTTTTTCTTATTTTTGCCCCTTCCCCATTTCTGTTGTATATATTTGATACACTGATGCATACGCCCCTGTATCCTCATGGATGGAATTCTCTGTGCTGAAAACCAGTGAGAAATGGGGAGCAGTTTTGGAGTGATGATACTCTAGCATCTGCCAACAGTCCATGACTCCTTCTTGGCAGTCCCCCAGAATCCCAGCACCCTCTCAGTCAACCAGATATGAGAAAAGAACTCTGGCACTGGCTTAGCTCAGCCTGACCATACCATGGCAAGGGGATGATGATTGGGTAGGTATGGCAGGATCAGGACTGGTGGCTAGATGGTGACCAAAAAGAGGGCATGTCCAGCTGGGAGAGGGTGCAGCCGAGAACTGAAGGAGGCTCTAGCTCTCTGGGGAGTTAGGAGGATAAAGAAAATCGAAATAAAAGACTGTTTACTACTGGAACTTGTTTTTGACTCTACTGTACCTTCAAGTAGTGCAAGTTTCTGAAACTCAGGGGCAGAGCTGTGGTTGCTGAGCAGTTCATAGTGGAAGCCAACAGTTCTCCTACTGATGTCTCTCTGTGGACTGGCTTGGAGGAAAAGGGCAACTCGATTGTGGCTTCTCTGCACTGAAACAGTGCACGTGCTCCAGACTGTTCTCTTCTTCATTCACGAGCAGGTCCAGTTCACCGGCCCGTTCTATGTAAATGTTAGCTCCCTTAAAATTCTGGAAAGGTTTGATGCACACTGTGGTGTGTTTTGCTGTGGATAAGTTGGGTTCCAGGATGACTTGCAGAGCCTGTGTTGGGTACATCCATTCCAGTGAGCCCTCAGTGCAGCGAAGGTGAACTTGCTCCACAGTTGGAGATCGTGGCTCCCTGCTCAGACCACTGCCATTAATGCACAAAAGACAAAACAAAACATGAATTCATAACTTTTTCTCAAAAACAAAATAAAGACCATATATGTGTATATAAAGTGTGTCCCAGAACACTGCTGTTATCATAGTGTCTACTTCCCAAACGGTGCCACTGTCACTGTTGGCAGAGAGAGAAACTCTCTTTCCATGTACTTTGCAATTAAAGGTGATGGGAAACAGTGTTTACACCTCTAGATGCCATCCTGTCTGCCTTTTAGTATCTATCTAATATTCTGATGTTTTGACATTTTCTTGTTAAATTAATAATCTTATTTGTGTGCCTTTGTAACTACACTGAATCCCTCTCAACAGCAGTTCCTGCTCTCTGTCTCTGTTTTTATATGGTCTGAACGTTCTATGACATTGGTAACACCATTCCACGCCATTCTGATGAAAAGCATGGCATGGTGTCAGTTATGTCATGGAATGTCTCAGAAATATAAAAAGAAAGAGCATTAAGGAGTTTTTAATTGTACTGAGTTAGAGGTTTCTGTTAAGGTAAAACTTGGCCACAATGTTCAGTCTCTGTTACAGGGGCCAGTGGAAGAGGATTTACTCACAGGGGTGCACACTGGAAAATAGAGTCTATACCGAAACACGGCATGGTAGTGTGCCCTTTGTATACTCAGCTTTAGAAAAAAAACAAGAAAAGTTTGCAGTACTATCAGGTTCTGAATAAAATGAAGATAGCAGCAGGTTAAGATGTGGCACAAACGAGCCCTTCCCTTTAAATGCTGTAACTGTACATTTATAATACATCCTCAATTGTACGTTTATAATGACTCCTCAATAACAAACTGTCATCAAAGCCATCTTAATCTGCAACCAGTAGGTGACTGCATATAATATCAATGCCACCCCACATACAATACAGCAAAGTTCTCCATCTCTAGTAGTGGTGAAGTTGATTGAGGTCACCTGCTCAAAACAGACTATTCAACAGTTGCAGTTGCAGTACATGAATGCAAATATGAAACATACTACAACAGTTTATAGTTAGGAAATGAGATACAGTAACTAGGAAACAGGTTCATTCCTTAACACCTTTCACTTATGTTTCCTCTGCGATCAAGAAGATCAAAGGAGCCTGTTTAGAAGATGATAAATTGGTTCATTATTGGTTTCATTTTTTTTTTTGTTTCATTTAATATAGTTTTGTGGTGGGCCTATTTTGTTTGGCAGAAGGCAGATAGGCAGATGTTTCTCAGGCACAGGATTCAAACTGGGCTTAACACACTGTAGAAGCACCTGAGGCATAGCCTTGCATTGAGCTTAAGTACAGCAGAAGCTTCTGAAACACAGGCTCTACACTAGGCTAAATGAAAGGTTTCTGAAGCACGTTCTCTGCACTGGGCTTAAGTAAAAACACCTAAGGCACAAGCTCAACATCTGGCATAGGTAGACGCTCCTGAGGCACGGTTACTGTACTGGACTTCCATAGAAGCTCCTGAGGCACGGTTACTGTACTGGGCTTCCATAGAAGCTCCTGAGGCACGGTTACTGTATTGGGCTTCCATAGAAGCTCCTGAGGCACGGGCTGCATATTTGACCTAAAGAGCTGCTGACGTCTTAAAAAAAAAAAACTTTGAAAAACATAATAATTAGGTACAATTCAGCTTCCATTCCATATATATTCCAAAGATTCCTCCTCCTTCCCAGTATTTATTATTAAGGACATTTGCATGAATGCATACTCTTTATCCCTCAGGGTTTATCTGCCTCTATAGCCGACTCCCTACTTCAAGTCATAATCCTCTGTTGTGACATCACAGTCTGTTGCCATGGGAGTACCTGTGATGTCACAAGGTGTGCATTATTTATTTATTTATTTAAACAGCAGTTTGGAGAACCTTTGAGCCATAGGCTCATTTACAAAGGTACCTTGTCACAGTAACCTATGACCTCAGGTAGGGAGACAGCAACAGGAATAGATGAACTCATCAGAAGCAAAGATCCTGTTTTCATGCAAATTACCTCAGTAATAAATAAAGAGGACAAGGAATACAGAACTAATGTTACAAGCTGCATTGCATTTAAATATTATGTTTTGGCAAGGGTCTCCTGAAGGCGTCGGCAGCTCTTAGAGAAGAAGCTCCTCAGGCACAGACTCTGTATTGGGCTGAAGTAAAAGCTCCTGAGACACAGGCTTTGCAGAACTTGGCTTAAGTAGAAGCTCCTAAAACACAGCCTCTGCAGAGCTGAGCTTAGGTAGAAGAACGTGAGACATGAGCTCTGTATTAAGACAAAGCACATGAGGCACAGGCCATGTACAGCTGGGTTTTGGTAGAAGAACATGAGGCATGGACTCTGTACTGGGCTTAAGTAGAAGCACATGAGGTACAGTGTTTGCACTGAGTTAAACACTCTTGAATCACAGGCTCTGTATTGGACTTCAAGTAAAAGCACCTGAAGCCAGGCTCTGTACTGGACTTAAGTACAAGCACCTCAAGAACATGCTCTGCACTGAGTGCACCTGATGATGAATTTGGTACTGGACTTAAATGAAAGCATCTGAGCATCTGAGGACAGGCTCTGTAAGGCAAGGCAAATTTTATTTAAAAGATGCCCATCCCGGAGGCTCTGAGCACCATACAATAAACAAAACAGTAGCAAAAAACAAAAACCCACAATATAACCACATAAGAAGTACTACATATCAAATCAGCACAATTAAATAAATAAATCAAAGCGATTGTACTGGACTTAATTAAAAGCACCTGAAGCACAAGCTCTGCACTGAGCGCACAGGGCAGGCTCTGTGCTGGACTTAAGTAAAAGCACCTGAAGCATGTGCAACGATACCAGAGGATTAAGGATCCCTCTTGCACTCGAGGATAATTACGGCACTTTCAGATGCCGTCCACATCGCACTGCTCCGTCCACCACCACCACATCAGAGGTCGGCAGTACATGCCCACCTTGAAAGCGATATAATGGAATAACTACAAATCTGTTAGGGCACAAATATTGCAGCGCAATATAAAACAAATAAATAATGGGGGTGTGGGGATAGAGCCCCCCCAAATACAAAAAAATATTACAATAATGTTTAACGGTACAAATATTTCAGTGCAATATTAAGCAAATAAAATAAATAACGGGGGGTGTACAACTAAAAACAGGTCCACTTCAAGGGACAGCAATACAAAAAGTAGCATGTTTTGTGATATTATTCTTTCTGTGGGGGCACTCTACCCCCCTAGGTCCTCCACTGACGAGAGTTACAGCTTCATCGATATACCCAAGGGAGGCATGGGGGGCAGAGCGCCCCACAGAAAGAACAATATCACAAAACATGCTACTTTTTCAGAGATTAAAACAGACCCATTTTCATCCTTCTCTGCCAATTTAGCAAACCTAAGCACTCTTATCTCTGGCAAACTATTATTTGCAGTCAGACGTTTTGAGGTCTAGTGGACCACGGAAACAAGAAAAGTTCACAGAGACTCAATTCATTACCGGCTGCAGCTTCTGCCCACACCGTGAAATAAACATTTTACAGAATCTAATACAATGCTGAATCGCTGAATTACATGTTTTTTTAGACCTTTTTGAGCTTGTGCAGTCGAACTGTGTGCAATAATTAATGTTGTACCCTTTCAAGTTGTGTGACTACACTGTGTGCAATAAATAGCCTTTGCTAAGCTTTTGTTGTTGGGCACGTCTTTGTATGCCATTTCAGTGTGTGGAGGCATGTGTGTGATGTTGCTAGCCCTATAAGTACCATATTATATGAAGATATTTTTTTCGTGCAAGGGGGATCCTTAATCATCCGCCATCGTTGCATGTGCTCTACACTGAGAGCTCCCAAAGACAGGCTTTGTGTTAGACTTAGGTAAAAGCACCTGAAGCACGTGCTCTGCACTGAGAGCTCCTAAAGACAGGCTCTGTGTTGCACTTGAGTAAAAGCACCTGAAGCACATACTCTGCACTGACTGCACCTGAGAACAGGATCTGTGTTGGACTTAAGTAAAAGCACCTGAAGCATGTGCTCTGCACTGATTGCACCTGAGAACAGGATCTGTGTTGGACTCAAGTAAAAGCACCTGAAGCAGTGCTCTGCACTGACTGCACCTGAGAACAGCATCTGTACTGGAATTGAATAAAAGCACCTGAAGCATGGGCTTTGCACTGAGAGCTCCTAAAGACAGGCTCTGTGTTGAACTTAAGTAAAAGCACCTGAAGCATGTGCTCTGCACTGAGTGCACTTGAGGACACGCTCTGTGCTGGACTTAAGTGAAAGCAGGTGAAGCATTTGCTCTGCACTGAGAGCTCCTAATATATCAGTACCATGTCCTGCTATGCTCCGCTGTGTGTGTGTGTGTGTGTGTGAGAATCATGTCACTGTTTACTCTATTCCTCTCAGTCACTTTCAGCGTTTGCACCACTACTAAGTAGCAAAAATTGAACATCACCTTATAGGTTGTAACGTAGCAGGACAAGGTACTAATATCAAAAAATAATAATGATTACACTCACCCAAAATGTAGCAATGTGACTTCTTCTCTGAAAGAAGTATTATCTTTGTGGCTGAGCTGTGACAGACCCTGCTACATCTAGGGGCATAGCTACATCACTGTCACATGAACCAGTGTGCATCGTAGGAGAAAGAAAGCCAATAAACCTATTTGTGATGGAGATCCCCAGGGGTCGTAAAACTACCATACAGCTAGCAGGCTAATTTAGGAAAAACTAATAGCAGACAGAGGGAAGGACACACTAGGACTTAACATACATATCAAAACACTCTACATATGTTTTTGCACATTCTGGGTGGCCTTCTCCTTTAAGTAAAAACACCTGAAGCACATGCTCTGCACTGACTGCACCTGAGAACAAGCTCTGTGTTGGACTTAAATAAAAGCACCTGAAGCACATGCTCTGCACTGATTGCACCTGAGAACAGGATCTGTGTTGGACTTAAGTAAAGCAGCTGAAACTTGTGCTCTGCATTGAGTGCACCTGAAGACAGGCTCTGTACTGGACTTAAATAAAAGCACCTGAAGCATGTGCTCTGCACCGAGCACAGTCGAGGACTGACTCTTTGGCTTGTATTTCATATTAGTTCTGTCTTCCTCCTCCTCCCCATTATTTATTACTGATGTAATTTGCATGAAAACAGGCTTTTTGCTCCTGAAGAGGTCATCTATTCCTGTTGCTTTTTCCCTACCTGAAGTTATAATGCGCTGCTTATGACATCACAGTTACTCCCATGGTAACATACTGTGATGTCAAAACAGAGGATTATGACCTGATTTAGAGAGTAAGCTAGCGAGGCAGATGAACTTTGAGGTATAAAGATCACGTATTTGTGCAAATTTCCTCAGTAATAAATAATGTTTGAGGAGAAATCTATAGAATGAATATATATGGAATGCAAGCTGAATTGTACCTAAATATTATGTTTTTCAAAGTTTTCTTTGAGGCGTCAGCAGCTCTTTAAGTAAAAGCACATGCTTAGCAGTGGGCTGAAGTACAAGTACTTGAGGACAGGCTCTGCCAGATGAGGACAGGCTCTGCAGTGGGCTTGAGTAAAAACACTTCGTGCACTTGGCACATCTGAGAACATGCCCTGCACTGGGCTTACATAGCAGCATCTGAAGAACATGCTCTGCAGTGGGCTTAGGTAAAAGCACTTGAAGTACAGGTTCTGCACTGGGCTTTGAGGCACAGCCTGTGTATTGGACATAGGGATGAACTGTAGTGTAGAGGAACCAGCTGTATACTGGGCAGTGATGCTCCTGAGGCACACTGTGTACTAGGTTTTTCCTGAAATCCAGGCAATGCACCAGACCTGGGCAGTGGCCTGTTATAACGGCTGGCTGACCAGTGCCCTATGAACTATTTATAGCTATTGTTGGAGTCTATATGAGGCAGACTTTAGAATACTAAATACCAACTAAAGTCCTAACCTGTTTTTCTCATACTTCACCAACAGTTGCACTTTTAAATACTATACTTACTTGAACTGCACAAGGAGAAAAAAAAACTTCGTTTTTTTGCCCTTTTTGTTTGTTTTGTGGTAGAAACATAAACCTTTTGGGAGGCAGGATAGAGTAGTGGTTATTAGCACTGAGCTGCAGACCTAGAAAACGAGGTTTGATTCCCACAGCCACCACATGCATAGGATGTGACCCTGAGCAAGTCACTTAGCTTTTTCTGTGTTCCCAGGACACATCTGGAAACAAGCCTCAGCTTAGTGTGCCTTTCCTGACCAAAAGTTGTAAAATAAAATACACTGTAAATAAGAAAATACAGGCAAAACACTGTCGCTGGGCTTGGTACTTTACAATGCTTTCTCCACTGTATTTACCAACATGACAGTACTCTTTCAAACTTTTTAATACACAACTGTCATACCATGCCATTAGTGGCCTAACATAGTAATGTAATGTCTAAAGGGATTCTGGGTCGTACCCTCATTCATAATCAGGAATGGATAAGTATGCTGCGCAAATTTAGTAATTTAATATGACTGGTGGTGCTGGTGCCCCCCATCCCCATATTTCCTGTGGTTATATCTACAGTAATTCTTGTAGCCGCAGGGTTCTTGGCTGTCTGAACCCTGCCGGTCCTTACCTGCCTCTCCAGCTGCAGTTCTCAGCAGCGCATCTCCGGCTCACAATTCCGAGCAGCAATAACAGCAGCACTGGAAACAACTGCAAGTTCAAGCCCTGCTCCTGGCGGATTTTCATAAGGACAACCAGGCAACGCACCTACAGTAAAAAGAAATATTCAGGTACATTGGGCACTGTGAGACAGCTGGGCTTGGTGTCAAAGGACAAGCTCCTTCCCAAATCAACCCGATGCTCTCGACCTAGTTTGCTGTGCTCCGGAAACTACACAGCTCTTCTTCCTTCCCTGGATACCCCGCTGGGACTGTGCTGGGATCGGAGGGGAGGTGGTGTCTTATAGCAGAGGTTTCAGCAACGGCTGCATCTCTAGGGGTAGAGCTGGGAATAGCAGCTGAGCCAGGCCGGGGGGCTCGGCTCCAGCACACATTAACTATTTGTGAACCAGGATCGCTATACAATGTCGCAGTTCTTGTACCGGCGGGCTCCAGAACAAGTTAACTGTTCGCGTGTCACAGGTCCGCCAAGGGGCTGAGCCAAAAGTTTGTAAACCGATATGTGTATATAAAAAGATCTAATCCAAAAACGACCTTGTGCTTCCAAATGGGGCATTATTAATTATTCATCGCCGCCTCACCCTATATTTTAAATGTGCAAACTGACAGACAGAAGCAGCTGAGTGTGACTTTATTTCCTTCGCCACTTGTACATTTCTTCCTTCATTCATCCGATTCCGAACCGAGTCGGAGAAATACCAAAAATATCCTAGCAAAATGAAGACGTACCATACAGTTAAGGCGATTGTGTATATCCCCGGCGTGTTGCTGCACTTTTTCTATAACTGTGTGTAATTCCCATATTAAATCAATTAACTTTGTGTTTGACATTGCTAGAAGAGTATGTTTTTTTTTAACGAGGCATTCGGACTTTTTCCTTTGTATAACACATTTCTGTTCTAAATGCAAGACATTCCTCATAACATTTTGCATCTGAAATGTGGGGCACTGACACTGGAAATGTGTGAAAGGGACCCAATCGAATTATGGATCTAAGAAATGCCCGGAACAGTGTAAACGGGCATTTACTTGTGTTGTTTCAGTTTTCTTTAGCATTAAAGTATACAACGTACACAGCGCCTTCTCTTTGTGGGCAGCCCATTTTCCACGTAGGAGGGATGTGGGGTAGGTAATTCGAGGGATGAAAGGAGGACTCCCTCCTTCCTAAAAAGGCGCTGCCTACCGTGTGCGACACTCCCTCCCTTACCCCTGCTACCAGAACCTCTGTGGCGCCAGGTGTACTGCTTAGCACTTAGGCTACTTTATGCTCTCCCCACTCTATCTCATGCAAACGCGGGTGTCCTTTATAAATGGGACACCTCCTGTAACAACATCTGTAGATTTGCCTTCTCTGCCCCCGCCTAACCCACCACTGTCTCCTATACTCCTCATTGCATTGGTTGTCCCCTAAATCCCAGAGATCCTTTTCTCTGGGTTGTTTTATTGACTCTATGAGTAGAGCACCCCGCCCTGACAGTATTGCAGCCATGTTCACTCCCATGAGCCATTCAACTTTGAGGTCCTCTAATTCATCTCTGCTCTCCATCCCCCTTCCCCCGCTCGACTAAAATGGGGGAGCTTGCCTTCACCCATTTTGCCCCCAAATTTTGGAACTCCCTACCTGCCTACCTAAAGGGCTCCTCATCTCACTCAGCTTTTAATTCTGCACTTTTTGTCCCACCTTCATGCACTTGATTCCTGTGTCTGTACCTGATTCCTCTCAGTTACCCTGGGTCCTGCTTACTGGTTTCACTTACTCTACTGTGTTTGCTCTCTTGACTGTCTTATAGCCCTAGCCTTGCTGTCACAATTCTACACCCTCAACAGGGTCAACAATGTTATCCCTGATTAAGTTATATCTCTGTGATATTCTGTAGTACTGTACTTACCCTGTGAACTGTATGTAACTACTCATTTGTAAATTGAGCTGTCCCGGGTCATGCTTGAAAATAGGCAGGATTGTTGCCTAATGCACTTGCCCGGTTACCAAAAGCTAATAAATAAATAAATAAATATATGTGGAACCATTGGAAAGTATGGTCCTGGGTGGCCTGACTAGATGAAGAACATTTTAGCAAATGCCTTCAGTTCCTAATTGAAGAGGGAGTCACATTATTTGAAACAAATTGCTTAGCTTTGGGAAGTACAGTAACTTTGAAAATGTAATCTTATCAGGTGTGACTCTTCTTGGGTAGGTAACTTAATGCTTCCTGGACATCTGCATAGAGCAATAATGATGAAGACTATGGTGCGGCATTTTTTTTGTTTACATTTGCTAGTGATAAAGAGTTTGAAAGCCCTTCTGTATTGCTATGTAATCAAACCGCATGGAACAAAAGGGCAATTTTTCTACAATCCAGGTGGAGATGAGCCTTCCTTTAGGGACATTTACCTGTGTGGATATTCAGTATCTGCAACAGGGCTCAGAGGTCACTGCCCAACTGTGTTTGCAGTCTCTGTAAGAAACGAGTGTACATCATTGATCGCAAAAGCTCAGTTACGTAAAATACAAATCCATTTGGGAATTTATTTTTTATTTATTTATATATATATATATATATTTTTTTTTTTAGCAGCAACCAGTTCTGCCCTGCTGCAGGCTGGTGGACCCTCTGTTAGTAAGGACTACTAACTTATTAATAGGGTCGTTCCATAGGACACGTGCATTCTGTAGCAGTGTCCTCATAGCCTAGCTTCATTACATCTGCAAAGCCATCTCTGTTGGTGGTCATTTTAAGCGCCTTTATAAAATGTGTCTAAAATTTACTATAAGGACCAAGCATTCAGGTCACACTGGTCTGCACAATTCAGCACGGATCTTTTCAGTGTAAACGCATACAACATCACAGTATTGAAATCACCGCACCTGTCCCCGTTCTCCAAACACAAGTATGGAAGCTATTTTTCTCACAACTATAACTACAACTTAACATGGATAACAATACATGGAGGCTGTGATAAATTTCACCATGTTGCCAAAAACTCAAACAAATGGTTAAAACTGCTTTCAAGAACCCATGGACAGAAGAACCTTGGCAAAAATCAAATAATGCTGAAAACATAATTAAACCTATCAACTTGTCTGACTTGATTTATATCTCTGAGCAAGTAAAACAAGAAAAATAAAAGAACAGCACAGCATGCTTAGAGAGCTCTCAGATTTAAAGAGGTTATAGAATTTTACAGGAACATGGATCAGTCTACATGGAAATAGTTACCAGATTTCCATTCTTTATTAGTAACACAGAAAAATCCAGGTTTCAGAGACAGTTTACAGGAAAATGCAGAAATATAATCCTGCGGTAATGGCAGAAATGTGAGGGCAGGTGAAAGCCAGACCATACTGGAAAATGGAATGCCACCATGTCCCCTGCCAGAATGCCTCAGGGGCATTTGATATTGGAGGCATTTGGGCAGAGCAGTAACTACTGGGGCATTCTGGAAAGGGGACATCCAGTTTTGAGGGACTGTTTCAGAACTGGGGTTCATTCTTGAATGCACCTGGTACTAGAATGCACCCAAATCTCAGGTGTATAAAGCTGCTGATCTCTGGGGACATAGAAAAAACCCTGGTCTCCCCATGGACAACACTCAGATCACCACCTCTGACAGAACTGTATGAGATGCTACAAAAGGACTAAAAATAACACACATAAATATTAATAGCCTATGCCCAAAATTGCATGAGTTGGAGGCCTGGGTGAGTCTTTACACACCAGATGTAATAACAATCATGTGAAACATGGCTGAAACCCCATATATTAGACCATGAGGTTAACTTAACTGGGTATAATTTCTTTAGGCAGGACAGGATTAGGAAAAAAGGGGTTGGGGTCCTGATCTATGCAAAATCAAATCTCAATGTGTCACCTATCGTGACACCAGACCTTAGCAACGCAGAGTGCAAGGTGGTATTCGTAAAACTAGTACTAGGCGGGACTAAGTCACTTCTCATTGGGTCTGTGTACTACCCTCCTAAGACTGCAACTGAATCTCTTAAGTCCCTGTTACATATTCTTCCTGCCCTCCCACAGGGAGAGAAGGTAATCTTGGCAGATTTTAATATACATCGGGGGCCCCTTATTAACGAGGACCTAAAATCCTCCATTCTAGAGGCAAAACTCACACAATTGATACAGGAACCAACCAGATTAAATGTTAAAACTGGTAACCACACTACACTGGACTGGGTCCTGGTCACTAATCCAGACAGATTCAAGTTGGCAGGCACCTTTGCAGATTCTTTGAGTGACCACTCCCCCACTTTCAGAATATGGCGAAACAACTTCCTTACCCCCCCAGAATATTCTGGACTAGGGACTATGCTAAATTTGACCAATGCTCCTTTCTCAGTACCCTGGCCAATGTCGACTGGCAGCAAATCAAGCTCGCTCCTAACCTGAATACAGTCCTTGAACATTTCATCAACAACTTCCTGTCTGCCTCAAATAAGCATGCCCCACTTAAACAGATCAGAGTCAAAGGCCAAGAAGCCAGGTGACTCTCTCGTGACATTAGGATACTGATGAGGGACAGAGATAGAGCGTGGGGTACCTTCAAATCTTCCGATCAAGCCCCCATTGGCAGAAATACAGAGAACTCAGAAACAGGTGTAAAACTGAGTTAAGAAGAGCCAAAACCTGGCATTTCAGAGACCTCCAGAAAAATAATCTTTCAGACCCCCAAAAATTCTGGGCACATATTAACACTCTCAGAAAGGGCTGTTACAAGCAAGAAGAGTATGACAGTGTTGCCGATGGCATTTGTTACAGAAACCCGGCTGATATCTCCAAGGCATTCAACACATACTTCATTGATCTAGATAAATTCAAGATGTGCAACTTTGGGCCACCTCAATCTCCCCAGGTCACCAATAAAGGTAACCCTAACATCTCGGACTTTCACTTCAAACTAGTCTCCAGATCTGACATCCTAAAATTACTAAAGGCAATCAAAACACATGGAACTGCGGGACTTGACAAACCGGAGCCCAAGCTACTAAATATTGCAGCCCCAGTCATTGCCACACCTATCTCACGGTTGATCAACCAATCCCTCCTTAAAGGGAAAGTCCCTTCACTCTGGAAGGTAGCCCTGGTAACTCCCATCCACAAAGATGGTTCGAGAGAACTGGTTGAAAACTGTTTGAATATGCCAGATGTTAACTGGAGCACCTTTGCTGCAGGCACATCCAAGAGCAGGGTCATTCTTGATGCCCTACAAGGGGCATGCCTCAGACAGCTAGTATTGGAACCCACTCGGGAGGGAGCAATCTTAGACCTGGTACTTTCAAATGGGGACGGAGAAAGAATCTCAGATTTAGAAGTGGGTAGCCATCTGGGAACAAGCGACCACCAAACAGTGTGGTTCACGATAAACACAGCCATACAATCAAGCCATACAAAAGCAAGAGTATTGGACTTTTGGAGGGCTGACTTTGGGAAAATGAGAGCGTGCCTCAGAAAAGCACTAGCAAGCAGGCAAGAAGGAGGGGTGGAGGAACAATGAGGAGTAATCAAAACAGCCATCACAGAGGCAACAAGCCTTTGCATAAAGCAAATCAACAAAACACAATGAAGGCAAAAAACGATATGGTTCTCAAAAGAGGTGGCAGGGAAGGTTAAGGAGAAAAGGATAGCATTCAGGAAATATAAGGAAACACAGAAGGAGCAGGACGGAGAACTTTATCAGTTAAAGCAGAAAGAGGCAGGGAAGGCAGTCAGAATAGCAAAGGCTCAAACCGAGGAAAGGATAGCCAACTCTGTTAAGAAGGGGGATGAGACATTTTATAGGTACATTAGGGAGTGAAGAAAGACCAAAGGAGGGATACTGAGGCTTAATAAAGGGGAGGGGATGTGGGCAGAGGGTGACAGCGAAAAAGCAGGGATACTGAACCAATATTTCTCCTCAGTATTCACAAAGGAAGAGGAGGGGGAGGTACCTAAACCAAACAAGAGAAACATTCTGAAAACGGGGGTTGATACCAGTCCATTTACAGAAGAAAGGGTTCTCAAAGAACTAATAAAATTGAAGGTGGACAAAGTAGTGGGGCCTGATGGGATTCACCCAAGAATTCTAAAAGAACTAAGGGTAGAACTAGTGACACCTCTGACTACTCTCTTTATCAAATCATGGGAGGATGGGGTGGTACCTGAGGACTGGAGGAGGATGGCTGTGATTCCTCTTCACAAAAGTGGGAGCAGGACAGAGGCAGGAAACTACAGACCAGTTAGTTTGACCTCAGTGGTAGGGAAAATGATGGAATCACTTTTGAAGGAAAGAATTGCTGACTACCTAGAGGCCAGTGGGGCATAGGACCCAAGGCAGCATGTATTCACGATGGGAAGGTTATGTCAGATGACTCTAATAGATTTCTTTGACTGGGTGACCAAAGTAGTAGACCAGGGAGGGGCTGTGGACATGGCCTACCTAGATTTTAGCAAGGCATCTGATACAGTCCCACACAAAAGATTAATACACAAGTTAGCCAGCCTTGGAGTGGGTCCCATGGTGGTAGCCTGGATAAAAAATTGGCTAGACAACAGGACGCAAAGGGTAGTAGTAAACGGAGTCCACAGTGAAGAAAAGAGAGTTACTAGTGGGGTACTGCAGGGTTCAGTACTGGGACCAGTCCTTTTTAATGTCTTTATAAGTGACATTGCAGAGGAACTGGAAGGAAAAGTATGTCTCTTTGCAGACGACACAAAGATCTGCAACAGGGTTGATACACAAGATGGAGTGGAAGGGATGAGAAAGGACTTGGCAAGGTTGGAGGAATGGTTAAATGTATGGCAGCTCAGGTTCAATGCAAAGAAGTGCAAGGTAATGCACCTGGGAAACAAAAACCCATGGGAAGAGTACACAATGGGGGGTGAGATACTGACAACAGTAAAAATGGAAAGGGACCTGGGGGTAATTATATCAGATGACCTAAAGGTGGGCAAGCAATGTGAGAAGGCAGTAAGGAAGGCTGGGGGGATACTGGGATGCACAGGGAGAGGCATCAGTAGTAGAAAACAGGAAGTTGTTATCCCTCTGTACAGACAGTTGGTGGAGTACTGTGTGCAGTTCTGGAGACCCCATCTCCACAAAGACATAGACAGAGTGGTGGCTGTACAGAGTAGGGCAACTAAAATGGTGCAGGGTCTGCACCAGAAGACATACGAAGAAAGACTAAAGGAGCTTAACATGTATACCCTTGAGGAAAGAAGGGAGAGAGGGGACATGATAGAAACTTTCAAGTACCTCAAGAGAATTAACAAAGTCCAAGAAGGTAGCATCTTTCAGAAAAAGCGATGTGCAAGAACAAGGCGGCACAATTTGAAGATAGAGGGGGGGACAGCTCAGATGTAATGTGAGGAATTATTTTTTCATGGAGACAGTTGTGGATGCATGGAACAGCCTCCCTGAGGAGGTTGTGGAGTCAAGAACAGTGGGGGAATTCAAGAATGCATGGGACAGACATAAGGCAGTCCTAGTGGGGGGTAGGAGGAAGTAAGCTGTTGGTTAACTAGGATCTGCAGCTTATCTGTTATGTAGGAAAATGGGCAGACTAGGTGGGCCAAGCGGTCCTTCTCTGCCGTCAAATTCTATGTTTCTATGTTACTGCCCAATATCTCTCCTGTTCACTCTAAGTCAGGTGATGGAAAGGGTGGTGTACAACCAGGTAGTGGGATACATGGAGCAACATAACCTATTTACAGCCGCACAGCATGGTTTCAGAAACAAACATGGAACTAACACAACCTTAGTTAATCTCACCACAGACATATTTTCTGCCCTGGATAAGGGAATGCTCACTAGTGCGGTTTTCATAGATCTCACAAAAGCATTCGACTTGGTAGATCATCATTTACTCCTCGCAAAGCTGAAACACATTGGCCTAGATAGCCTGGCTACACAATGGCTTACTGACTATCTCCAGGGAAGGTCCCAATTAGTTAGATGGCAGGGATCCTCATCAGACATGTGCCCTATCCAAGATGGGGTCCCCCAGGGATCAATCCTGGGGCCTCTGCTGTTTTCATTATTTATAAATGAATTGCCATCCTTTTGCAGTGGGGCAAAGCTCACCTTGTATGTGGATGATGTGGTACTATATAGATCCAATAATAATGCTGGCGTACTAAATCAGCTGCTGACCAGTGGCCTCCAAAGGCTGGAGGGATGGCTGTACAATAACAAACTGGTCCTTAATAGCAAAAAACTAAGGCTATGGTATTTGGCCCTAGAACTCTCGGTCATGACAGGTCTAATAAACTTGCACTCTCACTTCTTAATGGATCAAGGCTTGAGGTAGTTGAATCTGTAAAGTATCTAGGAATTACCTTCAACCATTATTGTACTTTCAAGGCATACGTTGACCTGCTGACCAAGTCACTGAATCAGAAATTAGGGCAATTATATTGCCTTAGTTCATATCTTTCGCATGACTCCCGGCTCAAGGTTGTGCAAGGGAACCTTCTGCCCACCCTATTCTATGGTTCCCCTGTACTGCTCACACTTAAAAACACTGAGATGCATAAGCTCAGAACCCTGTATCACAGGGTTTTCAGGTTTGCTGCAGGCGCCCACTCTATAGCACATCATTGTCAGATCCTCCAATCCCTCGTCTGGCCCACCTTGGAAGGCAGATTAAAATACCCATCTCTCTGTGCCTGGCCTACAAGCTTAAGCTGCTCAATGCCCCTCCGAGTCTTGCAGACTTGCTGACACATAAACAGAACAGCAAGACACTAAGATCCTCTAGTAGACAGCTCCTCATGGTACTCAGAGCAAAGTCTGCCCAAGGTCTTCTCAGCCTTCATCCCTCCAATCTGGAACATGCTCCAGACATAACTACAGGACAGTAATTCTCTAGGGGTCTTTAGAAAGGATCTTAAGGCCCACTTGCTAGAGCCAAACCGATGCACTTGTAAACACTGATACCTCATCCCAGCACCTCTTCTCATATTAAATCAATCAGGGATTGGCTGAACTTCACAAATGTAAATGTAAGTTAGTTGAATAAATAGTGGTTGTACCCACAAATGTACACGAGTGTATCTAACAAGTGTTGCAAAGTCTTGCATTTTGTTAAGTGTTTTACCGGCATTGTGTTCATGTAAAATACTGTCTCTGTATCTCTGCAGCTGTTACATTTTCTGTTGTATCTGCAATTAATTCCGGGTCGCCCCTGAAAAAGGGACCATTACTGGACTCAGTGGGCCTACCCGGTTACCAAAATTAAATAAATAGAATAAAAATAAATAAATAAAATCTGGAACAGTGCCCTCCAACTAATTCCCCTACCGGAATGCCCCCAATAGTCACTGCCCTAGAGTCATTCTGGTAGGGGAGTCCCAGTAAGTGCTTAAGTGATCTGGTAGCCCCTGTGCTTACTGTTTTTAAAGGCTTGCTGTCTGACATGAACACAAATAGAGACTGAGTTAACAAAATATTTTACATCTGACTTGTGCTAAATCCCATGGCAATGGTATGGCTGTATAAGAGGCTGCAATAGGAACTTATACATTATAAAATGGGCAGGAAAATCATGTAACTTGATTCGTTGAAAGATGTCTCATAAGCATTGATTATTTCCAGACAACCACACACCTCACCTGAGGTATACATTTTGTTTAAAAAATGAAAGCCCATTTTCTAAATAGGATAACACACTCTAGGGTTTGTGGTCATAAGAGAATAGTGCACTTCTCAGGTGGTTGTGGCACTCAGCCATGCCTCATGCCTAACAATCTCCCGTGGTATGCAATATTTCCTTGGAACCGCACACCCTGTGATGTGTTATCCCTTATATCATCTCCTTTTAGCACAACTGCTGGCCTGAATAGACATTTTACAAAATGTTGCAACTGGCCCAATCTGACCTTTAGTTATTTAAAAGTTTTCCCAGGAAAGCATCCGGAGCTAACAACAGCATGTTTTCAAATGCATTCTGGGTGTAGGGGGGAGGGAGTACAGGAAAATAACACCTCGAAAACAGTAAAATAAAAGGTACAGGTGAAAATAAAAAAAACAGTTAATTACAGTAAAGTGCAAAGAAAAACAGAATAATAGGGAAATGTGTATTACAAGGCTATAATATCATTGAGGGGTTCTGGGGACAGGTGAACCTCGAGAGCAAAGTTCAAGAGGTTCCAACACATCCCCAAAACCCTGAGATGGTATTATAGCCGAGAAATACACACTCCCCTATCTGTTATTTTTTGTAATATATGGATCCGAACTGCAGTTTTCAGTTGGTGGCTCCGACTTTCCCACTGCTGCCCACCCCAGCCTTGCATATAAAGTCCTGAGGGGCATTTAAACAAACAGCTGTAGGTGCGAGTTTACTGGTTGGCCTAAGTGCTGACCCCCACCCCATTTTTTCTTAGAAAGCCTCTCAGGGCATTTTAGCAATAGCTGCAGTGTGGCTCTGCTGACTTCTGGCTCCTGAACAGCCGATCAACTTTTACTGTACTCAACAGATACAGTAAAAGCCGTCTCACACTCAGCTGAAATTGAAGAGGTGAGTCACAGTACAGGCAACACCAAAGCAAGAGGAGAAGATAAAGAAGTTTGGGGTCAAGCACATTAGGTCTGCTAAATTTTGGAGGAGTCAAGCATCAGCAGACAATGAGGGTGGCTTCCATAGCCATAGAGGAGAAAGAGAAAGTGGGAAGGGGGGATGATGGGAGCAGGGGAAGTGAGAGGACACAGGTAGTGAAAAAGTTGGTAAAAAAGGAGGCAACTTTGACAGGGTGAAAACAGTCGAATTACCAATTCTGAGGACAGGAATGGATGACTGAGTAGCTGGATAAAAAGGAAGTGAATGACCTTCCAGAATTCAAAGAGGCCTCCCACAGGAGACTGGTCAACAAGCTGGACAGTATGAGGGTGGGGGACAAAATAGTTAGATAGGTACAAAACTGGTTGACGGACAGAACCCAGAGGGTGGTAGTAAATGGGGTGCACTCCAGGACAGGGAGGGTGATGAGCAGGATCCCCAAGGGGTCAGCCCTGGGTCTGCTCCTTTTCAATACCTACATCAGCAATATAGCAGTAGGACTGAAGGGGAGGGTGGTCCTCTTTGCTGATGATATGAAAATCTGCAATATGGTGGACTTCGCAGAGTGTGTTGAGGACATGAGGAGGACCTGAGGGCACTGGAGGTGTGGGCAAAGACCTGGCAACTGAAATTCAATATCAAAAAGTGTGCAGTCATGTACCTGGGGCCCAGGAACCCGAAGGCAGGATGTATGCTTGGAGAGGAGGAAGTCAGGGATATGGAACAGGAGAGGGATCTGGGTATAATGGTGACTAATAATCTCAAGGTGGGTAATCTGTGTAGCAAGGCAGTGGGGAGAGTTTATGGGATGCTGGCATTTATATGCAGGGAAATCACTAGGAGAAGGAGGGAGGTCCTGATGCCCCTGTGCCAAGCCATGGTAAGGCCACACCTTGAGTATGGAGTCCAATTCTGGAGGCCATACCTGCACAAAGACTTAGATATGATTGAAAGGGTACAGAGAAGAGCAACAAAGATGATTCAGGGGATGAAGGGCATGCCGTGCGAACAAAGGTGTAGGGAATTGGGACTCCACACATTGGAGACTAGAAGGGAGAGGGGGAACATGACTGAGACCTTTAAATATGTCAAAGGGATAAACAGAGTGTGTTCAGGACATTTACTTCACAGGAAGGAAGGCACTAAAATGAGAGGGCATAGGTTGAGACTAAAGGGAGGAAATTACAGAGGCAATGTGAGGGGATGATTCTTCACTGAGAGGGTGGTGGAGGCATGGAACAAGCTTCTGGAGGAGGTTGTGGGGTCTGAAACAGTATTGGGCTTCAAGAGAGCATGGAACTGGCACATGGGGTTACAGGGTAGGGGGATGGGGGCTTGCAGAGGGGGAAGGGAGAAATAGTGGAAGGGAAAAGGGGCAGACTAGATGGGCCAGGAGGTCCTTTTCTGCCATCAAGTTTCTATGATTCTGTGATTCATTTTGTTCTGGAGACTGGAAGCAAAGAATCCAAATTTATCAAGCCTGGCAACTTTAAAGTGCAAGCATTACAATGGTACATGTATCTTACAAGGTCCTCTGGAAAGTTAGAGGAATTATGGAGATTTCATATAGGGTCTCTTGCTTTGCAACAAGTGATTAGCTCTGCTGAGATTCAGAGAAGGAGAAAGCCTTTGACTCTGGCTGTCAGCAAGGAGTGTGTCTGTCCCAGGCTCCTGTAAATTTTGCTCGAAAATTAGGATGGTCATATCTATACAGGTGGATGTGAAGAAAAAACACCAATCAGTTTTGTTTAGGTCAACTAACAGGGCAGACAGATCAAACAACCTGAAGGACTGGAGCTGGATGACCACAGATGGAACTTCAGGGCGATTAACCTTCCACACACAGTAGACCATTCGGTGACCACTACATGCATCAAGGAATGTGCCACTTTCCACAGTATGTTGGGGATTTCAGACTAGAACCCAGTCAATGAGGGAAGGGAAGGGTAAGATTATGAGGAATTTAGCTGTGTAGTCTCAGTGATATGTTAAGTGAGTTTGATGGACTGAATGTTCTGGACTTGTTTTTGGAGGACAAGGAGGACCAGTTAAAACTGAAATCCTCAAAAATAGGAGTTTATCATCTGGCAGCCACAGAAGAGGCAGAGAATAGAGGGTCAGTGATGGAATCTTGTTTGTAACTGGAATAACAGTGGATGCCAACAATGAAAATGGGAATACAGAAAGGCAGAAATAGTTTAACAAGCAGAAGCTCATGCAAGGAGAGGGAAGAGGAGCTGAGTACAGCCAGAAACCTGAATTTGAGGGAGACCTACACAGTCACCCCTACCCCTCTTACCTGCAGTAGGTCCTACCTGGCAACAGTGTAGCCAAAGAGGGATATAGCCATGCCAGAAATGCTGGGTGATAGCCAGGACTTGGAAATGACAGGCTGGAGATTTAGAGTCAGTAAACACAGCTGATCATGTTTGGGGACAAGGCTACAAATGTCGAGATGGAGGACCCTCAACCCATTGGGCAGGGGAGTAGACCGAGTAGGAGGAAAGCAGGGCTCCACAGCACCTGTCACAAAGAGAAGAGGGATGATTAGGAACATGTGGGAATTTTTTGCTGGGGTGGAGAAGGATGAAGAGAAGGAGGAGGAAGTGAAAAAGAATGGAGTTTAGCAGTAAGAGGGCTTCAAGATGTAGCCAGGGAGTCTGGAGGAGGCTATTACTTTAAAGCCAAAGTCTACAAGGCATGGAGTATGTAAAAGGAGAGGAATAAGAAGGTGGAAAGATTAGGGAATAGAAGGGAGACAGGGAACAATCAGAGGGAGAGATAATAAAGATAGAAAAGAGAGAGAGAGGAGCACAGCAAGATGTAAAAGAAGCATGGTGAGTAGAGCAGAGTGCTTGCGTGAGGCTCAGTGGTTAAATTAAGCTCATATTAATACCATATAGGACATGGAAACTAGGCTAAGTAGCTAAACAGCAGATCAGAAACAAAATAATAAAACTAGGCTGCTAATATTGAAGGCAGCAACCATACAGTAAGCCTAAGCCACTAATGCAGAATGCAGCAACTAAGCAGTAAGGCCAGGCAGCTAATGTAGATTGCAACAACTATACAATAAGCCTCCACAACTAATATGACATGCAGCAGCAATACAATGTGGCTGTGCAGCTACTACAAAATGCAGCAACTATAAAGTAAGAGCTGGACAACTAATATAGTAATGTGGAAACTATACAATAAAGCTAGGCAGCTAATACAGCAATGTTGCATCTATACAATAGACTAGACAGCTAATATAGTAATACTGCAACCATACAAGAAAGCTAGGCAGATAATATAGTAATGCTACAATTATGCAATAAGACTAGCCAGCCAATATACTAATGTTGCAAAATATCAGCAGAATTTGCATCATGCCACAGGATATATATATATATATATATATATATATATATAATTCCACAGAATTCATTGTTTTGGGTGCATTTTCATTCAAATATACATTTTTTTCTCAGTGCCAGGTTGCCTTACCCATCTGGTTTATCCTGAAGCCCCTTCTCTATGGGTGGCATGTGATGTCATTGGTGACATCACATCATATTTTAGCCAATGGCAGGACTGCATTCTGCCACAGAAATGAAAAAATCATGTAGCAGAAATCAGAAAATGCTGCCACAGAGCACTAGGGGCCCTGCTTAAAAAAAGGCTAGGCAGACTGGGGCCTGACAACAGCACTGAAAAGATATTGTGGATTTCTGTGTTACTGGAGACCCCCTCTGATCCACTGAGGGTGGTTTACAGGCCATTCCTAAATCCAGGCTTAAACAATCAGGGGATACAGCTTTTTTGGTGACTGCACCGCTAATTTGGAATGCTCTCCCATCTGGCCTTCGATTGGCTCCTCAGTGAGGGCATCTAAAAAGGGGTTAAAAAAATACTCTTTTTAGCGTGTTTGTGTGACATTGTGTGAACTAAATAACATTTTTAGGTGGTGATTATATGTTTTAATTATGTACCTATGTTATACATTTAGTATTAGGTTGTTAGAAAGTCATTCATTTTTGTAAATGCGGTATATGATTATATGTAATGTGAAGTACTCAAAGCCCTTGGGGATAGAGTGCTTCTGAAATAAAACTTGCTTTGCCTTGCCTAGGCAGTTTAATAGTGCTGCAACTATACAATAATATTAGGCAGCTAATATAGTAGTGCTGCAAACTATACAATATACTGTACTTGGCAACTAATATAGTAGTGCTGCAAGTATGTAATAATACAGTACTAGGCAGCTAATATAGCAGTGCTGCAACTATACAATAATACTAGGCAGCTAATATAGTAGTGCTGCAACTATACAATATACTTGGCAGCTAATATAGTAGTGCTGCAAGTATGCAATAATACAATACTAGGCAGCTAATATAGCAGTGCTGCAACTATGCAATACTACTAAGCAGCTAATACAGTAATCCTACAACTAAACAATAATACTAGGCAGCCAATACAGTAATTCTGCAACTATGCAATAATATTATAGGCAGCCAATATAGCAGTGATGCAACTATTCAGTAATACTAGGCAGCCACTACTATAATGCTGCAACTATACAATAATACTAGGCAGCCAATATAGTAGTGCTGCAACTACACAATAATATTAGGCAGCCAACAGAGTAACAATAATACTAGGCAGCCAATACAGTAATGCTGCAACTATGCAATAATACTAGGCAGCTAATATAATAGTGCTGCAACTATGCAATAATACTAAGCAGCTAATATAGTAGTGCTACAACTATATAATAATACTAGGCAGCTAATATAGTCGTGCTACAACTATACAATAATACTAGGCAGCTAATATAGTAGTGCTACAACTATATAATAATACTAGGCAGCTGCAACTATTCAATAATACTAGGCAGCTAATATAGTAGTTCTACAACTATACAATAATACTAGGCAGCTGACATAGTAGTGCTGCAACTATGCAATTAGGCCAGGCAGCCAATAACAGTAATGCTGTTACTACACAATATATCTTGGACATTTCTTGATAAAATTTCATGTAGTATTTGAAAGTGTATATTTGGGCACATGATCCGCTAATTTTGAAGAAATTTGGTTCAGTGCTGGTGTTGCTAGGAAGTGGCAAAAAAGCATGAAAAAATATTCAAATTTTATCAGTGAAGCCGGACTCATGTGCAGGTATTGGCTGCCGTTGTTGCAGTGTGTACACACACAATGCTGCAATTTCTTTTTGACACTAATCAGTGTTAAACTCCATTTGTGACAATAGTGTTTTGCAAATGTTACACCTGTAAAAAAAGGGAGCCTTCTGGTTAGCAAAGGTGAAATGGCGGGGATTTGAAATCTGACACCAGCATGGTCAAGGGGTGGGGGTGTAACTCGAAGAGTGTTGAAGTTTAGCAGAAAGAAGGTTACAAAATACAAAAGTTACAATTAAAAATAGATCACCATGGTTGTGCATACCTCGAGTGCTTCTGTGCCCAAGCCACAAAAAGTGGTGTTTTTGCAGATGGTGTTGTATTTTTCATCTGCGAAAGGCAATTCTGCCGTGTTTTGCAGATGGACTTTGTTTTTTGCGCAGTTGTTGTGATACAAAAGTTGCGTTTTCCCCAGAAGGATTTTGCACTTCAGCAAAAAGTGGTTTTGCCATGCACAAAGTCCTCTATTGTCCGGAGGCAGAGTGTACTTGCTATTAAACATATTGATGTCTGACATTGTCAGCACAAAGTACAGTGTATCTTCTTTCAAAGTACTTTAAAACAAAAAAGGAAAATTCATTTTAAAAACTATTCTAAATCATTAGTGTTGAAGTGTACTGCCAAAAGAGGAAGGAAATGCAATGTTAGGGTATAAAGCTTCCTGAAACTTGATGAATCTCTTGCATGGTGTTCTTTGGGGTTCGGACTATCACACAATGCAGCACTGGCCGCTATGACCCTTATGCTGGGAATCCAATACACTAGAGTGTAAGCAGCTTTTAAAGTATAACTGCAGTGCTGGCAGTTTAGCCTAGAGGTTAGAGTAATCAGCTGCGAATGAGCTTGGTATGTCAAGCAGATCTGAGTCTGACTCCCACAATCTCCACTTGCATACCAAGTCACTTAACCTCCCCAAAGCTCCCAGGTTGCACCTGAAAACAGGCACTTTTACCTAAAGGGCCTTACTTAGTTAATAAAGAATTAGACAAAACAAAAACTAAGCCCAGCAAGTGCAAGATTAGATCTCTGCTTCTTCCCTGAACCCAAGGGTCTGAGTTTCTGAAAAATCACTTGACCCTCCAGGGTCACTTCTGGCTGTTAGTATCCATTTAGGTTTGGGGAGGTCATGATCCATGACCTCCTTTGGAGCTGCTGGTACTGCAGAAGTGGAGTGAAGGCTCAAAAATGGAAGAGTTCTTTTTCATTACAGTGAGCTTAACAAGGACACGATTAAGTCTCTCCTCCTGCCCTGAGCCTAACTGGCTGAAGGCATGAAAATCACATGGCTCTCCAGGGTCACGGAAGGCTGTCAGCATCCACACAGTCAAAAATGAGTTCACGGCCCAAGAAAGACCCCTGTGGAGCAACTGGTGCAGTGGTGGCAGCAGAAAATATGCTAACAAAAACAGGGGGGATATCTTGTTTATTAAAGCAACTCTGCTCCAGAAAAAAAAACAGCAGCCCATCACCTGAGAATTTCTGAGGCAGATGTAAAAATTCTCTGACATTTTGCCTCCTCTCTGTCCCCAGATACTACAGGCAGCTTAGTGCAGAAGATGTGGCAGCCTTGCCAGTTATACAATATAAAAAGGAAACGTGTATCTCATTTTACTGGAATATGCTCCTGTTTTTCATTTTTGTTTACACCAAGCATCTAATTAATTGCACTGCTTACTGCTGTGTCTGCAGGTAACACGTTTAGATTTTACCTTACAAACACCCTCTAATGTAAGTAGATCGCAATGTCACTATAATTGACCAGGTCAACCATGGAAAAGACATTTTAAATTTAATGGGTTCTTCTACCTGGATAGATGGATATTATTATTCACTATAAAAATTCCCCCTCCATGATTCGTTGATGACCTCCTATGCCCTTCACCTGGCAGTGAACAACTTCCTACCCACCCTATGCTCTGGTCTGTGTGGATTTATAATGGTGCCTATCAGTTATTCACATTTGGTAATATTTTCATCCTGCACCTACCTTACTGCATTGGCATTGACAACTCCCATACCTTTGCAGTCTGGGTGGTAGTAATCTGCTCCTTAACTGGTGTTTGCTCACAGTACTGTATTGCACTTGTACCTTAATGCATTGTTCTACATCTTTATTTTGTGTTGCCTGACCATCTACCTGTATATTTTGACTGCACAACTGTAATGTATTTTAGTTTTAATTTTTATTTTAATGTATTTTTAAGTATTGTATTTGATTTTTATGTTTGCTTGCACGCATGTGCAAGAAACATAGTGCCATCATCCGAGTTTTTGGAGGTGTGTCACCCCCTCTTCCAGTTCAGTCAGTGTGTTGGCAGGTGCGGCCCCTGTCTGCCAATGCATGCTGGAGCTGTCTATGACAAGCTCCAAAATGCAGTGCCGTACAGTTGAAAGGGGGCACTACGCTTCAGTGAGCAGCGATAAGATATCGCCTGCTCATGCATTGCTCCCCCTACACACACATACACATACACACGCACGCATACTGCGTGCTGCCCCCCAAAGCACACACTCTATAGCCGAAGGGGGTGCCCAATCCCCCATTGGCTGTGCTGCGCTTCCCCACCAAAGCCTTCCAAACGCCATGCTGGGTGCCTACCCCAGCGTGGCAAGTTATCGTATTGCCATCAGGGGTGCCCAATCCCCCATCGGCTCCACTGTCCTCCCCCTTGAAAGTACTGGGTGCCATGCTGGGAGCCCACCCCAGCATGGCAAACCTCTCATGTCGTCTTTTAAAAAAAAAAACCCTGAAAAGCAAAGCGGTCCCACGTAGTCTCTCTGCCCCACAACTCGCACCCACCCACTGCGCACCTTGCCTCCCCACACCCCTCACCCCATACTTACCTCCAGACTCGGCTCAACAATCTTTAGTGGACCGGGAACACATCTGCACTCTTCAAAGCCGACCGCGAACTGAGGAATTGCCGGTAAACTGTATAATGGGATAGATAGCGGTTTTTCAACTTTATTGCATATCTCAGGCATTTTTTGGAATTTTTGCACCAAATTTTCAAAAATGGAGTTTTTGGGACCCCTCCTCATGAATTCTTGCACTGTCATGGCGTTACTTGGGCCCGAAGGGTGATTTCGCAGCCACTGCATGAAATCACCTTTCTGGAATGATTAACAAAACTACACTGCCAGTGTTCATAAAGTGGGCTCTCAAAAAGACTATTTTGAAAATTTGGTGGAAAAATTCCTAAAAATTACTGTTTTACGACCTTGCATTGTGCAGTTCCTACGCACACTTGTAAGTTCGAGAATTTTCAATATTTTCACTCCAGATTTTCAACATTGCCATTTTACCACACCTTCTTATGAACAGTACAGCTGTCATTTTTCACACTCACCCAAAATGTGTTTCCGCCCATGTGGCGCACAATGACCAGTCGGTGTGCGAAATCAATGTCTGAGACACATTAAAAAATCACACTGACACTGTTCATGAGCAGAAGTCTTAAATGGCTATGATGAAAATTTGTGAAAAAATCCTAAAAATGACTGCTTTCTTAGTGTGCGCGCTGTAGTTCCTATGCACGCCAGAAGTTCGCGAAATTTTCAGTATTTCACTCCAGATTTTCAACATTGCCATTTTACCACACCTTCTTATGAGCAGTACAGCTGCCATTTTTCACATCTCACCCAAAACGTGTTTCCGCCCATGTAGCGCACAATGGTGCAGTCAGTGTGCAAAATCAATGTACGGGACAAATTAAGAAAATCACAGTGACACTGTTCATGAGCAGAGGTCTTAAAATGGCTATGTTGAAAATTTGGTGAAAAAATTCCTAAAAATGACTGTTTTACAAGCATACATTGCGCAGTTTAGAGGCAGTATAGCGCAGTGGTCTAAGGCTCTGAGCTGCAAATCTGGTGACATCCAGCAGACCAGACCTGGGTTTGAATCCCACAGCATCCACTTGCATACTGTGTGACCCTGAGCAAGTCACTTAACCTCCTTGTGCTCCCAGGTCGGCTCCTGTAAAAAGCTTTCAGCTTAGTGTGCTATACCTGGTTAAACAACTAAATAAATAAAAATAAAAGTTCACCGTCGTCAGTAAGTTTGCAAATTTTCAATATTTTCACTCCAGATTTTCAACATTGCCATTTTACCATACCTCTTATGAGCAGTACAGCTGTCATTTTTCACATCTTGGCTAAATGTGTTTCACTTCATGTAGCACACAATGGCAGTCGATGCTAAATCAGTATGGGACACATTAAGAAAATCACAGTGACACTGTTCATGAGCAGAGGTCTTAAAATAGCTATGTTGAAAATTTGGTGAAAAAATTCCTAAAAGACATGTTTCATAGTGCGTTTACTGCAGTTCCTATGCATGCTCGTAAGTTTGCAAATTTAATATTTTCACTCCAGATTTTCAACATTGACATTTATTACACTTCCTTATGAACAGTACAGCTACCATTTTTCATATGTCACCTAAATGTGTTTTCATACATGTAGCTTACAATGGTGCTGTTGGTGTCTGAAGCAATGTTTGGGACAGATTAAGAAAATCACTGTTACACTGTTCATGAGCAGAGGTCTTAAAATGGCTATGTTGAAAATTTGTGACAAAAGTCCATAATGACTGTGTTACGAGTGAGCATTATGCAGTTTCCACGACCCTCGTAGTTCATGACTTTGTAATATTTTCAGTCTAGATTTTCACCAGTGGCATTTTTCCACACTTCCTTATGGAACAGTACAGCTGTCATTTTCACAACATGGCTGAAGTGTGTTTTCACACTTTCAGCGCAGAGATGCGTGGTCGCTGTGGAAATCATTGTTGGACAGATAAAGAAAATCACAGTGACACTGTTCATGATCGGAGGCACCAAAATGCCTGAGTTGACAATCTGCTGTAAAAATCCCGAACCTAATTATATTACGGGTGTGCGTTGCACAGTTTTATGCGCGTCATCACTTCACCATTTTTTAAATATTTTTACTGCAGATTTGCAACATTGCCGCTTTTTTACACCTCCCATGAACAGTATAGCTGTCATTTTTACATCCTGCTCGAATGTTTTTGCACCTGTGGTGCTAAATGCAGTAGTCAGCTGTGCATAAGCAGCTTTTGGCTAACAAACTGATATTCCCCTGTTCATGAGGTGGGGTCACAAAAAACATGTTGAAAATTTGAATTGAAAATACCAGCGAATGCCTGAGGTATTAGGGTTTCCACCATAACGTAGCCCTGTAGAGAATTACAGGCATCAGGGGTGTGACTTGGGATTCTTGCCTGTAATGCTTATACCATTCCACACCCTGCAGCCAGTGAGAGGCATCGAGTTATGCCTTGGACTCTTTGGCCCCAAAGTTCACCCCATTCTCCTATATCGCACCCATCTCAGCGTATTTCCTAATGGAATGGAGTGCGCATAAGGGCCAAAGACCCCAAGGAACACCGTGACACTTATCAGTGTCTGCAGGGTGGGGTGTGGTGAAATGGCATGGCCGTTATGCCTGACAACCCAAAGGCACACCCCAATGCCTGTCACTCTCTGCAGGGGGGTGGTGGTGAGGTTGGCTTCTGTTCAGTACTTCACTGCCATTCCTATTACGCAGTTCTGTAACTTCTACACTACCACTGCCAATGCCAGCAAGCAAACATTAGGCATTGACAAATGCTTGTTTTAAATAATGTTGCACCTTACAGAATGTTATTTTCACTTCTCATTTTGTATTGCTTATCCCCCATCCCCCAGGATGCACCTGGGAAGGAGCTGTTACCAGCTTAGTGTGTCTTTCCTAGTAAACTGTTGAAATAAATAATCATAATTATTACTACTACCTTGTTTAGTAAATAGCTATAGAGTGACAGTTTCTTAAGGGAAATGATGTCCAGATTATCCAAAGATGTGGAATTGCATAGCAGATATGTACATCATTCCTCTCATTGCGTAACCATGCAGTTGTTCTCTGAGGCGAGAAATCATGCCAGTCACAGGCGATCACTGTAAAATAAACCTCAAGATTTATTGACCTGTATCCACAGACTGTCACACCTCAGCCTTTTGTCACCCATGGGGTACACTGCAGGGAAAAAAGGGACAAAAAACAAGATTTTCAAAAGCCTTGATACAGACGCTATTCACGATTTTGGTCTGCACTTTTGTCAAATTAAATGCATTAGGACTTCTGGTTCCACCCCCAATGGTGATGGCAGCCTAAGGGACTCGCCTCGATCCCCTTCCTAGACAATTTCTCCTCTTACATTCTAGATCTTCAAAAATACTATGAACTTACCATGAACAAGATGGTGAATAAAGGATCTGAATCGGTAAAGTCGAGGAAAATAGATGAATACCTAGAGGATGACGTCTGATCGGAATCTGAGGCCTCCAAGTTGGAATCTGCTCTTCCGCAAACTTCGTGGTCTCCAAATAAATCCATTTCCTTGGACTACCACACACCAAAAAATAAAACAAAAAAAATTAAATTAGATATGCTCTACCATGAATTGTGTGCATTCAAGGCAGACATCAAGCAGCTCTATACTGAAATCTGAAAAGATGTAACTCTTTTAGAACAGCGAGCTGACGACTCTGAACACCAAATCACTGCAACCGAAAACAGAGTGGATGATTTGGAAAATTTAGTGCAGCAACTGCAAGAACAACAAGGATTTCTAGCAGCATGCCAAGAAGACGATGAGAATAGAACGCGTCATAAAAATATATGCCTATCTTGCATCCCAGAGGGAAGTGAGGGCTCCAAAATAAAAGAATTTGTTTCTGACCTACTCCGATCAGCTCTCAACCTCCCGGAGGACTACTGGTTCTATCTGGAAAGGGTACACAGAGCTCTGGCGCTGAAGCCCTCCTCTCCGACAGCTGCTCCCTACTCTATTATTGCCTGTTTCAATAAATTTGCTGTTAAAGAGCATGTCCTGTTGACAGCCTGGCGCAAACAAAAAATTTTCTTCGGGCAAACCAGATTCTACCTGGATCACGACTATGCTCCTCAGACAATGAAACAGCGACGGGCCTACCTTCCACTACTTCCCACGCTGAAGGCCCAAGGCATTAAGTTTAATACTCCCTACCTGGCAAACTTGTGGTCTTCATGTCAGAGGGGAAGATGGAATTCTCCACTGCAGAAGAGGCGTGTGAAACCCTGACTGCAAAGGGAATGGTCTTTCCAGGAAGAGCTCCGTCTGGTGTGTCCCAAGCCCCACAACCACTGCACTGGCAAAGCATGAAGGCAGCAACACACGCCTTGGTGGAGAAGAGAAACTCTGCAAACACGCGCAATCCCAAGCAGTGACTGGCTAAATTCACCAGAGAGAATTCTACTCCTGCGGCTAAAGAGGCTTGAAACTCTAAAGGTACAATTTTAATGCCTCGCCCGCGATTGTATGTGGGAGGCTTGAGGTACGGGGGATCAGAAATGGAGAGGGGGTTATGAGGGGATGAGATTAAGATTAAGCCCTCACATGATCTTGGTCCGTGAACCACCCCCTACTCTAGACCGTGGTGTTAAGCCCCCTAGATCTGGGCGACGCTCTGTCACTTGTCGGGGAGAGCTCCGGAGGCCATGCCTCACCTCACCGTTCTCCCCTCCCTCCCATAGACTCCAGGAGGTGACACAATAAAGGTCTGGAAAGGACACTCTTTACTCCTCGATGTACTTTATCCGTCTCTGAAACTATGAGGAGAGAACTGACTTACGTTCACCATTCAGAGCATGCTTAGTTATTTCCACTCACTATTGATGTCCTCCTCTTGCTGGGTTTCCCTCCTACGTGTGTCCTTTCGACCAACTTGTTGAGTGGTCCATAGAAGAAAAATGTCCTCTTAGCAATAAATTAGGAGCAATACGAGCTGCAAAGGCTGGGCTGTGGAGATTCGTTGTATCTCACAGGCTTTACTTTTTCTTCTTATGTGCTAGACAATATAGGAAGGGGTTCGATGTGTGATATGAGGTTCCTAGGACACCCATTTCAGCAACTTAATGGGACATTCACCACCTTACTTTTTTATCTTTTTCTCTCCCCTTCCCTTTTTTGTTTTTTTTCTATGTACCTTTCTTTTTTTTACTTTTGGGCCTCATCAGCCCACGGAGGGCCAGAGGCAAGGTAGGCCTCAAATCTAACCCTCCCTCTGGGTTTAAGCCTAATTCCACCAGTGCTCACCCAGTATTCAAAGGGAAACAGGTGAAGGTTTCCCCTACCTTGGAAGTTTCCATAAATTTTGTTTTGACCTACTTGTAATATGGAATGTGATATTGATAACTACAAATGTTACTAACTTTTACTTGATTAATAAGTTAAGAGGTATTTTACCTCAATTATTCTTTTTAGGGTTAATGAGTTCTTTGATGCTCATTCATGCCCTGTTGGCATATGAGTTATTGTTTATTGAACAACAATATGCAACACTGCTTATAAGTCTTACAGACAAAAGGATTGTTATTATCAACTTGCTTAATAAGAAAATGCATCAGGCCCTACGATTCAGTAGAAATAGTGGTCTGAGATTCCACCCCAGGATTCAAAAGAATAGGGAAGGGCAGGGCAGGGCAGGAGGCTCCCTTTAGAATTAGAGAGAGAAATAGGGGGGACCCTCTTAAAAGAAAGATATTTCCCTCTCCTTAGGAAACTTGGCTAACACATCTCTAATCATGTCATTTAATGTTAATGGCATTCATAATCTCATAAAATGTAAATGTTTACTACTTTATTTTAAACAGCATAGGCTCGATGTGATCCTACTCCAAGAGACCCATCTTTCGCACATGGAACATTCTAAATTGAAGGCATGGGGATTTAGAGAGGTGGTGGCTTCATCTCATGTTTCTGGGCGGAGGCAGTGCTCTGCAATTCTGATTCCACATGGAACACAGTTCCAAGTGCAGAAGCAGATTATAGATACAGATGGGAACTATGTAATTGTTGTGGGTAAACTCTATTCGAAGTAGATTACACTGGCCTCGCTCTACCTTCCCCCGGGGAGCAGGGCTAGTGTGGCCCAAAGATTTCTGGATACCCTGCTGCCCTCAATACAAGGCGTGTGTGTTATTGGAGGGGACTTAAATGTCACCTTGAACACTATGTTGGACTCCTCTAATCCCTCTAAACATAGGGCATCGACTATCCAAAAATGCTTAAAATGAACCCTTCCTTCACTAGGTCTCATAGACGTCTGGAGCCATTTTTTTCCCTTGGTTAGGGCGTACACGCATCATTCACCTAAAACCAATACTTCGGCACGATTGGATTACTTTTTATTTTCTGTCGAACACCTTGAATATATTAGGGATATATATGTGGGGTCATCCATTTTTTCGGATCATGCTCCCATGTTTCTAAAAATAGATGTAGCAAAGCCTAAAAAACAACATTTTTGGCGACACCATTTATCTCACCTACAGGACTCAGAATTCATCCAATTGGTTAAATCTCGCATACCGATTATCCAGGCAGATAATGTCTCCCCAGATACCTCTGCGACTATTAACTGGGATACCCTTAAAACAGTACTCAGAGGTGATATTATTAACTACACTACCTATAAAAAAAGATGCAGGGAAAAAATGGAGCGAGACTTACAGGAGGCTCTATCGGTGTTACAGGCGAGGCTATACCGGGGTGACAATTCTGTTAAACCTGAACTGTTGGTTACTAAACAGAAACTCCAAAAAATAGAGCAACAACTGCTATATTTAAAACTTAAGTCATATGAAGGGGGCCCTCGGGGAGCCAGGAATTTGGTGAGACGCCTAAGAGGTTCCAGGAATCAGGCAATGGTCACCAAACTTTGAAATCCCCAGACTAACCAGCTCCTATCTCACCGCACTGCCATTAGGCAAACTATGGCAGATTTCTATAAGCTTTCGTATACCAAGGATACTTGTTCCACCCCACAGCAGTTGACCTCATATCTCCAGAATACTCATTTACTCCGTCTAAGTGCTCAGCAAGCTGAGAGCTTGGTATGTCTTATTACTGAGCAAGAAATCAAAGCTATCCTCAAACTGACAAAAACCCAGAAAGCTCCGGGACCAGATGGGTACCCAAATGAGTTTCTTAAACACTTTCAGAAGCTACTCATACCCATTATGCTACCGGCTTTCAGGGAGATTCAGGAAGGCAGCCCCCTCCCCCCGGAGATATGCTGAAATTAAAGCCATTCCAAAGCCAGGAAAAGACCCCACCTTGGTGGCCTCCCATCACCCCATATCTAAATTAAATTGTGACTATAAAATCTTTATGTCAATTCTTGCCCACAGAGTTGACATACTTTTGCCCCAGCTAATTGACAGAGATCAGGTGGGGTTTATCATGAAGCGCCAAGCCCATGATGCGGTATGACGGGTTTTACTACTCTCTGAATATGCTATTCAGAGAAAAATTCCTTTAATCCTACTCAGACTCCACGTCAAGAAAGCTTTTGACAGGGTGTCATGGCCCTTTTTATGGGCCACATTACAGCAATTTGCTTTCCCTGAGAAATTCATATTCCAAATCCAGGCCATGTACCATTCCCCTGTAGCATACCTTAAATTAGATGGCTTAATTTCTTCCTCATTCCCCTTGTTTAGAGGTACAAGGCAAGGTTGTTCACTAGCCCCACTCCTTTTTGTACTTTATTTAGAACCCCTGGCTGCCAACCTTAGAAAACAGGCCAACATTGAAGGGATTCCACTAGGAGGTAAAATATATAAGCTCTCCCTGTTCGTGGATGATGTCCTTTTGACCCTGACTTCCCCGGAGACATCTGTCCCAGCGGTCTGGGAACAATTACAGATTTTTGGTAATCTTTCCGGATATAAAATAAATGGCTCCAAAACTGAAGTGCTCAATTTCTCTTTCTCCCCCTCCAGACAAATGAAATCAGAATTCCCTTTCCATTGGCACAGAATCGAGATGAGATACTTAGGGGTCAAAATCCCTGCTCGGTTAATGCACCTAGAAATGGTGAACTTGGAGCCAATTACTCAACAGATCACTTCTGATCTGCCTAGATGGGCGCAGTTGTTCCTGAGGATGATCAGTCAGATAGAAGCGATTCAACAAAATGTTTTACCCCATTTACTATTTTTCTTACAAACCTTACCTGTCATCCCTTTAGACTTTTATTTTCGGTCATGGGATAAACTAATCTCTAGGTTTATTTGGGAAGGGCGGACACCCAGAGTGAAATATGCACTATTACAGCTGCCTAGGACACAAGGGGGGGTTAAACTTACCAAACCTGAAAGAATATGCCAGGGCAGCCAAAACAAGTATGGCCCTTTGGCTTATGAACCCCTCTTACATGGCCCATTGGAAAGAAATAGAAATAACTTTAAATGGACTGGAATCTTTGCCCTCTTACTTATTAGGAGACCCTTCAAGATGCTACCCCTTATCTTGGTTTATGAAATTCACCGAAGAGTTCCTAAAGAGCTGGTTCTGCCTAATCCGGTTTAAGTTGACCACTTCTGAGAAACACTTCCTAACCGCCCTAGCCTATAACATAGACCTTTGCTCGCCCTCCTTGAAGCAGTCCCTTCGAAAATGGGAGCAATAATCTATTAGTTATGTCTTCCAACTGTTGGGTCCCTCTGGGGTTCATTCCTTCTCCTATTTACAATCCCTGTATGGTCTACCCAAAGTGAGTTCCTAACTTTTCTGACACTTAAGAATACTCTTCTTCGGGTTGCTGGCTCACTAATTAAAACAGCGCAGGCCCCATCTGAAATAGTGAAACTAATCATCCATACCTTAAAAAGGGGGAACTCAAGAACATATTATCAGTAATATCTACTGGGAACTTCACCCAGTAAGAACACTAGATTTTGATCAGGTGAAAGTCAGATGGGCTAGGGAACTAAACATAGAACTGGACCGAGGCAGATGGCTATGATCTACTTATTTTTATTCTAAGAATTCGCTGATGACATATTAGAGGGAATTTGCATGGAAGGCCAGGTTCAGATTTTTTAGAACCCCAGACATCCAAACTAAGTTTGGGATACCAGATAGGAGCTATTGTTGGAGGGGATGTGGGTATTCCCCTGCAGGCCAGGAACATATATTTTGGTCTTGCCCACTCCTGTTTAAGTACTGGAAGGACATTCTGATGGAACTTGATAATATATTTACTATCCCAGAATTACTCACCCTGGGGTTCATTCTGACAGCGACACCTCCACTGAGGAGCCAGATTAAGTGGTCCCAATACAAACTTGTCACACTTTTAATTCTAATAGCTAAAAAAGTTATAACCAGGCTCTGGCTCACTAAGGTAGCCCCGGTCAAAGCATCCTGGAGAAGCCTTACTTATGAAGTATATAATTTGGAACGTCTTTCATACAAGGTGAATAATAGGATAAACACCTTCAACACTAGATGGGGAAAATGGGTTTCATACCAGTTGGAGCATTATCAGAACTTTGTTCCATGATGAGGGACGATAAAGCTCAGCTGGTCTCTGATATGTTAATAATTGGGAGTATGTCTTTTCTGCATATTTTGGCTGCTCTCAGGAGGATCTCCAGAGACAGGAGGGGGCTATCTGGATAGCTCTGGTTAGGAAATATATGGAATGCTGTACACCTTATCTTATAGCATCCTGGAGACAGGCCTGGATTCTCCATTATGTGAAGAAACCAAATATGAATTTTTTTCTGATGACTGCCAAACAGTTTTGTCTGTACAAATTCACTGATTTTCTCTGTTGTGCTACGGAAACAAAAAAGCAATTGTGTTGCATAATACTTGAATATGGATGTAATGTTTTATGTCAAAATAAAATAAAAGCTTATATTTTTAAAAAAAGTAAATGCATCAAAATAATGAATTGCTATTTTCAAACATTTTGATGTTTCTGAAACAAAATACCTGCCTTACACAGAAAATGATGCATGTGTCTTTTTTATGCATGATCAAATTTTATGTGCACAAATTGTGGCCATTGTCCCATAACGTTATCATGTGATCTGTCTTGTACAATTTGCCGGACTGCATTAGAAAAGTGGTGCAAATAATACAGCATCTTTACAAAATTCAGCCCAAATGTTGAACACATTGTCCTCAGACTAGAAAAAGAGGTCACAATTCTGTGGAAGTAAATCCTTTCTTGATGAGTTTTATGTTCCTTGGGTTTGCTGTTGACACAGGAACATAGATTAATTTGAGTTACTGTCTTGAAATCTCAATGTACAGTGTTGAACTGCACCTTCTCAAATAATGGTTCTGAGTGATAAAATGAGGGACATCCTTCCTGAGAAGCTGTTGTGAGGTAGCTGGACAACAGGTGAAAATGGAGTTCCATTCTGTGCACCAGCACTGTAATCCAACAATGACCTTACTCCACTAAGAGTGCCACACCTTCCAATTTTGCCATGCCAGTGCCACTCATAATGTCAGCCACAAAAGTCACCTTCCTTTCAACTTGGAGAATTTTACCATAAATAGCAACAAGCAATTTAATAACTATAATAAAAAAATAGTACTTCCATACTTTGAAAAAGCAGTAGTTCACAGGGACTACGAAAAAGCAGTAGTCCACAGGGACTACTTTATCCTTTTGGAGAATTTATGATAACAAGTAAGTATTTAACTAGTTTCCTGACCCCTCAAAATCAATTATTATTTTATTATTTTTCAACATTTTATAAATGCAAGCCCAAGCAATGCTACAGGATGAATATACTGCTTTGGTGACTGAATGCAGCCAAAGTGCGAGTTAATTCTGTATTACCATACACCATGTAATGGGTTATCAGTATCTCAAATTTAGCTTTGAGGGCATCTACGTCACTAAGCAGTGCTACAGTGCGGTGAAGTTAGCGGCAATGGTCGTGACAGCTGTGCATACCTTTCAGATGTTCCACATTACTAGGGATGGTCCCCCAGTTTACTACTCAGATGCACTGTGTACCACATTTAGGGTAGGATCTTCAAAGGGGCCCCTGACATGCATGCTGACTTGCATCATGATTGTAGAGCAGCTGCTCTACATGCCACACAATGACCACATAAAACGTAGCCTAACATTTTATCACAAGTGCCACAAGTTGCACATTAAAAAAATGATAAATGGATCAAATAAATGATGTATTTATCAAATGAATGATGTATGTATCAAATGATGCATGCATCATATTTCTTCCGTAAAGCAGGTAAACTGTCTCAAATGTATCAAATATATGAAAATAGCAATCAAACATTTTGGCACATTTCTGTTGACATCAGTGTGTCCCAAAATGGGGATTTATGCTTGTAACAATGGTTTTGAAAACCCTGCCTTAACAGTTTAAAGCAAGCACTCCCAGTAGTTTGCATTTCTTAACAAACAGAAAAGTTGGTGAACATGAAAGCACAAAATTCCACAGTGTTCTGAACTTCTACCCAGGGCTTCAGATAAGATTTTTTGGGATGAGTACTTTACTCCTCATTTTAAAAGTGAGGTGAGTAAAACTGAATTCAGATGCGTACAAATGTCTGGAAGCAGTGGAGTGAGGAGTACCTTTAAAAAAATATATTTTTTCTAGGTAAGAACTGATCAGGTGCCAACAATACTCCAGCTAACGTTGACAGATAGGAGTAATTTGCTCACCAGTTTAAAATATAGTGGGTAAAACAAAACTGGGATGTGCATGAGTGTTCTAAATCTGGAAGAAACTGCTCCTTTTGAATCACCAGTTATGTTATAAAGCACTATTCTATGAAGTGTACAGCACTTATAAATGTTGGGTGAGTATTGGTACTCATTAAAAAAAATTTCTGAAGAGTATTTCCTGAAATGAGGGGAGTAAAACAGGTTGGTGCTCACCTTATCTGGGGCTCTGCTTCTACTTCTATGTGAGATAAGTGTGCCCACCCCACCGGACCTGACCCTTGCTACCACTCGGAAAGCGGCCATACTTTGGAACTCCAGCTGCTGCTCGCCCCTCTGGACCTGACCCTCGCTGCTGCTTGGAAAGTATCCGTACTTTGGGACTCCAGCTCTCCTGGGAACCCCCACTCTTGCTGCTGCTTGGGAAGCAAATGAAGATTTGGCACACCAGCCCTCCTGTGAAGCCCCAGTTAAGGTACGGTAGCTGTGCTATCATTTAAAATTGGGCACTTAGCTGGACTGTTTTCTGATTGGTCAACTTGCTAGCTAACCTGCTGACTATTGTCTGCCTTGCTTTTCCAACCTTGGACTGAAGCTCTCTGTCTTTTTTCCAACCATAATGCTTGTTTGCTATATTTTAAAGTAATTATAGTGAAATCTATGGACAAGGTTGAAAAGTAGAATTGTTAGTGCTTAGTGCTAAACTGCTAAATATTCATTGAGATTATCTGAGCCAGGAAAACAGCTCAGCAAACACGTTGACTGCATTGTTTTGCTAATTGTCTTTCTCTTGCCTGTGCCTCTGCTAACCCTCCCACCTAATCTACTGCTTTTGTTCTTCCCTGACCCCCCGCTAGCTATCTGTCACCAGCCTCCCCAACCCCGTCTGCTCCCAATTACTAAATCCTAATGCTCTCCCCTCTTCTCCACAGCTATGAAGACCTTGGTTGGGCTCTCACCTCTCCAGGCGGTGGGGCTTTGCTTCTCCAGCTGCCGCCTGCCCCACTGGACCTGACCCTTGCTGCCACTCAGAAAGCGGCTGTACTTTGGGACTCCAACTCTCCTGGGAACCCCGCCGGCACTTTGCACCAGCTCCCCATCCAACTGCCCTATGTGGACACTTACCTATATACTCTGGAATAGTCACATGACCTAAGTGTCCAGTTTCCAACTAATAGGTTATATGTTCCTGCCACTAGAGGGCCCTGACTTCCTTCTGCAAAGGGCTCTCCATTTCAGCTTAGCAAGATAGCCCTGTAATCAGGTGGTATCACATACTACACAGCTCCAGTCCCTTGGAGGCATTGGACATGGATTTCCAGCAACTCTTTCTCCAGGCACTGATGCTGATAATTGTTTCCAGCTATATTTACCCTAAAGTTGCCTTACAACTGTAATGTTCCATCCTAAGGCTCTATGGTAACCTGCGCTATACCCCTGGTTGTGTCACTGGTATATCTGACACCTCAGTTTCAAGATTAAGCTCTTTAGGTTGGCTCCCATTAACACTACAGGGATGGCTGTTCACCTGCCCTTCTATACCATATCGACACCTGTCTATTCCTCTTAGCTTTACCATTCTGCAAAAGAAAAGAAAAATACTCGCTTTGCCACAACAGAAGAGCAAACTTAGCTACAGGATACTAAAAGCCTACCTGCTTCGACTCATCCTTATGCTCCTGCTAATATCAGGCAATACCAAGTACTGCAAAAAAGCTGAGAACTATAACGTTGGCCTCCATCAATATCTGCAGCTTGATCAAAAAGCTTGATGACCTTCAAATCTGGATCACACGGCACAACCGGACATCCTCTCAGTTGTTGAGACCTGGCTCTTGCGAAAATACCTGATACTGCAGTCTGTGATACCTGGATACTTCCTATTCAGGCATGACAGGATCACTAAAAGAGGGGGTGGCTGTGCCATCTACCTCAAGGACACAATTAAGGGGTATGCCCTACCCATACTTAATCTAGGCTGTGCCGCACAGATTCTCCCCATAAAAAGTTCTACTGGAGGCACAGAACAAGGCACTAACTATCCTCTCTGTATATATCCTGCCAGGAGAGCAATCCACTGGGTTTGATGAGGTCATGGATCACATAAGAAGTCTGCACCTTGGTTCTGAAACTATCATCCTGGGGGATTTCAACATTAATTGGATCTCACCTAGTGTTGGTTCCTTTAAGAATGCAGTCTCTGCACTCCATCTCACCCAACTCATTGACTCACCTACTAAAACTAATTATAATATGGGAACAATCACCCTACTGGACTGGGTCCTTACCAATCACCCGAAGCATATCTCTAATGTCAGCATGCTCCCTGACTCCCAAAGTAACCACTCCCCTATCACCTGTAACAGGATTAACAAATTTAACAAACCTCCTTCCTTGACAGTATTCAGCAGAGTGATAAAAAGTGGACACCTCGAGCTCCTCAAACAATGACTTCATAACCTTGACTGGGGTCTACTTGATACTTTGACGGATGTAAACATAGCACTGGAGCACTTCATCGCACAATTCAACAAGGCATATGATATCCATGTACCCTTAAAAAGGACCAAGATCAAGGGTACCAACAACCCTCAGATAACACCTGATCTTATCTATCGCATGAGAAACAGGGACCATTTATGGCACAGAGCAAAAGCTACCGGTAAGCAAGCAGATCTGCAGGAATACAAAAGATCAAGAAATGACTGCACCCAAGCCATCCACTCTGCTAAAAACAACCACTTTAAGGAGGCACTAAACAACTCCTGGGGTCACAGTAAGAATTTTTGGAGTAACTTAAAGGATGTCACTGGGAAAGACTATAAGGTGGTGCCTAATATGTTTAACATTAATGGTGTTCCTACTCTAGACCTAGTGATCATTGCTGAGACATTTAATAAAGCATTTACTGATCTGAGTAGTGTCCTCCTGCACAACTTCTTTGAGGAATCCACATTCATCTGTAACTGAGATTCAAAACATCTACACACAGCCCCCCCGGCCATTCTATTTCAAAGCAGTCCCTCTGCATTTGGCTAGAAAGTATCTTCACAAGGTACTCAGGAAATCAAGGAAAAGCGGGGACTCCCTTGACCTCAAGCTAGTTGCCCTCAATCTTGAAGAGATTTTGGTTCCCCTTACAAAACTACTGAACTTAACCCTATGGCTGGCTCAATTTTCTCAAGTTTGGAAGTCAGCTATGGTATCACCAGTGCATAAAAGTGGTGACTTGGCAATATATTCCAACTATAGGCTAATCTCTATCCATCCCCCTTGTCCAAAGCACTGGAGCGTATTGTTGCGGATCAGTTGGTGGAATATCTTGATAAATACAGGATCCAATGCCTGCAACAACATGGATTTCGAAATGAGCATAGCACCACCACTGCATTGCTGGAGTTCACCAGTCTCATACATAACTCACTTGACCAGAGTAGCCTTGTTGGCGCAGCCTTTATTGATTTAACAAAGGCTTTTGATACTGTCAGTCAGTCACTGTTACTACAACAGCTGTCATCTATTGGCCTAGCTAATGAAACTATGAACTGGTTCAAAAGCTACTTGACTGAATGCTTCCAGCAGGTGAAGATCGCCAGTGTCACGTCTGAATGTCTGCCGGTCTGCTGTGGGGTAACACAGAGATTAATACCGGGACTCCTTCTATTTAGCATTTTTCTCAGTGACCTACCTTGCCCCTGTAAACAACAGATCCTCTTTTATGTGGATGATGCTGTCATCTACACTACCCATCATGACCCTCACCACCTTGAAAATCACATACAACTTACTTTTGAACAAGTTGAGGACTGGTTCGGAATGCGCAAACTGGTACTGAACTACAAAAAAACAAAGGTAATGATGTTCAGCAGTACAAGGAGTAAACACAAATCCTACCCTCTCATTATCAGAAACTGTTCGGGACTTCCACTTGAACAAGTTGACCACTTCAAATACCTGGGGTAACTGTGGACAGCTCCCTATCCTACTCAAGGCACATCGAGAATGTGGCTAGAGCTGTTAATATCAGAATAGGGCTCCTAGACAGACACAAGCATAGCTTGATACCCGAAGCCTTAAGAACTGCAATCTATAGCTCAATAATCTCCATTATGAACTATGGTCTGGTCATTTACAGCTCAGCCCTGCTACTTCCTCCATAGGATAGCAGTGGCACTCAATAAAGCTTGCAGGCTTCTCACAGTTCCCCTCCTCATGCACCCTGTGACCTTTATGCACAATCTGGATGGCTGCAACTGAACAATAGAATTACTATCAAACCTGCCTGTTAGCCAAAAAAACGCTTCTTGGATTCGCACCTCCTGGAGTTGCAAACCATCTAAGCCCCTTCTCTGGATCGCAGCACACCAGAAGCTCCGTCCATCAGCTGCTTACAGTTCCAAGATGCAGAACAACCCAAGGACAGTGGTCTTACACATATAGGGCACCTCTCTGGTTCAACAACCTCTGTGTAGAAATCACCTCAGCATCAAAACTGGGCCCTTTCAAAAGCCTACTACGTCAACATCTTCTAGAGGACAGCAGCCGTGACTGTCCCTGATAACTTGCCTACTGTTTTCTTTGTTACTGTCCTAGCACTCCCCTGATTACCATACTACCCTGCCCTACCTACCTACCCCCTCTAAGTCACCTGTCTTCCTCTCACCACTCTCCCGCCACACTTACTCTCCCCGGCCCCTTCCCCCCCAGCACTGTGCTTCCTTTTGTCTTGCTGTTGCCTGAGTCCCATCCTTATGTATGACAAAGCCACCTAAGGCTGCACCTGTCCTCCTTACTGACTAGGCTTTTCGCCAGCACAGTTTTTATACATTTTGGGCCAGATATTCAAAACTTTGCCCTGGGGCTAAATTAGCACTGCCCAGCGGGCAAACTGTGCCCAGAGCAAAAACATATCTATATTCAAAATGAATAGCCCGGTGCAAAACCAGCTGAATATAGCAAGCGAAGGAAGCCGGGCAAACAGGCCCAGGAGTGCAGGGCAAACATTGCCCAGGATTAAGACAGCACTAAATATAGCAGAGAAGGCAGCACTGAATATAGCAATCAGACAGAGGGCAGTGCAAACACCCACAAAAACAAAAAGTGTCACAGAGGTGTAAGCAGCTGTCCAGGAACACAGGAAAGCAGAAGAGCCCAGCCAGACACAACCACAGTACCAGTGAAAGGAATGGAATAACCTACAACCACAAGTGAAATCAGAACGCCACAGAACACTGTCAAATCCCAAGTCCACCCCAAAAGACAGGACACAGGAATGTCAACTTCAAAGAAGTAAATGTAAACTGTGAAAATCAAAATGCAAAGGCAACATGAACATATTTACAGAAATAAAATCAAAACACAGCAGAACACTTTATGTACAATTGGGTGCAAGAAAAACCTAATGAAAGGGAAAGGGCAGGCGTAACAAAGGGATTGAAAACAATGGGAAAACAACAGTAATAGTGCAAACAGTCAAATGTTAAATAAAGCAACAGAACAATGGGGTAAGAATGTGGTTGTGAGAGGGTGGAAATGCAAAGCAATGATGGAGAACAGGATGGCAGAAACAGGGCTAGGGACACTGGGCCAGGGACAGGAAGCAGGATAAGGTACATAGAATGCAGGGGTTAGTGCGGCAGGTGCTGGCAGACGTTCTTCTAATACAGCTGCAACCGTCTTGTCTCCGATAGAGCACAGCCTGTTGTTCAATTAGGTGCGCTGCGGTGCACTATCCTCCTCAGAAGCTCCTCTGTTCCTCACCCTCCTCTGGATGGCTGGCCCACAGTGATGACCCACGTGGACCTACAGGAGAAAGGGGACCACATCAGGGCATGATAATGACACAAAGGCGCCATGTACCACCACACGGTGGACAGCATGCCCAACAACCATGCCCATGTGCTAGTATGTAACAAACCAACACACACTAACATGTGCCTGCAGGACAAGGCAGTATGTAACAGGCAGCATGCAACACCCCAGTGTACATCGATATGCATGGAAGTATGCTGAGAAACCCAACAACGTGGAGGCCAGCCAGCACAGTGGCGAGCAGACTGTAACAGTGCAAACAGACAGCCACCTCCAGAGATGTGAACGACAAGTGGACACTGACTGATATGCACATGGATGACACATGGTGGGACATGCGCCCACGGTCACACAGCTATGATACAAAAATACAGATGACACCAACTGGAGAAATTGCCACAGGCCCAACCACATGTGTGTAACCACACATGCCTGTCATGTACACCCCAACAGTGGCCCACCCTCACTGCTGCCCTCCACAAGAACTGTAGACACCCAGCCAAACTGCCACCCATGATGCCATAATACAGCAGCTGTACAAATGATGACAGGAAACCCTGAACAGGTGGGTGGGTGACTGACATAAGTGTGCAACAGTGGCAAGTGACACAGATAAAGACTCGACAATGACCACGAGAACAATGACACTGGCATCAGAACAGTAGGGATTGCAGGACAGGTAACCAAGCAGTACACAACCAGGGAAGTGCCAGCCACACCATTTGCTGCAACAGAAGGTGAGGGCCCACAGTGGTGTACAAAATGGCACAGTGCCGTGACACCACCCATGCAAGAAGACACACACATGTGAAACACAGACACTGGGCATGGTCCACCAGTGGCACTGCAGCGTGGGCCAAAGGCATGCAGGACAGTGTCACCCTGGTGGTCAAGGCATGGCGAGGCACACACACACCTGTGGGAGCAGCATCTGCCATAGGGGCTGACAAACAGCACACCATGCTACCACAGAACAACTCCGCAGCACACCTGCATAACATGTGCACAAACAGTGTGCAGTACAGGGACAGAGGGCAGCACTCTCTTAGGGACAATGGCCCACACATCAGAGCATGAGCCCACAGGCAGAGGGAGCAGCCAGACATTCACATGTTCTACATACAATCCCAAACAGCTGCACCCCCTCGCAAATGCCCTAGCCTCAGCAACCCCAAACAGTAAACCCCCTTCCAAAAGGGTATGATGTCTGTCAGATAATTCCACCTCCTCTAATGAGGTTGTACATTCCCAGGTGGGCCCCTCAGTTGAGTAGGTGGTTACCTTCTGAACTCTGAAAACGTTTGCATTTAGTATCGTGTTTCCTTATTAAATCGGGTATCTGGGACACTGTTGGTAAATGTGAGATGCAAACACAGAACTAGTGTATCCGAATGAAGTGGAATATTGATATAAGTGTGCAACCTGGGCCTCCTCTATTGATGTTCCAGGTGGGCCCTTGCATCATCTGTCCAGGTGGGCCTTTGCACCCCAGTCCGACCCTCTGTCCTACCACAACAGCATTTAAAAACAGGGCCACACCCCAGTGGCCTAGTGACCAAAACGTCTGTGTACCTAGGAACAGTTTGACAGACATACAGTACACCAAAGTGTACACTATCTGTGTACAGTGCATTATGCCTACATACACTCTGCTCAACTGCCTGCCCTGTAAAGCCAGACTCATAGTGAAAAGCATACATTGCACAGTATCACGCACAACACCACTATCACCGCTCCATGCTCTGCTGCACGCCGCCAGCCAGTGGAGGCACCCTGCGCCTGTCGGATGATGGCCCCTGTCTGGCTTGTGGGCACGTCTCTCCTCCAGTGCTTCATTGTCGGCGCCTGCAGTGAGAAGGAGGGCACAGCATCGAGTACAATATCAGCCACCACGGTATCGCTAAAGACCACCCCTGTACTCCAGTGGTGGAGCACAACACATGCAGTGGCAGACGGGTGCAGTGCACCACCAAAGCCATGCCAAGCATGACGGGGTCCATGCACACTGTCTACCCCTCCCACACAGTACACACATGGCTTCATGGACTCCATGAGCAACATGTAGCTCAGCAACACATAAGCACACCACGAACACACTGCCCCACCACCCATGCCAGCAGTCGTGCTACAGTCATCCCTTACCTGGCACAGGCACAGTCCCCTCATGAACCATGGCCCTGCAGCATTCTAGCAGTGGTGCTGCCTGCGCCTGAGGTCCAGCATATGATGCGGCACTTTTCACCATCACGTGGGATACCTGTGATGGCACTTAATCTGCGGGTACGGTGCCCAGACCTGTGTAGCAGAACGTCACCTCCCGCTGGGTCAAATAGGCCAGCCCGATGGCGCCTTTCTGTGAACTGCACGAGGTTAGCGGTCACCAACCTCATCCCACTTACTGTCACGGCCCCACCACTGCCCTTTGCCTAGCTCGCTTGAGACATATTTGTGCTGTGGAAGGGCAAATAAACTGAACAACAGTGCAACAACTGTGCATACACCCTGACACACAGTACAACTGAAGTGCAGTGCAGCGCTGATGTATGCCGTAGTGCAGCTAACGGGAAGTGATTGCAATGTGACCCTACCATCACCCTGGTCCGATATTGCGCATGCGTGTGGCGCCGCACTGCAGCTGGTTGAGCGCGGCGCTAAAGCTAGTTAGCGCGGTGCTGGACCAGCGCTATGACAAGGGTAACATGAGCATGCATGCTGCCTGCGCCAGCAGCGCTGTTCCTCAAAAGCGCTGCTGTGCTAAGCGCGGGCTATTCAGAGCCATATTCAACGGCTGTATGCAAATGAGGTGCGGCGTAGTATGCATGGGGCAAAACGTGTGATTAGCATATAATTATTTGCTCATTTGCATGACTAACAGGCAGGATTGCCTGGCCAGGCTATAAAGGGCAAGCAGGCACCACCAGTGTTGTATTGTGGAACTGCGGTGGGAATACAGCAGTGAACAACATGGAGAGACATGCAACAGGGGATGGGCAGCAACAGCCAGGTATGTATCACAAGGGTGTGGATAGGCATATTCATTGTACACAGTTGTGTCCAGTTTGGTCGACCGCCTGTCACAAACCAATTATCAATCTAATCTGTGGTATTTGGGTTAGTGTTGGCCACTGTGGACTGTGTCATGCATGTATGATCTCTTTAGGTGTAGAGGAATCATCTGACAATTGTTTGGAAGGGGGTGCAGTTTTGATGGGCCGTGTACATTATGTAATGGGGGGACAGCTGGAGACTGTGTACACTCCTGGTATGTATGACCACCGTGGGACAACATACATCCACTGCTTGTGCTCATCCCCCCTGCAGTACAATGTGTCATGTGCCAATGTTTGCACATTTGTGTTCAGCGCCAGGTGCACTGCTGCTGTACCATGACAGTGCACCGTCTTGTCTTCCTGCATGTGTGGAGTGATGGCCTCTGCCCCCACCGGGAGTACACAATGTACCAGTAATGTGCGCTCCCATGCAAACAGTCATGGGGTTCATGGCACATGTGTGCACACCACTCCAGACGCAGGACAGACAGTGGCAATGTGGGCATAACTGCACAGGCACATGCAGCCATCTGATATGTCCATGTGGCCTGTAGCACTGAGGGGGTGATATCATGCTGTCCACTGTGTGATGCAGTGCAGCACCGACGCAGCCACTGACACCTGTCCACTTTTTATTATCCCATAGGTGTGCAGGCTCAACCGGAGCGCATCCGTGCACCGAGAATTCTCACAAGATGAGCTAAACACCCTGGCACATGAGGTAAGGTGAGAGAACATGTGTTGCTACACACAGGACCACGATGCTGCTGTGCGGCAGGCTTGGGAGGAGGTGACTGCAGCGGTGAATGCGGTTGGTGGTGCGGGAGATCGACTGAGGCAGTCCGGAAGCATTGGAATGACCTCCGCGCAGTGCAAAGGAGGAGGTGGCACAGCCACAGAGACAGGACCAGAACTGGTGGTGGTCCACAGGAACACCAGCAACGCTGCAGGAGCCACACATGGCGGTGGTGGCATCCACATTGCGGATGGTGGCAGTGGCAGGTGTGCCAGGTGGTGGTTGCGAGACATCCCTTGCACTTCCAAGGCCAGGTCTGTATTCACATGTGCAACCCCTGTATGTGGTGCAGGCAAGGGTGCATGGTCCTGCTTTTGGTGTCCTGCACAGGCTGCACTGTATCCTGCAGAAATGATGGCTGGCATGGTCAAGATCACTGTGGGGTGGGTGGGTGCATGTTGGCACAGGCTTGTGTGAGGTGGGTACCTGTCCTGAGGGCTGCATGGTGTGGTGGTGGTGGTGGTGGTGGTGGTTTGCCACAGTGTCCATGGATGGATGACTGACCCTGTCCCTATTCTCTCCTCAGCACTCTCGGACAGGCCTGCACCACCACAGCATGGGCCACAGATGTCTAGCCAGGTTCCTGAGGTTGTGGAGGAGTTTGAAGATGATGGCCAACAACATCTGGACATTGTGTATCTCAGGGCCGAGGGGCCCAATGCATATTAGGCATACCCAGGACAGGGCATGCAACTGCCTTGGGAGGAGGCACACCTCACCAGGGCTGTTAGGAGACAGTGGGCACCTGGATGTTGCCCCAACTGAGAGTGATGGGGTGGGAGGTACTGCTGGTCACTGTTACCAGTGCAGATGACAGTGATGTCTCTACATAGTACACATCAGCTGGACATTCCTGTGCCAGGGGATGTGAGGGTGGGGCTGCTGAAGGCCATGGAACAGGTCTGGGTGCTTCTGTAGGTGTCGGCGGTGTGGCTGAACACATGGTGGTGGGTGGTGTTGCAGGACAGCAAGGCGTGCATTTTCTGACAACTGCTGAGGTTCCAGTCCATATGGTGCCACAGCCCACTGCCACTGTCGCAGCAGCCAGCTGTAGCAGTTGGTGCAGTGCCACAGGCCCCACTGCCAGCTGCTGCTGTGGGTCCTGTGCCTCTGGTCCATGAAGGCCATGGTGCCCGGCCACTCCTGCAGGCTGCTGTCACATCACAGCAGGAGGCCCGTCTGGACCTGCATGCCATGCAGGGTGAGCTGCGCGCGAGCTGGGTCAGATCACGGGAGGCAATAAGAGTGGGCTTTGCTCGTGCTGAGCAGCAGGCAGAGGACAGGTTTGGCCGCCTGGTGGGTGCCATAGACCGTGGCTTCTCGGGGTTGACTGCTGCAGTGGTGGCAATCGGTGGTGTCATGCAGGGTGTGCCTATTAGTCGGCAACATGGGTTTGTTGGCTCTGGTGCACATGGCAGAGGGGCACACAGGCAGGCACACCGTGAGGGCGCAGGGCTGCCACTGTTACCAGTTCAAGCCATCACAAACTCCACCTGCAACCCAGCGCGCCGCCATCCATATCCCTATCTGCCTCCACCAACCCCGGGGCACAGGGAGGCCAACCGTGCCTGCCTCACCTTCCACTTCAGCTGTGTCCTCTGCACAGAGCACCCCAGGGTCCGTAACCCATGGTACGGGAGCACGCCGCATGCATGGGTTGCGTCGCCGGTGATGCCCACAGACTGTCTGGCGTACTCTAGGTGCTTCCCTGTCATGCATGGGCAGATCTGTGCACACACACACACACACACACACTCCCACCAACACAGTTGCCCCCCCTTTCCCTCACAGCACACATTGCACCTCCCCATCATGATTACACCGTTTGTGTGTATCCCCACCACATATGTGCTGCACAATCATGGAGTCACACCACATGCACACACTATTTGTATTACACTGGGTTTGTTTGCTGTTGTGATTCTGGTTTTCACTGTAATGTTAGTCTGTGCACATTAAAATTGTTGCTCACTTGTACTCTTCTGGTTGTTGTGCAGTCTGTACTTACCCTCTGGTCTGTTGCAGTATCCTGATGATGCCGTCCGGTGCTGTATGGCCCTGGTGCCATGCGAGGTCCCTCCTCTCCAGTTGCTCCACTATCCCTGACCACTGGCTCTGGCTCACTGTCAGACTGTCCCTCAGGTTCAGGTGCCTGTATCCACGGTTCATTGCCATGTTGTGCAGCATACAACAGGCTAGGAAGATCTGACATACCTTCTGAGGTGTATATTGTAGGGCACCACCTGATGTGTCAAGGCATCTAAATCGCATCTTCAGGATGCCAAACACCCTCTATAATGTTTCTTGTTCTGGCATGTGCCTCATTGTAGAGCTCCTCCGCCACTGTGGCCGGTCGGAGTACTGGTGTGAGCAGCCAGGGCCGCAGAGGATAGGCACTGTCTCCTGTCAAAACATATAACTTGTTAGTGCTGTACTGTGGTCTGTCAGCTGCTGTCCTGCACCTGTCTGTGGCCCTCCCACATCCCTTCCCTGGCCTGCAATGCCTGCCCCCATCCATGCTGTTGTGTGTTTGCCTTGTGTGCTACAACTCACCGACTAGTTGTCCACTGGGTATTCTGCCCTCCTCAAAGGCCTGACACAGCTGAGACTGGTGCCAGATGAAGGCGTCGTGGGGCACTGCCGGGTACTGTGCATATACATTGGTGATGCGCCCGCCGCATCGCACACCACCTGGCAGTTGATGGTGGGTACCCTTCCTGTTCACATACACATCACTGCCATCTCCAGGTGGTGCGGATGGGGACATGGGTGCAGTCAATGGCACCCAGTACAGATGGTGAGTGCGCCACTCGATGGTACTGCTGCATTGTTTCACTGCGCTCTGCTGCTGTGCTGGGAATACTATGAATTCGAAGCATGTGGCAGGAGGCCTCTGGAACTGGGTCAGGGTGCGTGAGGTGGCAGACTGTGTTACCCAATGGTGTCCCCGTTGGTGGTTGGAACGTCCCTGTGGCAAGGAAGCACATCGCTGCGGTCACCTTCTCCTCCACTGTCATGGCATGACTGCGTCTGGTGTTTGACTGCAGCTGCTCAGTGCAGGAGTTCGCAGAGCTGCCTCAACATTCCCTGTTCATCGGTACCGCCAGCGATGTGGTCATCAGGCAGGGTCTCAAAGGAGATCCTGGGCCGGTACAGCCTGTTTGCAGCATACCGTCTCCTGTGCCTGTGTTGTGGCCCATGTTGTGCCTGCTCCTTTCCTCCACCTCCTCCTCCTCACTACAGCTGCCATCAATGGCAGGATCACTGCTACTGGGACTGCACATTCCTACTTCCTGTACTGCTCCTCCTCCTCTGTGTTTTGCCTGTGTTTGAGACCGGCCTTTTATAGGCGGTAACTAGCGCGCTCAAGGGCTGCGCTATGTATCCTAAGCGCGCTGGACCTTTGAATATCCCCTTGCGCGTCTCTCTGCGCACCCGCCCATCCTTTGCCCTTGCATACATTACTGAATTGTGGCGCTTCTGCAGTTTAGCGGCGCTATTTGGCCTTTTGAATATGGCAGACCCGCGCTAATCCCGAGCTAAACCTGCGCAAATGCTTTTTGCCCGGCGCAAGGTTTTGAATATCTGGCCCTTTATGTTTTATAATTTTAACTCTGTTACCGTATCCAACTGTTTTTTTATGTTTAACTTTTGTTATTTGTATAACTGTTTAGCTAGTAACTCTTGTATTGTTATGCAATGTACATTTTGCCACCCTTTCTGACGTGGAACCTTTGTAAATGAGCTGTTTTCTGCTCAAAGGTGTGGTCATCCAGGATTTAAAATAAATAAATAAAAAATATTCTGCCACTTTTCCCGTCATTTAGAGTGACAGTGTGACTCATTTGGGTGCTAAGAGGCTGAAACTATGGTATGGCAGTCATCTCACTGGGCACCTGTATGGTACCTGTGGTTTTCTACACTGCTTTGTTAACTTTATTACTGGGATTTTAGATTTTTACCCATTAATTAATAAGAGCAAGAGAACAGGAGAATGAAGTCCATAAATCTAGCTGTTGATATAATTTTCAATTTATGCGATTTTCAGAAAGAAATCACATCAAGGGATGAAAGGACATTTCACAGTGCTTCTCAGTGTACCTCTAGATATCCATACGATCAGCCTACATACCACATTTATAATTTCCAAAATAAATATAATTCATAAGATAGAATTCCTAAAGAAAAAATATTAATTCCAATATTCTTATTCAAGTCAATACAGCATGGCTCATTTATGGGGTGGGGGCTAAATTATAGAACATTAGAAAACAATTAAACTCTACTTCCAGTACTATACTGCATGCTGTTTTAAATGGTTACATTATTTGGACATACTTTAAATTAATTACAGAATGAATCCAGTGCAGGCCCTTACAAGTCTGAAAATACATGCACATGGACTACAAATATAGCTCTGTGTTGCATGCAAAACAAGAACTGTGACATACATGAAGAATTTGAAAGTATAATAGCTATCCCACGCTCATAAACCTCAAAAATACTTCATATAAATATTCGTTAAGGACCGAAACATATCACTTGACCATGGCTGCTAGGTTTGGGACTAGGTAAAAAGTATCAAAATACATACTGAAAAGTACCAGAACTAACACTTACTTCAGACTTGAACACAGAGGCTGACAGTCCTGTGGAGAAAGCACACATTTAAAATTTTAAACCATTTTCTCTTTTGCAGCAAGAAAAGACTCCAACCAGGGGTGTAGCCAGAGATTTCAGATCTGCACACCAAGTGGACTCACTGCTACCCCACCTCCCTTGTTAGGGTGAGCTACCCCCCCACCAGGTGTAGCCAGACAATATGCAAATGTACACCAGGACCATGTTTGTTGCCTAATTTGGCACAATAAATACAACTTTTGTATCTCATGACAATGGCTGTTGCCATGCATGGGTAAATACAAATGCCATGCATTGCTCCCTAAGACACCCACATGCCAGCCCAGAGCCTGTAAAGTTGTATTGTCCTTGGGATGCAAAGAGAGTATTAGTGACCAGTCCTTCTAGTTTTGACTCCTATGAATAAAATTACAGAAAGGTTCAGTATTTTCTTTGTTAGTTTTCAAGGAAAAGGGAAGCAGGTCAGAGCCTATTTGCTAACCCCTTAAATAAAATTGCACACCATGGAGTGCCTGGAGTATGCGTGCCTATACCCATAACTCCAACGTCAGCACTGAAGAAGGTGCTCTCAGGCACCGATATACATAAATGGGCGGTTGGGTGGGTTAAATCAGATTCAGTATGGAGGTTTCCAGCAACAAAAGAAAATGCTTTAAAATAAAAAAAAAAAAACCCTGCTGCCCAGCTTAGGGGCACCAGCAGAGTGCAACTCCCTCCCTTGCAGGAGAGCAGAGTTTGCAGCTTGAGTCCAACATTCACTGGGCTGGTGGAGCCTAGGAAGCACTGCTGAGGCACTGCTATCAGGCTTTGGGGATGGGCTTCTGCACCCGCAGTACAGCAGCACCTCTTGTGGGGGGTTAGGGACAACACTGGACAGCATGGGTGACAACACAACATACTGCCTTCCCACCACAGTCTGGTGTGCTGAGGTACTCACACTGTTAGTGTGGAGGGTGGTGAGTGAGTGAGTGAGTACTACAGGGGACAGATCCTTGGCTGCGCTAAGACTCTAAAGAGCATCCTCCGCATCAGCACCAGTTACCCCCTCAACTCTCCTGTGTCAGAGAGATGACCTACTGTGATGCCCAGGATTGAAGGCCTTGATCTCCTTGGCCCCCAGTGGGCTTTCCCCATTGGGTGTATCTGCTAACAGCAGTCTGGGCTGGAGAAACTAGAGTAGGGTAACAGTAACACAAACTAGGAGGGATGCTATAGGAAGGAAGGAAGAAAGGAAGGAAGGAAGGAAGGAAGGAAGGAGCTGAGCAGATGGGAAAGGTTCAAAACTAGTAAATAAATAAAAAAAATAATATATATGTACATAAATAGAGGATACATGATGGGCAGGAGTGTGATATGGAAAATATTTTCACTCCTGCAGAGAGACCTCTGGATACTCATGAGTGCCGAAGGCATGAGTGAGAATATCCAGAGGTCACGATGCAGGAGTGAAAATATTTTCCATAGCACATGACTGTACATCATGTCGGTGTCCAATTTATACAATAGAGGTTTCCAGAACTTTTTGTTTTTTATTTCACTTTATCTTGTGGAATAAACAAAGAAGACACAGGACAAAAACAAAGGAAACTTCTGCTAAAACAAGCTGAAACACTAATTTGCCATTTGGGATGAAGCAGGCTATATTCATTGGTAGTTGAGGTATTCATGGATGTGAAAGGCTTTGCTCTTTTTTTGGTATCTTGTCAGTATGAAACTGGCTAGTGTCAGCTTGCTTTGGTTCTCTGCAGGAACACAATGTGTTTTTCTAGGGCTAGCAGGTGAGTTGCAGGTGGAACTGATATACTGATTAGTTTCCTAGGCTACTGAGGGTTTGGTGGAGTTCCTTCCTGATTGCTGTGTTAGGAAAACCTGCCTAGAGTGATGTTATCTACTTCAGCAGAGTCCAGCTGAGTTTTTTGATTGGTCAGGATGTAATTCAGAGATCAGGATACTGATTGTTTTAGACAGGGTTTCAGCCTGACATCAGCACAGTGATAATATCAGCCTGTGAGGTAAGCACAATGGGCTGGATATTCAAACTGCGCCATTCAAAGGCGCAAGTCTTTGCGCTGCGCAAAATAGATGCGCTGGGGTGTGTCCCGGGCGATATTCAAAGGAGTTGCGCTATTGAGCAACTCCTGTGAATATCGCTCCCAACTCCACAACCACTGTGCATGTAGCGCAGTGGAACTTGTAGCGCAGAGTTGACAGAGTGGAGCAGTCAACTTGAGGTGGCGCAAGTACCAGTGCACCATCGCCAAATCCCGATATTCAAAGGTGACATGCAAATGGGGCTATAATACATGCAAGGCATGGGGGCCATTTGCATGTCATTACTAACCCATTGCATGCCATTAGCATATGAGGTGCGTCGATCCCGAGGACTTGCGCTGGCCCCTGCCAGGCCAGCCGTCGAGGGACCGATGCCTACTGAACCGATCGCGGGCATAGTGTCCCCCCCTCACCAGCCCGATCGGGCATCAATGTAGCTCCCCCTTCCATATTCCCTGGTGGTCAGTGGACGAAATGCCCGATCCGGGTGGTATGTTTAAAACACCCCCCTCCCGTTCATATTCCTGGTGGTCCAGTGGACGGTTGCCCGATCATGGGCGGTATGTTTAAAACACCCCCTCCCGTTCATATTCCCTGGTGGTCAGTGGACTGAATTGCCCGATCATGGGCGGTATGTTTAAAAGCCGCCCCTCCGTTCCATATTCCCTGGTGGTCCAGTGGACGAATTGCCTGATCGTAGTGAATATCTTTAAAAACACCCCCGAACATAGCCCTGGTGGCTGTGAGCCCCACCCTACCCACCCACGGCCCACCACCCGCTCCCCCGGCGGCGGCGGGTGGCAGCATCCACCCGCCTGCCACCGCCACCCGCAACTGACAGCCAGTATGGCTGCGCCCATTGGTGCAGGCAAGAGCCAATGGGCATGCAGCTGCATGCTCTTTCAGTCCAGTTCTGTGAATGAATCATTCCAAATCTGGACTGTCATGCACAATATAGGCTGCCGCCCATTAGCTCTTGCTCTGCACCAATGGGCGTGCAGCCGCTGAAGCTGTCAGTTGGCGGCGGCAGCGGCAGCGGTGGGATGCTGACGCCTGCCGGCTGCCGGGGAGCAGGGTGGTGAGGGCTTCATGGGTGGGTAGGGTGGGGGTCAATAGCCACCAGGGCTATGTTCGGAGGTGTTTTAAAGATACCGCCCATGATCGGGCAGTTTGGTCCACTGGACCACCAGGGAATATGAACGGAAGGGGGGATGTTTTTAAACATACCGCCCGCGATCGGGCACTTCGGTCCACTGGACCACCAGGGAATATGAACGGGGGGAGGGTGTTTTTAAACATACCACCCGTGATCGGGCACTTCGGTCCACTGGACCACCAGGCAATATGAACGGGAGGGGGGGTTAAAGATACCGCCCGCGATCGGGCACTTCGGTCCACTGGACCACCAGGCAATATGAACGGGAGGGGTTTAAAGATACCGCCATCGGGCAATTCGTCCACTGGACCACCAGGGATATGTAGGGGTGCCACATTGATGCCCGTGATCGGGCTGGTGGGGGACACTATGCCTGCGATCGGGCTGGAGGGGCACAGGGACTGGGTTGGGGGCCAGCCACAGGTGGCAGCTGCTGTTTGCACCCTGCAATGCAGCGGCTCACCGTGGTGGCCGACTTCGCCTTTTTGGCTCCAGCGTCCTGCAGGCGCGGGTTGGGGGTTGCGCCTGCACAACTCTGCACAGCCCGGCTGAATATCGGGCTGTGCAGTTTATGCATGGTTCCTCCCCCTCCAGTTGAGCATGCATTCATTTGCATTGCGCTGTTGCTCAGCATGTTTTCTGTGGCGCAACTGCCTCCTGCTGAATATCGCAGAAGGGAGCAAGTTTGGACTTGCGCAGGTGCAACCCTATTGCGCATGGCGCAACCCTTTTGAATATCTGGCTCAATATGTATAAATCTAAAATGTTACCACACTGTGACAATACTCCTAGTAAAAAATCACAGTGTGATTTTCTACCAGGATTTACATCACTGTGTGTAAGATACATGGATTTATCCACTACTCATTTGTCTCAGCCCTGTTGTATAAATATATTTATGCAATAGAGGTGGAGATAAACAAAGTGTGACAAATCCATTTATCTGAGTAACTGTGTACATAAATTTCATTTATGTATACGTGCTTATGTCATCAGCCATTTATCCACACAGTGCTTATATCATCAGCCATTTATCTATACAGTGCTTATGTCATTTAGAATGTTCGGCCTCAGTAGCAGTATTAACCATATTCAAATGAAAATAACTTTAAAACGAAAAATGACAGCATGGTACTGTGAGCACGAAAGTTGTTCAGCATGAAAATGTCTACAAAATGAGTAGTGTTTCATTTATTGTTACCTTTTAGATTTTTTTATAATTAGCAAAAACACAGCAGAAAATTCTAATGTTTTCTTTCATTTTGTCCGCAAACAGATGTAAATAACTTTAAAATGAAAAATGATAGCATGGTACTGTGAGCACAAAGTTCATTCAGCACAGAAATATCTACAAAATGACTGGTGTTTGATTTATAGATACTTTTTTGTTTTTTCAGAATTAGCGAAAAACTGCAGAAAATTCCATTTTTGTGCATTTTTTCATCAAACAAATGCAAATAACTTAAAACCAAAAAATGATAGTATGGTACTTTGAGCACAAGAGTTGTTCAGTATAAAAATATCTACAAAATGAGAGGTGTTTCATTTCTAGATTCCTTTTAGATTTTCTATAATCAGCAAACAATGGCAGAAAATTCAATTGTTATTCACTTTGTTTGACTAACAAATGCCCCCTACAAAAGCAAAAACAAAAGAATTGCGTAAATGGAATATGCAATGGAAAACTCGTGTAATAAATGATTTATCTGCATTTGAGCAGTTTGACCTCAGACACCTCATTCATGGCTTACGCCACTCGTGAGGTTACCCGAGGTCAAACTGCTCTCGTGCAGGTAAATCATTTATTACACTTGCTTCCATTGCATATCCCTTATATATACAGCAGGTGTGAAAATAAATTTGCCAAGATAAACATGTTATCTTGGGCAAGATGAGCAAAATAAATGAAGTTGGTTACTGAGCATGCTCAGAAATTTATCTCACTCATTCTGGCCACACTGAGCATGCTCAGAAATTTATTCTCACATGTAAAGATAAATTTCTGAGCATGCTCAGTGACCAATTGCATTTATTTTCCCCCAAGACACCACTGGAAATGAGTTTCATGGCTCATTAGGACTTTCCTGGTACAACTTTGTAAATAAAAGAGTAAAATGTGAGATGCCATGTATATTTTGATTGATTATAATGCAGTCTAAGTAGTTTACATTGCTTTTTTTCCTTTTGTAGGTTTTTACCATTTCTATCATAAATGCACCTAAACATCTGGGCCCCAGTATTCAGAACTGCGCCTGGCACTGGTGCATGTGGTGGAGCAGTGCAACAGAGTTGCGCTGGAGCAACACAGGGATATATTCAAAAGAGATGAGCAATGGCACATCTCCTCTAAAGATATCAGGCAATACGCACTGCACAAATAGGACACGCTGGCACATCCTCCCCAGACAGGGCTAAATACTGGGAATGGGAACTGTGCTAGCGCAACAGAGTTACGCTGTGCACAAATTCCGATATTCAGCTGGCAGTATGCAAATGGGGCCATAATGTATGCAAGGCACAACTGGGGCCATTTGCATGTCATTATGGCTCCATTTGCATGCGTTGTGCAGGGCAGGCCAGCAACATGCGCCTGACACCCTGTACAGCATGCGGTGCCCCAGAGGATGTCTAGTGGTAACCCACCCTCCCTGTAGCCGTGAGCACCAGATATACATGTATTACAATCAGGGTGCTCCAAAGGAAGGAAGGTGGGGCAACAAGAGGTCACTGGTATAAACTGGAAGAGGGCAGGCTCGGAGGGGAGAAGAGGAGATGTTATTTCACTGAAAGGGTGGTGGAGCCATGGAATGCACTGCCCAGGGAGCTGGTAGAGGTGGAGACTGTGGACGGGTTTAAGAGGGGATGGGACAGGTACAGGGGGAGAGTAAATCTGACCAGGCCCAATACAGGTGGAACATCTGAGACTGGAGACAGTAAAACCCAAGGGGGGGACACCAAAATTGGCCCTCAGTGAGGGTGCTGAAAATCGAGCAGACTCGAGTGACTGGTAGGCCTATTCTGCTGGCATTTTAGTATGTTAGTATGTTAATATCTAGCAGTCCAGTGGTACCCCCATCCCTCCCCATAGTGGCGATTGCCGTATAACAAACTATAATGCTGCCCTGGTAGTCTAGTGGTACCCCTCTCCTTCTCTGTAGCGGTGATCACTGTATAATAGCCTGTAATGCTGCCCTGGTAGTCTAGTGGTACCCCCCTCCCTCCCCATAGCAGCGATCACCAAACATAACTGAAGTAAATTCCCTGGCAGTCCAGCAGTACCTGCCTCCCTCCCAATGCTCTGGTCACCGATGAATACATAAGTAATCCCTCTCTGGTAGTTTAGTGGCACCCCCCACCCTGCCTGTAGCTATGACATTTGTAAAACAATCCTTGCTATTCCCTGGTAGTCTAGTGGTAACCCCACCCTGCCCATATACCCAATCACCAGTGTGAGCTCCGCACTTATTTCCCCTGGTGATCCAGTAGCACCCCACCCACATAGGACCCCACCCAGCACCCCCATCATTGGCGGGCAGCTGCAATCCTGCCCGCATACCACCTGCTGCCCACGAATGACAGCTTACAGTAGCAGCTGTAAGCCCATTGGTCCACTCTGTGGACCAATGGGCTTGCAGTGCATACTGTAATAGTGATTCACAAATATGTAAATGACTGACATCATTCCATATTTGTGAATGACTATACAGCATGAACTGCAAGTCCATTGGTCCACAGTATGAACCAATGGGCTTACAGTTGCAACTATAATTGTAATTGGCGGCAGCCGGGCGGTATGCAGAAGGGATTGCAGCTGCCAGCTGATGATGGGGGTGCTGGGTGGGTGGGGTCCGTGTGTGGGGGGTGCCACTGGATCACCAGGGAAATAAATACAGAGCTCATACTGGTGATTGTGATACGGATAGGTGGGGCTATACTAGACTACCAGGGAATAGTAAGGAGCATCTTATGGATGTTGCAGCCACGGGTGGCATGGGGTGCCACTAGACTAATATTGTGAGGGATTACTTATGTATTCAGACGGCAATCGGAGACTGGGGAGCATTTCACGACAGCCAGGAATTTACGTAAGATATGTTTGGTGATTGCTGCTACGGGGTAGAGGGGTGCCACTAGACTACCAGGGAGTTCTGTGGGTGCTTGTGGACGGTGTTTGGGGAGGGAGCCACCCACGACTGGTGGCCGCTGTGTTGTGCCCTGCACTACAGCGGCCCACCTGTGGGTGGCTCCCATTTGAGCCTTCTTTTTTGGGCTCAACTCTGTGCCCCAGATTGCAGCGCATCTCAGGGTTGTGTCAGCATATGCACCGCACATCACGGGCTGAATGTCGGGATGTGCTGCATATGCATGGGCATGCCCCCTGGAGATGTGCCGCTTACATTATCCTTAAGCCCCAGTGCATCGGGACTTGTGCTGCGCAAGTCCTCTTTTGAATATTGCCCTGGGTGCATTTCTGGGGTTGTGCTGGTGCAACTCAACTGTGCAAGGTGCAACTCCTTTGAATATCTGAGCCCTGTTGTATAAACCAAATATGACATGGGCTAACTTAAGATTTCATTTTTATCCCCATGACAGGGGATTGGCCTGTTGATAGCTGATGAGTGGTGACATCAGAAAAGATAAAAATGGCAAGATAACAAATTATATCTTTGTATCTAACCTCAGGATATAATGATCCAGCATCTTAAGAGTTAGGTTCATCACAACTGATATCTTGAAGATTGGTTACATCACACTAGAACACTGAACCAAAATGACAGCAGGTTTCACAATGCTGATGACATCACGATACCTCTGTGCAGCACTGTAGCCAGCTGTAGAAATGAATGTGAAACAGTGAAATCGTCACACAGACAGCATATTTTTATAACTAGTAAACTGTGGTTGCATAAATCCACTATATGCTCAAAGTATGCAGTTTATCAACACTTGTGAGGGGGTAGGACTTTTACAACTCACTAAAGATTCAGCGACTCATGAGCTATGGCTCTGCTGCCTCACACATATCCAGATAAATTGCTTATTTTGAGACAGGCAGTTGCATATCCCATGTAATAACCACAGTTGTGTTCACCTGATTCTACTTAGGGGCTATCACTACTGTATTACAAGTTATGTTTTTAAGATTAGATATCCTTTAAGTTTTTGCAGTTCTGTATAGAAAATGACAGTGGGAAAGTGCTGGTCTGTGTAGTGATTAACCTGGTGAGCCAATCAGAATGCAAGGAATAGCATACTGTACTAAATGGCTATGGGGAATAGCATATAGTGTCTCTGTGGCCACATTTGCTGAGAAAGCCAATTTGGAGCAGAACTGATTATAATGAACAGCTACTTTTTTATTAAGAGTTACACAAAAAAACCCTGCTTAGACCATCGATATTGGATTATGGAAGTTAATTTTCCAGTCAATACAAAGCAATGCTGCCCACTGCAGACTGATGTTCATCACCACCTCATTGCTGTTTTCTCCCCTATCTCTCTGTCACTTGTTAGAAGCTACAAATCTCTGTCACTCTCTTGCGCATGTGTGCTGTCGTTCTCCTGTATATATTTGGTACTTCAGTAGCCTTCATTGGCAACATATTCCATGTTCATTACCTTATGTGTAACAAATGTTGTCTAATTCCTTATTTTGTCTTAGCTTATTAATTTAGAATATCTAGTTTTTCCATTTTCACCCGGGTGAACAACTTGTCTTGATCATTTTTATCACTCCCTTAATAATTTTAAATACTTCAGTTAGTTCACCCCAAAACCCCTCATGAGCAATGAGAATTTGTCTAATTTTGCCAGTGTTTGCTCATAGTTTCCCTGAACCCATTTTAGAGTTCAGCTCACTGCTAAAATAAATCCAGGCTTATATAACCACACATGAAAGTATTTCTTGAATGTAGTCCAAATTCAAGAACATTTCAGAATGAAAGTCTATAACAAAGATAAATCATCTTCATGTTGTTATATGATCCACCCTCGGGCCGTTTTGTAGCAGGAATGAGAAGTAAATAGAGTATTGTGTGATGTCCTATATCAATAATTAACCCAGCTCATTGTCATCCAGGTCGGCATCTCCTGCTTCCTGCTTTCAAAGTGGATATCTTTGACTTCCAGGAACATATGCACCTCATAAGCACTGAACACGTGCACTAACCCATCAAAAATAATCTTTACTGTAATTTAATAGGAAGCAACCCACAGCATGGAGCCAAAATCTCTTTAACACCAGCTTCCTCGTTTTATAAAAGAAATAGGAGGTCAAATCAGACGGTATAGAAATATTGAAACCTTTATCACACAAAAGATTTCTTTCATAATATTTAACACTTTGAATATCACACCTCTGCAGACACTTAACACAAAACTCATGTTAACATTTTCCCTTTTACAGTAGAAGACTTTAAGCCCAATATCTGAACAGTCAGCATGGTACTTTCAGGCTTTATGCTGTGCTGCCAGTGTTTTGTGTGTGTTGAACAGAGTGTTACTGTGATAGATGCCATATTCAAAGGCACAGTTAGCATGGCCTAAATATGATATGCTAATGAGGAGGTGCGGCATGCAAAAAGGACATACTGATATGTATACAAATGGTTTTGGAAGCACTAACAGGCTGCCTGCCCTTCACTGGTTTATGTTTCCAAAACCCTACTTTTAACAACACGCAGAGTGTTTGCTAACACCCCCTCTTCCCTCTCCCCCAATCGAGTATCCCTGGTATTCAGTGGCAGCCCCCTCCATCTCCTACTTCTGGTGGTATTAGACATGTAGTGTTGAATCCTCTTTCTGATGCCAGTATTATACTGAACTCTGTGCCAGTATGCCATGTGTCATGCTGTTACACGGAAACATAGTTACCCTGTCCCACTCCTGTTATCAAAGTACAGGTGGTGCCCCTCCAGCTCCTAGCTCTGGTGCCAATATGTTTGTTACTGCTAATTCTGTTACTAAACCCCCTCTTCCTGGGTTCTTTCCAGTGCTAATATCCCTGCTGTCCAATAGTACCCTATCCCCTGATGCACTCCTACTTTCCACCCCGGAAGCTCTGGGATCTTGAGTAGACATCCCTCAAGTACTGTAGTGAGCAGAGGGTAACTGTGTTGAATCTAAGGGGGGGTGGGGGCATGGGTGGTGCCACTAGACACCAGGGATATTGGCACCAGAAGGAGGGCAATAGCACAAGGACCAAATGGAGGAAGGGTAATGGGAATTATGCCTGAAGAACTAGTGTCACCAGGCAGGGAAGTACAGTAACAGCATTGGCTGTAATGAATATACTGGCACCTGAACCGGGAGTTGGACAACACCAGTGGCACCTTGACAGTGGGAAACAGTTGTGGGAACAACATTACATATGACATACTGGCACTACTGGCAGTATGACAACTGGATTGGGAATGGGGTGCAAAAATACATATATCACAGTGGCACTGGGAGTAGATGGGGGGGCACCACTCGAGCTAAGGATAGTAGGCCAGGATACGGGGGGGGGAGGGCAGGACCATAAACAAAGGTCTGCACTATAGACCACAATCTCTACATGTAATGCAAGGCCCAAATGCTGGATGTAGCCATGTAAATGGCCTCATAATCGGATGCTAAGGACCAGGATCACTGGAAAATTGTGGAAAAAGTTAACCAAAAATGAGGACTGTTTTGCAAAAGCTGTGGGAGAAACTAAGGGGGTTCTCTATACATTCTCAGTGCTTCTCAAAAATTATTTTATTGTTTTCTGCAGCATTGATTGATCAGCATAAATGTCTACATAAATATATGGGCTACTTGTACAAGCAGTAACATTTGTGTTCTTGAAATTAATAGTAAATTCATTAATATGTATCATATGATTCATATCTAATAAAATACAAAAAATACCTATGTCATACGTGCTAACTAGATGTTATTTAGTCATTTACAGTCAGTCAGTATAAAAGAAATCTTCAAGCAACTTATTTTTTTGTTTAACTGTGGTGTCTCTGTTATCTGCATTTTTTTTTGCAAGAAAAAATAAGCATATACCAGGGTGTCTAATTAGGTTCTAATAGAAAACAAGCTTTACTCTTACTTTGCACTGTAAGTACAAACATTTCTAAAGTAACACGTTAAAGGTATACCAGTATATTTTCACTACAACATAAAACAGCCTGTAATGAACGACACCCTTGTTGGACTCTGGCAGAACTGATTGTTGACTATTTGAAGGTAATGCAGCTGTTCATATATGTCACTTAAAAGTCAAAGAACCTCAGCACAAAAGCAGTGAGGCAAGGGTGACCTGGACAAAAAAGCCAGGTTTCAAAGAAATGTAAAATGACACATATCCCCATCATACAAAGCATTGTGGGAAGTATGTGCAATTTACCATGACAGAGAGTAGAACGGATCTGCTTTAAGCAACAGTGTACAGTACCAAATAATCTCTAACACAGCCTGCAAAGGCTGAAAATTGAAGACATGGACACGTTTTTCATCCTACACTGAATGTATCAGAGTACCTCATTTGTAACAGCCCTGGGAAGATGAACCAGTCATAGTTTGGTCTTTCTGGTTTGGGTCATGGTGTAGCTCAGAATAGGAAAGTAATCTAAAAGTCAAAGAATCTCAGCACAAAAGCACCAAGGCAAGCGTTATCCGGAAATGGCATTGACAATACAGACAGGTTCCAAGGAAACGCAGACATTGCACATATCTCCAAAACACAAAGCATCATGGGATATGTATGCAAATCGCCATTACGGAGTTTAGACTGGTTCTCCTTTAAGCAAGAATCCACCATACTTTCTATTACAGGGATATGTGTGATTTTACATACTGTATATTTCACCTATTTTATCAGCTTGTTTTCAGGAATGTTAGCGAAGTTTTTTTGTGCATTTTTTGTATGTGAACATGTTGGTGGTAGACAAGTAAGTGACAGATCCCTGTCACCAGCTCCCTCAAAAGCTCATTCAACTTTATAATCAACAGGAGCATCCAGGACCATGAAACATTCTCAGATGTTCGAATCAAAATCCATTCAGAATGGAAGTATTTATACAAGAAAAACTCCACTTTACCACTCAAAAAAAGAAATTGTAGTTAGTACTCCGTTTAAGTGAACTGGACAGTTTGCACCTTTACTCTCATCTATTGTTTCAGTCTGTGTGGCAGCAAGAAGGTTTTCTGTGACCTGCTTCAATACGGATGTTAGAAGCAAAGAAACCTAGAATTTGACAGCAGAAGGAGACTGAAGGCAAATCAAGTCCACCCTTACTGTACTATTCTACCCCCCACTAACCTTCTGCACTAGTGGGCTGCATCTCCCCCACACTACTTGGTGTTCCCCTTGGGGACTATGAGTCCCCTTGCCCTGTCCCACCCATGTTTCACCTTTTAAGGGTAACTCACTCCACCACTTCCACCAGCAGTCTGTTCCATGGTTCCACAACCCTCTCAGTAAAGGAGAACTTCACCAAGATTCACCTGAATTTGCCCCCATCAACCTCCAGTCATGAACCCTAGTGACTGCAACCCTATCTCTTACAGATCAGTCCTCACTGTTTACCTTGTTTATACCCACCTGAGAAACGTATGTGTTTCAATCATATCCCCTACCTGGCCTCTTAGTGAATACATGTTAATGGCCTCCTGCTGCTCCTCATAGATCTGACCTACTGGCCCTGAGTCATCTTGGTGACCCTTCACCAGTGTTGGAATTATACTTCCAGAGGCACCAAGGCCCTAAAATGTTTGGATCAGGGACCATCTGCAGCTGTTTCAAATTAGTGCATAATTTTATTTATTTATTTAGTTTTTATTGACCAGGTAAGTGCACTAGACAAATTCTGCCTATTTTCAGGCATGACCTGGGGAAGGGGGATACAGATGAATGCCAACTGAACTTGAACTAGATTAAGCTGTTGGTGGTATTTTTAGTGAATGGGGGCAAATTCGGCCGGGGCACCGGGGAAATTCCCCTACTCTTTTCGCTAGAGGGCGCTGCATTGCTGCAAGACAGTGAACAGAGTGCAAGAGATTTTGGAGGAGCAAGACATGTGGGTGGCTGAGGAGCGGGTCTCCTCCTCTGCCTTCCCTGTTCTAGAGGCTACTATGGATATGGAACATGTTTTGGAGGAAACGTCTGTGTTGGTCAACAAAAATGTGGATGGTTCGAATGCTTACTTACTTTGTACAGCTGAGTCAGGAACTGGGGCTCAGAAATCCGATCAGAGGGCTGTCTTAGGAACAAAGGCAGCTGATATTCGATTTAGGATGGAGCTGGCTGAGAAGCAATTTGTGGAGACTCGGAACAAATTGCAGGAGGAATTGTGGCTGCAGGAGGAGCAGTGCATGACTCAGGAACTGGATATGGTAACAAGTGAGATGGAAACCGATTTGTGTGTTGAGAGTTCGAGTAAGACAGAGACTGTACTGATAACTTCTGCAAATATCGCTTCCCCTGGCTCTTCAGTAATACAGGTAAATGAAGCCATAACGGCTTCAACATTGGATGGGAGTGCACAGAAATAAACACAGATGGCTAGTGTTATTGTTTATCCTCAAGATTCTGGGAATCAAGTTCCTCAAAGTAATGTACCTGTTCCAGCTTTACTAGGTGGTGGAGGGACAGGCCCATTATCCCCAATTGTTTTTTCCATTGGGGTTTCCTCGGGAGGTGGAAAAAAATTTATCGGTAAGGAAGGAGTGGGTAAAGGCCGAAAAATGCATTTGCAGGTCCTTAATGCTATTAGTAACCCCCCTGGTATTGATCAGAATACTCCTGATTACCTTTATCAAGGCCTCCTCCTAGTTCTGCTGACTGGGTCTCGTCTGCTTTGGAAGCTGCTGGGTGGGTAAGAAAAAATTACTCACCATAGTAATGTTGTTTCTTCTAATGGGGTCTTGCAGTATTCAGACATAATGCAGTTAGCCCCAGCACTTCAACTGCCCCGGAGAGGAAAGAGTTAACTCCATGCAGAAGCATGGAACATTGAGCTCGAGCTCAGTTTTTAAACTCTGTCTGTGGTACTTCCCAGTGTAACCGTCAGATTCTTATGAGCAACTAACTAACTAGGCACTAAAATATGGAAATTGAAACATATAGTTAAAAAGCAAAAAATAGTTTTGGGGTCCAAAAAGACTCAAGTCGAGAACCCAAGAAGAAACAAGGTAGTGACAATTTAGGCTATGAACATAAGAATAATAAACATAACAGCTACCCCATCAAAAGGGAGAGTACAAAGTACACCCCTGAGGTGCAACACTGTAACTGCCAGCCCACTTCCCAAAAACAGGTTCTGAGAGCGGAGGCAGGAGGGAAGGTCTGAATACAGCAAGACTCCATTAGAAGAAACAACATTACTATGGTGAGTAATTTTTTCTTCAAACAACATGAAGTCTTGCTGTATTCAAACATAATGCAGACTACCAAGCAGTTCCCTATGGAGGAGGGAATGCAGAACCTACTTTGGGAACAAGCTCTGCAGTACTGCTGTGCCAAACCTAGCATCACTCCTAGCCTGGATGTCCAGGGAGTAATACTTGGTGAATGTATGTACTGCTTTCCAGGTGGCTGCTTTACAGATCTCTAACAAGGGAATACCTCTGGCCACAGCTAGAGAGGCAGCTGTACCCCTAGTGGAATGAGCCCTCAGGCTTGAAGGGGGTGTTCTACCCAATTTGTCATAGCAAAATTGTATACAAGAAACAATCCACCTGGCAATAGATCTTTTAGTGGCAGGCTTACCTTTCCCCACTTCACCATAAGTGAGAAACAATTGAAGACGGTCATTTCTATGTGCCTTAGTATGCTCTATGTAGTAGCTAAGAGCCCTTTTAACATCCAAACTGTGTAATCTTCTTTCCCCTGAAGAAGAATGGTCAGTGAAAAACACAGGGAGTGACATGGACTGGTTTAGGTGGAAATCCGATACCACTTTCGGCAAGAACTTCCTATTAGTTCTTAGGACCACTTTATCCCTATGGAAGGATATGAAGTCAGGTTCAATTGGCAGGGCCCGTAATTCACTAATCCGCCTGACAGAAGTAATAGCTACCAGAATGTGGTAGTGTGAGTTCCAATAACAGATCTTACAGCCAGTTTAAGATGCAAAAAAACGCATACTTCTGCGTTTATCATTTTATTGTCTCAATAAATTAAAAAAAAAAAATAAAAAAAAATACTTGTATACAGAAAAGAAATAAATGGTGTTAGTCCTTCACACCTTCAGAACACAGGATATTATTCTTCTTCCTTCAGACAACATAAAAGAATTCCTGCAGTCTCTCCTTTCCATGGAACAATGTGAAAACTGGCACACTCTCACTAGAACCTTCTCTCACTGTGATCAGCAAGCTACTGATCACTACACCTGTCTGAGCCTCCTAGAGGAGCACTTTTTAAGTCAATCAGGGGTGACCTCATAAGTCATGTGACACCCTTATTAAGGCAAAAAGATCTACTGGAGCCTTTGGATACACATACATATGTTTTACATCATCAAACAATGTATTCAAGTCCTTATCATTTGAACGTATGTTCATTTAATGCAGCACACCAAGACAGAAGGGAGCTAAATGCTTAATTATAGGGCTAATGATGTCAGAGCATTAGCTTAGCTCCTCCCTCATGACATCACTCTCCTGGGTCTATAAAACCTGTCAATCTGTGGGCAGCCAGCCCTGTAGCGGCACCTGTCTCAGCTACTGAGGACCTATCTCAGTAAACAGGGTAACTATACTTGATATTTCTATGGAATCATGTTACCTTTTATACCTTTTTTCTTGTTTACTAGAAGAAAGGGGCATTTATCTTGGAAACCCAAACAGACAAGGGTGCACTCCTTTATCTGTTTGTTTTTGCAAGGGTATGACTTTCTATTCCAGAACCATTAAGAAGGCAGAATCAACATTTTCATTTGCAAAGGACTTAGGATACACATGGCAGCTTAACTAAACAAAAACCATGTCTCCTTTCTTCATTTGGAAACAGAAACCTAATGATAACTTTTTGAACAGTAGCCTTGGGCTCTTAGTACACAGATACCTTTGTTTTCTTAATTATGACTAAGGAACTTGTGTAATGGGGAACATGTTTTAAGGATGTCTTTAAGACAAAATGGGGGGGGTTCAGGCTGCATTTCAGACAAGAGATAGATAAGAATGAAGAGTATCAGGTTGGCCACCCTGATATGAATAAAAGGATAGTCAGAAAAAGGAAAGAAGATAGGAGAGAGTGAAAAGGAAGTTGAAATTTTAAGCTACGCCTGATGTTTATTTATTAACATCCTAGCACACTCCTCCCCACACAAGAAGGCAACCAACTAGTTGTTGCCTTAAGACCTCCCACCCTGTGAAGGGTTGGAACTTCTGCCCACCCACCCCAGAAGTTCCCCTCAGGGACCCTTAAGATAAACAGTATTCAACACATTACTATACCTATAATAAATACTGTTTGTATTCATTCTTTTTCCTTGGGTTGTGCCTTCTTGGCACCATGCATTCCATTTTTAATTCTATTTTTCATTCCCGGAATGGATGCACTACCTTGATCAGCACCAAAACATGATAGAAAATCCGCGTTCTGATGCTGAGAACCAGTTCTATGTTTTACAACAAATTTATAAGGTTGTAATGACAGACACCACCATAAAATATGTGCATTTTTATCTTTCATTAAGTTCAGCCAGCATAATGGGTTGTGGTCTGTTACTATTGTAAACTGATTTCCCCATAAATAATATTTAAGGGCCTTTACTGCCCATTTGATGGCTAAACATTCTTTTTCCACTGTGGAATATTGTCTCTCCCTTTCATGCAATTTTCTGCTGAGGAACAATATGGGGTGTTCCTCTCCCTGACTATGCTGGGTTAGTACTGCTCCTATACCCGTGTTGGAGGCATCAGTTTGTATTACAAAGGGTTTAGAGAAATCTGGACTACTCAACACTGGAGCTGAATACAGAATTGCCTTGATCTTTTGGAATACCTCTTCACAGGCTGGACTCCATTTTACTTTGTTTGGAAATTTTTTAGTGAGGTCAGTAAGTGGTGTGGCAATTGTTGAGAAATCTGGGATGAACCGGCGGTAATAACTCGCCAGTCCAAGAAAAGATCTGACATGTCGCTTGGTGGTGGGTATGGGACTATTTGCTAACGCTCAACTTTGTCCACTTGGTTTAACCATCCCATGTCCAATTATGAAGCCTAGATAGCTGTTTCAGTTTTGGCAATAGCACATTTAGATGGGTTGATGGTAAGACCAGCGTCTTTGATGCTTTGTATGACAGCACTAAGGTGTATTAAGTGAGAGTCCCAGTCTGTACTGTAAGTGACAATGTCATCCAAATAGGCTGCGTTGTAACATTTATGTGGTCTTAAAACATGATCCATGTACCTTTGGAAAGTAGCCGGGGCCCCATGAAGACCAAACAGCATAGTGGTAAAATGATATAAACCAAGTGGAGTACAAAAAGCAGTGAGTTCTAGAGCTTGGGGTGCTAAGGGTATCTGCCAATACCCCTTAGTCAAATCAAGTGTGCTAATATACTTGGCAGAACCTATCTGGTCTAACAGATCATCAATGCGTGGCATTGGATACCCATCGAATTCTGAAACTTCATTAATTTTCCGGAAGTGTAGGCAAAGCCTGATTCCTCCTTCTTTTTTTTGTACCACTACCAGTGGTGAACACCAGGGGCTATGGGATGGAACAATAACTCCTGCTTGCTCCATTCTTTTAACTTCTGCAACTACATCTGGTCTAATCTTTTCGGGCAATCTATATGGTTTTTGATGGATTGGTGTTGATTGTGTAACCCTTATCTCATGTACCACCCCTTTTGCTTTCCCTGGTTTTCTTGTGAATGTATCTGCAAAATACTCCAAGAGATGATCAACCTCTTCCCTTTGTACTTGGGTCAATTCTGTATTAATCTGAATTTCAGTCTCATTCCCTGTTTTATCCAGCCTGTCATATGCCATGTCTAATTCTGTCCTCCCTTGTTCAGGATGCATGAATAGCACCGGGTTGATGGTTTTTCTACCCACTTCCTTAAAAGATTGGCATGGTAAATTCGTTTAAGTGGCCTATGCCCTGGCATTTCAATGGCATAATTTACTGGGCCGGTCTGATGTAATACCATATATGGCCCTTGCCAACGCATCAGCAGTTTATTCTCAGTGGCAGGTAGTAGCAATAATACTTTTTCTCCTGGTACAAATGTTTTGTTTTTTAGCCCCACATCATATAATTCTTTCTGTTTCATTTGCCGTTGGTCTACATTCTGGTGTGCTATGGACACATATTTTACCAATCATTTTCTTAAGGAGGTCATATATTCTAATATGTTCTTGCAGGCCACATTATCCTTTTGTTCCCAATGCTCCTTAACAACATCCAATGGGCCCCTAGGGTTACGTCCATACAGCATTGTAAAAGGAGACAACCCAGTGGTGGCTTGGGGCACCTCCCTGTATGCACACAGTAAGTAAGGTAAAAACTTATCCCAATCTCGACCTTCCTCCTGTACATATTTCTGCAACATATATTTCATGGTTTTGTTAAAATGCTCAACTAACCCATCAGTTTGGGGATGGTACGGTGATGTTCTTACAGCAGATACCCCTAATAAACTGTATAATTCCTGTAACATTATAGACGTGAAATTACTACCACGATCTGTCAAAATAACCTTAGGTATACCCATCCGACTAAACACTTTAGCCAATTCCTCAGCGATACGAGGGGCAGTGACTGTTCTCATTGGTATCGCCTCAGGGTATCGAGTGGTGTAATCACATATAACCAAAATGTGTTGGTTCCCTTTTGAACTCTTTAATAAGAGACCTACCACATCCATTGCTACTCTATCGAATGGAGTAGTTACATAGGGAATGGGCTGTAAGGGTACTAAATCCTTCTTTCCCCCTTTTGCTACTAACTGACATTGTGGGCATGACCGACAATAAGCAGCAACATCCTGATGTACCCCAGGCCAGCAAAACTGGGATAAGATCCTTTGCACTGTCCTATCTCAGCCCTCATGTCCAGCCATGGGGATGTCATGGGCCAGATGCATTATCTGCTCCCTGTATTTGCTAGGTACTACCAATTGTTCAATCTCTTCAGCTGTATCAGGATCTATAACAACTCTATACAGTATCTCATGATTAAGTATAAAACGAGATTGTCCAGGATGTCCAGCCTTGTCTACCTGTGAAAATAAAGGTTGTAAAGTTTTATCACATTTTGATCCTGTATAATGTCTTGTACTGTAGTCCCTGGAATACAAAATTGAGCTTCAGCCTGTTGCAGTTCCTTCCAGGCCCTTTTTCTCTCTTGACCTTTCTGGATTTCTTGGTTGCATTAACAGTTTCAAAATAGTCCTCCTCAAAAGGAAAAACTTCCTGTAAGGGCTGTGTTTTGGCCTGGGATCTAGTGACCACATTGACTGTTTCTGGAAAGGTTTTATGTTGTTGCATTAATAAATCAAAATGGGGAAAGTCTTGTCCAACAATTATGGGTACGGGAAGGTGTGGAACAAGGTCTACCAACATGTCATGGCTTTCTTTGTTTACAGTTATGTTTAGACATGCTGTGGGGTATTTATGTATGCCTCCATGAACACAACGGACAGTGGTAGCTGAGTCATTTTTAGGCATATTGTGAGCTAAATCGCCTCTAACCAAAGTCTGTATACTCCCAGAGTCCAGCAGGCCCAAAGTCTGTTGTTCTCCAATACCCACTGAGGTCACATACCCAAAATTAGCTAGGGCAAGATTGCCAAATCAGTTCTTTTATTGGGGCAGTTCCTCACAATATGTCCTTTTCCGAGGCAACCATGGCATACAATCTCAGTGTAAGGAGTTCTCCAACCTCTCTCTCTTCGATAAAATTGTCTTTGATTATGAGAAGTATAAAAAGGTGGCCTTACCAGTGTGCTGGATAGTCCTGGGTTGTTTTAGTTACCTCTAGCTCGAGTGCTTCGTGCTGCCAAGTAGTCCTCCACCAACTTGATGGTGTTTTCAGCTGTCTCGGGTTTATGCTCCTTCACCCACAATTGAACATCCCCTGGTAGTATCTGGATGAACTGTTCTATTATTATCAGTTCCATTATTTCAGCCACGGTTTTGGAGGTGGGCTGCAACCACTTACCACAGTAGTCCTTCAGACGAGCGTAAGTTTCCCTTGGGGTGTCCAGGTTGGCCATTTTCTGGGACCGAAACCGCTGTCTATACATTTCTGCATTTATATTATATCTATGTAATATTTCTTCTTTGACTCTGTCATAGTTGGCACTGTCAGCTCCACTTAGCTGACTATAAACTGTCTGTGCCCGTCCAGAGAGGTATGGGACCTAATGAATCACCCATTGATCTCTGGGCCAGTTGCAGGTTTGAGCCACCCTCTCGAAGGTTGTCAGGTAGGCCTCGATGTCATCAACCTCCGTTAATTTAGTTAATTTTATGTCTCTAGGGACAGTCCTCTCCATCTGCCCCTGTGTCATGTCCTGTATAGCTTTTAGAGTAGCTGTCCATTTTTTATCCTGTCTCCGTCTTTCTTCTGCCTGTATCCTCTGATCTTCATCCCTCTGTCTCTGGTCTTCTTCTCTCTGGCACTCCATCTCAATTTGGTGTAGACAAAGCCATTTCAATAATTTGCTCGGGTCCTCTGGTGCTGGGGTCATCTGGCTTTCTTCCCTTTTTGAAGTACCAGCCGCTGCCATGGCTCCTTCTTCCATCTTCTTTGGTCTGGTGGTAGGTTCAATCCCAGACAACTGCACTCCAGTCTTCAATCTGACCGACCTGGTCAAATGTACTGAATCCAGCTCCACTTGTTCTGATTGTTGCATCTGCCAGGGTATTTACAGTGCAACACCCCCCTCTGGAGTACCTTCTGATACCCCTGAGGTTGAAATCCCACTTCTGACACCAGTTGTGGTAGTGTGGGTTCCAATAACAGATCTTACAACCAGTTTAAGATGCATAAAAAATGCATACTTCTGTGTTTATCATTTTATTGTCTCAATAAATTCAAAAAAAAAAATAAAATACTTGTATACAGAAAGGAAATAAATGGTGTTAGTCCTTCACACCTTCAGAACACAGGATATTATTCTTCTTCCTTCAGACAACATAAAATAATTCCTGCAGTCTCTCCTTTCCATGGAACAATGTGAAAACTGGCACACTCTCACTAGAACCTTCTCTCACTGTGACCAGCAAGCTACTGATCACCACACCTGTCTGAGCCCCTAGAGGAGCACTTTTTAAGTCAATCAGGGTGACCTCATAAGTCATGTGACACCTTATTAAGGCAAAAGATCTACTGGAGCCTTTGGATACACCATACATATGTTTTACATCATCAAACAATGTGTTCAAGTCCTTATCATTTGAACATATGTTCATTTAATGCAGCACACCAAGACAGAAGGGAGCTAAATGCTTAATTATAGGGCTAATGATGTCAGAGCATTAGCTTAGCTCCTCCCCCTCATGACATCACTCTCTCCTGGGTCTATAAAACCTGTCAGTCTGTGGGCAGCCAGCCCTGTAGCAACACCTGTCTCAGCTACTGAGGACCTATCTCAGTAAACAGGATAACTATACTTGATATTTCTATGGAATCATGTTACCTTTTATACCTTTTTCCTTTTTTTACTAGAAGAAAATGGAATTTATCTTGGAAACCCAAACAGACAAGGGCGCGCTCCTTTATCTGTTTGTTTTTGCAAGGGTATGACTTTCTATTCCAGAACCATTAAGAAGGCAGAATCAACATTTTCATTTGCAAAGGACTTAGGATACACATGGCAGCTTAACTAAACAAAAACCATGTCTCCTTTCTTCATTTGGAAACAGAAACCTAATGATAACTTTTTGAACAGTAGCCTTGGACTCTTAGTACACAGATACCTTTGTTTTCTTAATTATGACTAAGGAACTTGTATAATGGGGAACATGTTTTAAGGATGTCTTTAAGACAAAATGGAGGGGTTCAGGCTGCATTTTCAGACAAGGGATAGATAAGAATGAAGAGTATCAGGTTGGCCACCCTGATATGAATAAAAGGATAGTCAGAAAAAGGAAAGAAGATAGGAGAGAGTGAAAAGGAAGTTGAAATTTTAAGCTATGCCTGATGTTTGTTTATTAACATCCTAGCACAGTTTTCCAGGTCAAGTACTTCAATTCAACCGAAGCCATAGGCTCAAAGGGTGGCTGCATCAGCTGAGCAATGCAGACATTAAGATCTCAAGGTGGAGTAGGCTCCCTAAAGGGAGGGTTACTGTGGAGCAGACCTTTGAAAAACTTTCTGAAAACAGGATGAGATGCCAGGGAAGAGCCCTTCCCTGCTGAGAGGAATGCAGAGACAGCTGCTAGATGAACCTTCAGTGTGGCAGGCCTAAGGCCTAGACCATTCAGATGAACTAGATAGTCTAAGGTTGTGGAAATGTCTGCAGAATCATGCAGGATGCCTTTCTGAGAGCACCAAATACTGAACCTCTTCCATTTGAAATTGTAAGTTTTTCTAGCGGAAGGTTTCTTGGAGACCTTTAGAATATCCAGAACTCCCTGAGAGAGATGAAGTGCTGCATATTCTAACTCTTGAAGAGCCAGGCCTTGAGGTTGAGGGACTGGAGATTGGGGAACCAGATCCGCCCATGGGAGGAGGAGAGAAGATTGTATCTCCTGGGAAGACACAGGGTACGTGACACAGCCAAGGACAACAGAAGAGGATACACGGCTGTCTGGCCCAATCTGAAGCCACCAAAATCACTGTGCAGGGTTGAGTTCTTATCTTGATCAGAACTCTGAACAGGAGAGGGAAAGAAGGGAAGGCATAGAGAAACCTGCCCTTCCAGTCCAGAATGAGGTCATCCTGCGGAACTGTCCCCGGGACTGGAGGTCTGCAACCAAACAGAGGAAGTTGATGATTGTCTGGTGCTGCAAATAGATCTATCTCTGGGATGCCCACCTGGAGAAAATGATCCTTAGACTGTGAAGAATCTGGGACCATTCGTGATGTTCCTGTGAAATCCTGCTCAGGGCATCTGCTAACACATTGTCTTTTCCTGGAAGATGAACCACTACCAGGGAAGTCTGAAGGGAATAGGCCAGAGACCAAATCTTCATGGCCTCCGTGCACAAGGTCGTGGACCAAGTGCCTCCCTGCTTGTTGATGTACCACATTGTGGTAGTGTTGTCCATCCTGATTTGGACCACCTTGCCCTTGACTGAATCTGAGAAGGTCTGAAAGGCTAGGAAAACTTCCCTGAGTTCCAGGAGATTGATATGAAGAAGAGACTCCTGCGGGGACCAGATTCCCTGAGCTGTTAGGGCTCCCAGGTGGGCTCCCCTGCCTAGGAGAGAAGCATCCGTAGTCAGTACTACTGATGGAACTTGAGGGAGAAATGGAACCCCGTGTCTGAGGTTGTCCTGGTCCAGCCACCACTGGAGAGCTTGTACCAGAGTTCGGGTCACTGGAATCAGTTTGGAGAGAGAGTGTCCCTTCTCTGTGACCCAAAGGACCTTAGATGGAACTGAATGTCCCGCATCTGAAATCTGGCTCCCTGAACCACTGCAGTGGAGGCTGCCATGTGGCCCAAGAGTTCCACCACTCCAGCACTCCAGACAGAATATCTGCATTGCAGCCATCCAGGGAAACTGAAGACTCCCTGTCAAAAATGCTTTTCAAAAATGATTCACTGCAATCCTGGATCTTCTTCTGATTTTACTTTTTAAAGAGGGAATCTGGTCAAAAGTACTACTTTGCAGAATTGGCCTATCCCCAATAACTCTCATACCAAAAATGTTTTCTACGTTACTTCATTTTAAAGTTACGGGCTATTTTGTGACCCTGGTCTCAATCCCTGTACAAAAAAGCCAGTTTCAATGAAGAGCAACTGATGATGTCTCAGCTAGAACTCACAGTCTAGTCTTCCCTGTCAGCAACTTATAGGATCTATTTCTCTGAAGTTACAGAAACTAGCTGCAGTAATCATTTAAAAAAAAAAACTACACAGAGTTGACTGCCGTGCTTGTATTTCTAGAATGTTCAGATGCATAGTACTGTACTTAACAGTGCATCAGGGGGCAGTTTTGGAATGCAGCACTGAATCAAAATATAGAATGTCGAAGAGGTGTACAATTTTATAATGTTTTGGGGGGAATGTGCAACCTCAGCATGTGGCCAGAATGCGCCATCTCACAGTATATTGGGACACTTACTCTCAGAATGTGACAGGGACACACATCAAGGAATTTAGTGGAGACTGGAAATTCTGGAATATAGTAAGAATGTAGTTGGAATGTGACAGGACACACCATTTTAATTTGAAACTGTTTGTCCTTGACACATTCCAGAATGGTATGCACCCACTGCATTTCAAAACTGCATCACATCCCCACCACAATCCAACATTGTGTGTCCCAGCCATATTCCAAAATTGTGCACATTGCTGCATTCAAAAATTGCACATCCAAACAACATTCCAAAGTTGTGTTTCAATGCTACATTCTAAAAGTGTCATTGCCACATTTCGAGATTGCGCCATCAAGTGACACATTACAAAATTGTGCGTCACCACCACATTCTGAAATTGTAAGTCAGTGCCACATTCTGAAGTAATGTGTCAGTGCCACATTCTGAAGTCATGTATCGGTGCCATATTCCTAAGTTGTACATCAGTGCCACATTCCAAAGTCTTGCACCAGTGCCACATTCTGAAACCATGGATCAGTGCCACATTCTGAAGTTGTGCATCACTGTCACATTCCAAAATAGTGCTTCACTATCACATTCCAAAATTGTGCACCACTACCACATTCCAAAACTGTGCATTACTGCCACATTCAAAAATTGTGCATCACCAGCACATTCCACAATTTTGCATCACCACCACATTCCAAAATTATGCATCACCGCTATATTCCAAAATTGTGCACCACTACCATATTCCAAAACAGTCATTGCCACATTCCAAAATTGTGCATCACTGCCACATTCTGAAATTGTGCATCACCGCCACTTTCTGAAACTGTGCGCCACCTCCACATTCCGAACATGTGCGTCACCGCAACATTCTGAAGTCATGCATCACCGCCACATTCCGAAATCATGCATCACTGCCACATTCTGAAATTGTGCGTCACCGCCACATTCCACAATCGTGCATCACCACCACATTCTGAAATCATGTGTCACCACCACATTTCAAAATTGTGCATCACCGCTACATTTCGAAGTTGTGCGTTACCACCAGATTCTGAAACTGTGTGCCACCATCAGATTCCGAAACTGTCATTGCCACTTTCTGAAACTGTGCATCACTGCCACATTCTGAAATTGCACATCACCACCACGTTCCGAAATCGTGCACCACCACCGTATTCCGAAACTGTCATTGCCACATTCCAAAACTGTGCATCACCGCCACATTCCAAAATTGTGCCTGACCATCACTTTCCAAAACTGTGAGTCACTACCACATTCCAAATATGTATGTCACTGCCACATTCTGAAATCGTGTGTCAGTACCACATTCTGAAATTATGCATCACTGCCACATTCCAAAACTGTGCATCACTAACACATTCTGAAACTGCACGTCTCCTCAACATTCTAAAATTGCACCTGCCTACCACGTTCTGAAAAAGTGTGTTAACTTCCACATTCCAATACTGCCTATTATTGTCACATTCTGAAAATGTGCATTCCCAGCATATTCCAAAACTGCACATCCTCATCACATTCTGAAAATGATTGTCACTGCCACATTCAAAAAATGCATGTCCAAGTTACATTATAAAATTATGCATCCCTGCCTCATTCTGAAATTGCATGTAACTACCACATTCTAGGATTCCATGTCCACACCGCATTATGAAATTGAATGTTGCCACCACAATCTGAAATCGAGCATACCAACCACATTTTGAAATTGTGCATCACCACCACATGCCAAATTAATGCATCCAAGACACATAACGAAATTACATATCCCTGCCACCTTCCACAACTATTTGTCTCCCACATTTCAAATTGTGTATCTCTGCCACATTCTAAAACTATATGACACCACCACATTATGAATTTTAACGTCCCTGCAACTTTCCAAAATTGTGTGTCAACTTTCTGAGAGTGTGTCATTGCTGCATTCCACAATTGCAGTTGAATGGCATTTCAAAATCTCATCCCTGCAGTATTCTAAAACTGAACACATTTTTGTCATTCTAAAGCCATGTTTGCCGCTGTATTCCAACCCTCCCCATCCCATTCTTAAGTACTGTACCTGCATCTGCACGTTATGGAAATGCATGCCCTCACCCACCCAGAGTCAGGTTTCCTTTTTCAGATGTTTACTACAACCATGGTTTTGATGTAATGTGGGAGAAATAAGTCTTATATAGTATATGAATGCCTTCGACTGTGCATGGATTTCAGCAATTGCTAAAATCTTGTTGTAGGACAGTTTGAAGGTCAAAAAAGTTGTTGTACTATCAGTGTGACATCACATCGATAGTACAACAACTTTTTAACCTTGACTTGCTGCCTGATTGGCTAATCTGAGTGTCGATGTAAAAATTTAAAACAAACATGGCGCGATTTAGTGAGTGCCAGGCAGTGGAGCCACAGACTTTTGAATTTAGAGTCAGGACACAGAGAGCCATACATGGCTCCCTTTTGGAAAAACTAATTCTTTTTTTTTTTTTATTTTAAAACTAAGCGGTGCGGAGAAGTGAAAGTGAGAAGCAGGACGGATCGAGCAGGAGTGCCAGCAGCAGGAATGGGAGCGAGCAGGAGCACCTGTGGGAACGGAGCAGCACCCACAGCAAGTAACTTCATAAATAAAATAATGAGAGACAAATCGAAGGCACTCATATACTATACAAAACAAAAACAATGGATGGCTGAATATCCGCAATTAAGGCTGCGTTTCCATCTCGGGCAGTTGATGACATCAAGGAGACCTCTCAAACTTCGCTCTCAATGTCTCTATGATGTCATCAATTCCCTCGATGAAAACACAGCCTTGTTGTGGATGTTCATCCATCCACTATTCTATATAATGTAGTTTGCAAGAAGGACTAGGCTGTGAATTTTGGTTGTGACATCATCAGTAGCTCTTTACTGAAACTGGCTATTTGAACAGGCAGTGAATTTAGGGTTGCAAAATAACTTGTAACTTTTAAATAAAGTAACTTCGAGATCTCATTTTTGGCATGAGGTTGATTGGGGATATGCTGATCCAAATTCTAACTTTATTGATGCCAGAAATTTTGGCCAGTCTCCCTCTTACTGCCACACTGGTCCAAGCTGTGACTTTTTCTGCTTATACTTAAAAAATATTGCACTGATCTGTACTTCTTGCTGTTGCCTATAGCTGATGAGCTCCAATAGGAGCAAAATCAGTTAGGTCCTGTAGTACTAGCCAAATAACCTCATATCAGTCAGCACTGAATCCACAGGTGATTAGCAGAAATGAAACAGCAACAGTTACAAAACACAAGGACTCTGGGAGCAAGTATAGATGTTCAATAGACTGGCATACTGTGCTGCTGCTTTAACTTATTCTGCCAAGGTTCAGAACTAAACAAGCCTGCTACAGCAGCATACATGCACTGCACAAGAAAAAAGTTTATGCTATAGTGGAAGAACTCCTGCTGACCATCAGCTATCTGAAGCAAGCTGTGTTGAATAACAACAGTGAAACAGCACAGCAGCAGAACTGTTATTTCAGTGTTTCTTTCTGTATAGTTCTCATCATACTTAAGCAATAAGACGTGACAGGGTGTTGGTTGCACTATGTCACTACGTTTACTCCACAGTCAGGGGATGTTGTAAGGCACATTGCAGTCACACTTTATTTTAAATATCCTTAACTACACTGGAACTACTGTATAACTATGCTGTAATTGAACTGTAATTACTGTGTAGTTACATGTAACTACTATGTAGTTGTTAACTAGTTTCACATTTGCATGTTGTCTAGTTACACACAATTTGCATGAAGTAACTACACTGTAACTGCAGCATAACTACTGTGTAGTTACATGTAACTACTATGTAGGTGTAGTTGTTATATATGTAGTTGTTTTATATATATATATATATATATATATATATATATATACATAATCACCCGATCTGCTGTGTGTAGTGATGGTGGGTGGTGCCAGACACACAGACACATGCAGGGACTCTTCCTTAGCTGTTACATGCCCTTCCCACTAGCTGAATGAGGTGGCAGCCATGGCACCATCCTTCACACCAAGCTACCACAGCTCTCTGACTATATCATGAGGGCTTGGGGCATGGTAGTGAACATGTGCATGTAACGGCTAAGGAAGAGTCCCTGCATGTGCATCTGGCACCACCCACCATCACTCCACACAGCAGACTGGTGATATTTATTTATTCATTTAACTGTAGCAGACAGAAGCTGCATTGTATTCATATTTTAGTTACTGTTCTTATTTCACTTTAACATTTTTCTGTGTGATTACCTTTGAAATAAATGCAAATAGACATTGACAGTTGAAACAGTGCACACGACCTGCATTTATATGTAGTTACACTTGTAAGAACAGATTTAATAGTGCCAAAAGTAGTAACATAGTAGTTACATAAAAGATTTGCTGTTACAATTTGCAATAACTATTGTAGTTGCCTTTGTACGAACAAATAACACAATTCCAGAAGAGACTGAGTGGTAGTTGTACAATAGATTTTCTGTTACACTTTGCAACAGCTGTTACATGTGTAGCTACACTTGTCAGAATGAAATAATCTGTGCTGAAAGGGAGACAGTAGTAGTTGCACTTGTATGTAAGTTGTGTATCTACACAACATGCAAATGTGAAGCTAGTTAACAACTACATAGTAGTTACATGTAACTTCACAGTAGTTACAGTGCAGTTACTGCATAATTGTACAGTAGTTACAGTGAAGTTAGGGACACTTAAAATAAAGTGTTACCCACACTGCAAAGTAAAATGGGCCCAGAGGCAACTTTTAAAAAACAAAGACTCTAGAAGTTTAGAAACCCACAAAAATTATAATAAAATGTTGTTAAATAATGCAAAATCGTCCCTCCACAGATGTTTTTCACCTATGAGTCACCTGTCTTTCTTCATATTCAGTGCCTCAGTGCTCCCAGGTCACTCCTGAAAACAGGCACTTGTGCCTAGTGGGCCTTACTCGATTACCAAAGACTAAAATAAAATAAAAATAAAATAAAAATGTTCAGTACACTGTGTGATTGTTCACCATGAAATAGAAGAATTCAAAGCTCTGCATTATTTCAGTAGTAGAATGCTCCCTTCCCCCCGCCACACACACGGAATGGTGTTATGGAATACATGAATTAAAAATTCTTCAGAGTTCCACTGGCATACACAGACAGACAGACAAACAGACACACACACAAAGTCCTCAGGTGCAGTCACAACCGTAATTGTAACAGTTGCCTGGTAAGAAGCAGGGAGTTCTCTATCAAACTGGTGGGGATAGGATGGGGAATTTTCAGGGTCATTAAAGAAACACCAGCATAAATGAGAAGCAACTGCAATAAACATGGTTTATCTTATCTTGTCTATCTTCTGTTCCCTTAAAACTGCCCCACCATGCTTCCTATAATTATGGTGACACTTCTGTAAATGAGTACAACCATTCCATAATGACAGCCAGTTTCTGAAAGGAAAGTGGGTGGGGTGGGGGGAGCAAATGGGAATGTTCAACAAGCATTACACAGCAACATTTGTAGCCAATCAGCATCAATAATTCTCCATACCCATTTTCTAAAACAAGCACATTACCCTGTTATCTTGGGGAAAAAAGATCATCGCTCAGCTTAAAGCTCAGGAGGGGGGATTTGATTTTCAAAGGGCCAGGCATGGCCCATTGACTAAGTCCCCATGTGCAACTTGCTGATGCAGAAAAAACCTCACACAACTGAAAATGTTGTATTCAGCATTTTGTGTATTGGTGGAGTTGACTATTTTTGCCCTAGTATAGCATGCAAAAAAATACTATTTTTAGTACTACCAGATGTAGCATTTTTGCACAGCCATGTAACATAAATCTGTGCAAGCTGCTTTAAACTGTGGAAAAGGTTTCCCCCCCAAAAAAGTATTTTTTGAACATTGTGTGCATGTCAAATTGCAGCTCTGCAAGGGTACCCACCCTTATGCAACTTTGTATGAGTACATGCACAGTTATTGAGTTTTTGAAAATCTGGGCCAAGGTTCATTAATGTGCTGTACCTGTATCTTCAATGTTCCTGGTTTGGGTAGCTCTAATTATCATTTCACTTTCAAAGAGCACTAAATGCATCATATAAAAGATCTAAAAAATAGTAACAAACCTTCACAGGCCCATCAAAAGTAAAGCAATAGAACATTAGGAGAGTAGTTATAATATCAAAATGAATTATTTTGCATTTCTGCTACTGACATTCCATAGATCACCTGCAAGCTTTCTCACAGAGTCTCTGGTGCCCTCAGGCTGCTAGCTAGAGTAAACTTACTAGATCAGCAAACTTTTTCCTCCTTTCACAGGACAAACAGGAATAGTGTCTTTCTCCAAAAAGGTGTCCTGACACAACAGCAACAGTTCAGGTTTTTTCATTTCAAAGTTGAAAAACCGTGGCAGTTATTCTGACAAGCTTCTAACAGTGCTGTTCTCTCTTTGAAAGCTAATCCCTGACCCTTCCAGCTCAAAGAGCCATCTTTCTCTGCCCCTCCTTTTAAGAATTGACTAAAAGAGGACCAAGGAGCATGCTGTCATATTCCAGTCTGATAGTACTGAAAATGTGTCCTCTTAATTAACTGCACCTGTGATCATCCACCTTTAAAATAATGAATCCCCAGTCTGTTCTCAGACAGAAGGAGTGTCTGTTTTATATCTGGCACTGGTGCCTACTCCAGAGAAGTGGGCATAATTATTTCTTTACAGGATTCACAAACATCTTGTATTTCTGTTGCTTAAAGATGCTTTTAACTGTTTTTAGGACCGTAACCCATTAATGTCTTGCTTCCCACTGCAGTAATATCCTTGCATAGTTTCCTTCCTCAAAAGTTGATCTTTTTAGGTCTGAGGGTGTAACCTGTAAGTTCATAGTGAAGGAAGCGGTACCAGGTCAAAACCCTGGCCCTAGTGCAGCAGCAACTTTCACACAAGTTATCTAGCTGACATATGTACAATTGTTCACACAGGTACCATAGTTAGGAGTACATTGATATTAAAGTATAATTTGCACATTATTTGCTGAACTCCAGAGTTGCCTCTTGCATATACAATTGCTCAGTATTTAATGGGGAAAATGGTCTTGCCAACAGAAAACATTTTGATGCGGGCAAGTTAGGAGGTACCGTATGTAACGCTACAGTAGGTAATAGAGCTTAACAATTAAGTGGCAGCTATTCAGAAAAGAAGAATTGATCAATTGTTATGCCTTGTTGCAATTGTATAGTTTGTCTAAATCCTTATACATGGCCTTCTTGACTTATGCAAGACTGCTCACACACATTGCAAGGTCTCACCATGCATTCCAGCTTTTTGGGGGCGGCAGTGGTTAATACCATTACACCTGTCATTTTCTTTGTTTTTGGGACATGGAGGACTTCCCAAGTCTGTGATCTTAGCCTGTATATAGAAGAGGTTTCAGCAATCATACCAGTCAGGTAGTCGGACATGTGCGCTACGTACATTTATCTATGAATATCTTATAGAAATATGTGTAATTTTACATTCCTTGTCTACAGACATCCCCAATGCAACTCTCTTCTCTCCTTGAGAGCTAGGATACAAAGTGACTTAAATACTGTAGGTCATAGTGATATGCTGTGCAACACATGTCCAATGTAAACCTGCATGCTTGGTTGTTGATGACAGCTTATGTGGCGGTGTTTGGCATACCATCCTGCAGACCAAATCAGCATACTCCATAATAGTGAGAAGACACTGCATTAAGATCACTCTTCTGGTTTGCATGTTCAAGCAGTGTTTGTGTCTGTATAGCACACAAGTCTTTTGGTACATGGGTTCTACTTACATGTTAGATGTGCTGTTCAAAGGTTAGATGGGGAGCTAGTAATCCCCCCTGCACACACACAGATACTTGAAGCTTTGGATTTTTTGCAGGCACTCATCTCAGTTGTATAGCTATTAACTGCATGGTTTCCAAGTTTATTTGAAAATATTACTACTTTGGTTTCCTTTGCATTTAGTAGTAGCCTCTTTGCAAACGTTTGGTGCTGCACTTTATCAAAATTGCTTATTTAGGTCCTTCTCAGTTTTACAGCTAGTATAAAGCACTGTGTCATCTGTATATAGGTGGATGTTTATGTCAGTGCATACCAAAGGGAGACCATTCACAAACATTGTAAAAAAAAAAAACGGTGGTTCCAAGATAGACCTCTGTAGTACACCAAGAGTTAATCCTCTGAAGTCTGATGTACTTCCATTTACTTTTACTACATATGCCTTCCTCATACGGCAGTTTTTCCATCCAAGTTATTGTAGTTCAGATATTCCCATTTTCTTTACTTTTATGAGTAGCAGCATGTGGTCGACTGTGTCAAATGCCTTTGTGAGGTGTACGAAAATGGCACCAGTGAGATTGCTTGAGTTCAGTACTTTTGCACAACCATTTGTAACTTTCAGCAGGACAGTAGCGGTGGAGTGACTTATTCTGAAATGGGATTGTTCCTTTGCGAGGAAGCCACTGTCAAGGGAGAACTGAGTTCTGGCTATGTACACATTTTTCAAGGATTTTTTTTTATTTAAGGTGTGCAGGATGGATATTGGCCTATAATTGTTCAGGTCTGCCTTCTTAGGTTGAGTGAAAAGAGGAGGTTTACAGATGTTCAGGATTTGTCCAGTTTCCAGTGATTGATACATTGTATATAGTTGTAAGGGGAATATCCAGTGATTGATACATTGTACATGGTTGTAAAGGGAATGGTTAGCTGGTTTCCAGTGATTGATACATTGTATATGGTTGTAAAGGGAATGGTTAGCTGGTTTCCAGTGATTGATACATTGTATATAGTTGTAAGGGGAATGGTTAGCTGGTTTCCAGTGATTGATACATTGTATATGGTTGTAAGGGGAATGGTTAGCTGGTTTCCAGTGATTGATACATTATATATGGTTGTAAGGGGAATGGTTAGCTGGTTTACTCTGATTCTGAGTAGCCTGGGGTCAGTCACATCTGCCTTAGCATTCTCATATGTCAATCTGTAACAACAGCTAAAGTAACCAAACATCTTCCTGACTTCCTGCAACATCCTGTAAGAGTACCAGTCTAGCTTCTGGGCTTGTGTAGGTACAATTTCTGCCACTACCAAGGTAAACAATTATACCGTCTAAGCCATAGATTACAAACAAATTGTGCAAGCATCTTTATTGAGCTGACTTCATCATCTGATACTGTGGATCATGACATTCTATTATACAGACTGGATCCAAATGGCCTTGGTGCTAACATACTTACTTGATTCCATCGTTAGAGTCATCTGCACTCACAATATGTTAAACCTAATTTAAGTCTAATTAATTATGCATGAGCCTAGCCTCCCCCTTGATTCTTACTAGTCTCACTATCCCAGCCTGATTGGTTACTGGTTTGGTCATTAACATCTTAGAAATGACCAATCCAGCTGCAAACTGACACTGTGTGGCACGCACAGCTCGGACCACACAGCTAAAACCAAAATAAAACTAAAAAAAATGAAAGTAGTTATTGCAATTAGACTTATAATTGCAAAAACAACCTCAAAGCCAGTCATTTCCTTGGATTAACAACCAGTCGGAGGGAGGTAGCCCTCAGCTGCACCTTGGGCTACCCATCCTCCAACCAATCATTAATCCCTTAGAAATGACTGGTTTCTCAGTCATTATTGCTTAATGGACACATCTCTAAACAAAACTGTATCTTCAAGGGGACATAACAAGGACACATCTGAGGTTCACTTCAATTTTCCATTACTAGTAACAACAATTTTATAGCAAATGGCATTTTCTTTGTAACATGTTTGTTGTTGACACTCTCTAGTACCCAGTAGGAACCCATTTCCCCAGTTTTTACTGCACTGCTGTATAACTTCAATAGCAAGGCCTGACTTCTAAGGCACTCAAAACTGCTGTAAATAGCTCAGTCCTCTCAGTGATAGACTATCGTCTAGCAGTATATGGGGCTGCCTCCCAAACTGCTTTAAAACATATCAAAACAACACTAAACAAAGTGTGTCATTTAGTCTTAGGTGTACCCCATCTCACTCACACCTGCGAGTTGTACAATCAAACAAAATGGCTCAACCTTGACAGTCACCTCCAGTATCAAGTATGCATGCTCGCCAAGAAGTCTATGCTAGGACTTACCACCCCAGGCCTGCAAAGCCTCCTTAGCTGACCTAATTCCATCAGATGCACTAGGGGTACAAACAACTCAGCTCTCTGCATCCCTTTCCGTAGAACCACACAAGGCCAACAGTCCTATGAATACTGGGCACCACTTTGGCTTAATGCGCTTGGCCTAGGCATCACAAAAGAGGACAAAGTAGGCCCCTTTAAAGATAAACTCTGAGTGGCCATCATCACAAACAGGAACTGTGACTGTGAGACCTGAACTCCCTCACACCCTTCCCTCCTCTTTCCTGTTACCCTCATTCTAACCTACACCCTTGCCTCTCCTCTCTTCTTGCTAACTAACACTCCCCTAGTAGGCTCCAGGTCCCCGCCTCAGCACTTCCCCACCAGGGAGTCTAGCCCTCCTTTATGACTACACTCTTTAGCACTTAAGACAAAAGAACTGCTGCCCATCAAGTTCTCGCCTCTTTGCGCATAGTATTAGTTAATTATTTTACAGACTATATCATCCTCTGTTCCCTACCTGATTCACTCTATAGCCTGTAGATTCTCAAGTTGTTCACTTAACAACCTGTCAACCTAGTCTGCTTTAAATTATGTGTCTGTATATTTTTACTTATGTACTTCCTGTTATTGTAATTATGCAACCTCTGTAACCTGATGTACTCATGTCTTTCTAGGCATGAAACCTCCTTGTATCTGCTTATATACCTGCAACCATTGTAAATGATGTTATGCCCATGTATTACTATGACGTGAAACCTCTGTAAAAGAGCCTTTGACTCAAAGGTACTTCCTAGAAATAAATAAACATCCATCAAGCTTTTGTTTTCCTTTTCATGCTGTAAAAGGCTGGCAAAACCAAGGTGAGGATCTTTTTCCATGATCACACATTACTCCTGTCATCTCTCTCCACAGACAATGAATCTATGCCAAAAACTATGTGACTCATCTTGAAAAGACATCTTCCTACAAATACCTAAGACTTTGTCTGGATAGTGTGTTGACAGTTAAGGCTTACGTTGATTCTTTCTAATAAAAAAACTTAAATAAAAGCCAGGTTCCATACAGTGTAACAAGCCATGCCCACAGATCCCATGCCTTCCCTGCCCAGAATTTACACTCTTCTGGAAATGAGAAATGAAAAACATGCCAAGAACACTAAACATGGAAGACCCTTCTTGAACACACTCTCTGTATTTTTCTTTAATTTCGTATAATAAGGGCAGTTTGCACTTAATATTCATGAAAGGGTTTTTTTTTTGCAAATTAGTCGACATTTAGCACAAATGTGCTAAAACTGCAGTGCAGATAGCAGTGAGATGACCATACCACAAAAAGGCAGATGATCAGTAAATTTCATATTTTGTAGATTTGCTAACCTGTGGTCTTAATTATAACCTACTGCATGTTACAGTGTGAAATCTAAAAGGGAGTTGTCAGATGTTAGACCCCTCTTTCTGCCACATTATTCCAGGTTAGAATAATATAAATGTGGACTAAATTTGAAGGATAAATTAGTCCATAGTTACCAAGCATGGATGGTTCCTTCATTGCCTGTGCAGACATGGTCACCTCCATTGCCACATGGTAATTTTCCATGTGGAAATTGTAAGTTTTGTTCTTGTATTCTTAAAACTGACACTTTTTCTACGGTCAATTATATAAAGTTATGCAATGGACAGCTTTTTTAATTGCAGTATAAGTAATGTTATTTATTTGGCAACCTGTGAATGCTTAGCATTCTATGTTGGAATGACAACCAGACCTTTTAAGGTTAGAATTGGTGAGCACTTATGGTCGATCCAGGCAAGGGATTCTACGAATGCACTAGCCAATCACTGTATGAGGACAAGGAATGTTAATCATTCATTTAAGTTGTGTGCAATAGAAAAGGTCAGAATGGGGCCTAGAGGTGGTGATATTAAAGAAAAGTTGATGTATAGGGAATCATTTTGGATCTACACACTAGGGGCATTGGATTTACCAGGCCTGAATGATAGAATAGATCGGTTGACATGTATGAGAAAGTAAACTTGAAAGTATTATATTGGTTATATTTAGGTCAATATATCCTAATCAAAAATGTTGTTTTTTTCTCCTCTTATTGATTTCAGGTCCTTAATGGTCTTTGTTGATCCATCAATTTCCAGAGAATAATGCATAACTAAAGAAATTGCAATAGTATCCTAAATATGGATTAATCAGCTTGAATTTTCTATGGAATTGATTATTTCCCTATGAAGACATCCTTTCAGATGAAGTTCCAAATTTGTATGGTTAAATTCTAATGTGTATCTCTTATGTAGTCTATCTGATGAGATTTTCTTCTTAAGATATAGTTACATTTATAGTATGTATTTTTGTAATAATTCATTGTAGTAACTCCTGCTGCATTTTTAATAGGTGCCGGTAACAAAACACAAGTTATATACATTTAATTATGCAGATAAAGATGCAAAATAAAAATGAGTGCTTAAGTAATTAATTATACATATGTATATATATTAAACTCTTTTGTGTGCAATATACTGTTTCTTTAAGAGAACCACTATTTATTTGGTCTCATTATGTGAATGGACCATCCCCCTGATGACGCACTAGTTGCGAAACCAGTCGGGGCTTTTAACATTTATTTGCCTGTGTAGCATGTTGTGGGCATTGAGCCTTGGGCCCAGATATTCAAAAGGGTTGCGCCATGCGCAACAGGGTTGCGCGTGCGCAACTCCAAAAATGCGCCATTCTGCGATATTGAGAAGGGGCCAGTTGCGCCACCGAAAACACGCTGAGCCACAGCGCAATGGAAATGAAGGCATGCGCAACCGAAGGGGCCGGGTCCATGCATAAAGTGCGCAATGCGATATTTGAACACTTGCGCAATGCGCAAGAGTGGCTCGGCCGGAAGTTGCGCAGTACCGGATTTGAGCCAAAATAAAACGGCTCAAGGGAGCGCGCAAGAACTCGAGCAGGCCGCAAACCGGGGGAGAGAGACAGAGAGAGAGAGAGAGAGAGAGAGACAGGAGCAGGAAGGACAGAGGGACAGTGGGTCCTGGAGGACAGAGAGACCAGTGGGGGTGCCGGTGCAGTGGAAGCAGCAGTGGGGGCAGGTGGGGTAACACAGGAACAGCAGCTGGGGGGCGAAGCCAGGGAGATGGACAGTGTCAGCTTCACATGGAAGCTGTAATGAGGGTGAGACAGCATGCTGCAGGGGCGTGGCCGTGGAGGGCCCGTCGGTATACCCCGACAGGCGGTATCGGTGCCCACATCAGCTACGAGCTGTACAGTGATGTTGAGATCGTGGCCCGCACCGCCTGAACAGGGCAATACTGAGACGGCCAGTGAGCTGTGCAGTGATGGATGCAGGCACCCTCACGACGGAGTCACGCCTCTGTCCGTGGAGACCAAGGTGACAGCCTGCATGTGCCTGCTCACCACGGGCACTTTCCAGAGGCCGCACAGGGACACCACAGGCATCACGCAGTCGGCCACGCCACGCATCCTCACCCACCCTCAGCGCACTGCTGCCTCATGCTGCGGAGTACATCCATTTCCCAGCACCGTGGCAGAGCGTACAGCAAACATGCAGGAGTTCCACAGGGTAGCACAAATGCCTGGCGTGCTAGGTGCCATAGACTGCACCCATGTGGCCATTCGCGCCACCCTGGCCCGAGCCAGGCAAGCATATCGGAACCGAAAGGGGCTACTCGAGTGTCAACTGCCAGGTGGTGTGTGATGCCACTGGGCGCATCATCAATGTCTGTGCCACACTCCCCGGCGGAGCACATGATGCCTTCATATGGCACCAATCTGCACTGTGCCATCGATTTGAGAGTGGGAACATCCCACGGGTCATCTAGTGGGTGAGTACACATGTATGGAATGCAAACTTGTGCAAGGGTGGAATGACACAGGTGCCATGGTAGTGGCACAAAGGATATGGGCAATATTTACCTGACCTAACACTGATCTCCACTATCTCCACACAGGTGACTGTGGATACCCACTCCGTCCCTGGCTGCTCACACCATACCGGCGCCCCACGACCCCAGCGCAGCACGGTTTCAATGAGGCACACGCTGCAACATGGAACATCATAGAGCGGGTGTTCGGGATACTCAAGGCACGCTTCCGATGCCTGGACACCTCCGGCGGAGCCCTACAGTACAGCCCCCAAAAGGCCTGTGGGATATTCCTGGCCTGTTGCATCCTGCACAACATGGCCAAAGACCATGGATAGCCGTACAGGTCCAAGAGGGGACAGTGATGGGACGCCAGTGGCGCTGTGATATGGGTGATGAGCCGCCCCTAGACGGAGGGACCCCGACTGACCCGGCAGGCCCAGCTGCACCGGGACACCATTGCAGAAGAGCACTACGCACAACACAGGTAAGTCAAGGGACATGTGCAGGCAACACTGTCTATGCGCAAACCACAGGCACACAGGGGAACACACTGCATGAAGGTCAGGGAGTTGAAGGGTCTACGACACCAACACATTAGCAGAGAGGTGAGCACTCAAATAAACACACACACACACCAGGCAGCATACAGGGCAGCAGCACAGCAATGCGGAATTACACGCTATCACACAGCACCACCAACCACCCTCACCACCTGGACTGTCCACGTACGTGTGTCAGGACCTGGGCAACCTTGCACCTTGGTGTACAGTGCAATGCAGACATCATCATCCACACGCACCTGTGGACAGCAGTTGGGAGAGTGTGCAGGTGGTCCATGTGTCAGTTTGGTGAGCAGAGCACCCAGCAGTGCACTGCCCACCATGACACACATTGCACACAGGGCAGCACCAGACAGGGCCTGCATTGGGAGACAGCTCAGTCAGGGAGCACTGTCCCCGGCCACCACGGATGCGTGGGCGGCCCGCGGCCTAGCAGCACTGGCAGGCTGCGCGAGGGCCACATCGGGTGGCACTACTGCACCACCAGGGGTCCCAGTGCGTGACCGCCACCTTGCTCCGCATAGGGCCGCATCCCGCGAAAGAAAATTGCACCAGGGTGCCGGGATGCCCACAGCAGAACCCGCGCCGACAGGCCTGGTGTCGCACGTACCGGAACGGGAGTGGAGTGCGCATCTGTGAGGTGCGGTACAGGGTCACCAGACAGTGTGGTCAATGCAGTCGCCACAGAGACCACTGCCTGGGTCAGCCTGTCGATGGCAGCGGTCACATCCGTCCCATATGGACCATCTCGGCCCGGTCCGAGCACTTCCTGCTATGCCGCCCACGGACACAGTCAGTGCCTCCACGGACCTTGCAACCCGCCCCTGCAGCTGTACCCGACTCCTGCAGCAGGCAGGTGTGCACGTCAAAAGGGTACTGTGCCCCAATGGCATCGTGACCCCAGGGTGTGGATGGTCCTGGTGCACAGCACCCCTGAGGGTGGCCGCTGTTCACCAGGACCAGGTATGGCTGGATCCAAGGGCGGTGGACAAGTGCCACTGCCTGACGCTGTCCCCCAGGCCTGGTGTGCAACTGCTGCTGCTTCCTCCAACTGCTGAGCCCCAGGTCCACCTGTTCCACCCCTGTGCTGTCAACAGTGCCAGACACCTGCCAGCCACCGTGCTGCCCCACCGGGTGCTGACAGGCCCAGCCTGTGACTGTGCCAGCATGCTGGTACACAGGTGTGGAGCTGGACGGCCCGGGGCACGTGGTTGGCCGCCGTGTGTCCCTCGTGGGACACACACCTCTCACTGGCCATTGCAGGCCTGCCATCATCAATAGTGCCAGTGCGTGCCACTGCCATAGGCACAGCATGCTGGCACACCTGCATACCAGACTGCTGTGACACAGGCTGTGCACCCCTGCACCCGTATCACTGCCGGGCGGAGTTGTCAGCCCAGCCGCCTGCTGCTGCAGTGCGTGCAGGCTGCTGGGCGGAGGTGGAAGGTCCCTCCTCCTGGTCCAGCAGGTCTGCCTCACTGTCAGCACCCACCACCACCGCCTCCTGCAGACGAACAGGATCTGAAACAGAAAGAAAGTACATGTGAGTGCATGTGAACAACAGCCGCCTCAACAATATCACCATGACATACCGTGCAGTGATGGGCTTCCACCTGTCTGGAATCCTCCGCCAGGAACACCCGCAATGGCACTCGGCTGCATGGCGCGCACCAGTGTCTCCTCGGTCGGGTCAGCTGCAACACCACTGGTGGTCCCCACCAGTGGATAGCATCCCACCCTGAAGGCTGCCACCTTCTCCTTCAGCCTCCTGCGGTCAGTCCCCATCTTCTTGCGGCACTCCTGCACGGAGCGCTGGTGGCTTCCGTGCAGGTTGACGGCCAGAGCTACCCCCTCCCATGCAGCTGCACGCTGCTGAGGGGTGCCCCTCCGCCCACTCAAAAGCGGCTCATCCTCCAGGTAGGCCTGGAGGAGGGCCTCGGTCTCTGCTGTGGTGAAGTTCGGCCTCCTCCTACGCCCGCCGTCCACACCCTCGGCCTGGTTCTCGTCAGTCATGCTGATCTGTATGGGTGGAAGTGGACACCTGTCACACTGCAGTCCACAGCATTTCCCCATGAGCATAGCTGCAGGCCGGGGGGGGCAGAAGCCCCCCCCTTTCCTCGCTGCCTGGGAGATACTGATGGAAAGGTGCCCTCTGCCCCTTCTAAGTGCCCTCATCATGCTCAGCCCCTCATCCCGTGACACCCTCCAGCACCCCTGCCCATGTGCATTGTCCTGAGCATCACACAGCATGTAACTCACCTCTCAGCTGCAACAACCAAATCTGGCCGCCACAGCCAGTGTCGTATTTTATAGCGCAACACATGCAAATGAGGTGTGGCGCAACTTTAATGACATGCTAATCGCGCCACTGCGCCTTTGAATGGCTGATCGCCTGCTTTGCATATGTCGGCTGAATATCGCGCAGAATCGCTTTAGCGCAATAGGGAAGGTCCGGCTGAGCCGATGGCGCATGTTTGTGGTTGTGTGCTACACTGCATTGCGCATGCCCAGGCGATTACGCATGCGTCGATCGCCTGCAGAACTGCTGAACACGATAGGCTATTCTGGACATAGCCATCATTGTGCCAGTGGCGCTGCAGCACTGGGCACTATATGGTGCTGTGGCACCTCTGCGCGATAGTCCCCTGTGGCACTGGTGCTGTGCCCGCGGTCGCGCCAGGATACCTGCATCCTATGGCGCTGTAGTAGCCTTGCGTCAGTGCCGTGACAACAGGTATGCCCTCTGACCCCTGGCGCTGAGTGCATGCCATGTGTACGTCCCTATTGCGCTGTCTCGCTACAGCGCCATGTAAAGTGACGGCGCTGTGCGAACAGCGCGATAGGTGCCTGTGCTGGTCTATTGCGCAACAACTCCACGTGGGGTCACAGCGCAGCGGGGCGCCATATTGCCTGCTGTAAAGTTGGTGCCATGGCTAGGAGGAGGGCGGTGCCGTGGAGCCAAGTTGAGGTGGCCAACCTGGTGGCCCTAGTGGAGCCCCACTATGACCAACTGTATGGTGAGGCCCCTCACCGGACCGAGACCCATGTGTGGCAGCAAGTGGCCACTGACCTGGTGGGTCACTGGCGGGGCGGTCTGCGAGGCAGTGCCGGCACCGGTTCAGTGATCTCCGCGGAGGGACCGAGCTGTTAAGCGGCGGCTGCGTTCCCGTGCCAGGCGGGGCCTGGTGCCTAGGCCACGTGAGTGTACCATCTATTCACCTATATTCTCTGTAGGGGTGTGTGTGTGCCTGGGTGGCTGTGCATCGGTGTGTCAGTGTGTGCAGCTGTGCGATGGATGGTTATGGCTGTGTGGGCAGGCAGTCTTACTGGGGCAGGGGGCACTCTGCTTTTGAGTCACACTGATGTTTGTCTCACCATATGTCTCCCACAGGCCGGATGGTGATGGCGCCGGACGCGGCTGATGTGGGCCATGCCAGGGCCCCAGTCCCACAGGCCGTCGGCCCGCAGCGGCAGCAGCAGCATCAACAGCAGCAGCAGCAGTGGCAGACTGAGCTGCTGGAGGAGTGTGAGTATCATTACGTCATGGATGCTATTGCATGCTGGGGGGGCAGGACCACCAACCATGATGGACACAACCAGATGGGTGGTAGTAGTTCCACTATACGTAACACTAGTGAGTCCCCACACTGGAGTACAGTGTACAGTTCCGAACACATAGCTGCGTATGGACAGGGACTGGGTGGAGTGTTCACAGGAGGGCGACATGGATGGTGCATGGATTGCATCACATGTCCTATGCAGACAGGTTGACAGAACTGAACATGTACTCCTGGAGGGAGGAGGGTGGGGATATGATGGGGTCATACGAGTATTGTACAGGGGGAACAGTGTGCAGGAACCAATATTTGTCAGGTGAGGATGTTCCAGGTGTAGAGGGCATGGGATGCAGTTGGAGGGGCTCATTAAGGGAACATGCAATGGTTTCACATTATGGGTGGTGGACGAGTGGGAACACCTGCCAGGAGGATGTGGTGGGGGCTGACTGGTCACGGGAGATCTGTGTGTGTGGCTCGCCATGAGGGACTTCTGGAGGTCAGGGGTGAGGGGAATGGACTTATAGGACATGAGAGTGATCGTACAAGGCCAAATGGCCAGACTAGGTGTCCCATAGGCCCCTATCTGCCGACACTGTCTATGTATCCATGTATGTAGGTGTGACACAGGTGACCTGCATCACAGTGCAGCATCACGACACGCCTGTGTATGCATCACAGGTGGTCCAGGCATGCACTGGGTACATAGCTGTGTGACTGCATCGCACCACGTTGCAACATCACATGACAGCCTAGTTTGTACTGTGCTTGACGTGGGCAGTGTGTGTGGGCGGTGGTGCGCATGGCTGGTGCCGCCTGTTTGTGTGATGGCCATGTGCATGTTCACTGTGGGTGGGTGCATGCCATCACATGTGCAGCACATTGGGTTAGCTGGGTTGCAGGTTGGGTGGTGTTCAGGGTTGTGGTCAGTCTCAGCCATTGACTGTGTTCCCATTTTCCTAGGCCTCAGTGCTTGAGCGCATGGCGCGCGATGTCCGGCGCCTGACACAGCTGGCGGCGACAACAGAAGCTCCTGCAAGCCCTACAGCAACAGGGGAATGGCGGCACCAGACACAGGAGGGAAGGCGGCGGGGGAGAGGAGCCTGCTGGGCCGTAGCCACCTTTATTGCCTTCCCCATCCCTTTCACCCTGACTTCCCTCTCCAGTTGTTTCCTCCTTGCACACCCTGCCTTTTACCCGTCCCCCCAACTTGTACATAGTTTTAGCTGTTTTGTTACTCTTTTGTTTGAATATAAAATTCTATTTTGGTACAACTGCTGTGTTGAGTGTCTGCTTTGCAACTGGCTCTGGGTGCTCCGTCTGCAGGGTGTACATGCCATCTGGGCTACTATGGTCCTGGATATGTGTGTGTGTGTGTGTGTGTCCATGGGGAGGTATCACCAGCATAGCATTGCCTTCTGTTGCTCTCGCATCTGCTGCCACCCACTGCTGGGTGCACAGGGTGGGTCTGGGTGGTCTGCTTCTCTGCAGCATGGGGTTGACGTGTGGCACGGGTGTGCATGGTGTTTCCTGCAGTGCCTGTCACTGCACATGAGCGTGTCTTGGGGCACGGTGCACGCTGTGCTGTGCGTACAGGGGACTGATGTGCACTGTGGTTGTCAACCCCTGGGTGTGGCACTCTCTGCCTGCCAGTGGTTGTGCTGGGGCGTCATGGCTCTGCTATGCTTTAGTTGGTTTGTCCCCATGGGCACGTGATCAGCCGCCCCACCCCAGTGATGCTGTGCTTGGGGTGTGCCAGTGTGGTGTGGGTTCTGCAGTGAGTTCCTGTGCCCATGTGTGGCATGGCTGGCGGTGGGCCCCAGCCTGCCTCCCTGGATGTGCAGTTCCATTGCTCTGGGGGCTGTGCTTGCGCTATGGCAGCTCTGCACTGCTCAGCTGAGCTTCCATGGTTGCGCCATAGCGCAGCATTTTGGCTCAGCTTCTCCTTCCTGGTTGCGCGATGGCGCAGTATGTGCGATATTCAGACGTTGGTTGCTTGCGCAATTTGCTCTGCTCCATGTTTGAATATCGCACCTGTTGCACATTTGCGCAACTGGTTTGTGCTTGCTCCTGCTGTTGCGCCAGTTTTGAGCGCAGTTTGAATATCTGGGCCTTGATATTTAATAATAAAGCCTTTTGTTATCTCACTGAAGACCGGAGTGGTGCTGGTTTTGCTGTCTGTTGTAAAATAATATTCTCCAATTTTTTCTAGGGCACATGCCTGCAGTGCCCCCGAGGAACTTAGAACCTCAGCTCTTTATGTCATTCTATTTCCACTCTGTGCTGTGAGCCATAACATACACCTACAACCCCTGTCTTTTTCCTTCAGATCACATGAATATAATCTAAATTTAAGCTGTCAAACCAACATATCTGTTTACAGCATGAACATGAAATATATTCACAATGGAAGGCATAATTGCCATTTAAAATTACACACTATCATCTAGCCTCTGTCATCCTAACTATAAAAGAGTATTAGACACATACTTGTACTGGTTACAAAGTATATTACCATCTGAGGCATTCTTCTGACTTATAATATGAAACTAATGCATTCAGAACTTTCTTGTATTACAAAGTGAACTGTGAATGATTGATGGAAATTCAGTAGCTTTATTCTTCCAGAGTCATTATTATTTTTCAGTGCCTCAACTATTTATTGTGGAAAAAAAAATCAGACAAAAAGGCGCAATGTGCCTCCAAATAATTGCATTCCTATATGCATTGCCTTTCCATATTTTCAATGCATAACATGGGGAGTTCTTTCCTTACTCACTTGGGGGAGGTGTAAGTTTGAAAAGTAAAGCGTGGAATTGGGATTTTGCACTTGGGATGTGGTACTATGTCTGCGCTCTGCTGGGTAGCACATGCAAAGTTCTACTTTTATTATCCTCTTCTCAGTGAGAATGGTCCTGGAAATTGAGGCTTTTGGGCCATCTGTTACCTTGCTGCAAACAGTGGGTTTGCACACTGTTCACAGCTCCATGGAAGGACAAGTAGAATTGTGACTTCATGACTTTCTAAACAAGTACATTAGCCAATGACTCATTATCTAGATTTCTATGAGCATTGTGATACAAGTATAAACCAGTAATACTTATGCAAAGTTTTTTTTTTTTTTAAATGACTTAGGTTCTGGTTTCAGTTATGAAGCAGTGATGCAAGCAATCTGTTTCCCATATTAGGGATAACCTCCCTCTTAACTAATTTTTTTGTAGCAAGGCTGAGCTGGTAAAGAAAAAAAAAACATTGGGTTATCTACTTGGTAAGATTCTGTCTGATGACTTTTCCATTGCATCCAGATAGTATCTAGTCTGCACATACTAGGTTTGTGAATCAATTATTTAGCAATACTGAGGAAGTATATCTTCTGTGTGTGTTGTAATGCTTGCTTCTGTTAAAACAGACCACATCTAGACTTAACTTTTGAAAATTACATATAATACAGTCATGCTTACATGTAGGTAGTGATCTGTTTCTTCAAATCTTTTTAAAGTTAACTGTTCCATTACAGAAGAACTTTAGTACACATGTAAGTTACGGAGACTCAGTGAATGAAACTGGAAGAAAACTATTGTTTCTGACATGCACAAGTAAGCAGGCAGAGCTTTAGTGTAGAAATAACATTTATGTGATTTATTATTTCCAATCTGTTATGAAAACCTATGCACCCATATCAGTATAGAAAATAAGAAATACTATTATTTTTGGCAACAATGACTGTCAAAAGCAAATTGTGGAGACAATGGTATTATAATCCTCCCCATCCCCAGAGGGTTTATTCATTGCCAGATAGCTTTATATTCACATTAGCCCAGCTGCTCTTTCCATGCTAGGAAACCTGAATCCTATCTACACTTAAACACCCCCTCATTAATAACATTAAATACCCCAACTAGTGGAAACTACTGACATGTTTTGAAGTGGAAACTACTGACATGTTTGCAAGTAGAAAGCAGAAGGTCATTCACTGTGAGTGGGAACACAAATACCAGGGGAAGCTCAGTGACTCTGTTGGGAGGAAGATTTAAGAGGGACATCAGAAACCATTTCTTCATGAAGAGGGTGGTAGAGCAAACTCAGCTGGGTGAGCAGAGGCACATACACACCAGGAACCTCAATGCATGGTTGAAGAATTGGGTGTGTAGAGGAAGAATTTGGATTCATTGGGGACTGGGGGCCCACTGGGAGGGATGGGGGACTGTTCAAGGCTGACAGACTGCATCTATCCTGGAGAGGTGTTTAGATCCTCAATGAAAAGTTTAAATGCTACATTGGGGAGCATTTACAGTGGCTGGGGGGGGGTAGGCTGGTAGACAGGGAAAATAGTTGTCCACCCCCAAAGGCTAGCAGGGATACCTAACAGCAGGAATGGGAAAAATTGAAAAAGACCCATATGTTAGGGAAACAGAAAAGAGATGGCAGAAGGGAAATTAGTAGCATCCACAGAGTGGGATATACAGACAGCAGGAAACACGGGGAATATGACAACAGGCAGAAACAGCTGGAAGGTGTTGTCCACAAATGCCAGGAACTTGAGGAATGAGGTAGCAGAACCTGAGGCAGTCATAGCTGGGGAGAAGATAGATATAGTGGCAGTAACAGAGACTGGTTTAATGAAAACACTGACTGGGAAGTTGCAGTACCAGGCTATGCACTGTTCAGGAGGGATAGAGTTGGAAAAAAGGGAGGGGGGCTTGCACTGTATGTAAAGAACACTATTAAAGCAACAGAAATACCAAGAGACAGTGGGGAGGAGATGTTATGGGTAGCACTGGAGGCAAATGGAGGGGCCATAATAAGGGCAGGGGTTATCTACAGACCCCCCACACAAGGTGAGGAAGTGGATAGAGAAATGGGGAAAGCCATCAGGGTGATGTCAATGGGGGGGGATTTCAGCATGCCTGATGTGGACTGGAGCAACCCAATGGCATCATCTAATAGGAGTAGGGAGGTCCTGGAGGAGCTGCAGGGGGGCATTGCTGAGACATCTCATAGATGAACCTATATGGGAGGGGGCCACACTTGACCTGGTACTGTCAAACAGTGACAATGTGACCAGAGTCACAGTGGGGGACCCCCATGGGGAGAGTGATCACAAAACAATACACTTTGAGTTAAGTATTGGGCAACAAACATCCACACCAAAACAAAGGTCCTAGATTTCAGGAGGGTGGACTTTAGGAAAATGGGGAATGAAGTTAACAGCGCTCTGGCAAGGATACAGAATGGGGAGAGGGTAAAGAAAAGGTGGAAGAAAATTAGGGCGGTATTAGAAGAAGCTGTGAGCCTATGTATTAGACAGGTATCAAAGAATAAGAGGAGGAAGAGACCACTTTGGTTCTCACAAAAAGTAACTGAGGCGGTCAGAGCAAAAAGAATAACCTTCAAGCAGTACAAAACAACACAAGGGGAACATGACAGGGAGGTGTATAGCAGCAAAAGAAAAGAAGCAGCAAAAGGGATCAGGGAGGCAAAGGCTCTCACAGAAGAGAACACAGCAAAGTCAGTGAGAAGGAAGGGGGAGACATTTTACAGATACATCAGTGAAAGAAGAAAGAATAAGACAGGAATAGTGAGAATCAAGGGAGAGGGGGTGAATGTGTGGAGAGGACCAGAAGAAGGCAGACATGCTAAACAAGTATTTCTGCTCAGTATTCATGAAGGAAGGGAAGGGAAATGGTCCACAGATAAAGGAGAAAGTAATGAATGGTGGTGGGGGGGGGCAGACATGAGCCCCTTTACTGAGGACAGGGTACTTAAAGAACTGGAGAAATTAAGAGTGGACAAGACTATGGGACCTGATGGGGTACACCCAAGGATACTAAAAGAACTGGCTGCACCCCTGGCAGCCCTGTTCACTCTATCCTTGGATACAGGGACAGTACTGGAAGATTGGAAAAGGACAGATGTGGTGCCAGTCCACAAGAGTGGGAGCAGGTAGGAAGCATGGAACTATAGGCCAGTAAGCCTGACCTCAGTGGTGAGGAAGGTAATGCAGACATTAATAAAGGCAAGAATGGTGGAGTACCTGACCTGTAACAAATTGCAGGATCTAAGACAGCATGGGCTTATGGGAGGAGATCATGCCAAACTAACCTAATCTAGTTTTTCAACTGGGTGACAAGAGTCTTGGACCGGGGGAGCAGTGGATGTGGCCTACTTGAATTTCAGGAAGGCCTTTGATACGGTCCCACACAGGAGATTATTCAACAAGTTGAACAGTCTAGGGGTGGGTGCAAGGGTGGTGACGTGGGTGTAGAACTGGCTAAGCAACAGGAACCAGAGGGTAGTAGTGAATGTGGGGAGATCAGAAGAGAGGGAGGTGACAAGCGGGGTACCACAGGGGTCAGTCCTGGAGGCCATTACTATTCAATGTATTCATTGGAGACATTATAGATGGACTGGAAAGGAAAGTATGCCTGTTTGCAGATGACACAAAAATCTGCAACAGGGTGGACACACAAGAGGGAGCAGATAGGATGAGAAGGGACTTAAACAAACTGGAGGAATTGTCAAAGGTATGACAGCTGGGGTTTAATGCTAAAAAATGTGAGGTTATGCACATGGGGCACAATAACCATGGGGCAACTTTACCAACTAGGAGGGGAAGAAATGGCAACAACTAACCAGGAAAGGGTTCTTCAGTCATCATAACAGAGAACTTCAAGGTGTCTAGTCAGTGTGGTAAAGCAGTAAGGCAAGCAGGATGCTGGGATGCATTGGGAGAGGAATAGCAAGTAGAAAGAGGGAAGTAATTTTGCCCCTGTATAGGTCACTGGTGAGGCCATATCTCGAGTACTGTGTCCAGTTCTGGAGGCCCCATCTCAGAAAAGATATCAACCAGGTGGCGGCAGTGTAGAGAAGAGCTAACAAAATGGTCCAGGGCATGCATCAAAAAAATTATGAGGAAAGGCTCAGTGAATTAAACATGTACTCCCTGGAGATAAGAAGGGATGGAGTACATGACAGAAACATTGAAGTATGTCAGAGGAAGAAATAAGGTAGGGGAGACCAGCTATCTGCAGAAAAGAATGAGCACTAGAACTAGGGGTCATGATATGTGGCTAAAGGGGGGAGACTCAGAGGCAATATGAGGAAATACTTCTTCACAGAGAAGGCAGTTGAACCCTGGAACAGGCTACCAGAGGAAGGGGTGGGGGCAAAACCATAGGGGAATTCAAACATGCATGGGATAGACATAGGGGACTAGTGAGACTAGGACAGAAGGGAAGAATGGAAATAGGCCTGGCAGGATCTGTTGGAAGGAAGCAAGAAATTTCTTAATGCTAAACCAGGGCAGACTGGATGGATCTGGAGGTCCATTTCTGCCAACAGCTACTAAATAACTAGCTTTGAGAGCGTGTTTCCAGATGCGTCTGGCGGGAGAGCTGGTTTACATGGACCTATTTCTGTTGAAGGGGAGTGTCTGGCCATGACTGATCCAGGGAGATTCCTCTACTCTTTTTTCATAAGTGCCATGGTATCATTTACCTCCACCTGTACAGTGACCAGAGATGGGCAGAAGAGACCTCAGTTTAACGTCTCATCCAAAGCATGGCACCTCAACCATGCAGCACCCACCTCGTACTGCACTACAGTTTGAGTTATGGATATTACCCCAAGTACTGGGCGTGGAGCTAGAGCTCATGGCCATCCTGTCTTGCAGCCCCAGAGGTGAGTGCCTTACCTACTGATCCACTGACACTAAAGGGCTCAACAGACTACTATTGTCTATGCAAAATCATAGTGGGGGAGGGTGTTCAAACCTGGACAGGATAGACACATGGGGCTGGTAATGATAGAAGCAAAAGGGGAGGGGGTAAGGGGTTAAAGCGGCATGAAGAGCCACTAGGGCCCTTACAATCATCATTAGGTAAGAAGGACTGGGCAGACCTGCTGGACTGCATGGCCTTTGTCTCCAGACATCATAAGTTTCCAAGCTTCAAAGTGTTATTAAATTTTAAGTTGCCTTTTTTATAAAAAACAAAAACAAAAAAAAATGTGGGCCAGCTATATATATATATATATATATATATATATATATATATATATGCTGCATTTGTTAATAGGGCAAATAGGAAGTAGAAAGAAAAGCACATCCAATTCTGTGAACTACTAGACTACTAAATTGTATATCTCTGGGGCATGTGATAACTTGTTCAAACAAGGCGTCAATATGCATTATTATATGGTAGGGAATAAAGCTTTCCTCTGATTGGCTACTGCCCTGTGGTAGATGGCACTACTAGAAATGGGAAGTAATTAGTACCAGTCTAGCAGCCCAGTCACTGAAGCATTAGATGCTTATGCCCACATTCCAATGCAGTTACAGAAACCGCCACTGTTTAGTACAGTAAATCAATAGTAAAACTGATCGTACATAAACCAGTCAGGATGTCTGACATACCTGACATTTACTTTTCCACCTATTTTGAAGAGATAGTTTCCAGTTTCTGTCAGGATGAGAAGAAGCAAGCCAGCATAGCCTAACCAAAAAAAAAAAAGAAAGCAGCCATGACATCCTCACTGTGGAAAGCTCCTTAAAGGAGTAGTCCAACCAGAATTTGCAAAAAACATATGTTATGCAGAGTGTTTTGATAGGTATGTTAAATGGGGCACTGTCAGCTTTGTCTCGCTTTACTCAAAAAAATTAACCATTATGCCTCTAGGCACATACATTTCCAGCAAGTACCACAGAATGCACCTGTACATCCCAAAACAACAGCTTTTACCTAGTTTGTTGAATTTTTGCATTAATTCCCCTTCAGTTGGGTCCGCTGTCCACCAGAAGTATATCGCCAGGGAGAATGCGCGTCTGTTCAGAATCGTGGTCCCGAAGTTCAGTTTTTGCCATGACCATGTAAAAAAAGGCATCTATGTGATACAGCAACCTCTAATTAAGCTTTTCTTGCCTCTGAATTACAGAAACGAGGGGTAGTAATGCCGCAAAATATAGTTTAAAATGAGGGCCGAAATTTCACGCATGCGGATCAGCTGGTGCCAAAATCCCACATATGTGCAGGAGTGTTCCGCTCTTGTGCATGCGTAGGATTGGCAAGCTGTTCTGCATGCGCAGATTTCGACTTCGTTTATAAACTATATTTTGTGCATTAGTACCTCACTTTGTAATTCAGAGGCAAGGAAAGCTTAATGATGTCAAAGTCATGTAGATGCCTTTCTTACATGGTCATGGCAAAAAGTGAACTTTGGGACCGGGCTACCAAACAGACGCACGTTCTCCCTAGTGATATGCTTCCGGTGGACGGCGACTTTCATGTGGACCTGAATGAAAGGCAATTAATGCAAAAATTTAACAAACTAGATAAAAGCTGTTGTTTTGGGCTCTACAGAGGCATTCTGTGCTACTTGCTTGAAATGTATGTGCCTAGAGGCACAATGGTTAAAATTACTTGAGAAAAGCAAGTTAAAGCTGACAGTGTCCCTTTAAGTTCTAGCGTGCCCTTCCCCTGTCTGCTATTAGGAGTTTTTCCTAAATTAGCCTGCTGGCTGTATGGCAGTTTTACGACCTCTGGGGATCTCCATCACAAACAGGTTTATTGGCTTTCTTTCTCCCATGATGCACCCTGTCTCATGTGACACTGATGTAGCCATGCCCTTAGATTTAGCATGTGCACTGCTTTAAAATCAGTTTAAAAGCAGTTCACAACAGCAGGTAACTGTTGTTATCCAGGGAGCACAAATGGCAACAATTAGTTTAGCAGATACCTGAGAGCACGCTAACTAGGGTTTCTGTAAGAAAATAGCTGCTAAATAGCTTTAATTCATTTTTTGTGTTTTCGGTGTGTGTCAGGTCTAGTTAGCAGTAGTAAGTGTTTTCATTTTAAAATGTTATTTCATCAAACTACACACAACAATAAAAAGCACAGAAATTGCCCCAGATCATCAATGCTATAATTAGTAAAGACTGTAGCTGTTTTCTTACAAAACACCTACTCAGCTCTCAAGTATTTGCTAAACCATAAATGTAGGTACCATCATTCTACTAGAAGGAACTGGGAGTTAGGGCTGATTTTGCTCTGTGACATCACTTTCATTTATTAATTTTTTGTATGCTTTTTTGGTTACAAATGTGAAGTGTCTTTTTAATAAAGTATAAAAATATGTATGTGTGAGTTATTTAGTTTGGAGAATATTTGTGTCATTATTTGAAAAAGTGTGATACACTAAATGTGTAGTGCAGTGTACCATTGTAAAATGGAATCAAATGTGTAGCTGGAATAGTCACTGTCATCCTATTGTTTTCATGCCATACCACAGGCAAGAGAAAAGCTGACTTCAAAATATTTTGCAGTTTCTAGGCTGCAGCTTCATATCATACACTTCATTTGTAAAAATAAATAAATAAATATGAAAATCTTGTCACAGAGTAAAATCAGCACTAACTACTAATATAATACTGATACCTACATTTACAGTTTATTAAATACTTGACATTTAACTGAGTGGGGTTTCTGTAAGAAAACAGCTAGAGTCTTTATTAATTATAGGTAGCATTGATGATCAGGGCAGTTTCTGTGCTTTTATGGCTGTGTATAGTTTGATAAAATTAAATGTTTTAAAATTAAAACACTCCTGCTAGCTAGACCTGATGCACATAGAAAACAAAAATAGTGAATTAGAGCTATTTAGTAGCTGTAGTCTTACAGAAACCCCAGTTAGCTTGCTCGCAGGTATCTACAAAACTAACTGATGCCATTTGTGCTCCCTGGATAAGAACAGTTATCTGCTGTTGTGAACTGATTGTAAACTGATATTAAAGCAGTGCACATGCTAAATCTAAGGGCATGGCTACATCAGCATCACATGAGACACAGGGTGCATCGTGGGAGAAAGAAAACCAATAAACCTATTTGTAATGGAGATCCCCAGGGGTCATAAAACTACCATATAGCTAGCAGACTAATTTAGGAAAAACTCATAATAGCAGACAGAGGGAAGGACACACTAGGACACACATATCAAAACACTCTGCATAACACACGTTTTTTGCAACTTCTGGGTGGACTACTCCTTTAAGTACTTCACACAGTGAATTTGAACACAGCAGCTCTAAAGAAAATGAGCAAACACGCTCCCTGAACAGTTTCTACTATGTCTGACAAGCCATAAGTGTATTCCAATCTTGTTTTTAATAAAAAAATCAGAGGTTTCATTCATGAAGAAGACTTATCTCACAGCATACTTCTGAAAAGGCAACATATCATCACAGACACTGTGACAAGTTGTCGATGCTCTGTAAAGACTGTAGACATCTTCTCCCTGCTGGAAACTCCTGCCATGTGTACCCATAGCAATTGCTCATGCATTGAACATTCACCCAGTGTGAGCGATCAAATAGTGTTTTAATTTGTCCTCCTGTTTAGATTTTAAACAGCGTGCCATGGAATCTAGCTGGCTGTCACAGTCACCCAGCATGCCATGAAATCTAGCTGGCTGTCACAGAGTCACTGGCAGCATTGCAGGCCGTGAAAGTGACTTGTTAGTATCTCTACCCACAGACCTGGGCAAAAGTTAAGCAATTACTCACACACTAAGCTTTCTCAGCATGAGCGATCATCAAGAAAGTCCATAGACATATATCTTTAAAAACATCAGTAGGAAAACAGATGCCCATGCTGGCAATTTACTTATGCGGCTCTTGAACCTGGCCACCAGTGTCAGTTTCAGTCAGAGTGCTGCTGATTAAATCATGCCCTTCCAGTTGCAGCTTGTTCCTCTAACACACGCAGACCAAAAAGGCTGCTTCAAAGTCAAACAATAATACAACTGCTCAATGCTTAGGAAAAATAAAACTGTTACTAATATTTTTGTTTCTTTGTGGAAATAAGCTCCCCAGCTATTTCTAACAAATGAAAAAGTGCCACATAATACTCTGTTCTGCCATACAATGCCCCCCCCCCCAGACACACACAGAAGTTTTAGGACTACTTTCTTCAGCATACTGATACATAGACAAAATAACGGATTTGACTTTCAAAATACATATTTTATGTCTGAAATGTTATTTTTATTACAAAATGCCATATGATAAGTGCAATAAGACACTTCAGGGCGTGGGTAGTAGTGTGACCACTGTACTTCTAGGGGCAATAAGGCACTTGGCCTGCAACCTTATGCTTCATTATGTCCTTGGGTGTGTGGTGATCACACTACAACCCACACCCTGTCATGTCTTATTGCTTACTTTCCACATGCATGTTGCATTTGGTCAGTGTTAATCAGGGGTTCAATTGAGCAGGAGCCCACAGAAACTCAGTTCCAGCACCTCTTAAAAAACTGTATGACAGTCCCACTACCTCTGTTATCTTTCTCCATTGACTACTATATGGGAGTTCCACTACCTAGAAATCGAGATGTGAGCATTCCCCCACCTAAACATTTCTAATTCAGCCGCTGAGTGTTACAGTTCCAGTCTGTGGTTCCCAGAACTGCAATAGTTTCAAGCATGGCCACGCATACTGCAATTTCTTGAACCTAAGCAGTGGTTCAGAAATCCTCCATGAGCTACAGCTCAGCTGACTCTGCAAGGTACTAGCCCAGACTTTTGGATTTGGTACCAGTGGAAGCTGATTTCCAGGTGGCCCACACTATCTCCTGCTAAACACATCTCTAAGTACTGTATCTCCCTTTGTGTCTCTAGTTGAATTTATGTACCAGGGTTTAATGATTTGTTTAATTCTTACAGTCATTTTAAGTTCTGAGTTGACATTAGAAGTGAATTTTGAGCTTTTTTTTTTTTTGACTTTTCAATTAGCAGATTATATCCTCGCACCACTAGAGGGCTATATCTCTGGTAGTAGCTCCTATCCTATCTGGCACATCACACACTCTGTTCTTTTATTATCACCAATGCTCCCTCCTCAGTGGGCTCTCATTTTCCTCTCTCTCTCTCTCTCCCCCTCTCCCTTCTTAAAAACTAGATAGGCCTGCCATCCACTCTCACCTCTAACCACTTGTGCTTCTAACTTCTGTCCACCTACAGGGGTTAAATGCAGATGCTCTCCCACCATCTATAAACACACCTCTTGAACAGCAGCTGATTGGCTGGCCCTGTCCTCACTGCCTTGGTTTGCTCTCTGGATGCTGCGCCCATTGACTTTGCATTAGTTTTGCCCACAAATTTAGCCTGCCCCCCGCCCCCTCCTACCTTACTTAAATAGATCTCTAACCCCACCCTCCCTCTTACATACCTCCCACTGTGTATTTGGCCAACACTTGTAGCTGCCTCTGCTTTGCCTATGCTTCTCATCCCCCGTCTCTCATCCCACATAGTGCTTACTGATTGAGGTGCTCTCTTTCTCAATCTCTCTTTCTATCTGCCTCCTGCTAGCCAAGTTACTCCCTCCTGTTCAACTCGCTTCCCCACCCCTAATGTGCTAGTACGCAAGCCATGTGGGTTCTCTCTGCCTTTCTCTCACCTCTCCTCCTCCTCCTTGCCCTGCCCCTCTTCTCTCTCTCTCTCTCTCTCTCCCTGGTCCTAGCCACCCCCACCCATCACACTCTACTCTGGTTTCCACTGCTACTCCAAGGGAACCCTCCACTTCCACTCGAGACTTGTGCTTGGTCCACCGTTTGGATATTCCTGGTTACTTACCCCAGCCACTGCTCTCAACAAGTGTAGCCACCTCTCTACACTGTACCACCTTGCAGTCCATATGGGATACTGCCTGGAACCTTGCAACCTCTACTCCTGGAAACAATGATCAAAACTATCTCTCAAAGAGCTGTGACTCTGCTCCTTAAAACTCCTACTCATAGAAACATAGAAACATAGAAGTTGATGGCAGATAAGGACCGCAAGGCCCATCCAGTCTGCCCATTTCTTTTTCTACCTTATAAATGTGCCATCGGCCTTTGCTCTGTCAGTGGCCTATCTATTCATAGTCATTTGTATTGCTCTCTTATGCCTATCCCATGCCTGTTTGAAGCCCTGCACTGTATTCATAGCCACCACTTCTTGTGGTAAGCCATTCCATGCATCCACCACCCTTTCTGTGAAAAAGAATTTCTACACATTCCCCCTTAATCGGCCCCCCTCTAATCTCATGCTGTGTCCTCTTGTCCTGCTATTTTTCTTATATTTAAACATGTTAGACTCTTTCACCTTGTTTATGCCCTTAAGGTGTTTGAATGCCTCGATCATATCACCTCTCTCCTCCTTTGCTCAAGGGTATACATATTGAGCTCCATTAATCTGTCCTCATATGTCTTCTGATGCAGTCCCTGCACCATTTTGGTTGCCTTCTCTGGACTGCCTCAATTTGGTTAATGTCCTTGTGAAGGTGTGGCCTCCAATACTGTCGCAGTACTCAGATGGGAGCCTAACCAGTGTCTTGTGCAGAGAGGATTATTACCTCCCTCTTACGACTTGTGATACCCCTACTAATACCCTAACACCCCCTAGCCTTACCTACTGCTTTAGAGGTCTGCTTGGATGATTTTAGGTCATCAGTGATGATGATCCCAAGTCTCTTTCTTCCTTTGTGACTGCTAACTCCCTCCCAGCCTATAGGTGGCTTCAGGGTTTCTCTTCCCTATGTGCATGATTTTGCACTTCTTTGCATTAAATCCCAGTTGCCACTCTTCTGACCATTCTGCTAGTTTATCCAGATCTCTTCTCATTCTGCCCACCCCATCTGGATCATCTACTCTGTTGCAGATCTTGGTGTCATCTGCAAACAGACAAGCCTTACCCTCTAGTCCATCTGCAAGGTCACTAATGAAGATGTTGAAGAGGACTGGCCCCAGGACTGATCCCTGAGGTACCCACTTGTGACTTGCATCTCTTCTGACTGTATTCCATTTACCACCACTCTCTGTTTTCTGTCAAGTCAACCAGTTTGCCACCCAGTTGACCAACTTCTGACCACCCGAGCCTGCACCAGCTTATTTATCAATCTTCTATGTGGAACAGTGTCAAAGCTTTGCTGAAGTCAAGGTAGGTGACATCAACTGCTCCCCTTGGTCCACCACTCTGGTTACCCAGTCAAAGAAATCTATGAGATTAGTTTGACAGGACCTTCCTTTTGTAAACCCATGCTGTCTTGGATCCTGTGCCCCTATGGTTCCAGGTGTTGCACTATCCTTTCCTTAAGTGCCTCCATAATCTTGCCCACTACTGAGGTAAGACTGACCGGTCTGTAGTTCCCACCTCCTCCCTGCTACCACTCTTGTGGAGCGGGATCACATGAGCCCTTCTCAGTCTTCTGGGACCTCTCCTGTGCTCAGAGACTCACTAAACAATTCTGCTAATGGCTCTGCTAGTTCCTCCTTTGAGCTCCTTAAGTACCCTGGGATGTATGCCATCAGGTCCCATTGCCTTATCCACCTGAGCTTAGCAAGCTCTTGTAGGACCTCTTTTGTGAAGGGAGTAGTGCTCACCTCCCTCCCCCTGTGTCCATGATGCTGAGCTGTGGGCTCTGCCTACCTTCTCTTCAGTAAATACTGCACAAAAGTATCTATTTAGGATAGATGCCTTTACAGGGTCCTCCTCCTCCACATGCTCCCTTTTCTCCATTAAGCTTAGCAATACCCCTCTGGACTTTCTCCTTTCACTAATGTATCTATAGAAGGTGTCATCACCTTCTTTTACTGTTATACTAGTGTTTCCTCAGTTTGGGACTTTGCCTGCCTTACTGCCTACCTGCTTCCCTTAGGGCAGTTTGGTATGCCTCCCTATCTTCATCCCGCTGTGTTCCTTATATTTTCCTGAAGGCCAGCCTTTTGGCTCTGACCTTTCTGCTACTGTATTTGAGAACCAAAGTGGTTTCCTTCTTCTTTTGCACTTCCTTTTCTGTCTAACACAATGGGATGTTGCTTCAAGTATTGCATCCTTAATGCTTGCCCACTTTGCCTGTACCCCCTCACCTGTGTTTCTTTTTGCCAGGGCTAGCTTAACTCTGTTGGCCATCTTATCAAAGTCAGCTCCTCTGAAGTCCCATATTTTTGCCTTGGAATGGGATGATTTATATGTAGTAGCCAAATTGAACCATACCATGTGATGGTCACTGGCCCCCAGGTGACCTTCTACCTGGAGATCTGTGATCCCTTCTTTGTTAGTCAGTACTAGATCTAGGATAGCCCTATCTCTTGTGGGTTGCTGTACCAGTTGTTTGAGGCCTCCCCCTGCAGGGAATCCACTATGAGTCTAGTTCTGGCAGATGTTCCTGCTGGTACTCCTCCTCCTTCTCACCTCAGGCAGCGCCCATCCCAATCCTGGCCCTAGAAGCTCAGGCCACACACAAACTCCAGGTGCCCTTATCCTTGCAACCATTAATATCTGCAGCCTACTACCAAAGCTGGATGCACTCCAAGCCTTCATATGCCAACACAACCCTGACAGTCTTGCAGTGGTGGAAACTTGGCTTACACCTAAAGTTCCTGACTTGGCAGTAACAATACAAGGCTACAATATCCACAGGCTGGACCGGATATCCAAAAAAGGTGGTGGTTGCGCAATCTATATCAAAGACTCCCTGTCATGGCACCCAGTAGCAACTCCATCACTTTCTGCCTTGGCCCAGATTCTGCCAATAAAAATCGTCCTAGGTCCCAACCATAAAGCCCTGACTATTGTCTCCATATACATCCCACCCAGGAACCCTAAACATGGCTTCAGTGACGTCCTAAATTTTATCAACTCTCATCCTCCTGAAGCTGAACTTATTCTACTAGGGGATTTCAACATAAACTGGTTAGCATCGGGGTGCCAGTACCTATAAAGACTCCATCTCAGCTGCTAACCTCACGCAAATGGTAAACTCCCCTACTAGGATTAACTACAAGACTGGCACCAGTACCCTCTTGGGTCCTCATCTCTCACCCCACAAGGATTTCTCGTACGCCTGTTCTCCCAGACTCTCTCAGTGACCACTTCCCAGTCATATGTGTATGGTCTAACAAATTCCTCACGTCCCCTCCCAAAATTATCGCTAGCAGAGTCCTTCCTCATGGAAAATGTCCACATCTCAAACAATACCTGCTTCTACAAGACTGGCTACCCATCTATGAAGCAACAGTTGTTAACTTGGCTCTTGATCACTTCATCTCAGTTTTCAACAAAGCCTGCGACTTCTTTGCCCCTGCTAAAAGGTGCAAAACAAAATCTCTCTCTAACCCATAGCTCACCCGCAGCTGTTTTCTCACAGCTGAAACTAAAAGACCACCTCTGGGCAGTTGCCAGGGCCACTGGCAAACAGTTGGACATCCAAAATTACAAACGAGCACCAAATGCCTGCACAAAAGCCATCCGGCTCACGAAATCCACCTATTACAAAGACGCTCTCACCAATACATGGGGAAATGGTCGTGCTTTCTGGGACAATATCAAGGATGTCACAGGGAAGTAGCCAAAAACCTCTCTGGCCATGTTAATGGTTGATGGATCCTCAATCCTCAACCCCAAGGTGATCGCAAACATCTGTAACATGGCTTTTTCAGACCTTAGTGCTGTCCTACCCCACGACTTTTTCAAAAACAGGGCCTACTCCCCAAATACCTCAGCCCCACAGTCTAATCATCCCCTCTTCTACTTCAGGGAGGTAAGGCTGAATGAAGCTAGCCACTATATTACTGCAGCTATCTCTAAATCTAGATCTAGTAGCGACACCCTGGACCTTCAGCTTCTGTTGCTCACCTTCGATGAGGTAATTCATCCATTAACAAAAATCCTAAACTTCTCTCTCAGCTGTGGAAAATTCCCAGACTTATGGAAAACAGCCACTGTGACACCTGTCCATAAAAGTGGGGATAAGACGAATTACTCAAATTATTGCCCTATCTCCATACTGCCCCCACTCTGTAAGGCACTCGAGCACATAGTGGCTGATCAACTTACCGACCACTTGGATAAATACAATATACCTTGTCCACAACAACACGGTTTCCAGAAAGGACACAGCACCACCACAGCCCTTCTTGAGTTCACTGGAGCTTTGCACAAATCCCTTGACAACAGCCTTCTCACAGGGGCTGTTTTCGTCGACCTCTCAAATCCTTGATACCCATTACACCATGGACTACTAATTGACCAACTACTGAATGCCGGGCTATCACATGACTCTTTTCTCTGGTTTAAAAGCTACTTAGAAAACCGGTCACAAAGAGTAAAAATTGCTGATGCTCTTTCTGACACCCTGCCTGTTCGCTCGGGTGTTCTACAGGGATCCATACTGGGCCCCCTCTTTTTTAGCCTTTTCTTAAACTCCCTCCCTTACCACTGCTCTGAGCAGATCATACTATATGTCAATGATGCTGCTGTATTCTCCACTCACAAAGATCCTGCAGCTCTTCAACACACCCTTTACCTTGGTTTTAGTTCTGTAGAGACATGGTTTCTTAATCATAAACTGGTCCTCAATGACAAGAAAACCAAATCTATGCTCTTCTGCAGCTCTCATAACCCACACAAGCTACACCACTTGGCTATCTCCACCACCCAGGGGACACTCTAGATCAGGTGGGGTCCTTCAAATAACAGGGATACAGCTTGACCTAATCTCTCCTATAGCCCCTCACGTAGATAATGCAGCTAGAGCTGCTAATACACGCTTGTTCTCCTCTACAAACACAGACAACACCTACACCAGAAGGCTTTGAAGGTTTGCAATCCTGAGCTCTGTGATCTGTGTAATAGACTATAGTCTCATCATTTATGGCTCGGCCACAACCACAACCCTTAGACGCCTCTCAACTGCCTTAAATAAGGCATGTCGGCTCATCACTGGCGCTCACCATCTTACCCACACGTGACCTGTACACCGAGACCCGCTGGCTCCAACTATCAAACTGCATAAAGTTTCTCACCTGCTCCACGGTGAAAAAAATCTACCTTGGCCTTGCACCTTCTGGGGTCTCAACTCTGTTACAACACCAAACCAACAAATGGTGCCTTCAGAGATCCATGCTACAGCTACTGAAAGTCCCCTACTGTCAAACTTCACAGGGACAACGCTCTTTTGCTTATTGAGCACCACTCTGGTTCAATGGCCTCAGCTCCACCATCTCCTCTGCCCCGACAATTGGTATGTTTAAAACTAGGCTCTGGGACTATCTCATTACCAACAGCTCCTGTGACTGCCCAACTTAACCTTGTTTCTCCACTTCCCTGCCTGCTCTAGTGGTCCCCCCTTCCCCTCCTCACTGGATTCTACCCTCACATTTTGGTATACCCAATGCTGCACTTTTCACCCTCTCCCCACCCTACTTACATTCCTTCTCCTCCCCCCTTCCCTCTCCCTATGACTCTGGCACGTCTTATCTCTTGTCTGTTTTCTCTGACAAATGCCACTGGCTGCCTTGCTTTCAATGTTACCCTTGAACTGTATTACTTTGTAATCTGCTTGCAATGTCCACATTGTTGTAATGTCTGTCTTGATGTTCCCCATAATTTGTATTTCTCTGACATGGAATCTTTGTAAAAGAGCCTTGGCTCAAAGGTATTTGTAATCCTAGACTTGATAAAATAAAAAAAATTAAAAATGAAAAAAAAAGGAGCTCTGCACCATTGCAGGGGAGCAGCTGACAGAGGAAACTAACACTACACTCTAAACGGCATGGTCATACACTCGCAATGCTGCAGGTGCTGGGAAGTATCTTCATAGGAAATGAAACTTCCTGCAGTATTTGGGCTTCCCACCTTGTGGTCAGCTCAGTGTGGCTGAAATGGATTAACTTCCAACATGTCCAGACACCAGCATTAGTAATGGAACAGCTGCTGTACACCACTTTCAACAGTGCACCCAGGTCAAGAAATTATAGAAGAAAAAAACAAGGGTCTATTGTGTTTTCCTCCTGCCATCCAGGCAGTGCCAGCATTCAATGTTCCGCAAACTACTGAAAACCTATGGGAACCCTTCCTTTCCCAGTGAATTAAGTGCTGTACACAGCAATGTATTTTTGCATGAGGAACTGACCCAGCAACAGTTTGAAAGGGCCAGCACTCCACACCTGCACTGCTTCTTTTGGGAACCTGTTCAATAGGTTTATCACTCTCTGGGTACATACAAAAAAACAATTCCTTGCATTACCCCTAACTCCAATCTCTTAAAGTGACACTGTCAAACATTTTTGGATCATAGTATTTCTAGTTGAAAACCCACATTTTATGATTGCTTACCTTCTCTAAGATTCATTGATGCTGCTGGTTGTTTTATCTACTTCCGTTCTTAGTAGAACTGAAATCCACGCTAAGGGAATAATTATACCCAGCCTTGCTTTGTTTCAAATCCTTGATCAACTCTTATTGTATACTTCCTGAACATTAGGAACACTACCAAACAGTGCAACCACTCATGGTGCAACAGTCTCTTCTCCTCTTACTGCATCATGAGCACGGCCCCTGGAATTCCACATTTACATGACCACAGAATTTTCTACAGAATTTGCTCCATGCTGCAGAATATATATACACTGCCACATAATTCATGGTTCTTGGTGAATTTTCATTCAAATATACAGTTTTTCCATAGTACCCAGCACCCCTCTCCATCTCATTTATCCTGAAGCCCCTCCTCTATGCTCAGCATGTGATGTCATTGATGACATCACATCATATTTTAGCCAATGACAGGACTGCATTCTGCCACAGAAATGAATAAATCATGCCGCAGAAACCTAGGAGCCCTGCCACAGAATTTGAGACAAAGTGCCACAGAACACTAGTGGCCCTGATCATGAGTGACTTGACTGTGTTGTGGGGTGTTCCCAAGTCCAGGAAAGATACTGTGGGAGTTGATCAAGGATTGGAACAAACATGTTGCTAAATGCACCTAAGAATAATTATTATATAATGTATGGTAAGTGCCTATTAACCACCATAATCAGCAGTCGCACAGCTTTGTTATGCACTGTTTGGAATTTTAAAAGTTGTTAACCACACTTCGGAGCTTCCAAACAGTGGCATAACAAAGAAGAATGCACCAGAGTTCCATAATTCTCACACATAGAATGCAAACAGTGTTTTTTTGACCATACACTATAAAAGATGATGGCTGGGGATCGGGTGACAACCATGCTGAAATCACCTCTCATGGTTGCTAGGGCTACAGTAAACCTCTCGAGCTGCACTCTCGAGGTTTACCATGTTGCCCTAGCAACCACTCGAGGTGATTACAGCATGGTTATCACCCAATCCCCAGCCATTATCCTCTATATAACTGTACTGATACATGCTGCTAACTCTGTTTTTTGCCCCTGATAGTAGTGGTTGTAGCAGTGGTGAAGTAGTCACTTTGGACTGCCTGGTGCTCTTCTTTCACATTGCTTCACGTTGTGTTCCATACCGAGAGCCATTGCTGTGCTAAACATAATTGGTGACATACAAACTCACTGACCCCTTCTACAAAAAAAGTCAGGCTCAGGAAACTAGTCTAGAAAACAGAGATCTGGGACTTACCTGCCTTTGGAGTGCATCATTGTTATCATGGGGTGGGTGGGTGGGAGGTGCAGCCAGTACATCACATCATTGTACTGGTAGCAACTGTAAGAGGCAACTCCCTGTTCTCACACACACACAGTAGCTTTCTTGTTCTAAGTAGATCATTTAGCAAAATGCACATAAATAATCAAATTGATAAATACTGCTAGCTCTGTTTATTTCCCCCTGGTAGTAGTGGTAGTAACTAGTGAAAGTGGTGAATTGGTTACTTTCGGACTGCCTAATGCTCTTCTCTCATGTTACTTCGTGTTGCATTCCATACCGAGAGACAGCCTTTGCTGCTAAGCAAAAAACACACGTGTTGCCCGTGACTGAGAAATAAAACTAGTAAACTAGCTACCTATACAAAGTAAAATTAAACACACTATCCCCTTCTGAAAAATCAGACTCAGGAGAGACTATTTACAAACTAGAGATCTGGTCTGGGACTTGCTCGTCATCACAGTCACATTCTCATTCTCTTCTAAGCAGTCAGTTTTGGTAAATGTGCCTTAACCATATTGATCTCAGTGCTGGCAGACTACTTCTGGTTTTCCTCTGATTGTAGTAAGCGGGGGTAGTAGCAGTCTTGAAGTGGTAAAGTACAGTTACGTAAGAACTTACCGTAACAGTAGATTTTCGAGAGAGGCTCTTGCAGTAGGTAATCACCTTGAGGACTGCACCCCCTGGCATCAGGACCACACAGAAACTTTAGCTAGCAGTGTCTGATGGGGGACCGCCCACTCGTCATGTAATGGATGTCAGCATGACACTATATAGTGGGTGGTCCCCAAGCCTGCCTTCCAGTTCTCCCGCCGGAGACCGCAAGGAGGTGCAACAGGAGAATGGTAAAGAGGCTGCTGGAACCCATAAAGAGCTGATGGAAAAAGAGCAGCAAATAAACTCTGGGGAAGGAGGGAGGGAAAAAGCTTAGCTACTGCAAGAGCCTCTCTCAAAGCTCTACTGTTATGGTAAGTTCTTACATAACTGTATTATTTGACTTCAAAAGGGCTCTTGCAGTAGGTAACCACCTTGAGTACTAAGTCCCAAGCAGTGTGAATCTGGAAAAAACTAAAACATGGGAGGCAGAAAAAACTACAGTAAAAGCAGAAAGTTCAGGACAGGAGACCCCGGATAACAGCTAGGCCAAATCCTGCCCTGCATCTAGAGGCAATGTCCAGACTGTAATGCTTTGGAAGGTGTGGACAGAACTCCAAGTAGCCACGGCACAAATGTCAGCGGCCGATGCATTCTTGAAACAAGCAGTAGAGGTAGCCATGCTTCTGGTGGAATGCCCCTTAACCTCCCCTGAGAGGGTCTGGGAGGGAGGAGGGGACTGGAAAGGAACCCCTTTGGTGAGGTTGACTAGGTCCTGCCACCATAGGAGGTCCTGCTGCATCAAACTGGAGACCATGACCAGGTGGTCCCAAGTCGTCCAGCCTCTGATTCCACTATGCCTTGTGTGTCCATTGTGAAATTCGCATGTGGAGCCTGGCTAGAGGAACAGTGGGGATGGCCACCGCCATAAGGCCCAGAAGTCGAAGAACCAACCTGGCCAGAACCTGCCTGCTGGAGGCTGCCATATGAGCCTGTCTCTGCAACATTTCCACCCTGTCCAAAGGGAGGAAAGCCATACCTTGGGTAGTATCCAACACCGCCCCAATAAACTGGAGGTGCTGGGAAGGAATGAGTTGGGACTTCGAGAGGTTTACTGTGATGCTGGCTCATGCAAAAAGGTCCAGGGTAGCAGATAGGGAAAATTCCAGCTGCTCCCTCGATGGGGCTGACAGGAGCCAGTTGTCGAGGTAGGGGAACACACAATGGCCCTGAGATCTCAGAGCCGCCGCCACTACTGCTAGGCACTTGGTAAATACCTGAGGTGCCAAGGACAGGCCAAAGGGGAGAGCCCTGAATTGGTAATGGTCCCTTTGAAAGGCAAACCTGAGGTAGCAACGATGGGCCTGAAAAATCGGGATATGCAGGTAGGCATCCTGCATATTCAGAGCACAGAGCCACTGTCTCTCATGCAGGAGGGGCAGCAGGCCTGGGAGAGTCAGCATCCAAAATCATTTGTATTCTATGTACAGATTCAGCACACTGAGGTCCAAATTGGGACACAAGTCTCCTGTCTTTCTGGGGACCAGGAAGAATGGGAGTAATACCACTTCCCTACCTGGCTGAATGGAAAGAAAACAGATAAACATCCATGAAAGTGATCGAACTGCAACATGCAATCTCTGCGAGGTCTGACGTGATCAGGTCAATGGCAGGAAAGAACTGGAAGGCGGGCGTGGGGACTGCCCACTATATAGTGTCATGCTGACGTCCGTCACGTGACATCGGGTGGGTGGTCACCCATCAGACACTGCTAGCTAACGTTTCTGTGTGGTCCTGATGCCGGGGGCAGAGTCCTCAAGGTGATAACCTACTGCAAGAGCCCTCTCGAAGTAAGATCTGGCTGACTGGCTCTCTCTGACTGACTGCCCTCTGCTCTGGCCTGGTGCAGTTTTTGTGTTCCTGGCTTCTTCTTCTTCATTACTTAACTAACAGACATTCACACTGGTGTCTGTACCTGTTGAGAACTAGAAATCACTACTGTTAAGAACTTATGCATAGTATTAGTATTACTTTCTTAAATGTCAGAAACAGAAGAGTGATTAGACCTTTGACAAAAAAATCCCACAGGCAGTATGTGGTGGGTGGCTATCAGAGTTTCATGGTTCACACTAGTGCTTTAACTACTAAGCGATAAGGGCTGGTCAGAGCTCTGGGGCTTGCCTGCCTTTAGACAAAATCATCACCATCTTTATCATCTTACAGGTCGGTGCCAGTTGTACATATTACAGCACTGGCACTTCCAGTAAGCTCATCCAGTCACATTGTTCACTCCTTCTCATCTCATTTCACTAATCATGCTGTTTATTACTACCAGACATTGGTTTTACTGTTTTTTCTTCAGATATATTGATCAAAAGCAGTTTAAAATGATTTTTAACATACAGTTACCATAAAACAATAAAGGTTATAAAAGGTTTGGATAAGGTTCGACTTTTTTTGCTTATCAGAACCTTTTAGAACCTCAGAACCTTTTGAGGTTCTCCCATCCCTAGATCCTTCTATTTTAAATGAGTATGGAGACTTGATTCAGAAAGCACAATCTGTATTGCACTTTAAACATCTATTATTAAATATTTTGCATTGTGATAATGTTTGTAAATGTGATTAACTGTTTGTCTATATGAATTGTATTGTAATGTTATTTTTATTTTATTGAGATTCAGAAAGGCCTTTGAGTCAAAGACTCGTTTACAAAGGTTCCACGTCATATAATTAGGTACAGAGTACATTTGTTAACAAAACTGTCGGTACAGTACAGTACATATTAGGATACATTACATTAACATTACATTACATTCCAGTAAATGGCAGTCATGTGGCAGAGCTGGCGGGAAACAGTACAGTACAAAATAGGATACGTTTCATTACATTAGGGTACGTGGCAGTCCAAGATTGATCAGTAGAAGGCAAACAGACGGGTAGTAAAGAAGAGCAGTTTAGCACAGCCAAATAGTTGCAGGAGTACTGAAACAGGCTGATAGCCAAATAGTGTTATGGGGGGATTTTGAGACAGTGAATCGGGAAACAGTTTGGGGCGGCATAGGACATCATGCTGTAGGTCGGTGTCAGAGGCAATCGCATACGTTTGAGTCCTGGAGAAGCTCCCTTAGTCTAGATTTAAAGGGACCTAGCCTTGTTTTGTTGGCTATTGGGATAGGGAGAGAGTTTGTCCAGTAAGGGACTAGGTAGCTGAAAGATCTTTGAAAGTGAGAGGTACAAGGGCGGCGGGTACCCATAGTAATGGCATGTCTGAGTTTCATGTGGATCTGACTGGTGTTGCTGGGCGAATAATAGTGGTGAGAGTGGGGGGGGCTAGACCTAAGAGTATCTTCTCTGCCAAAAGGCAGGTATGATACTTGATTCTGCTATCTAGGTTTAGCCAGTTTGTGGAGTTATAGAGTGAACAGGTGTGTGTGTGAGACAATCACACCTGAGGATGAGGTGGCAGGCTTTGTTGAGTACAAGGTGGAGACTGTTTAGTGTGGAGGTTGGGGCTGCACTGTATATGGTGATAACGTAGTCTAGGAGGGAGCGGACAGAGGAATTTATGGTGAGCCGTAGAGCCTTGGGAGTGAGGCAGTGCTTGTGCCAATAGAGCACACCTAATCTCGAGTTTAGGGCAGAGGCTAGGTGTAGAATATGTTCCTTGTAGCTAAGGGCTGGGTCTAGAGTGATCCCTAGGTATTTAAAGTTGCTAACTTGTTCAAGAGGGGTGTGGTTGACAGTGAGAAATGGGGGGCAGAGGTGCCTGTGGGGGTTCTGAGGGTGTGAGAAGACCGTGACTTTGGTTTTCTTGTAGTCGATTACTAGTTGCTGGATGTAGAACCAATGTTCTGCTTCTTGGAAACTATGTTGGAGTGTTTGGTGGAGTTTGGTCAGAATCAGAGGCGTACAGGACAGCGTCTTCCACATAGAGAAGCAGGTTACCAGAGACAGCCGATGGGAGGGAGTTCAGATATAGGCTGAAGAGTAGGGGGCCCAGAACTGATCCCTGCAGAACACCAGAGCAGAATGGTAAGCAAGGGGACAGGACAGTGCCTACCTTGACCTGTTGTGTTCTGTCTGACAGATAGCTGGTAAACCTGTTTAAGGTATCTTCGGAGAAGCCAGTGGAGGAGAGTGTGTTTAGGAGGAGGGTGTGGTTGACAGTATCAAAAGCTTTGGAGAGGTCCACGAAGAAAGCTCCTGTGAGGTGGCCTTGATCCAGGGCGGAGTGGGTATGCGAGGTGAAAGCGAGGAGGGCGGTGGTGGTGCTATGCCCCTTATGGAAGCCATGTTGTTGGCTGCAGAGAAGATTGTATTTTGTGAGGTGGTCAGTGATTTGGTCGGTGACAATACGCTCTAAGGCTTTAGATGGGGGGGAGAATGGATATAGGGTGGTAGTTGTTGGAGGAGGTGTGGTCCCCACTCTTATAGATAGGGGTAATAGAGGCCAGTTTCCATCGGGAGGGGAAATGCCCTTGACAAAGGGAGCGATTTATAATATGAGTGAGAGGGTAAAGGACTTCCGGGAGAGTAAGGCAAAGAAGTCTCAGGTCTAGGGCATCACTGTAGTTATGAGGATGGCTAAGGGCTTTGGCTAGGTAGGGTTTGGCAGCCACAGGGAGAGAATGCATAGGTGTAGTGGAGGAGCAAGGGGAGGGGTGGGCCTGGACGGTGGGGGTCAAAAAGTTAAGGGAGGACATCTTTGAGATTAGTGAAAGCGGAGTTTAGGGCTGAGGCTATGCTAAGGGGATCCATGGAGATGTTGCCGTCTATAACTAATTGGTCCAGAGGCTGGTTTGGGGCTTTACCGCAGAGTTCCTTAATATTATTCCAGAATTTGCGCCCATCTCCCCAGGTTGATATTAAGGACGCTTTGTAGTAGTCCGCTTTGGCATAGCGGAGGGACTGAGTACATATGTTTCAAAATTCCCTGTAACGTTGTCTGTTGGCTGGCCGCTTGGTTTCATTAGCAATATGCCAAAGGGAGTCACATTGTCGCAATAGGCCCAAGAGGTGATCAGAGAACCAGGGGCCTGGTTACCTTTGGTTATTCTCTTCGTGAGAGGGGTGAATTTATCACATATTCTTTTGAATGTGGAGATAAATAGATCAAGCGCATGGTCTGGGTCTGGGGTGTTTACAAGGGGTGTCCAGTCCCACTTTCTATGGTGGTCCTTGAGTTGAGAAAGTTTGCCAGGGCCAAGACTACGCTGTAGTGTTATTTTGGGGGGGAGCTTGGGGGCACTACTGGCCCAAGTGAAAAGGACAGGAGAATGATCACTTAGAGTGCTGGGAAGTACCAGGGTGTTGGTTATTCTGTGGGGGCGGTTTGTGAAGACCAGATCCAGGAGAGCGGATGTCCCTGTACGGTCATTTACCCGGGTAGGGGAGGTGACAACCTGACTGAAGTTAAGCGTGGTGGCATCATCAATATACAGGGCGGCTGTCTTTGCCAGCCAATTTATGTTGAAGTCACCCATGACTATTTTTTCATAGTGAGGCGGTAGAGTGGAGAGGTAATTTAGGATGGCCTGGAAGGCAAGTTTGTGTTCCTTGGGAGGGATGTATACAATGGTGAGTAGGAGAGGGGAGGTAGACCTGCCTAGAGTTAATTTTAGCATTGAAGCTTGTGCCCTCGATGCTAGCTGTGGTGTATGGAGTAGTTGGCCTGACAGTGAGTCCTTAAGATAGAGAGCACAGCCACCACCTTGTTTACCCACTCTGTCAGAGTGATAGAGGAAGTAACCGGGGAGGTTAACAGCAGAGTCTGGTACAGAAGTGGAGAGCCATGTTTCACCCGGACCAATGACATCAGAGCGGTGCTGGAGTACCCACCCTTGAAAGGTGTCCCATTTTTTTGCAGGCTACAGATGTTAAGTGAGGCGTTGCGCAGTCCACTGGTAGGGAAGGGGATGGGCTGAGTGTCTGTCTGCGGGCCAGGGTTGGGGTGGACATTGCCCGTAAGAAGAAGTAGCAGTACAAGGGACCTAAGGCGGTTGTTTTTTGTTTGTGTGTATAGTTGATGACACTTTCGCAGCATATACACTGTGGCTGGTTGGAAGGTAGGTATGGGGAGTTTCAGGGTTTGGGGGGGCGGCTAGGAGGAGGAGCAAGTGGGGCAGGGTGCAATGGTGGGAGTACGACAGGGGGTGAGCAGGACAGAGCAGGGCTACATAGAGTACAAGGCCAATAAGGATGCCTATTTATAGGGAGGTAGAATGTAGGGCAAATTAAGGTTGCATTTATTGTGGTGGTGGGGAGTGCGGGCAGGTGGGTACCTGCAAGCCATAGTGCTAATTCTCCAGCTCAGGAGTAAGCGGGGGAGTGCCACTCTGCTTGCAGATGCAAAACACACATGAGGTTCCACTTCATCTGTGTAGGAAGAGAAAGCAGCTGGGTGATAGAGAGTAAAGTGGGCAGGAGCATGGTAGCAGGGGGGAGGAGATAAATAGCTTTACCAAAATAGGGAGTGAGAGGGGTCAAGATTTAGCTTGAAACAAGTAGGAATGTGAGATCATAAGAGTGGGTAGGACCTCTGGTGGTGGGAAAAAATAACCTGCGAATGGTAAAGTAGGCTGATAGAAAAAATTGCGAGGGGGAGGAGCCAGTACACTATATAGTGCAGAGCGCACCAAAGGTGGTGGTGGGGGCGGTGGGGACCCGATGCTCTGCATTGGCAGGACTACCACAGCGTTCCTTCTGGAAGAAGCCGAGCAATGCAGTCGTCTACCTGAAAGTCCGTGGTATGGGTTTGGGGGTGGGGAGGCAGCTCCAGCAGTCCCTCATGACTCTGGTGACCTCCGGTTTCTGTGTAGCTGAAGTCGCGGTATGGGTTGAGGAGGGGGGAGGGCAGCCCAGCAGTCCTCACAACTCCGGGCGACCTCCGGTTTCTGTGTAGCTGAAAGTCCACGGCATGGGTTCGAAGGGGTGGGGAAGGGCAGCTCCAGCAGTCCCTCATGACCTCCGGCGACCTCCGGTTTCTGTGTAGCTGAAAGTCCGCGGTATGTGTTCGGGGGGGTGGGGAGGGCAGCTCCAGCAGTCCCTCACAACCTCCGGCGACCTCCAGTTTCTGTGTAGCTGAAAGTCCACGGCATGGGTTCGAAGGGGTGGGGGAAGGCAGCTCCAGCAGTCCCTCATGACCTCCAGCGACCTCTGGTTTCTGTGTAGCTGAAAGTCCGCGGTATGGGTTCACCGGGGTGGGGGATGGCAGCTCCAGCAGTCCCTCACGACCTCCGGCGACCTCCAGTTTCTGTGTAGCTGAAAGTCTGCGGTATGGGTTCGGGGAGGGGCAGCTCAGCAGTCCCCCACGACCTCCGGCGACCTCTGGTTTCTGTGTGTCGGGCATGGCTGAAAAAGGGCTGTGCCCAGTCCATTTCCTGGTAAAAAATAAAACAAACAAACAATGAAACAAACAAAATCCCTAGCTGATTTCCATAACACTGTTTCTATGTCACTAGATCGGGGATGTCTTTATTGATCTGCTGAAAGCTTCAACGTAATCAATCATTCTCTGTTCATAATGCATCTGTCCTCTTGTAGGTTTTCTTCTAATGCCACCAGTTGGTTTTCTTCTTACTTGCACGGGAGAATTCAGTCTGCCTTCTGGAATGGTTGTCTGCCATCCTCTTTCTCTGTTTTTAACATGGTCCCACAGGGGTCCATTCTAGGCCCTGTTTTATTTAATTTGTAAACCGTTTCCCCTCTGTTGTTGATTCCTGTTCTATTAGACTTTATGCCGATGACACGGATCTTTTTTATGTCCACAAATCAATTTCGACAAAGTGGTACGGTGGTTTTCAGATAACCTATTAATCTTAAACGGTAATAAGACTGAGTTAGTGCTGTGTGGGTCCCAGCATTCATTATTCTTGATGGATTCTTCCTTTTCCACCTCTTTGAAAAATCATCCTCTAGAACTTGTTAATGAATTCAAGTTATCTTGGTATTATTTTTGCTTCCTCTTTGACTTTCAAACCACACATCAGCAAAACCATATCCAGAATTTGCCAATTCCTTTGCTGCTTGTAGTGTGCCAGACATTGCTTGTCCAGTAGAGATCACAAACATATCATTGGGAAAGCAATTCTTCCCATTCTAGATTACGGCCATACTATTTATTGTTATGCTCTGGAATCACATCTTCTTTCTCTAAATTCTGTTTATTTCCAGTTGATGGTTTTTATTTTGAAATTGAGATGGGATGAGCATCATTGGGCTATAGAGTACCTTCTAGGGTGGAAGTGAAATTCAATTTCTAGCAGGGGTGTAGCTAGGGATTTAAAATTTGTACACAGAGTAGCCACACTGCACCCCCCTCATGTCAAGCCCCGCTCCCCCAGTCCACACTCGAGCCCCACCCCCCTGGTCCACTCGAGCCGCCCCCAGTCCACACTCTTATTCTTATACACCCCATCACACTAGGTGTCAGACTCACAGACTGGCTTTTGGTTACAATGTAGCATTGTGACAAGGCTCAGTACTATATCACGGCAACAAGACTGGCTTTTGGTTACAATATTGCATTGTGACTAGCCTCTGTACCACATCAAGGGTAGCCAGTTCCACAGAGGTCCATTCATACCAGTGCTCATGAGCATACACTCTATCCACTCACTCAAGCTGAATCACCACACCAAAAGAAGTCAAGTAGTCAAATCAAACTCAATGGTAACATCCCATCAGCAGTGTACCCTTACCAATTACATGAAAATGACAGTAACTTTTTATTACTTACCATATAAGATGGTTGGGTAAGCTAGATGATGCTCTGAACCTAAACAGAAAACCAAAACCAATCACCTAAACCACCTAAACCGTTCACACCAACTAGCCAGTACCTCAGACTTTGTTACTTCAACATTTACAATGTAAAATGCAACTATGAAGCATGTCAAGGTACAGGTAACTGGGGGCAGGATCAGTGAACAAACCAGGTGTGTGTGTGTGTGTCAGGAAACAGGCAGGAAGGAGAGTAAACAGTGCTGTGGGCAGCATGAAACTAGTGGGTGAGGAGGGGAAGGAACACAACCTGGGGACAACACCGTGGAGTAAGGCTCGAACTACAGGAAGAACTGCCCAATCCAGTTGCATGCCAGGGACAGGTCAAAAATAGCATTGGATTGGGGATGCCTGTCAGAGGAGAGTGGGAAGTGCTATGGTGGGCAGAGGCTGAATAGAGCTAGTGGGAGAGGTGTCCAGCAGCTGCAGTGTGAGAAATACTAAAGTGAAGAGAGGCAGAGTCCAAATCATGCTTATGGGAGAGGAGTCGGGTGGCCACTAGTGTCAGCAGTTAGTTGGCACAAAGACAGGTGGAGGCAGCTTTGAGGAACTTCCAGAGGAGTGTTTTGAAGCCAGGTGGGAAGGGGCTGCTCAGACTGGGGCAGGGAGGAGTTCCAGAGTCTTGGGGCGTGAGGCAGAGAGGACGGGTCCTAGGGACCTTGCAAACCAAGAGTTGAGCTGGACCTCGTTGATAGGCCAGGGTGCAGTGTTTGAAGGGAGGGGCAAGGGTGGGGAGGCAAGCAGTACGGACTATATTATCCACAATATTGACGGTGGTAGGCTAATACGGTTTGTCTAAACACCCTGTAAACAATCACAGTTGCATGTCACAGTTGCATGTCAGTGGCTCAGTAGGTAGCACACTTGCCTTTGAGGCTGGGAGATCAGAGGGCTGTGGGTTCAGTTCCCACATCTGGCACTTGGGTTAATATCCCTGTACTGACACTATAGTGCAGCACGAGAGGGGTGCTGCACTTCTGAGGTGCCATCTTTCGGATGAGATGTTAAACAGAGGTCCCATCAGCCTGGACTGGTGGTAGTTCAGGTGGATGTTTAAGATCTCATGGCACTTATCGAAAAGAGCAAGGGAATTTTCCCGGTGTCCTGACCAAATTTCCCTCATTCACTTAAAATACCTCCAACAGTTTAATCTGGTTCAATGTCAGTTTGCATTCATCTGTATCCCCCTGCCTCGGGTCGTGCACTTACCCGGTCAACAAAAACTAACAAACTAAATAAATAACACACACACACACACACACACACACACACACACACAGCCAGTCTACCTGTCACAGGGCACAGCCAGTCAGACCAAGCCCATTCCCCATACAGATATCTCCCACTCCGAAACCATCCATACCACCCCCACCAACACCCCACCCCATCCCCATCCAGAATGTTGCAAATAATAAAACACACACCACAGACAGACACACAGAGACAGCCTCAAGCCACATCCAAAATAGGACACAGAAAACTAAGAATAAGACTTTTACTCCTCTGTCCAGTCACCCCACCCATGGCTGTAGCAGCACCCACAAGGAAAATTCAAACATGCTATTATATATACACACATACACACACACACACTAACCCCCTGACCTCCCACTGTCACACACAATAGCTGTACCCAAAGCCTCCATATTACACTAGTTCAGCTGAAAGACTATATTATAAAAAAAAAATAGATTGGCACAAACCTTGATCAGAAAGGAGGAGAGTTGATGGTCAGTGTCTTTCACTCTCGACTGACAGTTGGTCTGGCTCTGCTGTGCAGTGTTCTAGGCCGCTGAGCGTGAACCTGGACAATGAGTGAAACAGCTCTTTTTGTATTTTTGTTAGCAGCCAGCAAGCAATGCAGCAATGCGCTAACCACTAGGCACTGGGTATCTCTCGTCGCTGATTGCAGAAAATGTGCACTCTTGACTGTTCAAATCCTTTTCCATCCGACCAGGCTGTCTGTGGACTGGACTCTGATGCGACTCTGCTCCTCCCTGGGGTGGCCAAAGCGAAGAAGCAAGCAACGGCAAAAATCCAACTGGGTGAAACCAGCGGTCTCGCTGGCGGCTGCTGAGCTCCAGTCACTAGTCTGCAGCTGTCTTTCACAGAATTCCTCTCTGTGGTCTGGAAACTGGGAAGAGCTGCACAAGAGGAGGTCCTTTATTGTACTGCCTCGGGACCTGAGGGGGACAGAAAAGTTCAGGGCCGAGGCGGAGGTGCGAGAAACGGGACTGAGTGGCGCCCTGCCATTGGTCTGATGGCCACACACACCACGTCACTACCTGTGGCTTGACTTCTTTCGGTCCATGCTATGGGAAGGAACTAGTAAATGTAGCAGGAAGAAGAATGGCAATGTTTCTTCGGCGCGGCGTGGTAGATAAGTTAGTGAGCGGCACTTCTGCTGCTGCTCCAGGTGAAATGCACCACGATTCATGATGTGGACTCAGGGAGGCAGTGGGCACAGCGCCAGACCAGGATTCAGTCAGACTCGGGAGGGTCTGAGCGGCGGAGACTAGAAAGTAATACCCCGCTTTAGTCATTTTACAATTTCTTTCTTAAGTAGAGGCTGAGCCAAGCAGTGGAAAAATAACAAGGGCTGGCTAGCCAGCCATTAATTTACTAAACGTTACGGCACCCCCCAGTACAGAAAAATGTACGCGATTGCGTACTCTGCGTATGCCTGCCAACGCCCCTGATCTCTAGTAGATGCTACTTCTTTTAGTGCGAGCTCTATTGCAGAGAGTTGAATAGTACTGCATCGACTGCTTCAAAGGTTTTTGCCAAAGTAGCTTTTATTATGTAAGCCCCCCTCTTCAGAGGGGCTTATGCTTTCACTAGAGACCCCATTCTACCTCCTACCACCCCAGAGCTTAGGAACTGATTAGTGCTCTGGGGGTTAATCCCTCATAGATGAAAAAAGGTGGCAGCAGAGGGCAGGTTAGGAAGGGTATATAAGACAAGGAAACAGGAAGTTCTGGACTTCTTCCAGCCCAGGCAGTAGGTCTGAGGCTGTAGGGGCAGCTGAGAAGAGCAGGAGAGGCAGGCAGGAAGGGAGCACGATGGTCCAGGTTGGGCCTGTGGGAGGCCCCCCCCCAAAGTCAGTAGATAGGGATGGTCTCTACAGTGACTTGGCATCGAGAAGCAGGGAAGGGAGCTCCGCAGGGAGGATGGTCAGCTAGTGTAACCGTGTCGTCTGGATGGGTGAGGCCCAGGTAGTAGGAGAATGGCAGAGTAGGCAGAAGCTCTGTTTGGATCCCGTGTAGGAGTGGCTCGGGCTGTCAGGGCTGTGGGGACTGTGGCAGGGTTCCCACAGGAGAGGGGCCAGTGGCAGAAATACCCTCTTGTACCTACAGTGGCAGGGCAGCCCAGGTGTGGAGGGAGCCTGGGAGTGTCTTTCACCCATAAAAAAGGCTCTGCATAGAGGGGGCAGGTCCTGGGGCACTGGCATTTCAGGGCCAGGTGGGTCACAGGTCTTTAGGACAGGCCTTGGAGGGCAGCTCCCAGTTGGAGTTTAGTTCAAGCCCAGGATGTGAAAGCACTAAGCAGGGGTGCAGAGAGGAGGCTGGGGTAATCTCAAGGTGGTCACCTAGGGGCACCTTAGAAGAAGAGGACTCCATGGGTGCAGAAGAGGTATGTGAGCTGCTCGGAGGGCCTGGGTGGTGGCAGGGCTCAGGTTCCTCTTGGGGCAGGGCGGCTCGGAGGTGCAGTTTGGGCATTGGGGCTGGGCTCTGGTAAAGGCCTTATCACCAGTGGAAGCAGGAAACTGAGGATGGCAGAAGTGACAGAACCGGTGTGGTATATGATGGTACACTGGTAGGTTCAGGCTTAAAGTAGAAGGGAGAAGATAAGGGTTATAAGGCCTGGGTTGGAAAGAAAAAATCCTGGAACCTCTTGAGATTTGGGTCAAGATCCAGTGGCCAGGTGGGGGAAGCAGCTCACTTTTCTGCACTGGAGATAGGGCAGCTGACCAGTGCCAGGAAGGGAGATCAGGAAATGGTAACCAAAGGTAAAAAATTGAGTTTGGCTTACCAGCGCCAGTGGAACAGGAGCCTGATGACTCTTCAGGTACGAAGTATCCGACTGGGTAAAACAGCCGAGCTTCCAGAAATGAAAACAACCTGCTTGTACTGCCTATATTCCATCTTGTCTGCTTGAGAGTTACAGCATGGGTGAGCTTATATAAAGTTAATAGCCCCATGGAACTGCTTTATTTTTTCTTGGTGTAAGATGGACCCCTGTACCCCTGAAATCATTTGGAGTGCAGGCAAAAGAAATAAAGAACTGTTTGGGAAGAAATTCAGTAGTGATTCTCCTTTATTTAAGTTAAAAGGGGGTAAATGAAATGAAAGGCCCCTTTTATTTATTTTATTCCATAAATTGTAATTTCAGAAGGTGACCATCAGTTTTGCACCAGGATTGTGGGGCTCAGGGGCCCAGGGGAAGCTGAAGGCTGCAGATTGATTGGAGGTCCTGGATCCGGTGGTGACAGGTCCGGGGCTGAACCAAAATACAGAGGGTAGAGATCGAGAGTACACCGCGTGCTGAAGCCATCGAGAGGTAGGGCATATGATTTCCTATCTTGGTTTGGATGCACTAGCTCAGAGTTGTTTCACATCATTGTGGTCCCTTCCATTTTCCCCGGTACATCTATGATTGATACATGCCCCTAGGCAGGGAGGCAACAATTATAATTCATTAATTTTCCAGTCAATGGTACAGCTGCAAAAAAAATTGTAAAGGCACATTATATGAGCTGACTGCCAATTTTTTCTTCTTGAATATACAGGCAATAAATAATGTACAGGTAATGATCCTGATTTTTTTAGTTCATAATAATTTTATTTTATGCATATCATTAGCTTATTTAGCAATATACTGGTGATCCATACTTTCATATTAAGTATCATGCTAGATTATTTCAGATGATTCTGATTACAGTAACTATCATTGCGATATATATTATGGCTAATCAGGGGTTGGGTGGGTTGAAAAAGAGTTTCGTCAGTATGCAGACTAGGTGTACACTGTTTTCTGTCTTTTAGGTTTAGTCTCATTGTTTATAACAGTAGTAAGAGTTTTCTACAACTGCAGTGCCCATCAAGCATGGTGTTGCTGAAATCTTAATGGAGAAACCAGGCTTCTTAAAAGAAAATAGCCTTAGTTTTTCAAAATATGTCTTGCCTTTCTCATTTGTGAAAAGACACTGTAAGTGTAATACATTTTGTATGCTTAATGCTCTTTTTCATAGTTGATGAAGATACTTCAAAGTCAAAAATAAGGGGAACATGAGTCTTGACTATTTATCAATCAATCAATCAATCAATCAAATCTTTATTTATCCAGGCGAACATCATTGAGCAATGCTCATTTGCAAGATGGACCTGGTAAGGTCAAGATACAATTTGTATGACATATAACATGCAGAGAATACACAACTTTGAGAGGATAGCAAATGAATACAAAAACAACAACTCCAAGACAGAGTGCTTTGAACAGCTAATAACAAGAAAAAATATATATTACATATATACATGATTCATCAAATAGCCAGCTTGTTAGTGGAGGACACTTTAGAAACTAGCACTTTTTGGTGAAGGTTAAATGTGTCAGGGGAATTATTAGAAAGTTTTTAAACTCGGGTGATGAGCTGTATGGACATCTGGAAGATATATCTACAGAGAGTGATTTGTAGGAGGCAAATACCGGCTGAAGCAGTGACAGGGGGGATGAAAGGAGTGTATACAGAATGTTGTGGCCAGGGGTGGTGAAAGGGAAGGAGTGGAAAAGGCTGTGTCAAAGAGGGATCAATAGTAGGCCAGGGGGGAGGGGGATGGACTGGGGAAGTAAAAAAAACTGAAAGTATAAGGAGACTAAGTGTATAATGCTTAAGAAGGAAGGATTGTAGTAAAGGTTTATGAAATGTGAAGCAACTGCTCGTAGGGTGCTGAGGAGCTACCTTGAATAGTCGTCCAGCTGGTAGGAAAGATGGAGGGTTGGTCTAATGTTGGCGGAAGCAGTTACATTTTTCTTTGAATATTTTGTTGTATAGATATTTAAAGGCTGTAATAGATATGAGCTTGTTCACTTTCAGTGTCTTCTGCATCGTGTTCCATAGGGTAGATAACACATAACTAACAGCATGTCTGCCATGTCGAGAGTGGAACTTAGGCACTTTAAGAGTAATGAAGTTCAGCTTCTTAATGCATAATTACTTGATGTGGCTTGTAGAAAACAGTCTGAGATATATTTTGGAAGCTGCTGTAATATTGCTCTGTAAGTCCATAATAATGCATTCCTATCCCTTCTATATTGAGCGAGGGCCAACCAACTGCGGAGTATAGCAAGCAGTGGTGAGTACTGTATGGTAAGTCTGTGATAAACCTCAGAGCTCTATGGTATAATGTATCTAATTTGTTCAAGCATACCGTGGGGCAGCGACTATATAGAAGTCAGCGTAGTCTAGTACTGAGAGGAATGTGGCCTGGACCAACTTCTTTTTTGAATCACTTGAAAGGAAGTGCCTTATTTTATAGTAGAGTCCAAGTCTTTGTCTAAGCTTTTTTAGCAGCTCTTCCAGATGTTCTAGGTAGTCTAATCTACTATCTAGCCATACCCCCAGGTATTTGAATTTTGTGACATTGAAAATAATTTATTTATTAAGCTTTCATTAACCAGGCATGTTCACTAGATAAATAAATGCCTATTTTCAGGTAAGACCTGCGGGAGTACAAAAGAAACAACATTACAGTTAATCCGAAATTACAGGTGAAGCAAGACAGGACAAAATTACACGTACAGTAGAGGCTACCCATACAGATGTAGAATTTTCCTAAAAGATGAGTTTCCTTTTCTTTGATGATGATGATCAGTTTTGTACACTTGTAAGTAGCTAAGTGGCTGTCAAGTCTAGTGAGACATCTGAATTTCTCTTCCAGTCAGTGGAGTACATTCTAAACCACAATTATTTCATGTTTGATGGCCACTTCTTCCACCAGGTCCAGGGTACAGAAATGGAACAACCATGGCCCTATCTTATACAAATCTGTACCTGGCCTGGTAGGAGGAGCAAACAGTGTTCAATAAAAGTAATCCACACCTGGGGGAAGCATCAGATGGCACCACTTTATTGACAATATTTTTTGTATCTGGGATGGTACAGAAGATGAGATCCAGAGGTTCGTGGCACAGTTAAATAATGATCTCTGTTCAGGATGGCATCATGATACATTCCAAATGAGCATCCTGGGCATTGGTGCCCCACACCAGCTTTGCAGTACTCATCATGTGCTATGCACAAAGCATAGCTTCTCATCATCAGTGCCACCCCCTGCCTGTGTCATAGCATGGGGGCAGCTCCTCGATCAGCAGTGGCCATCCAATAAGATGGCCTGCCTATTGGGTGACTAGAGTCCAGCGCCACACTGAGTGGGGGATTGTGGGATGTGACCAGTTCTCCCAGGACTGCTGTATCAGTTAAAGGGACCTCCCAGTTTGCCTGTGTGCTCTGCTATGCCCCTGGCCTCCCTGCTATGCTCCAAGGGCTGAGGTAGCAGGGTGGGTAGGACAATGCTATGTCTGCTGTCAGGGGGGCTGGAAGGAAAGGGCATGTATGTGGCTACTGCAGGGTCCCTGCCTACACAGCCAGCATCCCCTCTACCAGTGCTCTGCACTGCATAAATGTGGTTGTATCTGGCACATAGCCATGCACCCACCCTCAGCCAACCTCCCTGCTGGGCTGTGATTGTAACCAGGTGGCCAGCAAGGGGTGTACACTCAGAAGAGGCACAGTACCCCCACACAGACTGGGTGAGGGTCTGACACTACCCCCACTGGGTGGGGTAAGGTACCAAAGCCTTCATACCACATATATGCAACACATAAGTTCTGCTTTGTGACTAGAGCCCAATGAGTATAACTTAAGCTGTATTATTTATTTATTTATTGGAATCTCAGATAACGCCTTTGAGCTAAAAGCTTGTTTACAAAGGTTCCACGTCGTAGGGCAATAGACAAGGTACGTAAACATTACAAAACAGATAGGGGTATACACAGCAGGTAAGTACATTATGGTACATACAGATACAGATTCAAGCAAGTGCAGTTAAAATACAGCAGGTAGGAGAGGTCAGCTTTATTGCAACAGTAATACAAAACAGGGTCCTTAAAGAACTAAGAGAGGTGGTGGCTGAACCTCTTGCTATCCTGTTTAGCCGATCACTAGAAACAGGGGAGGTACCCAAAGACTGGAGGATAGCAAATGTAGTCCCCTTATACAAAAGTGGGAACAAAGAGGAAGCGGGGAACTACAGACCAGTCAGCCTCACCTCGGTAGTGGGGAAGATCATGGAAGCGCTACTGAAGGAGAGATTGGTGGAACATCTGGTTGTCAATGGACTACAGGACCCAAGGCAGCATGGTTTCACCAGGGAAGGTCATGTCAGACCAACCTCATTGAATTTTTTGACTGGGTGACTAGGGAGGTGGATCAGGGGAAGGCAGTGGACATGGTCTATCTGGACTTCAGCAAGGCCTTTGACACTGTGCCACATAGAAGACTATTGCACAAACTGGGGAATACGGGTGTAGGCAGGGCAGTAGTGCGGTGGGTAGGTAACTGGCTGGGCAGCAGGACACAGAGGGTGGTGGTAAATGGCTGTCACTCCACAGAGGGAAGAGTGACCAGTGGGGTACCACAGGGATCAGTGCTGGGACCGGTACTATTCAATATCTTCATCAGTGACATTGCGCAGGACCTAGAAGGCAGAATTTCACTGTTCGCTGATGACACAAAGCTCTGTAACAGAGTAGACACACCAGAGGGTGTAGACAGAATGAGAAGGGACCTGCAGAAACTTGAAGAATGGTCAGGGGTTTGGCAGTTGAAATTCAATGCAAGGAAGTGCAAGATAATGCATATGGGGCACAAAAACCCTGGCACAATATATCAGTTGGGGGTGAGGATATAGCATGCACCAAGCAGGAAAGGGATCTTGGAGTTATCATCTCTGATGACCTCAAGGCAGGGAAACAGTGTGACAAGGCAGCAGGTAAAGCAAATAGGATGCTGGGATGCATAGGCAGGGCATCACCAGCAGGAAAGGAGGTCATAATTCCACTATACAAGACACTAGTGAGGCCGCACCTGGAGTACACTGTGCAGTTCTGGAGACCTTACCTACGTAGGACATAGACAGGGTAGAGAAGGTTCAGAGGAGGGCAACAAAGATGGTGCATGGATTGCATCACAAGTCCTATGAGGACAGGTTGAAGGCACTGAACATGTACTCCCTGGAGGAGAGGAGGAGAGAGGGATATGATAGAGACATACAAGTATCTTACAGGGAGGAACAGGGTGCAGGAATGCACTATTTTTAGCGAAAAAGATGTTCCAGGACTAGGGCATGGGATGAAGTTGGAGGAGGGCGATTCAGAGGAAGCGTGAGGAAGAATTTCTTCACAGAGCGGTGGTGGACAAGTGGAACACCCTGCCAGAGGAAGTGGTGGGGGCTGAAACAATCACAGGATTTAAGAATGCATGGGATAGACATAAAGGAATTCTGGAGGTCAGGGGTAAGGGGCAACAGACTTCCTGGAAAACATAAACTGAACTTACAAACTTAAATGGGCAGACTGGGTGGGCCATAGGCCCTTATCTGCTGACACTGTCTATGTATCTATGTATAAGTACTAAGAGCATACCTAAGGTGGACAAGCAATTTATAGTGGTAGCTGAGCTTTAGAGCATGCAAGTAGAGTTATGGAAGGTCAGAAGTGGTGGTTACCAAAGGAGGGAGGACAGAATAGATGAGAGCAGGGAGAGGGTGGGGGCAGAGAAAAGGGGTGACAGAATAAGTGGGTTGAGTATTCAGAGGGGTGGGATTGGATAGGAATCTGCCCAGGGTTACCGTATGTAGGTGATAGGGCAGGGCTGGATGATGTAGGGGAGAGAGGGATAAGGAAAAGGGGCTTTAAAGTGTGGGGGTAAGGTGGGGAAACTGGGGGAGGGGTCAAAATTAGTGGGGATTAGTATTTGTGAAGAGAAAGCAGGAAGGCAGGGGGATAAAGAGGGGACATGGGGGTAAGTGCTCAGTGGGGTCACACCATGCAGGGGAGGAAGTGGGGGGATGGGTGCTATGCAGGACAGATAAGCTACCAGTAGTGGTAGGATTATGCACAGGTGACACATTATAAAGGTATTATAAAGCAGATGTAATGCATACTGATTTTATTGACATCATGTTCTTGGTAGACAGCTTTGGAATTGTTCTGTTGGACACATAAGGGAAATCAACCATTGGGAACTCCCTCGTAAGGGCTGAGAGTGGCCACCCCTTTGGATTAATTAGAAGCATCCCACCGAGAAATTTCTTATGACATAGAAACATAGAATTTGACCGCAGATAAGGACCGCTTGGCTCACCTAGTCTGCCCATTTTCCTATCTAACAGGTACGCTGCAGATCCTAGTTAACCAACAGCTTACTTCCTCCTACCCCCCCCACTAGGACTGCCTTATGTCTGTCCCATGCATTCTTAAATTCCCCCACTGTTGTTGACTCCATGAGCTCCTCAGGGAGGCTGTTCCATGCATCCACAACCCTCTCTATGAAAAAATTCTTCCTCACATTACCTCTGAGCCGTCCCCCCATTATCTTCAAATTGTGCCCCCTTGTTCTTGCACATCTCTTTTTCTGAAAGATGCTACTCTCTTGGACTTTGTTGATTCCCTTGAGGTACTTGAAAGTTTCTATCATGTCCCCTCTCTCTCTCTCTCTCTCTCTCTCTCTTCTTTCCTCAAGGGTATTAAGCTCCTTTAGTCTTTCTTCATATGTCTTCTGGTGCAGACCCTGCACCATTTTGGTTGCCCTCCTCTGGACAGCCTCCACTCTGTCTATGTCTTTGCAGAGATGGGGTCTCCAGAACTGCACACAGTACTCCAGATGGGGTCTCACCAACTATTGATGCCTCTTCCTATGCATTCCAGTATCTCCCCAGCCTTTCTTACTGCCTTCTCACATTACTTGCCCACCTTTAGATCATCTGATATAATTACCCCCAGGTCCCTTTCCATTTTTACTGTTGTCAGTATCTCACCCCCCACTGTGTACTCTTCCCCTGGGTTTTTGTTTCCCCGGTGCATTACCTTGCACTTCTTTGCATTGAATCTGAGCTGCCATACATTTGACCATTCCTCCAACCTTGCCAAGTCCCTTCTCATCCTTTCCACTCCATCTTGTGTATCAACCCTGTTGCAGATCTTTGTGTCATCTGCAAAGAGATCTACTTTTCCTTCCAGTTCCTCTGCAATGTCACTTATAAAGACGTTAAAAAGGACCGGTCCCAGTACTGAACCCTTCGGTACCCCACTAGTAACCCTCCTTTCTTCACTGTGGACTCCATTTACTACTACCCTCTGCGTCCTGTTGTGTAGCCAATTGTTTATCCAGGCTAACATCTTGGGACCCACTCCAAGGCTGGCTAACTTGTGTATTAATCCTTTGTGTGGGACTGTATCAAATGCCTTGCCAAAGTCTAGGTAGGCCATGTCCACAGCCCCTCCCTGGTCTACTACTTTGGTCACCCAGTCAAAGAAATCTATTAGATGCATCTGACACGACCTTCCCATAGTGAATCCATGTTGCCTTGGGTCCTGTACCCCACTGGCCTCTAGGTACTCAACAATTCTTTCCTTCAGAAGTGATTCCATCATTTTCTCTACCACTGAGGTCAAACTAACTGGTCTGCAGTTTCCTGCCTCTGTCCTGCTCCCACTTTTGTGAAGAGGAATCACATCCGCCCTCCTCCAGTCCTCAGATACCACCCCATCCTCCCATGATTTGTTAAAGAGAGTAGTCAGCGGTATCACTAGTACTACCCTTAGTTCTTTTAGAATTCTTGGGTGAATCCCATCAGGCCCCATTGCTTTGCCCACCTTCAATTTTGTTAGTTCTTTCAGAACCCATTCTTCTGTAAATGGACTGGTATCGACCCCCGTCTCCAGAGTGTTTCTCTTGTTTGGTTTAGGTACCTCCCCCTCCTCTTCCTTTGTGAATACTGAGCAGAAATATTCATTCAGTATCCCTGCTTTTTCGCTGTCACCCTCTACCCACATTCCTTCCCCTTTATAAGCCTCAGTATCCCTCCTTTGGTCTTTCTTCACTCCCTAATGTACCTATAAAAGGTCTTATCTCTCTTCTTAACAGAGTTGGTTATCCTTTCCTTGGTTTGGACCTTTGCTATTCTGACTGCCTTCCCAGCCTCTTTCTGCTTTAACTGATAAAGTTCTCTGTCCTGCTCCTTCTGTATTTCCTGAATTCTGTCCTTTTCTCCTTAACCTTCCCTGCCACCTCTTTTGAGAACCACAGCGTTTTTTTCCTTCATTGTGTTTTGTTGATTTGCTTTACACAAAGGCTTGTTGCCTCTGTGATGGCTGTTTTGATTACTCCCCATTGTTCCTCCACCTCTCCTTCTTGCCTGTTTGCTAGTGCTTTTCTGAGGCACTCTCTCATTTTCCCAAAGTCAGCCCTCCTAAAGTCCAATACTCTTGCTTTTGTATGGCTTGATTGTATGGCTGTGTTTATCATGAACCACACTGTTTGGTGGTCGCTTGTTCCCAGATGGCTACCCACTTCTAAATCTGAGATTCTTTCTCCGTCCGCATTTGAGAGTACCAGGTCTAAGATTGCTCCCTCCCAAGTGGGTTCCAATACTAGCTGTCTGAGGCATGCCCCCTGTAGGGCATCAAGAATGACCCTGCTCTTGGATGTGCCTGCAGCAAAGGTGCTCCAGTTAACATCTGGCATATTCAGGTCCCCCATCAACAATATCTCCCCTTTTTCTGCCATTCTAAGGAAGCCTTCTATCATTTTCTTGTCCATTCCCTCCCCCCTGAGATGAGGGTTGGTATACAACCCCCCATGCGGATTGTGGTGCCATTTCCTGCCTCCAGGGTGACCCAGAATGCCTCATCTGCTCGCTGTTTACTCTTTAGTTTTGTTGCTTTGATCCCTTCCTTTACATAGAGAGCTACTCCTCCTCCTCTTTAACCCCCCGTCCCTCCTGTAGATTGTGTATCCTAGTATGTTGACAACCCAGTCGTGGTTCTCTGTGTACCATGTTTCTGTGACTGCCACAATATCCAGGCAACCCTCTTCCATCAAGGCCACTAGTTCAGGAAGCTTGTTACACAGACTACGGGCATTGGTACTCATCACCCTCCACTTTTTGATGGCCTTAACCCTTTTAGCCCCATTCCTGTGCTTACTGCCTTTGCCTTTTTTTTTTTACATTTACCTCTGTCCTGCTGTCTAATGACTTCTCTACCTTGGTGTTTACCTCACTAATTACTGTGTTTTGTGGGGGGAGGCTGGGATTTCCCTGCTCCTTTTCAGTGCCTGCCCCCTTGGCTAGTTTAAATGCTTGCCAATGAAGCATTTAAACCTCTCACCTAGGATCCTGGTTCCCCCCTTGGACAGATGCAGACCATCGCACCAGTATATGTCTGCATCCCTCCAGGTGGCTCCCCAGTCCCCAGTGAAGCCAAAACCCTGAGCTCCACACCAGTTTTTTCAACCATTCATTGAATTCCCTGGTGAGGAGTACCCTAGCATCACCCTTGCCATAGACAGGCAGCACCTCCGAGAAGGTTACCGTATGCGCTACTTGTCTAAGGCCCCTCCCCAACTCTACAAACTCCTCTTGCACTGCTCTGATGTGAATGGATCCATTCACATATCCTAGCCTAATAATCTGTTACAGGCTGCATGCCCATTGGCTCACGCTGTGGACCAATGGGCGTATAGCCCTACCATAAGGTGTTAGTTGGTGGGCGGCGGGGCGGCAAGAGGGTGGGGAGCTGCCGCCCGCCACTGACCGGGGGGGCAGCGGGGCAGTGGAGCTCAGTGGGCAGGGGGGTACCGCTAGTCCACCAGGGTTATTTTGGGGTGGCATTATGTTCTACTGACACCCACAATCAGGCTGCGAGCGGTCCACTGGACCACCAGGGATATTGGACATTTAATATACTGCATTCTACATATGCCTGCGATCAGGCTGCAAGCAGTCCACTGGACCACCAGGGATACTGGACGATTATTATGATCTACATATGCCAGCAATCGGGCTGCGAGTGGTCCACTGGACCATCAGGGATATCGGACAATTATTATGATCTACATATGCCCGTGATTGGGCTTCAAGCGGTCCACTGGACCACCAGGGATATTGGACATTTAATATATTCTACTTATGCCTGTGATCAGGCAGTGGGGCACTTTTCCGTGATGTGCAGGGGGGCGTCGGTCCCCGACGGCTGCAGCCTGGTAGGGCTCCAGGCGCAAGTCACTGGGGATTGGCACACTTGCATGCAAATAGGGCAATAATGACATGCAAATGGCCCCATTTGTGCCTTGCATGCATTATGGCCCCATTTGCATGTGCACTTTTGAATATCATGGTTCTTGTGCCTAGCGCAACGGGACTTGTGCTAGCGCATCCCCCTGCTCCACTCTGGCCACTTGTGCTGGCGCAGTGCCACTGTGCCATGCGCACTGCGGGTGGCCAAGGTGCGATATTCAGCAATGCTGTGCCATGGCACAGCTCCGTTGAATATCACCCTGTCAACGCCCCTGCACAGCCAAGTTATGCTGCGCCCAGGCTTGCACCACAGCCTGGTGCAGTCTGACTATCTGGGCCCATGACTCCTTTTGTAGAAGTCGTAATCTCAGACTTCCCCTTTCTCTTTTGGTGATGTGCTCCAGGAGGGTACAGTGAAAAGACTCAGGGTTTTGATTATGATCTTTTGAAAAATGGTCCCCAGGTGCATTTGTCTCCACCCCCTTTTTAATAATCCTTAAATGTTCTTGAATTCGTATTCATGTTCCTCGTACTGTTTTATCTATGTAAAATCTTGGTCAATTGGTAGTACAATCCACAAAACAGTTTAGGTTAGGTTGGTAGCACCTTTGTAGGATCTCGGGTTTGAATGCCCCCCCCCACACTGCAATGTTGGCATTTAAATACACCCTTTGATTGTCTGCCTAACCATGTAGTTTTCTGCTCTGCAAGGAAATGGCTATTTACTATGATATCACCGACATTACTTGCTCTTGAGAATGTTATTCTCAGTTTGTTATTTCTATAAAGGGTTTTTATCCTCCAGTGGCATATTCTCTGTTTTTCTTTGAAAATTTGCTTTACCAATTCATCTGAACGTAATACCTCCCAACTGTCCAGTATTATCCTGTTTACCTGATCTGTAAATCTATCATATCTTGTTACAAATGTTACACCCACATCCCTGCCACCAGTCTGAAAGCGATTAAAGCTGCCTTCCTCCATCATGCCCTACTTCTCCTGCTTCTGTCCGATAATGTCCACCCAAACCAAGGTCCGCCCCACTTACCTACCACCTCGCAGCATCATGCTGAGGGTCTCCTTATCACATCTATAAACATCTGCAGCTTGTTCAAAAAGCATGACATACTGCAAGGCTGGATGGCCCAGCATGACCCAGACATCCTGGTGATCGCAGAATCCTGGCTTAACCCCAAACGCCTGACTCTGCGGTGGCCATTAATGGCTGTACAGTCGATTCCACTTGTGTGCCATTCGAATGTGTGCACATTCCGTTTGTGTGCATACATTTGTCTGGTTCCCAATCAATTGCCAGTAACAGTGTTAAATATTTCAGTTATGTGCGCACTGAATTTCGGTTGTGTGCACTGTTTGTTGCCAGTACTTAGCAGTTTCAAGGTGCTTCTGAGTGCTTCTGAGAGGTGTTAATTACCTTGCTTGGCCACTGTCTTTGTTCGGCGCGAGGTGTAACTGTTGAGGCATTACCTGTCCTGTACTCAGCCAACACGAATGCCTGGATGACATCTGTGTTGTTCCACGAGTGGCTCCAGGGCATAGATAGAATAAAAAGATAGATAAAAAAATGAGACAGCAACACTGTAAGGTTGCCATTCTGGTAGATAACTGCCCTGCCCACAAGCCTGTTATTCTGCGTAATGTTAAAGTTCTTTTTCTACCCCCTAATAGCACTGCATTAATACAACCGATGGACCAGGGCGTCATAAACAATTTCAAACAGCACTACCGCAAAAAGGTAGTGAATAAGATCCTGCTCGGCACTGACTCACAAGGTGAAACCCAGAGTAATTTTAACTTTAATGCAGTTGCAAAATCCATCTCGATATTGGACGCCATACACCTGTTGCATGCCGCATGGAGAGAGGTATCCGCAGACACAATAAAGAATTGTTTTCGCAAGGTTGGAATCACCGATCAGATAGAAGACCAGGACACTGATCTGCCTATAGAAAATGTCCAACCCCCACCAGGAATGACAGCCGCTACTTTTGCTGAGTTTGTTACAGTGGACAACGAGGAACCAGCAAGTGGAGAGCTCACCGAAGATGAGATTTGTGCCACTATGATGGAATCTGGTGGAGAGGTGGATGAACTCGAGAATGATGAGCCCGACATAGTACCCCCTTCAACTACAGAAGTGTGGACAATGATGGGACGCACCCCAAGTTACATGGACACTAAAGAAACCTCAGATTTCAGCTGGTTTTATGCTTTTGAAAGACTAGAATCTTTAAGTAAGAGGACAGGATGGCAAGCGCACATTACTGATTTCTATGGCATGCCCGGACTCTAAGTCAGGACTCTAAGCGGTAATGTACTGTATTGTACACCATATAAAGCTGCATTTATTAAGTTACTGTACTAAATTATTTAAACCCGAACATAAATTCAGTTTTATCCAGTAATGAATCATGATTTTGAATGTGTATAATGTTTGTTTCTACAACTATTAAACCGATGTCGTTTAAAAAAAAAACAAAAAAAAAAAACACCCTTCTGTGTCTGTTTTAAAGATCCGTTTTCAGTTTAATGCATTTTCAGTTGTGTGCACAACTTCGGGAGGTCTCGAGGTTGTGCACAAAAATGGAATTGATGGTACCATCTTTAGGGAAGACAGACTGACATTGAGGGGAGGCGACTGTGCGCTCTATCTACGCGACTCCCTCCAAGGGGTCAAAATCTCTGTCTTGCCACCTTCTTATGGGGCGCAGACCCTGGTAGTTAAAATTCAGGTTGACAACTCTGGGAAGTCCCTTCATATCATGCCAGTATATATTCCACCCTGGAACCAGAAACTGGCCTTTAGTGCTATTACCACCTGTCCATCTCAGCTTCCAGATAATGCTGAGATCTTAACTATGGGGGGTTTTAACATCAGTTGGTAGTCACCCATGGCCCACCCATATAAGGACGCTATAGCAGCTATGAATCTTACCCAAGTAGTACCTTCCTCCATGTGGCGGAACCCTAAAACAGGAATATCCACGCTGCTGGACTTATACTCACAAATTGTCCCGACAGACTCTCAAAGGTCACTATACTCTCAGGTGCCCTAATTGACCACTCCTACTGTGCGTGTGATTCAGTAAGGCCAGTAAGCCCCCCAAAATTTATTTACCAGCGCAGACTAAAAAAACGATCCCTTCAGCAATTCAAACACTTCCTCAGGAACTGTGATTGGTCTCCCATTGACACTGCCAGATCTTTTGACATTGCCCTATCCCATTTCATCTCCACCTTCAAGGCTGCCTGCGACCGCTTAGCCCCAATCACTAAACAGATTGTCAAAGGTCCTAATACACCCTGAATCACACAGACCATTCAGGACCTAATGCACCACCGAGATAACCTATGGCATAACACCCTCAATTCTGGTCTACCTGTTGACAGGCAACAGTACTGGGTGGCCAGAAATAAATGCACTTGGGAAATTCAAAAGCTAAGGCTGCTCACTACCAGGAAACCCTCTCATCCACATGGGGCTTGGGGCCAAAAATTCTGGAACAACTTAAAATAACTTAACAGCAAAACTGTGCCCCACTCCCGCCCCCACAACTCATTGTTAATGGGGCCCCTTCCCAAGACCCCCTCACAATAGCTAACACCCTTAACACCTCATTCTCAGACCTCAGTAGTGTACTCCCTGCTAACTTCTTTGACACCACCACACATGCTCACCACCCACTCCCTCCAGCTAATGTTCCCCCTTTCAGGTTCAGGACAGTCTCCCCCCATGAGGCTAGGTCCTATCTATCAAGAGTTCTGGGTAAAACGAGGCATAGTGGTGACTCCCTGGACCTAAAACTCCTTCACTTGGCCCTGGATGTTGTCTTTACCCCCCTCACCAAAATTCTCAACCTCTCCCTTTGTCTCTGCCAATTCCCCTCCCTCTGGAAATCAGCTGTTATCACCCCCATCCATAAAGGGGGTGACCGTACCTCTCCTAACAACTACCAACCTATCTCTATCCCTCCCCCACCCAGGCTCTTGAAAAAATTGTCTCGGATCAACTTACTCAGTACCTGTCTAAATATGACCTCCTGTACAGGAACTAATATGGCTTCAGAAAGGGCCATAGTACAACCACCACCCTTCTAGAGTTCACCACCTTTATTCATAAAGTCCTGGAACACAGATGCCTAGTCGGGTCTGTATACATAGACCTGACTAAGGCATTCGATACAGTAAATCATGCCCTTCTGCTAGAGTCTCTACCTTCCTTGGGCCTAACTCCTGAAACCATTACCTGGTTTGAAAACTACCTCAGTGGAAGATCCCAATGAGTCAAACTGAACACCACCCTATTCTCCTGCTTGCCTGTCTGCACTGATGTACCCCAAGGCTCAATCTTGGGCCCGCTATTCTTTAGCGTTTTCTTGAACTCTCTTCCCCATGCTAGCTCTGGTCAACTGCCCCTGTATGCAGACAATGCAGTACTTTACTGCAGTCACTCTGACCTTCCCCCTCTTCAAAGTGCCCTCCAAAGCTTGTTCACTGAGTCTGAAGCCTGGGTCACTGAGCATAAACTGGTCATAAATTACAAAAAAAACAAGGTTATGGTCTTTGCCCATCATAAAAATAAATGTAGAAACACTCCCCTCCGCATCCTGAACTGCTATCACTCCCCACTACAACAAGTGCCCTCCTTTAAATATCTGGGGGTCACCCTTGATTCTTCGCTTACTTATCACGACCACATCCACCACCTTAGCTTGACCATAAATAGCAGACTTGGCCTTTCTATAGGCACAAATGGTGTCTGCCTCCTGAGGCACTCCGCCTGGCCATAACCTCTTCTGTCCTCTCTTTGGTAGACTATGGGATTGTCTGGTATGGTTCCGCCGACAACTTTGCTCTTCACAGGGTCAAAGTTGCCATGAATAGAGCCTGCTGTCTTGTGACGGGGTGTGACAGACAGACCCACACGTGACCTCTATCAGATCACCAACTGGCTGAATTTTGACAGGAGGCTCAAATACCAAACCTGCCTCACAGCCAAAAAGGTCACCTGTGGCCTCCTACTCCCTGTCCTCAATAGCCTTATACAACTTGCCCCAGTGCCCTGTACCACATGAAGATCCACCAAGGCCCCCGTGTTTGTACCTCACTGCAGCACATCTTTGTGTCAGCGTGCCTTCACTATAGGGCTCCACTCTGGCTAAATGAGCTGCCCACTGACATTTCTGCAGAACCTAAACTTAGCCCCTTCAAAGCCAAGCTCAAAGACCTACTCCTCTCCTCTCTTCCTCTGTCTGTGACTGCATATGACACTGCTTTCTAACAGCCTATTTCATTCTTTTCCTTAGAACAATGTCTCCTCTGACTGCTCCTCTTATTCTGTAACTCTCTCACTCTAAACACTCCTTATTATTTTATCGTTGTAATTGGTGAGGCCTGCTCCTCTAAATTAACTTTTACAGATCTTTGTTTACATCTTGCTCAGTCTGACCCAGGGCAGCCCTGTTACACTGTACATTCTGGTGTATATTTTACTGCTGTCTATAATTGGTATTGACCTTTGTACCTTACGTGGGCATACTATGATTACATTGTGCTGTTACTATGTTACTTGCTTAGTATTCGATGTTCTAGTCTTATGATGTATTACCTCTTATACTGTCTTTAATACCAGGACAGGCAGCCTTTGCAAAGGAGTCTCTGTCTCAAAGGTTTGCAATTCCAATCTATTACTAAATAAATAAATAAAATAAACTTGTGTCGATTTCTGTTTTTTTTTTAACAGCCCTTCCCCTAGGATCCTGTCTACTCTATTAATAGCTCTTTTGATAACTTTATTTTAATATCTTTTCTGTTTAAGACGGGCAGCCATCATTTCCACTCGTTTGTTGAAAATGGCCTCATTCAAGCAATTTCATTTTAAACGAATAATCTGATCAAATGATACACTTTGAACTAAACTTGGCAGATGTGCACTTTCTACTCTTAATAAACTATTTCCTGCTGTTGGTTTAACAACAATATCATATTCCAGCATTCCCTGATTATTTACCTATAACAAAATTTACATTTTCTTGTTAATTTAAAACTTACATCTCAGCAGGAGTCAGTGTCTGTTGAGATTAAGTAGACAGATACTTTATTAGAAGTAGAAGGGGTCTTATTTAGGGTTAAAAAAAGAAAGAAAAGAAAGAAAGTCAGTGTGTGTTCTGTGCTGGGAATCAGCTGACTTTGCTAAACCAGTAGGAGGAAAGAGAGCTTAATTGGGGGTGTGGCTTAGACACTATAAAAGCAGGTGACTCAAATTACAACTTCCTGTTGCTAGCCTTTTTTCTTACTAATTGCCCTCCATCCCACCCACCCTAAGCCAGTTCTACTTTTATAGCCACTGGATTTGACTGTCAACAGGAACTTCCTGTTTGGCAGTAGGAAGGGAAGGATCATAGAGAAACATTGGTTTTGTCAACCCTAAAGGAAAAAAGTAGCTCACTCTCCCCCCCAGCTGCTGGTGGTCTGACATTGAGCAAGGAGGAAGGAGGCTACTGAAGAAGATAGGAAGTTGATGTCCCAGAACAGGAAGGGTGAGAGTTGTAAGGAGAGGAGAGAGTAAGCATATAGAGAAACAGTAGAGGGAACACAAAATAAGACATGATAGGAGTGGTGCAGTGCAATGGCTGTGGGGTGGCAGTGTTCCGGGAGACATTCTGGAGGCTGCGATGCTGCCCTATTTGCAGGCACCTCTCTGGTCTGAGAGAGGAGGTTGCCCGGCCTCCAGGCTGACCTGGCTAGAGTCTTGAAACCTCTCCCCACCCAGGGACCACCAGGGCCAATGCCACTACCTCAGAAGTTGCCAAGAAAGAGGAGAGGCTGGACCAGGGTGGGCTCAGGGAGGGAGAGCATGGTGGAACAGAGTTGCATCCCTCCAGCTGTACCTCTCCACAATTCATTTGCTCTTCTGGTGGATAGTGGTTCCTCTATGGAGGCACCTGCAGTGGAGACCAAGGAGGATGCTGGGAACCTTCACAAAGAAGACCCACGGGAGGGTGGCATGGGACCCCACAGAGGAAGGAAACAACTCCTGGTGGGGGACTCAATCATTAGGGGGGTAGAAATGGGGAGGAAGGGGAGAGGGAGGTAAGGTGCCTTCCTGGTGCCATGGCTTGGAGGGACAGGAAGCGAATCCTCAGGATCGTGGGAGGAGCTGCATGAGGGAGGGAGCTGGATGTCATTGTCCACCTAGGGACAAATGACCTGGCTAGGAATGGGATCAGAGCAGTGCAAGAGAAGTTTGTAGAGTTGGGAGGGGCCTTAGACAAGTAGCGCATACGGTAACCTTCTCGGAGGTGCTGCCTGTCTATGGCAAGGAGATGCTAGGGCACTCCTCACCAGGGAATTCAATGAGTGGTTGAAAAACTGGTGTGGAGCTCAGGGTTTTGGCTTCATTGGGGACTGGGGAGCCACCTGGAGGGATGCAGACCTATACTGGTGCGATGGTCTGCATCTGTCCGGGGGGAGACCAGAATCCTAGGTGAGAGGTTTAAGTGCTTGATTGGCAAGCATTTAAACTAGCCAAGGGGGAAGACATTGAAAAGGAGCAGGGAAATCCCAGCCACCCCCCACAAAACATGGTGATTAGTGAGGTAAACACCAAGGTAGAGAAGTTATTAGGGAGCAGAACAGAGGTAACTGTAAAAAAAGGCAAAGGCAGTAAGGACAGGAATGGGGCTAAAAGGGGTAAGGCTATCAAAAAGTGGAGGGTGATGAGCACCAATGCCCATAGTCTGTGTAACAAGCTCCCTGAACTAGTGGCCTTGATGGAAGAGGGTTGCCTGGATATTGTGGCAGTCACAGAAACATGCTACACAGAGAACCATGACTGGGATGTCAACATACTAGGATACACAATCTACAGGAGGGACAGAGAGGGTAAAAGAGGAGGAGCTGTCTATGTAAAGGAAGGGATCAAAGCAACAGAACTAAAGAGTAAACAGGGAGCAGATGAAGCACTCTGGATCACCCTGGAGACAGGAAATGGCACCACAATCTGCATGGAGGTTGTATACAGACCCCCATCTCAAGGGGAGGGAATGGACAAGGAAATGATAGAAGGCCTTAGAATGGCAGTAAAAGGGGAGATATTGTTGATGGGGGACCTGAATATGCCAGATGTTAACTGGAGCACCTTTGCTGCAGGCACATCCAAGAGCAGGGTCATTCTTGATGCCCTACAGGGGGCATGCCTCAGACAGCTAGTACTGGAACCCACTCAGGAGGCAGCAATCTTAGACTTGGTACTCTCAAATAGGGACGGAGAAAGAATCTCAGATTTAGAAGTGGGTAGCCATCTGGGAACAAGCGACCACCAAACAGTGTGGTTCACGATAAACACAGCCATACAATCAAGCCATACAAAAGCAAGAGTATTGGACTTTAGGAGGGCTGACTTTGGGAAAATGAGAGAGTGCCTCAGAAAAGCATTAGCAAACAGGCAAGAAGGAGGGGTGGAGGAACAATGAGGAGTAATCAAAACAGCCATCACAGAGGCAACAAGCCTTTGTGTAAAGCAAATCAATAAAACACAACGAAGGAAAAAAATGCTATGGTTCTCAAATAGGTGGCAGGGAAGGTTAAGGAGAAAAGGATAGCATTCAGGAAATATAAGGAAACACAGAAGGAGCAGGACAGAGAACTTTATCAGTTAAAGAAGAAAGAGGCTGGGAAGGCAGTCAGAATAGCAAAGGCCCAAACCGAGGAAAGGATAGCTAATTCTGTTAAGAAGGGGGATAAGACCTTTTATAGGTACATTAGGGAGCGAAGAAAGACCAAAGGAGGGATACTGAGGCTTAATAAAGGGGAAGGAATGTGGGTAGAGGGTGACAGTGAAAAAGCAGGGATACTGAATGAATATTTCTGCTCAGTATTCACAAAGGAAGAGGAGGAGGAGGTACCTAAACCAAACAAGAGAAACACTCTGAAGACGGGGGTCGATACCAATCCATTTACAGAAGAAAGGGTTCTGAAAGAACTCATAAAATTGAAGATGGACAAAGCAATGGGGCCTGATGGGATTCATCCAAGAATTCTAAAAGAACTAAGGGTAGAACTAGTGACACTGCTGACTGCTCTCTTTAACAAATCATGGGAGGATGGGGTGGTACCCGAGGGACTGGAGGAGGGCAGATGTAATTCCTCTTCACAATTGTGGGAGCAGGACAGAGGCAGGAAACTACAGACCAGTTAGTTTGACCTCAGTGGTAGGAAAAATGATGGAATCACTTCTGAAGGAAAGAACTGTTGAGTACCTAAGGACCAGTGGGGCAGAGGACCCAAGGTAGCATGGATTCACGATGGGAAGGTCATGTCAGACGAATCTAATAGATTTCTTTGACTGGGTGACCAAAGTAGTAGACCAGGGAGGGGCTGTGGACATGGCCTACCTAGATTTTAGCAAGGCATTTGATACAGTCCCACACAAAAGATTAATACACAAGTTAGCTAGCCTTGGAGTGGGTCCCAAGGTGGTAGTCTGGATAAAAATTGGTTAGACAACAAGGCATAAAGGGTAGTAGTAAATGGGTACACAGTGAAGAAAGGAGGGTTACTAGCTGGGTACCACAGGGTTCAGTACTAGGACCGGTCCTTTTAATGTCTTTATAAGTGACATTGCAGAGGAACTGGAAGGAAAAGTATATCTCTTTGCAGACGACACAAAGATCTGCAACAGGGTTGATATACAAGATGGAGCGGAAAGGATGAGAAGGGACTTGGCAAGGTTGGAGGAATGGTCAAATGTATGGCAGCTCAGATTCAAAGCAAAGAAGTGTAAGGTAATGCACATAGGAAACAAAACCCAGGGAAGCGTACACAATTGGGGGTGAGATACTGACAACAGCAAAATGGAAAGGACCTGGGGTAATTATATCAGATGACCTAAAGGTGGGCAAGCAATGTGAGAAGGCAGTAAGGAAGGCTGGGGGATACTGGGATGCATAGGAAGAGGCATCAATAGTAGAAAACAGGAAGTTGTTATCCCTCTGTACAGACAGTTGGTGAGACCCCATCTGAGTACTGTGTGCAGTTCTGGAGACCCCATCTCCCGCAAAGACATAGACAGAGTGGAGGCTGTCCAGAGGAGGGCAACCAAAATGGTGCATGGTCTGCACCAGAAGACTTATGAAGAAAGACTAAAGGAGCTTAATATGTATACCCTTGAGGAAAGAAGGGAGAGAGGGGACATGAAAGAAACTTTCAAGTACCTCAAGGGAATCAACAAAGTCCAAGAGGGTAGCATCTTTCAGAAAAAGAGATGTGCAAGAACAAGGGGGCACAATATGAACATAGAGGGGGGACCACTCAGAGGTAATGTGAGGAAGTATTTTTTCACAGAGAGGGTTGTGGATGCATGGAACAGCCTCCCTGAGGAGGTCGTGGAGTCAAGAACAGTGGGGGAATTCAAGAATGCATGGGACAGGCATCAGGCAGTCCTAGTGGGGGGTAGGAGGAAGTAAGCTGTTCATTAACTAGGATCTGCAGCTTATCTGTTAGGTTTGAAAATGGGCAGACTAGGTGGACCAAATGGTCCTTATCTGCCATCAAATTCTATGTTTCTATGTTTCTAAAAGCTCCAAATATTCAGTTTCTTGAATAGAGCTTGTATGTGTGAAAGTCAGGTTACATTGGTTTCTGACATCTATAAGAGGAATTCCTCTACATCCTGTTCATTTCCATCCTAAATTCAAATTATATCATCCTTGAAGAAAGCTAAAGAAAAGGATACAGGAGCATGTCTGAGCCATTCAGAATGGCATGGAAACAAATACACTTGGAGAACATTTTTCCAGCGTCCCTCTTAAAAATCCAGAAACATTTTGCAACATGGCACTGAAACATGTGGCAAACCATCCGGGAGGGGGCGGCTAAACAAATGGTTAGGGAGAGAGTCATGGTGGATTTTCCACCTAAGTAGCATGCATCCTGGTGGCCTAAATTAAACTCCCTTTTTATAAAGAGCCTTCCTATTGCAATATAAACGTGAGATTATATGTAATTTATGAATGTTATTTTCATGATCTAAATGAAATAGTTATTAATCGCACATTGTTTCATACTCGGTGTGTAATATGAAATATTCCCCCTTTTTATGTACATGAAGAAATCTGGACTGTTTTCTTTCCCTTAGAACTCATAAGAAATTACAGACACCCGAAACAGAAAAGTAATCCGCTTTCAAAATATTCTCTCCATTTAGCTTTGTGTGTTCTTTCATGTAGTTGTTGCCTAAAATGTTATAAAGAGGTGTCCGTATATTCTGGTTAGATAAATTAATCTATTTTAATAGTCAGATACTTTGATTCTTGCCATATTTATTATGTTAAAACAAACTGATCAACTGCCAGCTCTCCTTATGTTGACATGTTTTTAAATTAGGTACTGCTCACAATTATTGCACTTTTGCACATGTCTGTTTCTTCTTTTTTAAGTTCTAGTATAGGCACTGCACTGACTGATGTAATGGGGGAGAAGAACACAAGGGGTAATAAAATATTAAATAATGAACAGGATTCATGTGCTTCACTGGAATCTCCCCCCCCACCCCTTTTTTTCCCTTCAGTTTGGTGATCCTCGAGTTTATTTACGTATGCATATCTGATACTATAAAACACTGTCTAAGCCAGGCCAGTGGCATGCAGGGCTAAGGTGCTGAGCATCTTACCTCCTGTCAGACCAGAAACCCTGGTCTGGAAATGGATATGGGTCGCTTGGGGGCTGGCCAGGGAGGGAGGGAGGATTGAGTGCCCATAAGACTGCTCCCCTCCCTCAGGAAGGAAGTTTGCTGTGGCTCGGTACTTGACTGCCACCTGGAGGTGTCCAAATGGCAGCGCAAGAGAGCCACAGTTAGCAGGAAGGGATCCCATGTTCAGGGCACTGAGGCAACTCTGAAGAGGCAGGGGTCACACACTGAACCCACTTCATGTCTTGTGGGCCTGGGGAAAAAATATGGTGGAAAAAAACACCCAGACTGAAGGACGATGACCTACCCCTCTCAGGCCCCTCACTGGCAACCAGCCCCCCCAAAAAAAAGTCCTGTGGCAGAGGACTACAGAGGGAGGGTAAGTCGAAAAGAAGCCAGGTGATGGGGCTGGGAGGGTAGTCAGAAGAGGACAGCTGGGGCAGATTAGTAGGACAAAACATCTTAAAAAAAAAACAGTGCTTATGCTCACTTAACTCCACCCCTGAAGAAGACATAGCTTATGCGAATGCATAAAGGGACTTATCTGCCTTGTTGGTCAGTGGGTTCCAGTTCCTTTTGCACAGTTATATTCTTCCACTAAATTTTGCACATTCTCAAGCCCTGGTATGCAAAGATTTTTCCTTGTTTTCTTCTTATTTTCTTCAATGTTGATCAGCTGTGTACAGTTGTAGGTGACAAAGTGGCTAATAAGTCTAGCGAAACAACTTTGTTGCAAATTAAAGGAGATGATGCAGACACTGGGTTAATAACAAGTTCCAGTTTGCTGAAAATTTTTTACCATGGCATTTCCTGATCAGCACTCTTAAAAGAAATATTTAAACTCCAGAATGTTTAATCCTTAGCTATGAAGACTTCAAATGTTCTGTGATTTAGGAAAAAATAGCACACTGAAAGCTACAGGACAAGAGAAGCACACTAAATCTACATGCCCACTTCAATAGCATTTATTCTTAAAAGTGCAACAGGCAATGCAAAAATGTTTATACAGTACTCACAGGCATTGTGTTTACATACCCACACAGTGAGAGAGCCACATGATACACTACATCTTACATTTCAGCTGGACGGCTGCCAGGCTTCTTCAGAGATGACAACAGCACATACACATCCCCTTAAGGGCAGAACTGATGCTATATTAAGATATGACTCTTCGAGGGCTTTATATGAATGAAATGCAATATCTATATCTTAATGTTGCACATCTGATAACACTGACTACACCTGCGTTAGCCAAGATCCATAAAGATCTGAATACCCCCTGACCACTTGATTATTCTGGGTAATGGCTGGCTCACACAGCCATTATCTGTCTTTGTAGACAGTATTCTACAGCCCTTTGTGAAGTCCACTCCATATAATGTCAGGAATTCCATGTAGGTAATTAATTTCATGGGAAGTTTGGATATGCACCCTGAATGGTTCTTTGCCATCCTGAATGTGAACTCATTGCATATAAAGATGCCACACCAGGGTGGCTTAGATGGACTGACACACTTACTAGATCAGAGAGTTGACGGCCAGGGTATGCCCACCATCTTAATTGTCTCACTAGCTGAACTGACACTTGAATGTAATATGTTTCTTTTCCAGAATGTCTAATATAGACAGGTGAGCAGAACAGCTAAGGGGGCCACAATGGCTCCCAGCTACACACATTTGTATGTGGTGGAGTGGGAAAGTGAGGTGTTGTATGTCAATGCCACAAATCCATTTTATGAGTATTTGGATTTGTGGCATCACTATACTGAAGACATGATAATATGGAAGGGGCCAAAGCACCTGTTTTATGATTTTGTTAAGTGGTTAGAATTCACAGTGATCACTTGTGATTTAAAAGCATGATCAACCAGGAATGCACTATATATCTGGACCTGGACATTTTTAGTTTGGAAGATTGGGGGGGGCACTACCCTGCATAAAAAAACTATGGATATAGTCTGCTTTTGGTGAGTAGTTGCCACCCATCGCATGTGACTACCAATATGCCAAAAGGACAACTGATCTGGACACTTAGAAACTGTACTAGATCTGAAGACTTTGAGGTAAGACAGTGGGGACAAGAAGAGAGAGATTAAAGAAGAGGGGATATAGCAACCAAGTGACTGGAAAAGCAATGATGGAGGCTGCAAGGGTACCGAGGAAAAGAACACTCACTCCTAGAAATACAGACATCAATAGTGGATACTGGGATAGTTGTAATTTTGTAACAATTTACAGTATAAGGGCTTCTCAGGTTAGGAATAGTAATCAGTCCAACTGGGGGATGCTTTCATCTGACGATAAACTGAAACAGGTAAAGTAAGCCAAAAGCACTAACCCCCAATAATATATCCGACATTTTTGAGACTTTTTTTAAAAAGTATCATAGTACAGAAATGTTATCTTATATGTTTATTAGGGTCCAGAGAAACATTTTAGGGTTGTGGATTATATGTCCACACTTGCACGTTCACAGTTATGGAATTTTTAAATGTACCATGTGATTTATTGGCGACCATCGATGATTGGCTATGGACTCTGTGGACTGGTATAAAAGGAAAGCCAATTTGATCCTGGACATTTCCTCTTGAAAAAGCAACAAGCACAGGCTTGAAACTTGAGGGTCACATTGTCACTTCTAGCATCTGTACATGTACTGTATTGGAGGTTTTAAAATGGTATGTTACAATAAAAGCTTTCTTTTAACATTGATATTTGGGTATCGAACCACCTTTCTGCTTTGAGGATTAGTGCTTTTGGCTTATTTTGTTTGCTACAGTGTTCGATTTTTGCCTCTTGCATACCCTGCTAGCCAAGGAGTGGCATAGCCATTTTCCCCCTGATAAACTGAAAGACAAAATCCCATCCACTCGATGTCTCACATATAGGAGGCCAACAACAATTAGAAATGTTGTGGTATCAAGTTATCAGAAATGGCCCCTGGAACTTCCTTCTTTGTGGTTATCCCCTAAACAGACTGACACACATAAATGTGGCCAATGAAAATATTGTCCATATATAAAGCTAACACCCTTACAAATCAAAATATAGGGGAGGTAACTCGGCTAAGAGACTTAATGACATGCACAACCACTGATGTAGTATATCTGATGGAATGCAACTGCGGTTCCTACTACATGGGATGCATGATGCATGAATTTAAAGTTTGCATTGGAGAACATGTTAGGGCAATCAGTAAGGGGGATATAAATTATGCTATGATACTAAACCTGACTGGTGTGCATGACATTTCATTTGTCAGAATAGAACGGGTGTCATAGTGCCAAGGGGGTTGGGGAATCTCAAGAAGTATAATGGAAAGTGTGAGCTACTGGATTTTAAACTTGAGGGAAGATCTGGCCGGAGCCTAAATGAAAATATAGACCTTGCGGCATTTATGTAAGGTGTACCAACCTAGCTGCTTATGTGATTGTAGTTAAAATAGGATTACCATCTGACTGCTATTATACAGCAGAAAGTGTGGGGCTATTACACATGTTAAAAAGTAGTGTTGCAATAATGTAGCAAACCACAATTTGTATTGCTATTAGCACTGATGCCTCAATGTTTTAATATAATAAGGTAACGGTTAATATTTTATAACTATAATGAATTATGCAGGGTGTATATGAAATGTGCCTTATTTAGTACAACATATAGAATAGGTAATGGGTGATTATCCACAACACGGCTGTGTTTCCACCGAAGGAGTTGATGACATCTTGTAACATGGCATTAATACAATAAGGAAACAAAAGAAGTGCATTGGTTAGATAGCATCGGGTGATACAAAAGCAGCCATGGATTAATCCCACAGTAGATCCATGGTTCCATTTTAGGGTGCAATACTATAATTATCCACACAAAGTAATGTAGCAGAGTAGACATATTCTCCCACCCACCCACCCTTGTGGATGTTGTAGACCTGCACCATACCAAATATCAGCAAGCAATTAGCAGCAATGGATCTGAACTTCTGTTGATTGATTCTCCTTGTGCAATGTTGTGTACTGTTGTGTCAGTAATAGTAGCCATGAGTAGTTATTGTTGAAGTGCATCATACGTCTGCACGCAAGTTCCAAAATGCAGTCTGCATTCACTGCACTACAGAATTCGAGTGTTGTCTTGCAGAATACAACAGTTTCAAGAGTAAGTAGGAAAGAATGTTTGACTTGCTAAAATAAATACAGAAATGATAAAGATCTCAAATATTAAGCATTTCAGGTAAACATGAGAACAGTGATAAGCGCAGTAAACTTACCCAGAAAACATAGCGAATTATACTAAAAAGGCAAACAGCATAAAGCGTTACAAAGCGGCAGCATTTTCCATTGTTTTCGCCGTGTAGAAAATATTAAAAAGTGTTTCTGTATCCTGTAATAATAGCACAGAATGTGAATTATGACAAATGATTTTGATGATCGAAATAAGTATGTAAAAGTGAGTACACTGCTAATCCTGTGTCTAATAATAAAAGTGATGTACTTCACATCAGTGAAAACAAACTTTTCTCTCATTTCTGAATTGTGCAACTTGGGAACACATAAAATACTTCTAAGAGCACTTGCCATGTTACAGGTGCATTAAACCACTCCACAGCATGGTTCTACTGTGGTATTAATCCATGGTTACCTGGTTGGACACACACGAGGCCAAACCAGAGCAACCATGGATTAATGCCACAGTAGAACCATGCTGTGTCGTGGTTTAATGCTTACATAGGGACCTCAACAGCAAAGCTCGAGAGGTCTTGCTGATGTCATCAACTCCTGAGATGGAAACACAGGCTTAGTTGTGGATGGTCACCCATCCACTGTTTTATATAGTAAATTGTTAGGGCTTATTTCTTTTTTGGTTTTTTCTTGCTGGTTATCTTTTGCGTTATTCTGTGCTGCTCCCTCTGCTGCTGGCTCCTGCTTCGCCCCGCTTACACCTGCTCAAACTTTGCCCCATTCCCACTTGCTCCAACATCTCTATGCTCCCTAAAGCTTCTGTTTTCGCCAGTATTAATTTTTAAAATAAAATTTAAAAAAATCAGTTTTGTGACTTGGAACCATGTGAGGTGGCTCCTTGTGTCAAAACCAGAAGGGGCAACCAATTGTCACGTGTTAAATCACATCGCCATGTTTACACTATATTTTCTACTTGGAGCCATGTCCATTAAGCCAATCAGCTGGCAGGACGAGGCTGAAAAGCTGTTGTACTATTGTTGTGATGTCAGATTGATAGTACAACTTTTTTGACCTTTGAACTGTCATACAACAAGATTTTGAAAGCACTGATTTCCATCCACAATAAGCCCTAACCATATACTATACAGTCTATATGCAACAGGAACCTTTTAATCCTCAATATGTGCCTGGTATTAGAATATTTTATCTTTCGGTATTTTAATATTTTATTGACCATGTAAGTTGGCATGCAAAGTAAGGGCACTGAAACCAAGCAGTGATAAATTAAATTACTTGTTAGCATGAGACGGCTCCTAAATCAAATGGATTTAAACCATAAGAAACAAAGGCCCGGATATTCAAACTGCGCCATTCTGAGGCGCAAGCCCTAGCACTGCTCAAAATAGTTGCGCAGGGCTGTGGCCGGGGCGATATTCAAAGGAGTTGCGCTATTGAGCAACTCCTTTGAATATCACCCCCCAGCCACAGCCACTGTGCATGGCGCAGTGGAACTTGCGCCACCGCAAGTTGTCAGAGTTGAGCATTAAACTTGCGGTGGCGCAAGTACCATTGCGCCATGCGCAAATTTCCGATATTCAAAAGGTGACATGCAAATGGGGCCATAATTCATGCAAGGCACAGGGGGTGCCATTTGCATCTGATTATAGCCCCATTGCTCGCTCTTTTAATAGTGCGCCCGATCGAGGACACCTGGCGCCCTGCCAGGCAGCAGCCGTCGGGGACCGACACACCCTGCAGCGATCGTGGGCAGGATGTGAAAACAATCCCCAAACATCTCCCAATGCCCGATCGCGGGCAGAATGTATAATGACAACCCCCAAACATCTCCCAATGCCCGATCGCGGGCAGTATGTATAATAACAACCCCTGCCCAAACATCTCCCAATACCCAATCGCGGGCAGAATGTATAATGACCCCAAACATCTCCCAATGCCCGATCATGGGCAGTATGTATAATAAACCCCCGCCCAAACATCTCCCAATGCCCGATCGTGGCCAGAATGTATAATAATAACCCCGCAAACATCTCCCAATGTCGATCGCGGGCAGAACATGAAACAACCCCAGTGCCCGATCATGGGCAGAATGTAAAGACCCCCCACCCGAATATCTCCTTGGTGGTCCAGTGGACCATAATGCCCGATCGCGGGCAGAATGTCAGTGACAACCCCCAAACATCTCTGGTGTCTAGTGTCCCCCCACCCACCCACCCACGAGCCCCACCACGCTCCCCGGCGGCGGCGGGCGGCAGCATCCACCCGCCTGCCGCCCGCCGCCCGCCGACTGACTGTCGCAGTAGGGCTGCCGCGCCCATTGGTGCAGAGCTAGAGCCAATGGGCGTGCAGCCATACCATCATGACAGTCCAGATTTGTGACACAAGCTGGACTGTCATGTCTGTATAAACTCCGCCCATTGGCTCTAGCTCTGCACCAATGGGCGGCCCCTACGGACAGTCGGTCGTGGCGCAAGCAGTGGATGCTACCGCTCCGCCCGGCTGCCGGGGAGGGCGGGTGGTGGGTCTTCGTGGGTGGGTGGGGTGGGGACACTAGACACCAGGGAGATGTTTGAGGGGTTGTCATTGACATTCTGCCCGCGATCGGCATTACGGTCCACTGGACCACCAGGAGATATTCAGGTTGGGGGTCTTTTACATTCTGCCCGCGATCGGGCACTGGGGGTTGTTTTGCTGTTCTGCCCATGATCGGGCATTGGGAGATGTTTGGGGGTTGTCAGTAGTTCCATACTGCCCGCGATCTGGCATTGGGAGATGTTTGGGCGGGGTTGTCATTATACATACTGCCCGCGATCGGGCATTAGGGAGATGTTTGGGTGGGGGGTCTTTTCACGCTCTGCCCGCAATCGGACTGGTGGGGGCATCGACTGAGTTAGGGGCCAGCCACGGGTGGCAGCTGCTGTGTTGCGCCTGCAATACAGCAGCTCACCTGTGGGTGGCCCTCAACTTGATCCTTTTTTGGGCTCAAAGTTGTGCAGGCGCAGGTTGGGGGTTGCGCCTGCACAACTCTGCACAACCCGACTGAATATCGGGTTGTGCAGTTTATGCATGGTTCCTCCCCCTCCTGTTGAGCATGCATTCATTTACATTGTGCTGTTGCTCAACCTGTTTTCAGTGGCGCAACTGCCTCCTGCTGAATATCGCAGAATGGAGCAATGTAGGACTTGCGTATGCACAACCCTGTTGCACATCGCGCAACCCTTTTGAATATCTGGGCCAAAGAGTATGCTTTTTCAAGTCCCTAAATAAGGGGTGAGTTACCAAATTAGAAATTTTTTTTTTTTGCTCCTTCCTTAGGCTTCTTAGTCCGCCTCTCTTTCCGGCCAGCCATGGACCCCACCGACACCCTCGCCCAACCCCCTCTACCTACCTCATATTGTAGCCATCCCAGGGGTAGCCTGGTGTATCCCTTCACCGGATGGATTCTTCTCCTCTGAGGGGGAAAGCACCAGGGAGGACAACCAGCATACTACCTTTTCGGTCCCTGGGAGCTGCTGAGGTGGCTTTGGGGTCTCAGGGTACTCGTGGTGGCAGGAGCCGGCAGCCGTCATCCAGCCAGCTGAGAAGCAGTTTTCCAGTTTGCTCCCCCGGGGGTGTGTGGTGTGCCACAGATGTCAAGGCATATGCCGATGTCCACCATGCCCCTTGAATTCAGTGGGACTTGCCAGGAGGTGGCACACAGTGAGCTGCATCCCCTCCCTCTCCCCACAGGAGAAGGTGAGCAGTCATTGGACACTTGAGCCTTCTCATCCTGGTCAGCCCCCCAGCGACCCGGGTCCATTCCCGAACCCGGGTCGCCAGCATCGCAAGTGGAAATCCAACTGCTGCGCCGATGGGCCGGCTACCTAATTTTTTTAAATTGAACCACATCCTTTACAACTCAGATCTCTGTAATGGCATATACTGAGTTAAATGTGCTTTTACTTGACAGTACATAACAGAAGAACCCTGAACCATAAGACATGGAAATGAAACAAGTCCATCCCAAAATATGCTTTTACTATAAATTAGCTTATTTTGTTATGGAGATAGGATTCAATGAACGTGAATATTTTACATATATATATATATATATATATAAGCATTCAAACATTTAGTGTGGATAACAAATTTATACAATATTAAACTAGCTGTTCAAGATATGACAGCTTGATTTAATTTACAGGTCAGTTCCTCCTACCATTTTAATTTGCAACATATTAAGTATATAACTAAAGTTTATGAGACTGTACAAAATAAAGGATTAACTTCTGGATATTTTTTCATTTTCCTTCTTAGCATTATAAAGCCCAACAGCTCTGAAGAAGAAATCCCTATGGTTTCGAACATTAGCAGATACAAAAAACTTTATTTTGAATGGGCCAAGACATAAAGAATTTTCTCAAGTTGTTGAAGAGAAAGATATTGAGAATTATGAATAACTTAAAATATTTTTAATCTTCATTAAAGTGTTTCAAGAATGGGTTGAGTACTATGCATTTGTGGATCTGCTTTAGTCTTCTCAGTACCACAAGCCCCCCCCCCACCCCGATTTCTCTTTTTGAATACAATTATTGCCTTTAAAAAAAGGAAACCAGGGATTGGTTGGTTATTTCAATATTTTAAGTGTGCCATAAAGTGTTTTTAAATATGTACATTTCACTTTAATTTTCTGCACTATTTCAGGGGATGGAGTATGTGCTATCTTCGTCTCTGAAGAAGCCTGGCACAGTCTAGGTGAAACGTATGACGTAGCACATCATGTGGGTCTCTCGCTGTGTGGGAGTATAAACACCATGCCTGTGAGTACTGTATGAACATTTTTTGCTCTGCCTGTTGCACTTTTAAGACTAAATGCTACTGAAGTGAGCTTGTAGATTTAGCATGCTTCTCTTGTCCACAGCCTTCGGTGTGCTATTTTTTTTTCTAAATCCTGTAGTGGTTCTGTGTATAGATGCACGGGCTCCTTTCCAGGTGTGTTTTTTTTGTTTGTTTCGCTCCATTTAAAGGTATTGTGTCAATTATTTCTTTGCAGTCCAGAGATATTCATATGAAACTATGCCCTGAATTAAAAAAAGGCAGCTGTCATACAATGTTGAGACAGGAAGTGATGTCAATGAAGGACTAGCTGTGCTTAAACAGCAAGTGTTCACATCTAATAGGCAAATGACTATGTTATTGTTTTGAATGTGTTATTAACTGTCTTTCCATTTTTTGTATCAGTCTCCTTTACTATTTAGACTGCTAGCAAACAGAATTCAACAAAATTATGACATTGTGATATTAAGAAACCTCAATTGCTAAGCAGCCTGAAACATTTTAATGACAAAAACAAAAATCTACAGTATTTTTCAAAAGAAATATGCCCTTTTTTGAATATCACATTGCATCTTCATATACACACACACACACACACACACACACACAATAATAGCCTAGGTTTGCATGCATGTCAACCCACAGTGATTGCATTGTTCGAACACAAATGCAGACTGAAGCACACATGTAAACCTATGCCATGGGATTCCCCCTCTCTAGGGAACCTCAATAATTTATGTGGTGAAGTGGGGGCACTGTAGGTTCCCCTTTCTGACCCTGAGTCCACAACTTGGGGACAGCAGTAGCTTCAATCTGGCTAGCCCAGTTGTCGCCCCCACCATGGCATGCCCACTCTACTGTAAGTATTGTGCGAGATGGGCGCTAGTGGGGGTACCACTGAGAGGGAAGAGGTGGAGCAGCTGCATCACTGATGATGCAAGGCAAGCTTGCAAATCAATCTGCCCAGCATCATTGATAATGCAACTGTTCTGCCCCCTTCCTCCTAGTCACAGACCCTCTCACTCCCATCTCTCTACTTACAGTGGAGAGTGTGCAGTTAGGGAGGGGGTGACTGAGCTAGCTGGAATTTCCAGGTATGTAGAGATTTATAGTACAACTGCTATGACCAGGCAGTGAGTACCATTGACTAACCAGAGCTAAATGTGGAAGTACTGAAAAAAAGGAATCAGCTCACCCAACAAATACTATAAAAATGTGGTCTATTTGCAGAGAGGTGTGAGACCTATGAGAGGCATGGGAGAGTATAGGAGTGCATGCACCAGGAACTTTAACTCCTGGTTGAAGAACTGGTGGTGTGAGGAAGGGTTTGGATTCATTGGTGACTGGGGACCCACCTGGAAGGATGGAGGTTTGTTCAAGCCTGACGGCCTGCATCTGTCCTGGAGGGGAATCCAAGCACTCAACGATAAGTTTAAATGCTATATTGACAAGCATTTAAACTAGCCAAGGGGGGGTGGCAGGCCAGCAAGGAGGGTACCTAATTGCCCACCTCCCACAGCTAGCAGTGGAATCAGTGAACCGGGGGAGTGGATATCTCTACAAAGCAGTGTGCAAAAGATGGAGATAAGTGCCCAAGAGGTGGATTGGCAGAAAAGGGCAAAATTCAACAGAAGGGCAGACAGCAAGGAGAACCAGGGATAAATAACAACCAGGGAAGGGGCTGGAGTAGAACAGCTAAACAGCCTAGGGAGGTCAAATCATGGAAAGCCATGTGTGCCAATGCCAGGAGCCTTAGCAACAAGATGGAGGATCTGGAGGCTGTCATGGTGCAGTCAGACCTGGACATTGTGGCCATCACAGAAACCTGGTGTAATGATAACCATGATTTGGAGATGGCCATACCTGGCTACAACATATTCAGAAGAGACAGGACAGATAGGAAGGGAGGAGGAGTGGCACTGTATGTGAAAAATGACAGAAGGGCCACAGAGATCCAGGAGGAACAAAATGGGGGAGAGATACTGTGGGTTAAGCTGGAAAGGAAAATGGGGCCAGCCATCTGCACAGGTGTGGTCTATAGACCACCAGCCCAGGAGGAAGAAATAGATAGGGAGCTGATGCTAGCCATCCAAAGGATGGCAGTCAAGGGTGAGATAGTGCTGGTTGGAGACCTCAATATTCCAGATGTGGACTGGAGCATCCCAGCAGCGGCATCAACTAGGAGCAGATTTATCCTGGACTCCCTTCAGGGTGCCTTCCTCAAGCAACTAATCATGGAACCAACTCAGCAGAAGGCAATACTGGACATAGTGTTCACAAACAGGGACAGTGTGATGGGGGTAACAGTGGGGGAGCACCTGGGGAACAGCGACCACCAGTCATTGTGGTTTGAAATCACAGAAGGAGCAGAACCAAACCACACAAAAACATGTATCCTGGATTTTAGGGGGGCAGACTTTAGGAAAATGGGGAGATGCTTGAAAGAGGCATTAAGGGGAATGGGGCAGGAATCGGGTTGAGGAACAGTGGGCAGAATTTAAAATGGGAATTACAAGAGCAACAGAATTATGCATTAAGCAAGTTAGCAAGGGGAAAAGGAAGAGGAGGCCATTATGATTTTCCAAGGAGGTAGTGGAGAAAGTGAAAGCCAAAAAGATTATTCAGGCAATACAAAAAGACACAGGCAGAAGGGGATAGGGAGAAGTACCAGGAGAAGCAAAGGGAGGCAGGGAGGTCAGTAAGGGAAGCCAAAGCTCAGACAGAAGAGCACATTGCAAAATCAGTGGGTAGAGGGGACAAAACCTTTTACAGGTACATAAGTGAAAAAAGAAAAGCAAAGGGAGGGATAGTGAGACTGAAGGGGGAGGATAGGGGCCTTATGGAGGATGACAACAGTAAAGCTGACATATTGAATAGGTATTTCTGCTCAGTCTTTACTGAGGAAGAGGAGGGTAATGGGTCTGAAGGGCGTACAAGGGGTGGGAATGGTGCAGAAATGGACACAAGTCCCTTTACACGAGAAAGGGTCCTGAAGGAACTAGAAGTAATGAGTTGATAAAGCAATGGGGCCAGATGGGGTGCACCCCAGGGTCCTTAAAGAACTAAGAGAGATGGTGGCTGAACCTCTGGTAATCCTGTTTAGCCGATCACTGGAAACAGGTGAGGTACCCAAAGACTGGAGGACAGCAGATGTAGTCCCCTTATACAAAAGTGGGAACAAAGAGGAAGCGGGGAACTACAGACCAGTCAGCCTCACCTCGGTAGTGGGGAAGATCATGGAAGCACTACTGAGAGATTGGTGGAACATCTGGTTGTCAATGGACTATAGGACCCAAGGCAGCATGATTTCACCAGAGGGAGGTCATGTCAGACCAACCTCACTGAATTTTTTCAACTGGGTGACTAGGGAGGTGGATCAGGGGAGGGCAGTGGACATGGCCTATCTGGACTTCAGCAAGGCCTTTGACATGGTGCCACATAGAAGACTATTACGCAAACTGGGGAATATGGGTGTGGGCAGGACAGTAGTCTTGTGGGTAGGTAACTGGCTGGGTGGCAGGACACAGAGGGTGGTGGTAAATGGCTGTCACTCCACAGAGGGATGCGTGACCAGTGGGGTACCACAGGGATCAGTGCTGGGACTGGTCCTATTCAACATCTTCATCAGTGACATTGCGCAGGACATAGAAGGCAGAATTTCCCTGTTCGCTGATGACACAAAGCTCTGTAACAGAGTAGACACACCAGAGGGTGTAGACAGAATGAGAAGGAACCTGCAGAAACCTGGAGAATGGTCAGGGGTTTGGCAGTTGAAATTCAATGCAAAGAAGTGCAAGATAATGCATATGGGGCACAAAAACCCTGGCACAATATATCAGTTGGGGGTGAGGATATAGCATGCACCAAGCAGGAAAGGGATTTTGGGGTTATCATCTCTGATGACCTCAAGGTAGGGAAACAGTGTGACAAGGAAGCAGGTAAAGCAAATAGGATGCTGGGATGTATAGGCAGTGGCAGCACCAGCAGGAAAAGGGAGGTCATAATTCCACTATACAAGACACTAGTGAGGCCCCACCTGGAGTACATTGTACAGTTCTGGAGACCTCACTTATGTAAGGACATCAACAGGGTAGAGAAGGTTCAGAGGAGGGCAACAAAGATGGTACATGGATTGCATCACAAGTCCTATAAGGACAAGTTGAAGGAACTGAATATGTACTCCCTGGAGGAGAGGAGGGAGAGACGGGATATGATAAAAGATATACAAGTATCTTACAGGGAGGAACAGGGTGCAGGAATACACTATTTCTAAGCAAAATAGATGTTGCAGGACTAGAGGGCATGGGATGAAGCTGGAGGGAGGATGATTCAGAGGAAATGTGAGGAAGAATTTCTTCACAGAACGGGTGGTAGACAAGTGGAACACCCTGCCGGAGGAAGTGATGGGGGCTGAAATAATCACGGGATTTAAGAATGCTTGGGATAGACATAAAGGAATTCTGGAGGTCAGGGTTAAGGGGCAACAGACTTCTAGGAAAACATAACGTGAACTTACAAGCTCAAATGGGCAGACTGGGTGGGCCATAGGGCCTTATCTGCTGACACTGTCTATGTATCTAGGTGGGTTGAGATGCTTCTGCCTTACCATATGCCATGCCGATGACCAGGGTTCAGAAAATGACCACAGTCTCTCAGGGGCTAGGTGGGGGAAGGAAGAATGAGTATTCCAAGGACTGCTTTCCTCTTTCAGGGTGGGAGGGCAATGCATGTTGCTGCACTAGTACCACCCAGCAGAGGCTGGGTGGTATGATGGGTGAGTACCAGTTCAGGACACCAGCGTAGAAGCCTGTAACCATGCACAAGAGTATCATTGCATATGGCTTGGTTCAATGGTGAAATGGGAAAGAAAGAAAGAAAAAAGTATGTGCAAGGACTGCCACGGATGACAGCAGTGGTGTCCTCAGCTCCCACTCCTTGTAGATCACTACCAGTACAGTGATGGAGGAGTGGTAGATGGGACTGGGGGCACATGGCAGAAGTCTGAAGCAGGTGGAGGGAGTGGCCTCGGGCCAAGCAGCTGTATGAAAAAATATGTTATTTTGCTTTTCAAAAATTTTCTGGTCACTTTACAATTACCGTTTCATGGAAATGGTGGCATACCCTCTGAGCTGGTGGTCCTGTACATAACTTGTTTATTGCAAGAAAAATAAAGAACAGCTACATAAGAACTTACTGTAAGAGTAGATCTTCAAGAGAATCTCTTGCATCAAGTCATGCCTATGGAACATAAGTTGTCAGGCTTTAGGACCTCATGGAAACTTTTTGCCAAGCTGTACTAGCAGGGGCCACCCACAATGACGTCTAATGTCATCCCTCCTACATAAACATGTACGGCCCTGACCCTCCTCAGTTCACCCCCACCAGAGATCAAGCTCAGAGGACCTCCCCATAGGAAACCAGGAGGGAAAAAGTAGAGTGTGCCCAAAAGCCAAAGACAGAATAGCACAAAAAGGCCCTCTTAAAAAAAAATGGGCCATCAAGATATATCCCTAATACACCAAAAGGGGTCATGGTTTGAATGCATTCCCCTAATAGATTAGGAGAGGGAGACAAGCTGTCAGATGTGGGGGGAAACCAAAGAAGCCCTGGAGAGGCAAAAGAGAACAGTAGAATGGCCTCGTGCTAACAGAAATATGGGGTGGCTGAGGACAGCTGAAAGGCTGTCCTGGAGAAAAAGCCAGGCAAAGGCCATTACAGTTAAGGAAGGCTCTACATCTCCCAGAACGAGAGCCAGGCAAAGGATCTGTCCATCAGAAGATGCAAAGACCAGGAAAGAAACCCCCAGAAGAAAAGGAAGAACCACTGTATGGCCTTAAGGCTCTGAGAAAGGACAAAGGAGAGGGTGAAAAACTGCAACAAGCAATCTCAACTGGAAGCAGCCAGAAAACCTCCCCAGAGGAAGATCCAGGTGGGAGCCATAGAGTCAGAAAAGGCTCAATGTCCATGGGGGACAGAGGGTGGGTCGGCATGACCTGATGCAAGAGATTCTTTTGAAGATCTACTGCTACTGTAAGTTCTTACGTAACTGTTGTATCTTCTTCGAGGATATCTCTTGCACACCTATGGAATGAGTCCCAAGCAGTTAACTGACAGACAGTTTGAATAGCTGGAGACTAGAGGCCTAAGAAAGAAGGCCTTGAAGCATGGGCAGGCTGAAGCATGCCCTTCTGCTAGAGACAACATCCAGACTGTAGTGCTCTGTGAAAGTACAGACAGTATGCCCAGCTTCAGCAGCACAGATTCCTGTTATGGAAACATTCCTGAGACAGGCCAGAGAAGTGGCCATGCCACAGACAGAATGGCAACGCACAACCCCAGGAAATTCCTTACTATACTTCCTACATTAAAACAGAAAGTAAGGCAGTTGGCTAACAATTTGGACAAGCGCTACTTAGAAACTGAAATGCCCTCTTTCCCAGGGGCCAAAGCAACAAAAGGCTGCGAGGATCTCTTGCAGGACATCGTGCGATGAACATACTATTTGAATACACTAAGGACATCCAATGCATGGGGCAAGGCTTCCCCTGGATTGGCATGCTCTGGAAAATAAACTGGTTGGTGGACGGTTTGATTTAAAGTAAACCCAGACATCACCCCTAGTAAAAACTTTGGGTTGGTACACCAAGACAAGACACCTCGTCTTTGTGAAAAGTAAATTATGGAGGCTCAGATATAAAATCCTGCAGACAGAAATCAATCAATCAATCAAAATCTTTATTTATTCAGTCGGACATCACTGAGCAAAGCTCATTTACAAGATGGACCTGATAGGTCGAGGAATAACATGAAGGTACAAAGAACAGACATATACAAAACACTTCTAAGTAAACAGGTTACAATAATATAAACATATATACAAGCAGTGCAGCTGGATAATACAGGCTCCAGGGCAATCTAAACCAAACAGATATGATTGATGATTAATAATGTGTTGATAGTAGCCTCTGAAAAATGAAATGGGGGGCTGGTGGGAGTTTTGGATAGGGACTAAAATCAACTAGTAGTGAGTGAATGGGGCAGAAGTAAGTGCGGGGTAGCAGAGGAGGTCTTGGTGAGGGTAGCAAAGCTGCATAGGAAGAGGGGGTGGGGTAAAGAATGTGATTGGACTAGGCCTTATGAAAGCAATTGCATTTCTCTGGGAAGAGGCTTGTGTAGAGCTTTTAAAGGATGTTAGGGGTATAAAGGTGGTCAACTTTAGGGTCTTCTGCAGTGAATTCCAAGCCATTGCAAGAGGTAACTGATTGCAGATCTCCCATGCCGGTGCAGGCTTTGGGTAGCTCTTGCTGGTGATGAAGTTATTGCTTCTAGGGCATATGATCTAGCTGTGGCCAGTGTAAAGCAATCTAAAATATAGGATGGAAGTTTGTTAGATAGAGCTTTGTAAATCCATAATGCAGCATTTTGTTCCTTCTGAGGTGTAAGGATGTCCAACCAACTGCAGCATAGAGAGGCAATGATGAGTGTTGAATGGAAGATCTGTGATGAACTTTAGAGCTCTATGGTACAAGGTATCAATTTACTTAAGTAGGAAATAGTACAGTGGCCATAGAGAAATCTGCATAGTCGATAAGTGATAGAAATGAGGCCTGGATTAGTCTCTGTCTTGAATCTCTGGTTAAATAATGCTTGATTCTGAAGAAAAGCCGAGCCTCTGGCAAGGTTTTTTCAGAAGTTCTTCAATATGCTGAGTATAATCAAGCCTGTTGTCAATCCATACCCCTAAATATTTGAATTTGTCAACATAGTCAAGGTTTTCACCAAGGATGGTGGATAGTTGGGGAAGAATGCTTGATGAGAAGGCGTTATTGGTGGAAAAGAACATAGCTTTTGTCTTCTTTGCATTTAGGAGGAGTTTCTTTTCAAGTAGTTGGTAATGCAAAAGGGAGAACTCTGATTGTAGTATTTCACAGGCCTTTATAGGTGATGGGTTACTGACATATAAGACAGTGTCATCTGCAAAGAGGTGAACATTGGCTTTGGTGAGATTAGAGTCAATGTTGTTAATGTAAATGGCAAAAGGATAGGGCCAGGATAGATCCTTGAGGTACTCCTCTTAGGAGTGGTTTTGATGAGGATAGGTCGCCTTCATTTTCACCTGCTCGTTCTATCAGTGAGGTAACATCTGAACCATTTAAGAGAGAGATGGATCTAGGCCTATGGAGTGCAGTGAAGAAGTAGCAGCTCATGATCCACTGTGTGAAGGCTTTGCTTAGATCAAGAAATACAGCACAGGCGCTGTTCTTTTGTCTAGCTCAGTTTGCCAGTCATTAGTGACTTGCTAATGCAGAAGTGGTGCTATACCTGTTCCTAAACCCAGATTGAGCAGGGTTTAGGAGATTATTAATCAAGGTAGTCTCTTAGTTGGATGCTCACTAGTTTTCTAGCATTTTGGAAAGCACTGGCAGGATGGATATGGGTCTATAATTGTTGAGGTCCATGGGGTCCCCTGATTTTAGGAGGAACATGTGCTGACTTCCACAGTGAAGGAATAGAACCAGAGGCTAAAGATAGATTAAAAAGATGTGTTAAGGGAACTGCAAGCACATGTATTACAATTTTTAGCCAAATTTTTAGCTCAAATCCTTTGAGCAGAAGTAACAGCAACTAGAAATAATGGTTTCCATGAAGGAAAGTTGGGTCGCAAGTTGCTGTTGGCTTCAAAGGAGCCAAAGCAAGCTTCTCTAATACAAACAGCAAGTCCCAAACTGGGACCAGATCACAAATGGGAGGCTTCAGATACAGAATGCCTCTCACAAATGTGTGGGCCACATCCAGCTGGGCCACAGAATGGTCATCTATGGGCACATGAAAGCTGATACACTAGACAAGTGCACATTAATGGAAGAATATTGCAGCCCGGCATCTTACAAGGACAGCAAATACTCCAGAATCTGATTCACTGAGCAAATGAACCCAGGTGGTTGGAAGTGGCCCACTGAGCAAAACGCTTCCACTGCATAGGATAGGTGGTCCTGGTGGAGAGTTTCCTGGCTGCCACCAGGGCATCAGTCACTTTAAGGGACACTCCAAATCCCACAAAGGATATGTCCTCAGGAGCCAGGAATGAAGATGGAGTGACTTGAGGTCAGGATGGACCAGGGTTCCTTGTTCCTGTGACCACAGACCCTTGCACAGGGGCAGAGACACTGGAGGGTCTGCTGCCAGTTGTTGCACTAATAGAAACCATATCAGATGAGGCCAGAAGGGTGCCACCACTATGAAGGTGGCCCCTTCCACTTGGAGCTGGATTAGTGCCCTTGGGATCCGAGCTAAAGGAGGAAAGATGTGAAAGAACCTCTGTTTCCAAGAGAGGGACAATGCTTCTCGCTAGAAAACCCCCAACTCTGGATTGAGTGAGCAGAAAAGTGGCAGTTCTGCGTTGAATGGGGAAGCAAAAAGGTCCAACTCAGGACCATCCCACCTGTTGAGCAGGTCTTCTAGCATTCTGGACTATGACCTGCTTAACCCGTCCATCAGGACGATGTGAACACCTGGAACATGGGTGGCCGAAAGTTCTAGACCATGTTCTACAGCCCAGTACCAGACTCTCATCAAAGCCCTGTGGAGGAGGTAAGCCTGAGTACCTGTTTACTTATTTATGTAGTGTGCCACACTAGCATTGTCTAGCTACACCAGCAGGAATCCCGGGGACAGATGGATCTGTAAGGCTGACAAGCCCTACAGAACGGTCTTCATTCCTAGGATGTTCACGTGAAGGGAAGCCTCCTTTACAGTCCATATACCTTGGGTCTGGTAAGGTCTTAGAAGTGCCCCCCAGCCCATCCTCAAAGCATCTGAGAAGACGATCTGAGGAGGGAAAGGGCACAGAAAAGGGGCCCCTTGGAGCAAGACATTGTGTTCCCTCCACCACTAAATCACCTTCTTTATGGGTGATGGCACTGAAACCTACTGTTCTAGAACATTGGTGCATTGGTCCCAGTGGACTCTTAATGTTCATTGGGGAATCTGTATGTGCAGAGTTGCTAGGGGGCCGTGACAATGGCTGCTGGCATCAGGTCCATTAGTCTCAGGAATGACCTGGCTGTGACATACCTGCTACTGTAAAGCTCTTGGACCTGAGCTATCAGATGGGCTGCCCTGTCCTGGAGCAGAAATGCCGAACCTTGCACAGTATACAGTATAGCTCCTATGTACTGGAGACATTGGCACGGAGTCAAGACTGACTTGGACAAAGTGATCATGATCCCTAGTGCATTGGCCAGTCGCCTGGTATGCACTAGGGTAAAAGACAGTTGCTTTCTGGATTGAGCTTCGAGCAACCAGTTGTACAGGTAGTTTCTCCCTCTTAAGGGCTGTGCAGCTATGAGGTGGTCTGTCTTGTCCCAGGGTAGTAAGGCTAATCCTGGATCAGTGTCCAGAAGTGCCCTATGTACTGCAAGTGCTGACCAGGCATCAGGGTGAATTGGGGCAGGTTGGCACTAGTCCCTAGGGCCCTGAACAAGTGTCCAGGGTGCACTAGGGTCTGAGAAAGTTGCTTCTCAGAGTATATTTCAGCATCTAGATAAGGGGAGAGGTACAGTCCCTCCCTCATGCAGGGTGCTGCCACCACCATGAAGCAGATAGTAAATACAGGAGAAAAGGACCAGTCTGAACTGGTAATGCTCCCTCTAGAACAGAAGTCCAAGGAGACACTTGCAAGGGCATTAAGCGTGATAAGCAGGCAAACAGCCTCCAGGACCAGGGGACATACCCTGTCCTCTTGAGTCAGGGCTAATTGTGGATCATGCCAAATAACCAAGCTGAACCCCTTGCAGTGAAAGACAGGGTTTGGAGCTCACCAATGGAGCATGACCCTTAAGGCCACCCTCCGCGGGCACGAGGCAGAAAGGAGAGTACAACCACATATGCCTTTGTATCCAAGGCACTGGTGTTATGGCCCCCTCCTCATAGGTACTGTGGGTTCAAAACAGGGAAACACCAGGGGTCTCGGGAGTGACAAGGCAGAGGTGACCTGAACCACTGCCACCGCTCTGGACCAGGTGTCACCCCCCCAAATGGAGGAAGAAGGTTTGTGGAGGGGGTGTCCTGCAACCTCGGTAAACTGGACAAGAGGAGGGGGTGAATAGGGAAGCAGAGGGGACCCGACCCAGGCAGTGGCACTGTGGTGTTCCAGGGATGGGTGGGCAAGGCTGTGCAAAAAGGGCAGGGGCCCGGCACACACTGTCCAGAGGAGAAGTAAAAAAAACACCTGTCACAGCACCCCAGGGGTGGCCTGGGCAACAGGGAACTGGATCGAGCACCCCTTTAAACCACTAAGGCCTGGAGGGAGAAAGCAGGACTACCCTGTACCCCAGGCCTATTCCAAGGGCTGTCAACTGGGTAAGAGTACAATAGGTGCCCAGAATGCAGCTCCACTAGTGGTACAAGAAAAGAGTGGGGCGCCTCGAAGGTAAGGAAGGTGAGGACAAGCTTCAAAAGCCCCAACACCTCTTGTAGAGTCCTTTGGTGTAGTCTCCAAAAACCTGAGTGGATGCCTAATGCAGAAAACCCCAGTCCCAGGGGAGGCATAGATGGGCCCTCCACAACACGAGGGAGGAGGGAGAGCTAGTTTATTGGAGGGGCAGCCTCAGGAACAACCAATGGGAGCCCTTCGGTGAAGAACCATGCCTGCTGTTCTGGATTAGTGGGCAACTGAAAGACCTTATCCCCCCCAATGCCATTGTCTGCATAACAGTAGTCCAGAGGGACTGAGAGTGAGAGGGAGGACCAAAGTGTTCCTGTCAGAATAGGTTCCCAAACAGTGATGACCCAGGGTCAGAAGGGGCTGTGACAGGGTGTCCAAAGAACCTGGCCCTGGCTTGAGGGACCACAGATGAGACTATAAGGCATCACTGTCTGTACCAAAGTCAGACCGAAGAGAAAAACTGACAGGGAAGGCAGGGGGGGGGCCACCATCAGAAAAGGGCAGTTCCAGCTATAATGGACAGCAGATCAATGACGGCAGAGGCCCTAGCCCCAGTGATAGCACTGAGCCCAGCCCATGGTAGCTGGGAGGAAGAGGAGCTCTTTGACCCCTGCAAAATGAGGGGAACCACACGTCAATGAGGTAGGCACAGGGTGACGCCATCAATGATGGGTCCAGGCCAGCTGTGACTGGCCAAGGCAAAAGTCTGCCAAACCCGGGCTGCTAGGGTGATGGGTGGTCAGGACGGAAGAGGCAACGGCATCACCGTCTGAGAGGCCTGGCCCGAAATGGGACGAGGGGCGGGAAGGATGGGAGAGGCAGAAGCATCACCATCCACGGGGGGGTGGGGGCCCAGCCATAGTGGGACCTCAGGGAGCTGTCCTGGAACCTTCAGTTCCGAGATGGGAGAGGATTTTTTTTTGTTGTTGGGAAGGCTCAGAGGCTGGATGAAGGGGACGCCAGAAAGGTAGGCCACTGGTCCCACAGAAAGCCAAGCTACCGGCGACTAGGAAGCCCATCAGCCCAAAAATAAGACAGGACATGGCCTAACTGCGTGTCTCGGAGGTGGCTGAATAGCGGCAACAGTAGGGCTGGAAAACACAGGGCCTGAGTTGTGGGCAGGGGGATGCGGGAGGTTGACTTTAAAATTCCTAATTTGCACTGTAAAGTTTGTGTTATCCATAGAGGTGGAGAAAATGTTGGCTAATGTTTCTTCTGCAGGTCCGATGAGTCTTGGTCGACGATGGGAGAAGAACTAAGGAGAGTCGGGGCCGCCCATGCTAATGTAGGAGAGATGATGTCAGATGTCATTGTGGGCGGCCCCTGCTAGTACTGCTTGGCAAAAAGTTTCCATGTGGTCCTAGAGCCTGATGGCTTATGTTCCATAGGTGTGACCTGGCACAAAAAATATCCTCGAAGAAGACCTTGTATATATTTTCTTGTTTATATTGTTATTGACTATGGTATGTTGACAGACAGCAAATCAGAGAGAAGAAAATGAATGCACCGTCCCACCCCCATGGATACAGGAGCTTAACTTTGTGATCTCCCCTCAGGCCTGGTACGTATGCTTGCCCAAAGCACATCCAGCATGTCTGGATGTAAGGAGCAGGCTAAACTAAAACTAAAATACTGCAACAGTGGCTCTGGATGTCTCTGATGCTTTAAAATCTGAAATTAATCCCTATGGCACCCTCTTGGCACTGCCAACAAGACTAAGCCATCCTCACCCACATTTTCTGGGACTATCCAAGCCTCCAACCCTATTGGAATGGGGTCCTTCCAAGACTGCAGTCAAGTTATAGGATCCACACTTCCAAAAGACCCCAGACTGTAGCTACTGGGAGACATTAGTAGGCTAGTCCAGCTACCCAAGGTCCACCAAGTCAAGTGACTTACACATATCTACTGGTGACTGCCTCTACCCTTCTATCCTGAGCTGGCAAGGTATCCTTAAGAAGCTAACAAGTTCTGAAAGGCTAAGTGAGGGTGAGTGAAGTGTTCTGGTGACAACTTTGGTTCAGCTTCAACGGGGGCGGGGGGGGGTAAATTCTGGTTTGGCTTTAACACTTCAGCTGAATCACTTTGGCTCCCAATATAGTAACTGGCATAGGGCATAAAAACACACTACAGAGGAAGGAGGAAAAAAGCCTTGAGGTCAGCAATGGGCATGAATTACTATAGCTTATGTGTGGCAGGTGGTGTTGGCAAGCCACGGATGGGGATCGCCACAGTGCAAAACACGTTTGACCGCTAAGCAGCCCCCCCCATCAGAGTTATAGGAATTCATAGTTTCCATTGCTGACCTCAAGGCCCCCCCTCATTCATGTCAATTACTACGTTAGTTGCACGTAGGTTTTCAAAATAAATCTCCCACCAAAAAAATATGCATCCTGAAGAAAAGTGGAAGTGCTACCGTACTATACAAGGGCATTGCTTTGCCGACTTTATCTTACCAAATTTGCATATTTACTTTTTAAATTTGTTGTAAATATTTGTAAATCTCTTTTCTTTCAACATTTTGCTAACTGTAGTGTTAAGAGCTATAAGAATTCTTAGTTTCCTTGGCTGAGCTCAAGGCCCCCCACTCCATAGTCTCTATTTTTTAAATTCTCTTGTTGTAGTAGTAAAAAAATTTTATTTTTATACAGGATACATGCCATTTGGATTGATAACCCAGTTTACAAGACAGACCTGTTCCTAGTATTACAGCTAAACATATACACATGGACAATTATATAACATTTCCCTAACAATCCAATAAGTTACACGTTATTTTAAGATATTACTATCTCTATTGCAACACTTAAGACATGCTCTTTATAATTATCTAAACGTGTAAATACTATAAAGTCAATGGCACAATAAAAGTATCACAATGACAAGCCCTGGAACTATGTAAGAAAACTATTTACATTTATACGGTGATAGTTACCTGAAAGGTGGAATAATCTTTCTACCTTCTAAGTGCAAGCACATCTAAATTTACTAATCTCATTTATTTCTTGAACAAATGGGTCAGAAGATTCTGAAGTACTTGCTAAAAAGGGTAAAATGTTCCAGTGTTTTGATGCTTGATAGCCCAAAGTTCATTCACCATATTTATTAATAATTTTGGGAGCATACATTTTTTTTACATAAACTGATCTAGATTTACCAGTTTGTTTTTGTTTATTGAATAACACAGCGTTAATGTAATGATTTGGGTAAGATGCATGGGGCTGGATATTCAAAAGGGTTGCGCAATGCACAATAGGGTTGCGCCTGCACAAGTCCGAAATTGCGCCATTCTGTGATATTCAGCAGGAGGCAGTTGCGCCACTGAAAACATGCTGAGCAACAGCGCAATGCTAATGAAGGCATCACGCAACCCGAGGGGTGGAACCATGCATAAAGTGCGCAGTGTGATGTTCAAAGACTTGCGCAATGCGCAACAGTGGATCAGGTGGAAGTTGCGCCATAGCGGAAATGAGCCAAAATAAAAAGGAGCAAGGAAGAGGTGCAAGAACGCTACAGGGAAGCCACATGAGGCAGGGAGAGAGACAAGGCAAGAGGGACAAAGAGGGCAGGCCAGGGAGACCACAGGACAAAATAGGGGCAAGGGAAGGTGTGTGGGGCCACAGAGTGCAGAGGCCAGTAGGTGTACCCAGTGCAGTGGAGGTAGGAGTCAGGACAGTGGGGGAACAGAGCAACAACAGCTGGGGGGGGACACAAGCCAGGGACATGGACAGTGCCACCTTCCACATGGAAGTCATAATGAGGGGGGTGAGAAGGCATGCTGCAGGGGGACGTGGCCGTGGAAGGGCCAGTCGGCGGTAAACCCCCAACAGGCAGTACCAAGCCCGCACCAGCTTTGAGCTGTACTCAGATGTCGAGATTGTGGGCCGGTACCGCCTGAACAGGGCAATACTGAGGCGGCTCTGTGAGTTATGCAGTGATGTGATACAGGCACCCACACGATGGAGTCACGCTCTGTCTGTGGAGACAAAGGTAACAGCCTGCATGTGCTTGCTCGCCACAGGTACCTTCCAGAGACCAACAGGGGACACCACAGGCATAAACAGTCAGCCATGTCATGCATCCTCACCCAATTCCTCAGTGCACTGCTGCCACATGCTGCGGAGTACATTCATTTCCCCAGCACCGCGCCGGAGCGCACAGCAAACATACAGGAGTTCCACAGGGTAGCACGTATGCCTGGCGTGCTAGGGGCGATAGACTGCACCCATGTGGCCATTCTCACACCACCTGGCCCCGATGGGGCCACCTATATGAATCGGAAGGGTTATGCCAGTGTCAACTGCCAGGTGGTGTGCGATGCCAGTGGGCGCATCATCGATGTCTGTGCCACGCACCCTGGGGAGCACACGATTCATTCATATGGTACCAGTCAGCACTGTGCCATCAATTCGAGTGGGACATCCCTACAGGACATCTAGTGGGTGAGTATGCATGTAGAACTGACAAATCGTGGAAGTGGGGGGGTAAGCCACAGGTGCCATGGGTGTGGCACACAGGGTTAGGGGCAATTTGAGCCAGAACAAGACACTAACCTCCACTATCTCCACACAGGTGACAGTGGATACCCACTCTGTCCCTGGCTGCTCACACTCTACCGGCAGCCCACAACCCCATCGCAGCAATGCTTCAATGAGGCACATGCCGCCACACGCAACATCACTGAGTGGGTGTTTGGGATGCTGAAGGCGCGCTTCCGTTGCCTAGACACTTCCAGCGGTGCCCTACAGTATAGCCCCTCAAAGGCCTGTGCGATATTCCTGGCCTGTTGTATCCTGCACAACATGGCCAAAGACTGTGGGATAGCTGTACAGGTCGAAGAGGGGGACAGCGATGGGGACAACGGTGATGCCGGTGAAGATGGGGATGGGCAGCCCCCCCTTGGACGATGGGACCCCCGACTGATCTGGCTGGCCCAGCTGCACTGGGACACCATCACAGAGGAGCACTTCAGCCAACACAGGTAAGTCACGGGGCCATGTGCAACCACCAGTGGCTAGGGCACAACTCACATACACACATGGAAACACACCAGGAGTGCATGATGGCAAGGGAAGTGGTAGGGCACAGAGGCACACACAGACAACCAGGGAGGGGTGAACAGTAACATGCCACATGGACAGACACACACACACACACACACAATAGGCACAAGGTGCACAGGGGTCAGGTGCAAAACAGAGCTGGAACACAGACACTAAAGACACACATGTCCACAGGCCACCACGTCCACTGACTGTCCATGTGTGTGTGTCAGATGCTGGGCACCATCGCACTTTGGTGTACAGCGCAATGCAGGCATCATCATGCACATGCACCTGTGGACAGGCAGTCGGGAGGGTGTGCAGGTGGTCCGTGTGTTCGTGCAGGGCTGGGCACCCTCCGTGCACTGCCCACCAAAACACACATTGCACACAGGGCAGCACCAGACAGGGCCTGCACTGGAGACAGCTCAGTCTGCGGCACAGTGCCACGCCACCTTGGATGCGTGATGCCCCGCCAGACCCAGCAGCACTGGCAGGCTGAGCCACGGGCCTCATGGGGTGGCACCGATGGTCCACCAGGGGTTGCACTGTGCGAACGCGACCGTGCCCGCACAGGTGTCTGCAGCACACCGAACATACCTGCACCGGGAGTGCTCGGGATGCCCACAGCTGAACCCGGTGTCAACAAGGTGGGTGTCGCATGATGCCAGGGACGGGGAGTGGATAGCGTACTGCACGGTGTGAGTGGCACAGGGGCACCTGACTGTGTGCCCAATTGGCCACGACAGGGACCACCGCCTGTGTCAGACTGTCAATGGCTGCGGTCACATCCATCCGCAAATGGTCAATCCGAGATAGGATCCTCTCAGTGTCCCTGCTGTGTCGCTCCTCAACCCACTCCACAGCCACACACATTGCCTCCACGGACATTGCAATCTGCATCTGCTGCTGTACTGATGCCTGCAGTAGGCGGGTGTGCTCATCAAAGAGGTCATCTGCCACATCAGCAACCTGTCCCTCAGGGTATGGAAGGGCCTTGTGTTCGGCACCCCTTGAGGGTGGGCGCTGCTCACCAGGACCAGGTATAGGGCAAGTCCACAGGCGGTGCACATATGCCATCACTGAACCCTGTACCCCCAGTCCCGGTGGGTGACTGCTACCCCTTCGCCTGCTGTGCCCAAGGGATCAGTTGTCCCGCCCCTGTGGCCGCAACAGTGCCACTGACCTGAACAGCCACCGGTGCTGCCCCACCGGTGCTGACAGGTGCAGCCTGGGACTGTGCTGACGTGCTGGCACACACGTCGGAACCAGCCAGATCCATGGGCATGTGCTGTCCTGCTGTGTGTCCATTCTGTGACACACACATGTCAACGCCCATAATGGTCATTGCATCATCAATGGTGCAGGTCTGTGCCACAGCCACAGTGTGCTGGCATACTTGGACGCCAGACCGCTGGAACACAGGAAGGGCAGCCCCCACACCTGTCTCAGCGACCTCAGTGTTGGCAGCCAGGCGTGCACACTGTTGCAATGCACGCCAGCTACCAGCGGAGGTGGATGGTCCCTCCTTCAACTCCAGATGGCTGTCCGCAGTGGACAGGCCCTCCACCACTGACCACTGCAGACGCACAGGATCTGTAACAGAAAGTAAAGACACGTTAGTGCATGGGATCTACCTCCCCCCCCCACAGACCATGACATACCATGCAGTGATGGGCTACCACCTGTCTGGAAGCCGCCTCCAGGTACGCCCTCAATGGCACTGCACTGCATGCTTGCAGTAAGCCTGTCCTCTGCCGGTGTCAGCTGCACCACCTCCGGCTGGCCCCTGCCTGTTGCAGCACGTGCCGCCCTGATGGCAGCCACCTTCTCCTTCACCCTCCTCCTGTCAGTTCCCATCTTCTTTTTACACTCCTGCACAGAGCGCTAGTGGCTGCCATGCAGGTTGATGGCATGTGCCACCCCCTCCCATGCAGCAGCAGGGGTCTGAGGGGTGCCCTGCCATCCACTGAGCAGTGGCTCTTCATCCAGGTAGGCCTCAAAGAGTGCCTCCGTCTCAGCCTTTGTAAAATTAGGCCTCCTCTTCCGCCCACCATCGTCCTCCTTACCCAGTCCTGGCTCGGTCATTTCTCAGCCTGTATGAGTGAGAGTGGTCACCTGTGGCTGTGCAGTACACAGCAATTCCCTGAGACCATAGTCCAGAACAGCACACAGCATGCAACTCACCTATCAACTGCAGTAGCCGAATATGGCCACTGCAGAACAGTGTCGCAGTTTTTATAGCACAATCCATGCAAATTAGGTATGCAGCAACTTTAATGAGATGCAAACCGCGCTGCTGCACCACTGAATGGCTGATTTGCATATGACGGCTGAATATCGCGCTGTTGCACTTTGCGCAATACGGTTGAACATGCTGAGCCAATGGCACAGTTCTGTGACTGCATAGCACACCGCACTGCGCATGCCCAGGTAGCTTACACAGGCGTCTGCTGCACTGATGACGTGCAGTGCGTGGTAGGCAATTCAGGGCATGGCCACCATTGTGCCAGTGGCGCTACGGTGACAGTCACTACATAGCGCTGTGGCACAACTGCGCAATAGTTCGCTGTGGCAATGGCACACAGGCGACCAATCGCGCTGGACGCATAGACGTCCGATGGCGCTGTGCGTGGCCTTGCACCAGAGACCCATGACCCTGTGCCCGACTTTGCCCCCTTGGCGCTGTATGTGGCATATCTGCAGTTTATCGCGCTGTTCGGTGACAGCGCGATAGGAATGGCGCGCTGTACCTATTGCAGCCGATAGGAATAGCGGCATTGTATTGCACAGTACCCATCGGGTTGCCGCACTGCGGAGCGCCATATTGCCTAATATAGATCTGGAGATGGCATGCAGAAGAGCCCCCCCAATGGAGTGCCCTCGAGCTGGCCAACCTGGTGGCCATTGTGGAGCCTCACTATGGCCCACTGTATGGGGAGGTTCCCCTGGACAGGGCCATGACTCAGGTTTGGCAACAGGTGGCCACTGACCTGGAGGTGGCCACTGGCCAAAGGAGGACCTCCGAGCAGTGCAGGCACCGCTATGGGGACCTGAGGAGGAGGGAGCCGGAGCTACTGGCACATCTGCGGTCGCATGCCAGGAGGGGCATGGTGCCTCGTTCAGGTGGGTGATCCGTCTACGCACCTGTATGGTCCATATGGGTAACACTGTCTTTTGTGTCCAGCACATGGGGGAGGGTTGGTCTAGGGTTGGCTGTGGCGGTGTTTACAGGGTATGTGATGTATGGGTCTGGCTGGGTGGATGGGCACACTCATTGGGGCAGGGGGAATATGCTTTGGGATTGTACTGATGTATTTCTCACATTTTGTTTCCCACAGGCGTGGCAGAGCGGAGGAGGGCCATGGCTCAGCAGCAGAGGGTGGTGGCTGCAGTACCCGAGCATGGCGGTGAAGAACCACAATGCCAGCAACAGCCTGATGAGGGTGAGTGCCATGACAACATGATTGCTATTGCATGCTGTGTGACAGGGTGGGGAGCAGGGCATGGCCACCATCCATGGACACCACTGCCATGCACATGACATGTGACAGTCAGCACTGTCCAGTGGCACTGCATGTCTGGGAGTGCGTCAATGGTGGTCCATGCGTGCAATGGGCACATGGCTGTGGCACTGCCTGCCCACCGCATAGCCACGTTACTGTTCGGCCTTGGTTGTGCTGTGCTGGACATGGGCGGTGTGTGTGTGCAGTGGTACACATGGCTGTTGCTGCCTGGTTGGGCATGTCTTGTGCACACAGTCACTGTGGGTGATTGCACACCATCACAGGAGCGGGGCACTTGGCTGTATGCCATACATGATGCGTGGGCTGCAGGGAGATAGACAGTCACACCCATTGACTCTGATCCCTTGTCCTAGGTGTCCGGATACTCCTACGCATAGAGCGATCCATGCAGCAGCTATTGCGGGTGGCCACAGAATCCCTGAAAATCCTGCAGGACCTCCAGCAGCATGGGGTGTGGAGGACACGGCGACCCCGGGACCGGCACTAGGCAGCAGGGGAGCAGGCTGGAGACCAGTAGCTGGACATTACCTCCCCCTTTGACTAACCCTCACAACCCGCCTTCCCTCTCCCAGTTGTTCACCCCTGCCCCTTACCCACCGTTACCTTGTACCCGTACCTCCACCCCAGTTTTGTATATATGTAAATAGATGTTGATGTTGTTGTTGTACTTGTTGTTGGTTTTCTAATATAGATATTTTGATATGAATACTGTGGTGGTCTCTGATTTGCAGCTGGCTATAGGTGCTCAGTTGCAGTGGTGTGCATGGCATCTGGGGAGGTTTAGTCATCGGTATGTGTGTGTGTGCATGGGGTGGTGTCTCTGGTGTAGGAGTGGCTTTCAGTCAGTATCTGTGGTGTGTGTTGTTCTCTGTGCATTGCATTGCTGTGTGCAGTGTTCCATGGTGCCTGCTCTGTGTCCATTGTGCCCTTGTCAAGCTGTCCTTGGCCTGTGCAGCTGACACCCTTGCATGTCTGTGGCCTGCCAGGTCTGCTGCCTTGTCAGTGGGGGGCTATCCCTGCAGGTCATCCACTGTGACCGTCACAATGCTAGGTTGCCACCTGTCACCGGTGAGGTGCATGTTTGCCTCGGGTGACACTGTGGCCTCCACAGTTGCTGTCCCACCTCCATGCTGTGTCTTGTGTGTGTTGCGGGGGCTGTGCACCACTGTCTGTGACTTGTGATCCAGGTGTATGCTGGTGGTGTACAGGGCCACAGTACATGCACAGGGTGGATGTCACCCCCTGTGCCATGGTGGACTGCAGGCTGTGTGTGCACAGTTTACATGTGCCCACACTGGGGGCTTGGTTGCCACACTACTGCGTCCCTGTGTTGGTGTCCCCGAGGGTATGGGTGTGTGTTTGCCCCTGCACTGTGTTGCATCCAGTGTGCTGCATGCTTCCACGCACCACTGTGGGTGTCTGTGCTGGCTGCTGTGGCTCATGGTGGGTTGTGCTGTGACACTTGTCTACTGTGCAAGGTGCTGTATCAATGGCAGTGGTGTCAGATGCATGTCCTTTCCTGTGTGGGGTACCACTTGTGGCAACACATGTTTGGTCTCTCAGCTGTGCCTCAGGGGGGTTGTGCGTATTGGCACTCTGCCATTGTTGCATTGCCGTGTGCTGCCACCCACTGCTGGGTGCTCATGGTGGGTCTGGCTTGTATGGTTCTGTGGTACATGATGTTGCAGTGTGACGGGGGGGTATGCATGGGGATTCCTGCAGTGATGGTCACTGCTCATGGGGGTGTCTGGAGTCACAGTGCAGGGTGTGCTGTGCATGGGGGGGGCCTGCTGTGTACAATGGGGTGGTCCGCCCCTGTGTGGCAGTCTCGCTTGCCAGTGGGTGTGCTGGGGCAACATGGCCCAGCTGTGCTTTGTTTGCTTGTCCCCATGGGCCGGTTGATATTCCGTCCCTCCCCAGTTGTGCTGTGCTTAGGTGTGGGGGTGCACTGTCAGTTCTGCAGTGTGTTCCTGTGCCATCTGTGGCATGGGTGGTGGGCCCCTGCCTACCTCCCTGGTTGTGCAGTTCCATTGCTCTGCTGCTGGGGAGCTCCCTGCTTGCGCTATGGTGCCTCTGCCCTTGTTGCGCTATAGTGCATCATATCTGCTCAGCTTCCCCTTCCTGGTTGCGCTATGGCGCAGGTTGTGCGATATTCAGACGTTGGCTGGTTGCGCAATTTGGCTTGCTCCATTTTTGAATATCGCGCCTATTGTGCATGTACGCAATTGACTTGTGCTTGCTCCTGCTATTGCGCACATTTTGGGCGCAGTTTGAATATCCAGCCCATGATATTTAAAAATTGTTCTCTGCCATGTCCTTTTGTGGATAATATCCAGAGGTTGCTACTGTAGTTTGTTCAATAGTGTACAATGGTGTGTTCTAAATTTGCATCGAAGAGCATACCTGGCAGGTTGTAATGTACTGTATCTAGTTTTAGTAATAAGTGTTTGCTAGTTGTGCGATATATAAGTTCTCCATAAGTTATTACAGGCATAACTAATTGTTCAGCCACAGTTTTTTCGAGTGCTTTTCCCTAGGCACTTTGTTGTCCTTCGAAGGACTCCTATTTTTTTGTTTACTTTATCAAGTGTTCACATGCACGTCAAAGGACATTTGAGCATCAAAGATTAGGCCCAGATAAGTATACTGATCTACCTGCTGTAAGAAATTTCCATTGTCTGTTTTAATTTGAATGCAATAATCTAGTTTTTTTGTGTTAATGATAAGGCCTGACCTGGTGCACCACTCCCTCAAACTATCAAAGTCTAGCTGCAGTTTTCATTGTAAATCTTGTATGTCTGAACCAAATACTATTATAGCGGTGTCATCTTCGTACAGTCTCACCTGTGAATGCTTCTCAGCTTGTGGTAAGTTATTACTGAATATCAAAAATAACAATGGTCCCAAAATGGACCCCTGAGGTACACCCCTTTTAATATTGCTAGTTAGTGATATTCTATCTGAGATCTTAACTGTCTGAAAGCGCCCTTCTAAGTAAGACTGCAGCCAACACAATGGCCCCTCTATGAAACCCATATATTCTACTGCTTGTAGAAGGAGGGAGTGGTTCACCGGGTCGAATGCCTTAAGACAGATCTACGAAAATTGCTGCTGTTTCCAACCCTTGATGTAGTGAGGTATTAATTAAGTCATAAACATTGTAAGCATTTTTTAAAGTTTTTTGTTTTATTATTTTTTGCTAACATGTATTTCTCAGTGCTAAGAGCTATAGGAATTATTTCCTTGGCTCTGCTTAAGCACTAACCCCCCATCCCTACTTTTTTTTAATTTTTGTAAATATTTTTTAAAGTTTTTCCTTTTTTTGCTAACATGTAGTACTAACAGCTACAGGAATTCTTAATTTCCTTGACTGCACTGAAGCCCCCACCCAGTCCCTACTTTTTTATTTTTTTGTAACTATTTTTTTTTTGCTAACATGTAGTGCTAAGAGTCATAATAATTCTTAATTTCCTTGACTGAGCTCATGACACCACCCTGTAGTCCCTACTTCTGTTCTTATGTTTTTGTAGAAATGTTTAATTTTTTTTGTTACATTTAGTGTTAAGCTTTACTGCAACAGCTGCTGCCCAATGGCAGCTTCATTCTGACATGCTCTCAGACTGCTGCCCATCCCATGCTGCCTGAGGTGACCATTATCATCCTTTGCCAGTGCTGTGCTAGTGGTTTATGTGACATCACATGTCTGATTTAAGTAGCATTGACTCTTTGTAACCATGTGAGGTTGAGTTGTGCTGAGACAGGTGGCAAGTGCCACCTGCCCAAATTGAGCTTGCTGGTGATGACATGGTAAAGGTTGTTGTACCATTTTCTAGAGGAATTGAGATGTCAGGGTGTGTCCAAATCCTTTCCCTGCTGGTGACTGCATTGCTAGGATTGGTGGTGCTGAGCTAGACTGTGGGGCTGCCAGTGCCAGTGGGAGTGTGGGGAGACTTGCCTGTAGGAGGTATAGGCTTAGTTGATGACACCTGTTGGAATTTGAAAATATCGAATGGATAGATGAAGTTGCTGCATGTTAAATTCAGTTTCAGAAAAGCTAGAAATTCAATAGTTTGGATCTAGCCTGGAGCGATGTGGTGAGGCAATATCCCCACTTGTGCTGAAACACCTTTCAGAAGCAACCGATGTTGGGGGACATCCCAGAAAGTACAAAGCCACTTTAGCCAGTGTAGGCCAAATCACTTTTCTGTCTTGCCAGAATTTGATGGCAACAGTATTTTGGCTGGACAGTGGCTCTGCTAAATATGCCTCCATCATGTAGTCTGGTGTCATGCCTGTGCCTTCACCTATGTCTGTGCAACATCGGAATGGTGTGTCAAGCAGCTTCCATATGTATTTTGTTGTATCTCCTGGAATCAGATAATCAATTTCTTCCTCTTCCAATTTGATGTCATCACCATCATTATCCCCATGCTGACACCCCCGGCACTGGAAGCATGTAAAGTAGGCCCAAAAGGAGGAGGAGGTTGAGTTGTGGTTTGCGTTGCTCTATCTGAATTGTCTGCAGCACTTTCTGTTTGACATAGTCAATGTGCACAGGAGGAATGCAGACATGTTTATATTGGGGATTCAGTAAAGTTGCTATGCCAAATTGGGTGTCCAGTCGAATGCTTTGAAATTGTTCTTCAAGTTGTGTCAGAAACACCTCTGCCAATTCTTCAATAAGGACTGTGTAACCACCCAGTCCCCCTGGGGATACTAGAATCCTATCAGTGTTAGTGTTAGGCAGGTAAACAGGCAGCTGGTAAAGAGCTTCTTACACAATGGCATTAATGTTTACTCAGCTAGTCTGAGGGAAGAATGATTATGTCCTTTGGAACTCTCGCAGCAGCATAACCCTTTGCTGCCATAGCTGCTCTGAGGAACCTTAGAATGTTCAGTTAGTCTGAGTTTGGAATCTGAGTGTGACAGTTGAGAGTGGCAGGATCTCTGTCAGTGGGCTCTGAATCTAGGGCCTTGGATTTCTCACCCTAGTTTGGATTACAATTACCAGCTTCCAGTGAAGTGGTGGAGACCTTTCTTCAGCAGGATTTCCTGATATTCACCCCAAGAGGGGTGAAAGGGACTGCTAGTTTAGTGGATCCAAGGGAAAATTCCTTGAGGGTCCTTGTGTGTTTCAGCTGCCTTTGAAATGGACTTTGTGAGAGACTGGGTCTGACAAGCTTCCATGGCAAAAGGTGCTTTCTAGCTGTTTTCCATGCCTAGAAGAAGGAGCAACTGTCCTGTGAGTACTGTTCTGGGAGACAGGTTCTCCATTTAGGGGTTTTGTTCTGGGGTGTGTATGCCCATAGATAAGGCTAGTTCACACACCTGTCAGTGCCCCTGGTTCACCACATGTGTGGAGTACAGAAAAAGTGGAGTCTTCAGCATTTCAGTGGGAAATGGAGGCTTCTGTGGTGTCATCCTGAAGGAATGGCAGAGGCTGTTAGTTGGGGTGAACGGTGGGAGGAATGCCATCTGTAAGCTTACAGGGCAAGGCTAACTGATTCATGAAAGGGTGCCAGTTTTACCTGAGCAAAGGCCATTGCTGTGGGTTCAGGTGTGTGGTATGGATCCAAAAGAATACACCTATTTGGGAAGAAGATGTTCTGAGTGTGTGGCTTAGTTTCACAAAAATTACACTCTGGGAAAATGGAAATGTGTTTGGGTGTGTGGCACAGTCCACGTGCATACACCATGGGAAAGAGAAAGGAATTCTTTCTCTGGAAAATTGTACTGCCTAGCAAGGAGAGTTTTGGAACTTTGTACCTGTTTGCCATGACCGAACCGTGGGGGTCCACTGATGCTTTAGTAACATCTGTTGAATAAAGCCATACTGCAAAATTCCAGTTGCTGCTCTGGACATTCAAATCCTTGCTCTTGTGTGGAATTACTGGGGCCCCCTCAGCAGTTAGATCTAGCATATGCCCAGCATCCTCCACCCTGGACCTGGTTGTAGTTACAAAGGTTCATGTTTTTGTTCTTGTCCCCCCCCCCTTCCTCTAGATAATTAGCCTGGTATACATCCTAACGCTAAGGGTGGTACCAATCTTAATTTCTGATAAAAGTTAATGGTATGCTATATAATGATAATAGCCCTGTGTCCTATGGGAAGGGGGGTCCAACTTGCTAAAAGTGGCATGGGGGTTACAGCTGCATCCAGCTACAGATGCTGCTGAGATGATGAACTAGTAGTGTCACCACCACCACAACCTTGTCCAGCACTAGTGTAACCCCCTTGTTACCCAGGGTTACTAGAATCCCAGTAAGACCTAGTGGTAGGCAGGGAAGGCAGCTTGTGAAACTCCAGTTAAATGGATTTCACACTGTCTCACTCTCAGTTGAGACTGAAGGATGACATCACCATAGAACTTTCGCAGCTGCATAAGCCACACTGGAATGTTGCAGTTGGAGGTTAGCATAGAATGTTGGGGATTTTGAATTGAGTCTGTGTGCAGTCTTGGTGAGAGACAGTAATATAGCTGTCTGTGTGCAGGCTCTCAGAGCTTTAAGCTCTGTTTTAGAGCTACTGATTAGGAAGGTGTGTGTTTCCACTATAAGAGGAACATAGAAACTGGTAGTTGAAGTGGTGGAGACTGCTGTTACTGGTCCAAGTGCCCCATCCCTAAGGGGATGGGGGGGGGTTTGCCTGTTTTCCAGGGGCAACTCTCCTGGTTCTGGCTATGGGAAGAAGCTGCCTATTCAAGTTGTGCTGCGGCACTAAAAGCTCTGAGAGGGAAATTTCTGTGGAGGAAACGCCTGTGGGGCACCTGCAACCAAAGGGTGAGTTCGCTTTGAAAGAGGGCCAAGTGTTTTTCACCTTAATAGAAGGATACTAAAGGGACTGTTACTGCGGGGTCAGGAAAAGACAGCCAAGTACAGTTGTAAAGTGGGGAATGGACTGCTTAATCAGTGAGAGACCTAGAGCAGTGGGCTATGCCAATTAAAAATATGTTCAAGTCCAGCACAAAGGGAAAGCAAGACAAGTAGAGGAAATGTGACATACATTTAGCAATAATCTACATTGCCAAGCTTTACAGTATGTGGTATTTACTGTCCAGAGAAATGGCCAGGTATGAATTGTGGGAGCGAGAGGTAGGAGACCCCCCCCCCATCAGTAGTAACCAAATTCACCTCTACGGATTTGCTCTGAGGCACCTTTTACTTTCTCTCAGGTACTTGGCCAGTGCCTGAGGAAAGTACCCAGATGTGGGATTAAAAGGAGAATTCCCTGATGGAGCTGAGGTGCTCTTAGGTGGTTTAGGGAGCCACCAGAAATGTTTCCATGACATATGGAAGGTGTCCGAGTGGCTGGCAAGGGAGCCGAGCCTGGGAAATCCCAGAACAGTGTACAAGTTTGGTCTGTGTACCCAAAGCAGCATGCAAGTCTGGGCTGTGTGCCCAGTGGGTTCAGAGCCTGAGGACTAAAAGTGTTGAGGAAGTGTTCTTGGTTCTTTTAATCTGCATTACCAGGAGTGTAGCCCCGTGGGGGTCCATCTATGCTTTGTTTGTTCTGTTTGGATGTGAATAAAGCCACACTTTAGAACCCCACTTCTGGTATTGGACATTACAGTTATTGCTTCCTGTGTTCGGAATTACTTGGGTGCCCCTGTGCAGAGTAGCCAAACCTAGCCTTTGTGCCAAGTGACCTATTCCTCCCTGAACCCAACCCACCTGGTATTGCTGTCAGAGTCAAACAGCACACCACTGGGCATTACAAAATGGAGGCACCGCTAAGGATTTGAATTTGAAATTTTAGGGAGGAAAGGTGCTTGGGCAAAAGGGCTAGTGTTTTGGTTATCTGGCAGTGAGTATCCCAAAAACCTGAAGCAAGGTTAACTAATGTGTCGCTGTGTGCTGTTGTCCATGTGCTGCTGTTAAATGCCAACTGTTTACCAAGGAGCAATAAAGCCTGAGAGAGTATGCCCTTGTCCTGCATCAAAAAAGTACAGTGTTTTGCCAGCTTTTAAAAACTGTTGTGACAAAGAAAAGGGGTAGCAAAAGGAAAATTGTGCCCTGGATGTTGGAAATGCTTTCTAGTGAATTACAAGACTTGTTGTGTTAATGGCCATGAAAAATGGTTGAAATGGGCTGCCGCCGTGGAGTCAATTCGAAAAAAAAGAAGTGTGGTTTTGCAGTTAAAATTTGCCTGCTCGACGATCGCTGTGAGGAGACGAGCACTCGAGAGGAAAGAGGCTCAGCTGTATGGCGTCGTGTGATTGGTGAGACTGTAATCAGTCCTGCCCCCAAGCCAGCTCTACAGCGACTGCCCAGCATTCAAGAGGGAGTGTGAGTGGAGTGTGTGTACTGGCTTACAGGAGTGTCGCGGTGACTGAAAGCGTTGTAAAAGTTTAAAAAAAAATCGGACTTTTCTGTCTAAATTCGGGCTCAACCCACATCTCGATCGACTGGACTGTGAGTGTGGTGTTCAGAGGGATGATCGGCAGGACTGCCAACCCACTTCTTTCCAGAGGCCTCCAAGGCTGGCTGCAGGCCGTTTTCCATCGCAACAAACAGCTACTGATAACAGTGAGTACCAACAGAAATAATTGCTCAACCAAGTGATTTTTGCCAAAAGCCAGCTGAATCTGAGTGTAGCAGTGTAATTGCTTTGAAAAAAGGACTGTGTTATGTTTACCAGAAAAAGCAAGCCTTTTAAGCCATCGAGTGTGAGCAAAGTTATGGGTTCAGCATCAGTGTAAGTTTCAAAGCCATGAGAGAGACTGTGAGTTGTATCAAGATATGCAGCAAGAGTTACAGGCAATCCTCTGCTTGAAATACTGAGGCTTTAAGGGACTGTGAGATAGAGCAATGTCTTCAGCAAGTGAAAATTCCGTGGTAAATCATATAAATGTGCTAGGAAAAAGAACGGTGCAAGTCTGTGCAGTTTGAGCAAAGTTATCAGCAGAATGTGTAAATCAGATGCGCAGTGGCTTGATCCAATTTCAGAATGTTGATGCGTAGGAGTGCTGCCGCTGCTATTACAGGTTGGGGTAGTAATGTAAACACAGCAGCAGAGGAGTCATTTTGAAAGTGAAAGAAAGTGTTCAGTGATGTGGGACTTTCGATAACGGTGAGCGTTTGTTTGTTTTTCTCTGCAGTCATGGCCTCAGGACCAGCCCGCTACCCAGATCATGCATGGGCTGTGGTAGCAGTAGAAGTAAACAAGTTAAGGGACATTGAGAGATGTTATTATGGAGGACAACTGCCTTCTCATGTGGTGACCCCTGGATATCCAGTGCAAATGTGCTCAATATACTTAAATGCTGGAAGGGACGTCTTCATGGTACCCCACTGTTCTGGGTGCCTAGAGAAATACGGTTTATTTAAAGCGCCCAAGATTCATTTGGCTCTCACATGGACAAAAGTTCAAGAATACGCAGTTGGCAGCACACAGCACCAGGTGGAGCCTGTTGGAAAACGCCCCTCGGGGGAGTGTGGTACAAAGCTAGAGGGTGCAGATTTACAGACAGGACAATGTGCTGATGTTTTGGATTCTGGATCATAGAGAGACAATTCAGGAAGAGCATCAGTAGACCCATGGAGAGCGGGGCCTAGCCCAAGTCTCATAGGAGAAGACGAGATGAGGGAGTCCTTTGAATGGGAGGTTTCAACCTCCGCGCCTAGCGAAGAGTAGATAGTCTCAGGAGTGAGGACGACTGCTCACTCCTGGGCACAGATTCTCAGTGAGGAAGAAGAAGAGGGGGAACCTATATGGCCTTGTGAAAAAGGAACTGGTACACAGCCTCAAGCTCTTGCCTCAGAGAAATGCATGGAAGAGCGTGGTGATTCCAGTGCCCTGGCTGTGCAAGAAGAAGCCAGGGATCCATTTTTTGTCTACTTGAGAATGCGTAGCTGGCAGAACCAGGACTGGCTGCCCCCCAAGCCAGGCCAAAGGTCTCAGGTTGACCAAAGCTAGTACAGAAGAAAGACTGGTTCGTAGGAAGGCGAATGAAATCTATGGGATGTCCTTTTCTACTTTTCCTCAGAGAGTCTGGGAGGAGACTGAACAAAACAGGAAGTCCTGGATTTGGGCAGAAGCAATGAAATGTGTGCATCCTGGTGCAAACAAGCATGTCAGGAACAGAATGTTTCACAAAAAATACAGCCAGTGGAAAAGAGGCAGGACACTGTTAATGGACACTGTTCGAATAGTGGATGGAGAGGGACGTAAAACCTTTCACAGTGTGAATTATGTGTGCCCAGATGGGGTAATAATTCAAGAGCCTGACCCATTGTGCTATTGGCCACAATGCAAAGACCTCCCTGAAAATGTGCCCATGCCTACCAAATGGAAAGCAGAGCAGTGGTAGTCAGTGCTGCCACTCCAGGCATTGCAGTGCCTTTGTTGTTCTGCTAGTATGGACGTCCAGGACTCAGGTGCCCCACATTCATCAGTTCTATAGTGTACTGACTTTCCAGAATCCATCGACTGGCCCTCCAGATGACTTCAGATCCAGGGAGGACACCAGCTCAGCTGTATCCTGATTCATCACCTGGTAATCGGATGACGTCAGACCAGCTGTTTTCCTTTTTGTTCCTGTTCCAAGGTTCCATTTCTAGAGATAACATCAGCCCAGCAGTTTCCAGATGTGCCCTCCTGTCGTTCCCAGAAGATGTCCACCCAGCTGTATCGGAAGAATGCTGCCAGGGAGAGTCTTTGGCTGAGGACCAGATTGGTGCCATTTTTCATTCTACAAGGGACTGGTAAGTCCAAATTTTTCTATTCTTATGACATTGCAGTACACACCCTATACTAGCAGACCTCAGATGTTTGAACTGTCCTCAAAGACTCTCCCCTTCAGGACTTTGGCCTGCTAGAACTGTGCTTCACTGGGCTCCAGCCCAGGAGAGACTCTTTAGTGGACTTGCCTTCGGGCACTGTGGTCACTAGATGGGACTTTTAGGGCACTCCATCGCCCAAATTGGTGTATTGTAAATAATGTCATTGTTTTCTACTGTTTTCTAATGTTTATACTGTTTTTCTACCTTTTCTAAAAAAAAAAAAAAAAATAATCTTTTTGGGATTCTCCAGTGTTTTGATGGTAGGGGTTTAGACAGACTGTGCATGCAGATTAGGAGTTTGTGTTGTCTTTCTTTTTTCTTTCTTGCAGGTGTTCCTGAAGAAGATAGAAGAGAAGACAAGAGGAGGAGGAGGGACTCATCGGAGTTCCTCACTAGTACTTTAGAGTGTAGTATTTAGAGTACTGTTGCTGTTGTTCTTACTGTGTGTAACTCTTTTCTTCCACAGGTATGGTTGTGGGGGATGTGGGAGTAATGCAATGGTATGGTATTAGCTCCTGGTGTGTGGTTGATTGGTGTCCAAGGTCAGGGAGGTCCCTTGTTTGTTTTGTTTTGGGATTTGAGTTAAAGGCTGATAGGTTTTCCCTAGAGAGCTAGGGGTGATAGACAGGCTGTGTCCCTGATCTGCAGTAGGGGTTGCAGTGCTGATCTATTAGGGCTATGCTCTGGGCAGTTCTACCGGAGCCACTAGGTACCCATAGTCAGCGGGTAGAGTAGAGGCTGATGCATCAGCCAACGGCCTCTACGCCCTTAGTGCTGTCTGCCTGTGCTGGCACAAGGTAGGGGAGAAGGTAGCGCTACCTCCCCGTAGTCAACACATGGGGTGAGATGGCCTAAGCCGGGTAAATAATGACTGCGGACAGTAATTTTCCTGGCCCAGGGTGAGTGTAACCCCCGTTACCCGGGGTTACTAGAATCCTAGTAAGACCTAGTGGTAGGCAGGGAAGACAGCTTGTGAAACTCCAGTTAAATGTATCACACAGTGTCTCACTCTGTTCTCAGTCTCAGCTGAGACTGAGGGATAACATCACCATAGAACTTCCGCAGTTGCATAAGCCACACTGGAATGTTGCAGTTGGAGGTTAGCATAGAATATTGGGGATTTTGAATTCAGTCTGTGTGCAGTCTTGGTGAGATACAGTAGTACAGCTGCCTGTGTGCAGGCTCTCAGAGCTTTAAGCTCTGTTTTGGAGCTACTGATTAGGAAGGTGTGTGTTTCCACTGTAAGAGGAACACAGAAACTGGTAGTTGAAGTGGTGGAGACCGCTATTACTGGTCCAAGTGCCCCATCCCTGAGGGGATGGAGGGGAAAGGTTTGCCTGTTTTCCAGGGGCAACCCTCCTGATTCCAGCTAAGGGAAGAAGCTGCCTATTCAAGTTGTGCTGTGGCACTAAAAGCTCTGAGAGAGAAATTCCTGTGGAGGAATCGCCTGTGGGGCACCTGCAACCAAAGGGTGAGTTCGCTCTGAAAGAGGGCCAAGTGTTTTTCACTTTAACAGAAGAAAACTAAAGGGACTGTTACTGTGGGGTCAGGAACACACAGCCAAGTACAGTTGTAAAGTGGGGATTGGACTGCTTAGTCAGTGAGGGGCATATGCCAATTAAAAGTATGTTCAAGTCCAGCACAAAGGGAAAACAAGACAAGTAGAGGAAATGTGACATACATTTAGCAATAATCTACATTGCCAAGCTTTACAGTATGTGGTGTTTACTGTCCAGAGAAATGGCCGAGTATGAATTGTGGGAGCGAGAGGTGGGAGACCCCCCCCATCAGTAGTAACCAAATTCACCTCTACGGATTTGCTCTGAGGCACCTTTTACTTTCTCTCAGTACTTGGCCAGTGCCTGAGGAAAGTACCCAGATATGGGATTAAAAGGAGAATTCCCTGATAGAGCTGAGGTGCTCTTAGGTGGTTTAGGGAGCCACCAGAAAATGTTTCCATGACATATGGAAGGTGTCAAGAGTGGCTGGCAAGGGAGCCGAGCCTGGGAAATCCCAGAACAGTGTACAAGTTCGGGCTGTGTACTCAAAGCAGCGTGCAAGTCTGGGCTATGTGCCCGGTGGGTTCAGAGCCTGAGGGCTAAAAGTGTTGAGGAAGTGTTCTTGGTTCTTTTAATCTGCATTACCAGGAGTGTAGCCCCGTGGGGGTCCAGCTATACTTTGTTCTGTTTGGATGTGAATAAAGCCACACTTTAGAACCCCGCTTCTGGTATTGGACATTACAGTTATTGCTTCCTGTGTTTGGAATTACTTGGGTGCCCCTGTGCAGAGTAGCCAAACCTAGCCTTTGTGCCGAGTGACCTATTCCTCCCCGAACCCAACCCACCTGGTATTGCTGTCAGATTGAAACAGCGCACCACTGGGCATTACACTAGTATCCTGATCACCACTGCTGAAGTCATTATCATCACCATCGATGCCACAATCACCACCACGTCTACCTTCCCCACCACTGTGACCAGCCTTGCTTTGTTGTTGTTGTTCTGGTAGATGTCATATAATGTGTGTGTTGTTTAAGTAGACTCGTCATAGGCGGGACCATGCGAAGAGTAGTGAATTCAGTAGACAGATCTTTGGTGGCCTGTTCATAAAGTCTCAGAAGTGGAAGCAGCCACTGCAGCACACACCACTGCAGTCGGGACAGTTATCCCCCACAAGGTGCATCATCAAATTCCATAGCCTGGAGCAGAGCTCTCTGTTCCACCAGTCCTTGTAAAAGACACAGTTCCATCGTGTTGTCATGTCTTTAATCAAGCAATGTTGTGGAACTCTGTGCTTCTGTTGGTAATGTCAGAGGAGCTCAGCACATTTGGGGGAATGATGGAAATATCTTGTAATGTCCCGGTGTCCAGTATTTCTTTTAACTGTGCATGTTTCTCAAGCACATAACTCAACACCAGATTCACTGTGTGTGCAAAGCAAGGTGCATGGCAGAGACTCCCATCATTCATGGCCTTTAGCATGTTACTCCCACTGTCTGTCACAAAAATTCCCACCTTCAGGTAGTGAGGGTATATTAGATGTTCAGCATTGATTGTATAAAGCAAAGAATGTTTTCCCCACTGTTTCCCCTCAGTGACTACCACATTAAGTAAAGCACTCCCTATAGCACCGTCTCTCTGTGTGGCTGTCTGCTTCACGATAACTCCTGAAGGAGCTGGTTTTGGTAGTGGAGGTGGGGCAGTGGCGATGCTGCTGGTGCTTGACGCAACCCAATGAGCAGTGAGACTCGGAAGCTTTGGTTTGCAGTACTGCTCCATATGTCATTAGTGAAATGCACATATCCCCCCTCTGCCTGCATCAGAAGGGTCACCATCTACATGTGTATGACCTCATAATGAGGAGGAGTGAAATCCGGTTGTACGCGGATGACATAGTATTGGTGTCATCTGCGTGCAGCCAGGAAGAACTGGAACAGAAACTCCAGCAAGATGTTAGGAGTATGGAGAAGTGGTTCTAGGATTCAGATCTGGTAATGAATCTAAAGACAACTCAGTGTATGATGTTTCAAAATGGTACACAGGGTAACACAGTTTAAATTTTTTTTTTTTTTTTTTAAATGGGAAAAAAAATACAGGTTACTCACCTGTAACAGGAGTTCTAGGAATGGTATATGTTGTTCATCCGCACTTATTGGCAGGTTCCTTGCTGCTTTAAATCTTGCCAGAAGGTCTTCAAGCTGGCTCCTCCCACCCACCCGGGTGGTAAAACTCTTGGCTCAGCCCCATGATGCCAGATCTGGCCCGCTGAAGCTCAGGGTTGTGCGTCAAGCTGGGATCGGTGGAATCGTGGGATGAACAACATATACCATTCCTAGAACTCCTGTTACAGGTGAGTAACCTGTATTTCTAGGGACATGGATATGTTGTTCATCCACACTTATTGGCAGACTCCTAGCAGTTCTCCGGGAGGAGGGAGGCAAGGCGCACACCCCTACTTAGGAATAAAGACTGAGAACTGAGGCCCCAAACCAGCATCTCAGCGTGACTCAAGGCCGATGTGGTAATGGGTAATAAAGGTGTGTGCTGACTTCCAGGTAGCAGCCCTGCAGATTTCCTGGATAGGGACGTCCCTGGAAGCAGCCACCGATGCAGCAGTATGACGGGTAGAATGAGCTCTTATCCCTCTGGGAGGCTCCATGCCCACCAACTTGTAGCAGAGATCTATGCAGGAGGTGACCCACCTGCTTATCGTCCGCTTGGCTTCAGGTCTGCCAGGTGCGGCTTCAGCGTAGGTGACAAACAGCTGGCGAACCTCTCCCCGAATTTCAGCTGTACGCTCCTTATAATAAGCGAGCGCCCTTCTAGGGTCCAAAGTATGGAGCCTGTATTCGGCCTCCGAGGTGTGATTGGGGTAGAACACTGGCAGAGTCAACACCTGGTTAAGGTGAAACTCCGACACCACCTTCGGAAGGAATTTCGGGTGGGGGCGCAGGACAACCTTGTCCCTGTGGAAGACCAGGTAAGGAGACTCAATGCAGAGCGCCTGGAGTTCTCCCATCCTTCTGGCTGACGTGATAGCCACCAAGAAGGCGATCTTCCACGACAGGTGAGAGAGTTCACACCTGTGTATTGGTTCGAATGGCTTGCCCATGAGCTTTGCCAGTACCAGCAGTAAATCCCACGGAGGTGGAGGTTCTCGACGAGGGGAATGTGATCAAGGCCTTGAAAAGCGCCAGACCACCTTCTCCTGCGCCACCGACTGCCCCCGCCCACGCCTCGTAAGCAGAGATGGCTGCCAGGTGCACCCTTAGGGTCACGACCTAAGCCCTTGACTAGAAAGGGACCATAAATAGTCCAAGATGCTTGCCAAAGGACAGGAGGAAGGGTTCAAGCCCTTGTCCTGACACCAAATGGAAAATCTCTTCCATTTGAAGGCATAGCATTTCCTGGTCGACTCCTTACGGGACGCCTCAACAACACTGAGGACCTCGTCGGAAAGACCCAAGGCCTGGAACTCTAGCCGCTTAGGAACCAGGCCGTCAGGTGCAGGGATTGAAGGTCCGGATGGAACACCTTCCCCTGACTTGACTGAGAGCAGGTCCGGGCGAGCTGGAAGCTGCCTCGGGAGCCTGGAGCCGAGGCTGAGGAGATCTGGGTACCAGAACTGGCGGGGCCAGTCTGGGGCTATCAGAATCACCTGCGCCTTGTTCCTCCTTGCTTTGAGAAGCACCTTGTGAATCAAGGGAAATGGGGGAAATGCGTAGAAGAGGCCCGGGGTCCACAGCCTCGAGAAGGCATCCCCCTGCAGCGAGCCCTGCTGAGGGAGGCGGGCATGAAACAGCCTCAACTTCGCATTCTCCCTGGAGGCAAACAGGTCCACCTGAGGTGTGCCCCAGTGGGAGAACAGATCTTGTACTACCTCCGGCAGGAGAGACCACTCGTGAGATGCAGCCCCTATCCGGCCCAGGGCATCGGCCAGGGTGTTGGAGGCTCCTGCCACATGAATGGCTAGGAGATCCGCTCCAGGCTGAGCACAAGTGACCAAATGCGGAGAGCTTCCTTGCATAGAAGCATGGAACGCATCCCCGCGCGGTTTAGGTAGTACATGGTCATGGTACTGTCCGTCTGACTCGGACCACTTGACCCCGGAGAAACGGAGCAAAGGCGGTGAGAGCTAGGCGGACCGCTCGGAGCTCCAGCAGGTTGATGTGGCATCGGGACTCCAGCGGGGACCAGAGGCCGTGCGCTCGGTGTTCCCCCAGATGGGCACCCCAACCCATCAGAGAGGCATTGGTCGATAGAGAGACCGCCGGCTCGGGCCGGACAAATGGGATGCCCTCCTGCAAATGAGATGGAAAGGTCCACCACCGGAGGGTGTTCCACATCTCCTGGGTCACTATCACTAGCTGGTCCAATGGATCGCAGCTGCCAGGACCACTGGCCGCCAGTCCTCACTGAAGGGGCGATGTGCCAGCGTGCCCAATGGACCACGCTGGTACAGGCCGCCATGAGACCCAGGAGGCACAGGAAGTCCCGGGCAGGGCGTGATTGCCCAACCAGAAATGATTGGGCAAAGGAGGTAAGAACCTCGGCCCTGTCCGCCGGGAGCCATGCTCTGGCTCAAAGAGAGTCGAGCTCTGCCCCGATAAACAGAATCACCTGCTTCAGTTCGAGTTCCAACTTGGCCTCGTTGATGAGAAAGCTGATTTGAGAGCAAACCTGGAGGGCCAGATCTCTGGACCGCTCCACCTCCTGTCTGGAGGGGGCTATCAGCCAATCGTCCAGGTAAGGGTACACCCGGACCCCTCAGCGTCAAGAGGGAAGGCTGTCACCACTGCAATGCATTTGGTGAAGACCCTGGAGCTGGAGACAGGCCAAGGGCATGGCTCGAACTGAAGAGGGATCCCTCCCGTCGAAAGCGTAAGGAATCTCCGATGTGACAGACGGATAGGGACGTGAAAGAACGCGTCCTGCAGGTCCAGAGAGCAGAACCACACGCCGTGTTCCAGGGATGGTATTATCTGAGCCAGAGTGACCATCCTGAAGGTTCGAGACCTTAGGAACTTGTTCAGGTCGTGTAGGTCTAGAATGGGGCGCCAGCCCCGTCCGTTTCGGAACCAGGAAGTACCTGGACACAAACCCCGGGTCTGAGGGAGGGTCCGCCACCTCCCTGATCACCTCCTTGTGGAGGAGGAGAGCGATGTCGGCCCGACGAGCCGACAGTGAGGCTGCGGACCCCGAGGCCCCCCGAGGTGCGACGGCTCTGAAGGGCGGAGCCTGCTCGAATTCTAGAGGCAGGCCTTTTCCCACCACCTCCAGTACCCACCTGTCCGTGGTAATAACGGACCAGGCGGAAAGGAAGTGCCGGAGCCGTCCCCCCACGGGGGGAACCTGGGGTAAGGTGACGGGGTTGGGGGCGACACCCCTCAGCCCGTCACTGGGCAGGCTTGGAGGAGGGACCGGCCGAGGGACCTCCTGGGCCTTACCTCCCTGCTTCCTGTTGGAGGAAGCTCCGGGCTTGGGTTTGGGATGCCAAGCCCGAGCCTGCTGGCCTGACATTGCCAGATGACGCGCTGGGGCAGAAGGACGGAAGGGCTTAGGCTGTGGTTTGCGGCCTTTGTCCTTTGAGCGGAAGAGACTGAGTCCAAGGTAGCATTGACTTCTCGATCCTCTGCAGGTGACCTTCCACCCCAGGGTCAAGAGGTCAGTCCCCAAGGGAACATCCGCCAACTTGTGCTGGGTATCAAGTAAAGGTGGATATCCTCAGCCAAGCCCGGACGACGATGGCCACTCGCGGCTGCCACAGACCTGGCACATGAGTCCCCAATGTCTAAAGCAGTCTGAGCTGCTGTTTGGCCACTGCCCTTCCTGGTCCCGCACCTGCCTGACCGTAGTCTGCAGATCCGCCGGAAGATGAGGACGACTCATCCAGGAGCCCAACAGGGCATGAGAAAATGCCATGAGGACGCTCAACTGGCCTGACGAACGCCGAGAGGACGCATAGACCTTTTCGCCTCGCATAATCCAATTTCTTGATTCCTTTGTCGGGAGGTTTGTCCACATCCCTAGTGTTCCCAGCACGCCGGAAAACGCTGTCGGTAACCAACCCCTCAGCAGAGGGATGTTCCGAAAAACCGGACAGGGAACCGGTAGGGACCGCATACTTCCTGGCCATCCTGGCCGAAGGCGCAGGGCAGGAAGCAGGGCGCTGCCAGAGCTCCAAGGCTGGACCCACTATGGCCTCGGCCACCGGAAAGGCCTCCGTAGGGGAATCCCCTCGGTCCAGAATCTCCGTGAGGGGATACCTGGCCCGTTTAGAAACGGGTTCGAGCTTCATCCTGGTGGACTCCGAGATGAGCCGGCAATCCTGGGAAGGACTGGAGGGCTATCGCCCACCGACTGTCCTTCCTGAGGACCCAAGTCCATTCGCTGGAGAAAAGGGAGGAATCATCCTCGACTCGGAAGAGTCCTCAAGAGCTGCCTCGGCCTGAGCCACCCTCCACCTGCTGAGAGGTCTCATCGGGAGTGAGGGTGACAAACAGCCTATGGGGCAGTCCCTGAGCCGACGAGAATTTTTGGTTGGAGCCCCAACTAACGGCTGTGGAGGCGGAGGTTCCACTGGAACTAGTGAGGCAGCTGGAATTGGCCAAACAACCGGGTTGTTTCGCCGCCCGTGACAGCCACTTAATGGCCGGGGAAGACGACGGCGTCGGCTTATTCCTGGACAGAAGGAGCTGTTGCCACATGAGTTCCTCATACCTCCGACGCAACTTGCGCTGAAGCCTCCCCTCGTCCGAGGAAGAGGAAGAGGATGAGCGGCGGCACCGCTTGCCACGGTGCCGAGACCGAGACCGCCTATGACGGCAGGATCGGCTGGACCGCGAAGACGTCCGAGACCGAGACCCTCGGATAGGCCGAGGACGGTGCGGGGAGGTGTCGCAGGGAATCGGCACTCCCCTCGGTTCGGACGATTCCACCGAAGGCTCCGGAACTGGAGGCACAGACGAGCCGACGGGATCCTCAACTCCCACCGGGGGAACCGGGGAGAGGGGATTCTCAGCTTCTCCAGCCGACAACCCGTCCAACGGGTCGAGAAAAATCTCGACCGCGTCGACAGGAGTCTCGGTCAACTGGCCTGACAGGGACACCGTGAAGCCAGTGGCCGAAGCCGAGGGGTCGACCGAAGTCGACTGCCAACAACTAGGGGAGAGGGATCTTTCCCGATCCCAAGAGCGTCGACGGTGAGACTTACTCTTGTCTCTCTTTTTGGACCCAGAAAACGGTCCAGAAGAAATTGGACCCTCACCTTTCGTCGAGAGGGTCAGACAAAGCTCCTTAAAAGAAGCCGAATACGAGGCACCGAGAGAAAGCGGGACAAATGCCGTAGCCGAGGTAGAAGCGGCCCGGGCCGCCACCTCTTCGAGGGCGATCATCTGCTCGAGCTGATCCGCCGAGCCCGCCGCCGTGGACACCGCCGACCAGGCCTCTTTTGACTTAACCGGAGGAAATCTTTTCTTGGGACACCCCAGCTGTAAACGGGCATCACGGTCTTCGAGGACGTAGGCGGAAAAGGAAGAGCACAGGTCGCAGGCCTGCGGGTCATGCTCAAGGCCCAAGCAGTAAACGCACATGGAGTGCGGATCCGTCCGAGACATCTTCTGCCCGCAAGGGCATCTCCGGAAACCGGGAGTCGATGGTCCATCGCAGCCACGAGGGAGAGAAGACCAAGTCTTTTAGCAAAAACTTTTAATTCGAAAATTCAAGAATTAGGAACCAGTCTTATCGCAGAGCTGTAAGGAGGGAACCTGAGCTTCCAAGCGGTAAGGAAGATCTGGCGTCATGGGGCGGAGCCGAGTTTTACCACCCGGGTGGGTGGGAGGAGCCAGCTTGAAGACCTTCCAGCAAGATTTAAAGCGGCAAGGAACCTGCCAATAAGTGTGGATGAACAACATATCCATGTCCCTAGAAATTACAAATGTTGAGGAATACGAATATTTGGGTATTATTGTGAACAAGCGATTATCCTTTGTCGAACACATAAATGGAATGGTAAAGAGAGTAAATCAAAAACTTGGACCCTATGTAGATTCTCAAATTGTCTGACCTTAGATACACATAGTAAGTTAATGAGACAACTAATTCTTCCAGTTATGTCTTACGAAGAATTATTATATAGAAATGCTCGGAAAAATGGCATGATGAAAGCTGATCAAGCTTACTGTACATTGGCCCGCTTTGTCAATAACAGCTGGTATGGCACACATCATTGCAAGGTTTATCAGGAGCTTGGATTGTTAAACCCAGTGAACAACAGAAATTTTAATTGGTCCTCCTGGTGCTACAAACTGTTAAACTCTAAAGAAGAGCATCCACTAAGGAGTTTAGTGTCATCTAGAACACAAACTAATATAAAATATTTTTTCAGACAAATGGAGATATTCACTTGTCCACAAATATACAATAAGTATGGCAATGTGAAGCTGCAGACTTGTTTGGCGAAGACAGGGACTTCTATTCCTGTAAACATTAAAGTAAAAAATTCAGTAAAGGAATTTCAGTCAGCTCTGATAAAGATTATAAAACCAGTATGTAATTCTTGAACTCGAGCTTGTTAGAATGAAACTGTTGCTGTTCTGGGAGTATTGTATATTACCTGCTTAAAGTCCTAAATGTTTATGTGTGATTATGTAATTTATGTTGAAAGTATGTCAAAATTAGATTAGTGTTGCGAATGTTTTCTGTGGATTGAAGACAGGGCTTACTTATTTAAAATAGAGGTTAACGCCTCTAAAGTTTGTACCCTGTATAAAAATAAACTTTTATCATATATCATCATACATTGCAAGGAGAATATGCAGAGAAAACATGAAGCAAGATGGAATGCTGTGTTTGGGTTTCAACTCATGAGTTTTTGAAAGCTGGTCATGGAGAATGGCTGCAAATCAAGCACCATCATCTCACCTATCATTTGAGTGGACTGCACAGCAGCTGGATGAGTAGTTGGCATTTTTTTGAGGGCATGTAATGACTCCAGCAGTGTGGTTTGTTTGGTAGCAACAATTCTGGACTACCACTAGTGCTGGTAGTGCATCCACTACCACTATTATCCCTGCCTAGTGGTGGTGCTGGTGATGTTGTTTGTTGGAGTGGTGTTCTGGAAGGAGCGCTACTAGTGTTAGTTGACTCTGATTCCTTCTGCCACAGGCAGGGGCTGCATAATTTCAACAAACTGTTTGATCCTGCCACCCATACCTGAATGCTGCTGCTGAGTGTGATCTGCACGTGGATTATGAAGAGATATGACTGTTAGCAACATGCCATGTTCATGTTTTAGATGGTCAGCCAGAACACTCGTTTCCAATGTCTGTGTAGATTTACCCCTGCTGATCTTTATCTCACACATTCTACAACATGCTCTCAGGGGATTTGTGTGGTCATCCCTAAAACAGTCACACACTGCAGAATATGTTTTGGGTTTCTTAGCTATATGACCACACAAGCTGGAGGGATTGGGGGTGGGGGCCTTAGAAGAACTAGGGTGACCACTGTGAGATTTCTTTTCCTGATCGGGGGAATGATGTGGCTGCTCCACATGATCACCAGAAACAGCAGCAGCACATTTAGCAGGCGGGACTGGGAACTTCGCCTGGCATTTGGACTTCCATTCTTAAGCAAGTTGCTTTTGTTCTTCTCTTCATTCTCTTACTTTCCCACTCTTGTCTTCCCAAACTGGTGGTGGAGGCCTCCACTCATCAGAATCATAGCCCTTATCAGAGAAACTTGCTGTAACTGACAATAGACTTTCAACCTCCACTTCCTCTTTCCCTTCTCCTGCTTCCTCCTCCAATGTTGCCTGCTTCTCCTCCCCAACTTCTTCTCTACCAGTCAGCACCTCGCTCTCCACTGATTCACCCTTCCTATGCCCTTTTACTACTGCCTCCTTTTTTGTGCTTCTGCATCCCCCTTCTGAATCACCAGCACCACTCCCGCCTCTGGCACCTCCACTTCCATATCCTCTTCCTCTGTGGCAGTCTCCTCCACTGCAACCAGCTGTGCTGGTGGTGGACATGCTATTGGCTTGCTTTTATAAAACAGAGGGGTTGGTATACCATAGGCAGCACCTCACCCATGTACACCAACCAATTATTTTTTCCTCGAGTGACAGGATAACAGTAACATCGGGCCCCTCAGACTCACTCCCTGCTTTATGGCCTGTGAGTACACTTACATCATACAGTGCCTCGAGACAGTAGTGGCTGGCTGGAAATTGCCCATGGTGCTTTGAATGGTGCAGGTATACAGGTTGCTGAGTTGGCACTGTTAGCTGCTGTTGTGTGGTTTGCACAAGATGCATAGGTGGAGGGCCTGCCTGTACATCTTCGGAATGTGATGAAGGATCCCTGACATCACCAGTAGGGGAAGTAAGGTACGAGGGGAAGGAGGAGGACCACGAGCACTGGAAAACCTGTGTGTTTCTGCTTTGCTCCGGCTGGTTTCAGCACCATTGGACATGACTTTAACTTACTGGGAAACCTCCTGCTTACAGTGGGCATATAACCAGCTAAATTCTGTAGACTAACAATCCCCCATGGTTTCTTTGGACACACTATTATATGACCTGCCCTTATATGCCTCTCAGTCTCGGACCCACCACCACCACTCCCTGTCTCTGTCCTTCTCCCTCTAACATCCTCACCATGTATATCACCCCCACCATGGGCCAAACAACTATGACTGCTACTTGTGGAACTGTTACTTGCCATGGGGACAGGTACCATAGTGGAACCTTTCCCTTTTTGGAGGGGGGCTCCCTCAAGCAGGCCAGGCACAGCACACACTGTCATGAAGACTATGCTGCAACTGGATAAAGTGTTTCAAAAGTTTTTTTTTTGGGTGGGGGGGGAGTGGGGAAGGGGGCTTCCTCAGGCAGGCCAGGCATAGCACATACTGTCTGTCATGAAGACTAAGTTGCAACCAGATAGTGTTTCACAAGAATTTTTTTGGGGGCTCCGGCTCCCACAGGCAGGCCAGGCACGGCACACAGTGCATGTCATGAAGACTAAGCTGCAATTAGATAAAGTATTTCACAAGATTTTGGGGTTGGGGGGGTCAGGCAAGATGGAGCTTGGCAGCAACCTGTCCTTGATCCAGCAGCACAGCCACCCATAAACAATCGCCAAAACTACAGTTTGATAAATTTAAGATTTGGGGATTTGGCACCCGCCCAGTCAAGAAAAGTATCAAAAACTTTGGTTTGTAAGACTTGAGTACAACGACAAACGTGGACTGCAGCAGGGCAGGCCAGGGGCTCCTCTCCCCTCCACCCGCTTGCCTTCACAGTGCTCTTGTTTTCCTTCCCTTTCCGTGTGTGTGTGTGTGAGAGAGAGGTGGGGGGAGAGAGAGAGAGAGAGATAGAACACACACACACAGCAAGTTCCTTCCTCTCCTGACACTAGCGCTGTGATGGCACACAGAGCTGCAGAATGCTCGGTTTTGCCAATATTATCTATCCTTAATTGGTTGCTGAAGGTCAGATGGGTGCCCGAAAGTGCTGCACATGCTCAGTGTAATTTAGCTGCATCATGCCCGTCAAAGAGCCATAAGAAAGATGACAATCTTTGGACAAATTTTGGCTGGGTAGAAACTGCCAAAGCTGGGACGTTCACCGAATGCTCCTTCGGCTTCGCACTCACTCTTAAGGCTGAGCTATGCAGCAATCTCCAAAAGTCAAGACTACCATGCAAACTGGGGAAAATACTTATCCTTCCACCTGTACTCTGCATCTCCTCTCCATGCCTCCAGCTCTCCGATAGCAACAACCATGGTGGCTAACCATATTTCTTCTGCACCGTGACTCTTCCTAGGGCAGCACAGAAGGCAACTCCCTTAGGATGATGGAGTACTAAGAGCGGAGATACGCCCCCGTTCAATCACTTATCTTAGATATACTAGAACAGCTACCCTTACATTGTCATAAAGAAATACCTGTACGGTGGTAGCCATCACAATGCTGAATCATGGCCAGCTACGGTGAAACCTGAAAGTGGTAAAGTTGCATTCTGATAAATGCACTTTTCCAACAGACACTGGGTTGTGGCACACCAGAGGCCATGTTCTAAGTATGTGTGGTGATGGCTTCCACTTTACGTGGACAATGTTATTCCTGCTGTAACCCCTAGCATAACTTGAAAAAAAAAAAACAGTGTAATAATGTGATGACGAAATCTTTAATAAAAAGGACAAAACTGACAGCAGAATTCAGCTTAACCATGTTTTAATGCACATACTTTCCTGGTCACAAAACTAGAAAGCAGCTTAAACATATGCAATAAATGTTATGAAAATACTTCTGTTATGTACAAGCGTTGTGTCTTACTATGGCAGTACAATAGAGGCCAAACAGGAACATTTTATTTACAATGGCCATTTATTTCACAGTATTGTCATGAAGGACTAATCCAGGTCCATTACTTTAGCAGTTTAGAAGTCTGTCTTATTTGAGTTCTGTGATTGCTCACAGTAAAACAAGCGACCAACTACCTCCAGGGTAATAACATAAATATTTCTTTTATTTCATGAAACTGATGACAAAGTAGACATTAAAGGGAATCTCAAAAGGTTAACCTGTCCAAATTCTAACCTACACAGTTCATTTAACCTCCTATTAAAGTCCTCACCCTTATTTATTCAGTGCAAGTACTGTACTTCACCATCCTTAGATAATAAAAAGAAACAGCTCTAGTTTTGCTTTACTTTTCAGTTTCTGATGGATTTTTAAAATATACAGGAAAGACCTTCAACATAGATTTTTTACCCGTATAATATCTCTCGATAAGCTAGTGCCTAAAGACTTACTAATTTCTGCAGCCAACTGTAAGTGCAAGCAGAATGCAGCACGCATCATGTACCCAATGCGCAATAAACTATGTGGCACCTTCTATATAGCAATCGATTGTTTACCTTAGAAAACTCAGTGCATTTTCCCACTTCTGTTTCATATGGCACGAAATACACATCAGACACATGCTGGTACCTAGGATTCTACATTGCATGTAAAATGTTAGACTGTTACTTATATCTCTGAATGTGATGGCAATTCTAGGTATGTTTTACCGTAACAAATAGTCCAAAATTAAAACAAGGTACTTGCTTATATAGTTTTAACATTACTACAAGGATTTCCTAAAATTATTTTGTTAAGTGTAACAGCAGTGCATTCATTTACGCAACACTGGGTGACGCCTAGGTCGTGCATGTGATACACATGTGCCACCACTTACAGATAAAACCTTACCAATTATCCGCAAATGAAACAACTCCTGCCTGTACTACAGGGCAGAGTGTTTTAAACAAATCTGTATTTCATGTGGAGAATACTGGCCAAAAGAAACACGAGAAGGGAACAATAATTTTGTTACACAAGTTAAATAAAATTCCAAAAGACCCCCAAAATATTGTTTCACAAAACAGTAAACACAGGTTTTAAATAAGCAGTATAAAATCCAGGTAAATATGACACATGGTTGGTGAGCTCAACTAATCAATGTGAGGAAAGTGCTTTAGAACTGACTTCACAGGTACAGCAAATCTGACATAAAACACAACACTGCAGTATCCTATTTCACGAGCTACAAGGAAGAGTACTTAAAGCTTGTATTTTATTTGGACAAATGTTGATTATGGACACACACACACCAAAAAAAGACTTGAGGCACAACAAAGCTTGCCAGGAATGATCTTGTTAAAAAAAAAAAAAAAAAAGTACAGATATTTAAAAAGAAAATGACTCTCGTGATGCTGGCGACAATGGTTTGGAAGCGAGCCCTGGTTGCCAGAGGCTGGCCTATGGAAAGAGGATCAAGTGTCCCAGAGGACAAGCACCTTTTCTAAGGAGGGAGGGTTGCAAGCTCTGCTGCAAGACTGCCACCTGGGTAACCAAGCAGTAAGAGCTACAGGAGGGACTGTTGCCAATGGGTGCTGTGCACACACATGTGCTTGTGCCCCTGCACAGTGGCACCGTGTGTGTGTGTTTGGGAGGGGGCCAGAACATCAAAAACTGCCAGCATGGCGGGATGAGGCAGCCAACCCCTTGCAGGTCCCGCACTGGTGACCCAGCACTTGCCTAACTAGATCCAACTGCGACAGGCTGAGTAAGCTCCTCGCTGCCCCAGCCGGGGGGGGGGGCATAGGCAGATAAGACTGGGGGGTCAGCCTGAAAGGGGCCAGCTGGTCAGGGAGAATAAACTGAATATGCATTACACACACACACACACACACACACACACTGGGCTTGTTATGGGTCCTGTCCACACTGACCACAGACTGAAACCATGTTCAAAAACTGTGTTTAAACCCTAAAAGGGACCTAGTCTTAAAACCGTTTTTAAACACGGTTTCAAACCTAACACAGCTTACCATGCAACGTGGACATGCGATAAACCATGTTTCTCATGGTTATAGGATTCTGGGGTCTCCAGCTACAAGGATCCATGCTGGAGACTGTGGTAGCAAGGCATCTGAAAAGTACAAGAACTGCAGTGCGGATGTGGTGCGACCGTGTTTAACCATGGTTTAGAAAAAATAAGCAGTTGGTGTGGACGGGCTAGCATACCTCTCAACCTCTCAGCATTAAAAATCATAGCACTGGCCCTCAAGATTTATAGTAAATGACCAGAATGTGTAGCACTTTCTTATTTTAAAGAATAATGTATCTACAAATAATAGGTCCCATATATTTAGCATTAAGGAATGTTTATATCAAGTTAGTTCAATGGTTTAATAGTTTGTGTGTCCAGAAATAGCACTAATATTATTAAAAACATCAGCAAACCTCTGCAGAGCAAGGGCAAATTTGAGTGTTAAAATCAGCACTATGCAAAAATCATAGCAGTTGAGAGGTATGTGGGCTAGCGTGGTGAGTTTAAAAATATTCAACAGCATGTACAGGGACACACACACATATTCAACTCTCTGAAACTTAACAGCCATATGTAAAAGTAAGCAAAATACTCATGCTAAAATGCAACAGAGGAAAAACCAAGGAGAAAAATGAATGGTAAAAAAATTGTATTTCTGTGCTGAAAATTCAATTCACATTAGACAGAACAGTCTGTGTCAGATTTGTATATCTGTAACCAAACAAAGGGATACTGCATCTTTATATATAATCTGTTGCAACTAGTACACACTGTACGGTGTATAACGTGTTGCAACTAGTACACATTTACAAACAATAACAATAGTACTCATGTCATGACATGAAGCTCTACTCACAGAAGAAAGCAATACATTGTATAACTTTGTAGAAGTGCAAGGCTAACTTGAACACAAATAAATTACATCGTATGCAGAAACCGTTTTTTCAACTAGCAAAATTGCCTTTTTAGTAATAATGTATTAAATTCCAAAGATGGGCCAGATATTTAAATCAAACTGGTTCATTTGCAAACAACAAGGTTGGCATATAAAAATAACAGATACCGGTAACTGCTATTTTTAAGTGGATTAACTCAAAATGTAACTGTACAGCAGGCGGACCGCCAGCACAGCAGAAACGCTAACGTTTGTGATGCTGACGACCCAGGTTTGTGAACGAGGCCAGTGCCCTGAGGGCTGGTCGGAGGAAGGTTGGATGAGCATCCCAGGGACAGCACTCCACCTCCGGGGAGAGGGTTGGTGGCAGTTGGCACTTGGGTGACACCCAGCAAAGACCGGCAGTATACCAAGCTGGGACCACACTGTAGATGGAAGGCAGTGGTGGACATTTGTGGGGCCTGTGTACTGACGTTATTGCAGGTCCATGCTGGGGAGGGATTTTAAGAGAAAACCCTGCACGCCATGCAGCATGAAGTCCTATGACCCGATGCTGACTGATGCCACAGCAGGCCCCCCCGGACTGATCTGGTTGCTATCTCCCACACGGTGGTCCCACCGCAGGGTGCAAGCCGTGGACCCTGGTTCTGGGCACCTGTTGGGGATGCCTGTGACAGGCGCAGAGGCACAGAGTCAGGAAATATCCCCGCCGGAAGGGCAGTGAAAAAACAGAGAAAAAAAAGCAACATACACCCAGGACTAGGGGTGGAAGTTGGCAGTTCAATGGAACGACCCGCATTTTCCAGTGTGCAGGCTCCACTGTCCCTCTTTTAGGTGCACGCAAGTCCCTCTGAGTATTATGGTTCTGAAGTGATATGGGAACCTCTGCCAGATTCTCCAGTTTGTCCTCCATCAGAGGCTTCAGACTAATCCCAATATTGGTGGGGCAGGCTTTTTCTACAATGGTGGCTGGCAAGGGGAGGTCCGAAGGTGACAGACATCTGATGACAAGGGGGTGGGAAGGGGCGAAGTACAGGTCTCAACTGCTACAACTAGCGATGCTGCAAATTTTTGTTTTGTTGGAAAAGTCCCCAAGAACTGAGCAGTACAAAATGTGCAATTTGTTGCTAATAATTTGCACTCTGCAGAAATATTTCCCATAAAGTGGCAAAATCGGCAGTGTGCGAAGCACAAACTAAGTGAAATGGCAATTCTTCACAAATTTCTCGACAAAGCAAAGCGGTTCCATGTCACACATCTTTAGTTATTACTCTATGCAGTGAACAGGACCATTTTGCTATTTTAAAAATCTAATTTTATTTAACATGACTGACAGTACTGTACATTCAAAATGAGATGCAATTAAAATGAAGGCTGCATTTAAAGTTAAAACGGATCCAATTCTCTGCATGTATCAGTTTATACTCAAAAGCTGTTTGAGTGCACAGATCCATAGGTGGGAGAACTCAAATACAACAACTGCATGGTTAAATTTTTGAAGACGCTGCAGCTTGGTTCAGTGCTGGGACCGGTCCTATTCAACATCTTCATCAGTGACATTGCACAGGACATAGAAGGCAGAATTTCACTGTTCGCTGATGACACAAAGCTCTGTAACAGAGTAAACACACCAGAGGGTGTAGACAGAATGAGAAGGGACCTGCAGAAACTTGAAGAATGGTCAGGGGTTTGGCAGTTGAAATTCAATGCAAGGAAGTGCAAGATAATGCATATGGGGCACAAAAACCCTGGCACAATATATCAGTTGGGGGGTGAGGATATAGCATGCACCAAGCAGGAAAGGGATCTTGGGGTTATCATCTCTGATGACCTCAAGGTAGGGAAACAGTGCGACAAGGCAGCAGGTAAAGCAAATAGGATGCTGGGATGTATAGGCAGGGGCATCACCAGCATGAAAAGGGAGGTCGTAATTCCGCTGTACAAGACACTGGTGAGGCCCCACCTGGAGTACAGTGTACAGTTCTGGAGACCATACCTACGTAAGGACATAGACAGGGTAGAGAAGGTTCAGAGGAGGGCAACAAAGATGGTGCATGGATTGCATCACAAGTCCTATGAAGACAAGTTGAAGGAACTGAACATGTACTCCCTGGAGAGAGGGAGGGAGAGAGGGGATATGATAGAGACATACAAGTATCTTACAGGGAGGAACAGGGTGCAGGAATATACTATTTCTAAGCGAAAAAGATGTTCCAGGACTAGAGGGCATGGGATGAAGCTGGAGGGAGGACGATTCAAAGGAAACATGAGGAAGAATTTCTTCACAGAACGGGTGGTGGACAAGTGGAACACCCTGCCAGAGGAAGTGGTGGGGGCTGAAACAATCACAGGATTTAAGAATGCATGGGATAGACATAAAGGAATTCTGGAGGTCAGGGGTAAGGGGCAACAGACTTCTAGGAAAACATAAACTGAACTTACAAGCTCAAATGGGCAGACTGGGTGGGCCATAGGCCCTTATCTGCCGACACTGTCTATGTATCTATGTATAACAGCTACTTGGAAAATCGGTCACAAAGAGTAAAAATCGCGGGTGTTCTCTCTGACGCCAGACCAGTCCACTCTGGAGTCCCACACGGGTCTATACTGGGCCCTCTACTATTCAGCCTGTTCCTGAACACCCTCCTGCAATCGTGCCCCGAATAACTCATCCTATATGCAGACTACACAGTAATCTTCACCTCCCATAAGGACCCTGAACCCCTACAGTACAATCTTCAGCAAGGTTTTGCCTCTGTGGAAAACTGGTTTAGTATGCTGGTCCTAAACCATAAAAAAAAAACAAGGTTATGCCTTTCAACTGCCCTCACAATAAGCATAGGCATCACCCCCCTCACCATTACAACTAGCCTTGGAAACACCCTCGAGCAGGTGCAGTCACTTAAATACCTTGGGCTATCTCTGGACCCAAATCTATCCTATGGTGCCCACGTTGACTGTGTTGCCAAAGCTGCAAATACACGTTTAGGCTTACTATACTGGCACAGACATCTTACATCAGAAGCCTTGAAGATCGCTGTCCAGAGCTCGGTGGTCTCCATCATTGACTATGGCCTGATCTTCTACAGCTCTGCGTCAGCTACTGCGCTCAGACGAATATCGACATCCCTCAATAAGGCCTGTCAGCTCATCTCTGGTGCCCACCATCTCACACATGCATGTGACCTATATGCACAAACTGGATGGCTTCAACTCTCCAACTGCCTTAAGTAGCTAACCTGCACAATGGCGAAGAAAGTAACCATGGGCCTTGCCCCACCTGGAGTCCAAGCCCTACTGCGACCATGCCTGAATCCTTGTACCACCAGGGGATCCGAAACTCAGCTCCCAGGTTCCCCGTTGTCGCACCTCCCAGGGCCAAAGATCCTTTGCCCATAGGGGGCCTAGCTGGCTAAATGGTCTCAGCCCTGACATCTCCTCCACTTCTAAGCCTGGCCCATTCAAATCCAAGCTCCGCCTTCATCTCACTGCTGCTAGCTCCTGTGACTGCTACATATAACCAGCCCTACCCATCATCAACCTAGCCTCTCTATGCTCCTCCGCACTAGCACTTATATCCTATCTTCCCTCTTCTCCCACTTCCTTCCCCTCCCCCCTTCCTTGCCTATCTCCCCCACTCTCCTTCCCTCCGCTAGCACTTCCCCATTACGTTGACTCTGACACTTTCTGCCCCGATGTTGACAATGCCTCTGGCTGCTCCTACCTCCCTTGTGTATCCCCTCCCTTGAGTCCCCCTTTTTTTTCCCACCACTCCTCTCCAATCCTGTAATTTTCTCTGGTCTTCTTCCATGTTATCTCACTCTAGTACAGCTTATTCTGACTGCAGCATTGTTTTTTCTCCCATTCTTAACGCGTTATGTTCCATATTTTTTCTGTATTGTACTGTATTTGATGTGGAACCTTTGTAAAAGAGCCTTGGCTCAAAGGTATTTGTAATCCTAGAAATAAATAAATAAATAAAGACAGCCATTCTGTCTGCTTAGGAGGCAAGGGTGCCCTTTAAGCCAACAAATGCATTATGTGCACAACTAAAACATTTAAATGCAAGTCCCAACGTATCAGTGCACTGTAACACATGGGTAACTGCAAGACAAACACTATCTGACTACTACATGGGGGCAAATTAGTACAAATCATTCTTTGGTCCATTTCTCCTAATTCGACAATATCACAAAATATGATTAAACTGCAACTACATTTATCATTTTTATTTTAGGGGTCAAAAGGCACGTAGGTAAGGTTAAAGGGAACTCCAATTTATCAACTCCCTCCCGGTTAGGCTTTTGCAAAAAAAAATGTAAGCGCTTGCACCTACTTTATGTTATTTTCGTAAACTCCACCATCAGGTAACACAGCAGGTGCAGCGTGGTGCCATCTCCTGTTAAAGCACGGTGCTGCACCACTCACTTGTATGCTTCTCAATACAAGCGAGCAGTGCGTCCCACACTCTAACATGGGGCAGCACCATGCTGCACCCGCCATGTTACCTGATGCCGGAGTTTAGTAAATAAGATAAAGTAGATGCAAGCACTTACAATTTGTTTCGCTGCAAAAAGTCTAAACAGAGGGTGATGTTTGGGGGTTTGGATAAATTGGGAGTTCCCTTTATGATATCATCATTACTAGAAAGAATGTTTGCAGCCTTAACAATCCTAGAGAAGTTTAACCAGGCTAGTGTGATGGCTTTTTCTGGACAATTTACAGACAATGGTAAAAAGACTCTAGTACACAGTATGGTGTGCTGTATCATCTACGTTGGGCCTATGAATGTTACCACACTACACAAGAGCAGTACAGTAAATCTTCAAGAGATTTAGCAGGATACAGATATGCAGCACATATATACATTCCTTACCTCTGCGAAAATCATGTGCTGCATATCTTCCCCAAAATAGCTCTTCAGTTTTCTTGTAAATTAACTCGTAAAACTGTCCTCATGGGCTCCTTACAACTTCCTGTTTTTTTATTGCCTCCCCATTCCTCCCCCGTGCACAGCCATGTTATGATGTAAGGCTAGAGAGTGCACGGTGACGCGCACCATTATAGTCTATGAAGGGGCTACTTTCAAAGTGTTTTTAGATGTTACGATGGTCACCTGGTAATTAATCAAGGGCACTGATCGACGAACAAGGGCCTTGTTCACTGATTCGTGCCCTTGATTAATCATCAGGTGAACATCGTAAATTCTAAAAACACTTTGAAAGCAGCCCCCCATAGACTATAATGGAGCGCGTCCCCGCACACTCCTTGGCCTTACATCATAACGTGGCTGTATGAAGGGGCGGGGTGGCAATTAAAAAAAAAAAAAAACAGGAAGTTGTAAGAAGCCCACGGGAACAATTTTACGGGTTAATTTACTAGAAAACTGAAGAGCTATTTTGGGGAAGATATGCAGCACATGATTTTGGCAGAGGTAAGGAACGTATATGTGTGCTGCATATCTGTCTCCAGTTAACTTGGTAGATCGCCAAGCATAAATGTGTGCTTAAACCCTCTAACCAATATACTGTATATCACAGCATCCAGATTTATTTAAAATCTTAACCCCCTACAATGCACTAAAAAGTCTTTGAGAAGGACTCTCAACTGAGATGCAGAATACTTCAACAGAAATCTTAACCCTCTATAATGCACTAAAATGTCTTTGAGAAGGACTCTAATGTGAGACGCAGAATACTTGAATAGAAGTACATCTGGCACTTATGAACATTTCGGCTTTCCCCCTTCCCATTAATATAAAATCAGTTACTGTAGTCTAGTTGTTAGAGCACAGGCTTTGGAACCAGGTCACAGGTTCAAATGCCAAAGGAGCCGAATACTCAGTGTGTGACTTTGGGCAAGTCACTTAACTTCCCAGTGCTCCAGTCCACCCAGCTGCAGAAATGGGCAGAAGCAGGATCCCATTTAAAATGAGAAGGATGTCTCTTCCTTCACAACCCATTTACAACATGTTCCAGAACTAGCAGTAGGTGAATTATGAATGAGAACACCACTTTATAGTAATAAGCAGCAGTGGGAAAGAAAAGACATATAAGGTACAGTCTGAATTTAAGTATCCCCTTGTTTTCCTTCATGTGACATTCCTAAATTCAAGCACTGTCAAGGGTTCAAATTTAGCTTGGTAAATGTATGGACCTATATCCGTCATCTCTATTAACAGGAAGCTTTTGCTAGCAAATTTCTTTCTGTATGAAATTCTTTTCAATTCTAAAAGCAAGGTGGATTTCTTGTGCTTCTGTGATTCAGAAATATCAGACAACTAAAAACACAGCGGACCTCCCACTTCAGTGTGTTTTATCCAGGAGTGAAAAATGCTTAATAGAATAAAATATCTTCATGGCTGACTGCTCATAACTCAGTAATTTAGGTTTGCCATGGAGACAGCAGACAAATCTTGGCTAACAACCCAATCTACCAGGAACAAACCAAAGAAATTTAAAGAGCACCTGACACTTCTGGGAAAATGCTGAAAATTATACATAGTTTCAGTTCATTGCCTAGATTTTCTGTTTTTTTTTTCCTTCCTCTCATTCTCTATCACTAAGGCAATTTGCATGTAAACAGAATACTTGCCATTTGGACTTCATCTTCTCCTTCTGTTTATCCACCTGTGAGATTGTACTCTCTTGCTTGTGACATCCTAATCATTTCCCTGGCAACCAGCTGTGATTTACAAACGGGACTAAGACACCACATGTACACAGGAAGCAGGAACAGAAGAAGTCAGATTGACAAGACTCGTATTTTAAGCAGCAGGCCTTAGTAATAATATAGAGTGGCAGTTAAATTCAGACAATATGTGAAATATATGCAGGACTGTGTATAAGTATTGTGCGTTTCAAAGTTTTCTCAGAGGTGTCATGGGCTTTTTATCATTTTTACATTTCCTAACTTTAAACGTGGGTGCAGCTAAAGTTTTATTTACTGATTTATTGAATTCTGCTGACCGGGTAGGCCCACCGAGACTAGAAGTCCCTTTTCAGGGGCGACCCAGGGAGATACGAGAAGTGCCACGGGATCTTTAACGTCCACCTGAACAACCACCAGAACAGGTAGACGGGACCTCGGTTTAATGTCTTATCTGAAAGACAGAACCTCAGGAGTGCAACACCCCACTTGTGATGCACTACAGTGTCAGTATTTGGATTTACCCACAAGTGCCTGGTGTGGGGCTAGAACCCACAACCTTTCGATCTTCTGGCCTCAGAGGCGAGTGTGTAACCTACTGAGCCACTGACACTGAAGTTGGCCATTATGTTATATGGTAGACCTTTATTACCCACTGAATTCCATGAATTGCTAAATGCTGCACTTCACAGTCCATGCTCTTTTAATTAGCTCACACTCTGTTATTCATGGCTTTGATGCCACGTCTGAAATGTAGTAGCAGTATTCAATAACAGTGTGACTAGTAATGACAAAGTCTCACACCTGTACTTGGCACTCCAAGAGTCCCACACAGCTGCAAGTTTTTTTTTTTTTTTTTTTTTTTTTAATTCTTTTGGTAACTGGAAAAGGCTCACTGGCACAAGTCCTGTTTACAGGGGTGACGACATTGGAGCCTTGGGGAGGTTAAGTGACTTGCTCCGGGCCACACGGTAATATAAGTGGAGGTTAAGGGAATCAAACCCAGGTTTGCTGGATGTACCCAGCTTGTTATTCCAACCTCTAGGCTATACTGCTAGCAATTGCGACCGTCTGTGAAAAGGGTGGGGATCATCATGCTAATGCTCCACAGCACAAAGTCACAATGTACTGGCACTGAGTGGCTGCAATGAACTGTAAGCATATGAAAACACAAGAAAAATCAACTTGTCACTGGCCTACATGCAAGCCTAACAGTGTGGTATGGGAGGGGAGATAACAGCGGTAGTAGCATCTGGTCAGACTCTGGGCATGCAATACCACCAGCCTGGTGCTATGCTACGCTCACACCCCTGTGCCCGTTGCTAACTAGCACGTAAGCAGCTGCAAAACCTATCTGCTCTGACTAACCTCTGGTCACCTCATTTGCACTGCGACTGAGCCACAGTTTGAAACTCCTCTCCCCGGTGGGCAAGTCTGACCTCTGTGTGTAAGTTTCCAGTGGTGGCATAACAAGGTGCCTCCCTGCACCATGAATTCATACCACCACGGACTGCAACTGTGTCCAGGGCCCCATGTGCCTTGAAACTACGAAACCATGTGAAATATTTTAATATACTGTGTGTCTGGTAACAACTCCGTGGCCTTCAGCATTGTGGCTTATTCTATCCCCAGATTCACTCAATGAAATTACCACCTTGTTCAGAGCCCCTCTGGCGTTACCCTAAGTATCAAAAAGGTTTGTTCCAATGCACAGCTTTAGCACATCTTAAAAATATCTTCTGGTCTTGCTGGGCTGTGATCAAGGCGTGCACTGGAGCTAATCTTATTGATGCCTAAACCATTTTGACTTACATGAAATTATACAGATAGTGATTGTTCTCATCTTGAATACACATGGCAATCTAAAGCTCTAATCTCATAGCACTGATTTTATTTTTAAGGTAAACGCATTCCTCCAGATGCAATTTCAGACAAGATACAGCACTTCTGAATGTACAATGGTGCCTAGCATCAGGTGCCCTCAAATCTAGTTATGCCAATTAGTTTCTTGTGTGAAGAAGCATCAAGAATAGTCAAGGCCATCCCTTTTGCACTTGACTGTCATCTTGCAGTTTGCCAGCTGACTATTAAAGCCCTCAGGCTAAAGGGCTTGTGGAGGCACACATAAGCACAGCGCTGTTAATGTACAGTGCCACCTGCTGACGTATTAACAACCTTGCAGATGACAATGTATTATTTACAGCATTTAAAAACAGTGTCACCAAGAATTATAACTAGTTGCAACTAAGTACACTGTGTCAGTAGTAAAAGGATCTCTTTAGTCATGTTAGAACCTGACCCGGGGCGCCACTGTAGCACTGAGAAATGTATCTGACAGAGGGAACCCATGTGCATGGCAGTCTAATACAGATGCTCTGCAACAAGGGGCAACAGGTAAGTAACCACCTCAATGCAGTGAAAAAATATGTCAAGACTACCATCACCATTCCGCTCATTATCTTACACAATTAAAATGTTTCACTTTCTGCTTTCCCCATCCCCCCTCCATACTTACTCCTGTCCATCTGTACCTACCCCCACGCCCTACTCGTACACCAGCCTCCACTGTACATACCCTTACCCCTGCTGCAACCATTGGCAAGCTTTCTCCTGGTTCTGCTGCTAGTGCCCAGTCTTTCTTTCAGGCTGCACCCCACTATCACCTGTGTTTTGGACCCCAGGAGAAGGGCTCTGGCCTCAGAGAGCCAGGAACACACTCGTAACATATGGGGCTGGACTTCTTAGGAGCTGTAGAGCCTGCTGATGATGGTCGGAGTGGAAGCTTGAATATGCAATCTACTATACATAGTGCAGAGAGATGTCCCTAACGGACAGGGCAGAACCAGGTTGGTTGGAAACTTGTTTATTGGCACTCCTCAACCTTGGCACCAGAAGGCAGCCAAGTAGTGAGCAGCAGAGCATCCTCTCCCCCAGGAAGGAAAACTGTGCTGCAGCACCTCCGGCGCAGCAGACTGGGACCCAGGGCTAGAATCGAGCCCAGGTCACAACATAGCAAGACAGTGTGCCTGCCACCAGATCAGCAGAGGGCCTAACAAACAAAAACACACACACACAAAAAAAAAAGGACTGCTTCAAAAATATATGGCTCATTTACAATAATCTCTATATTTGTAATGTTTTTTGTTCTTCTTGTCACGGAGTCAAAAGTTTCTCAAAACATCTAAGGTGCAGAGAAAAAAACTGCAACTACACTATACGATATTTAAAATGGCTTGAACACTGAATGCCATGTTCTTAAATGAAGTAAATATATGCTTTAAGGGTGACAAAATGCTGAAATAATTTGCATTTGCTTGCCCATAAAGTGGCTTATGTGATGATCTAAAAATAAACGAGACAGAGAGAGTGACAACAGTAAACTATACATATGCTTCTCTCACCAAAACGAAAGCATCCTCAGTAGCATACGAGTATGGTATATTTTCTCCTATGACAAAGCAGAAATGGCACATGTTGCCCTATGCTCTTGCCCAATTTTTTTAAAATGTAGATTCATAAATATGAAGGGTAATTGTTTTAAAAAATAAAAACCTCATCCAATCATTTTGCAACAGCTACAGTAACACTAGTTCAACAAACATGGATGTGGCAAAATATGATCAAAACATCTTCACGTGAAGGGCAATTAACCACTCACATGATAAGGCAATCTGCTGAAATATTTTGAAAGTATTGCAGCAAGAGTGGTTCTGAGTCACTCAGTGATAGATGTCATCTTACAATGCATCATCAAGCTGAAATTTCTTCCTACACATTTGCTGGTACCATTTCGAAGTCTGTTAAACTACATGCTGTGGCCAGTCCCAATTAGAATCTTGTGTTACTAAAATGCTTCAAGTTAAGAATATATTTTTAACATGTTCAGGAGTGATGCTTGCCATTTTATGAGGCAAAAAAAAAGAAAATCTTTTAACTCAGATCATCAGTGGGGTGGTAGTCTTGCTCTTTGTCCAGATCTGGTATGTGGTTTACTTACACCAATAAAACCTTTGACACTTAATATAGTTTTTTTGCAATAGTAGACTTCAGTGTACGCATATCTATTTTGTCAGGAGTCATCAACAGCAATCAGCTATTGCGAATATACAACTTGTCAATGTTATCTGAACTTCACTTAATCACCCATGGCAACCAGCTACCATGAACATACATAGAAATTCAGAAAGCGTTATCTCTTCTTTTTGTTAATGTATAAATTAGGGTGTAAACCAATCTGAGCACCCTCAAAGAGGTTATTTGTGATTACATGAGAGATCTGAGAGTTGAAATTTCAGTTCTGAATACATATTTAGCACTTGCATTCTGTAAAACAGGAAATGGCTCTCGTAGGAAACCGTCAACTTATTTGGGCAACTCTAAACGTCTTCATCCGTTTCTTCTGCTTCCTTTGCATGCTCTCTGTCAGATATGCTAGAAGCAGCATCCTCCTCATCATCATCATCGTCATCATCAGTCTGTTCACCTATGTGATAAAGCATCAGTGCGTGGGTCTTGTGCGTGATAGTAACAGTGCATGGTCCCTGCTCCCATGGCTCTCCATCCACCTGCATGGGCATTCTAGAACTTTTCAAAATCAGCTGAAATGCAAAGTGAAAACACAAGTTGGCAGTGCACTGAAGCGCCATTAATATGAAACATGAGCGATGGGCAACGTTGGGGAAAAAAGTCACTTTGTGAAATACTTTGCCATGTTCAGCTACTCTGCAACTTTTGAAGGGCAAAATTTGTGTGAAAGTGCCTTCCCCCCAATCTATGTAACACTCTATAACATAAAAAATCGCACAAGTACTATATTGACATAACTTCTCCAGAATATTGATATACAGTGTAACATAAGGCTTGCATTACAGTCAACTGGCGGCTGTCCAAGGTAGTTTGAGGAGGGTTAGAGACGGTCCCTGTCTCTTTTTATTTTTTGTTTTACTGATTTGTTTATTTGATACTATGTGGCTGACTAGGGGGAGGAGGATGCGGTGGATGCTGAGTGGACTGGGGGAAGGGAGATGTTTTTCTCACCATCACGTTGTGTAGGTGACTGGGGTGGATGGTGGGATGGGTGCTGAGTGGGTGGGGAAAGTATTTTCTTTCACTGTACCAGGCTGGGTGGGATGGGTGCTACTGAGAGGGCTGGGGGAAGGGTACAACAGTATTGTATCGCTTGAGGGCAGGGTTGGAGGATGGGACAGAGTGTCAAGATGGTTGGGGAAGGGGGTTTCTTTTTCAGAAAAACAAAATTCCACAATGTGTCACTTCACATGGCTAAATTTGGCTTCCAGCCAAAATCTTCGTAAAGTGCAAAGTCGGCCACTTATATACTGAATCAATATCAATCTAGAAAATATTTTGACAACACATATACAAATACATACCTTGTTATGCACACATACAAATACATACCTTGTTATGTTCCATCGTTTGTGAAAGAAAGTAAGAGTAGTGCTTGCCAACAGACAAGAGGGAAAAATGAAATGTCTGCAATGCCATAACAGATTTAAGATTAAAAAAGACACAAAAACAGGGCATGTCCTGCAAATCAAAATCTTCAAATCCCAAAACATAGCCCTGTAGGTTAGGGTCTTCCCTACACTATGCTGTACTCCATTTTGCAGGAAAAAGATGTTCCACAGTATTTCATCAGTTTAAAATTGCAAACAAACTGCCCAATGTACTCAAAAGCTGCGCTCCGATATAAGCCTAAAATAGCTGGCATGTTATTGTGCAATTACATCATCAGAGTGACAGTGCTCCTAAGCGATCATTGACTGTGTGTAGGAACCTGATAAGATATACTTCTTGTATCACCATTAGGTTGCCTTTATCAATAAAATCCTTTACTGTGTATGTGCGAAATGGTTGTTACACATGCACAGTAAAGGATTTTGTTGGTACACACAACCTGAAGTATAAGTATATTTATAATAAGTAAATTTAGTATAATAAGTATATTTATCAGATCCCTATACACAGTCAATGACTGCCCCAGAGCTCTGTTGCTCCCAATTATGTCACTGCACAACATCGCGGCCGTTTTAGGTTAAACCAGGATGCAGCTTTTAAATACATAGTGGTTTGTTTACACTTTTTAAATCTGATGAAACACTATTAAACATGTTTTTCCTACAGAAAGAAGCACAGCATAATGTAGGTGAGACCCTAACCTACAGCGTTATGTTTTGGGATTTTGATTTGCAGGGTAGCCTGTTTAGTTATCATTTAAGCTTCTTTTTTTTTTTTTTTTTAAATAAACTGACGCATTTTTCTCCTACCCCCTAGGTGACCCTCCTTCCCACCGACAGTCCCAACCCCATTACCCGGCTTCTCCCTGGACTTACCTCTCTCGGGTCCCCCACGGCTTGCCCTCCATGGAAGGGTGGTGAGGAGTCCCTTGACCCACTGATCAATGGATCTAAATGCCCTGGAGGTGCTTGGATCACCGATGTGGAGTCTGCAGAGGGTCAGTGGGTGTTTTTTGCCTTTCTTAACCCTTTCTTGTTGCTGCACATCCCTCCCCATAGGGATGCAGGCGTTGGGATATTGTCCCCGACATAAGCGTGTGTCCCACATGCCCTACCATCCGCACGTCTGCAGGTGGCAGTGCTGCAGCAGGACATGCCACCTCCCCCATTGTGGGGAGGACAGCTTCCTCTCTGGCATGCCTGATCCTGCTACCTCTCGGCTGACTGACGACCTAGGCTTGTCCCTGAACCCGGGCTGCTAGCGTCTCCACTGGCAGCGCTACTGCTGCGCCAATGGGCCGACTTGTCCTTTAAGCTTTAAAATGTTAAAAATCAGCACAGTTCCTCCTAATCTTGGCTGAAAGAGAACCAGAATCCCCCCTCCCCAAAAAAATCTAAAAAGCATTTTTTAAACCATTTTACTATTTTAGTCTCTATAAATGGTGTGATAATATGCATCGATACAATAATTTGCCAACACATGAAAATAGTCTACAATTATCAGCACTGAAATAACAAATACCAATACTGTATTTGTAAAAATCCAAAAATAGCATCAAAATACACGTTTTATCAATATATTATATTGATCCACGGACGTGTCGGTACGTAAAAAAATAGTACTGACAAAAGGTAGTGCAACTACGCACAACTCAGTACAGCTCAGTCTGTGCACTAGTACATGGATGGAGATTGTGGAGCCCAGAGTTTACAGCAATTAAAATCTAGGAGACCACAGCCATGGACTCGCTTTGCGACCTTGTGCAGTCACTTGACCTCTCTGAGCTTCAGTCATCCCAGCTGTAAAGCTGGATAGATGCAGGACCTACAATTTCAGTTAGGTTATCCTGGTAAAAATACATTTCAAAGAAGCTGCATATAAAAAATATTTAATGTACGGTTAGCCCCTATTGTGTATGGATTTACATACACTCCAAAATGCTGTTGTAGTACAGTTCAAAGGTCATGAAAAGTTGTTGTGGTATTGTTCTGACATCACAATGATACTACCACAACTTTTCAGCCTTGTCGTGCCACCTAAGTGGCTGAAGATATGGCTTTGAAGAAAAAAACTTGGGAAACATGGTGGCACTGTTTAGCAAGTACCGAGCAAGTGACCAAGACAGCCAGGACACGGACAGCTATAGATGGCTCAGTGTTACCAAAAGTACAGTTATGGAAGAACTTACCATAACAGTAGCTCTTCAAGAGAGGCTCTTGCAGTAGGTAATAACCATTAGGACTAGAGCCGCCAGGCACTAGGACCACACAGAAAACTTCAGCTAGCAGTATCTGGATGGTGACTGCCCACCCGCCGTCATGTGAAGGATGTCACCGCGACACTATATAGTGGGTGGTCCCCCATGCCCGCCCTCCAGTTCTCCCGCCAGAGACCCAAGAAAGTGTGACAGGAGAAAGGAGTGGGTTTCTGGAGCCCAAAGAAGAGAACTGTACCAGTTAAGGCAGAAGGAAGCAGGGAAGGCAGTCAGAATAGCAAAGACCCAAACTGAGGAAAAGCTAGCCAACTCGGTTAAGAAGGGGGTTAAAACCTTTTATAGGTACACTAGGGAGCACAGAAAGATAAAGGGAGGGATAGTTAGGCTGAATAGAATAGACAGTGGGTGGGCAGAGAGGGACAGTGAAAAAGCAGGGATACTGAACAAATACTTCTGCTCAGTATTCACAAAGAGGGAGGAGGTACCTAATCCAATTAACAGAAGCACTCTGGATTTGGGCGGGGGGTTCGATCCCAATCTTGTCAGAGAAGAAAGGGTTCTGAAAGAACTCCTAAAACTGAAGGTGAACAAAGCGATGGGGCCTGATGGGATTTACCCCAGAATTCTAAAAAACTTAAGGGGATAACTAATGACACCACTGACTACCCTTTTTAACAAATCATGGGAGGATGGTGTGGTACCTGAAGACTGGAGAAGGGCGGATGTGATTACGCTTCACAAAAGTGGGAGCAAGACAGAGGTAGGAAACTACAGACCTGTCAGTTTGACCTCTGTGGTAGGGAATCACTTCTGAAGGGAAGAATTGTTGAGTGTCTAGAGGCCAGTGGGGCACAGGATGCAAGGCAGCATGGGTTCACAGCGGGAAGGTCATGTCAAACAAATCTAATCGATTTCTTTGACTGGGTGACCAAAGTAGCAGACCAGGGAGGGGCTGTGGACATGGCCTACCTAGACTTTAGCAAGGCATTTGACACAGTCCCACACAAAAGATTAATAAACAACTTAACCAGCCTGGAGTGGGTCCCAGGGTGGGAGCCTGGGTAAAACATTGGCTGGACAACAGGACACAGAAGGTAATAGTAAACGGAGTCCACTTTGAAGAAAGTGGTGGTTACTAGTGGGGTACCGCAGGAGTTCAGTCAGTGGTGGAGCTAGAGGGGGGTTGGGGGCGGTGGCCTCCTGTCTACCCAGTGCGAGCAGTGGTGCCCCACCACCTTCATTATTTAATATTTAGTGCTCACTATGGAGCCCATCATTGACTGACTGGCCCCCCTGGCTCCCAAATGCTCCCAAACCTGGCTCCGCTGCTGGGTTCAGTACTGGGTCCAATCCTTTTTAATGTCTTTATAAGTGACATTGCAGAGACACTGGAAGGAAAAGTATGCTTCTTTGCAGATGACACAAAGATCTGTAACAGGGTTGATACACAAGGAGGCGTGGAAAGAATGAGAAGGGATTTGGCAAGGTTGAGGAATGGTCAGAAGTATGGCAGCTTGTATTCAATGCAAACAAGTGCAAAATAATGCATGGGAAACAAAACCCCAGGGGAATAGTACACGATTGGGGGGGGGGTAGTAACAACAACAAAAATGGAAAGGGACCTGGAAGTAATCATATCAGATGACCTTAAGTTGGCAAGCAATGTGAGAAGGCAGTAAAGAGGGCTGGTGGTGATACTGGGATATATAGGGGGAGGCATCACCAGCAGAAAACAGGAAGTTGCTATCCCTCTGTACAGACAGTTGGTGAGACCCCATCTGGAGTACTGCATCCAGTTCTAGAGACCCCATCCCTGCAAGGACACAGACAGGATGGAGGCAGTCCAGATGACGGCAACTAAAATGGTGCAAGGTCTGCAAGAGAAGCCATACGAGGAGAGAATAAAGGAGCTTAATATGTATACCCTTGAGGAAAGGAGGAAGAGGGGGGACATGATAGAAACTTTTAAGTACCTCAGTGGAATCAACAAAGTCCAAGAGGGTAGCATCTTTCAGAAAAAGAGATGTGCAAGGAACAAGGGGACACAAATTGAAGATAGAGCGGCTCAGGGGCAGTGTGAGGAAATATTTTTCCAGAGAGAGTGTGGTGGATGCATGGAACAGCCTTCCTGAGGAGGATGTGGGGTCTAAAACTGTGGGAGAATTCAAGAATGCATGGGTCAGACATAAGGCAATTCTTGTGGGGGTTAGGAAGAAATAGGTTGTTGGTTAACTAGGATCTGCAGCTTATCCAGTAGGTAGGGAAATGAGCAGACTAGGTGGGCCAAACGGTCCTTATCTGCCATCAAAGTCTATGTTTCTAAAAAGAAGTAGCTGCAGAAGCAGGAGAAGGTGGGAGGAAAAAGGTCCTACACAAGAGCCTCTACGAAGATCTACTGTTATGGTAAGTTCTTACGTAAATGTACTACCTTACTTCGAGAGGGCTCTTGCAGTAGGTAATAATCATTAGGACCGAGTCCCAAGCAGTATAATTCAGACAAAGGCTGAAACATGGGAGGCAGGAAAGGTTGGCAGTAGGTACCAGGTTAAGACAGAAGGCCCCGAAGGACAGCTAGTCCAAAGCCTGCCCTGCGCCTAAAGGCAATGTCCAGACTGTAGTGTTTGGTAATGGTGTGTACAGAACTCCAAGTGGCTGCCGCACAAATGCCCGCAGCAGAAACATTCCTGAAACAGGCAGTAGATGCAGCCATGCCTCTAGTGTCCCTTGACTTCCCCCGGAAGGGACTTGTTATACTTCTGATAAAACAAAATGCAGTTTGCTAACCATTTGGACAAACACTGTTTGGAAACTGCCATGCCCTCTCTTTTGGGTGCAAAGGAAACGAAAAGCTGATCCGTTTTGCAGACTGATTTCGTCTGGTTCGTGTAATAACACAAAGTTCTATGCACATTGAGCATGTGCAGAGTAGCTTCCTCTTGATTAGAATGCTCAGGGTAATACACTGGCAAGTGTATGGTTTGGTTCAAAGTAAACTCAGAAACCACCTTTGGTAGAAACCTAGGATCTGCATGCAGAGCTACCTGGTCTATGTGAAAAATCAAATAAGGTTCCTTGCACATCAGGGCCTGAAGCTCGGAATCCTTCGAGCTGAAGTAATGGCAACTAAAAAGAGCGCTTTCCAAGAAAGGTAGTGCAGGTCGCAACTTGTGGCCAGTTCAAAGTGAGGCAAAGTGAGTTTCTCAAGAATGAAATTCAAATCCCACAGAGGAACAGGGTTCCTGAACGTGGGTTTCAGATGGAGAATTCCTTTCAGAAAGGTTGTGGAAACTTCCAATTGAGCCAAAGTTTTGCCCTCCACTGGACTGTGGTAGGCAGACATGGCAGACAAGTGGACCTTCAGCGAAGAATAACTAAGGCCAAGGTCAGACAGCTGCAGCAGGTATTCCATGACCTGTGGGACAGGACAAGAGAAAGGGTCCCAACCATTGCTGGATGCCCAAATGGAGAACCTCTTCCATTTCATAGCATATGTGGTTCTTGTGGATGGCTTTCAGGCCTCCACAAGGACTTCAGCTACTCTGGAGGAGACCCCAAAGTGTGCAACCGCTATGTCAGCAGGTGCCACGCGTGAAGGTGAAGGGACCTGCGACCCGGATGGACCAGCCTGCCCTGGTCCCGAGTCAGCAGGTTCTGACAGAGAGGTAGGGGAACCGGAGGCTCCACTCTCAACTGCTGAATCAGAGGAAACCACAGTTGGTGAGGCCAATAAGGGGCTATGAAAATCATGTGGGCCCCTTCTTGTTGTAGTTTCAGAAGCACCCTCTGCAACAGTGGAAAGGGAGGGAAGGCATACAAGAACCTCCATGTCCAGCAGAGAGACAGCACTTCTCGCCAGAAAACGCCATGCCCAGGAACAAACGAGCAGAAACTGGGTAGTTTTGCATTGGATGGGGAGGCAAACGGATTGAGATCTCGGCAACACCACCGATCAAAGATGTATGACTACTGACTGCCTCAATTCCCATTCATGTCTGAAAATGACAGTCAACTGAAGCAGCATTCTCCACAAGGTCCGGCGTGCATAGGTTGACAGCGGGAAAGAACTGGAGGGCGGGCATGGGGACTGCCCACTATATAGTGTCATGCTGATGTCCGGTGACGTCGAATGGGCGGTCCCCTGCCAGATACTACTAGCTAAAGTTTTCCGTGTGGTCCAAATGCTTGACGGCTCTGGTCCTAATGGTTATTACCTACCGCAAGAGCCCTCTCAAAGTAAGAGCTGTTCTTTATAATTTTTTTATTTTTATTTTTTTAAATCAACCAACATTGCGACCATGGACAGACTGTCGGGAGCAGAGTGACAGATCCACAGGAGTGATGCAGTCAGATACACAGTGAGGTGCCAGAGTGAGCGGGAACAATTATTCAAGGTACTGATGACAACCCAACAAAGTGACTGGGTTTGAACTATTAGAGAAAAATCATACACTATGTAAAACAGCATATGGGTGCCCACACACAACTAAGGCTGTGTTTCCATCTTGGGCATGTGATGACATCATGGAGACCACTCCAGCTTTGATCTCAAGGTCTCTATGATGTCATTACACGCCCTCGATGGAACACGGCTTTGTTGTGTATGGGCAACCATACCTTATTCTTTATGTCACTTCAGAATAAAGTTTAGCGTAAGAAAAGAGGTGACCTCAGACAGAGTGGATACAACGGGTAGAAGATACTATTGGTTGTTTAAAGAACAGACATAGCCTTTTATAGTTCATGCTTCATTACATAAATTGCTAAACGCATAATAACAAGAAACAAACTATGCAAAGAACTTTATTTTTACTTTACGGCAGGTCCTAGTGATGACAAGTCATGTTTTCTGTTTTGGAGAAGCTTTCCTTAAAACAAACTGGCCCGCAGGACCAGAGAAATGAGTGATATAGAAAATGAGGAGCAGCAACACAAGGATAATTCAGAAGTGAGAAACCAGCTGAGGACCATATTTGATGTATTAAAATGCCATGTGAACCAGACGACCAGTGTTATTAATACTGACCATCACAAAGTGGAGCTACCCATGAAATGTTGGTCATCCTAGACTTCCGAAACAAATATAGGACTCTGACCCATGACCAACACTGGGGGAACAGAGTCTGAAATATGGTTTAGGAGTTATAGGTAGAAAAATTAATGTTATTATCTACTTGTCTAGGTCTAAGAGTACCACTGTATTTATTTTAACTATTGTAATTGTTGATAATAATGTCACTGTACATTGTGTACATATACAGGTTACTCACCTGTAACAGGAGTTCTAGGAATAGTATATGTTGTTCATCCACACTTCATGGCAGGTTCCTTGCCACTTTAAATCTTGCTGGAAGGTCTTCAAGCTGGCTCCTCCCACCCACCCGGGTGGTAAAACTCTCGGCTCCACCCCATGACACCAGATCTAGCCCGCAGGAAGCCAGGTTGTACATCGAAGCCGGGGAGGTCGGGTGGGTTGTGTGGATGAACAACATATACCATTCCTAGAATTCCTGTTACAGGTGAGTAATCTATATTTCTAGGGACATGGATATGTTGTTCATCCACACTGTCTGGCAGACTCCCAGCAGTTCTCCGGGAGGAGGGAGGCAAGGCGCACACCCCCTACTTAGGAAAGAAAGATTGGAGAACCGAGGTCCCAAAACCAGCATCCTGGCGTGACTCAAGGTCGATGTGGTAATGGGTAATGAAGGTGATTGCTGACTTCCAGGTAGCAGCCCTGCAGATTTCCTGGATAGGGACGTCCCTGGAAGCAGCCACCGAAGCAGTGGTATGGTGGGTAGAATGAGCTCTTATCCCTTTGGGAGGCTCCATGCCCACCAACCTATAGCCAGGGCCCTGATTTTTCTGCGGCACATCGGAGCAAGTTCTGCGGCAAGGGTTCATTTGCCGCAGAACTTCTCTTGTTTACTCAACACCAATTTCTGTGGCAATTCTGTGCACATTTTTACCCTTAATTTTTTTCCTTTTTTGTTTTTTGCCATATCTGACACAATGCACGTCAGTAACACAGTCATTTTAGGGTGTTTGTCACCAAATGTTCAACATAGCCAGTTTAAGACCTCTGCTCATGAACAGTATCACTGTGATTTTATTAATCTGTCCGAACATTGATTTACATTACACGACTATCATTCTGCGCTACAAGGGTGGAAACACATTTTGGGTGAGATGTGAAAAATGACAGCTGTACTACTCATAAGACAGCGTGGCGAAATGGCAATGTTGAAACTCTGGAGTGAAAATATTGAAATTTCGCGAACTTACGAGCCTGCGTAGGAACTGTGCAACGCACGCTCGTTAAACAGTCATTTTTTGGAATTTTGGCACCAAATTTTCAACATGGGGTTTAGGGCCCCCTTCTCATGAATGATGTCACTGTCATGGCGATTCGGTCCAGAGGGTGATTTCGCAGTCACTGCGCGAAATCACCCTTCGAGCCCAAATAATGCCATGACAGTGACATCATTCATGAGAAGGGGTCCCAAAAACCCCATGTTGAAAATTTGGTGCAAAAATTCCCAAAATGCCTGAGATATGCAATAAAGTTGAACCCCTCCTATCTAGCCCATTATACAGCTTACCGGCATTTCCTCAGTTCGCGGTCGCCTTTGAAGAGTGCAGACGTGTTCCCGGTCACGAAGATCGTCGCGCCGGAGTCCGGAGGTAAGTATGGGGTTGGGGGGTGTGAAGGAGGCTGGGTGCGCAGTGGGTGGGTGCGGGCTGTGGGAGGGGCTCGGGAGGCAGCTGTGGGACAGTTTTTGTTTACAGGGGAAAAAAAAAAAAAAGGCGTCAGCAGGACCGCTTGCCACGCTGGGGTGGGCTCCCAGCATGGCTACTTGACTTGGGGGGCGGCGTTCAGCCGGCGGGGGATGGGCACCCCGTCGGCAAAAAAAAAAAATATTGACACGTTTGCCACGCTGGGGTGGGCTCCCAGGCTGCTGGGGTTCTGGGGGAGGCGTTCAGCCGATGGGATGGGCACCCCTCGGCAAAATCATTGATTGCCAGCTGGGGTGGGCTCCCCAGCGTGGCATGTAAGCATTGGGAGGGGACAGTGAAGCCGGCGGGATTGGGCACCCGTCGACAAATAAGCGGACGTTTGTTCCGGGGCGGCCTCGAATTCCGCGGTGATGGCAAATTCTCAGGATATTTCCAAGCCCACGTGATCCGCGAATCAAGGAAAACTCGGGCCCTGCCTATAGCAGAGATCTATGCAGGAGGTGACCCACCTGCCTATCGTCCGCTTGGGAGCAGGTCTGCCAGGTGCGGCTTCAGCATAGGTGTCAAACAGCTGGTGAACCTCTCCCCAAACTTCAGCTGTCCGCTCCTTATAGTAAGAGAGTGCTGTCTAGGGTCCAGAGTTTGGAGCCTATATTCGGCCTCCGAGGTGTGATTGGAGTAGAACACCGGCAGAGTCAACACCTGGTTAAGGTGAAACTCCGACACCACCTTTGGAAGAAATTTCGGGTGGAAGCGCAGGACAACCTTGTCCCTGTGGAAGACCAGATAAGGGGGACTCTATGGAAAGCGCCTGGAGCTCTCCCATCCTTCTTGCTATAGCCACCAAGAAGGCGGTCTTCCACGACAGGTGAGAGATGTCACACCTGTGCATTGGTTCGAATGGCTTGCCCATGAACTTAGCCAATACCAGCAGTAGATCCCATGGAGGTGGAGGTTCTCGCACCGGAGGGGATATGTGATCAAGGCCTTTGAAAAAGCGCTCGACCACCTTCTCCTGCGCCACCGACTGCTTTCCGGCCCATGCCGGGTAAGCAGAGATGGCTGCCAGGTGCACCTTAAGGGTCGTCGACCGAAGCCCTACTTGAGAAAGGGACCACAGGTAGTCCAGAATGCTGGCCAAGGAACAGGAGGAAGGGTCCAACTCCTTGCCCTGACACCAAATGGAGAATCTCTTCCATTTGAAGGCATAGCATTTCCTGGTCGACTCCTTACAGGATGCCTCAACAACGTTGAGGACCTCGTCGGAAAGACCCAAGGCCTGGAACTCTAGCCACTCAGGAAACAGGCCATCAGGTACAGGGACTGAAGGTCCGGGTGGAGAACCTTCCCCTGCTTGAATGAGATCAGGTCCAGGTGGGCTGGGAGCTGCCTCGGGAGCCTGGAGCTGAGGCTGAGGAGATCTGGATACCAGAACTGGCAGGGCCAGTCTGGGGCTACCAGAATCACCTGCACCTTGTCCCTCCTCACCTTGAGAAGCATCTTGTGGTTCAAGAGAAATGGGGGAAAGGCACAGAAGAGGCCCGGGGTCCATGGCCTCAAGAAGGCATCCCCCTGCAGCGAGCCCTGCTGAGGGGGGCAGGCATGAAACAGCCTCAGCTTCTCATTCTCCCTGGAGGCAAACAGGTCCGCCTGAGGTGTGCCCCAGTGGGAGAATAGATCTTGTACTACCTCTGGCAGGAGACACCACTCGTGAGATGCAGCCCCTATCTGGCTTAGGGGATCGGCCAGAGTGTTGGAGGCTCCTGCCACATGGATGGCTAGGAGATCCACCTCCAGGCTGTGCACGAGGGACCAAGTGCGGAGAGCTTCCTTGCACAGGGGCATGGAGTGCGTCCCGCCCTGGCGGTTTAGGTAGTACATGGTCGTGGTATTGTCCGTCTGCACCTGGACCACTTGACCCCGTACAAACAGAGCAAAGGCGGTGAAGGCTAGACGGACCACTCGAAGCTCCAGCAGGTTGATGTGGCATCGGGACTCCCGAGGGGACCAGAGGCCATGTGCTCTGTGCTCCCCCAGATATGCACCCCAACCCATCAGAGAGGCGTCAGTCGATAGAGTGGCCGTCGGCTCGGGGCAGACAAATGGGATGCCCTCCTGCAGATGAGCTGGAACGATCCACCACTGGAGAGCGTTCCACATCTCCTGGGTCACTGCCACTGGCTGGTCCAAAGGACCGGAGCGCTTTGACCATTGGCTGGCCAGTCCCCAGTGTAGGGGACGCATGTGCCAACGGGCCCAACGGACCATGCTGGTGCAGGCCGCCATGAGGCCCAGGAAGTCCCGGACAGGGTGCAATTGCCCAACCTGAAATGATTGGGCAAAGGAGGAAAGAACCTCGGCCCTGTCCACCAGGAGCTGTGCTCTGGCTCGAAGAGAGTCGAGCTCTGCCCCGATGAATTGAATCACCTGCTTTGGCATGAGTTCTGATTTGGCCTTGTTGAAAAGGAGGCCAACCTGAGAGCAAACCTGGAGGGCCACATCCCTGGACCACTCCACCTCCGGTCTGGAGGAGGCCGCAATCAGCCAGTCGTCCAGGTAAGGGTACACCTGGACCCTTCGGCACTGCAGGAATGCTGTCACCACTGCCATGCATTTGGTGAAGACCCTGGGAGCTGAAGACAGGACGAAGGGCATGGCCTGGAACTCGTAAATGGACCCCTCTGCTCTGAAGCGGAGGAATCGCTGGTGGGATGGATGGATTGGGACGTGAAAGAATGCATCCTGGCGGTCCAGAGAACAGAACCACATGCCTCATTCCAAGGATGGAATGATCTGAGCCAGAGTGACCATCCTGAAGGTTCGAGACCTTAGGAACCTGTTCAGGTCATGCAGGTCTAGAATGGGGCACCAGCCCCCCATCCATTTCGGGACCAGGAAATACCTGGACACAAACCCTGGGTCTGGTGGAGGATCCGCCACCTCCTGATCACCTCCTTCTGGAGAAGCAGGGCAATGTCGGCAGTGAGCTGGGGCAGAGGCCGGGACCCCCTGGCCCGTGGGGTGGCTCGCTAGGGGCGTGGCCTGCTCGAACTCCAGAGACAGACCCTTTCCTACCACTTCCAACACCCAGCTGTCCGTGGTGATAGCGGACCAAGCAGAAAGAAAGTGGCGGAGCCGTCCCCCCCATGAGGGAACCCAGGGGGGAGCGATGAGGCTGGGGGCGACACCCTTCAACCCGTCACTGGGCAGGCTTGGAGGAGGGACTGGCCGAGGGACCTCCCGGGCCTTTCCCTCACAGCTTCCTGCTGGAGGAAGCTGCAGACTTGGCTCTGGGGTGCCAAGTGCGAGCCAGCTGGCCCTGATGCTGGTGTTGCTGGGCCGGACGTGCCGCAGGGAAAGAAGGCCGAAAGGGCTTACGCTGCTGCTGGCGGCCTTTGTCCTTCTGGGCAGATGTGACCGAGTCCAAGGTGGCACTGGACTTCTCGATCCTCTGCAAATGGCCCTCCACCCCGGGATCGAACAAGTCGGTACCCAGGAAGGGGACGTCTGCCAGCTTGTGCTGGGTATCCGCCATGAAGGTGGAGATCCGCAGCCAAGCTCTGCAGCGCATGGCCATTGCGGCTGCAACTGACCTAGCACAAGAGTCTCCGATGTCAAGAGCAGTTGGGAGCTGCTGCTTCGCCACCGCCCTTCCCTGATCCCGCACCTGCTTGACAGTAGTCTGTAGGTCGGCCGGGAGATGAGGAATCACCTCATCCAGGGAGCCCATAAGGGTGTGGGAAAAGTGTGCCATCAGTACGGGCGAACTGGCCTGACGAAGGCCTAGGGAAGACGCAGCATACACTTTACGCCCAGCGTAGTCCAGCTTCTTGGACTGTTTGTTGGGAGGCTTGTCCGTGTCCTGGTGTCCCCGGAATGCCGGAAAACACTAAATCGGTCACAAGCCCCTCCGCAGAGGGGTGCTCCGAAAAACCAGATAGTGAACCAGTGGGGACCGCGTACTTCCTGGCCATCCTGGCCGAAGGAGCAGGACAAGAAGCCGGCCGCTGCCATAACTCCAATGCTGGGCCAACAATGGCTTCAGCCACCGGAAAGGCCTCCGAGGGAGAATCCCCTCGGTCCAGTATCTCCATGAGGGGATACTTGGCCCACTTGGACACGGGTTTGAGCTGCATCCTGGTAGATTCTGAGATGAGCCAAAGCAGACCCATGAACGAGGATGGGCTCTCGTTCACCGACTGTCCCCAGTGGACTCCAGGTCAAGGGGTCTGGAGAACAGGGAAGAGTCATCATCAGACTCCGAGGAGTCTGCAAACAGCTGCCTAGGGCCTGAGCCACCCTCCACCTGCTGAGGACGGTCGGGAGTGAGGGTGACCGACAACCGATGGGGCAACCCCTGACCCGACCGAGAATCCTTGGTCGGAGCCCCAGATTTAGGTTGTGGAGGCAGGGGTTCCACCAAAATGGGTGGCACAGCTGGTTTTGGCCGAACAACCGGTGCCGGTTTGGGCTCCTTGACAACCACGAGGGGTTGTTTTGGCTGTTCCAGTGACAGCCACTTAATGGCCGGGGAAGGCAACGGGGTCGGCTTGTTCCCAGTCAGAAGGAGCTGCTGCCACATTAAGTCCTCGTAGTATCGCTGCAACTTGCTCCGAAGCCTTTCCTCTGAGGAAGAAGAAGACTAGGACGAGTGGTGCCGCTGCTTTCCTCAGTGCCGAGACCAAGACCGCTGGTGTCAGTGGGATCGGCTGGACCAAGACCGTCGGTGTTTCCGAGGGTGGGTCTGGGAGGGAGCGGGGAAAACCCGTTCCTCCCTCGGCTTGGGAACCTTAACCGGGGACTCCGGCACTGGAGGTGCGCGCCAGTCCTCGGTTTCCACCAGGGGATCCGGTGAAGAAGGGTTGTCGGCTTCTCCAGTCGACAGCCCATCCGACGGGTTGAGAAAAATCTTGACCGCATCGACGGGTGTCTTGGCTGGCTGACCTGACGGGGACACCGTGAAGCCAGCGGCCTTAACCGCAACCTCGACTGAAGTAGAGTGTCGACTGTTCGGGGAAGGGGACCTCTCCCGCTCCAACGAACGCCGATAGTGGGACTTACCCTTCGAGTCCTTCTTCTTGGATCAAGAGGAGTGTCCCGATGGACTCTCACTTTTTGTAGAGAGGGATCGACAAAGCTCCTTAAAAGAAGCTGTGTAGGAGGAGCCCAAGGAGAGGGGGATAAATGCCGTGACCGAGGAGGATGAAGATGCGGGCCTAGGCCGCCTCCTCCTCGTGGGCGATCATCTGCTCAAGTTGCTCAGCCGAGCCCGCTGCCACGGACACTGCCCAATGGGCCTCCTTAGACTTCACTGGAGGAATACGTCTCTCGGGGCGCCCAAGTTGGAGTCTGGCAGCATGGTCTTCGAGGACATTGGCCAAGAAGGACTTGCACAAATCGCAGGTCTGCGGATCGTGATCAAGGCCGAGGCAATAGACGCACATGGAGTGCGGATCGATCCGAGACATCTTCTGCCTGCATGGGCACCGCTGAAATCCGGGAGTCGACTTACCCATCGCAGCCGCAGAGGAAGAAACAGACTGAAGTCTAGAAATTTTAAGAATAAGTTTTGGTTTAACTAACGAGTTTGGATCCAGGCCTAAAACGCAGAGCACTAAGGAGGGAACCTGAGCTTCCAAGCGGTAAGGAAGATCTGGTGTCATGGGGCGGAGCTGAGAGTTTTACCACCCTGGTGGGTGGGTGGGAGGAGCCAGCTTGAAGACCTTCCGGCAAGATTTATAGCGGCAAGAAACCTGCCATGAAGTGCGGATTGAACAACATATCCATGTCTCTAGAAATGGTGTTTTTTAAAATCACTGGAAACTTGTTTTTCAGGACCATCTTGAAATTAGGACTCTGGACTAAAGATATGAAAGTTAGATCTGTCTCCTGGATAAAAATAAATCTTTTTACTTCTACAACACGGTTTCCGACCTGGCCACAGTACAGGATTGGCCTTGGTCGGGTTCACGAGGGCTACTCACCAGTACCTAGACCAGGGTCAACCAGCAATGGCTGTTTTTATCGACCTCATAAAGGCCACAGACCTTGTTAACCACCAACTATTAATCAAGGGCCTAGGTGACCTCAGCTGCTCAGAGGAAGTGCTGGTCTGGTGTCAAGAGTTACTTGACAGGACACACACAGAAAACAAAGATCGCTGTCTTTCCTCTGTGTTACCAGTCTCCACTGGAGTTCCGTAGGGGTCCATTCTGGGCCCTCTGTTCTTCAGTTTATACATATCTGAATACACTCCAACTGTCATGCAGGAAAAATGAAATTCTACTTCATGCAGACGATGCAGTGATTTTTACTGGGGTGTCAACATCGAGGATTTACACAATGCCATCCAATCCAACTTTGACTCATTGTAACAGCAGTTCATGGATCAAAAGCCTGTGCTGAATGCCACTAAAACTAAACACACGATTTTCCTCAACTCCAAGAGGAAACTGCCTGAATGTGTCAACACTACTATCAGTACCCTAAATGGAACCAGCATTGAAAAAGTCTTTTGTCTTCAAATACCTGGGCCTCTACATAGACACCAATCTAACGTTCAGCAGTCACATGACGCACCTGATAAAAACAATGCACCAGAGACTAGGTGCACTGTACTGGAGCAACCCATTCCTGTTACACTCAACAAGACACCCACTGGCCCAAACCTTCCTGCTCCCACTTACTATGGCTTAATACTCTACTCCGCAGCAGCGGAGTCTGAGCTCCACAGGGTCAAAACCCTATACAACCAAATTGCCAGATTTGCTATGCAATTCCTGGCCTGGACCCACCACTGTGTCCTCCTAAAAAAGGCTAACTTGCCTTTCCTGATCACCAGAGACAAGCTAACATTGGCATCACGGCACGAAAAATCATCATGAATAAAGCACTGCCAATATACAACCTTTTGTTTTAACCCAAAGCCACACTGACACACTACAGAACAATGGCCTCGGCCTACTTCAAATTCCCCACATTTAGAACAAGCGCTGGCACAAGGGCTCTACTGTTCCAATTGCTCAGTTTCTGTAACGTACTACTTCAGCATGTTACTGATCTGACTTTGGCCTTGAGAGCCTTCAAGTCTAACTTGGGGAAAATGGCTCTCTAACTCTGATGCATGTAAATGCCTGTAACAGCTATGTGCTGACTCTGCAAATGCACCTGTACTGTCAAATTGTACCCTATATCTCTACTCATGTCTGGTCGCCTATGAAAACTGGCAGATTTTTTTTTTTGCTCATGGTCTCACCAGCCATTAATAAATACATACATACATACATACATACATAAATTGTTTGGTTGCTTGACAGATTCCAAAATGAAACAACAATTTGATTTAAAGTTCTTATGGATGAGTGTATGCAGTTCTTGTCCCGTTTCAACTGTACTGCATTTGGCTTCTAAGATCCTGCTTCTGCCACATTGTTTTTTCTCCTACAGAGAAGCTGAGTCTGCCTGGGAGCCTTCCTATTTGCGAATGTTGGACCAGGAAAGGCAAACTGAGCTGTGATAGCTTGTCTACAGGTGCATTGGGGGGCTGTTACACTGACCTATTTTATTGACTGGGAATGCTGGCAAGAAAACCAGACTATCCCCTAATCTTAATTGTAAGTGCCATGGTATCTTTAATAATAATATTTATTTATACCGTGCCTTTCTAAAAATCAAGGTGCTTTAACAAAAATTCAAATAAACGGTATAACAACACACACACATACAATAAATACTAGTTCATTAAAAAAACAGTAAAGCAACATCAAGTCATATGCACTTGATACCACAAATGGGTCTTCAGGGCCTGTTTAAATTCCTCCACGGATGCACACTCCCGAAGCAGATGGGGTAGAGAATTCCAAAGGGTTGGGGCCGTGTACACAGAAGCACGGACCCCCCAAAGATTTTAAAGGAACCCTTGGAATCTCTAGCAGCCCCTCATCTGCCGAGCGGTGTGATTGCCTAGGGCAGTAAGGTACCAGAAGCTCTTTCAGGTAGTCCAGGCCAAGTCCACGTAGGGCTTTATATGTCAGAAGTCAGACTTTAAAGGTGATCCACCGCTGTACTGGCAGCCAGTGCAGTTCGTGCAGCATGGGAGAAATATGACAGGTACGGGGAGTACTCGTCAATAACCGGGCTGCAGCTGGTTGGTCCACCTGAACTACCATCACAGTGGGCAGAAGGGATCTTGGTTTAAGACCCCATCTAAGTTACTAAATCTAATGATGTCCACCATTAATAACTTTATATTTAAAAAAATGATTACGCAGACTCAGAAGGGAAAAGGGGCATCTTATAAGGCATAAGTAAAAGGCTGATCTAGAATGGAATAAAAAGGTTATCAGTGGAACATGTTTCGCTGTATCTTGAACTGTTAAATACTGCAGGTGGACAATCTGAGTTCCACTACAACTGCGGAGGGAGGGTGGGGCATCCCTTTTGAAATGAGTGGGACAGAGATGAAGAAGGCCCTTATGGAACAAAATACTATGAACTCTAATAATGTCAGTTAATATTTACTGTAAGAACTGTTCCTAGAATATATAAGGGCACAATGAACCAGTACTTACCCTGACGGTGTGTGCCTGCCCTAGACGGACAGGGTTGGCTAGTTTGACTTGTATCTGGGCACAGTGAAATGATCCATATACTCCAACAACTTCTAGCAAACCATCGTAATGCCTAGAGGGTGTGGGGGAAAAGAGGCATTTTCTGAAAGCTTGTTTTGATATATCAACAGTAGCACTATATATATATATATATATATATATATATATATATATATATATATATATATATATATTCAGGGTTTATTTTATTAGAAAAAACATTTTTGGAAAACAAATCCTGTAAAGAACACTCCAATGGAAGCTGGATTTCCAGTAATGCACATGACTGGAAAGAAAATTACGGGCATTTTTAGGACTTCCCTGCAAAAACACAATCCAAAACAGCAGCTACTGGCCATTTAGCAGTTTGAAATGACTGAAGAGAAATTTCGTTTTTTTTTTTTTGATTTGCCACCACAACTGGTGCCTCTGAAGCTCTGCAACTTTCCACCCTAGGAGGGTCCGACTGTGTGATGGCAGTCAGGGATTGACCTGTGTGAGTGAGGTCACAGAGGGAGGCATCTGCGGGACAGCCCATTAAAAGGTAGAGATAATTTTATTTATTTATTTAGCTTCTGTTAACCAGGTAGGTACACTAGACAAAACATATGCCTATCTTCAGGTACAACCAGGGAGAGTACAGGAAATTAAGAGAACATACAGAGTACAATTTGAATCAAAGTTAGGCAGATACACTGAAATCAGAAAAAAAAAAGCATAACATACACAGACGATAACCTCAGGTTTCAACAGTAGCACAGTCATATATAAAATCATATACAGAGTCAGAATGACAATGTTCAAAGCAGTATACACAGATATATACAAGATTTACACACTTAACACAGGGCCACACCCAGGCGGGCAGGCAACCACAGCAGGATCAGTGCCAAGGTACAGGAGATGATATGCTCAAGTATACTGCAGGTAATCCAAGGGCTTAGGGGGGGTTTAAGGCAGACACATACTGAGGCGAGCTTCAAGGGTGTCCACAGGGAGGATCGTAGGCATGCCTGGGAGGGGTAGGACCGGACCTGTACCGGAAGGGAGTTACATAATCCGGGGGCACATGACGCAAAATCCCTGTTCCCCATTCGGGTGCTCCTCACAGGAACCTTAAAGATAGAACGGCCCATAGACCTTAGGGAGTAGCCAGTGGAGGCAGCAGGTGCAAGGAGCTCTGCTAATCTAGAGGGGGTGCCTGAGCCCAGTACCTTACCCATGAAGCAGTCGAAGACAAAGTTCATGTAGTTGGACGGGGAGAGCCAATTGAGCTTAGCATACAGATCGCAATGGTGAGTGAGGCGAGGGGCTACTAGCGCAAAGCGCCAAATATTATTGTAGGCAACGGTCCACCTAGTGAGGTGTACCATGGAGGTACGGGCAAACAAAAGTAGTCCATAACAGAGAGATGGTAGAAACACACCTCTGGCCAATGCTAGATGAGCAGCCGAAGTGAGATTATTCTTTGCCCTGTGTGCCAAACTCAACTTCCAGTTAACAGCACGACATACACTGCGGATGTGGTGACCAAGATTAAGCTGAGGGTCAAGTGTCACCCCAAGGTATTTGATGGAGTCAGTGATGAGAACGGGAGCACCATCATTACCCAAGATACACAGAGGGACAGGGGAGGCCTTTAGCTTAGCCAGGGATCCAAGCAGCATGGCCTCTGTCTTTTTAAGGTTTAGGACCAGCTTATGAGACGATATCCAGGATTGGATACTCCTAAAATCCTCACTCAGTTGGTGGTTAATGACCCCAATATCCCGAGAATGAGTGAGAATAACCAGGTCATCTGCATACAGTATGGACCTGCAGGAGGCAGCAGAAAAGGGAAGATCGTTGATGAATATGGAGAAGAGCAGGGGTCCAAGGACTGACCACTGGGGAACCCCTGAGGACACTATGGTGACATGAGAGCACCTTACTATATCTGGTAAGTTGCTGCCTGCCCTGAAGGTAACTGGAGAACCAATTGAGCGCAGGAGGGGACAGACCCAGGGACCTAAGTTGATTGCAAAGTAGCGCATGGTCAACTAGGTCAAAGGCCTTAGAGAGAGATCAATAAAGACAGCCCCAGAGAGTCTGCCCTGGTCCATAGCAGTCCTTATCCCCGAGGGGACAGTGACCAAGGCTGAGGTTGTACTACGCTCTTTTCGAAAGCCATGCTGCGAGAGAGACAGTAGCTCATGAAACTGAATATAATCCTTGAGTTGCTCTGCCACAACTTTCTCAAGAAGCTTACAGATAGCAGACAAGATGGCAATTGGCCGATAGTTGTCAAGAATCCTAGGGTTGCCCTGTTTGAATACAGGGACAACCCTCACCACCTTCCATAGGTCAGGGATAACCCCAGAGACTAAGGATAGGTTGATGATATGTGCCACAGGAGAGGCAATGAAGGTAGCAGCAAGGCGGAGAAGCTTGGGTTCCATACTATCGTGGCCAGCACTAGCAAAGGGGGGAAGAGACCAGAGAACAATCTCTGCATCTCTTGCGCCGTGACAGCCTCGAAGTAGAACTGAGGACGGAAGGTAGGTGCCAGTTGAGGTGGAGGGACCTGGACAGGCCTATCAGAACCATTGGAGGAGAACAGAAAGGTGAAGGCAGACAGGTCAGAGAAATGTGAGTTAAATGCACTGGCGATGGTTAGCAGATTATTGCAGCCTGCACCATTGATAAGCATGTCAGGAGCCTCACATGTGGAGGAGCCACTCACTATATTTTTAATATTCCTCCAGAAATTCCTAGGGTCCTTAGATGAAGTCCATAAGGCAACTTGCAAAATTCACTTTTTGCAGCCCTGATCGCCTTTTTGCATTCATTCCTGAGCCTCCTGTAATGCTGAAATATGGCCTGGTCCATCGAGACCTTGAAATTGGCACAGCACTTGTCTCTAGCCCTTATGAGAGCAAGGAAGCTCCCATGCAACCATTTTGTAGCAGCCCCCCTTACCCTCCTTCTGACCAGGGGTGCATACTTATCCTGTAGCACCCCAAAAGTACTAAGGAAATGACTGACTGCAGAGGAAGCAGTCTGGGCATCCACCACATCAGACCAGTCCGTGAGCATAAGATCCCCCTTGAAAGACCCCAGGTCGAACCTGGAGAAGTCACTGACTTGGATTATTTTAGGAGGGATCTTTGGGCAAAGACCTTCCATATGCAGTACACAGGGGAATGGTCAGAGATGGAGTCTGGGAGGGTGCTGGAAGAGGTAATCCTCTCTGGCCTACTGGACAGGATCCAGTCCAGGAGCAAGCTAGAACCACCTGTAGGTGACCACCTGGTGGGATCCTTAATAAGTTGGGACAGTGAAGAGCCTGCTAGCAGAGGCTCATACTGCTTGACATTACCTCCAAGCCAGTTTAGATTAAGATCCCTTAGGATCATAAGTTCATTATTCCCTATCCTAGAGCCAACAGTCAAGAAGGGAGGATAAGCCCAGTACACCCCCCGCAGGGGGACTGCAGGTACACACAATGTGTAGCTTCTTTGTGTTACCAAGTAGTAACACAGTGTGCAGTAGTTCATAGGATGAGTGCACAGGCTGTAGGCAGGTCAGATTGAGGTGACTCCTATAGTAGACAAGTACACCACCCCCCTCTTTTTTCCTGGATGGTCCTGTCTAACAAAGTCAAAGCCAGGGAGTGCACAGGCCGAATCTGGGATAGAGGGTTTAAGCCAAGTTTCAGTTATCCCAAGGATGTCAGGCTTCTAATGGGTGACCCAGGCAATGAGCTCAGCCAGGTTGGGCAGAAGGCTGTGGACATTATGATGAGCTATTTTTAACCCTTTGCAGACAGCCAGTCCACAGAAGTGGAGAAAGCTCGGCATGGAGGACCAGGGTTCAGCGCCACGTCCCCTGCAAGGACTATTGTCAGCAAGAAACGCCAGAGGAGATGCCTCAATGCGGGGGAGCCAGCCCTAATGGACAGCCTGTGACCAGGCCGCCTGACCAATTTGACAGGATACTGGAAGTTCTGCAGATTAAGGCATCAGATGGGCCAGGAGGACTGTCTGTCACTGGCTATTAGGTTTGAGAAAATAAAATCAAACTCATCAAATAGTCCCCGGGAAACCCGGGAGCATCCTAAGGGGGGGAAGCACAGTCCACAATGAGAAGAAGGATGAACATGGCAGAGAACAGCCCAATAGTGAGGACATTAGTGAAGGAGAAGGACACAGCCCCGCTCATGCGATGTTTAGGAGCCCCCATAATTATACACACACCCTCACTGAAGTCAGACCAACTGAAACTGCAATGGACCACCCAGAATGTCAGGAGATAGGGCCGTCCAGATCCCACTAAGCATCCAGAGAGCACAGAGGAGCAGGCAAGTAGGAGGACAGCTAAACCTACTGTCGTCTCACCTACCAGGAGCAGAGTACCACAGGGTTACCTGTTTGCACTTTAGATGCCAAGCAAGTACAACAAGTCGAGGAACCAAGGTGAAGCGGCCTCTAGCGGCAGCAGCTGATAGGCTCAGATGACCACGTGATCTCCACAATATAGCTCTGAGTTGACCAAGGGTGGTGGTGGGGGCGGTGGGGAGCTGGGGATCCTCTGTGGCCAGTAGAAATATTCCGTGGCCCACACCGTGAGCCTGCTGTTCCGATTCACCACACCTGCAGAGGGTGGGCTTCATTTGCATACTCGGGACCCTGTCCTTCTTCCCTAATTTTTTTTTCCCCCTGCTCATCTGTCAGTGGGAGCACTACTACGTCACTCCTGACGAACAGACACCCTGACGGCACTCCTCTGCTAAGTGTCCTGCTTCGCACTGATATCATTGCTCCTTGTAACCACTTGAGAAAGTCAAGTGGCAAGATCGATGGCTCTCCCTCCTCAGAAGAGAAGAGTGTTCAAGTGGACACTCAGTCCTCCTCTGCCGGTCTCCACTCCTGACGTCCCAGGCTCAAGGCACGAACCCACACGTCAGAGCAGTCTTCCACTGCCAAGTGCCATGCAGCCGGCTGTAACTTAAAAAAAAAATTCAGACCTAGCAAGTGAACACTTTAATGTGAACCTACAAGAATGCTTAACCTTTTTACGCTGTACATGTTGTTTTATTATTCACTTCTAAGCTTTCCCAGGCATAAGCTGAGAAAGCAAAGAGGATTTGTGGTTACTTGAGGAAAACAAAGATTTTATGAAACATTATTTAACCACTTTGTGAATACTTTATCATGCCTAAATCGCTGCCATTACTACCCATTTTTTATGTATATAAAATCAAGCCAGAAACTGTTGAAGATGTACTTAAAATATACATATATTTAAACTATCTGTTACATTTTTACATCATTGTATTTTGTTGGTACACCGATGTACTGTGGGCATTGATGCCTTATTTTTAAACTATCTCTTAGCTATTTATATTAATGTATTGTATTAGCCATTGATGTACTGAGTGCACTGATGTCATGGATACATCAATGTACTGTATTCACACTGATGTAACTTTAAAGATCAATATCTCTGCAAACGTATATACAGTAATAGAAGGTAATGTTATATACTGTTGGAAGGGTAACAATTAGCCCCTTCCCAATTGTGCATAGCATTAGATTTTATCTTGTAAGGTACAAAAAAACCCGGCTTCTACAGCTGTATTGTCATTATTGATATAAACACAATACAATGTAAAAATGAGTCTATATATAAACAGTGCATCAATATACTGTAGACATTGACATGACACCAAGCTTTCAGGTTTCAGGAAAGGGTCTGACATCTGGCAGCTGAGATTCAATGGCTAGAAGTGCAAGTTTATGAGCTTAGGGAAAAGAAGCCCACACATGGTGTACTGGATGAGAGGGGGTAGGCTGGCCACTACATCTCAGAAGTGGGATCTGGGTGTCATCGTCAGTGAACCCTTAAGCAAACAAACCAGTCAGTATATTAAGACCTACAGTAAGGCATCAAGAATGCTGAGGTCTCACAAGAAAAAAAAAAAATTGCACACACCATGCACACATGAAGGTGCTGCCACAAACGCAAACCAGCCGAACAGTAAAGAAAGGAGAAGTGGTGTACACAATGTAGCAGGCTTCCTCCATGTGTTTATTTACACATTACTGCATAGGGATGCTAATCAAAGGTCAAAAAGTACAATTACATAAAAACTAACCAAAACAGTAGATCTTCGAGAGGATCTCTTGCATTAGGCTACACCTATGTAACTATAACTGACAGGCACTAGGACCACACGCAAACTTTTTAGTTAGCTGTTTAGTTGGAGCCGCCCCCACGCTGACGTCAGACGCCGATGAGTTCCATATATAAACATGGGTGGCCCTGTCCCCTCCTTAGTTCCCCTGATGGAGACCATATGCAGAGGACCTCCTCCAAGGGAACCAAGGGAGAGCTAGAGGATCCCATCACTAAAGAAGGTGGAACACAAGATGAACCAACCTGGAGAGAGACAGAGAGAGCGAGAGAGAGAACTGAGTAGCCCTGAGGCATAGGGGGATGGAGAGGGGTGGGACGGCATGGTCTAATGCAAGCGATCCTCTTGAAGATCTACTGTTACAGTAAGTTCTTACATAACTGTACTATCTTCATCGAGGGTATATCTTGCATCAGACCACACCTATAGAACGAGTACTAAGCAGTACTGACAGAGAGACAGTCTGGGTGACTGGAGGCTATAGGTCTAAGACAGGAGGCCATGAAGCACAGCCAGACTGAAGTCTGCCCTTCTCTAAGAGGCAATGTCCAGACTGTAGTGTTTTGTGAAAGTATGGTCAGTACTCCAAGTAGTAGCAGCAGCACAGATTTCAGCAGCTGACACATTCCGGAAACTGGCAACAGAAGTGGCCATGCCTCTGGTAGAGTGGCCACGCAAACCTATAACAGAAGATAATACAGTTGGTCAACAACTTGGACAGGCACTGTTTAGAAACTAGTATGCCCTCTTTCCCAGAGGCAAACAGCTGTGAGGACCTTCTGCAGTCCCTCATGCGATAAACAAAATATCGGAGTGTTCTATGTACATCTAAAGTATGGAGCAATGCTTCCCCTGGATTAGCATGCTCCAGATAATACATAGGCACAGGCAGGTGGATGGCTTAATTCAGGGTAAACTCAGACACCACTTTTGGTAAGAACTTAGAGTTGGTATGCAAAGACACCCTGTCTTTGTGGAAAACCAAATAAGGAGACTCACACATCAGAACCTAAAGCTCAGAAATCCTTCGAGCATAAGTAACAGCAACAAAAAATAATGCTTTTCACGACAGAAAGGGTTGCTCATGTGTAACGTCTGGCTCAAAAGGAGCTAAAGTAAGTTTCTCTAACATGAAATTTAAGTCCCAAGTCGGGACTGGATTGCGGATGGGAGGCTTCCGATGAAGAATGTCTCTCAAATGTATGGGATACCTCCAGTTGTGCCACCATACAGCCATCAACTGGCATATGGAAGGCTGAAATAGCAGCCAGGTGCACTTCAATGGAGGAGTATAGCAGGCCAGAATCTGAGAGGGACAGCAAGTACTCCAGAATCTGATTCACTAGACAAGTGAAAGGATCTAAATGGTGGGAAGCTGCCCACAGAGCAAAGCACCTCCACTTCATGAAATAAGTGGCCCTGGTGGAGGGCTTCTAAGCAGCCACCAGGACATCAGCCACCTTCTGGGATATCCCAAATCTAGCCATGGCTATGTCTTCAGGAGCCATGCACGAACATGTACTGACTTTAGGTCAGGATGGACCAGGGTGCCCTGCTTCTGTGAGATCAAGCCTTTGCACAGGGGCAGGGGGAAATGAAGGTTCTGCCAACTGCTGCATTAAGAGACATCAGATCTGACGAGACCAGAAGGAAGCAACGAGGATCATCGTTGCTCCTTCCATCTGAAGTTAGATCAGCACACTCTGAATTAGCAGAAAGAGAGGGAAGACATAAAGGAATCTCCCTTTCCAAGAGAGGGACAATGCTTCTCGCAAGAAAACTCAAGGCCCTGGAGTGAGCGAGCAGAAAAGTGGCAGTTCCGCATTGAGTGGAGACACAAAAAGGTCCAGCTCTGCATGACGCCCACCTGTCAATCAGGTCTTCTATGACTGAGGTCAGCAGTTTCCACTCGTGCATCCTGGACTGCGACCTGCTTAGCCTGTCTGCCAAGACATTTTGAGTGCTTGGAACATGGACTGGCGACAGTTCTAGACCATGCTCTACAGCACAGTACTAGACCCTCACCACTTCTCTGCCGGGGGAGCGGGGTATGAATGGGTTCCCCCCTTACTTGCTGATGTAGTGCACTACACTGATGTCCGTCTGCACTAGCAGAGGCCCCGGGGACAGGTAATCCTGGAAGGCTTGCAGGCTGTATAGAACAGCCCTCATCTCTAGGACGTTTATATGGAGGAAACTCTCTACCACGGTCCAAGTACCCTAGTTCTAGTGAGGGCCCAGATGTGCTCCTCAGCCCATACCTGAAGCATCCATGGTGAGGACTGGATGAGGGGAGGTAATCAGGAAAGGGACTCTTGAGCAAATTGCTGGGTTCCATCCACCACGGGAGCACTTTTTCTTCTGTTCTAGGTCGCTGTACTGATTCCATTGGACTCTCAGAGTCCACTGAGGGATCCGCATGTGTAACCTTGCCAGGGGAACCATGACAATGGCTGCAGCCATCAAGCCCAGCAGCTGCAGAAATGTCCTGGCTGTGACATATCAGGTGCTGTAGAGCAACCAGGACTGTTCCATCAGGCACTCAGTCCCATCTTGGGGCAAGAAGGCCGCACCTTGGGCGATGTCCAGTATAGCCCTATGTACTGAAGGCATTGAGGACAGGGGGTCAAGACTGACCTGGGCAGGTTGACCGTAATGCCTAATGCATGGAACAGCTGTCTGGTTCCTGCTAGTGTGCGGAGCAGAGGCTACTGGGACTGAGCCTTAAGCAACCAATCATCCAGGTAAGGGAAGATATATACATAGATACATAGACAGTGTCGGCAGATAAGGGCCTATGGCCCACCCAGTCTGCCCATTTAAGTCTGTAAGTTCAGTTTATGTTTTCCAAGAAGTCTGTTGCCCCTTACCCCTGACCTCCAGAATTCCTTTATGTCTATCCCATGCATTCTTAAATCCCGTGATTGTTTCAGCCCCCACCACTTCCTCTGGCAGGGTGTTCCACTTGTCCACCACCCGCTTGGTGAAGAAATTCTTCCTCACGCTTTCTCTGAATCGCCCTCCTCCAACTTTATCCCATGCCTCTAGTCCTGGAACATCTTTTTCGCTTAAAATAGTGCATTCCTGCACCTGTTCCTCCCTGTAAGATACTTGTATGTCTCTATCATATGCCCTCTCCTCCTCTCCTCCAGGGAGTACACGTTCAGAGCCTTCAACCTGTCCTCATAGGACTTGTGATGCAATCCATGCACCATCTTTGTTGCCCTCCTCTGAACCTTCTCTACCCTGTCTATGTCCTTACATAGGTAAGGTCTCCAGAAGTGCACAGCGTACTCCAGGTGCGGCCTCACTAGTGTCTTGTATAGTGGAATTATGACCTCCCTTTTCCTGCTGGTGATGCCCCTGCCTATGCATCCCAGCATCCTATTTGCTTTACCTGCTGCCTTGTCACACTGTTTCCCTGCCTTGAGGTCATCATAGATGATAACCCCAAGATCCCTTTCCTGCTTGGTGCATGCTATATCCTCACCCCCAACTGATATATTGTGCCAGGGTTTTTGTGCCCCATATGCATTATCTTGCACTTTCTTGCATTGAATTTCAACTGCCAAACCCCTGACCATTCTTCAAGTTTCTGCAGGTCCCTTCTCATTCTGTCTACACCCTCTGGTGTGTCTACTCTGTTACAGAGCTTTATGTCATCAGCGAACAGTGAAATTCTGCCTTCTAGGTCCTGCGCAATGTCATATAGTCCCTCCCTCCCTCCTGAGGGCTTCTGCTACTACCATCAAACATTTGGTAAAGAACCGTGTCGCAGAAGATAAGCCAAAGGGTAAGGCCCTTAATTGATAGTACTCCCCCTGTAATAGGAACCTGAGGTACTGCCTGTAGGGGGGCACAAATCTTTATGTGCAGGTACAATATGCATCCTGCATGTCTAGGGAGCATATCCAGTCTCCCTTGTTTAGCAGAGGCAGCAGGTCTTGTAGGGTCACCATCCTGAATTTCTTGTACTGGATGTAGAAATTCAAGTTTCTTGGATCCAGGATGGGCTGCAAATTCCCTGTGGATATGAGCTGGGCCACTGGAAAATTGCAGAAAAGGTCACCTAAAATTGCGGGAAATTGCGAGGGTTCTATTATAGACCCTGAGTGCTTCACAATAAATCTTTTCATGTTTTCTGCAGCATATATTAGTTAGTATAAACTGCTAAATAAATACACTGACACCTGAATATGTTTAAAACATAAAGGAAAGTTTATGTTCCTAAAAAGAATACTAAACTGATAAGCTATCGTAAGCGTTGCCTATCTTCCAAAATTTAAAAGCATCTGCCTCATACAGTGCTAAATAGATTCTAGAAAAGTGAGCCACAGCAAATCAATATTAGATAAAGCCAGAAGAAATATATATTTTTTTGTTTCTGGTTGTAGAATAATGCAGCCTAATCAACAGCTGTCTACAGTGCTCTGCCAGCTATTCACGCACTTTTGTACAAGAAAAAATAAGCAGACAGAGTAGTGAATAATTGAGTTTTAGTAAAATGTTGCTAAAGTGTTTAATGGTCATAATTTGTACTGTAGGTACTGTACACTATTTTTGAAATCACATATTTAAACATTAAATCTGGGGGTTATTGGGGCTGGCAGTATAATCTAGAGGATAGCGTAACAAACTGTGAATGAGCTGATGACATCTTGCAGACCTGGGTTTGATTCCCACAACCTCCACTTGTATACTGTGCAAGTCTGAGCAAGTCACTTAACCTCCTCAGTACTCCTCACTTGTGCCTAGTGGGCCTTACGCGGTTACCAAAAAATGTTAAAAAATGCCAATATATTTTTATTGCATCATACAGTAGTCAGGGTACCCTGTAATTTACCTTTGTTTTACTCTGGCTACAATGATTTTGTTTAGTTAAAGACACATGTTCAGATATATTTTGTGTTTTATAAGCTTGTTTTTAGACTTTAGTCAGGTTTTTATTGTAGTCTTTGCATGTGAGCATCTGGGGGTAGTTGCTAAGAGTGAGATCACTGTTAGCAACTAGCTTATTCAAGTTTAAAATCGGCATGGCCATCCAAAAATCCTCAGCTGTTTGAATCAAACCTAATCTAAATGAAATTATGATCACAAGGAAATACTTGCCCTACCACTTACAAAAAGGATTAATAGTTAGCACCCCATTTAAGTGAATGGGATAATTTGCACTTTTTATCCCATCTTTTGTTTCAGTCTGTGTGGCAATAAAAAGCTTTCTGATAGACTGCCTCAACACAGAACAAATGTTAAGTGTTTAAGTGTACTTATGCTTGGCCAGTGGATTTTGAAACCAAACAAGACAAGGATTCAAAAGAAATCAGTGTCACATAAACCCCTTGCCCTACCTTGCACTGCACTGTTTCGGCCAAACCCAAGTCTGCATGCAAAATTGTCACTATATTTGAGAGTATTTTATTAAAAATGTTAATACTTTTTACACAGTTCAATACAAAAACTCAAAAACTGCAAGAAACTGCAGAACATGTCAGTTTTTGCGGAGAATGGTGAAAATTGCAGATTCTGCAAAATAACTGCGGGTGCAATTTCCCAGTGGCCTTGGATAAGAGGACTAGAAAGAAATGGGACTAGAACCCTCTGTTCCTCTGATCCCCAGGAACTGGTCCTATGGCCCTTTTCTGCAGCAGTGTGCAAATTTCCTCCAGCAGCACTGGAATATGATCTGGAGAGTAGCTTGAATGAACTGAAGGTAGAGCCAGAGACCAGTACAGAAGCTCCAGTGAGTGGCCTTGGTCTATGAGCTGCAGGGCCCAAGCATCTGTTGTGATCTCCCTCCACCTGTCCAAGTGGAGGGAGATGTGACACGTACCACCTTTTCCTGCAGTACTGGTGGGTGGGGGTCTGGCAAGGAGTCATGCTGAGGTAGGGCCACACTTCCACCTCTACGGGCCTTTCCAGTGGTGGAGGTAGGGGTAGGCAGTTCAGTGGCTGCTTGGCGCTTGCCTGGCTGTCGGGTATTTTGCTTGTGCTGGTGGGAGGCCTGATGAAATGGCACCTTCTGTCCACTTCTTGGCTGTGTATGGTAAAGCAAGTGGACCGACCGCAGTCGCTTAAGGGGGTCTCATGAAACAGGACTACCCTTAAGACTTCCAGGCCAACCTCTGCTAGCCTTCAAAAAGGCAGAGGACATGTTTTTTTTTTCAGAACAATGTGTATCTACCAGACTTGCTGTCCCTAATGTGGACTACCATTTTCTATTATACAACATAAGGTATAACACTACTTACTAATGTTTGCTACAATGTACTGACAGACTACCATTTAGCAGAGATAATATTTGTGGCCTTAGCACACCTCCTACTGTTATTAGCCATATAGACATATTATTATGATTAGTATGCTTAGTTATGCTTACAATATATTTGTGGTCTTAGAGCGCCACCTATAGCCAATAGGCACCTGCCATCATCAGCATATATTATGACTTGTTCATTGTTCTAACAAATAACTGGAGTCAGCATAATAGTTATCACTGTGCAAGTGCAACATATAACGTCCTTGGGTGCAAGACGCCCACCCTATACTCCAATACAAATCTTTTGTCTAGCATCTATACTATGCACATCAGCCCATTACAAAGTAACAGGTCCCTCTTATCTCTAGTATATAACATTGTGTAAAAGTATTATTCTCTGAGTTAGTTCTGTTTTATGATGAATATGACACTTGCTGTTCGAATGTTCCAGACTCCCAGCAGGTATTATTGCTGTCCTTTTATGCATGTTCATGGAAATAAACCTTTATTCTACACATCTGTCTCTTGCATTGTGTTTTGCCATAAGGTTTAGATCCTGTCGATTCCAACAAGCAGTCCTTTCGTGGAAAAGGCAGGGGAGCCCAAAATGAAACTTGGCCTACCCAGCCTCATAAGGCAGAGGTACTTAAAGCACCTAGTGCCATTCCACCATCTGAAGCTCTGTCCATGGTCCTGCCTCAACAACCTGAGGTAGACCTCGCCTCCCCAGTGGCAGAGGGGGGCACCTCACCCAGTTTTACCATCACTGGAAGTCCATTACAGCGGACAAGTTGGTCCTCAGGATAATCCGGGAGGGATACTCCCTGGACTTCACTGAAATCCCTCCAGATTATCCACCCAGAAGGCAGCCCCTCTTATCAGCACATGCGTCAGAGCTTCTGGCGCAGGAGACTGCGAGCCTTCTGAGCAACAGGGCAGTGGAAATAGTGCCTGAGTCAGAGCGAAACACAGGCTTCTACTCCCATTACTTTCTTGTACCAAAGAAACAAGGCGGCATGCGCCTCATTCTCGACCTCAGGGATCTGAACAAATTCATGGATCAAGAAAAATTCAGAATCAATTCTCTGGGATCCCTGCCTCCCCTCCTGAAACCTCAGGATTGGTTAGTCTCCTTGGATATGCAGAATGCATACCAGCACATACTGGTATACCCCAGCCACCACAGATACTTCTGCTTCATCATGCTGGGACAACATTACCATTTCACAGCCTTGCCCTTTGGGCTCTCCTTGGTACCTCAGGTTTTGAAAAATGTGCTTTACAGTAGTTGCAGCACATCTGAGAAAGTTGGGACTCCATGTCTATCCATATCTGGATAAATGGCTAATCACCAGTCCATCCAGGCAGGAGATGGAACAGATGATAGTCACCGCCTCTTAGTTCCTCATCTCAATGGGAGTTCTGCTGAATCTAGAGAAGCCTCAGCTTCAACCATCTCAGCTGGATAGGACCAAGACCTGAGCCTTTTCATCCTGCAGATGGCATGCTACCTCATGGAGCACAGAACTGTGCATGTCCACTCCATGCAGCGCACACTGGATCCGATAGCTTCCTCAGTGTTCACAGTGCCCCTGGCAAGGTTGCACATGAGCATGACTCAGTGGATGCTTAGTGCACAGTGGACACAAGCATCACATCTTCAGACATACACCATTCAGGTGACCAAGCCCCTGGTCCAAGTCACTCACATGATAGTCAGTGGAGGGCAATCTCCTCCAGGGTTTTCCCCTTCTCCCAACTAGAGCCTCCAGTGACTCTCACCATGGATGCCTCTCTCTTTGGGTGGGGAGCCCACTATTAGGGCCTCCACACAAGTTGTCTGGGAACCATCAGAGACTCATCTCCACATCAGTGTGTTAATGCAAGCTGTTTTGCATGGCCTGAGAACCCTAGTAGAACTTGCCAGGGACAAAAAAGTCCTCCTCCAGAAAGACAACAAGTGTATCATGTACTATATCAACAAGCAGGGAGAAGCACATTCTTACCTGTCTGCAGGCAGTCAATGAAAGTGTGGGAGTGGTGCCAGGAGCAGGGATCTTGCTCCAAGCAATGTGTCTGCCAGGAGTCCAGAATAATCTGGCAGATGAGCTCAGCCAAACAGAGGCCGATCCTCACGAGTGGTCACTAGCTCCAGACATTGTGAGATCGCTGTTTGACGAGTAGGGTACCCCAGATGAGGACCTTTATGTGTCCCCACTGAACATCAAACTACCTTGATACTGCTCCAGAAAGTCAGGACACGGCATTTTCTGTCAGAATATAGTCAGACTGAAATAGCAAAATCTATTCTGTATTCATTCCCATCAATCATTCTGGTGCAGAGGGTACTGCTCAAACTGGAAGCCCATGAGGACAAGATAATAAAATGGTTGCCACCTTCGGGCCTTGACAGATTTTGTTTCCTCTGTTGAACAGACTGCATCAGCAGTCAGTCAGCAAACTAAGGATTTTTCCACTGAGGATGGACGTGCCAACTCAGGGTCACCTGGTTCATCTCAACCTGCATTTCCTTTATCTTCAGGCCTAGCTCCTGAAAAGACAGAAGTGAACAAGTACAAGGTATCTCACAAGGACTCTGAAATACTATTTGCTACTTATAAGCCTTCCACTAGGAAAACTTACACAGCCAAACAGAAAATATTTTACATTTGATGCTCCAAAACCTGCATGACCCCTTTGGGTGCCCTCCTGACAAGGTTCTGGAGTACTTGCTGGAACTTTCTGATGCTGGCCTGCAGTAATCCACAGTGAAGGTCCACCTGTGTGCTATATCTGTATACCACAAGTCTGTTGGTACTCTCTACCTAGCACAGCTGGCACTCTTTAAGAGGTTCCTTAAGGGCATTTTGCACATAAGGCCTCACGTTAGGAAACCAGTGGCTGCCTGGGATATTGACCTTGTGTTGGACATGCTCACTCACAAACCTTTCGAGCCCCTTGCAACCTGTGAGTTGAAGTTTTTAACTTGGAAAGCAGCATTTCTAGTGGCCATTACCTCTGCTCACAGAGTCTCTAAGACGCATGGGTGTAGGCAGGCATACTCCAAGTACTTCATGGTATGTAATTTTATTTAAGGGGGTAGCAAATAGGCTCTGAACTGCTTCCTTTTCCATGAAAACTAACAAAGAAAATGTTGAACCTTTCTGTAATTTTATTCATAGGAGTCAAAATTAGAAGGACTGGTCACTAATACTGTCTTTGCATCCCAAGGACAATACAACTTTACAGGCTCTGGGATGGTATGTGGGTGTCTTGGGGAGCAATGCATGGCATTTGTATTTCCCCATGCAAGGCAACAACCATTGTCATGAGATACAAAAGTTGTATTTATTGTGCCAAATGAGGCAACAAACATGGTCCTTGTGTACATTTGTATATTGTCTAGCTACATCCAGGTTGGGGGGGGGGGTGGTAGCAGTAAGTCCACTTGGTGTGCAGATCTGAAATCCCTGGCTACACCCGAGTATCTGAAATCCATGCCTTGGTCACAGATCCTCCATATACTGTTTTCCAGAAAGACAAGGTGGTTCTCCACACACACCCCAAGTTCCTACTGAAAGTGGTGTCGGAGTTCCATCTTAACCACCCACTAGTGCTTCTTACCTGCTTTCCCAACTTCCAGAATGAAGGAGAATACCTCTCTAGTGTCTGAATGTTAAAAAGGTCACTAGGTTTTACTCTGCACAAAATATATTTTATAGATGTAACTGTAATTCCACTTTAAGCCCAAAGAATGACTTGCCTACCCTCCAAGCTGTGGTATTTTCTGGCTCCTTCAGGTGTCACTGCAGCACAGGGTAGAGATGGACACCTGCACTGCACAGGAGCAGCTCAGCTACTTTCTTACTTTCCACCAGACAAATGGATACGCAGAGAGGTTCAGAGTGTTGTACTGTATATTTCTCACCATTTGTAAGAAAGGCAAATTAGAAAGAGAGAACAGGAGCAGCAAAAACAAGGATAACAAATGTACACCATTCCGAGAGACAATCAGTCAACTACAAATCCAACAATGTTGTATGAAAAGGATTCATATTTTTCATTATAACAAGGCAGGTTTTGTTTTACTATACCTTGCTGGTGGATAAGGCTCATCCCCCATTCCCTCCCATAGTCTGCAGCCTCCTCCCCAGTATCCGATGTTAAGAACTATGATTCCTTCTAAATCTGGCAGCTCCACTCTCTCCCCGTCCAGCTCTAGCTGTAATAGAAACAGACCTGTGGTTAAGCTGCAACTGTAAGAGATCTTCCATACCAATATAAAAAAAAGTTATGGAGCAAGACAGAACACTGGCAAATTCCATGCTTCTGCTGTAGTTATTTTTCCTGAAAAAAGACTACTGAAAACATTATACTCCAGATGAGCTTAGTTACTATTTTCCTTTCAGAAACAGACATGTCACCTCTGTCTCCAGTATTTGGGTTAAAGTAAATGTCCAATATATTTCCAATTTATTTTATGTAGATTTTGGGCTTTATAGTTCGTTACCTTATATCAGCAATAATTCATTCAAACTGGTTTTGGAATTTTTCACGCATCCCAGTTTGGGAGGGGAGGGACTGTAATTTGGGCCAAACCAATGGCCATTCGACCCCTTCCACTTCCCCGTACTCCAGTCCCTCCCCCGCACTCAGATGTTTTATGACATCTAACCAGGGATAGCGTGGGGGCATGCGCCATTGTAATCTATGGGGTAATTGTCTAAAGGGTATTAAAACTGTTACAGCACCCTTTGATTTAAACAAAAGCCACTGACCAACTAATAGGGCCCCTTAAAGCTGAGCAGTGGCCTTCATTTAAATCAAAGGATACTGTAATAGTTTTAAAATCATTTAGAAAACTACCCCCACAGACTACAATGGGGCGCGCCCCCCATGTTCTTCCTGGTTAGACATCATAAAAAATCTGAGCATGGGGACAGAACTGGAGGACTGAGAAGTGGAAGGGGTAAGCTGGCCATTGGTGTGGCCTGAATTACGATCCCTTCCCTCCCAAATTGGGGTGCTTCAAAAATTCTAAAACTGGCTTGGATGAGCTGTCACCGATATAAGGTAACAGGCTATAAAGCACAATACGTAAAATCAGAAGTTTCCTTTAATTATTCTGGAACAGCTGCTTTGGCTGGTGGATTTGCACAAAAAGTCTGATCCTAAACAAGCAATCCTACACCAGGGGCATGTAAACACCTTAAAGTGAAGGAAATGAGAATTGGCATCGTTCAGAGGTTAGAATGCAGAATTGAGAACCAAAGGATCCTGGGATGGTGGCTCACCATAGAGCTAAGTCAACAAACCTGCGTGTGTTTCTGTCCTCCTAGCTGAGTCAGCTGTAAAACAAGGCAGAAGCACCAATGTTTCAGCTCAGCTGGGGCATTCATCATGGGCAAATAATCTGTAACAAACAATGTCTATTCATAGGCTGTCCTTTCAATAAATTAAGGAAAATACTGCCCCCCCACAATATTTAACATTTTCATACTATGATAACCACACTGGCATGACAAAAATATTGTTTGCAACCTAATGATAGGAGCAACAGAACAGTATGTCATAAGTAATTTCACAAGTGAACATATTTTTTTAATTTCACATATTTCCCATAGTGTCACCAATATGTCCGTGAAGTTAGTATAAAAAAATTAAAATAAGGATCTTTTGCCCCCATAGTGCTTTTATGTCATGTCAGTCCTTTCTATAATGTCACAAACATAGAAGTTCCAAAGTCAATAACTGACAACACGCTGGGGAATAAGTGGCAATTTATATACATTATTTAGAAAGCTCCAGATGTCTCAGCGGAAACTTTGTAAGAAATATATAACATTTAGACACATTTCGGCTTAAAGTTACTTTTTTTTCTGTATTTAGTTCCTCCTCACTCTTTATACCTTTGCACTTTAAGAGGAACACAAGATCTCTGTGCTGTGGACTTCACGTGCCTCTTCTACTTGCCTATACCTAAATCATAATCTTCAGCTTGCTACACTATACTGTTACCGGGGAAGTGATTATAATGCCACAAATAAGGTATTATGATGTCAGGTGTAGACAAGAAGCCAGAGCTCAGATATAGTAAGCATGTCTTCATTAGAGGTGGGCAAGCAAAGAGAGGGCTTGAGTCTACTGCCTGGCTTGGCTCGACCTCTATAAAGAATTGAGAGCCACATTCAAGCTGAGCCACTTACGGTCAAAGTGAGCATTTATGTCACCCTGAGCAGCTCGTGCAGTGTCTGAAACATTCAGCTCCCACGTAGAGGACAGCCTTCAGCAGCAACCAGGGCTTGGCTCTTGTTTTGTCTCGTAGAGTCAAGCCAGACACCTAGCTTGGCTCTGACTTGGCTCTAGGTGAAAAATTCATGGCTTGCCCACCTCTAGTTTTCTTGTTAATGTGCATCTTTATTGAGAAAGAGGGGCACTAAATACAGTAACAATATGAACTATAATAAGCTGAACCGTGTTTAAATATTGTGTTCATTCAGCTGGCTGAGTAGCGCAGCAGCAGTGCTTCCACTCACTACACCAGTGACCCAGGTTTGGGAATGAGCAGGTGTCAACAGGAGATGGGGGAAGGGGGGACTGCACGTCCCACGGACAGTATTCCTCCGGGGGGCTTGGGGAGTTGTCACTGCACTCCACTCCACTGCATGTCTGCCACGTGGCTGAAGCAGGGGCATTCACTTGGTGAGGGACTCTGCCAGACACTGTCAGCGTGCCCCTATGGCAGTGTGCATGTTCATCACTGCACATAGCCAGATATCGGGGAGAAAATGGGTGGGAAACTGGCCCCGCACTACCAACCATGACACCCACTCTTTACAGATGATCCTGGGTACATGGTGGGTTAAGTTCTGGAGAAGGTATGTAGTGGGGATTTGGGGAGAGGAAGCATGAGGGGGAAAACATAGGTGACTAGGAAAGAAATACATTATTGAAAATGATTAAAAAAAAAAAATGGTCTGAAACATAAGAGTTTTCTGACTGGCTTTAAACAGTTTATCACCCTTATATTAAGCAGTAAATAGTCAAAAGAAATGCACAGATTTGTTTTTTAATGTAACATTAGTTTAACAATGATTTTTCTTGTTTCGTTGTTTTTTCAGGAAAAGGCAGTTCCTGTTTTTGTATATCCTTCACCGTAAGTGGCTGTGTAGTCGTTAATGTAGTGTCCTGCCACTAGAGGGCACCAGGTAGCCAACAGTAAGCTCTCCTCCATGGTCCTTGCTGGATATGTTTCTTTTTTCTTCACACTGTGGTTTTCGAGGACCGTGTGCGTTTCTATAAAGCCAGTGTTGGGCTAGTCACACAAAGCCAGTAGCACTGGTTTTATAGTCGAGCAAGCACAATTTTTGTTCAGATCGAGTTTGCTGGTTTAAAGTCATAGGCAGGTCTGCTGTTTGAAAGCCGCTGGCTCAGTGTTATACGTGTGTGTGTGTGTGTGTGTGTGTGTGTGTGTGTGTGTGTGTCTGTCCGAGTGTCAGGGGAGGAGGGACTGAGAGAATTTACACAATCACGGTCGAGGCTGTCGTTTAAAGCTGGCATCGGGTTTACTCTTTGAAAGCCGCTTGCTTATTGTTACGTGGTGGTGGGGTGACTGAGAACTTGACTATGGTCAATTTAAAAAAAAAAAAAAAGAAATTTTCAGGTATGCCACAAAACTGTGGCATGCTGCTCAGTATGACAGAAGTATGCTTTCAAGAAATGAGGTTGCAAGGGTGGGGGAGTAAGAAACTGATGGCCCTACTGAGGGGGATTGGCAGGCAGATGGATGGCTGATTAACACGAGCATGGGGTGGACAGTAGGATCTACTGACAGCCCATCAACTTGATGGCTGTGGATTAGAGGTAGAGATGCAGCTAAATTTAATTTCGCTGGTGAAAGTCTGGTAAAATCACAAATTTCACCCTGTGAAATATCTTGCAAATTTTGCGCATTTCGTGAAATATTTTGCGGGTGTGAAATGTGGAATTTTGCATGCGGAATTTCGCCCATAAGTGGCGAAATTCTGCCATTCACAGGCACAATTCTGCATTTTGCCGGCGGAATTTCGCACCTGTGAAATATTTCACAAAATGCTCAAATTTCACAAAATATTTCGCAAAGTGAAAATTTGCAGATTTCACCCATCTCTAATTAGAGGACTAGAAAAAGAAATATGGAATAACATGTGAAAACAGGTTAGTTATTGTTGTAAGATGTTTTTATATGTGTGCTGTGTTTGACAGGTGTGGGATGGGTATTTGTGAAGATGAGTGGAAATGTTAGTTTATGGGTTAGGGCAAGTTATGGATGTTGAGTTATTTTTTTTCTCTAACTCTTCTAACATGGCTGCCAGAAATATTATTTCCAAAAGTTTCTGGGAGGCATGGATATATGGGGTGTGCTTTGTCCTGGTTGCTAGAAAAGTGCCACCCTCAGGTTTTTTTGGGGACATGACCAATCAGGAGGCAATGGTTTCCTTACCCATTTAATCAAGGCCAATAATGGGACAAAGTGCTGAGGGTCATGCGCTGCAATATTCTACCATAGAAATTATTGTGTCAAAAAGATGATGTTGACATCCGTGGTAATATGGAGAGCAGAAGCAGATGAATTCTGTGGGACAAGTATCCTTTTTCCATGTAAATGTTCCTAGTAATAATTATCGAAGGGAACAGAAATACAGAAAAATATGAAGTTTATGATGAGTTGCATCTAAAAATTATTTGCCATTTTTTTGAGGGTATGGTAGGTCTTTAGCAACCAGAGTAATAACTGGGCAGTTGTGCAGACTTTCAAGACATACAGCATGGTATCTATGAAACAATGCATAACAGGGCATGTGTCGTGCTGGGATAATGTCACGCCTTGAGTGGCTGGACATAAGGCCGCAGGCCAAGTGCGTCCAACACTCGAGAAGTGATGTTATCCCCATAACACATGCCCTGGAGTGAACTACAGCAATTATAAAATGGCTTGCTTGTTAAAAAAAAAGGAAGAAAAAAAGGTGAAATATAGTTTTAAAATACATTTTAGTTGCTTTTTGAACAGATGCGTTGTTATATAGGGATACATCACTGTCGAAGGTCAGCATTGACCACTGAAAGCCTAGGAATTTTTCTTGCATGTGACAAGAGTTAAACAGGACCCTGTCCCAGCTGTTATGGAGAAAGTGTTTAAATGCAATGATCTATTCTTTCCTTTCCTGGCTCTTGTCTGTCTGGTTGCGCAACCAAATTTTCCTGTGAGACCCAGGATTTGATCACCCAGACAGTCTTGCAATTCTCTGCCTCTCACTGTCTGCCAGTCTTCACTTGCTATTCTGTCTTTTTTCCTCCCTTTCATATCTGCTGGTATAAAAATATATGCAAATCATTGTGTGGAAATGTAACTGATAATGGGATCCTTTTGTTTAGAAATTATATAGTGTTGCTGTTTTAATTACAGTTTGAGATGACTGCAAAAAGCTAATGGGAACTCAAGGGGTTAACCCAAAATTAAATTGTTAAGCCTTTTGCAGAAGCTGTGTAGAAGGGGCCTCAGTTCTGGGACATTGTGTTCCAGCTGCACCTGCCTGACACTTACAAGAACATTTTACATAAAAACAGGATGTTTGTTACAGAGGACAGGAAATTATTTCAAATTGATAATGTTTATAATGTTCCAGTTTACAAAAATGATATCCATAAGCCAAGATGATCCATATGTAACTGTACCTGAATAAAAAGTTGTATGAAAACCTATATTTTGCATTGTTTTGTTTTTATGAGCAGCATTCTGTTGCAGTTTTCTTCACAGAACCAGTGATTTGGAGTTTTAATTATGTCACAATTTGAGGAAAGAACTCTAAGCATGGTTCTGACAGGACAATAGCTCATGTTTAGCATTCTGTACTCAAACCATGACATAGTAAGCACTCCAAATTACTGGTTCCATGAAGAGAACTGTTCAGAATGTTGTTCATAAAAAAAAAAAAAATTGAAAGTGTTTTACATCAGTGTTTATTAAGGTGTAGTTAAATATGGTCCATTTGGGGGCAAGTTTATCATTTCTCTTACTAGGAACATTACTAACTGCTGCCAGTTGGCACAGAGACCCTGTCCCCTTTAACGAGGGGGGTTGCAAAGACTTATAAGAGAGAGAGAGAGAGAGAGAGAGAGAGATAGTGCTACAATGTTTTAGGACACACAGAGATTGAAGGAAAACTCAGATGGATCTTTTCTGTTTATTTGGCCTTTGTAAATAGTTATACTGAACAAGTTTATTTTTTTTATGTTACTGCTAGTACTAATAAACACTTTTTGTGAATTTTACAACTGCTCCTGGTTTTTCCTGTGCTTCCTGACCTGTGCCTCAACGACACTGAAATTTTTTTTTATTAGTAGTTCGGAGATGCACCTTTGAGCCACGGCTCTTTTACAAAGGTTCCACGTCGAGAAAAAAACAAACAGTAACATAATAAATACAGAAGCAGCCATAAATGTTGTCATTTGTATAAAATGACAAAAGTTAAATACTAAAACAAGTTACGTACAGTGGTTTTACAAGGAGCAGCCATAGGTGTTGTCAAGTATGTAAAGTGACTAAATACAAGTAGTACAGCAGTACACCAGGTACCCAACAGAGCCAGCCTGGAAGGTAATGGAAGGAGTTGCAAAGAGAGAGAGAGCAGCGTAAGATTCAGAAGACTGGGGGAAGGAGATAACATAATAGAGTTGCTGGCTGAGAAGGGGAGGGAAAAAGAGGGACCGGGGGAGCAGGGAAACATGAATGGAGTGGAAGCAGGAAGAGGGTGTACGGGGTGGTGTTGGAGTGAGAAAAGGAGGTAGGTGTGGGTAGGGAGCTAAGGAGAGAGGGAAGATGTACATGAAAGTTGGATAAACAGAGAAGTAGACAGGTTGCAAGCTGAGGACGATGTAGGTAGGAAGGGAGACAAGGCAGTGGGTGAGGGGCAGGAGGTGAGAACAGAGAGGAGAGCAGGCACTGGATAGATTAATTGAAACAATCACAGGATGAACTAGCAACAAGGTGCTGGCGTAGTTTACACTTAAATGCGCCGAATGTGGCAGTGTCAGTGACTTCCACAGGGAGCGAGTTGAACCAGTTTGAGGCTCTAACTTTATAGGAGCGCTGTCCTTGAGTAGTCTGGTAGTGGGGAATGGAGAATGTTAGGCTTTCCAAACTTCTTGTTAGGTGGGGGGCACAGTATGGTGTGAGTATATTCCAAACCCCTAGGGGCAAGAGGCCTAGCGAGGTCTTTTTGGCCAAGATGCAAGTCTGGTATTTTACTCGACCAGTTAGCTGAAGCCAGTTTGCCTGCTCGTAAATATCATGTGTGGGAGAGGCGTACGGCAGAGGTGAGGAGCTGGCACACCTTATTGAGGGTTAAAGCAACGCATTGTAGAGCAGAATCAGTGGCAGACCCATAGATTACAAGCCCATACTCAATTATTGAAATTACAGAGCTGTCAATTGCAATATTTAGGGCATCAGTCATCAGACAGTACTTATGCTTGTATAACAGTCCAATATGGGAATTAGCAGCTTTGGAGATGTTATCAATATGTTTGGTATACGACAGAGTGCAGTTGGGGGTAACACTCAGGTATTTAAACTGGTATACCTACTCCGGCGCATGACCAGAACTATTGTTGATTGAAAGCAGGTGGTCTTTGTGTTTGTTATGGGTTCCATGGCACAGCACTGTTTTTGTTTTTTTATGATTTAAGATGAGTTTATGTGACCTGAACCAGGCCTCAACATCGGCGAAACTATTCTGCAGCTGAGACTGAAGTTGGAAGGGGATCAGAGTCACACGTTTAGATTACCACGTCATCCATATACAGGAGAATTATATCCTGGCAGGAGGCAGGGAGTTTGTTCAAGAAGATGCTAAATACTAAGGGACCCAAGATAGATCCTTGCGGGACTCCTGATCGGACCGGAAGGGAAGTTGACAGCGCATTTCCAATCCTAAACTGTTGAGTGCGATCATTTAGGAAGCTCTGAAACCAGCATGTGGTTTCGTTAGAGAGACCTAGGAGAGATAATTGTTCAGTCAGCAGGGAGTGGCTGACGGTGTTGAACACCTTGGTCAAATCGATACAAGTGGCGTCGACAAATTGTCCATGGTCAAGAGTATGATGGATATAGTCGGTGAACTCAAGGAGGGCAGTGGTGGTGCTATGCCCTTTGAGAAAGCTGTGCTGTTGGGGACGCTGCAGATTACATTTCTCCATATACTCAACAAGCTGATTGGCAATAATCCGCTCCAATGCTTTGGAGAGGTGGTGGTTGAGGGGGGTAGGGTATGGAGACAGGCCTAAAGTTGCTGATTACAGTCTTGTCACCACTTTTGTGTACTGAGGTCACCACGGCTGATTTTCATTTTAGGGGGAATTGGGAAAGCATGAGGGAATGGTTGAGGATTTTGGTCAGGGGGATAGGACTTCATCGATAGTGAAGGCAAGAAGTTTCAGATCAAGGGAGTCTCCACTAGATCTAGACCTCCCGAGGACTATAAGTTGATGTTTTTTGGCTAGACCTTCAGAAATTATTTTAAAATAGAACGACGGGTGCCCATGTTTCTTCCCTGTTTTATTCAGGGGAACTCCGTCCGAAGTGGGCATAAAGAAGTTAGAAGGAAGCACGTGACTAAGGTCCGTGAAGGCAGCGTTAAACTCGTTTGCTAAGGTTATATGATCCAGTGTGATGGTTCCATCTATGTTGAGCACTGAAGGGATTGATTTGGAGGCTTTCCCTGTTAATCCGTAAGGTTGCTTCAGAACTTTCTCCCATCTTTCTAAGTGCTAGCCAGTGCACTCCTGTAACAGTTAGGTTTTTCAGTGCGGATAGCTCTGGTGCAGGAGTTCCTGGATGTTTTGTAAGCCTGGAGGTCGGCATGGGTGCCAGAGGCCTTAGCACGATGCCAGAGATGGTCATAGTATATCATTTGTTCTAGGAAGTCTATAGTAATCCATGAGTTGCAGACGCCCTTGCACATACGTTTCTTGAAGGGGGCATGGAGGTCACAGACTGAGTTGAAGCTGGAGGTAAAGAACTAAAGAGCTGAGTCCACATTGGGGCAGTGTCAACAGGTGACCAGTAACGTTCATGAAGGAGTATTTTTAGGGGCTCCAGATGACCAGGTGCTAACACTCTACCGTTAATGATTTTTGAAGGGGGGGTGGGGGTTGGTGAATTAATTTCACCAGATGCTCATGACTGGAGAGTGGTTACTTAAAGAGCCAGGCAGAACTTCTGTTTTTATGATATGGTCTGCATGACTGGTAAGCACCCAGTCCAGCAGAGTGCAAGTCCCAGTTCTGTAGTTAGTCCTGGTGGGTGGGTGGCTGAACCGTTTGTGAAAAGTTAATGGCAGCCAGGGTATCCCTGTAGCAGTTTGCACTAGGGGCCAGCTAGTTTACATTGAAACCACCTAGCAAAATTATTTCTGTGTTCTAATCCAGGGAGTTGATACAGTCAAGGAGGGAATGAAGGCCCTGATTACTCTGCTTGGGTGGTATATAGACTGAAAGAGCAGAAAGGACCTTATGTGCCCCAAGCAAAAGCTTGGTGGCAAGCACCTGTATGTCATTCCCAGAGTAGGACAAGTTCAGAACATGACCCATGAAACACTCTTTTTAGATAGCCTGTCCTGCCTGAAGACAGCGTATCCAGGTATAACAATTACAGAATCAGGGCTCTTGACGGAACAGCCACGTCTCGAGTACTGACAGGATATAGGGGTTGTTCTGAGTGACCGAGGCAGTGAGGGCATCTAGTTTATTAAGGAGGCTGCAAATATTTATGCTAGCCAGCGAGAGAGTACAGGCTCTGTTGAGGTCTTTGGACTCAGGCTGGGAAGGGCCTGGGTTTGGGTGAATGTTACCAAAGATTAAAAGCAGCAACAGTATAAGGCGTTTTAGGAGGGCACTGAGGTATTTCCTATGAAGTAGCAGAGCCCTTTTTTTTTGGATGGTTCCTTACCGAGTGGTCGTGGTGTAGGGCAGAAACCAGTTAAAAGTGGAAAAGAGCTGATGAGCAGCAGCAAGTCCACAGTGGGTTGGGGAGCAAGCCAGAAGAGAAAAGGTCTAGGGGAGGAACTGCTTATGTGATTCAGGAAGTTGTGGGTTGTAACAGTTCCATAAGCAGACAGGGAATATTCATTTATACGGACAGTATACAGGTAGTGATGGGGTTCCCCAGGTATAGGAGAGAATAGGGCAAGTAAGGTAAACATCCAAAACAAGAGGAACACTGGTAACAATTTCTGCCTATAATGCAGTGCCAGGTTAGCAGAGCACCAAGACTCGAGGAAATGCCTCTGAGTGTAGTGGGATGACTAAGATTTTAGTCAGGAATTGCCCTTATGACACAAGGTGAGCCCAGGAAGAAAGGGCAACAGGACCAGCACAAGGACATGGGCTGTGCTTGTGCGACAGAGGTTAGATTTAGTCCTGTAGGATCAGGAATTAACCAGAAGGTCTATGACGGAATATAAGTTGCTGAGAGCACAGACTTGACTAAAGTCAACAAAACTAAAAATCAAAGTCAACTAAGCTGAAAAAAATGGACAGCTTGAAAGTCTGGAAGGGACAATGCTGTTTGGTCAGCACTGTCGAACAATGAATGGGAAAGGGTGTGGGGGAGAGGGAAGGAGCAAAGGTGTATTAATAGAGGCCATGGTTGGGGTGGGTGGTGGGAAAATACAGGTTACTCACCTGTAACAGGAGTTCTAGGAATGGTATATGTTGTTCATCTACACTGTCTGGCAGGTATCCTTGCCGCTTTAAATCTTGCCAGAAGGTCTTCAAGCTGGCTCCTCCCACCCACCTGGGTGGTAAAACTCCTCCCTCACCATGACGCCAGATCTGGACTCCGCTGGAAGCTCAGGTTGTGCGCCGGGCCGGAGGTCAGAAATGTAGGATGAACAACATATACCATTCTAGAACTCCTGTTACAGGTGAGTAACCTGTATTTCTAGGGACATGGATATGTTGTTCATCCACACTGTCTGGCAGACTCATAGCAGTTCTCTGGGAGGAGGGAGGCAAGCGCGACCCCCCATACTCTTACTTGGAAAGAGAGACTGGAGAATCGAGGCCCCAAAACCAGCATCCCAGCGTGACTCAAGGTCGATGTGGTAATGGGTGATGAAGGTGTGTGCTGACTTCCAGGTAGCAGCCCTACAGATTTCCTGGATAGGGACGTCCCTGGAAGCAGCCACCGATGCAGCAGTATGGCGGGTGAATGAGCTCTTATCCTCTGGGAGGCTCCATGCCCGCCAACTTATAGCGAGATCTATGCGAGGTGACCCACCTGCCTATCGTCCGCTTGGCTGCAGGTCTACCAGATCACGGCTTCAGCGTAGGTGACAAACAGCTGGTGAACCTCTCCCAATTTCAGCGTGCTCCTTACCAGGCGCGGCCCTCCCTAGGGTCAAAGTATGGAGCCTATATTCGGCCTCCGGAGGTGTGATTGGGGTAGAACGCTGGCAGAGTCAACACCTGGTTAAGGTGAAACTCCACACCACCTCGGAAGGAATTTCGGTTGGGGGCGCAGGACAACCTTGTCCCTGTGGAAGACCAGGTAAGGAGACTCGATGCAGAGCGCCTCGAGCTCTCCCATCCTTCTGGCTGAAGTGACAGCCACCAAGAAGGCGGTCTTCCACGACAGGTGAGAGAGTTCACACCTGTGCATTGGTTTGAATGGCCTGCCCATGAGCTTTGCCAGTACCAGCAGTAGATCCCACGGAGGTGGAGGTTCTCGCACCGGAGGGGAAATGTGATCAAGGCCTTTGAAAAAGCGCCAGACCACCTTCTCCTGCGCCACCCGACTGCTTCCGGCCTGCGCCTGGTAAGCAGAGATGGCTGCCAGGTGCACCTTAAGGGTCATCGACCTAAGCCCTTGCTGAGAAAGGGACCACAGGTAGTCCATATGCTCGCCAGGAGCAGGAGGAAGGGTCCGCCCTTGCTCCTGACACCAAATGGAAAACCTTTTCCATTTGAAGGCAAGCATTTTCTGGTCGACTCCTTACGGGACGCCTCAACTACGTTGAGGACCTCGTCGGAAAGACCCAAGGCCTGGAACTCTAGCCGCTCAGGAACCAGGCCGTCAGGTGCAGGGATTGAAGGTCCAGATGGAATACCTTCCCCTGATTGACTGAGAGCAGGTCCGGGTGAGCTGGAAGCTGCCTCGGAAGCCTGGAGCTGAGGCTGAGGAGATCTGGGTACCAGTACTGGCGGGGCCAGTCTGGGGCTATCAGAATCACCTGCGCCTTGTCCCTCCTTGCTTTGAGCAGCACCTTGTGCATCAAGGGGAACGGGGAAAGCGTAGAAGAGGCCCGGGGTCCACGGCCTCGAGAAGGCATCCCCCTGCAGAGAGCCCTGCTGAGGGGGGCAGGCATGGAACAGCCTCAACTTCGCATTCTCCCTGGAGGCAAACAGGTCCACCTGAGGTGTGCCCCAATGGGAGAACAGATCTTGTACTACCTCTGGCAGGAGAGACCACTCGTGGGACGCAGCCCCTATCTGGCTTAGGGCATCGGCCAGGGTGTTGGAGGCTGCCACATGAATGGCTAGGAGATCCGCCTCCAGGCTGCGCACGAATGACCAGATGTGGAGAGCTTCCTTGTATAGGAGCATGGAGTGCGTCCCGCCCTGGCGGTTTAGATAGTACATGGTCGTGGTACTGTCCATCTGGACCCGGACCACTTGACCCCGAAGAAACGGAGCAAAGGCGGTGAGAGCTAGGCGGACCGCTCGGAACTCCAGCAGGTTGATGTGGCATCGGGACTCCCGCAGGGACTAGAGACCGTGCGCTCGGTGTTCCCCCAGATGGGCACCCCAACCCATCAGAGAGGCATCGGGCCGATAGAGAGACCATCGGCTCGGGCGACAAACGGGATGCCCTCCTGCAGATGAACTGGAACGGTCCACCACTGGACAGCATTCCACATCCCCTGGGTCACCGTCGCTAGCTGGTCCAATGGATCGCAGCGTTGGGACCACTGGCCGGCCAGCCCCCACTGAAGATGGCGCATGTTCCAGCGGGCCCAACGGACCACGCTGGTACAGGCCGCCATGAGACCCAGGAGGTGCAGGAAGTCCCGGGCAGGGCGCAATTGCCCAACCAGAAATGATTGGGCAAAGGAGGAAAGAACCTCGGCCCTGTCCGCTGGGAGCCGTGCTCTGGCTTGAAGAGAGTCGAGCTCTGCCCTGATGAAAAGAATCGCCTGCTTCGGCTCGAGTTCCGACTTGGCCTCGTTGATGAGGAGGCCGACCTGACAGCAAACCTGGAGGGCCAGATCTCTGGACCGCTCCACCTCCTGTCTGGAGGGGGCTGCTATCAGCCAATCCTCCAGGTAAGGGTAAACCCGGACCCCTCGGCGCCGCAGGAATGCTGTCACCACTGCCATGCATTTGGTGAAGACCCTGGGAGCTGGAGATAAGCCGAAGGGCATGGCTTGGAACTCGAAAAGGGAACCCTCTGCTCGAAAACGAAGGAACCTTTGATGGGACGGACGGATAGGGACGTGAAAGAACGCATCCTGAAGGTCCAGAGAGCAGAACCACACGCTGTGTTCCAAGGATGGTATTATCTGAGCCAGAGTGACCATACTGAAGGTTCAAGACCTTAGGAACTTGTTTAGATCGTGTAGGTCGAGAATGGGGCACCAGCGCCCCCGTCCGTTTCGGAACCAGGAAGTACCTGGACACGAACCCCGGGTTTGAGGGAGGGTCCGCCACCTCTCTTATCACCTCCTTCTCGAGGAGAGGAGGCGATATGTCGGCTCGGCGAGCTGGCAGCGAACTTGGACCGAGGCCCCAAGGGTGCGGCGGTCTCTGAAGGGTGGGGCCTGCTCGAACTCCAGAGTCAGGCCCTTCCTACCACCTCCAACACCCACCTGTCTGTGGTAACAGCAGACCAGGCGGAAAGGAAGTACTGGAGCCGCCCCAGGGGGAACCTGGGGTGAGGTGGACGGTTGGGGTGACATCCCTCAACCCGTCACTGTGCAGGCTTGGAGGAGGGACTGGCCAAGGGACCACCTAGGCCTTTACCTCCCTGCTTCCTGGAGGAGGAAGCCGCAGGCTTGGGTTTGGGACGCCAAGCGCGAGCCTGCTGGCCCTGGTGTTGCTGGGCCGGGCGTGCCGGGGGCGCAGACGGACGAAAGGGCTTGGGTTGAGGTCTGCGGCCCTTGTCCCTCTGAGCGGATGAGACAGAAACCAAGGTGGCATTGGACTTTTCGATCCTCTGGAGGTGGCCTTCCACTCCAGGCCCGAAGAGGTCGGTCCCCAGGAAGGGGACATCTGCCAATTTGTGCTGGGTATCCGCTCTGAAGGTGGATATCCTCAGCCATGCCCGACGACGCATAGCCACTGCAGCTGCTACTGACCTGGTGCATGAATCACCGATGTCCAAAGCAGTCTGAAGTAGCTGCTTGGCCACTGCCCTGCCCTGGTCCCGCACCTGCTTAACCGTGGTCTGCAGGTCAGCCGGGAAATGAGGAACCACCTCGTCCAGGGAGCCCAACAGGGCATGAGAAAAATGTGCCATCAGTACGGCCGAGCTGGTCTGACGAAGGCCAAGGGAGGACGTAGCGTAGACTTTTCACCCGGCATAGTCCAATTTCTTGGACTCCTTGTCGGGAGGTTTGTCCACGTCCCTAGCGTTTCCGCACGCCGGAAAACGCTGTCGGTAACTAACCCCTCGGCCGAGGGATGTTCCGAGAAACCGGACAGGGAACCGGTAGGGACCGCATACTTCCTGGCCATCCTGGCCGAAGGCGCAGGGCAGGAAGCAGGGCGCTGCCAGAGCTCCAAGGCCGGGCCCACAATGGCCTCAGCCACAGGGAAGGCCTCCGTAGGGGAATCCCCTCGGTCCAATATCTCCGTTAGGGGATACTCGGCCCGCTTGGATATGGGCTCGAGCTGCATCCTGGTGGATTCTGAGATGAGTCTGAGCAACCCCAGGAAGGACGAAGGGCTGTCGTCCAGCGACTGACCTCCAGAGGACTCCAAGTCCACTTGCTTGGAGAAAAAGGAGGAATCGTCGTCGGACTCAGAAGAGTCCACAAAGAGCTGCCTCGGGCCTGAGCCACCCTCCACCTGCCGAGGGTGATCGGGAGTGAGGGTGACCGACAGCCTATGGGGCAGACCCTGAGCCGACCGAGAATTCTTGGTCGGAGCCCCAAACTGTGGCTGTGGAGGCAGAGGTTCCACCGGAATCGGTGGGGCAGCTGGTTTTGGCCGAACAACCGGCCTGATAACAGGCTCCTCGGGTAAAACAGGGGGTTGTTTCGGCCGCTCCGGTGACAGCCACTTAATGGCCGGGAAAGGCGACGGCGTCGGCTTGTTCCCGTCAGAAGGAGCTGTTGCTACATGAGGTCCTCGTATCGCCGACGCAACTTGCGGCCGAAGCCTCCCTCATCCGAGGAGGAGGAAGAGGACGAGCGGCGGTGCAGCTTACCGTGGTGCCGAGACCGAGACCGCCTATGATGGTGGGATCGGCTGGACCATGAGGAAGTCCGAGACCGAGAACCTTGGCTTTTCCGAGGACGGTGCGGTGAGGGGATGGGAAGAACCGGCTCCTCCCTCGGCTCAGAGGGAACACCCAAGGGCTCCGGAACCGGAGGCACTGGCAAGCCCACGGGATCCTCAACTCCCACTGGGGAACTGGGGAAAGGGGATTTTCGACTGCGCCGGTCAACAACCCATCCAACGGGTCGAGAAAGATCTTGACTGTGTTGACGGGAGTCTCGGTCAACTGACCTGACGGGGACACCGTGAGACCAGTGGCCGAAGCCGAACGATCGACCGAAGTCGATGGCCGACAACTCTGGGAGAGGGACCTTTCCCGCTCCCAAGAGCGTCGACGAAGAGACTTACCCTTGTCTTTCTTCTTGGACCAAGAAGAAAGTCCAGCAGACGTTGGTCCCTCTCCCCTAGTGGAGAGGGACAGACAAAGCTCCTTAAAGGAAGCTGTGTAAGAGGAACCCAGGGAGAGCGGAATAAATGCCGCGGTCGAGGAAGAGTGCCTCGCGCCGCTCCTCTTGAGGCGATCATCTGCTCTAGCTGATCTGCCGGAGCCCTCGCGGAGACCGCCGACCGGGCCTCTTTGACTTTACCGAGGAAACGTTTTCGGGCGCCTAGTTGTAAACCGGCTGCATACCTTCGAGGACGTAGGCTGAGAAGGAAGAGCACAGGTCGCAAGCCTGCGGGTCGTGCTCAAGGCCTAAACAGTACACACACGTGGAGTGCGGATCCGTCCGAGACATCTTCTGCCCACAAGGGCACTGCCGAAAACTGGGAGTCGATTTGTCCATCGCAGCCGCGAGGGATAGAAGACCGAAGTCTTTTAAGCAAAAAACTTTTAAATTCGGAAAATCGAAGAATTAGGAACCAGTCTTATACGCAGAGCGTTAAGGAGGAAACCTGAGCTTCCAAGCGGTAAGGAAGATCTGGCGTCATGGGGCGGAGCCGAGAGTTTTACCACCCGGGTGGATGGGAGGAGCCAGCTTGAAGACCTTCCGGCAAGATTTAAAGCGGCAAGGATACCTGCCAGACAGTGTGGATGAACAACATATCCATGTCCCTAGAAAAATAGTTTAAACAGAATCAAGTGTAGTTAAACAAAATCAGCAGCCCCAAGTAGCTCCAGCACTGTGGCGCTGAGTCACCAATCACAGGCTAGGCAGAATCAAAGCTTATCCAATAGGAAACAGGGTTGGATTTCCCAGTTCTGAGTGAAGCTTGGCGTACCTTACTGTGAAGCTGGTGGGTGGGTAATCAGGAATGACCGGCAGGAGCGAGCCAAGCCCCGGCCAGTCAGAAGGCGTGGGGCACCCGGTTCAGGGCCGGCACCTGCAGAGAGAGGAGGAAAAGAAGTGTTAAGGTTTTAAGTCTGTAAAATGGAGGGTGGTTACAGGGCAGGAACAAAAGAGAAAATTAATGAGTGGGCAGGGAAGCGGTGCAAATCAAGGAGGAGACAGTTTAACAAAGAATTGCCTGGCAGGGGCTGTCTTGCCTCGGTGCCAAGATGAGTGAGAGGCAGAGACAGATTACAATGGGCCGGGGGGCCCTAAGACGACGGCAGTTTCAAATATCAAAATTTAGTAGGGCAAAGGAGCACAGAGTAAAAAGTAAATATCAAGATTGGAAGGGCAGAGGAACCCAAAGTAAAAGTATAGGTTAGCTTACCTACAGAGGGGAAGAGAAAGAAATTAAGGGCATGAAGAAGGGCAGTCGTTTCAAATACCAGGTATAGAGGGGGTGAAGGGGCCCAAGTAAAAAGCAAATCTCAAGTGTGAGAGGGCGAAGGAACCTGAAAATAAAAAGTGCAGATTACTTTACCTACAGAGGGGAAGAGACATAAATTAAGGGTGAGAGAAAGGGATAAAATGCAGAATTAGAACTGGAAAGAGAATGTGCAAGGAAGAAAGGGGGCTAGCGAGGCAGGTAAGTTTACAAATATAAAAAAAGCAGATTACAGTTTGCACATTTTCTAAATGAGAACACAATAATTCAGACTACAAATAAGCAGACTGCAGCTTGCAGATAACCCTGTGAGGGAACACAATTCAGCATTCTATAAGGCAATTCCTATTATAGCTAGTTAGCCTGGCACTTATTTATTCTAAGCAGCACTGTGCAAGTTAGGAATAGGGAAGAACAGAGCAGGTAGCTGGCAAATTAACCTTAGCAATAGAGATCATACAGATAAAACAGAACATCTGTACAAAAAAATAGTTTAAAACAGAATCAAGTGTAGCTAAACAAAATCAGCAGCCCCAGGTAGCTCCAGCACTGTAGCGCTGAGCCACCAATCACATGCTAGGCAGAACTGAAGCTTATTTTATATAAACTTTGTTTCCAAATTCACTATTAGGCCAAAAAAAAAAGCAGTATGTTGATTCTCTGATTTTTCTGGGCTCTGTTGTGTAGCAGGAAGTAAACCTGTTGTCAATCCGCAGGCTTAAATTCATTGGGCTGGATATTCAAAAGGGTTGCGCCATGCTCAATAGGGTTGTGCCAGCACAAGTCTGAAAATGTGCCATTCTGCGATATTCAGCAGGAGGAAGTTGCACCACCAAAAACATGCTGAGCAACAGCGCAATGATAATGAAGGCATTCACAACCGAAGGGGGAGGAACCATGCATAAAGGGCGCAGTGCGATGTTCAAAGACTTACGCAATGCGCAACAGTGGAGCAAGTGGAAGTTGCGCCCTAGCGGAAAGGAGCCAAAATAAAAAGGAGCAAGGCAGAGGCGCAAGAACGCTACAGGGAAGCCACATGAGACGGGGGAGAGACAGGCTCAGGAAAACTGGGAGAAAGAGGGCAGGCCAGGGAAACCACACTGCAGAAGAGAGGCACAGGAAAGGTGTGTGGTGACACACATACCAGAGGCCAGCACAGACAGGTGTACCCAGTGCAGGGGAGATAGCAGTCAGGACAGCGGGGGGAACAAAGCAACAGCTGATGGGGGATGCAAGCCAGGGACGTGGCCAGTGCCACCTTCCACATGGAGGCCATAATGAGGGGGGTGAGAAGGCATGTGGCAGGGGGATGTGGCCGTGGAAGGGCCCGTCGGCGGTATGCCCTCAACTGGCAGTACCGAGCCCGCACCAGCTTTGAGCTGTATACAAATAGAGATTGTGGGCCAGTACCACCTGAACAGGGCAATACTGAGGCGGCTCTGTGAGCTGTGCAGTGATGTGATGCAGGCACCCACACGACAGAGTCATGCCCTGTCAGCGGAGACAAAGGTAACAGCCTGCATGTGCTTGCTCGCCACGGGTACCTTCCAGAGACCAGCCGGGGACACCACAGGCATAACACAGTCGACCACGTCATGCATCCTCACCCAATTCCTCAGCGCACTGCTGCCACATGCTGCGGAGTACATCCATTTCCCCAGCACTGCGGCGGAGCGCACAGCAAACACCCAGGAGTTCTACAGAGTAGCACGTATTCCTGGCATGCTAGGGGCAATACACTGCACCCATGTGGCCATACGCACACCACCTGGCGAGGAGGGGGCTGTATACATGAACCGCAAGGGGTATTCCAGTGTCAACCGCCAGGTGGTGTGCGATGCCAGTGGGCGCATCATCAATGTCTGTGCCATGCACCCTGGGGGAGCACATGATTCATACATCTGGCACCAGTCGGCACTGTGCCACTGATTTGAGAGTGGGGACATCCCCACAGGACATCTAGTGGGTGAGTATGCAAATCAAATGGACATATCGCGGGCCTGGGGGGCATGGTCAGAGGTGCCATGGGTGTGGCCGACAGGGCTTGGGGCAGTCTGAAGCTGAACATGAAACTAACCTCCACTCTCTGCACACAGGTGACAGTGGATACCCACTCCGTCCCTGGCTGCTCACACCCTACCGGCGGCCCACCACCCCATCGCAGCAACGCTACAATGAGGCACATGCCACCACACGCAATGTCATTGAGCAGGTGTTCGGGATGCTGAAGACACATTTCCGTTGCCTGGACACCTCTGGCGGTGCCCTACAGTACAGCCCCTCAAAGGCCTGTGGGATATTCCTGGCCTGTTGCATCCTGCACAACATGGCCAAAGAATGTAGGATAGCCATACAGGTTGAAGAGGTGGACAGCGATGGGGACGAGGGGGACGCCGGTGACGATGGTGATGGGCAGCCCCCCCATGGCTGATGGGAACCCCGACTGATCCGGCTGGCACAGCTGCACCGGGACACCATCACAGAGGAGCACTTCAGCCAACCCAGGTGAGTCATGGTGCCATGTGCAACCACCAGTGGCTAAGGCACAACCCACAAACACGCATAGAAACACACCAGGGGTGCATGCTGGCAAGGGATGTGGCAGGGCACAGAAGCACACGCACACAACTAGGGATGGGTGAACAGCAACACGCCACATGGACGGACACACACACACACAATGCACCAAACGTGCACAGAGGGCAGGTGGAAAACCGAGCCAGAACGCCAGCACTAGCAACACACATGTCCACAGGCCACCACGTCCACTGTCTGTCCATGTGCGTGTGTCAGATGCTGGGCACCATCACACTTTGGTGTACAAGTGCAATGCAGGCATCAGCATCCACATGTACCTGCGGACAGCAGCTGGGAGGGTGTGCAGGTGGACTGTGTTTCCGCGTGCATGGCCGGGCACCCACCCGTGCACTGCCCACCGAAACACACAATGCACACAGGGCAGCAACAGACAGTGCCCGCACTGGGAAACAGGTAATTCACGCGGCACAGTGCCACGGCCACCTCGGATGCGTGGGCGGCCACGAGACCACCAGCACTGGCAGGCTGACCCACGGGCCTCATGGGGTGCACCGATGGTCCCCAGGGTTCCACTGCTTGTGAGCGACCGTGCCCGCACAGGGTCTGCAGCACACCAAACATGCCTCGCCAGGAGTGCTCGGATGCCCAGCGGAACCCGCATCGACAGGGTGGTGTCGCACAATGCCGGGAGCGGGAGGATAGTGCACTGCGTGGGTGGGACACATGGGCACCTGACTGTGTGCCCATTGTGGCCATGACTGCAATGAACGCCCGTGCATGCCTGTCAATGGCAGTGGTCACATCCTCCCTCAAACGGTCCATCCGTGACAGGATCCTATCAGTGTCCCTGCTGCGACGCTCCTCTGCCCGCTCCAGACCCACACACACACAGTGCCTCCACAGACGTTGCAAGCCGCATCTGCTGCTGGACCAATGCCTGCAGTAGGCGGGTGTGCTCGTCAAAGAGGTCGTCTGCCTCCTCAGCATCCTGTCCCTCAGGATGTGCACGGGCCTGATGTTCAACAGCCCCTGAGGGTGGGTGCTGCGCACCAGGACCAGGTATGGGCAAGTCCACAGGCGTTGCACAGACGTCACTGCCGAACCCTGAGCCCCCAGTCCTGGTGGGAGACTGCTGCTGCCGCCCCTCCGGCCGCTGCCCCCAAAGGCTCAGTGGTGCCGCTGCTGTGGTCGCAACAGCCCCACTGTCCTGACCAGACACCGGTGCTGCCCCACTGGTGCCGACAGGCACAGCCTGGGACTGTGCTGACATGCTGGCCCACATGGCGGCACCAGCCAGAGCCATGGGCGTGAGCTGACCTGCTGTGTGTCCATTCCGTGGCACACGTGTCACTGCCCATGACGGTCGTGTCGTCATCACTGGTGCAGGTCTCTGCCCCAGCCACGGCCACGGCGTGCTGGCATCCTTGGATGCCAGAATGCTGAGACACAGAAAGGGCTTCCCCCACACCTGTCTCAACGACATCAGTGTGGACAGCCAGGCGGCCCCACTGTTGCAATGCTCCACGTATACCTGTGGAGGTGGATGGTCCCTCCTCCAACTCCAGCCGACTGTCCGCAGTGGACAGGCCCACTACTGCTAACCCATGCAGACGTGCAGGATCTGTAAGGGAAATCAAAGTCACGTTACTGCATGTGACCCCCCCCATAGACAGACCATGACTTACCATGCAGTGATGGGCCACCACCTGTCTGGAAGCCACCGCCCGAAACTCCCTCTATGGCACTGTGGTACATGCTTGCAGCAAGCCTGTCCTTTGCTGGTGTGAGCTGCACCACCTCCAACTGTCCAACGCCTGCTGCAGCATGTGCCGCCCTGATGGCAGCCACCTTCTCCTTCACCCTACTCCTGTCAGTACTCATCTTCTTCTTACACTCCTGCACGGAGCGCTGGTGGCTGCCATGCAGGTTGACAGCACGTGCCACCTCCTCCCATGGAGCAGCACGGGCCAGAGGGGTGCCCCGCAGTCCACTAAGCAGTGGCTCCTGATCCAGGTAGGCCTCGAAAAGTGCCTCGATCTTGGCCTTCGTGAAATTGGGCCTCCTCTTCCGCCCACCATCGTTGTCCTCCTCACTCAGACCTTGCTCAGTCATTATTTAGCCTGTAGGAATGGCAGTGGTTACCTGTGACTGTGCAGTCCAAAGCATGTCCCTGAATCCACAGTCCACACTCCCACACAGCATGTAACTCACCAATAAACTGCAGTAACCAAATATGGCCACTGCAGAACTTTGTCGTACTTTAATAGCGCAATCCATGCAAATTAGGTGAGGAGCAACTTTAATTAGATGCAAATCGCAGTGCTACACCATTGAATGGCTGAATGGATGATCAGCATATGACGGCTGAGTATTGCGCTTTTGCGCTTTGCCCAATTGTGTCGAACGGGCTGAGCCAATGGAGCAGTTCTGTGGCATGTGTAGTACACCCCACTGTGCATGCCCAGGCTATTGACGCTGGCGTCTGCCGCACTGATGACGTGCTGTGTGCGATGGTGAATGCAGGGCATGGCCACCATTGTGCCAGTGGCGCTGTGACAATGGGCCTCCATAGGCGCAATGGCACAACTGCGCGATAGTCCCTGTGGTGCTGGCAAACAGGCAACCAATCGCACTATACGCATAGTCGTCCGATGGTGCTGTGCGTGGCCTTGCGCCAGAGACCCTTGACCCTGTGCCCGACCTTTGCCCCCCTGGCGCCATGCGTCCCGGCATGGCTGCAACTCTATCGCGCTGTTCGGTAACAGCGCGATAGGGAATGGCGGCACTGTACCGCGCAGCATTTGCATGTGGGGTACCGCACTGCAGAGCGCCATACTGCCTATTATAGTTGTTGAGATGGCATGCAGCAGAGCCCCACAATGGAGTGCCATTGAGTTGGCCAATCTTGTGGCTCTTGTGGAGCCACACTATGGGCCTCTGTTTGGTGAGGAGGCACTGGACAGGGCCAGGACCAATGTCTGGCAGGAGGTGGCCACTGACCTGGAGGCAGCCACTGGACACAGGAGGACCTCGAAGCAGTGCAGGCACCGCTATGGGGACCTCAGGAGGAGGGAGCCGGACCTACTAGCCTGTCTGCGGTTGTGTGCCAGGAGGGGCATGGTGCCACGTCCAGGTGGGGGATCCGTCTATGCACTTGTTATTTTCCATATGGGTAACAGTGTTGTATGTGTCCAGCACATAGGGGAGGGCTAGTCTAGGGCTGGCTGTGGTGGTGTTCACAGGTGTGGGTGGGTGGGTCTGGCTGGGCACACACATTGGGGCAGGGGGACTTTGCTTCAGGATTGTAATGATGATCTTCTCTCCTTGTTTCCTCCACAGGCGTGGACGAGTGGTGCCAGATGAGGGAGGAGCACCGGAGGGAGATGGACAAAGCGTCCAAGTGGGACGGGGACTGTCACCGCCGACCTGACCAGCCCAATGAGGGTGAGTGCCATAACTCCATGATTACTGTTGCATGCTGTGTAACAGGGTGGGCAGCTGGGCATGGCCACCATCCATGGACACCACTACCATGCACACGACTTGTGACAGTCAGCACTGTCCAGTGGCACTGCATGTCTGGGAGTGCGTCACTGGTGGTCCATGCATGCATCGGGCACATGGCTGTGGCACTGCCTTCACACCGCATAGCCACGTTACTGTACGCCCATGGTGGTGCTGTGCAGTGGTCCACATGGCTGTGGCTGCCTGGGTGGGCAGGTCTTGTGGACATGGACACTGAGGGTGGTCGCACACCATCACAGGGGCGTGGCACATGGCTGTATGCTATTCACCATGGGTGGGCTGCATGGGGATGGGCAGTCACACATAATGACTCTGCTCCCTCATCCTAGGTGGACAGCGACTTCAGGCCATCGAGAGGGGACTGCAGGAGCTGTTACAGGTGGCGAGGGCATCCCTGGAGATCCTCCAAAGGATGGACAGACGTAGGGTCAGGAGGCGGAGGACACAGTGGCGCAACACAGCGGATGAGCAGGGCAGATGATAGGCCATCCATGCCCCTGAAAACACCTTCTTCCCCTGGACCCACCCTCACACCCCTTCTTCCATCTCCTATATGTTCACCCCTGCCCTTTACCCACCCCCACCTTGTTTATGTCCCCCCCATATGTACACAGTTCTGTAAATAGTTTTGTTTATCTGTTTCAATATAATTATTTTGATATGAATACTGTGGTGGTCTCTGATTTGCAGTGGGCTATAGATGCTCAGCTGCAGTGGTGTGCATGGCGTCTGGGGTGGTGCAGTCATGGGTTTGTGTGTATGTCCGTGGGGAAGTGACTATGGTGTGGGAGTAGCTATCAGTCTGTGTCTGTGGTGTGTGTGTTGTTCCCTGTGCAATGGATGACTGTGTGCAGTGGTCCATGGTACATGCTCTGTATCCATGGTGCCCCTGTCAACCCATCCATGGACTGTGCAGCTGACACCCTTGCATGTCTGTGACCTGCAAGGTCTGCTGCCATGTCAGTGGTGGCTGTCCATGCAGGGCAGCCACTGTACCCGTCACAATGCTGAGCTGCCTCCTGTCACTGGTGTGGTGCATGTTTGTCTCAGGTGACACTGCGGCCTCCATGGGTGTTGTCCCACCTCCATGCTGTGCCTTGTGTGTGTTGCAGGGGTTGTGCACCATTGTCTGTGACTTGTGCTCCATGCATATGCTGGTGTCGTATGGGTCCACAGTGCCTGGCACTCCTGTGCCAGGAAGGACTGCAGGCTGTGTGTACACGGTTTCCATGGGCCCACACTGGGGGCTTGGTTGCCACGCTACTGCGTCCCTGTGTTACTGTCCCCTTGGGTATGGGTGGGTGTTTGTCCCTGCACTGTGTTGCATCCGGTGTGGTGCATGCTTCCACGCACCACTGTGGGTGTCTGTGCTAGCTGTTGTGGTCAGTGGTAGGCCGGGGTGTGTCACTGGACTACTGTGCAGGGTGCTGTATCACTGGTGGTGTTGTCAGGGGCATGCCCTGTCCCGGTTGGGGTACCTCTTGTGCCGACGCATGGTCGGTCTCTCAGCTGTGTCTTGGGGGATTGTACGTGGTGGCATTGTGTCTGCCATTGCTGCATTGCAGTGTGATTTCACCCACTGCTGGGTGCTCATGGTGGGGCTGCCTTGCATGGTTCTGTGGTGCACAAGGTTGCAGTGTCACAGTGGGGGTGGTGGTATTCATGGGGTTTCCTGCAGTGGTGGTCACTGCTCATGGGGGGGTGTCTGGGGGTCACAGTGCAGGGTGTGCTGTGCACTGGGGGGGGATGGTGTGGCACGGGGTGGTCCGCCCTCCTTGTGTGGCAGTCTCAGCTTGCCGGTGGGTGTGATGGGGAACCTTGGCTCAGCTGTGGGTTGTTTGCTTGTCTCCATGGGCTGGTGGTTATTCCAGCCCTCCCCCAGTTGGTGTAGGGTCACGATGTCAGTTCTGCTGTGTGTTCCTGTGCCCATCTGTGGCATGGGTGGTGGGCCCCTACCTCCCTGGTTGTGCAGTTACACTGCTCTGCTGCTGGGGGGCTCCCTGCTTGCGCTATGGCGCCTCTGGACTGCTCAGCTGGAAATCCCTTGTTGCGCCATAGCGCATGCGTGTCTCTCGCTTCCCTCCAGGTTGCGCTATGGCGCAGGTGGTGCGATATTTAGACGTTAGCTGTTGGCACAATTTGGCTTGCTCCTTTTTTGAATATCGCGTCTGTTGCGCATGGGTGCAATGGACTTGTGCTTGCTCCTGCTATTGTGCACTTTTTGGGCGCAGTTTGAATATCCAGCCCATTAGCTATAATACCAAGCATTTGTCAATGCCAAATGTTTACTTGCTGGCACTGGTAATGTAGGAGTTACACAGCTGCATAATACGAATGGCAGTGAAGTACTGAACTGAAGCCAACCCCACCAGCACCCTTCAGAGACCGACAGGCACTAGCGTGTGCCTCCGGGTCGTCAGGCATAATGGCCACGCCATTTCACCACACCCTACCTTGCAGACACTGACAACTGTCATGGTGTGCCTTGGGCTTTTTGGCCCTTATGCGCACCCCATTCCATCAGAAAATATGGTGAGATGGGTGCGGTATAAGAGAATGGGGTGAACTTTGGGGCCGAAGAGTCCAAGGCACTCCTCGATGCCTCTCACTGGCTACAGGGTGTGGAATGGTATGAGCATTATAGGCGGGAATCCCAAATCACACCCCTGATGCCTGTCATTCTCTACAGGGTGGGGTGTTATGGTTGGAAACCCTAACGCCTCAGGCATTCATTGGTACTTCCACTCCAAATTTTCAACATGTTTTTTTTGTGACCCCCATCTCATGAACAGTGGCAATATCAGTTTGTTAGCCAAAAGTTGCTTTTGCACAGCGACTACGGCATTTAGCACCACAGGTGCAAAAACACATTCTGAACAGGATGTGAAAACGACAGCTGTACTGTTCTTGGGAGGTGTAAAATTGCAATGTTGAACATCTGCAGTGAAAATAAAAAAAAAAAATGGTGAAGTCAATGAAGGCAGTATAGAAACTGTGCAACTACAATCTGTAATGTAATTAATTTGGGATTTTTTTTTTTTTTTAACAGCAGATTGTCATCACAGACATTTTGGGACCTCCGATCATGAACAGTGACACTGTGAATTTCTTTATCTGTCCTCAACTAATGATTTACAGCTACTCACGCATTTCTGCGCTGAAAGTGTGAAAACACATTTTGGCCATGCTGTGAAAAATGACAGCTGTACTGTTCATAAGGAAGTGTGGAAAAATGCCAGTGGTGAAAATTTGGACCAAAAATATTACAAAAATATGAACTTACGAGGGTGTGTGGAAACTGCGTAATGCTCACTTGTAATAGTCATTTTATGGAGTTTTGCCACCAAATTTTCAACATAGCCATTTTAAGACCTCTGCTCACGAACAGTGTCACTGTGATATTCTTAATCTGTCCCAAACATTGCTTTCGCACACCAACAGCACCATTGTGCGCTACATGTGCGGAAACACATTTTAGGCGAGATGCGAAAAATGGCAGCTGTACTGCTCATAAGGAAGTGTAATAAAATGGCAATATTGAAAATCTGGCGTGCAAATATTAAAAATTCGCAAACTTGTGAGCTGCAGATAGGAACTGCGCAATGTGCGCACTCAAAACAGTCATTTTGGGGAATTTTTTCACCAAATGTTCAACACAGCCATTTTTAGACCTCTGCTCATGAACAGTGTCACTGTGATTTTCTTAATGTGTCCCATACATTGATTTTGCACACCGACTGCGCCACTGTGCGCTACATGCGCGGAAACACATTTTGGGCGAGATGTGAAAAATGACAGCTATACTGCTCATAAGGAGGTGTGATAAAATGGCAATGTTGAAGATCCAGAGTGCAAATATTAAAAATCTGCGAACTTACGAGCGTGCATAGGCACTACGCAACGCAGGCTTGTAAAACAGTCATTTTTAGGAATTTTTTCACCAAATTTGCAACATAGGCTTTTGATAGCCCACCTTATGAACACTGGCATCGTCGTTTACTCGGAGTTCCAAAAGGTGATTTTGGCGCAGTGACTGCAAAATCACCCTTCGGCCGGATAACCCTATGACAGTTCAAGAATTTATGAGGAGGGGTCCTAAAACCCCATGTTGAAAATTTGGTGCCAAAATTCCAAATAATGTCGGAGATGTGCATTAATGTTGAAAGTTGCTAGCCTTGCTTGTAAGAGCTGAAAGCAGCTAACTAAAAGAAGCTACATTTTCTTATTAATTTAAAACGTATATCTCAGCAGGAGTCGGTGTCTGTTAAGATTAAGTAGACAGATAACTTTATTAGAAGTAGAAGGGGTCTTATTTAGGGTAAAAAAAAAAGAAAGAAAAGAAAGTCAGTGTGTGTTCTGTGCAGTGAAGGGTACTGTATCAGCTGACTTTGCTAATCCAGTAGGAGGAAAGAGAGCTTACCTGGGGGTGTGGTTTAGACTCTATAAAAGCAGGTGAGTCAAATTAAAACTTCCTGTTGCTAGCCTTTTTTCTTACTAATTGCCCTCCATCCCACACAAAGCCAGTTCTACTTTTATAGCCACTGGATTTGACTGTCAACAGGAACTTCCTGTTTGGCAGTAGGAAGGAAAGGATCATAGAGAAAAATTGGTTTTGTCAACCCTAAAGTAAAAAAAAGTAGCTCACTCTCCCCCTCTAGCTGCTGGTGGTCTGATATTGAGCAAGGAAGAAGGAGGCTACTGAAGAAGATAGGAAGTTGCTGTCCCAGAACAGGAAGGGTGAGAGTTGTAAGGAGAGGAGAGAATAAGCATCCAGAGAAACAGTAGAGAGGACACAAAATAAGACATGATAGGAGTGGTGCAGTGCAATGGCTGTGGGGTGGCAGTGTTCCGGAAGACATTCTGGAGGCTGAGATGCTGCCCTATTTGCAGGCATCTCTCTGGTCTAAGAGAGGAGGTTGCCCGTCTCCAGGCTGACCTGGCTAGGATTCGTGAAACCTCCTCCCCCACCCAGGGACCACCAGGGCCAATGCCACTACCTCAGAGGTTGCCAAGAAAGAGGAGAGGCTGGACCAGGGTGGGCTCAAGGAGGGAGAGGGGTGGTGGAACAGAGTTGCATCCCTCCAGCTGTACCTCTCCACAATTCATTCGCTCTTCTGGTGGATAGTGATTCCTCTATGGAGGCACCTGCAGTGGAGACCAAGGAGGATGCTGGGAACCTTCACAAAGGAGACCCACAGGAGGGTGGCATGGGACCCCACAGGGGAAGGAAACAACTCCTGGTTGGGGACTCAATCATTAGAGGGGGAGGAAGGGGAGAGGAGGTAAGGTGTCTTCCTGGCCACGGCTTGGAGGGACAGAATCCTCAGGATCGTGGAGTGAGCTGCACGAGGGAGGAAGCTGGATGTCATTGTCCACCTAGGGACAAATGACCTGGCTAGGAATGGGATCAGAGCAGTGCAAGAGGAGTTTGTAGAGTTGGGAAGGGCCTTAGACAAGTAGCGCATACGGTAACCTTCTTGGAGGTGCTGCCTGTCTATGGCAAGGGAGATGCTAGGCACTTCTCACCAGGGAATTCAATGAGTGGTTGAAAAACTGGTGTGGAGCTCACGGTTTTGGCTTCACTGGGGACTGGGGAGCCACCTGGAGGGATGCAGACCTATACTGGTGCAATGGTCTGCATCTGTCCAGGGGGGGAACCAGGAGCCTAGGTGAGAGGTTTAAATGCTTCATTGGCAAGCATTTAAACTAGCCAAGGGGGGAGGCACTGAAAAGAAGCAGGGAAATCTGAGCCTCCCCCCACAAAACATGGTGATTAGTGAGGTAAACACCAAGGTACAGAAGTTATTAGGGAGAAGAACAGATTTAAATGTAAAAAAAGGCAAAGGCAGTAAGGACAGAAATGGGGCTAAAAGGGGTAAGGCTATCAAAAAGTGGAGGGTGATGAGTACCAATGCCCGTAGTCTGTGTAAGAAGCTCCCTGAACTAGTGGGCCTTGATGGAAGAGGGTTGCCTGGATATTGTGGCAGTCACAGAAACACGGTACACAGAGAACCATGACTGGGATGTCAACATACCAGGATACACAATCTACAGGAGGAACAGGGAGGGTAAAAGAGGAGGAGGAGTAGCTCTCTATGTAAAGGAAGGGATCAAAACAGCAGAACTAAAGAGTAAACAGGGAGCAGATGAGGCACTTTGGGTCACCCTGGAGACAGGAAATGGCACCACAATCCAAATGGGGGTTGTATACAGACCCCCATCTCAGGGGGAGGGAATGGACAAGGAAATGATAGAAGGCTTTCTTAGAATGGCAGAAAAAGGGGAGATATTGTTGATGGGGGACCTGAATATGTCAGATGTTAACTGGAGCACCTTTGCTGCAGGCACATCCAAGAGCAGGGTCATTCTTGATGCCCTACAGGGGGCATGCCTCAGACAGCTAGTATAGGAACCCACTCGGGAGGGAGCAATCTTAGATCTGGTACTTTTAAATGGGGATGGAGAAAGAATCTCAGATTTAGAAGTGGGTAGCCATCTGGGAACGAGCGACCACCAGTGTGGTTCACGATAAACACAGCCATACAAAAGCAAGAGTACTAGACTTTAGAAGGACTGACTTTGGGAAAATGAGAGAGTGCCTCAGAAAAGCACTAGCAAACAGGCAAGAAGGAGGGGTGGAGGAACAATGGGGAGTGATCAAAACAGCCATCACAGAGGCAACAAGCCTTTGTGTAAAGCAAATCAATAAAACACAATGAAGGGAAAAAACGCTATGGTTCACAATAGAGGTGGCAGGGAAGGTTAAGGAGAAAAGGACAGCATTCAGGAAATATAAGGAAACACAGAAGGAGCAGGACAGAGAACTTTATCAGTTAAAGCAGAAAGAGGCTGGGAAGGCAGTCAGAATAGCAACGAATATTTCTGCTCAGTATTCACAAAGGAAGAGGAGGGGGAGTTACCTAAACCAAACAAGAGAAACACTCTGAAGACGGGGGTCGATACCAGTCCATTTACAGAAGAAAGGGTTCTGAAAGAACTAATAAAATTGAAGTTGGACAAAGCAATGGGACCTGATGGGATTCACCCAAGAATTCTAAAAGAACTAAGGGTAGAACTAGTGACACCACTGACTACTTCTTTAACAAATCATGGGAGGATGGGTGGTACCCGGACTGGGAGGAGGCAGATGTGATTCTCTTCATAAAAGTGGGAGCAGGACAGAGGCAGGAAACTACAGACCAGTTAGTTTGACCCTCAGTGGTAGGGAAAATGATGGAATCACTTCTGAAGGAAAGAACTGTTGAGTACCTAGAGGCCAGTGGGGCACAGGACCCAAGGCAGCATGGATTCACAATGGAAGGTCGTGTCAGACTAATCAATAGATTTTTTGACTGGGTGACCAAAGTAGTAGACCAGGGAGGGGCTGTGGACATGGCCTACCTAGATTTTAGCAAGGCATTTGATACAGTCCCACTAAAGATTAATACACAAGATAGCCAGCCTTGGAGTGGGTCCCAAGGTGGTAGCCTGGATAAAAATTGGCTCAGACAACAGGACGCAAAGGTAGTAGTAAATGGAGTACACAGTGAAGAAAGGAGGGTTACTAGCGGGCACCGTGAGGTTCAGTACTGGGACCGGTCCTTTTAATGTCTTTATAAGTGACATTGCAGAGGAACTGAAGGAAAAGTATGTCTCTTTGCAGATGACACAAAGATCTGCAACAGGGTTGATACACAAGATGGAGTGGAAAGAATGAGAAGGGACTTGGCAAGGTTAGAGGAATGGTCAAATGTATGGCAGCTCAGATTCAATGCAAAGAAGTGCAAGGTAATGCACATGGGAAAGAAAAGCCCAGGGGAAGCGTACACAATGGGGGGTGAGATACTGACAACAGTAAAAATAGAAAGGGACCTGGGGGTAATTATAGCAGATGACCTAAAGGTGGGCAAGCAATGTGAGAAGGCAGTAAGGAAGGCTGGGGGGATACTGGGATGCATAGGAAGAGGCATCAATAGTAGAAAACAGGAAATTGTTATCCTCTGTACAGACAGTTGGTGAGACCCCATCTGGAGTACAGTGTGCAGTTCTGGAGACCCCATCTCCGAAAGACACAGAGTGGAGGCTGTCCAGAGGAGGGCAACCAAATGGTGCAGGGTCTGCACCAGAAGACATAACTAAGAAAGAATAAAGGAGCTTAATATGTATACTCTTGAGGAAAGAAGGGAGAAAGGGGACATGATAGAAACTTTCAAGTACCTCAAGGGAATTAACGGATCCAAGAGGGTAGCATCTTCCAGAAAAGAGATGTGCAAGAACAAGGGCAATTTGAAGATAGAGGGGGACGGCTCAGGGTAATGGAGGAAGTATTTTTCACTGAGAGGGTTGTGGATGGATGGAACAGCCTCCTGAGGAGGTCGTGGAGTCAAGAACAGTGGGGGACTTCAAGAATGCATGGGACAGGCATAAGGCAGTCCTAGTGGCGGGTAAGAGGAAGTAAGCTGTTGGTTAACTAGGATCTGCAGCTTATCTGTTAGGTAGGAAAATGGGCAGACTAGGTGGGCCAAGCGGTCCTTATCTGCCGTCAAATTCTATGTTTCTATGTTAAACTCTCTTTACTGCATTATACAGCTTACCGGCATTTCCTCAGTTCGTGGTCAGCTTTGAAGAGTGCAGATGTGTTCCCGGTCCACCGAAGATTATCACGCCGAGCTCCAGAGGTAAGTATGAGGTGAGGTGGAGGTGTGGGGGGGCTGAGTGCGCAGAGGGTGGGCAGGGAGACCGTGGAGACCGCTGAGGAAACTTTTTTTGTTTACAGTTTTTTTTTTCTTGGACGACGCGGGACGTTTGCCTCGCTGGGGTGGGCTCCCAGCATGACAACTGGAAGGCTGTTTTGGGGGGGCTGTGGAGCCAATCGGGGACTGGGCACCCCCAGCCATATGATCTATTGCCATGTTGGGGTGGGTTCTCAGCATGGCAGCTGGAAGACCGACGACATGGGACGTTTGCCACGCTGGGGTGGGCTCCCAGCGTGGCAGCTGGAAGACTGTTTTTTTGGGGGGCTGGGGCCGATGGGGGATTGTGCACCCCCATCGGACATACAGTGCGTGCGTGTGGAAGGGGGAGCTCTGCTTACTGAAGCGGAGCTCTCCCTTTCAACTGTACGCCATTGCATTTTCAACTGCTGTCATAGACAGCTGCGGCGTTCACTGGAGAACTGGGGCTGTGCCTGCAAACACACTGACTGAATTGGAAGACAGCTGCCACGCCTCGGAAAACTCGGATGATGGCACTAAGTTTCTTGCACATGTGTGCAAGCAAACATAAAAATTACTAACAGCTTTTTTTCAGTGGAAATACTGGGGTCAAAAATTTCATGTTGAGCTCCTGTGATAAGACAATCTGGAAATATTCATGCAAAGCAAAAACCAAAAAAAAGTAAATTCATTACAGCAAGACTGAATACAGAATTAATACACACCTTTCATTTCTTCAGACAGGATCTAAAGGCCCCCGCCCCTTTTTTTTACTCTTCCTATCCCAACTAAACACTCTAGTCACTGTCTCCCTGCAAGAGTGTTTATGCCTCTCCTCCCCTGCTCGCAACCTCTGCACTGATGGTGGTCTCTCAAAGTATCTTAAGTATTGTCCTGTGAGAGTACTCTTACTGTTAATGTCCATCATCGACTTGCTCTCTCTGGATACCCTAGGTTACGTGTACAACTGCATTACTCTCCTTATGTCACTTGTTGTCTTGTATATTGCCCAAAATGTTGTACTGTACTCTCCAAATTTGTCAAAAATGTTGTATTGTACTCTCCCGGCTCATTCCTGAAAGTAGGCATATGTATGCCTAGTGTACCCTACCCGGTCACCAAAAGCTAAATAAATTACAACAAAATCAAACAATACATAAATTGACAAGAAAGTTATACCAAAAGGAAAAAATGATGGGCTGCACGCTGTTACTCCTCACTACACTTGTCTACCTTGGTTCCATTCTATATAGAAACACTGAAACTGACAGCAGAAAACGACCCAAGGTCCATCCAGTCTGCCCAATTTTCCTACCTATTCCCCTTGACCTACTGTTGTAGAGGGTTTTCACCTTGCTGTCTACCCTACCCTTCAGAGCCAAAAGGCTGGCCTTCAGAAAATATAAGGGAACACAGCGGGATGAAGATAGGGGGGCATACCAAACTGCCCTAAGGGAAGCAGGTAAGGCAGTAAGGCAGGCAAAGTCCCAAACTGAGGAAACACTAGCACAAACAGTAAAAGAAGGTGACAAGACTTTCTATAGATACATTAGTGAAAGGAGAAAGTCCAGAGGGGGTATTGCTAAGCTTAATGGAGAAAAGGGAGCATGTGAGGAGGACCCTGTAAAGGCATCTATCCTAAATAGATACTTTGCTCAGTATTCACTGAAGAGAAGGTAGGGCAGGGCCCACAGCTCAGCATCATGGACACAGGGGAGGGAGGTGAGCACTACTCCCTTCACAAAAGAAAGGGTCCTACAAGAGCTGCTAAGCTCAGGGTGATAAGGCAATGGGACCTGATGGCATACATCCCAGGGTACTTAAGGAGCTAAAGGAGGAACTAGCAGAGCCATTAGCAGAATTGTTTAGTGAGTCTCTGAGCACAGGAGAGGTCCCAGAAGACTGGAGAAGGGCTCATGTGATCCCACCCACAAGAGTGGTAGCGAGGAGGCGGGAACTACAGACCGTCAGTCTTACCTCAGTAGTGGGCAAGATTATGGAAGCACTCCTTAAGGAAAGGATAGCAACACCTGGAATCCATAGGGCACAGGATCCAAGACAGCATGGGTTTACAAAGGAAGGTCCTGTCAAACTAATCTCATAGATTTCTTTGACTGGGTAACCAGAGTGGTGGACCAAGGGGAGCAGTTGATGTCGCCACCTTGACTTCAGCAAAGCTTTTGACACTGTTCCACATAGAAGATTGATAAATAAGCTAGGTAGGCTCGGGTGGGTCAGAAGTTGGTCAACTGGGTGGCAAACTGGTTGACTGGCAGAAAACAGAGAGTGGTGGTAAATGGTATACAGTCAGAAGAGATGCAAGTCACAAGTGGGGTACCTCAGGGATCAGTCCTGGGGCCAGTCCTATTCAACATCTTCATTAGTGACCTAGCAGATGGACTAGAGGGTAAGGCTTGTCTGTTTGCAGATGACACCAAGATCTGCAACAGAGTAGATGATCCAGATGGGTGGGCAGAATGAGAAGAGATCTGGATAAACTAGCAGAATGGTCAGAAAAGTGGCAACTGGGATTTAATGCAAAAAGTGCAAAATCATGCACATAGGAAGAGAAACCCTGAAGCCACTTATAGGCTGGGAGGGAGTTGCTAGCAGTCACAAAGGAAGAAAGAGACTTGGGCATCATCATCACTGATGACCTGAAATCATCCAAGCAGACCTCTAAAGCAGTAGGTAAGGCTAGGGGGTGTTAGGGTGTATTAGTAGGGTATCACAAGTCGTAAGAGGGAGGTAATAATCCTCTGTACAAGACATTGGTTAGGTCCCATCTGGAGTACTGCGCAGTATTGGAGGCCACACCTTCACAAGGACATTAACCAAATTGAGGCAGTCCAGAGAAGGGCAACCAAAATGGTGCAGGGACTGCATCAGAAGACATATGAGGACAGATTAACGGAGCTCAATATGTATACCCTTGAGCAAAGGAGGAGAGAGGTGATATGATCGAGACATTTAAAACACCTTAAGGGCATAAACAAGGTGAAAGAGTCTAACATGTTTAAATATAAGAAAATAGCAGGACAAGAGGACACAGCATGAGATTAGAGGAGGCCGATTAAGGGGAATGAGGAAATTCTTTTTCACAGAAAGGGTGGTAGATGCATGGAATGGCTTACCACAAGAAGTAGTGGCTATGAATACAGTGCAGGGCTTCAAACAGGCATGGGATAGGCATAAGGGAGCAATACAAATGACTATGAATAGATAGGTCACTGACATAGCAAAGGCCGATGGCACATTTATAAGGTAGAAAAAGAAATGGGCAGACTGGATGGGCCTTGCGGTCCTTATCTGCCGTCAACTTCTATGTTTCTATGTTTCTTCCTTTCCCCTAGCCAACCACTTTCACTTTCTACTCTCACCCTCCTTATGGTGCTACAGTTTCACTCTATCTGTCCCAAAAGATCTTGAACCCATTCACAAACCCTGCCCCCACCATTTCTCCAAGCAATCTGTTCCACTGCTTCCACTACCCACTTGGTGAAGAACAGCTTCTTAACCTTCGTTTTAAATCTCCCACTGACAAGTCTCCTCTTAAGCTGTGAGGAACGCAAAATTTGTGCAGAATCACAACTCTGCTTCCGAAATACTTTCCTGGAATTTCTTTTTGGAATTTCGCAGAATTCTGAAATGTATTTCTATGTAAATCATGGAATTACTTTCTCCGGAACATGTATACCTGAATAATTTTCTGTGGACTGCAGAAAAAGAATCTACTAATACATGTAAACCGTTCCGCTCTCGAAATTTCAGAACTGAAAGAATACTGGAGGAATTTTGTGTGGTTAAAATCTGAAAATGCTACACGGCACTAGTCTCCACTCATGTCCTCTCACCACTGTGTTTACATTCCTAGTGAGCAGGCCCTTACTGTTGATTTTGTTTATTCCCCTCAGGAGCTCCAGTTTCCGTTATGTCACCCATCTCTCTCCTGGCCTCCAGCGTGTACATCTACAGGTCTGCCAGCCATTTCCATATTCCTGTATCTCAACAGGACTGCCTTTCCAAAACAAATACATTTTGAAAGGCTGATACATTAAGGAAAGCCAAAATGGGATCCCTTGCTCACTAAGTGTAAGCTGTAAATACAAATTTCGGCCTGGCTAAGTGGCGCTGGCGCAGCGCCTTGCACTCCCATCTGATCTTGCTCGCCTCTCTCATGGCTGGTGGGTCTCTGAGCACACTGCGGAGGTAGTTTGCTCAGGTTCTAGACTGGGGGCAGGGAAATTCACGGAAGTGAGGCACTCATTTGGGGCGGGGGGGCAGCCTTTCTGGTATTTGCACACACCCTGCCTGCTGACTACGGAGCAGCTCTGGTGGAAGTTACCTGCCAATCCTGGTTGGTGAAGGGGAGCAGCCGTGATGACCCAAAACATCTGGGTCGAGGAGAGGGAGAACCAAAAGAAAAAAAAAGAATGAACCAAAGGAGAAAAAAGAATGAACAAAAGGCTGTATTCTAAAAACTTTGTGCCAGAAGTACAAATGACATTGAGGGAAATAGCGAGCTAGAGATACAGGCAAGATTCAGGGAGCTTGCCAGGGTCTGTTATGACATAGGATGCACAGTTTCCTTCTCAGAAATCCTGCTGGTGCCAAGGGCTAGTGGGGAACACAAAAAGGAAGATTAGGGAGATAAACCAGTGGCTCAGGGAGTGGTGTGAGGCCAGAGGGTATGGGTTGATGGGGGATTGGGGGGAGACCTGGGAGGATAAGGAGCTGTATGCTAGAGATAGACTCCATCTCAATTTGGAGGGGAGGGGAATCCTTAAGTTGAAAATAGAGGGGTTCATTGGTGAAAAGTGGGGTTTAAACTTGTGAAGGGGGGAGGGATGGGAGAAAAGGCTGTCAAGGGGGTGCCGATAAAGGAGGGACTCTGTCTCCACCCCCCTGGGGAGCTGGAGGATTGCGGGAAAAGGCCGACTGGTAAAGTGCAGACCAGGGGAAAACAGAATCCCCATGGGAACACGAGCAGGGGAAATGGAAGTATAGGGAAAGGGTGGAAGGTAGTCCTGCTAAATGCCAGGAGCTTGGGAAATAAAATGCCTGAGCTCCAGGCGATGCTAACTGAGGGAGCAGTGGATGTGGCAACGGTCACTGAGATCTGGGCCACTGCAGGACACGACTGGGACCTAAACCTGGAGGGTTACACTATGTTCAGGAAGGACAGGGGGGAGGGAAGGGGAGGAGGGGTAGCAATGACAGTCAAAAACTGCATTGGCATAGGGGGAGTAGAGGAGGCGGAGGGAACCGTGGAAGCGATTTGGGTCACCTTGATAACAAGGGGGGGCAAGAGAGTAAAAATAGGAGTGGTGTATAGACCCCCCTGCCCTGGCGGAGGAGCTGGAGGAGAGTCTGGTGGCAGATGTTGGGAGACACTGCAGACTGGGCAGAGGAACGGTGGTGGTGTTTGGGGACTTAAACATGCCAGGAACAGACTGGGAGACTATGACATCTTCTGTGACCAGGGAAAGTACAGTTACGTAAGAACTTACCGTAACAGTAGATCTTCGAGAACAGCTCTTGCAGCAGGTTACACCATTAGGACTGAAGCCGCAGGCCAGGACCCCATGGAAAAATTCTAGCTAGCTATCTTCAGCGGGACCGCCGACGCCGGTCCCGCCCTGACGCCAGCGTGGTACATAAGGGCGGTCCCGCCACTCCCAGTCTCCCGCCAAGACTCCCGGCCGCAGGATGACATCAGAATGGGAGACCGAGGATCACTCAGAAGACAATAAGGGAGGAAAATCCCAACAAGAAAAGGCAAAGCCATGTCTCCTCCAAGGGGAAGGTGGGCGGAAGGTACTGCTGCAAGAGCTGTTCGAAGATCTACTGTTACGGTAAGTTCTACGTAACTGTACTATCTTACTGAGACACAGCTTTTGCAGCAGGTTACACCATTAGACTGATTCCAAGCAGTAACGCTGCCAGAAATTCGGAAGGAGGAAAATAGGAAATAAATTCCAGGTCCTGAACCTAGGACAGGAGACCCTGTAGCACCGCTTAGTCGAACCAGCCCTTCTCCGAGAGGCTAGTCCAGGCTATAATGCCTGATAAAGGTATGTACAGAGCTCCAAGTGGCTGCAGGACAAATAGCAGAGATGGAGACGTCTTGAGTGCTGCAAATGAGGTGGCCACACCCTATAGAATGACCCCGGACTGAGCCCGGAGGGTTTTTCTTATATCATAACAGTAAGAAATACACTGGACAAGCCAGCAGACAGAGACTGTTTGGATACGGGTTGGCCCATCATTCTCTCAGAGAAGGAAACGAAAGCTGTTCAGAACTACGAAAGGGTTTAGTTCTGGTGAGGTAATACCTCAGGCTGCGGTGAACATCCAGGGTGTGGAGCAGAGCCTCTCCTCTGTTTGAATAACTCGAAGTAGACCGGAGGTCAATATCCTGGTTTAGAGTGAGTGAAGAGACCACCTTAGGTAAAAAACGAGGTTCGCCTCAGGGATACTCTGTCCCGTGGAAAACTAAATAAGGCTCTTTGCACATGAGAGCGTGAAGCTCAGAAATTCTTCTTGCTGAGTAACAGCACTAAAAATAACGCTTCACGACAGAAACGTCACAGTTCAAAAGGTTCAAAAGGGGGAAGCGTGAGCTGTTCCAGGACAAAGAGCAGATCCCATGGAGGCACAGGGTCCCTAATGGGAGGCCTAAGGTGTAACACTCCCCAAGAAATTCCCGAGAGGCCCAGTTGAGCCATGTCAATGGGCGTCCCACCGGAGGTGATAGGCAGAAATGGCACAGAGGTGTACCTTAACAGAGGAGTAGGCTAAACCTGAATGAAAGAGGAGAGCAGGTAATCCAACACTACTCCCACGGGACAACCTAAGGGAAAAATCACGTGCTCGTGACCATAAACAAAAGCGCCATTTCATGACAATACGTACATCGCTGTCGGCTTTTCTGTGCAGAAAGGACCTCTGCAACCCTTTGCAGACCCCGTGACGAAGATGGCTATATCTCTAGGAGCCAAGCATGCAGGTTCAGAGAACGTAAGTCCGGATGGACTAGTGAACCTTTCTCCTGAGACAGAAGGTGGGAGCTGAGCGGCAACGGGAGCGGGGGTTCCCGAGATAGCTGCACCAACAAAGGGAACCAGATCTGTCTGGGCCAGAACGGGGCCACCAGGATCATGAGTGCGTGCTCCCTGCGCAGTTTGAGAAGAACTCTCTGGATCAACGGAAGGGAGGAAAGGAGAGGAATCTGTTCACCCAGGAGAGGGACACATGGCTTCGCCAGAAAACACCAGGCCCTGGACCTAGCGAAGCAAAATTGGGCAGTTTTATGCTGGATGGGATGCGAACAAGTCCAACTCTGGAGTTCCCCATCAAGAAACAGATCCTCTACTTCTCTTGAAGTTCTCACTGTGGACTCTGGCCTGGGATCGACTCAGGCTGTCTGCAATCGTGTTGTCCACCCCGGGAGCGGCAGAGAGTCAGATTTGCGCTGTCTATTACTTCCACCCTCACCCCAGATGCTTGTTTGTTGAGGCACACTGGGTGGTTGTCTGTCTGAAGCAGAGAGGGATTATGATTGAAAGGCCTGCAGGGATAGAGAACCGCCTCATCTCTAGGACGTTGATATGGAGATGAGCTTCCATCGGGTCCGCACTCTGGACTTTACCCGCTCAGGTGTGCTCCCCACCGAAGACCTGAGGCGTCCGTGTGGGTTGCTCCGGGACGGCACTACGAACAGGACGCCCGTGGAGAGCAACCCTGGGACTAGCCACCACTGCCAGTCTTGGATCACAGAATTCGTGATCCTGACCGGATGCTGCAGGTGGTCTTGCCTTTGGTCCCATTGCACTTTGAGCATCCACTGAGTCACCCGCATGTGGAGCCTTGCGAAAGGGACAGTAGGAATGGCCGCAGCCATGTGTCCGAGCAAGCGAAGGACCGACCTGGCAGGTACGATCTTGTTCGACGATAAATCCCCTATGAGGGATCTGATGCGCTCCGCTCTGTCATCCGGAAGAAAAGCTCTTCCCCGAACAGTGTCCAGTACTGCTCCTATAAACTGCAGTTTCTGCGACGGTACCAGGAGAGACTTCTCGTAATTTATGAGGATGCCCAGAGATCGGAACAGGTCCTGGGTACTCTAAACCGCATTCAGCAACGCCTCTCTGGAGGCGGCCATGAGAAGCCAGTCTTCCAGGTACGGGAACACATAGTGGCCCTGTCTCCTCAGAGATGCTGCCACGACTGCCATGCACTTGGTAAAGACCCTTGGTGCAGATGACAGTCCGAACGGAAGAGCACGGAACTGAAAGTGGTGGTCGAGAAACTCGAAGCGCAGGAACCTCTTGTGCGCCAGAGCTAGGGATATGCAGGTATGCGTCCTGCATGTCTAGAGACGCTTAAAAGGCATCCTGTTTCAGCATGGGAATAAGACCCGAAGAGTCACCATGCGAATCTCTTGTAGGTAATCGACACATTGAGATCGCTGAGGTCCAGAATCGGACGGAGGTCCCTGTTTCCTTTGGAACCAGGAAGAAGTGGGAATAGTATCCTTGTCCTCTCTGGTTCTCCGGGACGCATTTATCGCTCCCTCGCAGGAGCGTGAGTACTTGCCAGATCAAAGTTTTGTGCTGACCCGAATAGCGGAGAGCAAAGGAGGCCTCGAGGTGGCTTTTCTGCACTCTATAAAGTGGCTCTAGACTGACCAACTGAAGGACCCACCTGTCGGTAGATATAGCCTGCCATCCCAGCAGGAAGTTCGCAATGCTACCCCGACCATGATTTCCTGTTGATCCTGAGGGGCGGGGCCCGGAAAGGAGTCAGGCTGTGGCGGCAGATGGGCCCGCTGGCTGGGCCGGCTTAGAGAACGCTGACCTCGGCTGGCGGGCTGTTTCCCTGGGCTCTATGGAAAGCCAGGGCCCTCTGATGTGTAGCGAGCGTCATGCCTCATGGCCTCACTAATAACGGCTTTGGTTCCTATGAGAAGAACTAAGCTTGGGTCGGTACATGGCATGGACCGACCTTACCTTTCCCGCCTCTTAGAGTCTGGTAATGATCTTCTCAGAAGGATTACCAAACAAGACTTCTCCCTAAAGGAGCGCCCATAATGTTCTTCGACGTCCGGGTAAACCAGAGACGCGTAACCAGGAGTGTCTCCGGAGGCTCACACCAGAAGCTGCTGCTCGGGACGATGAGTCCGCTGGAGTCATGCCGGGCTCAAGCACTTGGGTCCCCACGCCTGAACCTGTAATGAGGAGCTGAAGCATTTCCTCTCCTGCTCACACGTCAGGCAATTTTTCAGCCGCCTCAGACCCTGTTCCCACAAAGCGTCTCTGGAATTGAACCATGGGTCAAATAGTTCATGATCTGATGGCGCAGGTAGCTGAAGCATACGTGCGCCTGCCCAGCATGTCCAACTGCTTGGACTCTGGGTCCGGTGGCAGGGTGCTCAAATGTTGCGGCCTCTGTGACCGGTCATGTGAGGCTGTCATGACCAGAGAATCGGCCTGAGATTGCTGCGTCAAGTACTGGTCTTCCTTAGGAGCCTTGTACAAGCGATCAGCTTTTTTCGGCATTGCCGGGAGCGAATGTGGACGCTTCCATGCTGCCTTGGTGACGTCCACAAAAGTGTCCACCAAGGGTGGTACCACCACAGGCTTGGGGTCCTTCTGTCGAAGATATTTGGCAAGGCGTATCCTTTCGGGGTCTAGCTCTTCTGCATCCCATCCCATGTTCTCTTGAATATGTCTCATAATATCCAGGAACGAAGGGTCATCCGGAGGAGATTTCGGCATCTCACGTGGGTCCGGAGAAGGGATGGAGAGAGGAGATGGGGATCTAGAGGAAGAGTAGTCTGATCCCGTGTCCTCCGTCGACGGCGAACGTCGGTGTCTCCTGGATCTCTTGGGGCTGGGTGACCCAGAAGAGGATTTCGATGGAGGTCTCCGCTTTTCTGATCTCCCCCTGGGAGAGGATCTAGGTTCCCGGAAGGAGGTAAACGGTCTGCCGACCCCGATGGCGAAGAGGGTGCAGGAACCGGAGGAGGAGGAGGAACAGTGGGAGCCATGTCCTTCTTGATGGTGTCCCACCAGTAAGTGAAGAGATCCTTCACTTCTGCTAAGGAAAGGCCCGACGATGGCCTGGGCGCCGGTGGGCGGTCGTCGGGTCCCGGCGTCGGCTCTACAGGGGCCACTGGCAAAGGCGAAGGTTCCCTGGGAGTTTCCGACGAAACCGGATCGCCTGGCCTGGTCCTCGGCCGCGTGAAGTCCTCCTCAGTCAAAGTCTCCTGACCGACGCCGGTCGGAGGCGCTAGGCCCTTCTTCAGGAGGAGCGGACGCCGGTCCCCTACCAGCGTCCGCTGAGGTGGTTTGGCCGGCGACGGTCGTCTGGCCGACGGCGGCTCCAGGGAGGGATGACGCGTGGCGGACGACGGTCGCGCCGGCGTCAGGTCCACAGGCCTCTTTAAGGGTGTGAGCTCCAGAGTCTTCCGAGGAGGCACAGAAGAAGACCTGACGTCAGGTACCGAAGGGCAGGAACCCGACTTGTGGTGATGGTGGTGGCGCTCCCCGGAGTTCGCCAAGGCCTTGGAGGAAGACGACGAGGATGGCCTGGTGGACTTGGCCTGAGAAGAAGGCTTTTTAACCGCAGCCGGGGGCCTGGAAGGAGAGCGGTCGGACCAAGAACCGGAGCTGCGGGACTCCGAAGCCCTGGAAGGAGCTTTCTCCCTTCTTTTCTCCGCGTGCTTGTGGGATTTAGAAGAAGAATCCCCCTTGGAGGACATGGTCTTCAGCTTTTCCTCCAACAAAAAAGCCTGAAGGGCCTTCTGACATCGGATCCTAGTTCGACTGTTGAACCCCTGGCAAAACAAACAGGCCCGGGTATCGTGGTCTGGGCCCAGGCACCTAACGCAGGCCATGTGGGGGTCCTTGAAGGGGATCTGTTTCCCGCAAGCACACTTGGAAGAGTGACCGGAGGTCGGAGAGGACATCAGCAACAATCTTGCTTGAAGAAGTTTGAATTTCCCGAAGGAAAGCACTAAACCACTCATCGCGCGCTAGACTACAACCGAAGGGTCGAGACACGTAAGTCGACGGCGGGAAAGAACTGGGGAATCTGGCGGGACCGCCCCCTTATGTACCACGCCTGACGTCGGAGGCGGGACCGACGTCGGGGGTGGTCCCCGCTGAAGACAGCTAGCTAGAATTTTTCCGTGGGGTCCTGACGCCTGCCGGCTTCAGTCCTAATGGTGTAACCTGCTGCAAGAGCTGTGTCTCGAAGTAAGATCAGAGGTTGTTGGATGTCTTTCAAGATGCGGTCCTAACTCAGCAGGTGGGGGAACCGACCAGGGAGGTGCGGGTACTGGATGTGGTCCTGGCAGACAGTGACCAGATTAGGGGCTTGGAGGTAAGGGACCCATTGGCTGGGAGTGACCATGCCACGGTCTGGTTCTGCCTGGACCTAGGAGGGCTAGAAGGCTGCACAAAGACGGAGGTAACTGACTTCAGGGGAACGGATTTTAAGGAAATGGGAAGGATCCTTAAGGAGCATTTGGATGTGATTGGGTCAGACATGGACGCTGATAGTAGGTGGGAAATCATCAGGAGAGGGGTGCAAGATGCTACCAGCACCTGTGCAAGAGTAACGCAAATCAGGTGGGGCCCAAAAACCCTGCTGGTGGACCAGGAGGTCCAGGAGGTGGTGTGGGGAAAGAAGGCAGCCTATAGGCAATTCAAGTGCTCAAGGAGTGAAAGGGATCGAGGGGAGTATGAGCTGATGGCTAGAAGGGCCACTAGGGTGGTGAGGGCAGCTAAGGAAAGGAAGGAGCAGAACCTGGCCAGGGAAATTAGGAGAGGGAACAAGGGGTTCTTTGGATACATTGGGGAAAAACGAAGGGTGAAGGGGCAGATTAGCAGGATTAAATCAGGGGAGAGATGGGCACAAGACCCGGGGGAGCAGGCTGAGGTACTAAATGAGTACTTCACCTCAGTTTTCACCAAGGAAAATGGGGGTGCTGCATCATACATGGGAGGAGACAGAGATACTGAGGGGACCCTTACCGATCGGCGGGTCTGGGGAGAGAGGGAGGCATCACTGGCAGGAGAGGGGAGGGCTAAGCACGGAGAAGAGGTACTGGAAGTGGAAATCACAGCAGAGAGAGTGAGGGAAGCCCTCAGCTCCCTTAAGACGGAGAAAGCACCGGGGCCAGATAAATTACATCCCAGAGTGCTGAAGGAACTTGCAGATGTCCTGGCGAAACTCCTGGCGGAGCTTTTCACCATCTCTCTGAGGACAGGGTGGGTGCCCCAGGACTGGAAGGTGGCGCATATAGTGCCTATCCACAAAGGGGGATCAAGGGAGGTGGCAGGGAACTACAGGCCTGTCAGCCTGACATCGATGGTGGGCAAGGTGATGGAGGGCATTGTCAAGAGAGGCTGGGGGGACCTGGAAAAGTCAGGGTGCCTGGACGATAGACAGCATGGATTTGTCCCAGGAAATTGTGTCAGACAAACCTTGTGGAGCTCTATGACTGGTGACGGTACCTTGGACCTGGGTAGACCAGTGGACGCCCTCTTTCTAGACTTCAGCAAGGCATTTGACTCTGTTCCCCACGTGGGCCTGTTGGATAAGCTGGGAGAAATGGGGATGGGAACCAGATGATCAGATGGATAGGCAATTGGCTCCAGGACCGGACCCAGAGGGTCGTGAGTTGGCGGATAGTCTCATCCCCAAAGAGGATCATTAGTGGGGTCCCACAGGATCAGTCCTTGGTCCCTCCTGTTTAACGCCACGCCTCTGACATAAGGACAGGAATCAGGAGTGAGATGAGTCTCTTTATGGATGACTCAAAACTGGGCGGTGGTGGATGGGGAGGAGGGGAGGGTGGCCTCACAGGGGACCTGGAGGCTCTGAAAAGATGGTCTAGAAAGTGGAAGCTGAGGTTCAATGCAGGGAATGCAAGGTACTCCACCTGGTGCTACTGAACCCAGGCCAAGGGTACACCCTGGGGGATGCCACAAGTCCCGATGACTGAGAGGACCCGGTGGTGGTGGATGTCAAGATGAACAACTCGGAGACATGTAGGAGGGCAGCAGCCAAGGCCAAGAGGATGCTGGGATGCATCGCTAGGGGGATCACCTCCAGAAGGAGGGAAGTGATACTCCCTCTGTATAACTGCTTGGTGAAGTCACACCTTGAGTACTGCGTGCAGTTTTGGAGGCCACACTTAAAGAGGGACATTAAACTCCTGGAGAGGGTCCAGAGGAGGGCAACCAAAATGATTTGGGGCTTGGGGGACAGGACCTATGAGGAGAGGCTCGAAGAGCTAAATATGTACACATTGAAAGACAGAAGGGACCGGGGGGACATGATAGAAGTCTTCAAGTACATGAAGAGGGTAAATAGAGGAGGAACAGTCAGGGTGCTTCGAAGGAAGGGGGGCCACTAGAGGGCATGGGTGGAAGCTGGAGGGAAGATTCAGGGAGAAAGAAGGAGGTGCTACTTCACTGAGAGGGTGGTGGAGCCATGGAATGCACTGCCTGGGGGCTGGTGGAGGCAGAGACAGTGGAGGGGTTCAAGAGGGGCTGGGACAGGTACAGGGAAGGGTTCTGGAAGCAAAATCCAATGCAGCAAGAATATCCGGAACTGGGAAGGAAGAAGCCAGAGGCGGAGGGGGGCAGCAAGGTCAGCACCCAGGGTGGGGGCTGACCAATCGAGCAGACTCGAAAGACCGTTAGGCCTATTCTGCTGGCATTTTAGTATGTTAGTATGTTAGAAGCCTGGGCAGCTACACACAACAAGCATATGAACCTCTGTTGTGTAGAACTATCTGTGCCAGTAAGCAGCATGTGCTGCACATTTGTGTGCTTATTAAAAGGGCCTGTTGTGGAATGCGATTGGTACTAGCTGCTAGCAACCTATGCGGAAGTAATGCCCATCAGAATAAATGTTACACACCTGCTGCCCCAAATTGGACACAAATTCTGAACACTTAATAGAAAAAAACGTTCTTGGCCTACATTGGGTTTAAAAACGTATATCCATGTATAGGTTTTAAAATTCAAGACAACTCCATTCCTTGGCCAGCAGATAATCTATTCTTTTCTCGGCTTTTGGTTGGAAGCTCAGTGGCCATTTGTGATCTGGCTGTAGTTTTGCACCATCCCCTCCTTCCCCAATAAAAAGCTTTTCATACCTACTTTGTCTACAATGAATAACAGTTTTTATTGCAGAAAGTGGATGGTCACAAGCACAGAGGATGTAACCGTGTTAATCGTTTCTGTGCTGGGACTAATGGGACAGTCTGGTTTGAGAATACTAATTTATGAAATGTGAAAAACGTAACCAACAGTACGCTGACAAAGTGATTATTTTCAGATACACTACCTCAATTTTTTTGTTTAGGTCCTTGCATTCTTGAACTAAGCAATCTTTGGTCCCATAGAATAAATAAGCAGCCTACAAAGAACAAAAAGAAAAATGGTTAAAAAGTTGCTCTCTCTTCCAGTAAATATGAGGGGCTAAATATCTGCAATGCACTTTTAATCACAGTTTATAGATTACATAGTACCTTAAAAAGCCAGTTATGAATACTTAAAATTTGGATGAATACTCTTTTTAAGTAGTAGTGAAAACATCAGCCTTACTACTGCTACATCTCATCAAGAGTGCTACATTGTTGGGCTCTTAATTCATGCACCTCCTTTGGTCTCCAACTCTGACCTTCTCTAGCCGTTGCTACTGCCTCTGCAAATTCAAGAAGCTTTTCTGATCCTCTACATGGAACCCAAAGTCACCCATCAACCAGCCCTCCACTGCACCACCCCCTGCTTACCGTCCAAGTTGTGGCCCCTTCTGCTCAGTGGCAGGGGCCCCCCCAATCAAGTCAACAGCAGTGCGGGAAGGAGATGCTTGAGGCTGTCCCAGGTTATGGGGATGGAGTCCTTGATTAGCATAGGAGCAGAGTGGCACACATTTTTTATCTGTTTTTCTCCCTTTCACTGCCTCTAAGGGTGCAGGGACTGACTGGCTTGTAATTGCCAGCCTCCTCCCTGCTGTCCCTCTTGTACACAGGGACCACATATGCCCTCCTCCAGTCCTCTGGAACCACCCCCCTCCCCCGTCTCCAATAAGGTGCTGAACAGTGTTGCCAGAGGGGCAGGTAGCACCATACTCAGTTGTTTTGGTACCCTTGAGTGAATCCCATTTGGCTCCATCGTCTTGTCTTCCATTAGGACTTCCAACCCCCTTCAAACTCTCTCTCTCTCCTCGGAAAATGGACTAGTGTCCACTCCCCCCAGTGCCTGCTCATACATGTTGGTACATCTCCTCCCCTTCACTGTGAAGACCAAGCAGATGTAATCATTTAAAATCGTATTTTTTTTCTTGACTTTCTTCTGCACAGGACCCCCCCGCTCTCCTGATCCTCACTATTCCACTCCTTGCTTTCCTCTTTTCGTTCATGTGCCTGAAGAAAGTCTCATCCCCTTTTTTGACCTCCTTGGTGATCCTCTCCTTAGTCTGTGCCTCACGTTCCTTCCTGCCTCCCTTTGTTTATCTAGATATACCACCGTTCCTCTCCATCTGGGTCTTCCTGCACTTCCTAATAACTGTTGTTTTTTTCTCCCTCACTGCCTTAGCCACCGTCTTTGAGAAATGTAGTGGCCTCTTCATCATCCTACCCATGCTTACTTCCTTCAGCTTGCCATTGCCTTAGTTAGTCCCTCCCTGATCTTCTTTCATTGTGCATCCACCCCCCCAAGCTATTCCCCTCTCTGCAAGGTATTTACCAGCCAGCCAGAGGCAGTTTCTCATTTCTTTAAATTGTACCTTCTTTAGGTCCAGGACCCTCACTCAAGTGTGTTTTTTGTCCTGTCCAATACTTATGCCAAACCACAGTGTACAATGATCACCTGTACCCTGGGGGTTACCAACGGTGATGTATGCAACACTGTCCCTGGTCATAAGTACCAGGTCCTTTACTGCCCTGTCTCTAGTGGGTTCTGTAACTAGTTGCCTGAGAAATGCCCCCTGTAGGGAGTCAAGGATGGCTCTGCTTCTAGTTGTAGCTTATGGCCACAATGCTCCACTCTACATCTGACAGATTAAAGTTCCCCATAATCAATACCTTCCCTTTGCTTGTCATTCCGCTAGTGATCTCCTGCAAAACAGTGTCCAACCCCCTTCCCCCGTATTGGTGGTCTCTACACCACTTCCATGTAGATAAAGGCCCCAGACCCTGTCTCTAAGCCAACCCAAAGAACCTCTAGCCCTTCCTTATCCCCCGTGTGTCCCTGTATCTCTGAGCCCTTTATACCTGCCCCACATATAAAACAACCCCCCCTTTCCTATCTTTCCAAAACATGGTGTAACATGGAATGGCCACATCCCAGCTGTGGTTGTTGGTGCACCACGACTGTTATGGCACCAAATCCAGGTCTGCCTCTGTAATGGTTGCCTCAAGGTCATGAATTTTATTTCCGAGCCTCCTTGCATTGGCACACATGGCTCTCCACATCTCTTATCCCTCCCTCCCCCTACTTTGCCCTCTGTTCCCAATTCCATCCTTTGCCCCTCCTTTGTCCCTGGTACTGTCCTCCCTTTTTTCATACTCCCTCTGCCCATCCTCCATAACTCTTCTCTCACTCTGCCCACCCTCAACTCTTCTCTCAGCCTTTGAACCACCTCCCAACCCTCTTTTTCTTTCCTGCACCTTGTCCCTATGCCCTATAGCCAATTTATTTCCCTAAGGCTTCTCTTCCCTGCTGCTCCAATTTCTGTGTGGGGGGCATTCACTGCCACCTTCATTTTTTCTGCCTCCCCAGCTAATTTAAATGTCCATCAACGTAGCATTTAAACCTTCCACCCTGGACCGCTGTTCTCCTTCTGGATGGATGGAGGCCTGTGGTCCCTGATGTAGCCAAACCCCTCCTCCCTACAACATAGTTTCAACCAGTCATTGAAGACTCTGGTGCAGGGTTCTCTAGCCTCCTCCCAACTGTATACAAGTAGCCCCTTAGCAAAGGCCACCATGCAAGATACCTGCTCCAGGTCCATCACCAGCCCTCTGTGGCCACTCCTGCCACAGTGGCAAAAGGGCTGTGTAATGGCACTGGCTAAGTAATGTGCTCCCACCCCTCCTGAAGCCATCACAATTCAGCTAGCTCTCTTCCAAGGCACCCTCTGAGGCAATGGTGATGGACTTGGTGGCCTGGGGAGGGCGGTCCCCTGAATCCTAGCCAACTTGGCCCAGAGTCTAATGACCTCCTTCGGCCCAGAGAGGTGCACGCAGTTGGGGCAGCACCTCAGTCTCCAAAAGGTCTCCCTGAAGTCTGATGCTCCACAGGCACTGTACTGCACCACTCGCATCATTCCTGATACTACATTCCCTGTGATCTGGAAAGGAACTTGTGCACTTACCTCATACAGGGTGTTTCTAGATTTCCCTTTTTCTGTTTGATTAATCCCTTGCTGCTATACCTTAGATAGTGTTTTATTTAGGTTTTTCCCTTACTTTTGTAACTTTCCCTTTTTATTTATTGTGTCCCCCTGTCACCTGACCCTAGATAAGGTTTCTTAAGTTTCCCCTTTGTCTCCCCATTTAACTTTTTCCCTGGATAGGGTATTATATCAATATCTGCTTTAACAGGTGCATACTGGCCCTATACTCATGAACACAGTTTGCAACAAGTATACAAGTAGTTTACCTTATGTTAATGGACAAGCAGAGTTCCTTGCATGCCTGCTGTCACCTGCGGATGACTGCCAGTGCCTAAGACGCGCATCTCTACACCTGTTCCGGGACATGAACATGAATGGGACATGTTAGGAGTACAGCCTTTTATCCTCCCTGTGGGACCTCATACAGGTGGGACTTCCTGCTGTGATCCTGTTGGTCCATGCTCCTCATGTGATCCTCATCAGCAGTTCTAGATCCCGGACTTGGCTGAAAGTAGAATCAAAATGGAGCTGGGAAATCCTGACACTGCCTTCATAGGTTGGTCCCTCCCCTTTAGCTGCCTCAGGTGTAAAGTGAAAATGGGGGACAGGGTGCTTTAGCTGACTCTACCCCTCTGCTGTCCCTGCTTCAATGCTGGTGAAAGCAGAATCAAATTGGAGATAGGCAAATCCTGACGCACCCTTGACAGGTCAGTCCGTCTCCCTTTAGCTGCCTCCGGTGTAATGTGAGCAAAGTGAAAGGAGGGAGTGGAAGCTTTAGCTGGCTCCACCCCTCTGCTCTCCCTGCTGCTGCTGAAAGCAGAATCTAAAAGGATCCTTCAGGACTGCTGTCAGTCACTACTTCTCAGCGCTGGCTTATCTGCACGTATCTTATGTGGTACAGTAACAAAAACTCCTGCAACAATGGCCCGAACAGCTGTGTCAATTGTCTTGACACAGGCCACGGCATTTTGAGATGCCTGCTTTTCTAACAGTTCATTCAAGCCACTAGGAGTCAAAGGAGAGACGTCAATAGTCATTTTTACAGAAGACTATGAAGAAGGATGATGCAGTCACTGTTAAAACAATTGCTCCTCTGTTGTCTGCAGGTAAGAAGTTATCGCTGAAGTTGCAGACGTCAAAAACCATGCAGTCAATGAATTCCTACCACCATGACTCCAGGAAGGGCAATCATGCAGCCTTGCGACTGGCTTTGTTTAATCAGTGGTCGATGTCCCACAGAATGGCACCTCTATTTGATGAGACTTTAGTTGAGGTTCATGCAGAACATGGCGGGTCAATGGCAACTACTGTGCCATGTAGGGGCGACCCGGGCAATGCTGCTGTTTGGGCTCAGTTTTCTGAGTTGATGCAGACTGCTGACTCTGTTACTGTCATCACCATCTGGTACCAGGCCAGCCTGTGAATCTGCTGCCATGACACAAGCAGGACCTGTTCAATCTCTTGCCCTTGTAGTGGTCTACCTCCCCGACTGCTGGGGGTAGGTGGAGGAGGAAGAGATGTTTCCAGTTGGACAATTTTTAGGTCCACTGTTTCCACTGACACTAGAGACACATCATATTACACACCTAGGCCTCCTCACGAGGACAATTAATTTCAAACCATGAAACGGTTAGCCCAAAACACTTTACAGTTAGTTCTCCATGGATGAAGAGTCGTCAAAAAAGAATCTGTGTGATTTTTTTAAAGGTTTCATCTGCCCCTTTAGTTATGCTTTCTCCTGTATTTCCAGCGCTAAGGGAGGCCACTGCTGCAGCATGGCACAGGTCTGGTACCTCGCCAGCCACATCCAGGAAGGCAGACAACATCTGGTTCCTAGGGAGAAGATGCATCACTTTTACCAGCTTGAAACGGACTCTGTGGTAATCATGGCAGCGAATGACAGCAAGAAAGCAAGCAAATTTTATTTAATACTGCCCCTCATTCAAAAGTCTTGTAGCACTGTACAGATGCATTCAGCTTAAATCCATTTAATATTTAGAACATCAATACAGCAGACTGGACAATAGCACAATGGTACCCCCTCCTATATACCATAATTAAAATAATTAAAATTAATCCTGAAATGCTAGGAAGAAGAGATGAGTCTTCAGAACCCTTTTAAAAACTTCAACAGAGGAGATCTGACAAAGCTAATTTGGTAAAGCATTCCACACACATGGCGCAGCCAAGAAAAGGCCCTTTCTCCTCATGATTTCAGACGAACACGTGGAACTACCAACAGATTCTTTCCTGCTGACCAGAATGGCCAATCTGGAGTATAAACCAGTGCAGTGTAGATGGAAAAAAGCAAAATTTAAAAAACAAACAAAAAACCTAGAGCATAAGAGAGCAGGTAATGTTTTATGTCATCGGATCCAGCCAATGCAGGACACTAAAAACCATCAAGCAAATTTTGATAGGTCCAAAATACTTCAGCACTTGAGTTCCAGATACCAAGATATGGAGGCAGAAAACTGTACATTATGGGGAAAAGACTTTTGCTCTGACCACTCTTGATTTTTGAAATGCAAATTATCAGGCATTCCTGGTGAAATATCAGAACTGCCTGTGGAAATCCTTGTCCAAGATTGTTGATAACTTGCCTGAAGGCCAAGCCAAACTGAGGCTAAATAATATTTAGCCCAAGGCCTAGAAGCTGGCAGGCATTTCATGTTCAGCCTATGACGCTTCTGTGATGTCACTGCCAGGGCAGCTGCCTATGAAATGTGCATGTACAGACATCCCACTCCCCTTCTGGACGTGACAAACTGGCCCCATTGTAGAGGCCTCTTTAAATGAGCTGAGGACTTCCCATCAGATCCTACAGCTGAGAACTGAAGGCTGGACCTTTTGCAGGGGTTCCAACCCTTGCATGGCGGATGCCATGGTTAGCAGCAACAGCAGCAATTCATGGGTACCCCTTACAATGCCCCAAAAAGTTGTGGCAGAGGCAGTCAACAGCAGGATGCTCCCTTCACTTTCTTCTGCCTCAGTACATCCCCCTCTTGCTCCACAACCAGGGATCCACAGGCAGAAGGGGAGACAGGATACTTAGGAAAGGCTGCAACAATTAGCTACTTGTACTACTGGATCTCTAAATGCAGTTTGGCACTGGTCCATGCATGGAGCTAGGCAGGGAAATGAGCAGACAATGGACCTCTGGATCGTTATCTGCTGACATTATCTGTTTCTATGTATCAAGGAAGGGGGCAGAATCTCAATGTTCATGCCTGAGCAGTAGAACATCTCTTCAGACAAACAGGTCCGGGAAATAATTCAGTCATGTCAAGTACTGGACTTTATCTCTCTGCCCTGGAGATGTCCCTAGCCCTCGTCAGTATCTGTAGGAACACACGACTGTCCTTCTGGAGGAAGCCAAGACTTGCTGGAAAGAGGGCAGTTTTGCTGGTCCCCCACCCACAAGAACAAATCTTACTAGTGCCAAAAAGAGGATGGTTTCGGCCTATCCTGGATCTTTGAGCAATGAATGAGCATATGGAGTACAAAAAGTTTCACATGCTCATCCTGGAGTCACTCCTTCTCTTGTTGTCTGAAGGAGACTGGATGTGTGCACTGGATATGCAGGAAGCTAATCTGCACATAAAGGTCAGGAAATGCAACAGGCAGAACCTGCAGTTCTGTCTAGAGGGTCATCATTATTAATTGCAAGTGTTGTCCTTTGGTCTGTCCTCAGCACCATGTGTATTTACCAAATGCTCTGCAGCGGTAGGCACAGCGCTATGTCAGGAAAAGCTGCAAGGGTTCCCATATCTGGATGACTGGTTCATAAAGTGTCCTCTACAGACCAGAGAGTTCACACAGCAAACAGGACAAGGTAGCTGTTGAACCAGCTAGGTGTCCTGGTCAATGTACCAAAGTCCATCTCAGCGGCACTACCACTTGTAACACTGACGACCTGGGCTGTTGGAGGACCAGGCAGGGGTAGGGTGGGGATATGGCACTTGGCAATATTCCAACCCATAGCGACAGCTAGGGGTGGGTGTGCCAGAGACCAGCACGGATGTAAGGATTGGCGGAGTGAAGGACATCTGCATTTCAGGAACAGGAGTGCGCCCAATGTGTGTTGATATCACTACATGTCTGCTCCACTGGGCTAACCAATGAGACAGAAAACCCTCCAGTGCTGTGGACCATGACACCAGGAACCCTCCCCAGAGCCACCCAAATGACGCTAGGTCTGCTGCTGGAGACCAAGGTTATCTTGGTCTCTCCAAATAAGCTTATATGGGGGGAGGGGGGGGTCAAGGTACTGTGGCACTCTCAGGAAGCTTACAAATGCTCAGCCCAGAACCTCAAATGCCAAATCGAAGTTCACGTTATTGCAAAAAAAATCTAAATACCACAAACATTAACAGTCATTCACAGCCGTACAAGTATTGAGCTGGTACAGCTTGTGCCGCTACACCACTCACCTAAATCACGCCCCCTGAGGAAGACTCGTGTGGTATAGCAGCACAAGCTGCACCAGCACAATACCTGTACACCTGTCAATGACTGTTAATTTGTTTTTTTATTTTTTTGCTATATAGTGAACTTTAATACAGCATACGAGGTTCTTAGCCAAGCATTTGTCAGCTCCCTGAGTGTACCACAGTACTTTGTATTTTGTTCATAGCCTGGGTCTGGCTGCCCCTTACCTGTGTGCACCAGCCCAGCACCGCATGTATCACGGTCCCTACCCTTTGATTCTGGGGGTAAGCCAAGGACAGTCACTCTGGCAGGCAAGACCTGGAAGATGCCGGGTTGGGGATGGTTGGGGGTGCACCTTGAGCAGGTATAGGGTAACTCTTGCAGGCAACAAAGGAGACGAAGAAAGTTGGGGGAAAAAAAAGGAAGCAAAGTCTATGCTCATCCACTGCTAGTGGTTACAGTAAACTGGAGCTGTTCTGCACATGTCTCAGACAAATGCTTTCTTGTCCTAGGATTGGACAGTTGCCCTGATAGCTCAGACAGGTCTGGTTGTCAGAACTGACATGGTCTTTGCCAGAACCATGCTTGTTATTGTGTCTCATGGCAGCATCCAAATTCATTGTCCTTTTGGCCTATCTGCATATGTAGATTCCTCAATGGATCCTGCAATCTCAATGGACTCAAGCACACCAGTCTCTTCAAAACTCCATCAGCATCTGTGCAACTTTGGGGAGAGCACTTCAGTGATGGCAGGAAAGGCAGCATGTGCTGTTAGAAGCCCCTTCCTCAGGGACCCTCCTCACTCCGACTTTGGATTAAAATGGCCACTTGACCTTCCCCCTGATTTGATGGTCCCCGAGGAAGGTCAGGTGACTAAAGTGCCAAGATGAGTTGCATCAGAAAGGAGGCTCTGAATGAATGTCTAATTTGAATGTCTTTTTGCACTAATAGTACTGTGCATTGCACTTGTATGGATGGATGACTTTTAATTAAGTCACAAAGCTGCTGGTTCTAAATAATTTGTGAGAGCCCCTCCACCAGGTACAAGTGCGTTCCTTCTGTCTGTTGCTCCAATGGAACACTTTCCCAATGTCAGTACCTCCTCAGGTGGTACTGAATATCTCTCATTTGCAGTTTTATTCACGGGACCATCAAAAGATGAAAGCCATATGGCCTAACAATTGAAGAAACTTCTGAAGTGGCCTACCAGGAATGTATCTGCACACTGGATGAGGGCTTCTACCTACTAGGCTGGCAGATACGCCCTCCCGTGTACAGTGTCCAACTCTACCCCTATGAATTCCAGTTCTTAACTGGGATCCAAGTGGAACTTTTCCAACTTTAGGAGGACTCTCAAGCCTTATAGTGTGTCCTTTACCTTCTAAAAGAAGTACACTACTACTTTTGTTTTCCCACCGATTGGTCAGTCATCAGAGAACAGCACTGTTTCCTGTCTTCTCAGATGTGCTGCCACAACAGCTAAACACGTTATGAAAACTCTGGGATCAGAAGTTAGACCATAAGGCATTACTTAGAACTGGTACTGAGCACTGCATACAATTAGTCTAAGGATATTTTCTAAGACTTAGTCTTAAGAGGATATGGAAATAAGTATCCTTTAGATCATAAGGCCTCTGCCAATCTCCCTGTAGTAGAGATGGTATTTACTTTTGCAGTGCTACTATTCTGAACATTTCTTTTTTTTTTTTCAAATGTGTGCTCAGACACCTTAATTCCAGAATGGGTTGCCACTTACCATTTTTTCTTGTGGATAAGGAAGTACCTGGAAATAAGTCTCTTTCTCCACTGTGAGGCAGAGATAGTTTCCACTGCACTTAACTGCAACAGTTTTGTCACCTCCACGTCAGCAGCAGAGAGTGAACAAACTGAAGGGTCAAGCCCTTTCCCACCATCTCCAGGACCCACCTGTGTGTGGTAATTTGTACTCTCTCCTAGAGACTGTGAGACAGGTGCCCTCCAACTATCAATGTGTATACTGCAACATGGAGAGAACTGTCAGGGGTTTGGCTCTGCCTAGGCTGGAGAAGCTGGGGCAGACTTCTGCTCTGCTTCTCTCCTACCTCTGTTTCTCCCTATGCCTCTTTGAGCAGGGTACTCGTAGTGCTCCTAGGGTCTGCTGTAGCAGGCCCTTCCCATACCTCCACTTCTATAAGGCCTGTAGGAGGAAGAGGATGCCTTTTCTTTTCCTGTTAAATTTTTAAAAGTTGACTTCTGTTTATCAACTTTCTTCATGTAGGCTTCTGTCTTGTCACCAAACAGGAAGGACAAATCAAGTTTTTTAGCACTTGCCCCAGGGCAAGTAGTGGTATAAAAATTACTTGCCCACAACATTTTTTTGACTTTTCCTTTCAATTACACCTTCTCAGCTCCAACACTACAGTGTAAGCATGGAATGCATTCAGGATGAAATTTAAAATAAACAAAAAAACACCAACTCCTCCAGCAGCACACAACTATCCTCATGTCCTCTTCCCTTGTGTTGATATAAAATAGCAGTACCTGCTGCTGGATATGTGTGGCGAGAGGAGGAGGAATGTTCCATCATAGGGCTCGCCATACCCCTGGTCAGCTGAAGTCAAATCGTACTGCTCCAACACTAGTCGTTCCTTCCGTCACTATACGATGCAGCCTGCACATAACAGAAATGTTGCAGCTTACCATTCCACACTGAATCAGCAAGACAGCAAATGACCAATCATTAGAGACACCAGTCCAGCACAAGGTGAGAAAGCTCAGAGGCGCTGAGCAGCAGTTAGGCAACCCCTCTCCTTGCTGTCTATGTCCAACAGAGACTGGCACGCTGGCAGGTTGGGGCTGTTGTATGACACTGATTGACGCGTGATGAAGGGTACCGATTCCATGCATCTAAATGGACACAGCAAAAAAAAAAAGCCAGAAGTGGAATATCCCCATGAATATCCCCAAATACAGCCAGTCGCAAAAAACAAACAAAAAACATTTGTCCTAGGGCTGAAGTCAGACAGAGCTTTTAGGTCAGCCTTGGACATTGGGCAATAGGATCTGCACACCCCTGGCTATGCCCTGTGTGTCCTGTGTCTGACTGGTTGTCCTTAGCCATGCAAACCTTCTGATGGCTATTGCATTAGCTAGTGCCTAAGATGTTATGTCATTCACATCTATGGCCATCTGGAGCTGGTATCTAGCAACCTTCAGGCCATCTTTTGCTGTCTGTGCTAGATCAGTATGCTGATGTGCAGGCAGTCTGTCACACAGCAGCAGGACTGAATCCCACAGTGCCTGATGGTAATAAGCAGCATAGCTCCAATAAGCAGCCTGCCTCAACAGGAGTGTAAAAGTAGTGTTAGCTTTTCTGGACATCTGGTCCAATTTTATCGAATCTTTCTCTAGGGGGATTGACACCAGAGAGACTTCAGCCGTCTCACAGGCTGCCGACTGCACTGCCCTCCCACAATCAGGATGGACACAGACATACTCTGAACCATCCCTGTCCACCTATTGTCTTTTTTGCACTTTTCTCTGCATGGTTATATGCCTTCTACTTTGTGTTTTGCCTCTGTACGATGCTCAGAACCCCTGGGACAGGTGACTAACAAATAAATTGCCTTGCCTTGTCATATCAATAGCCAGTGCTGTAGGAGATGTAGCTAAAACCCTGGCAGTGGCCCTTATGAGCATCCTGTGTACTGGAATGGACAGATTTTTGGAGGAAGTCAGTCCCAATATGCTCATGAATTCTGCTTCCTCAATGTCTACCTCTGATTCAGTAGATCTGAAGTTCAATGTTGCTGTCATTTGACTTATAAATGAAGAATATGATGTCAAATCTTCATTTACTCTCAAAAGGGGAATGAAAGTCCAGTTCAGGGCACTCCTCCAGCTCTACTGGTTACTCCTCTTTCTCTTCGTCTCCCAGACCTTGCTCAGGTTATAGGGAGTGGGGAGGTGGGATGACAATAGCAGGATTCCCCACGGCCTTCATGGCCTGGGAAAATGGCCACTTTTTATGTTCTCCAGGGAGACCACTGCTTCCTCTTGTACTGGTTGTTCCTGATCCCTTCTGGGGGGAGGAAACATGCCGAGTTTCTTCTCTTTCCAAATATGGAAGATAATGGCTAGTCAGAGTGTAGCTTTTTTGCCATCAATGGCATCCGGGATCCCCCTACTGGACACCTGTGCTCTTTATGGAGATCAGTTGATGGCTTAGCAGTCTTTTCAGTCTCCTTTGACAGAAATGACTGCTTATAGCACTTTTCAGCCCCCCTTTGAAGTCATGGACTGCCATGATAGTGAGAGACCTTCTAATGGGTGCTTTCCACCATTAGGGGTACCCCTGTCCATGTTTGTGTTAGTGCTTCTGACAGGAAGTCACTGTTAAGAACACAGCAAATGAAGTTGGAGCTGACAGACTCCCTTGTGGCTGCCTTTTTTTCTTTATTTTATGGAAAAACAGTTCTACAGCAAATAAAAGTGTTTTAAAACCCAAACTTAGCCACTAGGACTGGAACAGGACTCTGGAGCATCTGTACTCTTTAGCGGAGAAAATAAATCTGTCATCAGAATGCCAGGGAGAGTGTGACCGCAGAGTAGGATTTGAATTTAAAATATTCCAAATTCTGTCTCCAGGGCAACAACTCACGGCTGAGATTATTTAAATTGTATGACATCACCAGCAAACTCTTGTTGTTAGAAATGAAGTATTCTGACTGAATTCAGTACAATTTAAGACGCTGTAGAACTGGAATGTTTAAAAATGATCAACTGTGGTTTACTAACAAAGGCTCTATGCCTTCTAATAAATCTTTCTTAAGGGAGTGAATGACCACATTATTTATTAATGCAGATTGTCTAGACAGGCAAATCAAACTCAGACTACGTGCCATTTAACCCTTTTCAATTAGATGGCAAAAGTTCCAAGAGATACCTGGACTACAGCAAACCTCAACATGGCTCCTGAAATATGAATATACGAAAGTAGCCTGCAGAAGGAGACCTCTTGGTCTATCGTATCTGCTCAAATTGAGGCAGGGTCCTGGCCTTACACTTACACCAGCGACTCTGTTCCCCTTCCCCTTCTATCACCCTCCCCTTTCCACTTTCATGGTCCCATGACTCCTCACTGTGTCTGTCCCAGGCTCTCGTGAAAGAACCCATTGTCTAAGCCGCCACCACCTCCTCTTGCAGCTCGTTCCAGGCAGACACCACCCTTTCTGTGAAAAAAATGCTTCCTTAGGTCCCTTCTGAATCTTTCACAAACCAGTTCTAGGCTGTGTCCTCTAGTGGTGGTACTGTCTCCCTTATTGAACAGGCCCTCCCATTCCACTCTATTAACTTCCTTCAGGTACTTGGAAAATATGTATCATATCACCCCTCTGCCTCCTCTCCTCCAGGGAGTACATCCTGAGGGCTCCTAGCCTCTCCTCATATGACTTATCCTGTTGTCCCCTGATCATTCTTATTGCTCTCCTCTGGACCCCTTTCAGCATATTTATGTCTTTCTTCAGATATGGATGCCAATACCTCATTCCGTATTCCAACTGTGATCTCACCAATTACCTGTACAATGGCAAGATAACCTCACACTGCCTACTACTGAATCCCTTTGAGATACAACCCAGCCTCCTGTTTGGTTTCGCCACCACCTTTCTGGATTGAGTGGAATGTTTCAGGTCACTAGTAACTGCCACCCCCAGGTCCTTTCCCTCTTCGGACTCAGTTACCTGTACCTTTCCTATGTAGTACTCTGTATTTGGGTTCTTAGCTCCTATGTGCATCACTTTGCACTTTTTGGCATTGCACCCAAGGTGCCATATTCCTGACCATCTCTCCAATCTGGCCAGGTCCTCCCTGAGATCTTTTATCCCCTCCTGGGTGTCCACCATCCCACAGAGTTTGGTGTCATCTGCGAACAGACACATTTTGCCTTGAATGCCTTCTCCGATGTCGCTAATAAAGATGTTAAACAATACTGGCCCCAACATCGACCCCTGTGGGACCCCGCTGATGACCTCCTTGGTGCCGGAGACTCCCCCCACTACTCGCCGAATTCTGCTGTTCAACCAGTTTTCAACCCATCCTACCAAATCTCTCCCCCATCCCCAGGTCCCTCAGTTTTGTTATCAACCTTCTGTGTGGCACCAAATCAAATGTTTTGCTAAAGTCCAAATGATATCCACTGCCTGGCCTTTGTCCACTGCCTTAATGACCCAATCTAAGAACTCGATCAAGTTCATCTGACACAAACCCGTGTCGTCCATTGCCTTACAGACCATTTCCCTCCATGAATCTCACCAGCCCCTCCTTCAGTATGATCTCCATGAGTTTATATACAATTGAAGTCAGACTGACTGGCCTATAGTTACCCAGGTCCTCCTTGGGTCCACTCTTGTGGAGTGGCACAACATGTGCTGTTCTCCATTCTACTGGAACTACCCCCAACTCTAGAGATCTACTGAAGAGAGTTATCAGCGAGCCTGCCAGCTCCCCTGCCAATTCCTTTAGCACCCTGGGGTGTACTTCATCTGGCCCCAGGAATTTGTCTACCCTCAGTGCCATCATCCCCTCCCTCACTCTTTTGATCCAGAGGACACCTACTGGGTCCCCTCCCTCCCTTTTCCTGCATGTGGTATTGGTCCCTCCTTTCCTTTCATGAAGAGGGAGCAGAAGTATTCATTTAATACCTCCACCTTTGTCCTGTCATCAATGACCCATCCGTCCCTCTTTTTAAGCCGGACTATGCCATCCTTCTTGTGACTCCTTTCCATTACATAGCGAAAGAAAGCCTTTTCCTCATTCTTTATTCCCTCTGCTATTTGGAGCTCCTTCTGTGCTTTTGCCTGCTGTTCCTACTCTTCTTCATCCTCCATCCTTGCTGTTCTTTTGCATTTCTTGTAGGCTGCCCTCTTATCCTTTACTACTCTAGCCACCTCTCCGTTAAACCAGCTTGGTGGTCTGGCCCCTCATTTTTATGCAGCTGCTTGTTGCCTCCTGAATGACCCCCCTAATGGTGTCTCATATTTTGTCTACCTCCATGCCTTTTTCTATGCTCCCCAGGTCCTCCCTCATCACTTCTCTCATCTTTTTAAAGTGCGCGCTCCTGAAATTTAACACTTTTGTCTTTGTGGAGATGTCTTCCTTACCCATGTCTAGACTGAACCACACTGTGCTGTGGTCACTCCCACTCAGGGGTTCCTTAATGTTTATCTCCTGTACGCACTTCCCCATTAGTGAGCACTAGGTCCAGGACTGCCTCCCCCCGGTAAGACCTGTGACATACTGCGTCATGAAGCCGTCCTGGACTGCATTAAAGATATCCTGACTTCTGGTGTAGGATGTGGCAGGAATGGCCCAATCTATTTTGGTTAGGCTAAAGTCTCCCATCACTACTACCTCCTCCCTCACTGCTGCATTCCTCAACTGTGTGCACAGTTCTCTGTCCCTCTTCTCGACCTGGTTGGTCGGTCTATATACAACCCCTAACCTGATCCTCCTTCCTCTGTTACTCTGAGGTTGGAACCACAGTGTTTCAATTTTCCCTTTTTCTGTTTCTTCCTCTCTTGCACATACTATTCCTTCCCTGATGTATGCTGCTACCCTGACTCCCTTACCTGTCTCTCTAACTCTTGAGTACAGTTTATAACCTGGGATTGAGAGATCCCAGTCGTGGTGTGATGTGGCCCAGGTCTCTGTAATGGCTGAAATATCCACTTTACCCTCTGCTAAGAGGGATGCAATTCTACCATCTTGTTCCCGAGACTGCGTGCATTCAGTGACACCACCCTCCACTTTGTTCCTACAGTACCCTTGTTTGTTTGCTTACTTAGAATGTCCTGGTATGCCTCCCCACCCCCCTTCTCTTGCCCCGTTTCCTAGTTGGTCCCTATTCTCCCTTTCCATATTGTTATTTCTGCCTGTGCGGGGGGATCCTCCGGTCTCCCCTTTTCTGCCTCCCCCTTAGCAGTTTAAACCCTGTTCCCTTGCCATATACTGCCCCAGCTAAGGTGTAGTCTGTCTTGACTATAAAGCCCCTTTTTTGACCATGTGTTTCCCCACTTTCCTATAAGATTGTATCCCTCTTCACTACACCACTCCCCCAGCCACTCATTAAATTACACTGTCCTCCTTTTTCTAGCTGTGCTGGCCCTGGGACTGGAATTATTTCTGAAATGATCGAGCTCGGACTCTGTGCAAGATCTTGCTATGCCTCTGAATCTATTTTGTACCATTGCCTCCTCCCCCTCCCCTGCTAAATCGTAGGTTCCAACATGTAAAATCATGTTGAGCTTATCCCCTGCCTCACCTATCAGCTCCCTGATTCTAAGTAAAGCTTTCCCTGCCTCCATTCCTGGCACACAAGCTACTGTCGTCCTCTTGTGTGGGTCCTCCCTTCTTCCTCATTGTATACTTTTTATTATTGAATACCCGAAGACTATTATTCTCCTGTTTCTTGAGTGTCCATACCCTACTTCCACTCCACCCTTCCACAACTATTACTCTCCCACCTTCGTCCCTGCCCTTCCTGTACCATAGCTACTCTGCATGTTACATCAACTCGCTCCCCTCCTAGTTTCCTGTTCCTGCTATGCACTCTTCTATCCTACCTTTTCCTCTACCTCCCTTGATGTCCCCTTCCTCCTCCTGGCTTCTCCACCCTCCTACCTCTCCTGTGCTACACCTGTTCCTATCCCCTTCCTCCATGGCCTCTGCTCCTTGACTGACCTGTGATACCCTGTGTCCCGCCTGCCCTTTTACCTCTCTATTGCTCTGTGGTAACTCAGTCCCTATCCCTCCTTCAGCCCCTCTGCCAGAACTGCATATTTATTGGATGTAGGTACCTGAAAGAGGGAGCTATCCGGCGTTCCCCTGTTCCTACCTTGAGTACATCCTCCCTGTCCCCCGTTTCTTGCCATCTGCCACCTATCCTCCCTGGCTCTGCCGGCTTAGTAAAAACCTTTTTGCTGATTCTACCCTGGCCCCGTGTAATACCTTCCTTTCTTGCCCTGTGCCTGTTGTTTTTATGCTGTGGTGAATCAGGTCCTTGTCCTGTTAACCTCTGCTGTTTTCCCCTACCTCTCCCTTTCATGCCCTCTAATTCCCCAAAAAGCCACTTTATCTTTATTTAGACTGTCCAAGCTCCTGCACATCGGGCATCCCCCTATTTTCCACAGAATCTCCATGAATACTGCAGCCCCACATCTGTTAAATCCCACAATCCTTCCCCTGCTGCCCTGCTTAGTTTGCCACCTCCCTCCCCTCCATACTGCTGACTGTTGCGACTCTTACTCCCCCACATTCCTGGACTGGTCTTGTCCAGCTGTACTATGCTTCATTTCTCCTTCTCCCTGGTATTTTGTAGGTCGAGTGGCCTGAGATACTGTTGTTCTGACACTGGTTTCCCTCCCCAACTGACGATGTGTAGCGTCAGTAGTTTCAATTCCCTTTCAAACAACATGAAGTCTTGCTATATTATGACATATGCAGTGAGTCCCAACCTTCGAACTGCTCCGGAGGTGAAAGAGTGAACTTTCCATGCCAGGCATGGAACTTTGAGCTCGAGCTCGGTTGAAAACTCTGTCTGTTGTTCTTCAAACTCAAACTGTCAGATTCTTTACTCCGCCTCACTGAACAGTCGCTCCAGAGATTTCTCCTTCTGCTCGGTTCATTTTGTTGGTTAAAGTATTAATTTTTCGTTTTTTTAACCGAATTTAAACCGCAACCGGTCGGTTCAAGCTCTGTCTGTGGTATCTGTAAGTACTAGATAGGTTTTTACATTTACTTTCTGTGTGGAACTTGTAAATGGTTTATCGGTTCGGTTTGAACCGATCAGGTTGTTTTAAGTACATTTATCTGTCTTTTAGAGTGCAGTTCCCAGTTCTTATCGGTTCTAAAAACAACGGATTTCATTACGTTTTTTTCCATGACCCGTGACACGGTTGGGAACCGATAAGAGTCTTGGTTGGCGGATTGCCATAAACGGGCAAGTTTTTGGTTAGGCTGGCACTATGTCTGAGAAACCCAAAAGAAAAACTGGGCCCACTGGGTTTCAACACTGCAGTGTCTGTGGGGAAGTCTTTGCTAAGGCTGACCCCCACACCAGTTGTGTTTATTGTCTGGGGTTTGACCACCTCAATGCAGACTGCCGGATTTGTAAAAATGTTCCTGCAGCTACCCTGGAGAAAAGAGTTGGTGGGCTCAGGGAAAGGGAGGCCAAAAAATCCGCTGGTCAGAGTGCCCTCTGACCAGGGCGAGTCTTCCTCGGGCAAAAGGAGAGCCAACTCGGAGGAGTCAGTTCCAGCAAAAAGGACTAGAAAATCAGCTGGTGTGGAGCCAAAACTTCCCTCTCCAACCGCTGAAGAAATAGCCAAAGTGATTAAAATTGTCCAGTCGCTTTCCCCGGTTCCGACTGAACCGGCACCATCAGGTAAGCATACGGTTTGGTCGGTTCCACGGTTCAAGAGTGATTTAGAGGAATTTTATGAACGGGAGAGAGGAGTATGAGAAGAGTGAATGGATTTGAAAGTCTGGATGTGCCACTGAACGGACATCTCCCAGACAGACCTTCAGGAGTGTCTCCCCTAGGCTGTCTGAGTCCCTTCTCATTTTATGTTTTACAAAAAGTGGCTGAAACCCTCCAGCTCCCTATGGAGGAAGCTGTGGATGATCAAGAAGAGCCTGACTATGTAGAAATGATGGATATCCTAGAGTCTAGGAGACTATCTATTCCTTTGCATAAATCTTTTGGGAAACAGACAGTAAAAATTCTAAAAACTCCTCACACTATACCTCCTGTGGCTAAAAGAATGGACAAGAGGTACACATTGTCAGGCTCTGATACGGAGTTCCTTACACAACAATGCAGCCATGTTGGGGTAGTGCAGGCTGCAGCCTGTGACAAGGCAAATATTCCCTTGGCCTCACACCTCCCTGACAAGGACTCCAGGAGGATTGATGCCATGGCAAAGAAACAGTACATGGCAGCATCCTTGGGACTCAGACAGGCAAATTATATGGCTTATGTTGCTGGATACCAGAAATCCAGATGGGACACTGTTATGGCTCTAGCAAAGCAGGTCCCTGGCCAGCTGGCCAAGGAGCTGGAGCAGGTGGCTGCTGATGGTATTGAGGCATCTAAGGTGCAATTTCATGCTGCAGTGGACTCTAATGATGTGTCATCAAGAATCATGGCTACATCTGTGGCACTTCGCAGAATGGCTTGGCTCAGATGTACTAGCCTGTCACAGAATACCCAGACTAAGGCCATGGATTTTCCTGTTGTGGGTAACTCTCTGTTTGGGGAGCAGACAGAGAATTACATGAAGAAAATGGATGAGTATAGGACCACCTATAGGAGTGCACAGGCCAAGGAAAGGCAGGCCACTCCTCAAAGGCAGCCTTCCAGGGGCAGGGGCAGGCCTTTTCATAGGCCTTTTTACCAAGCCCAGGCCTCCTCTTCAGCTTATGCCCAGAGGGGGTTCTTTAGAGGGAGAGGCAGACGGGGTACAAGCAGACCTGCTTCCACCCCTCAGCCTAAAGCCCCTGCCAAGCAGGCACCCTGATGGGGTGACCAGGGTCGATTCTCCACTACCGGTAGGGGGCAGGCTGGCTTACTTTGTCCAGGACTGGAAGTCTCTAACATCAGACAAGTGGGTCCTAGAAGTAGTAAGCCAGGGACTGGTTCTCAGCTTCAAAAAATTTCCGAAGATGAGAGCCAGATCCTTCCCACCTGCAAATCCATCAGAGGCCTTTGCCCTAAAGGCAGAAGTTTCTACCCTCCTGGCTCTCAGAGCTGTGGAAAGGGTTCCACCCCTACACCAGGGCAAAGGATTGTACTCCAGGTACTTCCTTACCCCAAAAAAGACAGGAGAATGGCGGCCCATCCTAGATCTCAGATACCTAAACAAGCACCTTTTAAAACCAAAATTCAAAATGGTGACTCTGGGAATTATTTTACCCTCTCTAAGGCCAGGGGACTGGCTAGCGTCCCTGGACCTCAAGAATGCCTACTTCCATGTTCTCATCAGATGCTCCCATTGAAAGTACCTCAGATTCGAACTGCCCTCAGGCCATTACCAGTTCAGAGCAATGCCCTTCGGCCTCACCTCTGCCCCAAAGGTATTCACAAAATGCCTGGCAGTAGCAGTTGCCCACTTAAGAAGGCAAAAAATTGCCATCTTTCCTTACCTGGACGATTGGCTCATAGTACGCCAGTCTCCAGACCAAGTCAAATTACATCTTCAGGTAACTCAGCAACTGCTTACGTCTCTAGGTTTCCTTCTCAGTCTCCCAAAGTCAGTCCTAGAGCCTGTCCAGCTTCTCACCTTTATAGGTGCAGAACTGAACACAAAAGAAGCTAGAGCCTTCCTTCCTCTGGAAAGAGCAAGGACCCTGATCTCTCTGGCCTCCTCTTTCACCCTGCAGGTCTCTCGACCAGCAAGGCATTTTCTTCAGCTCCTGGGACACATGGCTGCTTCAACAGCAGTGGTGCAGGGAGCCAGATTTCAGATGAGGGACATTCAGTTCCATTTGAGAGCCTTTTGGTCTCAAAGGAAAGACCCTCTAACCAAATTGATACCAGTGACTCGAACCCTGGTCCAGACCCTTCAGTGGTGGCAGGACCAGAGCAATCTGAGACAGGGGGTCCCCTTCGCCACTCAGTCTCACTCCTTAATCCTTACTACAGATGCATCCCTCTTGGGGTGGGGCGCTCACATGGGCGACCTCACTACCCAGGGATTGTGATCCCCTCAGGAATCTCTGCTCCACATCAATCTGTTGGAACTCAGAGCAGTTTTTCTAGCATTTCAAGTTTTTTCCAAATCTGTTCAGAACAAAGTTATTCAGGTCAGAACAGACAATACCACCACAATGTGGTACATCAACAAGCAAGGGGGCACTCGGTCTACAGCCTTGTGCACGAGCAATGAAGTTGTGGTCTCTGGCTTACTCTCTGAACACCTCCCTCTATGGCAGTTCACCTCCCAGGCAAGGACAATGTCTGGCAGATGCTCTCAGCAGGATTTCCCAGGGCCATCGAATGGTCACTGGATCCCCTAGTACTGGAGGTAGTATTTGCCAGATGGGGCACCCCGCAGATAGATCTTTTTGCAGCCCCAGACAATCACCAACTTCCCCTTTTTTGCTGCAGGCCCCCAGTGTTGGGCTCAGTCCCTCTGGATGCCTTCCTTCTCTGTTGGGAAGGTAAGTTTCTCTATGCCTTTCCCCCCTTTCCTCTTCTGTTCAAGGTGCTAGTCAAAATCAGATCTCAACCCTGCAAGATGATCCTGATTGCTCCAGATTGGGCCAGAGAGCCCTGGTACCCACTCCTTATGTCCTTAGCAGTCCACCCTCCCCTGTGTCTTCCCAGGAATCACAACCTGTTAACCTGTGTTCAGGGGAGAGATTGGTACCCGAACCTCAAATCTCTCAATCTCAAGGCCTGGCTGTTGAAGAGTTAGTTTGCTGACCTACACTTCTCCCAAGGTGTATTGGATATCCTGAAAGCTTCTAGGAAGCCTTCCACCAGGGCTACTTATAATTCCAAATGGAAGAGATTTTCCATATGGTGCTCTGGAAAACATATTTCCCCAGAATCTGCTGATTTACCCACAGTCCTGGATTATATGGTCCATTTAAATACTTTGGGGCTGAGACCAGCTACCCTAAAAGTGCACCTGGCAGCTGTGTCTGCTTTCTTATCAGCAGGTAAACTCTTCTCTTTCAGCTCATCCTGTATTCTCCAAGTTTTTCAAGGGGTTGCTTCACACCAACTCTCCATTCAGGGACCCTGCCCCTGCCTGGGATCTTAATATTTGCATTGCCCAGCTTATGCAACCCCCTTTTGAGCCCTTGTCTTCGGCAAAGCTTAAGTACTTGACTTGGAAAACTGTGTTTTTGGTAGCCATCACTTCTGCCAGACACATAAGTGAATTACAGGCATTGTCAGTGGAGCCTGATTTTTATCTCCTTTCATAGAGATAAGGTGGTCCTCAGGACTAACAGGAAGTTCTTGCCTAAGGTGGTTTCAGATTTCCACCTTAATCAATCTATGTCTCTCCCTGTGTACTTCACTGACCATTCCTCCTCTGGCGAGAGGAGACTGCACAGTTTAGATGTCAAAAGAGCCCTTAGTTACTACATAGATCGTACCAAGGGTCACAGGTTTGACTCCCTCCAACTGTTCCTCACTTATGGTGAGGTTGGTAAAGGGAAACCTGCCACTAAAAGATCCATTGGCAGGTGGATTGTCTCTTGTATCCAATTTTGCTATGAAAAACTGGGTAAGGTTCCTCCCTCAAGCCTGAGGGCTCACTCTACCAGAGGTACAGCTGCGTCTCTGGCTGCTGCCAGGGACATCCCTATCCTAGAGATATGTCAAGCAGCTACCTGGAAAACAGTTCACACTTTTACCAAGCATTACTCCTGGACATCCAGGCTAGGAGTGATGCCTCGGTTCTAGCACAGCTGTGCTTCAGAGCCTATTTCCTAAGTAGGTTCTGTCCCTCCTCCATGGAGGTACTGCTTTGTAGTCTGTATATGTCAGAATATAGCAAGACTTCATGTTGTTTGAAGAAAAAATTACTCACCTTAGTAATGTTTCTTCTAATGGAGTCTTGCTATATTATGACCCCCCCCTGCCCCTCTCAGAACCTCTGCTTTTGGGATGTGGGTGGGCAGTGCAGTGTTGGCACTTAGTAGATGCCCACCTTGTTTTTTCACCCCTCCTTTTTGGGGTGACTGGTATTGTGTTTTTCATTTTTTGGGTCTCCTGACTTGAGTCTTTGTTTTGGGACCAAAAAATGTGTTCTTATATTTAGTAGCCAGTTGGCTAGTGTAGGTTTACAGCTTCCACACAGAACCTTAGTGAGTTTTGCTCGTAAAGATCTGATAGTTTGAGTTTGAAGAACAACAGACAGAGTTTTCAACTGAGCTCGAGCTCAAAGTTTCATGCCTGGCATGGAAAGTTAACTCTTTCACCTCCGGAGCAGTTCGAAGGTTGGGACTCACTGCATATGTCATAATATAGCAAGACTCCATTAGAAGAAACAACATTACTAAGGAGATTAATTTTTTCTTCCTGTCTCTGCTTACAAAACCTAAGTCGGGGGCTCAATCCTGTCTTCGCTTAAAAACTTATGTTGGGGGCCCAATCAGCTTTGCAGTCCTGATCCACACACACATATATTCTCAATCTATTTTGCAGTTACAAATCAGAAATGCCTCTTCTTTAAAAAAAAAAAATATGTTGGGGTGCAATTAGCTTTGCAGCCCTGATTCAGACACTTATATATTCATAATCTATTATGCAGTTCTAATTCAGAAATAAATGATCCCCGACTATCGCTATTTCATACAACCCAACAAACCATACAGTCATTCAGGAGTTAATGATCCCTGACCAGCATTATTAAGTACAATTTGACAATCCTCTGTCATAGAGACATGTTCCCACAGTTATATTATGATCTGTCCCTTCTCTAAGCAGTGTTCCAACTCCCCTCCTTGCCAATCTGTACAATTTTCCACTTCCCCTCATCAGCCCAATCCTATAAAGACTCCTGGGCATTTAACTAGATGCGGTGGGGGCAAGAGGGTGGGACTTTTTTTTCCTCTGCAACAGTTGTTTTGTCTCCCTTTCCTGCGACCCAAGGCAGCGGCGATCCTTCTTCTGGGGTGCGGGGGAAGAGGCAGTCCCTGTGGGGACAAAGCCAGCCTCCTTCCCCCGTATCCCTGACTGTGGCAAACCTCTGATGTAGTGCCAGCAAGCGCTTATAAGCCATGGCTCGACTTACGAAATTTTAACTTGGCGCCTGCTCGCTGCTGTGGCCTGACTGGCTGTTGCTTTTTTTTTTCTCTGCAGCAGTTGTGTTGTCTCTCTTTCCTGCGGCCCGAGGCGGCAGCGATCCTTCTTGTGGGGTGCAGGGGAAGAGGAAATAAGTGCAACTTTATGAATACTTGGGTGTGTTTTACCTAAATAAGACAATTTTAATAAACATTCTGATTTCTTTCAATACATTTGTGATTTCTAAAAATAGAACGATCTGCAGTCACTCAGCTTTTGAGAGGCTTCTACACATGTCCCCACAGGTCAAATTTACTATATTCTATATTTGCCCCTCCAACAATTACACAGCCAGTTTTTTTTTTTTTTTTTTTTCAACCTACCTTATTTATGATTCTGCTCGAAAACAGTGAGGGAGTTTTCTCTCTTTGTGCATGGAAACTTAATGCCATAAGTGCATCGGGTCCTACAGAAAAGTAGTTGTTCATAGACAAAACCTACAGCAGATAGCAACTATGTCAGAATCTGGTTTTATTAGCAGTCTTTCCACTGAAGATTTCAATATGCCATAATGTCAGAACTCTATTGTCTTTATTAATGTTACCACTAACAGCACTTTTACAACAAAGAGGAGTCCTCATGACAGTATTCTTAGAGCAAGAAACCGCAGACTGAGGATGTGCAGTTCTGGCACCTGAGAAATGTTACTAAAACCATTTTTAAAGCTGAAGGAGTGCTACTGCATGGTACAAAAACTGAATACAGCTCAAGTGGGGAAATAATTTATTTTAAGACAAAACAAAACAAAAAAATCCCACCAAATATGCCCTTTCTAGTGCAACTGTATGGGTAACTGCATGAGACATTTTTTGCAAAAACAAGTATCTTGTAGGGATGGAAAATAATCTGATTGGTCACAAGAACTACCTCGATCTATAATGTAATTTGCAGCACGAGTCACCTCTGAGTAACTGCACAGCTCCCAGACACTAAAGGGGTGGCAAGTTATGATTTTATTTCCCACATGCCACAAAATCTCTGCACCTTCAACTTCTGCTGCCTTGTTCTGCCTCATGGTTTACCAAGGCTGGGGACAGCAGCAGAGTAATAACAAGCCGAGATAAATCACACATAGTAACTGTATTTTTTTTTTTTTGCCTTTGTGGAGCAGAACACCTTACCATATATAAAATGAATCCCAAACACACATTCTAAACATATATGATTCGATCACTCATTAGGTTCATGGACTTACTGGTGCTGAAATGTTGCCAAGGAAGAAGACTTCTCTCCTCACCATGTTGGAGCTTATGGGTATCAGTTAGTTAACATGTCTTATAAAATGGGCAAAACAATTCTAGAAACCTGATTGGTTAATAGCCCCTTTTACCCGTATCCTTATTAACCCATAGGCTGCCGGAAGATTTAGAATGCATAGTTTTTTAGGACAGAATATTATGTCAGTGGCAGCTTAAGGGTTAAGCCATAACCTTACAACCTGCCCTAACTGTGCCAGGCAGAGCCACATAACTCAAAGGTATCCGTACTCATGCCAACCCATCAGCTAACCGCGATCTCAGCGCCCCCGAAAACCAAGTGGCAGTGGAAGACATTTTAATTCTAACCTCAGCTCCTCTGGTAAATCTGCCTGAAGATGAGTTTAAAAAAAATAAAATAAAACTGACTGTGGGGAAACAACAGATTCCCATGCCGCCAGGATGCAGCTTTCACATCACAGACCTGCCCCCAAATCGTCCCTTAACATAACGAAAACACTAACCGTCTCTGGTATCCGTTTGTGGCACTTACTGTCACTGATGTACAACCCCCAATAAACAAAAAAAATAGTCTCCAACGGCCGGCTGCAACAGCACCGCTAGTTATCACGGTTTCAAAACTACAAACAAGGAAATGCCTCTCTATGGCAGCCGCAAATGGGCATGCTCGCTCAGAGTCAAACGGGACTCTGAAAGTATACGAAACACAAAGTAAATGAAAGAGGAAACAAAAAAATGATTTCTGAATCTTGGGGGGAGGGGCAGGATGGGACCAGAAACATCACACAGCAGCCCATGTGGGACACGCTTGCTCCCGCTTCCTGTAAGTGAAACGGAGTCAGCAGCCCTACAGACATACACAAACTAAGAAATGTAAAGGACCCCCCCCCCAAAAAAATAAGCATATTGTTCAACATTTTGTGTGCTGGTGTGTGTAGCTGGGTGGTGAGGAGTGCAGAGACAGACCACAACCCCTATAGTGACTGTTAATGAAACACCTACATTCCAAGCCACTGGCAAGGACTACTTTTTTTTCTACTAATATGAGCATATTTTCTGCTGCTTTTATGTACACTTTTTATGTGCATTTTTAAATTAACTTCTTTACAGGGGGCACATTTTATAAGTGCAATAAGACACTTCGAGGTGTGGGTTATGGCCTGATAAGAGCACTTCCCCGGCACTAAAGGCACTCTTCGCAAGCACCTTGTGCCCCATGACGCCCCTGGTACGTGCTCTTATCAGGCCATAATCCACACCTTCTCGTGTCTTATAGCTTGCATGATGACTTGTTCATAAGCTTGTGTGATGGGTGCTGTTCTCTGTAATGGTCTGGGTGCAATGACTGTATATGAAACACAATCCCCCCAAATAAGCAAACTGGCAAGAAAAGACTCCTTACCTTTGGTTTTCTTAAGCTATATCTTTTATTGGTTACCTGAACCTTCCATCTAAAAAAAGGAAACCAAACAAGTGTTTATAACTTTAAATGGCAGAAATGCAATAACAGATTATTATGAAATGGTTTGCACTGTCAGTTAAATACCTGAGAAAGTAAAACAGATGCCCGAGATGTGTTTTGGATAATCAACAGTGTTATCTCGACACATCCTTGTGTTTGAGAACTGCAAAGCTGAGCAGTTCTGGAATGCAAAGATATCTCTGAATGACACTCTAGATTAGCCAAGGGGACAGTTCGAGACATCCCATTCAATCTTTATTAAACATTTCTTTTTTTCCATATATTTTCCACGTTTTCTGCATAACAGTATGTTTTACACTTAACTTTAGTTGTTTTTATTCTGTTATCTGTATGCTGTGACTTGCTATTCGACCCAATCACAAAAAAATTGATTTCTGCTCTTACGAGTGTTAGCCCCTTTGCAGAGCCCATGAAGCAAGTATTGTAAATAAGATTTCAAAAAATTATAATATGTATGTTTTGACCTTTTTGTAAACTAACAGAAGCCTTTCTGTATTATGGCATTTCTGTTTTTAAAGTTGGCAGAAAATGAAAGTTCGTTGCAATCACGGAAATCGAGGACTGCAAAAAAAATTAAAAAATAAAAAAATAAATAATATACATCTCATCTCTCACGAGTGTTCAGCACTATGAACTGCTGTCAAGAAAGTACTGTAGATAACGCTGATTTCTGTGATTTCCATAATCTGCTGCTTGTCATTTTAAACTACTAATGGCAAACAGTTTATGGTGAGTTTGCTTAGGGATGTGGTGGTGTGCTTTCAACAGCAGAGTTTTACTGAATCTGGGATGAAGAGCGTCTTGTTTTTCCACATACCAGATCCATTACTGGGCTGTTTATTTTTAAAGGAAAAAAAAAGTAAAAAGAACTTGGAATGCAGCAGTGCACAGCGGCTGGAGCATGTGAAGACCTCTTGGATATACAAGAGGTCTTTATGCGCTGCAGCCACTTACACTGCATTCTATGTATAAAAAAACAAATGCCTCATAATAATACAAAGCTGTGAGGCAGATAAAGATCAGAGCAAAGTTTTAAGTGTGTGAGTAAGTTTCAAGAGTGTGTGGGTGTTTACGTGTGTGTGTGGTCAGGGAAGGGGTCTACAGCTCTGTGTTCAGTTCTAGAAATTCATACAGTACTTGCATTTACTTATAATTTGGGGGGGGGGCACTGACATTTAGGACAGGGCACCCATGGACCCTCATAGTTTCCTACACTCATGGAATGTAATTCCAACATTGACAGAGACTTGAGGAAGAAATCCATATCCCCACATTTTCAAACATCGAACTTTCCAGTCTCTCCTTATACTTCTTGCCCCCAAACTACTGATCAGCTTGGTGACTTTCTGTTGGACTCTCTCAATCTCTTTAATGTATTTTCTGTACTGGACTGGCCACAACTGGATTCAGTATTCCAGGTACAGTTTACCCAATGCATTTTTCAAAGGGCTGATCACCACCCTTGACCTTCTCCTTGTCGGTGCTTCTACTGCGTCTTGTATTTGCTCTCGACTTTGGCAGCACATCGCCTGCGTTTCAGCTTACTGCCCACAGTTAGCCCTAGATCCCTCTCCTTGGCTGTGCTGTCCGCTGTTGCAGCACAAAGCGTGCACATGCAACCCATTTTAGATGTAGTACCTTGCACTTCCCCACGTTAAATCTAAGCCCTCATTTCTCAGCCCACACCCCTAATATGAGCAGGTCCATCTGTAGTGCATCCCTCCTCCTCACTGGTACAACACTGGAGGATGTCTGTTCCTTTGAGTATCTTGGACTATGACTAGACAAGTATCTAGTCTTTGAGGTCCACAGTGACGCTATCCACAAAAATTACTCCCCAAACTCCGTGCTCTGTACAGACACCGAAGCTGCCTGCCACTGCAAGCCAGGAGAGAAATCATCCAAAAAGTGATTCTCCCAGTCCTTGATTTCGGGGATATAGTTTACAGTTCTGCCCAGAACATCATGCTCCCCAGACTGGATACAATCTTCAATTCCTTCTGTTGCTTTGTACTTGGCTGCCTTTCACTTACTCACCACTGCAAACTTTATACCTCGCTCTCCTTTCCCTCCCTCAATGCCAGACGCCTATCACACAGCGCTAACTTAACTGGGAAGTTCTGGATCAGTTCTCTACCTCCACACCTGTCCTCACTCTTATCAAGCCCACCCCCCCCCCGATATTCCCTCCGCACATCCACTTATAGAACTCTTGCACTGCCCCCTCGGCGCACTTCCTCTGGTCGCGCTGCATTCTTGTACAAGTTCCCTAACATCTGGAATTCCCTCCTGCTAGACATTCGCTCGGCTAATTCCTGTCACTCACTATCAGTCTTCCTCCGGAAGCACACAGTTCACTGTTGCACCTGTACCGAACCTCCCTGCCTGCCAAACTCCTTCCCCCAAGAATCACCTCTCTACTCCCCCCATACTTTCAAGGTTTATCAATGATTGCTGCTTTCCCTTAACCTCCCACCCCCTCCCCTCCTGATCCCCCTTTTACTACCTCTCCCCATATCACTACTGGGTCCCTTGTCCCTTTGCAGGGTTCTCAGCATCCTGAGGGGCATTGTTCATGTCTCTCTTCCTCCCTCCCTCCTCCTCTCCCCTTCCACCATCTCTGATGGGTCCTCGTCCCTCAAAGGGTTCTCAGCATCCTGAGAGGGCATTGTTCTTAGCATGTCTCTTTCCTCCCTCCCTCCCTCCTCTCCCTTCCACCATCTCTGATGGGTCCTCGTCCCCTTACAGGGTTCCCAGCATCCTGAAGGGATGCTGTTCTTGGCACGTCTCTCTTCCCCTTCTCCCCTCCACCATCTTTGCGGGTCCCTGTCCCTTGCAGCGTTCTCAGCATCCTGAAGGGGTGCTGTTCTCATTCCCCCACCCCTTCCTTCCTCCCTGCCACCCCCATTGTTTCTCTGCCTTCTATCAGGCATCCTATGCACTCATCCGCCCCTGTACTCAATCTCCCCCTCCTAGCACTTTTAAGGCGTACTCCTGCTGTTGGCCTATACCTTACCTATTTACTTGTTATTACTATATGTTTGTGCTCATGGTGTCGATGCCCTATATGTAATTTCTATACGTACTGTGTGCTTTTGCAATTGTTTGGGATTGTAATGCATTGTACCGTGTGTGGAACTTTATGTATACTTGCCTGTATAATAGCCTGGTTGTACACTGCCTGTATATATATATATATATATATATATATATATATATATATATATATACACATATTTTTTTTTTTTAACTTGCTCTCCCCACTTATGTAACCCCTCCCCCAAGGTCGCTTCTGGAAATGAGCTGTTTACAGCTGATGTTGTCTTTCCTGGTGAAACCTTTTCAAATAAAATGTCCATTCTGCTTCCAAATTTAGTGTTATCCACAAACTTCAGCAGCACGCCGTCGACCCTGTCCTCCAGGTAACCACCGTAATAAAATACGTGTAAGAGCAAAGGGTACTCGACTCAGAATCTTCCATCCACTAGCATGCTCCGTTTTTAACCTCTCAGTCCAACATTCTTCATGCCGACTCTGTGGACTCCCTATTGCGCTACTTTCTTCATGTGCTTCTTATGTTGTACAGTATCAAAGGTTTTTCTGCAATGATTACATTCACAGTATGGCCCTTCTAAGCCTTCCTTGCGAACTCCTCAAAGAAGGCAATCAGGTTAGTTCGGCAGGCTTTTCCTACCGTGAAGTGATGCTGTGTGCTAGAGAACAGTTTTCAATATGCTGAACCACCACAGCTTTTACGAAAGGTTTTCCCACTTTGCCAAGCACCAAGGTAAAGCTCACAGGCTTGTAGTTACCTGTGTCAGATCTCACCCCTTCTGGAAAATGGGGGCAGCACTGGATGTTTTTAGTCAGCTTTCACTATCCTGGTCAGCAGCAAGTCCTTAAAGATACCAGTGAGGGGTCCAGCCTGAACCCCTCTTAAATCCTCTAAAACATTTGGGTAGATACCCTCCGGAAACTGGTGTTTTTCTAGATTCATACTCTCAAGAAATTCTTTTGCGATCAGCACAAATTCCTGTTCAGCACGCATCTGTCCTAAAACTCCCATAATGCCTGCAGCCTTACCACTTTGGATCTTGGTCTCATCAGATTGGAGATGCTAACCAGGGTCAGATTTGGTCTATAGTTAGCTGGAAGACCTCCAACCATCACCAGATGCTGCAGGAAATGGTGTTGGTAGATCTGCAGGGGGGCACTCTCCCCTTAGTTATAAGTCACCCTACTGATACCCCAGCAAGGTGTTAGGGGGACACTGAGCTGTCACTGATGAGACATTAAACCAAGGTCTCTCTCGGGGTAAGTGTCTCCAAATGTTTAGGGATTTCTAATACCGTGGCAAGAATGGACCCCATTCTTTAGCCAGGGCATATTCAAAACTCAAGAAATTAGTACTGTATTAATCTTTGATGTTTGCCGAGAGCGCTCTTCAGGAAGCAAATACGAATGGGTAGATGGTATGGTGCTCGTGCAACACAGCACGCTATTCTGGTAGGGAATGTGCAAACTGAAGATGGCTGTGTGACAGAAGTTTGCTTGAATGCTTATGCAACACAGTATTGTCCAAGACTGGGACTACCACACTTCTGGGGTACCAGAAAGGCACAGGAACCCTCTTGAGGAGGGCTCCACCCCTAGACATGCAACAGGAACAAAGTTCCTTTAAGCGAAACGTACCTCAGGAAAGAAGTCTGTAATGAGGCACAAGCCCGTAGAGGGGGGGGTGGATGGTGGAAGCAAGGAAAATTAGCTTCTCAAGGAAGCTTGAGCCTTAAAAAACCCTGGAGAGGGATGTGGCAAGTGTCACTCACTGCCCCACTGAACCCAAAGCTACAGCCTTGAAATTCACTGGGTCAAAGAGCGACTAAGTATGGGTAGAAGGAATGGCGCTTGTGCATTATTCTGGCAGGATATTTGTAGATGATTGTTTGACAGAAATCTGCTTGACTGTTTATGCAATGTTTATGCAAAGTAGCTGTGGCCATTGGAGCACTCTGTCCTGGACTGTGATCGACAACCTTTTTAGAGGTACCCGTGGGAACAATTTCTTTTATTTAAAAGTTCCAAGTATACAGGACAAGTTCTATGAGAAGCTAGTCTCATTTGCTGACCATCCCAAGTCATAATTATAAACATAATACCAACACCAAGCCATACAATAAGACATTAACAAGTAATACAAAATTTAGTTAGCAAAATAAGTGCACAGATATTATTTCTGTAACATGTTTTTTGGAGACCAGATTTAAAAGAGCCTACAGTGGAGCAATTTCTAAGCCAAGAGATTAAACTGTTCCAGGAAAGAGAGGTGCCATAAGTAAAACATTCTTTTCCATATTGTGTCGCATATTTAGTGAGAAATAAGCTACGATGTACCACATCCGTAAGGCTATATTCATGAACAGGGACAATTAGGTTCTCAAAAATATGAGGGAATTTGGCGATTAGCAGTTTTAAAAATAAGAATAGCCAATTAAAGTTACATCTAGGACTGGGAGATAATCAATTTAACTTATGTAAAAGGAACAATGGTGCTCTTCCCAATTAGATTTTAAATTATAAACTGGGTAAGAAAAATACTGCACTGTGACTGGTGGAATCCAGTCACATGACCATGCTGATAGCCCAGTACAACAGCACAAGTCAGAAACGCTGAACCTTCTGAACCTCATTACTTGGTCCTAAAAAAAAAAAAAAAAAAATCAGGGAAGCAATTTTATAACTGCAATAAGGCATTTCAGGGTGTGCATAATTGAGGGAGAATGGCACTTCTCAGGTGCGTAAAGCCCTTGGCTTTACCCTGGGCTTCACTTCCTGAGGTGTGTTGTTATCCCACAATAATGCACACTTTGAAATGTCTTATTGCTTAAATAAAGCACAGTAACTGGAAGTAAACAGTGCTTAAGGAAGCAAGATGGCATTCCTGGGCATGGCGATAAATAGTATTGTGTAATCTAAAATGGGAAGAACTGTTTGCCCAAACGATGTGTTTGTGAACCCTGCCAGACAAACAATGTCTGGCATACTACAATGAGCCCAGGCACTGCCTGTCAAAATGTTAGACACAGTTTTGTCAATATGTGGTTTAAAGGTCAAGAGAATCAAAAATAAGACTACGATATTTCAATTTGTTAACAAATTGCAAAGGAGGATCCTTCAAAAAAAAAGGAAAAAGAAAAGAAAAAGAAGAATCTACCAAAGACAACGAATACTGGGCCCCAAACAGCATTGTTTGAGTCTTCTATTTCAGATTAAGATTATCCGAGAACCACTGCACAACTTTATCGAAACCACCCTGGAGAGTCGTGGAAAAAACAAGAGATTTGTGAGCATAATAAAGCAAGTTTCATCAGCATAAACTTATACAAAACAAAAACCAACTATGGAGAAGGGTAAAGGATTCACAAAGAAATTAAATAAAATAGGATCAAGAACAGACCCCTGTAGGACTCCATTAGAAACAGCCAGTCCAAATATCAGACCGAGTTCTCCAGTGCAAATGGAAGTAATAACATTAGAAGAAAAACCTGTACCAGTTAAAGCAGAATGAAGTGGGGAAGGCAGTCAGAATAACAAAGGCCCAAACCGAGGAAAAGATGGGCAACTCGGTTAAGAAGGGGGATAAATCTTTTATAAGTATATTAGGAAGCAAAGAAAGACTAAGGCAGGGATACTGAGGCTGAATAAAGAGGAAGGTGGTTGAGCAGAGAGCGACAGTGAAAAAGCAGGGATACTGAATGAACACTTCTGCTCAGTATTCACAATGGAAAAGCAAGGGGAGATACCTAATCCAGACAATAAAAGCACTCTGGATAAGGGGGTTGATATTAGTCCTTTCACAGAAGAAAGGGTTCTGAAAGAACTCTTAAAACTGAAGGTAGATAAAGCAATGGGGCCTGATGGGATTCGCCCCAGAATTCTAAAAGAACCAAGGGAAGAACTAGTAACACTACTGACTACCCTTTTTAACAAATTATGGAAATACGGTGTGGTACCTGAGGACTGGAGAAGGGCAGATATGATTCCCCTTCACAAAAGTGGGAGCAAGACACAGGCAGGAAATGACAGACCTGTCAGTTTGACCTCAGTGATAGGGAAAATGATGGAATCACTTCTGAATGAAAGAACTGCTGAGTATCTAGAGGCCAGTGAGGCACAGGACCCAAGGCAGCATGAATTCACAGCAGGAAGGTCATGTCAAACAAATCTAATTGATTTCTTTGACTGGGTAACCAAAGTAGTAGACCAGGGAGGGGCTGTGGACATGGCCTACCTAGACTTTAGCAAGGCATTTGACACAGTCCCGCACAAACGATTAATAAACAAATTAGCCAGCCTGGGAGTGGGTCCCAGGGTGATAGCCTGAGTAAAACACTGGCTGGACAACAGGACACAGCGGGTAATAGTTAATGGAGTACACAGTGAAGAAAGGGGGGTTACTAGTGGGGTACCACAGGGTTCGGTACTGGGGCCAGTCCTTTTTAATGTCTTTATAAGTGACATTGCAGAGGGACTGGAAGGGAAAGTATGTCTTTTTGCAGAGGACACAAAGATCTGCAACAGGGTTGATACACAAGGTGGGGTGGAAAGGATGAAAAGGGACTTGGCAAGGTTGGAGGAATGGTCAAATGTATGGCAGCTTAGATTCAATGCTAAGAAGTACAAAGTAATGCAACTGGGAAACAAAAACCCAGGGGAATAGTACACAATGGGGGGTGAGATACTGACAGCAACAAAAATGGAAAGGGACCTGGGGGTAGTCATATCAGATGACCTAAAGGTGGGCCAGCAATGTGAGAAGGCAGTAAGGAGGGCTGGGGGAATGCTGGGATGCACAGGGAAAGATATCACCAGTAGAAAACAGGAAGTTGTTGGCCCTCTGTACAGACAGTTGGTAAGACCACATCTGGAGTACTGTGTACAGTTCTGGAGACCCCATATCCACAAAGACATAGATAGGGTGGAGGCTGTCCAGAGGAGGGCAACCAAAACGGTGTAGGGTCTATACCAGAAGACATATGAAGAAAAAACTGAAGGAGCTTAAGATATATAGTCTCGAGGAAAGGGGGGGGGGACATGATAGAAACTTTCAAATACCTCAAGGGAATCAACAAAGTCCAAGAGGGTAGCATCTTTCAGAAAAAGATGTGCAGGAACAAGGGGGCACAATTTGAAAGGGGACAGCTCACAGGTAATGTGAGGAAGTATTTCTTCACAGAGAGGGTTGCAGATGCATGGAACAGCCTTTCTGAGGAAGTCGCAGAGTCGTGAACAGTGGGGGAATTCAAGAATGCATGGGCCAGACATAAGGCAATTCTAGTGGGGGGTAGGAGGAAGGAGGCTGTTGATTAACTAGGATCTGCAGCTTGTTTGTTAGGTAGGGAAAATGGACATACTAGGTGGGCCAAGCAGTCCTCATCTGCCATCAAATTCTATGTTTCTATGTTTCCAGTGCACAGGAAACCTAAGCCTTTGCTTACTGCACCAAACAGTCACACATTCACCTGCCTAATCTCCTGCTGCCTCACTGGCAATGCTCACGGCAATAGTAGTATCCCAGAGATTAAAACCTTGGAGGTCCTGTTTCCAAGGCTCCTTCCAAGCTCCCTAAATATAGGCAGCCAGACCTCTAGTTGGCCCCAGTCTATGGCATTGGTGCCACTATGCATCACAATAGTTAGAATTCTTTTTCTTCCCACATAAGCCTTTCAGCCCTCACCATGATATTTACAGTCTGTGCACCACGTAAGCAAGGGACTGAAGTTCAAATGACTCCAGTATCCAAGCACTCCATAAAACTTGATAATACGCTCATGATACAGTTCCCTAAATCTACTATTTTCCTGCTACCCTGCTCTGCTGTCCTCTTTAGACCTTACTTTACTGTGGCAGCTCTAGTCCCTGCCACCCTAAGGTCACCCACCACCTGGTTGGGGTAGTAGTTTTGGATGGCCACTGGTGGCTGCCTCGATCTCAACTCACAATCTTGTCCCCTCCCACCTACCTAAACCCAGTCCTCCTCTCAAACCAGTAAAGTCATTGGCAAGATGAGGTCAAATAGTAAGTCACTTGTGAACTGTTAAAATTTTCATATACAGGAAGAGTGCAGGACTAAACCCAGTTTTTTTTTTTTTTTTTTTAAATATAGATATTTATCTCCTGTCGCCCCTAGCTGCCCACTTCAGACTGACCCTCCCAGCCCTGTCACCCCAGTATCACCGGGACTTACCTTTCAGAGTTTTGTCCGGTCACCAGGTGTGGAGCCTACAGATGGTCATTTGCCACCTGCAGCCAGGGATTTTTCCCTCCATTTTGTCCCTCACTCCCTACTGCTGGGGCGCACACAGCAGACATGCGTATATGGAGGAGCGCACACGTCTGCGAAAATCCTGCAGCACCCTCCCTTACATGGCATCCAGCACACCTGCACTACCCTCGGGCCTCCACCAGGGGCAGTCATTCGGCAGGAGTGCCAAACCTCCCTCCCTGGGAAAAGAGATCAGTCCTTCAGACGCTTGATCCTCTCCCTCCCAAGCTGACCCCCGCCGGCCCGCTCGCACTGTAAACAAGGGTTGCTGGCGTAGCAGAAGATAAGGCACGGATGCCTCAGCCCTCCACGCCACTGGGCTGGCCCCCTAAACCCAGGTTTCTAACACAGCACAAAGCTCTACACTGTCTTAGTCCAAAAATGAATACAGTCTCTTCTGTGATACTAACTGCACAAAGGGCATGATTTTAAAAAGTACTTGTTCCATTTGTCCATCTGTGCAAGAACTCTAATTAAATATATGGCACGTTGGGGCAGCCCAATTGTGCAACTGCTAGGAGAGCGTTTGGTAGTGCTGATGACTTGGTATCATGCTCTCTTCTTGGGTAATCACTGTGGGCTAGAATGAGAAAATGTACCTATCCCAGAGGATTTGCCATATCTCAAGGTGCTGCTGTGTGTGGGGGTTGGTGAATGAGGGCCAGGGGCCTCACTGCATTATCAGCTCCCCGTGTCCAGGAACGTCTGCATCGATAGCACGTGAAGGAAGGGAAGAAAGTGGGGACTCGTCACATAAGAAGTGAAGACAGTGGCCCAAATCTCATTGTTGCGGGGGCTGGAAAAATACAAGGTAAGGTAGGGCACTTCAGATGGATGATAGCAACCCACCGCCACAGACACCATCCAGACCAATTCAGCTGACCCCTCCTCCTGTGAGACTGTGAATCACAGGACCAACACATCACACTTCTTTCTCTTTTTGCTCCCTAAGGCCAGTGCCATGGGAGGGTGCCCACAGGAAAGAATGTTCCGGAGTCCTTGGGTCAGTCTGGTCAGCTGAAGACTAAAGCGGAGGATTTCCAGCGAGACTGTATAAAGGTGGGATCAGTGGAGACAGACCTCAAGGGCCCAATATGCCTTTTTGTGACTTTATTAAGAACTGCATTCTAGGTACTACAAAAAAATCTATTCTTTTAGATACATAAAAACTAATTTTGCATTAGAAAATTATTCTTTCAGATTTAATAGAGTCACTAGGCTTTTGACGGAACTAAAACTCTGTCCCTCCACAAATGCCTTCATACACAATATCAGGAGACATTACTCTCCCACCTGTACCTGCTCGCAGCCCTAATCTGGCTCCTTTTTTGCACTCTTTTCCCCTCACACTTTGGTTATCCACCTCTGGCACTTACCCTCTCTTTCTAGTACTTGTAGAATGGTTAATCCACCTAGGCTAGTTTTTAGATTGCACTTAATTTTTTTGTTTCCCACTGTTATATTATTGTTAAACCCTTACTGAATGTTTAATATCACCAAGGCTAGTTCATGGTTTTCCCTTTAGTCTACATTATCCTGATTTTATGTACCATTGTATTAACCCTCGCTGTTAATTAAATGTTTTAGCCTGTGTCATGTCTCATGATTGTTGTATGCGACTGGACGCTTGTGTAAACGGGCAGCAATGCTCACATGCCTTTCCAGTATTACCAATAAAAATGAAATGACTGCAGTTTAAATCATCAGTTGCAATTGGTTACCCAGTCTCCAATGATCTATAACTGGACTAGTAGGAATTATTTTTTAATGACCATGAACAGAAAAACCAACAGCTCAAAACAGCAGGTCTCAGGACACCAAAACTTTCAGCCTTCAAACTGTCAAGAAAACTCAGAAGCCTGCATACAAACCTGCCCTGTACAACTAGGTCACATAAAACCAAAAACTTAAAAAACGTCACTGTTACCATATGTTTTGACAAGTAAACTCTTGCAATTTGACGGAATGCCTTTTTGTTTTTACCTGTCTAGTTTGACCACTTCAGCATCCATCACATTCTTCAGGATCTGCTCCACTGGGATTTCACCGGCATACCCTGCACCCCAACCCAGAGTGTTGGCCAGGTCGTTTCCAGTTCCAATGGGTAGGACTGACACATAAGGAATGTACTCTTCCTGACCCTGTAACATTACAACAGTCAGCTGTATCTCCTTCTGGTCAAACACAACCACACAAAGACTACCTTCCAATCCTGACACTCATCTTTCTGAACCATGACGACTTCATGCACTGTATATTACTGGAGCTTTCTAATCATGCCCAAACATGGGAATTAGGAGCACTTATGCTTTGTTATTTAAACTGTGATTGGCGAGAACTCAGAATAGGAAGTTGGCACTTTTCAATCTTTCAGTGCCGAGACTTCACATCAGAGACTGTTAGGCTAAGTATGTCTGAAGAAACATGAGATACACGGTACAACCCAAATCCTCTAATTCTCCTGGGGTATAACCTTGGGAGATACCTTTCCGTGCTTCTAAAACGGAAGAGGCATGAAAGGTTGCATTATTTCTTAATCACAATTTTTTATTCAATAGTCCACTCGTTTATTTTACTTTAGAATATTTCTGAAACATTTAAAAGGATGTCATATGAAGGTTCAGTTGTCTATCCAATGTCTCCAGAAAGCAAAAAAACCTGTGCTCTGTATCGGCTGATCTATCCAGCCTTCTCTTATCCCTGACTGACCTGTAAGACTGGGCGCAGGTAAACCTGGGAGATGTCGCCAGAGAGGGGTAGCTGTATCATGCACAGGGGCATGCTGGCATTGAGAGAAGGTCAGAGATCAGTCATTCAGTGTTCCCAGACAGCTTGCATTTTCTGTGTTCACCATCCAGCCTTTCTCTTCTCGTGTAAGAATGCCCACACCGGCATCCCTGCATTTGGGGGGTCAGGGTGGGACATAGTCATCTATGCTTCCCCATACACTACCACCACCAACACCAGGAGCTCATCTCTCAGCAAAATGGTGCTTCAACCTCCCCGGTACAAAACTGGGTACACCAGTGTGATGACGGGACGACCCACTGCTCTGCCTCAGACAGACAGAAGAATTGTGCTATTTCTATGGTTGTGCAATAATTTTTAAGAAGTTTAGTTTTTAGTTTTTAAAATACCTTCTTTCATGTAAACAAATGATGGCGCTGTCCTTGGACCCCAGACCAATGTCGGGAGTGTTCATACATACGCCTAAAAAGAAAGCTATTAGGAGCATACACAAGCAGGATGCATAAAAGGTCAGTACATCTTTAGTTCAGGTGGGACTTCAAAATATAAAAAAGATAAAACTATTAAACATTACTCTACAGCAGCTGGCCCATTAGTGCAGAAGCAGGTTTTCTGCTCGCAATACAGACAGGCCAGGCTGATGAACATGATGGGATGCTAGAGGGCCAGCGGGGTGACAAGGTTGCAGCATCCCAGAGGACGCCTGCCTCTGCAGTGTGAGACGTTTTCAATTCCCTACTGTGCTGCTGCTACACAGGTGTGTAGGCAATTTGGGAATGGCTGGGGGGAGAGAGAGATGCAGGGCTCTGCGACTTGCATGCCTGTTGCAAACCTACATCATGCTTTCACACTGACGCCTTGGGGAAGGAACAAAACAGGCAGAATAATGTGTGCTCAGGAGGTACGCCCCAGCTCTGCACTAGCCGTCCTCCCAGCACAAAGATCCACTACCCACCAGATCTGGACACTGAAGGGGTGATGCCTGGAAGGCCCTATCATGAGTGTGAGTCATGATGAAAATAATGAGTTGGTCTATGGGGTGCGTTTCGGGAAACAGTGCTGGGCAACAGTCACTGAACCCTGTGAACTGGGGTTGGTTGAAGGAGAACAGTAATTAAACAATTAGTCTAAAACATTAAAAGTGGTACAGTTCAGCATATTGCAATGACATTGGTCAGATCAGTGTGACCCAAATGAACCCCCAACAGTTCAGTGCGTTTGCCTGATATCTGCTGCAAGTGTCCATGGCTTGTAAAGTGTTTTTGGATGCAGTGTGTATGAAAGGTGCCATTTTCTTTCTTGTAGACTAAGCTAGCTCTTCTTAATGCTGGACAATCAATTACATTGAGCCCTCAATCCTTAATCTACAATGATTTGCAGTTTAGTGAACTAGCGAGCTCCAGATCTCTCGGTTAATATGCAATGCACACTGGTTGTTGTGCTATAAAAGAGTGGCTCTGTCTCCATAACTTGAAGGGCAGGTTTTTGATGTTCTCATTTAGTGGGCTAAGACCCAGCCTGCTGACGGAGAGCTTGGACTGTCAATCTGAGGACTATAAAGTTCTTAAATAGCAACTCTTGGCCACTAGATGGCCCACCGTCAGCTGGCGTGCGGATGACCCGAGTTTGGGAAAAGACTTCATGCACTGACCAGCTTCACTGCTATATGCTGAACTGTACCACTTTTAATCTCACATAACCAGCTGTGCATTAGCTCATTCTCAACGGTCTCGTGATACAAAGTTAAAAAAGGTACAGCTGTAAATACAAACAGGGACATATCAAAAACACACAAATATAAGATGTTAACATTAAGTTAATTACAACCTTACAACCATCATACAACACTTGAGAATTAGCACAAAACCAAGTTTTTAAGGAAATCACTGAAGAAGGGGACCATTTAGGGAGTGCAAACAAGATGGAACCACATTAAACAGTTTTGGTTCTCTATGTGAGAAGACTTGCGAGCCTACAGTAGTATCAGTCAGTGGTAGAACATACTCCAGACCATCAGCAAATCTGAGGCTGGGTCAGATTGGTTGGGGTTTACCATATTACAAGACCTGGTGCATCGAATCTGGGGTCAGGCCATGTAGAGGCAGTTGCTGTTGATGATGAATGTCGGCCAGGGAGGGCTACGACCCCTGCAACTGGGCCAGGAAGCTTGCTCCTGCTGCAGTGGGGACACTGCATGTGTGAGACTGACACAGTCTTGGGGAGAGGTGTGGGGAGAAAACTGGAAAAAAAACACTGGCTGTGATTATATGACAATCAGACTTCCACGGCCTGACCAAGATATATCCCTGGTAACAGGGTACATTCCTGCAGACAGGAAGCCGACCAGGACACAAAAATCTACATGGAAAAATGACAGCACCTCTGCACTTCAGCAAGTGCATTCAGATGCACAAGGTTTTAACTATTACAATGAACTAGAGAATACTTTTTTCTTAATTTTTAATTTTCCTTTCAGGGTGTATCTAATATCTTGGCAGCTTATCCAGAAATTCTTAAGCAATAAGGAATGACCAGGGGTTAGATTAACAGTCTGTTAATGACCCTCTAGGGGCATACTATGGCAAAAGGCACCGGGTGCCATACTGCCCCTAGGGGGGTGACTGACCGACTGTTGATCGAACTCCTGGGAGTGCCTTATTGCTACTGTAAAAACTGACTTCAACAGAAAATTATTACAATCGATCTTTGCTGTGCCTTGTGCCATATTATGCCCCCAGGTGGTGATTAACACACTGTTAATCTAATCATGGTCATGCCTTACTGTTTAATTAATGTAAGTCTGTTGCAGTGCTGACAGCCAATCAGAATGGAGCATGTCTGATCCTTTTTATCATATATATTATATGGTTTAGTGTTGTTGTGTATTGAAATCTATTCACTTCCAAATGTTCTTGTACTGTACCATATACCACTCTACTCTGTCCTTTTACTCCCCTCTCTTGATGCCAGATGCCTTACCCATGGTGCCTCCTTTATATCCAAATTTTGGTTTGATTCCCTCCCCTCCTACCTTACTTCCCTCTTATCCTCCCCCTCAGTCTCCTACTACTCTCTATGCAATAATACTTCCCGTTCCCTCCTTATTCCTTCTAGAAAATCTACGGCTGGTCAATCTGTTTTCTCATACCACTTTCCTAAACTCTGGTCCTCCCTTCCCTTGTCAGTTTGCTTTGCCTCTTCAGCAGTCTCCTTAAAGTCTCTCCTTCATGACTTTTCTTCTCCCTCCTGCAACTGTCCTTGACTCTCTTCCTCCCCACCCTCCACTAGTTTGTCCTGGCACTCTGTTTCCTTCATTATCTGTACATATGTTATTCTGATTATCTGCTCAGTATAGTATGTCTTACCTGGTGAAACTTTTGAAATAAATACATAGGATTCCTCATGCTTACCTACACTGCAGAATCTGGTTGACAAAGATATTGGCCATACTGAAAACACCCCAAGAGAACCGTTTGTTATAAGATAAACTACTAGAAATGTTGCCATTTCATGTTTCAGACGCTGGTTCCTGAGGCATCCCTCAGGAGTCACCTGCTTGTCCCGACCGGCTTGAGGCCCCCCCTGCCCCAGATCCCCTCGGAACCCCGACCTGGCATCCTCTGTCCCACTGTTAACCCCCTGACTTGCACCCCTCAGGGTGGGGCCACCCTCCACTTACCTTGGGCGCTCCTTCAACCTAGTCCAGTGGGCTGGATGCAAGCCAAGGGATATCAAGGTCAGGGGAAGATGGGGTCCAATAGTGGGCATGGGGCAGGTGCTCCATTGTCTTCTTCAGGTGTCGGGGTTTTCCTCCTTGTGTTGTGTGAGCGTTATCATGAACTCCCTCCCCCCCCTTGAAGGCACGGGCATGCAATGATGTCCAGTGTGGGACGGGCTCACTCCCCACCCACGGACGTCCACTGCAACCTCTCCCCCAGCCTTGCATGGCCCCAGCATGTGTGAGCTCCCAGTCACCAGTGGGAGACGCTGCTTAGCCGGGAGCCATTACCCACCCCACCCCGGGAGAGGAGAGCTGTCGTCAGACGCTCTATCCTCTCCCCGGCCAACACCCGGTGACCTGAGCTCGCTCCCGACCCCGAGTCACTGGTGTGGTAAAAGGTAAAGCGCGAGGTGCCTCAGCCCTCTACACCACCGGTCCGGCTAAATGTTTTTAATCTTAGCCTGTCTGCTGTTTTCTGTTTATTTGACCGCGGTTCAACACAGAGTTAGAAGGTACATGAATTTAAACACATACTATGCAAAATAATATATGGGCAACCATACACAGCTAGCTATGCCACAGTTGGCATTCCACTGTTTGGAATGAGTATTTCATCCAGAATGATGATAGCTGGCCTACTGTAATGCAATGTTATATACTTATTTTATTCTTACTTGCAGGGTTTAAGTGTTAAAAAATTACTGTAAACAGAAGTATGCTGTCTGACTCTTCTTTCATATTTATTGTGACACCACTGTAAAAACGATTTATTAAAACACAATTAAGTATTGTGGTGTTGCCACAAACAGCGCTCTATCTGCAGCCCTGGAATATACGATCGACATCATTAACATTACCTACAGCGCTGTTTTGTTTTTTTCTACAGGATCTGTGAAACACAAACCCAAGTCATGTTTGGTATCACTTTAAATTTTAGTCTCTGCACTATCCTGCTCCACCCAGGGCATGTTTCACACCATTGAGAACTGCTACATAAGGACACGAGAGGGCATAGACTTAGACTGGAAGGAGGTAGGTATAAGAGGGAAATGAGGAGGTACTTTTTCACAGAGAGTAGTGGCAGTCTGGAACGCTTTGCCGGAGGAGGTAGTATCCTGTAGGATGGTGGGTAGTTTCAAGAGGGGGATGGGACAAGGTAGGGTGGGTATTTGGGAAGATGGAGGAGGGGCAGCTGCAAAGTAGGGTGTTAGCTGCACACTCGTGCAGACTAGATAGACCTAGAGGCCTAATTTCTGTTGGCAATTTTCGTATGTTCATATGCCATTTTAACACATGTTAAATTAGTCTGCAGACGTGTAGAGGTAAAGTGCTAGTATGGATACCCTGACAGACTCAACTCCAAGTGTTTAACTTTCAAATGTTGTGTCTTAACACCATGTATTACTCCAATTATTTAAGTTTCTAAATTGGATGGGGTGCACTGCTGTGAATTTGTCTTTTCATGTGGCTGGAATGTGAGGGCCACTGAGATGTTGTCAAGTGAAATGCATATGACTTTTGCTCCCCTCTCATAAATCCATGGCTGACCAGTCTGGTTTCTCCTTCAGTCTTTCTAATCTCTGGAACTTCCTTTCATTAACAATTTGCTCTTCCCCCTCCAAATGCTCTCTCTCCTCTCTACTCCAAGGTCACTATGCCCCCTCCTGTAAATGTCCTTAGTCCAATGCCCTACTCCCATCTACCCCATCCTCTGTACTTTTTCACCACCCCTTCTCAACCCCCTCTTCCTCTATTCCTTTCCTCATCCACCACTTCCTCTACCCTGCTCCCACCATTCCTTCTTTCTCATTCCCACCTCCTTAATTCCCTTCTACCCTTATCCTTTCCTCAACACTCTATTCCTTCCACTGCCTCCACTCTGTAACCCTACTCTAGCTCCCTTCTTCTTCTTCTTCTTCTTCTTCTCTTTACTTCTCTCACTTCTCTACCTCACCCCTTTTGCTCCTTCCCTTTCCTCTCTCTATCACTCTTCTTCCCTGTCAAACTCCTGTCGTTCAGTCTTGTGAGTGCCTGGTACTGCACACACCAGATGTTTTAAACTTCTTTATTACGCTTGCCTATTTACTAATGTATATTATTGTACATATTGTGTATTATTGTATTACTGCGCTTATACTTGTTTGTACTCATCCCTTACTCCCTCCCCCAGGATGCATCAGGAAACGAGTCTCATGACTCGGTATGTCTTTCCTGGTAAATCTCATTTAAATAAATAAATATGAGAGACTAAGGTGAGAAGTCTCTCATGACATCTGATAGTTTTCCACAATTTGTCAGTTTTGCTCAACTAAAATGAAAAAGGTTTTGACAGTTATTGGTTTTAATAGTAGCTCAGTCAGTGTTTAAAGTAATGTGAGGAATCAGATAAACAGGAGTCTACACATGATTATTATACTGTACACTGCATTGCAACTGTTTAAATCAACTAAGCTTTAAAGAGCAACTGACACATTCCGGGTAGGGAACTCATACTAAGCAGCTGCCTACCTGTGGAGCTAATTAAGCCTGTTTTGAAAATGTTCTGTTCACTGATTAAAAAGAAACTTACAATTATATGCCTGGCTTATAACTGCCGAATATTTATTTATTGAAAAGTTTAACCAGGGAGTACATACTGAGCTGACAACAGCTTATTTCCAGATGAGGCCTGGGGGAGGGGGAGGGGGAGAATGAGATAGCGAACAATATGATAACAACAAGGTAAAATGCAAAAATATAGTAGTTACAAGTGGAATAATAAATGTTAAAGGCAAAACAGTAAATGAAGGCAACTAGAAAATAAAAACACTCTCAAATATACTGTATACAGATAGAAAACAATGACGGAAACAGCAAGGGGAGGACAAGACTAGACAGTAGAAAAAAAAAGGAGGGTCAAAGACAGCTGCAGTTAGGAAAACAGGAGTCAGAAAGAAGAGACTGTAGGGAGGAAGTGGAGGAGGCAGAACGAATAGATAGGGGCAACCCTAACCCCAAACTTAGCAGTCTGATGACGTGAAGTATGGGATGAGGCTGCATACAGTTCCTTTGCTATATTACAGCCCTATACATGCACAACTGGTAGCAAAGAAACTGCATACATGGTATAGTGTGCCGGCAGCCCCAGCCCTTACTTCATGTTGTCAAACTGCTAATTTTGAGTTAATTAGACTGCCTTGCAACAGCTACTTTCGATTCATACTTGAACATTTTAAAATGAAACAGTGGCTACTTGGGCAGGCAACTTCATAATATAGCTGCCTGCCCAAAATCTGAACTACGCCCCAAAAACACCCTCCGATCCAGCTTTTTATGTAGAAAAGCGCATTTTCTCTCGCTGCTACTTGCTTTATTTTTATTGCCAAAGCGTCCATGAACGAGAATATGGTGGACACTGGGGGCTCCATTTACTGTAAATGCGGCGCCCACACTGCTCGCTTCAATACATTTGAGCAGTGTGGTGCCGCACCTTTACAGTAAATGGAGCCCCCCAGCATCCGCCATATTCCCAGTTTGTGGACTTTTTGCAATAAAAATAAAGTAAGTAGCAGTGTGAGAAAAATGTGCTTTTCTACATAAAAAGTTGGATCGGGGGTAAGCTTTTTTGGGGGTGGGGCAGTGAATTTACACAGTTTTCCTTTAAAAAGCAATAGACAGACGCGTTATGAGTTTAATTTTCTATTTGTGTACCCTACTTTTGTGTCTCAGCTCTATTATTTAGAGAATGAAACTGGATGGAGTGCACTAGTTCACTCGTAAACTAGTGTGTACTACTGTATTCCATGCCATTGTATGCTTATAATCCATGCCTTAATGCTTCTTGTTTAAACTGCTTTTGTGCTATTGTGTGTACTCTATGTTACCATGCAACTCCCCTACCTGCTCCCTCAGGTTGTACTGGGAGACAAGCAACTTGTTGTTCAGTGTACCTTACCTGGTGAAACTTTTCAATAAATAAATAAGTTCATAACTGTGAATGTCCTTTTTGTAGTGTGAGTGCCTCTGAAATGTCAAGTGATAACTCACATATGAGAGGAAAAAAATTCTCTATTAGTGATTTTTCCCCTAAAGTTTTGCTTAAACGTGAAAGCTGCACCGAAACATTTTCTAATTATTTATACATTTATTTTAAGTTTGATGACCGAGAAAGGCACTTTGAGTCAGGGCTCATTTCCAGGTGTGTCCCGGAGTAAGGGGAGAGGGACTGTGCATACAGACAAGATTCAAACTTCCAGATACAAAAACATCAGAACAGCAAAAAAGTCAATAACAAGTTCAGAACTTCAAACTGCAAACAATACAGAGCAGAAGTTTACAAGGGAATACCAGCTTGTGAGGCATTACACTACAAGAGATTTAGTTATGAAGTCTTGTAGAATAAGGTTGGGTGAGGTTTTTCAGGTTCAAGAAGGCGAGCAGGGCAGGGGAGAAAGGGAGACACAAACGGTAGGAGCCTGGAGTGAGGGGGACAACAGGTGAGAGAGGAGACGAGGAGTCGGGGTGGGGGGACAGGAGCAGCATGGGGAAGAAAGAGCATGATAAGGTGTTTTAGAGAGTGGAGAGAGGGGAAGGTGGAGGGATAGGAAGTAGATTCCACAGGGAGGGAAGCTGATTGGAGAAGGCAGCTTGGCCGGAATGTGAGCTGGGGTAGGGAAGGGAGAAGGTGCGGGAGTCCCTAGAGTGCAGAGAGTGGGGGGGTGAGAGGAGACAAGAGAGGTAGGAGGCAAGAGAGCCAAACCAGTATTTGGCAATAAAGGTGGTGCTGGTGATGAAGGGATAGAGGGGGGCTAGAAACAAATGAGTAGAGGGAGCAGTGATGGGTGTGGGGAGGGGAGTTAGAGGCGAAACAACAGAAAGCATTGAGACGGTGTCCAGTCTGGAAAGAGAGGAGGGAGGCAGAGCTCTATACCGTCGGCAAAACCAAAAGATTGGGAGGATCATTTTGTTAACAGATCTCAGCAGACTGCTGGGGGGAGTCCTTATTACGATAAAGGACACCAAGCTTGGGGCAAAGTTTGGAGTGTATGGCATCAATGGGGATAGAGAAATCTAATTTGCTATCCAGCAAACAAAAAGGTATCTGAGGGCAGGGACGGACTCCAGAAGGACAGTATCCAGGGTGGTGAAGGCAGGGGGAGGCAAGAGCCTTGCAAGCTTCAGGGAGGAGCCAAAGGTCATGGACACGGTCTTACTGGTGTTAACTTTGAGCTGGTTTGCCTGGAACCAGCAGAGCACATTGAGGAAGTCACTCTGGAATGAGGCTTAGACTGCAGATGAAGAAGGACCTGATGAGTAAATTACTGTGTCATCGGTATACACGTGCATATGCGAAGAGACACGGGTGGAGGAGAGATAATTGAGAAATATGAAAAATAGTATGGGGCCCAGGATGGAGCCCTGGGGGAGCACCAGATAGGACAGGGAGAGGAGGTGACAATCGCCACCCACCTGGACCGACTGTTGCTGGCCCACGAAGTGAAACCATGCAACTGCTGGGGAAGAGAGGCCAGCTGAGGACAATTTATTTAGGAGGAGGGGGGGTGGGAGACACTGCTGAATGCCTTAGCAAGGTCAATGAAAATGGCAGCAGTGATGTGCCCCTGATCCATTTCAGGGACAATGGAGTCAGTGACACGCAGTAGGGAGGAGATGGTGAAGTGTTTTTTTTTTTTAAGCCAGACTGGGATGGAGGGATGAACGATGAGGAATCTAGAAAGCTTACAAGTCTGGAGTATACTAAGGACTCTTGAAGGTCAGCAAGGGAGGGAAGGAGTAAGATTGGCTGGTAATTTCCTGGGGAAGAAGGGTCACCCCTTTGGGAAGAGGTAGTACTCTGACAACTTTCCAGGCTCTGGGGACAGCACCGAGGGAGAAGGATAGGTACAGGAGTAAGTACGAGGATGGACAATGGCGGGGGTAGATATATTGAGAAGTCTGGAGTCCAAGCTGTCAGGGCTGTGTTTAATGGGGTTATGAGACAGGAGGGCATGTAAGACTTCATAGGGGGAGATCACAGGAAAGCTAAAGCCATCAGCCATGTTGGAAGTGGGAGAGGGGAGCAGAGGAGGATGGGCTGGGAACAGCACAGGTGGTGAAGAAGTTGTTAAAGAGGGCTGCGACAGCGAGGTGGTCAGAGACCAGGAAGCCATCAGCTGGGGGGATGGGGGGGATTGGGTGGGGGCATGGTCGAAGAAAGAGTAGATCACTTTCCAGAAGTTGGATGGGGAATCTAGGTTGGACTGAGGATTGGATTTGAAATATGGGGCCTTGGCAGTATGAATCGCCTTAGTGCAGACATTTTGCAGGGACCTGTAAAGTTGGTGGTCAGACATGGAGTAGGAGGTCTTCAAACAAGCCCATGGGCGGTCCCGAGATGTGCACATTTCAATTAGATCATGCGCGATGATCCAGGGGTGGTGGGTGCATCTCACATGGATCTTGCAAAGGGGGACATGAGTGTTCCAGATGCTGTGCTACTTATTAGCTTCAAGAGTTACTTGGTATTTATAGTTTGTGAGGAATAATAAGATGAGTCTATATTGTGATTTACTGTACAGAACTTGCAATTGGTCCAGTCAAGCAGGCAACACTTATAATGAGAAATCAGCCACTAAAAACATTTTTATAAAAAAAGTGTGCGGTTTATTATTACAGTATTAAGCTCCTTTCACTGAAAAAGCCCCTGCCCCCCCAGGATGTAGCAAGGTTCCCCCACAGCCACAATTAATATCTTATCTAAATACTGTATTATTATACTTCGTCCTCAGCAGTTTACAAGTTTCTTCTGCAGTGAATATGAGACAGAGGCCCCATATTTAGTACAACCTAAGCCAAGTTTTGCATGAACAGATGGGGTGACATTAAGCGGTCCCCAGTGTGTGGTGTAAAGTGGGCAGCATGTATGCATAGTGGTATATTCAGAGGTTTTAAAAGCGTTAAACAGCAGCCTATATAACGCTGTTTAAGCTTAAAAAAACCCTTCCCACCCTCAACATAGTACATAGTGGTGCACAAGCATCCAACCTCCCCGACAGACTGGTAGCCTACTGACAGCAAGTGCTGTCAGTTTCTACTAATGTGCCCGTACCCCTGATCGCCGTGCTGACTTCTGCAAAGCAGCATCACCCTAAACTCCTGTAGTCTCCCCCCTCCCCCAATCACTATTTTGACCCCTGAAATATTGCTAAAGCAACTATTTCTACATTAGATGCTTGTTCGGTCGCTCCCTGTCACTTAGATGCCATCCGGTCAAGGTAGTGAGTGAAGGGGCTGTGCCAGTCCCTATCTTTGGATGGAGATAACCGATTATGTGCATTACGGGTTGCGTCAGGTGACAATGGAGGTGGAAGGGTTGGGAGGTGGGTGTTGAATGGGGGACTGGGTGGGTGGGGGTTCCACAACGATCTGGATGGGGTGGGGTGCTACTAGACTACTAGGGGGTAGAGGTATATCAATATACAGTGGTCATAATAGTGTTTGGGGGTGGATGACACTAGAATGCCAGGGAGTGGGGCATATTGATCTTACAGTGGTTGTCACTGCGATAAGGGGCACTAGACTATCAGGGAATGAGGTCTTCAATATTACAGGGGTCAGAATGTTGATTGTGGATGGTGGGGGGCTACTAGAACAATAAGTAGTGGGGCGCATCAATATTACAGGGATCGAAATGGCGTTTGAGGGTGGGGGGTGCCACACTAGACTGCTGGGGTGTAGGGCATATCAAATAATAGAGGGATCGGAATTATGATCAGATGGCAGTAGATTACTAAGGAGTGGGACTTGTCAATACTGGGTCAGAATGGTGACGGGGGGTGCATACTACACTGACGGCTTTATGGAGATGCTACTTTGCAAATGTCTAAATGGGGGCAACTGGCTCTGCACAATGCATTATTCAGATAGGCAGCATACTTCAGTGGGGTACAAAACCTGTCTATATATCACCCTACAATAAAGGTGATTTTTCTCTCTCAGAGTGAGACGGCATATAGTCCCCTAGAGCTTGGCTTTTGATGTCATCTCTTCCCTTGATGGAAACACAGCCTTGTTGTTGTATGGTCACCCATACATTATTCCATATATAAAAAGGCACCGGTATTTGATTGTCCCAGACAGCCCCTGTGGTGTTTTGTTTATATGTGTAACCCCCCTCTTATCCCGGGTTACTAGAATCCCAGTAAGACCTAGAGGTAGGCAGGGAAGGCAGCTTGTGAAACTCCAGTTAAATGGATTTCACACTGTCTCACTCTCAGCTGAGACTGAGGGATGACATCACCATAGAACTATCGCAGCTGCATGAGCCACAATGGAATCTGCAGAAGAGAGTTAGATTAGAATGTTGGGAGTTTTGAACAGTCAGTTGGAGTTGGAGATTGTTGTGTGAGGAGCACAGCAGTTCTGTGCACAGGCTCTTGGAGCCCCAGCTCTGAAACAGAGCTACATTTAGGGAAAGGTGTGTGTTTCCACCTAAAGAGGGACACAGTAAGCTGTTCTTTAAGTGGTGGAGACCGCTGATTTGGGTCTCTGTGGCCCATCCCTGAGGGGATGGGGCTGGAAGGTTTGCCTGCTATTCCAGGGGCAACACCCTGGCTACTGCTAGAGAAGAAGCTGCCTTATTTTGTCCAAGAGTGTGGGGTACAAGAAGATTTCAAGATTCTCCTGTGGGGCACCTGCAACCGAAGGGTGAGTTCTGTTCTTTCCAAAGGGCCCATGATCACCTGAACTGTGTTAAAGTGGGGCCTGGACTGCTGAAGTAGTGGGAGGCCTAGAGTAATAGGCTTAGCCAAAGTAAAAGTATGTTCAAGTCCAGCACAAGGGGAAAGTTAAGACGTAGAGGAGATGTGATATACATCTACCCTGTAATCTACATTACCAAGCTTTCAAAAACAGCTGTTTAGTGTCCAGAGAAATGGCCGGGTATGGATTGTGGGAGCTGGAGGTGGGAAACCCCCCACCTTTAGTAACCAGGTCCACCTCTACGGATTTGCTCTGAATTTCTACTTTTCCTCATGCGCTTGGCCAGTGACGAGGGAAGTATCCAGATGTGGGGTGGAAGGAAACTTTTCCTTAGGAAGAAGTCGAAGGCTCTAAGGTGGTTTGGGGAGCCACCAATAGGAAATTGGTTCACTGCCATATGGACTGCGATCGAATGGCCGTTGGGGGAGCAGGGCCAGGGGAAAAACCCAAGTAGTGTACAAGTCGGGCTGTGTACCCAAAGCTGCGTGCAAGTCCGGGCTGTGTGCCTGGTGGGTTCAGAGACTGAGGGCTGAAATAGTGAAGAAGTGTTCTGTTGCTCTTACCTGCATTACCAGGAATGCAGCCCCGTGGGGGTCTGTCTATGCTTTGTTTGTTCAGTTTGGATGTGAATAAAAGCCACACTTTAGAATCCCATTCCTGGTTTTGGACATTACAGTTATTGCTTCCTGTGTTCGGATTTATTTGGGTGCCCCTGTGCAGAGTAGACAAACCTAGGCCCCCTGTGCCGAGTAACCTAATCCTCCCCGAACCCAGTCCCCACCAGGTACTGCTGTCAGCTTCAACAGCATACCACCTGTCGTTTTGCAAAAAGGCAGGGGTCCAGGCCTTACAAAATGGAGGCACCGCTGGGATTTTAATTTAGGGAGGAAGGATGCTCGGACAGGGGGCTAGCATTTTGGCTATCTGGCAGTGGGTAACCCAAAAAGCTGAAGCAACTTAACTAGTGTGTCGCTGTGTGCTGCGGTTCTTATGCAGCTGTTAAAATGCCAACTGTTTACCAAGGAGCAGTAAAGCTAAAAGAGTGTGCCCTTGTCCTGCGTCAAATGTTTACAGCGTTTTTGCCAGCTTTTTAAAGAACTGTGAGTGATAAAGAAAAGTGTGGAAGACTAGGCATAGCAACAGGAAAATTGTGTCCTGGACGTTGGAAATGCTTTTGAGTAAACCGAGAGACTTGCTGTGTGAATGGCAATGCTAAATGGCTGAAATGGGCTCCCGTCGTGGAGTCAGTTGAAGAAAAAAAAAAAAGTGGTTTCTGCAGTTTAAATTTGCCTGCTCGATGATCGCCGTGAAGAGAAGAGCACTCGCGAGGAAAAGAGGCTCATTTGCATGGCGCCGTTGAATTGGTGAGGCTACAATCAGTCCCGCCCCCCCCCCAAGCCAGCTCTATAGTGACTGCCCAGCATTCGAGAGGGAGTGTGAGAGGAGTGCATGTACTGGCTTGGTGGAGGAGTGTCGCGGTGATTAAAAAGCGCTGTAAAACTTTTAAAAATAGCTTTTGCTGTTTAAAATTGGGCTCAACCCACATCTTGATCGACTGGATTACGAGTGTGGTGATCAGAGAGATGATCAGCAGGACTGCCCACCCGCTTTCCTTCTGAGGCCTCCAAGACTGGCTGCATGCCGTTTTTCCATCGCAGTGAACAGCTGCTGATAACAGTGAGTACCAACAGTAAAAGTTGCTCAAACAGTGATTTTCTGCCAAAAGTCAGCTGAATATGTGTGCAGCAGTGTAGTTGATTTGTAAATAAAGACTGTGTCAAGTTTTACCAGCAAGTCTGTTAAGCCATTGATTGTGAGCATAGTTATGGATTCAGCATCAGTTTAAAGTTTTAAAGCCAGAGAGAGACTGTGAGTTGTAGCCAAATGTGCAGCACTAGTTTACAGGCAATCCTGTGCTTGAAATCCTGAGGCTTTAAGGGACTGCGAACTAAAGAAATGTTTTCAGCAAGTGAAGAGTCCGTGGCAAATCATGTAAATGTGTTAGAAAAGAACAGTGCAAGTTTGTGCAGTTTGAGCAAAAGTTATCAGTGGTGTGTGTAAATCAGATGCGCGTGGCTTGACAATTTCTGAATGCTGATGCGCAGGGTACTGCCGCGCCATTACAGGGTGGGGTAGTAAAGTAAACATATAGCAGAGGGCCCTTTAAAAGTAAAGAAAGTGTTCAGTAAAGGGACTTTCGGTAACAGTGAGTTTGTTTTTCCTGCAGTAATGGCCTCAGGACCAGCTCGCTACCCAGATCATGCCCGGGCTGCAGTAACAGCAGCAGTAACTAGGTTAAGGGACATTGAAAGGTGTTATTATGGAGGACAACTGCCTTCTCATGTGGCGATTCCTGGATATCCAGTGCAAGTGTGTCAAATATGCTTAAATGCTGGAAGGGACGTCTTCATGATACCTCACTGTTCTGGGTGCCTAGAAAAATATGGCTTGTCTAAAGCACCCCAGATTTGTTTGGCTCCCACATGGACAAAGGTTCAGGAATCTGTAGTTGGTAGCACACAGCACCAGGCGGAGCCTGTTGAAGAAGGCCCCTCGGGGAAGTGTGGCACAAAGCTACAGGGTGCAGATTGAGAGACAGAACCAGATGCTGATGTTTCAGAAGCTGGATCGCAGAAGGATAATTCAGACAAAGCATCAGTAGACCCCTGGGGGGGGCCTAGCCCAAGTCTCATAGAAGAAGATGAGATGAGGGAGGCCTTTGAATGGGAGGTGTCGACCTCCGCACCTAGTGATGAGTGGATAGTCTCAGGAGTGAGGACAACTGCTCACTCCTGGGCACAGATTCTCAGTGAGGAAGAAGATGAGGGGGAACCTATGTGGCCTTGTGAAAAAGGAACAGGTACACAGCCTCAAGCTCTTGCTTCAGAAGAATACATGCAAGAGAGTGGTGATGCCACTGCCCTGGCTGTGCAAAAAGAAGTAGTCAGGGATCCATTTTTCATCTCATTGAGGATGCATAGCTGGCAGAACCAGGACTGGCCGCCCCCAAGCCCGGCCAGTGGTCTCAGGTTGACCAAAGCTAGTAAACAGGAGAGACTGGTTCGTAGGAAGGCGAATGAAATATATGGAATGTCCTTTCCTACCTTTCCTCGGAGAGTCTGGGAGGAGATTGAGAACAGCAGGAAATCCTGGATCTGGGCCAAAGCAATGACATGTGTACATCCTGGTGCAAACAAGCATGTCAAGAACAAACTGTTTCATTAGAAATATACCCAGTGGAAGAGAGGCAGGACACTGTTTATGGACACTGTGCGAATAGTGGATGGAGAGGGACATAAAACCTTCTACAGTGTAAATTATGTGCGCCCAGACGGGATAATAATTCAAGCTCCTGACCCCCGGTACTATTGACCTCAATGCAAGGACCTCCCGGCAAATGTGCCCGTGCCTGCCAGATGGAAAGCTGAGTAGTGGTAGTCAATACTGCCACACCAGCCTTTGCAGTGCCTTTGTTGATCAGCCAGTGTGGACATCCAGGACTCAGGTGCCCCACATTCATCAGTTCTACATTGTACTGGCCTTTCCAGAATCCATCGACTGGCCCACCAGATGACTTCAGATCCAGAGAGAACACCAGCCCAGCTGTATCCTGCTTCATCGCCTGGTAATCGGATGATGTCAGACCAGTTGTTTTCCTTTTTGTTCCTGTTCTAAGGTTCCATCTCCAGAGATGACATCATCCCAGCAGTTCCCACATGTGCCCTCCTGTAGTTCCCGGAAGATGTCCGCCCAGCTGTATCGGAAGAATGCTGCCAGGGAGAGTCTTTGGGTGAGGAGCAGGTCGGTATATCGTAATCCTTCTACAAGGGGCTGGTAAGTCCAAACTTTTCTATCCTTGTGACATTGCAGTACACACCCTACACTAGCAGACTCCAGAATGTGTGAACTGTCCTCAAAGACTCTCCCTTTGGGAATTTGGCCTGCTAGAACTGTGCTTCACCGGGCTCCGGCCCAGGAGAGACTCTTTAATGGACTAGCCTTTGGGCACTGTGGTCACTACATGGGACTTTTAGGGCACTCCATCCCCCAAATGTGTACTGTAAATAATGTCATTGTTTTTCTATTATTTTCTAATGTATATACTTTTTTCTACCTTTTCAAAAAAAAAAAAAAAAAAACTTTTGGGGATTCTCCAGTGTTTTGATGGTAGGGTTTTAGGTAGACTGTGTATGTAGATTAGGAGTGTGTGTTGTCTTTCTTTTTCTTGCAGGTGTTCGTGAAGAAGATAGAAGAGAAGACAAGAAGAGGAGGAGGAGGGGCTCATCAGAGTTCCTCACTAGTACTTCAGTGTGTAGTAATTTAAAGTACTGTGGTTGTTATTGTTGTTGTTACTGTAGTAACCCTTTCCTTCCACAGGTGTGGTTGTGCGGGTAGGGAGGCAGTAATGTAACGTAATGTAATGGTGTGGTATTAGTTTCTTGGTGTGTGGTTGCAGGGTGCCCAAGGTCGGGGAGGTCCCCGGGTTGTTTTTATTTTGGGGTGTTAAGTTAGAGGCGGACAGATTTTCCCTAGAGGGCTGGGGGGATAGACAGGCTGTAGTCCTGAATGGCCATAGGGACTGCAGTGCTGAGCTATTAGGGCTATGCTCCGGACAGTTCTACCACAGCCACTAGGCATCCATAGTAAATGGGTAGAGTAGAGTAGAGGCTGATATGTCAGCTAAAGGCCTCTAGGCCCTTAGTGTTGCCTGCCTGTGCTCGCATATGGTAGGAGGGGGCCTGATCACCCCCCTCCGCAGGTAGCACATAGGGTGGGATGGCCTAAGCCGGGTAAATAATAACTGCGAACAGTCATTTTCCTGGTCCAGGGCGAGTGTAACCTCCCTGTTACCTGGGGTTACTAGAATCCCAGTAAGACCTAGTGGTAGGAGGGAAGGCAGCTTGTGAAACTCCAGTTAAATGGATTTCACACTGTCTCACTCTGTTCTCAGTCTCAGCTGAGACTGAGGGATGACATCACCATAGAACTATCGCAGCTGCATGAGCCACATTGGAATCTGCAGAAGGTTAGTTAGATTAGAATGTTGGAAGTTCTGAACAGTCAGTTGGAGTTGGAGATTGTTGTGTGAGGAGCACAACAGTTCTGTGCACAGGCTCTTGGAGCCTCAGCTCTGAAATAGAGCTACATTTAGGGAAAGGTGTGTGTTTCCACCTAAACAGGGACACAGTAAGCTGTTCTTTAAGTGGTGGAGACAGCTGATTCGGGTCTCTGTGCCCCATCCCTGAGGGGATGGGGGTGGAAGGTTTGCCTGCTATTCCAGGGGCAACACCCTGGCTACTGCTAGAGAAGAAGCTGCCTTATTTTGTCCAAGAGTATGGGGTACAAGAAGATTTCAAGCTTCGCCTGTGGGGCACCTGCAACCGAAGGGTGAGTTCTGCTCTTTCCAAAGGGCCCATGTTCACCTGAACTGTGTTAAAGTGGGGATGGGACTGCTGAAGTAGTGGGAGGTCTAGAGTAATAGGCTTAGCCAAAGTAAAAGTATGTTCAAGTCCAGCACAAGGGGAAAGTCAAGACATGTAGAGGAGATGTGATATATGTCTACCCTGTAATCTACACTGCCAAGCTTTCAAAAAGAGTTGTTTAGTGTCCAGAGAAATGGCCGGGTATGGACTGTGGGAGCTGGAGGTGGGAAACCCTTCACCTTTAGTAACCAGGTTCACCTCTATGGATTTGCTCTGTGGATTTCTACTTTGCCTCATGCACTTGGCCAGTGATGAGGGAAGTACCCAAACGTGTGGGATGGAAGGAAAATTTCCCTTAAGGAGTCGAAGGCTCTAAGGTGGTTTGGGGAGCCACCAACAGGAAATTGGTTCACTGCCATATGGACCACGATCGAGTGGCCGGCGGAGGAGCCAGGCCAGGGGAAAAGCCCAAGTAGTGTACAAGTCGGGCTGTGTACCCAAAGCTGCGTGCAAGTCCGGGCTGTGTGCCTGGTGGGTTCAGAGACTGAGGGCTGAAATAGTGAAGAAGTGTTCTGTTGCTCTTATCTGCATTACCAGGAATGTAGCCCCCGTGGGGGTCCATCTATGCTTTGTTTGTTCAGTTTGGATGTGAATAAAAGCCACACTTTAGAATCCCATTCCTGGTTTTGGACATTACAGTTATTGCTTCCTGTGTTCGGATTTACTTGGGTGCCCCTGTGCAGAGTAGCCAAACCTAGGCCCCCTATGCCGAGTAACCTATCCTCCCCGAACCCAGTCCCCACCAGGTACTGCTGTCAGCTTCAACAGCATACCACCTGTCGTTTTGCAAAATGCAGGGGGTCCAGGGCTTACATATGCTGATAAGGAAAGCAGACAGTCTCTTACTGCTGTAACAGTGTCACTACTTGCATCCTTACAGAGCCAGAATTACTCACCAATGGTTTACAATTCTCTCACTCTACGAGCACGCCAGGAGACTCTTTTGCCACCGTAAGAGACTGTCCGATCACCTTATCACACTGGTAAAAAACAGAATTTGTCATTTTAAAGCAGCACTTGGGAGTAAATTTTCATGGAAAAAAATACACTGTACCAGATTTTTGGGAAAAATCTCCATTTTGTGCCAAATTTATGGACAAAATATGCTGATCTGCCCTCACTCTGGGAATAAAACTGGGGTTAAAATTTCACCAAGCATAATTGCCCATTTTTGACAATGGAAAATCATTGTCTCTACTTATCAGCATATACACTATACTACCCAGCTGTTCTTCCAGTTCATGCACAACTCCAGAAACATCCTTAATTCAGTCAAAGTAACAAAATGTAAAATTAATTGGTTTTGATACTGTTGCTGAAGTAAAGTACCTTAATTTTCATCTCATCAATTGCATCCAGAACCCAGCCCACAGTTCCATCCCCACCACAGACAACTACCCGGGCCGAGTTACTGGGCAAGAACATGCACAGCTGGAGAGCTCTGATGGGTGGAATGACACTCAGATCGAACACCTAGAGACAAAGAGAGATATAAGAGTTTTAGTATCCCTGAGAAATGACTTATAACTCAAATACATGTCCCTTGTGGCCTGTATCACTTACAAACCAATGAAAATATCCAACGTACGTTGTGCTACTGTTACTGCTGAGGTGCACTTACAAGGATAAATCAGTTATTTAAACCTGTTCCCTTTTCATGTTCAATTTATCCAGTGGGAGGCTGATTAGCAGAGGATACATCACGGATGAGAGTACAGATCATGGAAATCAAGATAAAGGAACTATGTACTTGCCTGCGAGAGACTCTTCTTCATTAGGCCACACCTTTGGAACTACAACTGTCAAGCATTGGGATCACACAGAAACTTTTGCTTGCCAGAGGCTGCCTACATCCTCAATTCCCAGTCGGAGATTAGACTTGGATGACCTCCAACCATGGGGAACCAGGAGATAAGATCAGCAGCAGGCATACAAGGAGAGGCATGGAGCTGGATATATAATGCATGGATTAAGTTCAGGCACAATATCGGATGTAACCCTCACTGAAGCAGAAGGGAGATGGAGGGTAGGGTTGCCACCTATCTGGTATTTTATCTGGTGATCAGGTTTTCAGGGTCCCTATCAGGTAACCTGGGTTTGCTCTGTGCTGGTCAGGTTTTTGAGTCATGTTTAGTGCTTACATACTTTTGAAACAGCTTTTGTCATATCATTCAGTGTTTTGGCTACATGTCCAGGTTACAAACAAGTTCTGTTGTCAATACAGCCTTTTGTTTGTGAAAACAGTCAACCTGGGAGGTGTAAAGTATGACCATTAACACTATGAGCACTTCCTTAACCTAATCTTTTCCACTGCACCTTAAATTGGCACAGCAGCAAAGCTACCCTCCCCCAACACCTTTTGTAACAGTAACACAGCCAGTTGTCTTCCACTTTCATTTGCTGGTAAACATTTTCATCTTTAAACAGAATTTAGGCATTTTTAAATGTTTTAAATAATTTTTTTTCCTCAAGAAAAAAATATGGTCACTTCTTTGACTTTGAAATAGTGCGGTGGATATAAAGAACACATTACTTGCCATAGTAATCTTGTTTCTTCTAAGGGAATCTTATTGTATTCTGACAAGTGCAGTATGGTCTCACCATAGGACTCCCCTAGAGCCGAAATGGTTAATAGAACCTATGCTAATAGTGGAATGTCAGGCTCAAGCTCGGTTTTCAAATCACTGTCCCTGGTTGCACTTCCTGCAACCGTCAGATTCTTATGAAACATGCAGAAGCTAATACTAACTAACCAAGTTAAGTTTACTACCCCTAAATACCCCTATTAGGGGAACAAACAAACAACAGGAGGCATCTCTAACACTCGAGTCAACAGATGCCCAACAAACTAATAGGTACCCACAGGTTTCCAATATCAGTAGCACAGGAGTGATCAGAGACCTGAAGGTCCTAGCAGTGGAGGACGGGTGGGAGCTCAGAATACAGTAAGATTCCCTTAGAAGAATCAAGATTACTATGGTAAGCAATGTTTTCTTCAAACCCCAGGAAATCTTACTGTATTCTGACAAGTGCAGACTACCCAGGCAGTGCCTTTGGAGGCGGGCAGAGGACCAATTTTGGAAACAGGCTCTGCAGAACTGCTGTGCCAAACCTAGCATCACTTCTAGCCTGGGTATCCAGGCAATAATGCTCGGTAAATGTACAAACTGTTTTCCAAGTAGCTGCCTTACAGATTTCCAATAAAGAGACATCTCTGGAAGCTGCTATATATGCAGCAGTCCCCTAGTAGAATGGGCCCTAAGCCCTTGTGGGGGCTGCTTACCCAACTTGTCATAACAGAACTGTATTCATGAGACGATCCATCTTGCTATGGATCTCTTTGTGGCACGTCTACCCTTGCCAACCTCTCCACAGATCAGAAAGAGCTGGGTTCTATCCCCTCTGTGACCTTTTGTGTGATCTAGATAGTAGCTAATAACCCTCTTAACATCCAGACTATGTAACCTACACTCACCTGAGGAGGAATGATCAGTAAAGAAAACTGGCAAGATGATGGACTGATCAATATGAAAGTCAGATACCACATTAGGAAGAAATTTGTTATTTGTCCTGAGAACCACCTTATCCCTGTGGAAGGCCACGTAATTGGGCTCCATAGACAAGGCCTGAATCTCACCAATCCTTCTAGCAGAAGTAATAGATACTAAAAACACAGCTTTCCAAGTTACATACTTAAGGTCAGCCAAAGACATGGGTTCGAAAAGAGGCTGCATAAGATGTGCTATGCAAATGTTTAGATCCCACACAGTGGTAGGGGTCCTATGAGTGGGGGTGCAAATGCAGTAATCCTTTAAAGAACTTTCGAAACACTGCATTAGAGGCCAAAGAGGAAGGTTTACCTGCTGACAAGTAAGCAGATACTGCAGCCAGATGAACCTTCAAAGTAGAGGTCCTGAGACCTAGGGAATGAAGATGGGCAAGACAGTCAAGAAGTACTGATAAGCCAGCCTGGGTATGATCCAAATTTTTGTCTCTACACCAGAAAGAAAATATTTTCCACTTAGATGTATACATCTTTCTGGTAGCAGGTTTTCTGGATACCCTAAGGACCTCCATTACCCCTCTGAGAGATTCAGATTTGCATACTCTAGGTCCTCAAGAACCATGCTTTGAGTCTGAGGGACCGAAGGTTGGGATAAAGGATCCAGCCCTTGAAGAAGGTGAGCAGGTTGTGCCTCCTGGGTAGGCTGACTGGCTTGGCTATCAATAGGGACAGGACCAGGGAGTACCATGGTTGCCTGGCCCAATCTGGTGCAACGAGGACCATTGTGGCTGGTTGTGTCCTGAGCTTGTTCAGGACTCAGTAATAATGGGAAGGAAGGGGAGGCATATAAGAACTTTCCTGTCCAATCCAGGATCAGTGCATCCAGCAGTACTGTGCCCCTCAGTGGAGGTCTGCAGCAGTATAGAGGAAGCTGGTAGTTGTCCAGGGAAGCAGAGGTCTACCTCTGGAGTGCCCCACCTTCTGTACACCGACTGTAGTACTTGCTTGTTGATGATTCTGATTTATTCTACTTATTGCATCTGCCAGCACATTGTCCTTCCCTGGAAGGTGGACTGCTGACAGCACAATGTTTAGGGAATAGGTCAAGGTCCATATTTTCATAGCTTCTGTACACAGGGGTGTGGACCTTGTGCCTCCTTGTTTGTTGATGTAATACATTGTGGTCATGTTGTCTGTCCTGACCTGGACCACTTTTCCCTGCAGCATATTGGAGAATGCCTGAATTGCCAGAAACACTGCTCTGAGCTCCAACAGGCTGATGTGCAGCAATGACTCCTGCTTGAGCCATGTACCGTGGACAGTATGCTCCCCTAGATGTGCTCCCCACCCTAGAAGGGATGCATCTGTAGTGAGCACCACAGATGGTTACTCTTGTAGGAATGGGACCCCCAGTCTGAGGTTTCCCAAGTCCTGCCACCACAGGAGCGCCTGTACAAATGCTTGAGTGACTGGAACCAACTTTGACAATTTGTCCCTTTTTTGGTGCCAGTAATGTTTGAGATGATATTGACTATCCCTCATCTGAAATCTTGTTCCTGACACCGTGGCAGTTGAAGCTGCCATGTGGCCTAGCAGCTGGAGAAAATATCTGGCCGGCCTGAGGCTGTGCGGTTTTAAAGAACCTGCCAACTGCCCGAGAGTGTCTGCCCTCAGCTGGAGGAAGAAAAGCCCTTCCTCTGACTGAATCCAACTCTGCTCCTATAAAATCCAGGAGCTGTACTGGTTGCACTACTGACTTCTGCTGGTTTATCAAGAAACCCAAGGACTGTAACAGTTCCTGTGCCAATGCCAGAGACTGCCTGACCTGTTGTGGAGACTGTCCCACTAAGAATCAGTCATCCAGGTATGGGAAGACCGTCACTCCCTGCCTGCGTAGGTGTGTCATAACCACTGCCAAGCATTTTGTTAACACCCTTGGGGCAGAGGTAAGGCCGAAGGGCATAGCTCTAAACTGGTAATGGCCTGATGGAAGCCTGAACCTCAGGAACTTTCTGTGAGAGTGTCTTATGAGGATATGGAAATAAGCATCCTTTTAGATCCAGAGATGCCAACCAATCTCCTTGTCTTAAAGTTGGCAGAACCGTTTTTAAGGTGACCATTTTGCATTTGGTTTCAGTAAATGCCTGTTTAGGTATCTGAGATTCAGTATGGGTTGCCACTTCCCTGTTTTCTTGGTTGTAAGGAAGTATCTTGAGTAGAGGCCCTTTTCTTTCTGTAAGAAAGGAACTGGCTCCACTGCTTCTAGTGCGAGTAGATTTACCACCTCCCTTTCCAGCAACAATGTCTCGGGCCGGGGGGGGGGAGAGAGGAAGGTTAAAAAACTCTTGCCCTCAGTCTTGGTCCGACTTTGAAACTGAGTGCAAGGCCCTAACCCACTACCTCCAGGACCCACTGATCTTTAGTGATGGAATGCCATTCCTGGAGATAGTGGGTCTGCCTGCCCACTACTGCTGCTAGGGAGGCGACCCGAGCAGATCCCTGCTTAGCCCGAGGTGCCGACTGGATGCTGGGGCTAGTACGGTTAGTGCCTCTCTTGCCCCTGCCTATGAAATAACCTCTCTGTTGTTGGTACTGTGGATATGCCTGAGGCAGGAAGAATGGTCTGTAAGGTCTGCCCCATGACCCCTAGCATGCTGCTTTTGTGGGGTAGGAGCCTTCTTCTTAGCAGCAGCACTTTGATATGTTGTCTTGTATTCATCAATTTTCCTCATGTAAGCCTCAGTCTGCTGTCCAAACAGAGACGAGGGCTCACATGGGAAGTCCATGGCCTTGGACTGAGTGTTTTGGGTCAGACTGGTAGTCCTGAGCCAAGCAGATCTTCTCACTGAAACTGAGGAAGCCATCTGCCTGGCAGCAGTATCGTTGCTATCCACAGCCATTCTGAACTGGACTTTGGAAGCCTCTATCCCTCTCTTGGCAGCTTCCTCCAGATCTGTAGCCATTTGTGTTGGCACTGACTTAGTAATCTGTAGGACAGTGTCCCAGAGTGTCCTTTGCAATCTGGCAACATAGGCCATGTAAGAAGCCTGCCTAATTGCCAGTGAAGAACCTAGATATATCTTTTTTGCAATAGAATCCAGTTTTCTGGAATCCTAGTCAGGAGGATGGGATGCCAGGTGAATACCTGCTTTATCACAGGCTGCTGCCTGTACCACACCCTCATGGCTAGGGTGGCCAAGCAGAAACTCAGCCCCACCCTTAGCCACCCAATATTTCCTATCCACCTTTCTATCAGCTGGTGGAATAGAAGTAGGGGTATGCAGGATTTTCATCACCTGCTTTTTTTAAGGACTTATGGATGGGGAGCAAAATCCTTTTTGGAGCCTGAACATTCATCATGTCCCTATAGTCCTGTTCCTCTTCCTCCTCCTCGGTCGATTCCTGTGTGGGGAGGTCCAGGGACAAAGCCAACTGTTTAACAAATTTGAAATGGGAGGAAATGTCCTCGGTCCCCTTGTCAGTGGAGTCAGGACAGTGAGGATCCAGTGAAATGTCCGGGTCAATGGGTTCACCATAGTCCTCATCCTCAAAATCATCAGCATCACCATAATAATCCTCATCAAAAGTGTCCACCTCTGGTTCCAATGAACTGGGAACCAGAGTGGAACTTGAGGCATCCAAACGCGGTCGCTTTTGAACCTGAATCAATGTTACCGGTTGAAGCGACTGAATTATTCTGATAGCATTAGCTATGTCCTCAGCGGTTGGAACCATAGTACTCGGTTGCAGTTCAACCGGTGAATGCTTTTCTTTTCTCTTTCTCTTCCCTGCAGTTGCCGGGTTAGCAGCAGGTTTCTTTTTAGTAGAAGAACAGTCACCCTTGTCAGAGGGCTGATAATCCGGTTAGTTTTGCACAGAAATCGGTTTGTCTGCAGCCGGTTCAGCAGCCTTTTCAGACATCCTCTCCTGCAGTCGTTTAACGCCTATCGAGCGTCGACAGAGGGAAATCTTTACAGATCTCGCAACCCCCGTCGAGGTGGTCAAACCCCAAGCAAAACACACAAATAATATGAGAATCTGCCTTTGTAAACGGTTCCCCACACTCTGTACACTGTTGGAAACCTGTGGGTACCGTTCGCTTCTTGGTCTGTGACATTGTTTTTTTAAACCGAAGTAAAACCGGGAATTACCCCAGTAGTTTAAATTTAACAAAAAACTGCTTTACTGAATGGCAACAGAGGAACCGAAAGACTTACCCAAAACTACACTAATCTAATTCTACCTGTGAACCAAGGACAGGGCTTCAAAAATCGAAAACTAAAACGGACTTTCAAAATTAAACCGAGAAATTAATTTTTCAGTTAAAGTGAAGGAGAGCTCTTCAGAGACGTCTTACTGAGGCAAGCGGAGTAAAGAATCTGACGGTTGCAGGAAATGCAACCAAGGACAGTGATTTGAAAACCAAGCTCGAGCCTAACATTCCACTATTAGCATAGGTTCTATTAACCATTTCGGCTCCGGGCAGTCCTATTGTGAGACCGTACTGCACTTGTCAGAATACAGTAAGATTTCCTGGGGTTTGAAGGAAATGGAGCTAGAAAAAGACATAAAGTGCACATTATAGGACACAATTTCTTTATTATGTAATATTATTATTATTATATAGCGTGTATACTGTTGTATGTTGTTTACAGTGTATCCCTTGTCTCCTCCCAGATCATATTTGTAAATAAGATTTCTTTTATCTCTGTATGTTTATCTGGTAAATCAGTGTCAAAAAATAAACAAACACATAAGTAAACAAATAACTAGGAAGAACCTGGGAAAGTAACTTTAACAGGAGCAGTACAGTAACTTAACATTTTTTGTTGAACTACTGCTTTAAGTGTTGTCTTTTATTGATATTACAAATGGCTTTCTAGGATGAGCAATGCATGATGAGTCATAAAAAGGGGTGGGGCTAGGGACAGAGCTTAGGATCCGGTTTTTGCCTCATCCCAAAGGTGGCAACCCTAGGAGGTACGACGTGACTAATGGACGAGATTCTCTCAAAGATCTACTATATTTTACATTTATTTTTACATTTTTACATTTACATATTACAGTAAGTAAGTAACTGCGATATCGCCTCCATTAGGCCACACCTTTGGAATGATTCCCAAGCAGTCCCAAATAAGTGGGAGATGGCTACAGTCTGATATATATTCAGTAAGACAGGCTTTGCAGTACAGCAAGCCTGAAGCCAGTATGTTTACGAAAGACTATGTCCAGACTGTAATGTTTAGTGAAGATGTGGGCAGTGCTTCATGTGGCTGCAGCACAAATGTCAGCTGCAGAAACATTTATTAAACAAGCAACAGAAGTCCCCATAACCCTGATGGAGTGACCACGAACTTAACTGGGAAGTTCCTTATCATACTTCCTATAACAGAACGTAATACGATGTGCCAGTCATTTTGACAGGCACTGTTTCGACACAGGAGTACCTTCTTTCCCATGGGTAAACTTAACAAAAAGCTGAGAGGGCTTTCTGCAGTCCTTGGTACGATTTACATAGTATATGACAGTTACGTAAGAACTTATCCCAACTGTAGATCTTCGAGAGAGGTTCCTGCAGTAGGTCATTACACACAGCACTAAGCCCCCTGACGTCAGGACAGCGCAGCAAATTTCTAGATAGCAACCATTAGCAGGGGACCACTCCCGGCATCACCTGATCAGGTGTCAGCGTGACAGTATATAGGGGGTGGTCCCACCGCCCGCCCTCCAATACTCCTGCCATAGACCTCTGAAAAAGAAACAGGAGAAAGGAGTAAAGACAAACTCCTTAGGCCCTGGGCTCCGGAAGTGAAGTCTCGGGGAAAGGAAAAGAGGATAAACATAACAAGAGCTGGGGGAAGGTGCGTGGGAAATGCAGACCTACTGCAGGAACCTATCTCGAAGATCTACTGTTACGGTAAGTTCTTACATAACTATCATATCTTACTTCGAGAGGGTTCCTGCAGTAGGTCTTTACACACAGTACTGAATACCAAGCAGTCAAAAATAATGAAGGAGTCGGAGACTAAATTCTGGGAGGAAGGAGTGCCTGCCAACTAGAAACCTTCTTAAGAAAGAAGACCTTGCAGAACGGCGAGGCCGAAACTGGCTCTGCACCAAGAGGTAATGTCCAGACTGTAATGTCTGGTTAATGTATGGACAGAGGACCAAGTGGCTGCTGCGCAATATATGCCATGGACACATTCTTGAGAAAGGCCATCGAAGCAGCCACGCCTCAAGTAGAATGGCCCTTCACCTCCCCCGGAAGGGGCTTCTCATATTTGTTGTACATGCACGAGAAGCAGTTAGCCAACCACTTTAACAAACTCTGTTAGGAGATGGCCTTGCCCTGACAATTGGGAGTGAAGGTCACAAACAACTGGTCAGACTTTCTAGCCTCTTTGGTCCTAGAGATGTAATATCTCAGAGTCCTGTGCACATCTAAAGTGTGCAGAAGTATTCCCCCTGTTGGAATATTGCAGGTAAAAAAAAGGTCAATTCGACATTCTGGTTCAAAGTAAATTCCGAAACAACTTTCGGAAGAAAGGAAGGGTTAGTCCTTTGAGCCACCCGGTCTCTGTGGAAAATCAAATAAGGCTCCCTACAGATGAGGGCCTGAAGCTCAGAAATCATTTGAGCTGAGGTTATAGAAGAAGTATGTTCCGGAACAAATACTGCATGTCGCAACTTGCTGCCGGCACAAAAGGGGACAAAGTAACTTTTTCCAAAATAAAATTTAAATCCCAGGGGGAACCGGATTCGGACTGGAGGCTTAAGGTGAAGACTCTTCAAAAGGTTCTGGAGACCTCCAACTGAGCGAGGGCCTCCCACTGGAAGGTGGTAGGCTGAAACGACAGATAGACGGACCTAAGCAATAATAACTGAGGCCCAAATCGGACAGGTGCAAGAGATACTCAAGGATCTGTGAGCCGAGCAAGACAATGGATCTAGGACCTTGGCTGTGGCCCAAATAGAGAATTTCTTCCACTTCATGGTGTACGTGGATCTGGTAGAGGGTGTCCTAGCCTCTACTAGAATCTGGGTGACTCAAAAAGAGATGCCATAATGAGAGACAGCTATGTGCAAAGATGCCACGCATGCAAGTGGAGAGACTTGAGGCTCGGGTGCACCAGGCTGCCCTGCTCCTGAGACAGAAGGTCATGGGAGAGAGGAGGAGGTACTGGGGGTTCCAATGTCAGCTGCTGCAGCAGAAGGAACCAGATCTGCCGAGACCAAAGAGGGGCTATGAGAATCATGTGGGCCCCCTCTGCCTGGAGCTTCAGCAGAATCTTCTGTAGCATAGGAAAGTGAGGGAAAGTGTACAGAAATCTCTCTGTCCTGGATAAGAGACAGCACGTCATGCCAAAAGACACCAAGCCCGGGAGCGAGTGAGCAAAAGCTGGGTAGTTTTGCTCTGGATGGGGAGGCAAACAGATCTATTTCTGGCCGACCCCACTGAAGGAAGAGATCTTCCACTACTTCCTGCTTCAGCTCCTACTCGTGAGCCCGTGTGACAGTGCGGTTATAGACTGTCCGCAAGGCCACTGTGAACTCCTGGAACATGGGCTGCTATCAATGACAGGCCATTGGTTCTGTTGGAGCAGGGGTAAGAGTCCCTGGTGCATCGATATACGGAATCTCTTGTATTCTACAGAGATTGAGTTGGCTGAGACCTAGAAAAGATCTCAGATCTCCTGTCTTTTTGGGAACTAGGAAGTAGTGGGAGTAGTATCCCCTTCCTATTTATGGTGGCAGAATCAGCTCTATGGCTGATTTTTTGAAGTAGAGCATGGATCTCCTGACTAATAAGATCTAGATGGCCTGACAGGTAGTGAGACCTGCGCGGTGGGTTGTCCAGGGGTCTGCCCAGGAACTCGACTGAGTGTCCTCTCGCTTCTAGCTGAAAGACCCAAGCATCTTCGGTTATCGTCCTCCACCCTTCCTGGTGGAGGGCAAACCTAACCCCCCACTTACTGCCCTGGGAAACATCGAAGGAGTAGGGGGGTACCCCTCACGTCAGGACGCTGAGGGTAGTGCTGCTTTACTGCCCTGGCAGTCTTCTGGAGTTCTGCCTGAGGAGTCTGAGGACCTCAACCAGTGGCACGATGCTTACCCTGTCACCTACCTTGGTTCTACCTGTTCCACCTCTTCTGGGGGGGAAAGAAAGGACTGCTTGGGTTTTTGTCCCAAGCGGTACATGGAGCGTATGTCCTTAAGTGACCTACCACTCCCCTGTAGCTCTGTGATAATGTCCTTTGCATCTCCCCCTGAAGGGGGCATCCAGTAGGGTACTCTGGACGTTTAGCGCCAGTTCCGCAAGATGAAGCCAAGTCAGGCACCTCAAGCAAATGCCCGAAGCAGTGCACCAGGCCACTGAGTCGACAATATCGTAAGTGGCCCTTAAGGCACGGTGGCAAGAAGACTTATTCAGTCTCACCTTTTCCAAGAGCCAATTTCTTAGCTCCTCATCTGGAATCTCCTGTAGGTCCTTCTCCAAATCAGACAAAGCCAATTTCTGGAAGGACACCATATGGGCTACGTAATTCAAAGACCGGATGTCACAGGTCGATGAATAGACTTTATGTCCACGGTAATCCATTTGTTTGGACTCCTTATCGGGGGGAGAAGCACTCGGGTGTTTTGGCTGTGCTGACCTGTCATGGGCCGTGGTGACGGCCATGGAGTCAGCCTTTGGTTGACCAACCAGATGACCAACCTTCCGGGGTGGGGTGGGAGGGTATATGTCTCGATCAGCTTTTGGAGACAGCCGGGATAGAGGATGGCTGTTGCCGAACTGTAGAGGTAAGATCCTCATGCGGTCCCATCTATGGGGGAACAGGAAGGGGACCTGCACTTTCTGAGGTCTAGGTGTTCCGCCAGACATTTCCTCTTGGGGTCCAACTCCTGAGACGCCCAGCCACAAGCCTGCTTGATGGACCTTTAGAATTCCGTGAAGGAGGGATGCTCCAGTGGAGATTTCAGGGATTCTTTAAGCTGGGGTTTAATGGGTGAGTGAGGTTCCGAGTGACCAACTGACTCGGAGTCTGAATCAGAATCAGAGGACTCCAGTCTCCAGTCTGCTGGGCAAATGGGGTAACATCTGGGACCATCTCTGTCACTCGTGATTCTTTGGGGGGGCTCCAAACAATGCCCATCCAAACCCCTGTCTGATGCCCTGTCCTGGGGGGGGCTCCTGGTAATGGTCCTACGAGTCGGGGTGGGGACCACGACCATGTGGAGTTGTCCCAGTTCCTGCAGGAACTGGGATTCTGCATCCTACCACCATGCCGGAATGGAAGTGGGTGGCTCCGGTTGGGGAGGAGGTGGAAAGGGTGGCGGAGGCTGGTATCCTGGGTACTCTGTAGAGCAGGAAGAGTAGCTAGGAGGCTGGACCAACAGTGGTATGGTTAGTGACCCTGGAAGAAGAGACCAGGTGTTGCAGCTTGCGGCGGGTACCCCAATGATGGCCCCCCCTGGTGTCGGGTAATAGGGAAACTGTAGCGGCAGACAGCCGGGAAAGTGACTGGTAGGACCCGACGGAGGAGGGGCAGAGGGTTCAGGGATAGGCGGTGCTGAGGGTCCTCTGGGTGGGATAGGGTCTGTTGGCAGGCTTGGGGTCTCAATCGGGACCCCGAAGGCCAGAAGGTAGCTCCAGCATTGAAGCAGGAAAGCCCAGGTCCATGTCAATAACAGTAGTATGGATCGGGGAATGGCCTGTCATCGGGGTAGGCAGGTGATCAGACATCTGATCTGAGAAAGGCGAGGGAGGCAAAGGGATAGACAGCCCTATCTCTAAATCCGGCTTTAAGGCTGGAGTCTCGCAGTGAGTGCCTGATGCAGGAGAGGTCTCCTGGACAGCCACACCCGGTTCTCCGACTGTGGGGAAAAAATGAGTCATCGAGCAGGGTTAGTAAATCCTTTGGAGAAGACCCTCACAGGAGAAGGAGGGCCTGAAGGCTCGCCCTGCGCAACATTGGAGGCCACAAGGGTGTCCGATGGGAGGGCACCCGAAGGGCGGTCGACAGACAAGCCGATGACCGACTTATCGGTGGAGACCTGGCGGGCGCTGGAGGAGCAGACATCCAACTTACAGTCGGGCCCACAACAGCCGGGGGGCTGGAGTGAGGTGGAGCACCTGAGGCCGAGCTCCCAACGGGAGAACGGGGACGGGAGGCTTAGCAGGTGAGCCTTCAACAGGACCTGAAGTGTCCTCCGAAGAGGAGCCCCTGACCAAGGGTGGAGGGGAGAAGGCATCCGATCCACCAGAACAGATGGAGACCCTTAAAGCAAAGTACTCACCAAGGTGGAGGCCTCACTCGCTGTGGCATCGGCTGTCTGACAATGATAGGATGGAGAACGATCCTGCTCCCGGCGCTTCTCCTTTCACTTTTTCTCGGGAGTAGGTGAAGAAGTGCATTCCCTCAGCTCCTGCAGCTCTTTTTTCATCGATGTGAGGCGACGCTTCAAGAGGTGAGCATCGATGGCCTTCTGGCAAAGGGTGCATGTAGCCTGGTTAAATGACTGGCAGCTCTTACAATCTGCCACCCGGTGCTTAGGGCCCAGGCAAAGAACACAGCAGGAGTGGTCATTCCCGTGCGGGATTTGGGCACCACACTGTGAGCATTTTTCTCTGTTTTTCTCGAAGACATACACTGAGGCGAAAAGGGGCAAAAAACGTGCATGATAGTGAAAAGAAATGGCAGATGACTGAGCTAGTTCACTGCGAGGATCCAAAGAGTTCAGGTTGACGGTGGGAAAGAACTGGTGGATGGGTGTGGGGACCTCCCCCATATATTATCACGCTGACGCCTGATCAAGTGACGCCAGGGGCGGTCCCCCACTAATGATTGCTAGCTAGAGATTTGTTGTGCAGTCCTGATGCCAGTGGGCGCAGTCCTCTGTGCAAAGACCTACTGCAGGAACCCTCTTAAAGTAAGATCTAAGTATTCTATGTACATCTTAAGTATGCAGCAGTGCCTCATCCCGACTGGCATGGTCAAGGAAGTAAACAGGAAGGCATTTTGTTTAATTTGGTGCAAATTCGGTAGAAACTTGAGATCTGTACGCAAAGAAACTGAAAAATCAAAAAAGAAGGCTCACACAATAGAGCCTGGAGCTCCGAAATCCTTCAGGCAGAAGTGACTGCAATTAAAAATAACGTTTTCCATTATAGGAATCGTGAGCCAAAACTCATGGCCAGGTAAAAAGGAGCCAATGTCAGTTTCTCAAGCACAAAATTCAAGCTCCAAGGCGGAAATGGATTGCGGATAGGTTTCATACGCAGAACACCTCTCAGAAAATTATGGAACACCACTAAATAGGCCACCCTATGGCCCTCAACAGGGGCATGGATAGCTGATATAGCAGCCAAATGCACCTGAGTGAGAAACTAATATAAATTGGTGCATATTAATCTTATTTGTATAGTTTCATTTTGCTTTTTATATATTGCCTTTTTATTCAATGTCTCCTGACTGTTTACATGAATTAGGACCTCCATGTGAATGAGCGTGCTCAATGGAGTTTTCCTACAATTAAATTCAACTTGAATAATGTAGACCAGTAGACCAGAGTGTGACAAGGATAGCAAGTATTCCAACACAGCATTAACAGGACATGCATTTGGGTCCAGACTTCTGGAAGCAGCCCACAAAGTGAACCACTTCCCCTTCATGGAGTAAGTACATCTGGTACAAGGCTTTCTAGCTGCAATCAGTACATTAGCAACCTAAGGGGAATCCCCAAAACGTGCAATGACTATGTCTTCAGGAGTCATGCATGCAGCTGAAGGGACAACAGGTCCATCTTGAAAAAGGGTCTTCTACCCAACAAAGTTTAAACATTGCTATCTGTATAAAAAAAAAAAATTTATATTTCCGGTCTGGATAGACAAGGAATTCCTTGTCCTGTGACAACAAGACCCAACAGAGAGGTAGGGAGACAGGAGGCTCCAGTGCCATCTGTTGTACAGTAGAAGAGGAAACCATATCTTGTGAAGCCATGAAGGATCAATGAGGATGAGAGTGGCACTCCCGTCCGCAGCTTGAGCGGCACCCTCTGTATTAGTGGAACTGGGAGAAATGCATATAGGAATTTCCCTTTCCAAGAGAGGGACAATGCAGCTTGCCAGAAAACTCCAGGCCCTGGAGTGAGCAAGCTGAAACACAGTAGTTCTACATTGTGTGGGGATGCATAAAGGTCCAACTCTGGATGACCCTGTCTTCCGAAGAGGTCACATACAACAGAGATCAGCGGTTCCCATTCGTGAATCTTTGCTGTGACCTGCTTACTGGTTTGCTAAGATGCTCTGGAGACCTGGGAGTTGCACAGCTAACAACTGTGGGCTATGGGACAAAGTTCAGTACCATACTCTCACTGCTTCCCTGCGTATGGGATATGAATGAGTGATCCCTTATTTGTTGATGTAATGCAACGCACTGGCACTGTCCATCTGTATTAACATAGGATTGGGGTACAGATGCTCCTGAAATACCTGGAGGCTGTAAAGGACAGCTCTCATCTCCAGGACATTTATGACTAACATGGCCTCTACCTTGGTCCATGACCACTGCGTCTGGTAAGGACCAAGATGAGCAACCCAGTCAGAGCCTGAGGCATCCATGGAGAGGATCTGTCTGGAATGGAATGCCCTATAATAGGTTTTTGCAATACATCCACCACAGCAATGCTCTGTGAAGTGGGGACGCGATGAGAATTATTTGGTCCAGCTAATCCCACTGGACACTGAGTACCCACTGAGAGATTCTCATATGTAGGTGGGCAAGTGCTGCAGTCACAATAGCCACAGCCATGAGACCCAGAAGACATAACGTTGTTCTTGCAGAGACACAGTGTATACTAACTGTGCTTGGGCGATCAGATTTTCTTCTCTGTCCTGTGGCAGGAAAGCAAAACCCTTTTCTATGTCCAAGACTATCCCTACATACTGCAGTCTTTATCAGGAATCAGTACAGATTTTGCAAAGTTACTAGCCCCCAAGTCCTCTAACAACTGCCTTATCCAAGACAATATATATAGGAGAGCTTTCGGAAGCTGGCCTTCAATAACCAGTCATTCACATAGGGGAACACATACAGGCCTTCCCTGTGAAGGGCTATTGCCACTACTGTCAAACATCTGATAAAGACCCCTGGCACAGAAAACAAGTTAAAGGGCAACAGTCTAAACTGGTAATGTTCCCCTCCAGCACAAAGCGGAGGTACTGCCTGTCTGATTTTCTGATCTTGGCATGAAGGTATGCATCCTTCTTGTCCAGAGAACAAATCCAGTCACCTGTTTGCAGAAGGGGAAACAGAGCTTGCAGGGATAAAATCTGAAATGTCTTGTATTCAGTGTAGATGTTGAGATCCCACAGATACAATAGAGGACACAAATTCCCTGTCCATTTTGGGACCAAGAAGTATGTAGAATAGAACCCTGTGTCTCTCCATTGAGAAGGAACCAGTTCAATAGCACATTTTTGGAATAATGACTGAGCTTCCTCCTTCAAAAATGATCCGGAAGACAACAGGAATGAGGCGGAGGATGATCTGGTGGGGTTTCTAGCAGCTCCAGAGCATGCCGCCTCGTAATTATCTCCAGGACCACTCGTCCACTGTAATCTCCCACCACTATCTGAGATATAAGGAGAGTCTGCCCCACACAACCACCCCTAGAGGTAACTGTGGAGGTGGGGGTGTCTCCAGTGCCAACAGTACCGACTGCTTTGGGTGCTTTTGTATGGGCACCTGAGGGGACAAGTCCCGGCAAGGGGTCATCTCTTCTGCCACAGCCTTGCTGATGGTAGGTTTGGGCCACATGGCCACCTCTGGCATCAGGCTGACAAAAGGATCCCCTCCCATGACCCCTGGCAGGAGTGGGATATACGGATCTGACATACCTTAGAGTCATTTTTGAGGTCTGAAGGCCTCATATCATAGTGAACAAAGGCCAGGCAGTGGATATTATATATCTGGACTTTTGCAAGGCCTTTGACTCTGTGCAACACAAAAGGCTGATAATGAAGCTGAAGGACTGAGGGTTGGGGGAGAGGTTAGTCAGATGGGTTGATAACTGGCTGAGCAGCAGGACACAGAGGGTAGTAGTGGGGGGAGGGGGCAGTTCTCCAGTACAAGGGAGGTTACCAGTGCAGTTCTACAGGAGTAGGTGTTGGGGCCACTGTTGTTTAACATCTTTATTAGCGACATATGGGAAGGTATTCAGGGAAAAATGTGCATGTTTGCAGAGGACATGAAGCTCTGTGGAAGGGTGGACACCTCGGAGGGGATAAAGGAGATTGAGGACCTTGCCAAGCTAGAGAGATGGTCGGGGATATGGCAACTAGGGTTCAACACCAAAAAGTGCAAGGTGATGCACATAGGGGCAAAGAACCTGAGAACAGAGTATTACATTGGAAAAGTTCAGGTTACGCCATTGGAGGAAGAAAGAGATCTGGCAGTGATAATTTCTAGTAACCTGAAACACTCGACTCAATGCAAAAAGGCAGTAACAAAGGCAAACAGGATGCTGGGATGTATTGCAAGAGGATTTAACAGTAGGAAGAGTGAGGTTATTCTGCCACTCTACAGGTCATTGTTGAGACCTCACTTGGAATACGGAGTAAGATATTGGCATCCAAACCTGAAGAAGGACCAACATCATGAAAAGGGTCTAGAGGAGAGCGACAAACATGATAAGAGGACAGCAGAATAGATCATATACAGAGAGGCTGGAGGACCTGGAGATGTACACTCTGGAAGAGAGGAGGCAGAGGGGGATATGATTGAGACATTCAAGTACCTGAGGGAATTAACAGAGTGGACTCATGGGAGCCTCTTCAATAAATGGACAACACCACCACCAGAGGGCACAACCAAAGCTGGTGGGGGGGTAGAGTCAGGAGGGATGTAAAGAAGCATTTTTTTTTTTTTAAACAGATAGAGTGGTGATGGCATGGAGCGAGCAGCCACAGGAGGTGGTGAGTCAAAGTCATTGAGAGCCTTCAAAAGAGCCTGGGACAAGCATAAAGAAATGTCAGGTGGCCTCGTAAGGGAAAGGCAGAAAAATTTTGGAAGGGGGTCACAGATGTAAACTTAAGGCCAGAATCAATCCTTATTATTTTGAGCAGACCGAGTGGTCTCCTTCTGCTGGCTATTTTCTCACTTTCTCACAGACAAACAGTTTTGTCCCTGTAAAAGGGACATTCAAAACTGCTTGTTGCACATCATTGGCAAAACTGGACTTTAGTAAGGCTTTCCACACTGCCTTACAGGAGGTTAGTTAAGAAACTAAGCAGCGTGGGGGTAAGGGAGAAAGTGACAAGCTGGGTATCAAACTGGTTCAGGGATAAGAGGCAAAGGGTAGTTGTAAACGGTAGCCACTCAGGTGATAGAAGAGTGACTAGTGGGGTGTCACAGGATTCAGTGCTGGGTCCGGTTGTCTTCAATGTCTTCGTAAGTGACACTGCTACGGAGCTTGAGGGTAAGGTGTGTCTCTTTGTGATGATATGCAAATCTGCAACAGGGTTGACACTCAGGAAGGGGTAGAGAAAATGCAAAGGGATCTCAGGAAAGTAGAGGAATGGTCTGGGGTAGCAGCTGGGTTTCAATGCCAACAAGTGCAAGGTTATGCATTTAGGGCTGTGGAACCCAGGGGATGTGCAGAAGATGGGGAGAATGGAGCTTACAGTCACCAAGCAAGAAAGAGATCTGGAGTCATCACATCTAATGACCTCAAGGTAGCTGGGCAGTGTGACAAAGCAGTGGAAAAAGCTAGCAGAATGCTATGGTGCACCGGAAGAGGGATTTCTAGCATCTTCTTCTGAATCCTGCCAGTCTGGGAGAGGGGGGCAGATGGACGGAAGGTCAGAGAAGGGGAGATAGGGGAGCTAAACATGTGGCTCAAGGGCTGGTGCCAGGAAAAAGGACAAATTTATAGGGAACCGGCAACAGTTCTGGGAGTGAACGTTCTTAAAATTTGACAGATTGCATCTGACTAAAGAGGGAGTCAGTGCATTGGGGCAGAAATTTGATGTCTGCAGAATATTTAAACTAGCAAATGGGGAGAGGGGTGCAGCACCCCATACGTCGAATGGGAAGAACACCCTTCCCCCCTCAACTAGTGGTCAAACAGGAGTTCAGCATGTTTGTAGTTCATTTACATAACCAGGTAAGGAAAAAGGTCCGGCTCCCCATACGATGCACAGGGGAAACGCCAGACCTCACCCAACAACTAACACACCGAAATCTGGCCAATGGAAAATCATGTACATAAATGCTCACAGTCTGGGAAACAAGATCCTAGACTGCAGGCAATAATGACAGAGGCTAAACTGGACATAGTAGCCATTAGCGAGACATGATTTACCAGTAACCACACTTGGGAGACTTCAGTACCTGGATATGTACTGCTCAGAAGCAACCGAGGTGCAAAAAAAGGGGGGTGAGGGTGGAGTGGTTCTTTATGTCAATGAAAATATCAAAGCTACAGAAATTCAGAATACACATAAGGAGCCAGAAGAACTGTGGGTCACCCTGGAAACCAGAAATGGGTCAGCCATACAAACTGGGGTTGTGTATAGGCCTCCAGACCAAGGGGAGGACATAGACACATTACTGTTAGAAGATATACAAAACATGACAGCTAAAGGGGAGGTTCTGATACTGGGAGACTTCAACATGCAAGATACAGATTGGTCAATACCAGCAAGAACATCTGCCAGAACTAGACACATTGTGGATTCCCTGCAGGGGGACAGCCTCAAACAACTGGTACAACAACCCGCCACAAGAGACAGAGCTATCCTATTCCAAGGCAAAAATATGGGACTTCAGAGGCGCTGACTTTGATAAGATGGTCAACAGAGTTAAGCTAGCCCTGGCAAAAAGAAATGCAGGTGAGGGGGTACAGGCAAAGTGGGCAAGCATTAAGGATGCAATAGTTGAAGCAACATCCCACTGTGTTAGAGAGAAAAGGAATTGCAAAAGAAGAAGGAAACCACTTTGGTTCTCAAAAACAGTGGCAGAAAAGGTCAGAGCCAAAAGTCTGGCCTTCAGGAAATATAGGGGAATGCAGCAGGATGAAGATAGAGAGGCATAGCAAACTTCCTTAAGGGAAGCAGGGAAGGCAGTGACGCCAGCAAAGGCCCAAACCAAGGAAACAGTAGCACAAACAGTAAAAGAAGGCGACAAGACTTTCTATAGATACATTAGTGAAAGAAGAAAATCCTGAAGGGGTATTGTTAAGCTCAAAGGGGATAAGGGGCATTGAGGAGGAGGACCATGTTAAAACATCTATCCTAAATAGATACTTCTGCTCAGTATTTACTGAAGAGAAGGTACGGCAGGGCCCACAGCTCAGCACCATGGACACGGCGGGGGGGGGGTGCACTATTCCCTTCACAAAAGAAAGGGTCCTACAAGAGCTCGATAAGCTCAGGGTGGAAAAGGCAATGGGACCTGATGGCATACATCCCAGGGTACTAAAGGAGCTAAGGGTGGAACTAGCAGAGCCATTAGCAGAACTGTTTAGTGAGTCTCTGAGCACAGGAGAGGTCACAGAAGACTGGAGAAGGGCTCATGTGATCCCGCTCTACAGGAGTGGTAGCAGGGAGGAGGCAGGGAACTACAGACCAGTCAGTCTTACCTCAGTAGTGGGTAAGATTATGGAAGCACTCTTTAAGGAAAGGACAGTGCAACACTTGGAATCTGTAGAAGCACAGGCTCCAAGACAGCATGGGTTTACAAAAGGAAGGTCCTGTCAAACCAATCTCATAGATTTCTTTGACTGGGTAACCAGAGTGGTGGACCAAGGGGGAGAAGTTGATGTGAGCAGGTAATAGGGAGGACTGGGGGGGGATACTGGGATGTATAGGGAGAGGCATCACCATCAGAAAACAGGAAGTTGTTATCCCGCTGTACAGACAGTTGGTGAGACCCCACCTGGAGTACTGCGTCCAGTTCTGGAGACCCCATCTCCGCAAGGACATAGACAGGATGTAGGCAGTCCAGAGGAGGGCAACTAAAATGGTGCAGGGTCTGCAAGAGGAGCCATATGAAGAGAGACTAAAGGAGCTTAATATGTATACCCTTGAGGAAAGGAGGGAGAGGGGGACATGATAGAAACTTATACAGTAAGTACCTCAGTGGAATCAACAAAGTCCAAGAGGGTAGCATCTTTCAGAAAGAAAGATGTGCAAGAACAAGGGACACAATTTGAAGATAGAGGAGGGACGGCTCAGGGGCAATGTGAGGAAGTATTTTTTCACAGAGAGGATGGTGGATGCATGGAACAGCCTTCCTGAGGAGGTTGTAGGGTCTAAAACTGTGGGAGAATTCAAGAATGCATGGGACAGACATAAGGCAATTCTTGTTGGGGGTAGGAAGAAATAGGCTGTTGGTTAACTAGGATCTGCAGCTTATCCTGTAGGTAGACAAATGGGCAGACTAAGTGGGACAAGCGGTCCTTATCTGCCATCAAAGTCTATGTTTCTACCTTGACTTCAGCAAAGCTTTCGATACTGATCCACATAGAAGATTGATTAATAAGCTGGGTAGGCTCGGGGTGGGTCAGAGGTTGGTCAACTGGGTGGCAAACTGGTTGACGGGCAGAAAACAGAGAGTGGTGGTAAACAGCATACAGTCAGAAGAGATGGAAGTCACAAGTCGGGTACCTCAGGGATCAGTCCTGGGGCCAGTCCTCTTCAATACCTTCATCAGCGACACTGCAGATAGACTGGAGGGTAAGGCTTGCCTGCTTGCAGATGACACCAAGATCTGCAACAGAGTAGATGATCCAGATGGGGTGGGCAGAATGAGAAGAGATCTGGATAAACTAACAAAATGGTTGAAAGAGTGGTAACTGGGGTTTAACGCAAAGAAGTGCAAGATCATGCACATAGGGAAGAGAAACCCTGAAGCCACCTATACGCTGGGAGGGGAGTTGCAGGCAGTCATAAGGGAAGAAAAAGACTTGGGCATCATCATCACCGATGACCTGAAATCATCCAAGCAGACTACTAAAGCAGTAGGTAAGGCTAGGGGGATGTTGGGGTGTATTAGTAGAGGTATCACAAGTTGGAAGAGGGAGGTAATAATCCCTCTTTACAAGACACTGGTTAGGCCCATCTGGAGTACTGCATGCAGTACTGGAGGCCACACCTTCATGAGGACATTAACCAAACTGAGGCAGTCCAGAGAAGGGCAACCACAATGGTGCAGGGACTGCATCACAAAACAATAAGAGGACAGATTAACGGAGCTCAATATGTATACCATACAGCAAAGGAGGGAGAGAGATGATATGATCGAAATATTCAAACACGTTAATGACATTAACAAGGTGAAAGAGTCTAACATGTTTCAATATAAGAAAAATAGCAGGACAAGAGAACACAGCATGAGATTAGAGGGAGGCCGATTAAGGGGTAATGTGAGGAAGTTCTGTTTCACAGAAAAGGTGGTGGATGCATGGAACGACCTATCTCAGGAAGTGATGGATATGAATATAGTACAGGGCTTCAAACAGGCATGGGATAGGCATAAGGGAGCAATACAGATGAGTATGAGTAGATAAGCCATTGACAGAGCAAAGGCTGATGGCACATTTATAAGGCAGAAAAAGAAATGGGCAGACTGGATGGACCTTGTGGTCCTTATCTGCCATCAACTTCTATGTTGCTATGTTTCTAGAAGGAAGAAGGTGGTTTTGCTGTTCTATCAATCTCTGGTGAGGCCCCACCTCTGCAAGGACACTGACTGGGTGGAGGCAGTACAGAGGACGGCAACCAAAATGGTGAGTGGGTTCCTTGAGAAGCCATACAAGAAAAGGCTGCAGGAACTCAATATGTACTCCCTGAAAGTGAGGAGAGTGAGCAGGGACGTGACTGAAACCTACAAGTGCCTCACCGGAGTGAACAAGGTGCAATAGGAGGGTCTATTTCAGAGGACGTGAGGCTCTAGAAAAAGGAGGCATGCAATGAAGCTAGGAGGGGGGAGGTTTAGGAGAGAAGAGCGGAACCACGTCTTCATGGAAAAGGTGGTGGATGACTGGAACAGCCTGCCAGAGGAAGTAGTGGGGGCAAAGACTGTGGGGAGCTTCAGGCATGCATGGGATAGGCACAAGGGCATATTAGGTAGAGGAATGGGAGGAGTGACACCTATGACTAACTAGGGTCAGCTGTGACAAAACAGGCAGGGACAAGGGGCAGACAAGATAGGCCTAAAGGTCCTTTTCTGCCAACATAATCTACGTTTCTGTTTCTAAAATCAGCAACTCTGAGCCAAGGATGTCTTCTCATACAAGTGCCAGAAACAGCAGCCCTGGCAGAAGCAACAAAAACATCATATGCAAAGCGTAGCAAATGCTTGCCAAGCTCAGCCCCAGAGGTTATAGTTTAAGTAATTCATTCTTGGCAGAACCATCCAGGAAAGCCTGGGCTGCAGTTTTTGTAGCATTCTACAGGCTGTTTTGATATTTTATCATATGGGCCTGGCAGCTTGAATCCTAAAGATCAGTGAGGCAGAGGCATATGTACGCTTGCACATCTCATCCAGCCTTCTATGTTCTTTATCAGTAGGCAAAGTACTTGTATATTTAGCTGCTCTAGACCTATCATCAGTAGCCATGATGACAACAGAGTCAGTTTCTGGCTGATTGGCATAATAAGGCTTAGCAGATGGAGCAGGATATTGCTTGTCAACCTTTCTGGGAACTGCAAGCAATGAGTTTGGTCTGTACCATGCAGTAAAGGTAGCATCCTCTAATGCAGAGTATACAGATGGTATTATAAGGGATCTCCAAAAATTCCATCAAATTTCTTCTTGTGGAATCTTCTTCTTCCACAGCAAAGCCTATGGCACTTTGCATATGCTGCATCCTGGCTTGAAAAGTAGGATCCTTATGAGGAGACCTCAGAGTGTAAACCACGGAGTCCTCACTGCAGGATGAGAAGGCAGAACTAGAACATGGTGCAACATACTGTTCTCCCTCACATTCCTCCTCTAACACCATGAGGTCAGGATTATATTCAACCTCGTCATTGACGTTTCTATCAACGACGGGCACCACAGAATGCACCAGTGATGCCCGTGGCGACTGAGAGGAAGGAATCTGTGATATGCTAGTAGATGCCATCAATGAGGGCTGCATAGTTGGAGGCCCTGTTGGTGGAATAACTGCCTGTAATGACAGTCCAGGCAGAATGCATCTCATCATTTCTGAGAATGATGCAAGCACAGCTTGAAAGTCAATGGTGCCCTGTAAAAGAGCTGTGACTACTTGCGTTGACAGGTCTTGGCCCAACAATGATGGCATTGCATTGTCCATAGTAGGTGCTGCAGCACCTAAGCCAAGCCCAGACCTTGGTGTCTCACTGACAGTCAAGAGACAGTTTTGTCAATGCTGCAAGAACGGGCGATGACACAAGAGCTTTAACTTGTCTCAGTGGTGACCGGGACCTCACTGGTGAAGCAGATCTTTTTTTTTCTCTCTGTTTGTGGTTGTGTCAAAACAATGAAGAGGGTCACAATGTTGACTGTTCCCTGTCCTGGTCCTTCGACTTTGGCAGCTGTTCCTCAGCTGATGGTGACGGAGACACAGATTTCAGGCCCCGTCCCTTCTCCATGGCTTTTAACGTTTTCAGGAGAAAGAAATTTTCTAGAGCTTTCTTGTGGCGTCACCTTGTAACCTGGCTGAAGCTCTAGCAAATCTCACAAATCCTCATGTTGTGAGGCTGGCACAAGCAGCAGACACAGACAATCATTACACATCATGTGTCTGTGTCTTCTTTGTAAACTTTCTCTCCAACTTACAGTTCCGAAATAAAGGTTCTTTCAACTTCAACAGCATGCAGAGATGACGAAATGAAATTTTTAATAGTAAAAGAATAAACGGCAACAGCTAGTTGATGATGTTTTATTCAGCAGGTCCGAAGAGAATAATCGAAGATGGGAAAAGAACTGAGGAGTGATGGGGACGCTCATGTTTATGTAGACGCTAACACAGGATGTCGTTGTGGGCTGTCCCTGGCTAGTAAAAGTTTCTGTGTAGGCCTAGTGCCTGGCAGCTATAGTTCCAAAGGCATTGCCTAATGGAGGAGATATTCTCAAAGAAGATCTCTTGGAACTGTGAGGATAGATCATGGATGTGAAGATAAAATTATTGAACGGTTACAGTAAATTGTGGATGTAAGGATAAATCATTTATTCTCATTTTAGACTATTTGTGTCTTTCAAAACCACACTCCTATTAGATAAAAAAATATATTCTTTATTTTTAAAGTAATGCTGAAGTGTACCACAAAATTGTTCTTTTATCACTGCTGTCTCTGCTCTGATGTCTCAGAGACACGATTCAGTGGGAAAAATCACAATGCTATTTAGTCTCAGCCCAGTTTTCCTCCTGCTAAATACAGGCTAAGTTAAACACCTCTGTACATAAAAATAAATCCTGTCACTGTAAATGTTTATCTTAAAATGTTTTTTAAAAAGAAAATCTTTTCATTAAGTGCCGAGTTTAACTGTTATTTATTTAAACATTTGGTAACCAGGAAAGGCACGCTGAGCCGCGGCTCGATTCCAGGTGCTATCCAGCACTAAGTAATTAGAGACTGAGGATTAAAATGACATAATCAAAGTCTTGTGAGATGAACGTAAGGAGCAGCAGTAAAAAACATATTGTACAGTACACAGGCCACGTGCTCCCCGTACAGTACAGAGGATGCATGCTTTGCACAATATATAGGACACATGCTCCCTGACAGTCCATATAAACAGCTGTCCGGCTGAAGAGTTGTGAGTAGGGTTGTGCCGTTCGCCGTATGGGGACGTGGCACTGGCACTTCGGGTAAGGGGGGGACGGCAGGGTGAGTTTGTTAGTGCCAGTGGTGCGGGAGGGGGTGCTAGATGCCAGGGATGGGGATCGTGGGGTGGGTGTGCCACCAGATGCCAGGGTATATGCTTATTACAACAGGGTTATGGATCAAAATGGGGGTGGACGGGACAACAGGACGCCAGGGACTTTCATTCTTTTTACAGGGCTGGGGACCGGGGAGGGACCAATGGACACCAAAGGATATGTATATGTGTACAGGACTGGGGATCAGAGACTCGGAAGGGACCACTGGACACCAGGGAATATGATGTTTGTACAGGGCCGGTGATAGGAACCCAGGAGGGACCACTAGACAACAGGGAGCAGATGTACTCTGCGGCCACTAGGGCTGTCTGGAGTAAGTCGAGGTTTTGATCGGCGGTATTTGTGCTGTGCAAAGTGGCCTGCGTTAACCATTCTGTGCAGTGCAAATGCGCTGAATATCACGCTGCACCAGTATTCCTGTCCCCACCCCTCCCTTTGCCCACTGCACATATTATTTTGTTTTGCGTGTGCCAACCCTATTAGCGTACGCAAAGGCTCCCTTTGAATATTGCGACCGGGCAGAAACCCCCAGGCTAACGGCAGACAATCAGTTTGCCCATCAAGCACACTTCTGAATATCAGGCCCCAGAAGTTTTAACTAAATGTAGCATCTAAGGCTAAAAGTTAAGACCCCAGAAAGACTGTTTATTTCCTACTGTGTTCATCCTAAATAGTTTAGCAATTAGTTTATTATTCAGGCCCCCAGCAATTGGTCCTGGGCTTGCATATGATCATATCTGGACATACACTTCGGCCTTCATCTATTTTCTTAGAACTGATGAAAAAAAATACTTCTCCATCCTTTAGTCATAAGCTGGTTATTATAAAACAAAATGTCTAGCTGCTTAGCCTAATTTTAACCTACATTTTTCACAACCTTAGGGCCAAGTGTTAATATGGGGTCTGCTTGCCTTTGCTGCAGCATTTATTTAGTCTCCGTTCTTGACATAAGAAAAACATGGCTTCCCAAAAGTCAGGCCTGTTTGGCTTCATTTGTAATACTGTGGGGCTAGGGCACCATAGACATCACAATTGACCAAGGAGAACCAGTCACCTGCTGCCAGATTTCCCACTTGTGATGTCACAGTGCTGATGTGGTGTGAAGGGAAACAGAACTAGCTAAGTTACTGTATCCTCCACGTAAAGTACTGCTCTTCACATCACTCCTAATACTCTCGGGTAGAAAACCTTTTAATGAGCGCACAGACCAAGAAAAATGCAACAGAATTAAAAAAAAAAAAAAAAATTTGAATATTTTCTGCCTACTTTTGTTGGCGTTATTAGTTTTTAAATGTTATGTTTTTCAACGTTTCCCCAGGGATGTAGCTCTTTTAAAGGTACTGTAGTTTTGCAAAGCAAGGCAGAAGGCATTTATTTAATTAAAGGAGAACTCTGTACATCTATGCCCTGAGCCTGAAGCCTTTCCCCTCTAGCTTTTTATCTAGAAAGTGTTTTTCTCTCAAGATGCTACTTGCTCTAGTTTTGTTTTTGAAAAAGTCCGAAATCAGCAATATGGTGGTCAATGGGGAATCCATTTATTAGTACAAGTGTGTATGACCTACACTTCAATATAAAAGTATTGAAGTGCATGGCATCACCACATCTCTTTACAGTAAATGAAGCCCCCCAGCTTCCACCATATTCCTAGTCCATGGACGTTTCAAAATAAAAATAGGGTAAAATAGCAACACAGAAAACTCACTCTCTGAATAACTACATCGAGTAGATTTCGATGAGAGATGATCTTACAGAGATTTCCTTTAAATATGACCATGAAAACTCTTGTAGATGAATAATCCTGTCCTTAAATACATCCTGTGAGGATCACAAAGGCAGCGGAAACAAAGCAAACACAAAAGAAAGACCAAACGACAGCTCTGGTCAAAGCTTAAATTGTGATACTGCAGGAAAGGTTAACAAGTTACTTCAGCAAGCATTAATGGAATTAAGATGATGACGAATAAGTCCGAAAGCATGCTTACCTGAACAGGATTAAGCAGACTCTTAAACTCACCCAACAGTACCTCCCCCATGTTGTTTCCACTACGAGTATTGGCTAGCACAATTACAGGGGTCCAGTGATTCCCGTAGCAGGAAGCCAACTACAAAGGAAAACAAAAAAAATCCAATGGAACACAAACGGACTAGGGACTTTGATAAGGAAAACTTGTATCTGAAGTTTGAGCTACAGCAGCTGTGTCTCAGGATTTTCAGAAAAGAAAAGGTGAGAGAAATGTTATTTTAATGCAAGCAGGGGTTTGGGTAATTGACTTTTGGTAGCACTCAAAAACCTCTATGAGACCCAATGTAGAAGTCATCAGAGTTTTTTGGGGATATCAAACTACTGCCCAGGTCCCACATTTTGGAAGTAAATCTTTTATAAAATACACACTTTTGTCAATAAATAACAATATTACTAGTCAAATACCCTTTCTTTCAGAAGAATCCATCATTCCCTGTCCCCCCCCCCCATGTCCTGCCATCCTTGTCTGTAACATAAGAGAAACAGCTCCACCTGCTGAAAAAACAGAGGCACACCCTCATCTAAAATGAAAGAGACTGGCAGGTACTGTGAGTGGGACTCCCTCTGGTAGGAACGCAAATATAAATAACACTAATCAAACATCCTTTTTTTCAGAAATGTTCTAATCATGCCCTCTCAGAAATTTCAATAATGTTCAACTTCCATGACTGCAAAATTGGAAAATGCCAATTTTTCCCCTTTATTTATTTATTTAGTTAGTTTTTGTTGACCGGGTAAGTGCACTAGACAAATTCTGCCTATTTTTCAGGCACGACCCGGGGGAGGGGGATACAGATGAATGCCAACTGACCTTGAATCAGATTAAGCTGCTGATGGTATTTTCAGTGAATGCCCCCTTTGGGAGTCAAATGATTCTTTAACTTATTTTGGAAATCTGTACATTATTTTTGGTAATGAAATACTTTCAACAAGGAGATTTTTTTAATTCGTTGCAGTGTTTTCCACTCATTAATTTCATTGTTTTTTTTTTGGGGGGGGGTGCTTGCCTTGCTGCCGGTACTTCAGCCCGGTCACAGACACCTCTCATTTCCACTCCCAACTTCAGCTGCAACTCCCTGATACCCTCTGGCTTACCCCCCAGGGCGGGTTTGCAGCACCAGCCCTAAGTGCCGCAATCACTGGAATAGGTTAGGAAGCTGGCCCTGGGAGCTAATCAAAGAGATGGAGCAGGCTTCATGGAGGCGGCAGGCAGCGGAGTTTTTCCCCCTTATACGGGGCCGGGGATGTACAATGACTACTAGCATCTGCCCCGCCCCCCCGTGTCGGCATATGCGGTACACCCAGCCTCTTCTAGGTGTTCATAGAGCACCGAGCACTCTATCCCTCCCCTGGAGAAGGGCAGCAGTCGAGGATGCTCAATCTTTCTCCCCCGGTCAGCTCCTCCAACGCCCTGGATCCGCTTCCTCAACCCGGGTCGCTGAAGGCCACAGGTCGGCACCTTGCCCATGTGCCAGCACCTCTCCATTCATTATCTTAGCACAGTAGGCCACCACTCTATATTTTTTACCACCACCCTGTATTTGTAGCCATCAGCCCAATTTGTTTTTATAAAATCCTCCAAAATTGCCTTTTACCATCATCCTTTATTGCATACTACCTTTGTTTTGATTCCAGTGTTTTAAAACTTACTTAAAACCACTTATGTACATGCACACTGTAATTAGTAGGCCCAAGGAAAAATACACCTTCAACCCCAATCACCACAACCAGCGCCCTATATTTGCAGGCTATGGGGAACCCTGCTTTGGTAACTGGGTAAAGCCAAATAGGCACAATGCCTGTTTTTAGGGCAACCCGGGAGCTCTGGAGAGGTTAAGAGACTTTCTCAGTGTCACACAGTATGGAAGTGGAGGTTGTGGGACTCAAACAGAGGTCTGCTGGATGTACCAAGCTCATTCACAGTTTGTTAGCCTCCCTCTAGGCTATACTGCCAGCTGAGTTAACTCACGCTTAAATGTAAGCACAAGATAAACTCAGAAAAAGTACACCCTAGCTCCCCTCCCTTGCCAATCTGCTGCCTTTTTAGCTTTCTACAGAAACATACAAATGTGATGGCAGAAGAAGACCAAAGGTCCATCTAGCCTGCCCATTTGTTTGCATGGACCCCTGTTGGGCCATGCCTGCTAGCACTGAACTCTTACTCAAGATGAGTCCCCACCCTCGACCCTGTGTTGCATTTATGTCCTGTCCCAACCAAGTTTGAAGGAGGTGATTGTTTTGACCTCCACCATCTTGGCAGGTAAACTATTCCAAGACGCCACCACCCTCTCGGAGAAAAAGAACTTCCTGACATCACATCTTTCTCCTGGAAGCCTCTCCTTCATGACTATTCTTCTCTCTCCTTCAACTGTCCATGACTCTCTTCTTCACCCCCCCCCAAAACTAGTTCTGCCCCTGCAATCGGTTTCCTTTATTACTTGTACATATATTATTCTGATTTGTCTTCAAGTTCTGATTATACTCTTTGATATACTGCATTTGCTGTATATATGATTTTCTTTTTTATTAGCACTTTCTGCTTCTGTTTTCCTTTCGCTGGCCCCTATCTGATCGACCCCTCCAATCCTATCACCTGGCTGCTCCGGGGTCTTACCTCACCTGGCCACCGGTGCGGAGCCTGCAGGGGGTTGATCTTCATCCTGGCTCCTTGGGGTGTTTTTTTGCTTTCTCCCGAGCCTCCCCATTGCTGGGGCATGACACGTCAGTGCACGTACGTGGAGGCATACACACACTGCGAAGTCCCGCAGCACCCACCCTTCTGCTGGCACCCCTGTCATGTCCTGCCCCCAGTCCTCCATCTGGGGGCAGTCATTCGGTGGGGCAGCCAAGTCTCCCTTCCTGGGATAGGAAAGCTTTCCTCCGTACGCTTGATCTTCTCCCTCCCCAGCCGACCACCCCTGCGACCCGCGATCACAGGTTGCCGACATGGCAGGAGGTAAGGCACGGATGCCACAGCCCTCCATGCTACTGGGCCGGCCACTGTATTTGATTTTTCACATCCCCTACCCTCAGGACACATCTGGAAATGAGCTAATAGCAGCTTAGCATGTCTTTTCTGGTGAAACTTTTGAAATCAATCAATAAATAAGTAAATACATGCTTATAGTACAAAGATTTTTTTTCTGGGGGTGTAGAATATTCTAGTCTCCTTTGCTCAGGTAAACCTTTGTCAGGAGTAAGCCTTTTCCTGAAATGTTACCTTAAGCCCAATTCTCCTGATACCAGATACTGAAGGTGGAAGACCATCCCTCCATTATAACCGAGTTTTTCCCAACCTCTATCATTAATAAATTTAGTTTCTAACCAATTACCATGCGTCCTGTGATCTGCCCTTTTTGAAATGTATTTACCACCATTTTCCATAACCTTACCATTGCAGTAAGGTAGCTTTAGTCTGGGGGCTGCATAGTGCATTAACCGGCCCAACATGTCCATGCATATAATGTCCATAAAATGACATGACTTCTGGGGGCATCTACAGTGTTAGATATTACACTGGTATAGATCGAGACATTATTGGCACTGGAGAGAGCTAATTGTTATTTAGTACACTTTTTCTCCCCTTCTCCATCTGGCTACTATCATCATCAGTCCCTGTCTTTCCTCCAGCCCCATCACTCACCTTCCCTGGTACTTAGTCAGGTGGTAAGTTCTTCCCTGGCTTAGCACCCAGGGCAGGGCTACCGGAGGGGACCTTAATACCTCAAGGGGGAACAGAAGCTCATTTCCAATGATGGAACCTGGTTGGTGGTGCGGGACCTGTGAGGAGGGGCAGGACGGCATGCTGTGAGCAGCTGCTGTTTTCTCTTTTTTTCTGTCCCGCCCATGGATGTCAAGGAGGCCTCTGACTGGTGGACACATGCATGCATGACATGCAGCGCATGCCAGAGCATGCTGACATCCCCACCTCCCTAATTGTTAGTCGCCAGCTTGCACAGACCCCTGTGGTCACCCTGGTGGCTGTACTAAAGTAGAGAGCAACAGCCCTCCCTCACCCGAGGTGAATGTCCACTAGGGATGCTCCACCATCCTTCCTAGGCTGCCCTCAAACCTTCCCGGCTTGTTCCCGAACCTGGGTCACCAGCGTAGCAGCAGCGCTACCGCTGTGCCAACAGGTTGGCCACAGTGCTACTCTCTGATTCACAAACAACCACCAACTTTATACAGTGCAGTTCTGCATATAATCTGTGCTACATCTGGACCAAAAGAAAATAAATGAGGGGTGTGGCTCACGTGCCAAAATGAGCTCCAGTAATCGTTTTTGTTTAAATGCTGTACTCAACAGGCCAAGCAGCGGAATTTCCTAAAAGTGAATTTTTAGTGAGGCCAAATGGGGTGTGGTCTGTGTGCCTTGGGGGTGATTGAGTGGAAAAGCTTGAGAGGTTTCACTTCTAGAAACAAGGCCTCCTGTATTTGCGGATGTGGGGTTACTAGGAGTGTAATAACGAGGATACTTAAGTGGTAACAAACCAGATGGGTCACTATGCGAGGCAGTACTCTGTCTGTCAAGTGAACAAAGTACAAGGCTGAAAAAGCCGAGACCTTTATGTTCATGAGACAATCACATTACCGCCGAGGATTCGGATGCCCGTAGGTGCACATACATAAAACTGAAGAAATTAACCTAATTTTATATACCTATTTCCATCAGTATCATTTGTAAGTCTAGCCAATACAATTCAGTCAGCTACCCTCATCTGCGGACTTTGTCCATCTCAAGTATGAGTTACATTTATAAGAACTGTATAACCTTTGAATTACAGTACCTTTTCATAATCAGCTGTTTTGTCTTTACGCACTTGATTGACCCTGTATAAGTAGTCAGGAGGAATAACTAGGTTACGGAATTCTCCAAAGTCACACATTTCTTTGTCTGAAAGGAGCTCCATGCAGTCATCGTGTACTGTGTGCTGACACCAGATGCACCTGTAGAAAATATACCAACAGTTTGAAATGGGGGGTCCTAATTATGAGCACTGGCTTCAGAAAAAGCAGATGTACTGGGGCATCAAGAAGGATGTCCACTTTTTTAAATTAAAACTACGTTGTTTTTATGCATTGTAAATACTTTGAAAATTCATCTTCATAGAGGAATGGACGTCCCTGAAAAAAGAAATTCCACCTAACCTTGTGCTTCTGCAATTTGCAGGTGTGCAAGCGTCACTCAGTAACGTCCGTATAATGACTCAGCCCTTCGTGCTTTTATGCTATGGAAAACACTACAGGATTCAGTCATTTAATTTCCATACATGTGTTCAGAAGGTGTTTTGCAAATCTAAGCTTTATCCAAAACAGATACTGAATAATTCTTGCAGTTTTTTAGACTAAATCAAGACATCAATGCACAGGTGCTCCAGACTTGAGGAATTAGGGTGCTGGAAAGTGCAATACTGAGCTAATGTTTCCGACCGGGAAGGTGCAAGACACCCTCCCTTACAACTTCTGGGATGTAACCAGAGTCTGAAACAGATGGAAACGGTATAATAATGTGTGCATTTGTTAGGGGTGGGGGTAATTTTTATGCCTGCATAGCATAATTAGACAAGATGTCAGGGGTTTAGGGGAAAATGGGAAAGCAGAACCAATGCAAACTACTTTTGGCAGAGAAATCAGATCCTCTAATGAATACAGTGCGCAGCAGATCACTGTGCCCCCCCCCCCACACATACACATACCCTTTCCCTACCAGATGTAGTTTTATTCTGCCTCAGGAGCATAGCCTGCCTTGCTCCCAAGGAGACATACAGTTGCTATTCTGAGCTCCAGGTTAGAGCTGGCCACACAGGGTTCCCTTATGAGGTGCTGCTGGGCTTGTATTTCCAAGAAACCACAACAGGGTGGTGGTAGGTGGGGCACCGAGCCAAACCAAGAGCTACATTCAGAATTTATTTCCACAAGTAAGAGTATGTCTCCTCAGATGGCACTGTTGTGTGTATTATGCTCAGTTTCCTAGTTACCCGGTCTCTCTGCAACCCAGTCAGCTGTGTGGCAAGCACGTGTTCAATGCAGCCAGACTTTTTCCCCTACTGCCTAGGTCTTTGCCACCCGATCAACTGTGAGGCATGGAGTATGTATTTGGCAGTGATTTTTTTCCCCTTTTGCCCTGGTCTCTGCCACCCGACCAGCTGTGAGGCACAGAGTGCATGTTCTACAGTGATTTATTTCCCTAGTGCTCTGGTCTCTGCCACTTGATGAGCTGGTGGCATGGAGTATGTGTTCTGCGGTGACTTTTTCCCCTAGTGCCCAGGTCTCTGCCACCCGATCAGCTGTGAGGCATAGAGTATGTGGCTGTCAGGGATTTATTTTCCTCTAGTGCTCTGGTCTCTGCCTCCGGATGAGCTGTGATACATGGAGTATGTGTTTGGCAGTGATTTTTTTCCTAGTGCACTGGTCTGTCACCAGATCAGCTGTGAGGCATGGAGTATGTGTCTGGCTGTGATTTCTTCTCCTAGTGCTCTGGTCTTTGCAACATGATCAGCTGTATGGTGTGGCATACAGTATGTGCTCCGTAATTAATTTTTTCCTAGTGCCTGGATCCTGCCCTCATTCTGTGTGTCACCATACAGGCATCTACAGCATCAGCAAGAAAGATGCGTCTCTTCCCAGGATAGTATTTTACAGAGTAGTCATATGTAGACAGTGCTGAAAGCCAACAATGACCAGAAGCGTCAAGCCTAGCTGTCATGCTGACAGATATCGATGGGTTGTGGTCAGTCCTTCCCATGACGTGGTCTACACACAGACATACATGAAATTTATTTATTTTAAAGTTTTACCAGGAAAAACATACTGAGCTGGTAACAGCTCGTTTCCATCTGCATCCTGGGGAAGGGAGATAGGAAGTACACAATACAAGAATCTCCAAGTGAAGAGAATAGTAATGAAGGCACAATAATGAAAGAAAATAAAATACAAGGCATTAAAAATACATTACAATGAAATAATAGTAAAATAAAACAGTTGTAAAATACACAACAGATATGCAGTCATGATGTACTGGCAGACAGTGCTAACACAAAATAATTTAAAACAATGAAAGATGGTACAGGTGCAAATGCAGTACCTACAGCAAATACAGAAAGGAGCAGTATAATACCACCTACCCTGTGATGGTAATGGGGTAATTAGTACCAGTGCATTAAGGGAGGTACAGGAGCTAAAGGTTACTAAAGTGAGTCAGTGAAGAGGAACAGCTCAAGGCCACACAGACCAGGGGCCTTGGGGAAAGAAACTGCTCACAGCCAATGAGGGGCAGATCTACAGTGAGGGGGAGGAGGGAAATACATGGGTCAGGTGCAGTTGCTGGAGATCCACAATTTCAGTGCCAAGAATTAAGAGTTTGTGAATGGGGATGTTGCGTTCAGATGGCGTCAAACCTCAGCCTGCAAAGGCGACAGGTCAAGGTACTTCCCAGACTGACCTTTTTCTTGGCATAGGGCCTGAAGGGCCGTGCACATCCTGATATGGTGGTCTTTTGTGTCGGCCTGTGTGAATGGTCTGCAGGGCCCTACAAAAACCAGACAGACCTTTAACTTGGCGCAGGGCTCAAAGGGCCCTGAGTGTCCCAGCAAGAAGGTGGTCAGTGACACAAGGCTCGAAATATGTCATATATTCTGTTAATTCTACTGGGTCCCATGTGAATGAGGATACAGTTCCACTATTATAGAAAGAAAAGAAAAATCACTGCAGAAAAACACATTATTGCAGACATTAAGGTTAAAGAACCTAAAGCACACAAAATAAAGCTATGAAAAATTAAGGTTTGAATTCTAATGAGTCTTGTCAAATTAGTGTTGTGGTGTTCCTTTGGGTTTTTAACCATAATGCCCACCCACCATCTCACAGCCTCTAGTCTCCTGACCCAAGGTCAAGGTGCTGGCCTGGAGCATGTGCTTCCTCTATTAAGAAACTGTGGTCTTCTGCTTCGCATAGGGTCCACAGGTCCCTGTGTGAAGAAAGTTTATGAATGATCTTGATCTCATGCTTTGGGCAGGGACCACTGGGCCCTGTATGAAGAAATTTATACATGATCCGACTTTGTGCAGGGTCAGCGGGTCCCTGTGCAAAGAAAGTTATGACAGATTATGTAGGCCCCATGTGGACAGCCATAGCTGTCTAGCTCCAAGCACTAGACCTGTGGGGTGTGGGCTTGAACCTGTAGCTTATGTTTGGGCCATAACATTAGGGGCTGGGAGAGTGGGGTCGGCATTATGGCTGAAAATACGCCAAGGAACACAACTGCACTGATCTGACAATAATCCTGACATACCAAACTCTATTTTTTTCATTTCCTTACTTTCTGTGCTTTACATTCTTCAACCCTAATGTCTGCACTAACAGTTTTTTGCAATTAATATATGTATGTTAATAATATGAAGTGTGCTAACAGTGATCCCATACTGTGAAAGAGATACACAACTGTTTACAATCTTTGAGTTATTCTTCAGAAAAATATAATTTTATTCATGCATTACCGTAGCTCTCTAAGCCCTCAGTAGAGAGACTCCAGGGTGCTAGAACAAATCATAAGGCTGGCACCTGGGGAGACACTTTAGCAGCGACTGTTGATATCCACGCCTCCTTGACAGCCAGGAGAGCAATTTTCGCAGTGTCTGCTGGGTGGGGCTTTTTTTTTTTTTAAATAAAACTAGAAATTTATTCAGGTTTTTGCATCTTGTATGAGCATAAACTTAAAAGAACAATGAGAAATAACTTTTCCATGTTTCCATTGAAAGCACTACCATTTCAATTGGAAAAGTGCCAAATTATGTTGATTTTCATCTGAAAATTGCTTTATTTTTTTGGAAGCCAGCAGTAATGTGGGCAGCTGATGCAGGGCTAGGAGCCAGATTGCTATCAGCGCGGATTCTGGAAAATGAACTGGCACACTGGCGTTCGGGATGTAGCAAGTCCTGCCTTCTGATGTTCCTGTTTCTGCCTGCTGATCGTCTTCTCTATGTGCAGCATCAGGCCTCTTGCGTGGTACTGCTGATGAGCACGCTTTGCTCAGCTATAGAGACTGCATTACGTTACGTGGTCTCTGTGATTGGCAGGGTGCTTCTCTTGGTGGCTTGGTGTATTGGGTCTGCAGCATACTGTGGGGTTTGAAGTGGATAGGATTGGGCTGGCAGGGAAGGGTGCACCACACAAAGACATTAGGTGGGGCTCCCTGGAAGACTATGGCAAACATGGCTCCAAATTGTCTGAGAAAGAGAGAAGCAGAAAAAAAAAATAAAACCTGGGCAATAGCAGAAAAATGCAAGAAAAGAAAAAGTTGACAGCAAAATAAGAAGAGAAGAGAAAAATAAAACACAGAGAAGAGACATAGGTATATTAGAGAGGCTTTGGGGAAAAGTTCAGAGACTGATAAAAACAGGAAAAGACAAAAAGAAAATGAAATGAGAGAGACAAAAATAAAAAATTAAAAAATAAATTGCTAAATAACATTTTATTTACAGGGCTCACTTCCCAAAAAGGCTTAGGGCACCTTACAACAAGACACACAAATGTCAAGGTACACTTAATAAAAAACAACATTCACTCATAAAATAAATGATAAATTATAACTTACAATTTACGAACTGCAGCAGACTGAAACATTTAAAAGTCTTTAAAGGAAGACTGTCAAAAACGGGGTCTCCCTACTCCTCAAAGCCTTACTACCTGATTAGGCCTTTCACAAGGAAAGCAATATTTTTTAAGCATTTTCACATTATTTTAATTTTGTAAGGACTGTGATTCCGCAACATGGCGGATGCTGCGTGGTTCCATGTCAAGTAAAAGTGCGGCGCCGCACCACTTGCTTCACTACACTTATACTGAAGTGAGCGGTGTGGCGCTGCACTTTTACATGACACAGAACCGCGCAGCATCTGCCATGTTGCGGAATTACGGACCTTACAGAATTAAAATAAAGTAAGTGAAAATGTTTACAAAACATTGCTTTCCTTGCGAAAAGCCTAATCAGGCAGTAAGACTTTGGGGGGAGCCCCAATTTTTTACAGTTTTCCTTTAATATTATTTAATACGTACTTACAACCTCCCCGTTGATGGAGAATGACAAGTTAAATAGATACATTTTAAACATTTATTTACAAATCTCCACCAGTGGGGCATCTCTACATTCAGAAGGGAATGCATTTCAAAAATGTGGGCAGCCACAGCAAATGCATGGTTAAACCGACAGCTTTTGGTGATAACGTGGACCACCAGTTATGCCATTTCTACTGACACCCCTGACAAAGAGGTATAGCACCTCGAAGCGCTGGGCTGTAATTGGTATGTGAACCCTGATTTGATTCATGAATTTGTCAACTTGTATCTATTGCACTGATTATACAGTAAAAAGCAAACATCTTTTACCACCGAAGCCTGGAGTGCTGGTTTTCTTGTTCTGATGCCATTTCTACAGAATGAAGGAGGCGGGGAGAGAGTACCAGCCTGAACCCCTACCACGTAACACAGAAACATAGACTTTGACGGCAGATAAGGACTGCTTGGCTCACCTAGTCTACACATTTCCCTACCTACAGGATAAGCTGCAGATCCTAGTTAACCAATAGCCTATTTCTTCCTACCACCCCACAAGAATTGCCTTATGTCTGTCCCATGCATTCTTGAATTCTCCCCCAGTTTTAGACCCCACAACCTCCTCAGGAGGGCTGTTCCATGCATCCACCACCCTCTCTGTGAAAAAATACATCCTCACATTGCCCCTGAGCCGTGCACCCTCTATCTTCACACTGTGTCCCCTTGTTCTTTCACATCTTTTTCGGAAAGATGCTACCCTCTTGGACTTTGTTGATTCCCTTGAGGTACTTAAAAGTTTCTATCATGTCCCCCCCCCTTTCCTCAAGGGTATACATATTAAGCTCCTTAAGTCACTCCTCGTATGGCTTCTCTTGCAGAACCTGCACCATTTTAGTTGCCCTCCTCTGGACTGCCTCCATTCTGTCTATGTCCTTGTGGAGATGGGGTCTCCAGAACTGGACGCAGTACTCCAGATGGGGTCTCACCAACTGACTATACAGAGAGATAACAACTTCCTGTATTCTGCTGGTGATGCCTCTCTCTCTGTACATCCCAGTATCCCCCCAGCCCTCCCTACTGCCTTCTCACATTGCTTGCCTACCTTAAGGTCATTTGATATGATTACCTCAGGTCCCTTTCCATTTTTGTTGTTGTTACTACCTCCCCACACTGTGTACTCTTCCCCTGGGTTTTTGTTTCCCAGGTGCATTATTTTGCACTTCTTTGCATTGAATCCGAGCTGCCATACTTCTGACCATTCCTCCAACCTTGCCAAGTCCCTTCTCATCCTTTCCCTGCCTCCTTGTGTATCAACCCTGTTGCAGATCTTTGTATCATCTGCAAAGAGACATACTTTTCCTTCCAGTCCCTCTGCAATGTCACTTATAAAGACATTAAAAAGGACAGGACCCAGTACTGAACCCTGCGGTATCCACTAGTAACCCCCTTTCTTCAAAGGGGACTCCGTTTACAATTACCTTCTGCGTCCTGTTGTCTAGCCAATGTTTTGCGAGGCTACCACCCTGGGACCCACTCCGGGCTGGTTAATTTGTTTTAATCTCATGTGTGGGACTGTGTCAAATGCCTTGCTAAAGTCTAGGTAGGCCATGTCCACAGCCCCTTCCTGGTCTACTACTTTGGTCATCCAGTCAAAGAAATAAATTAGATTCATCCTGCTGTGAACCCATGCTGCCTTGGGTCCTGTGCCCACTGGCCTCTAGGTACTCAACAATGTAGGGCTTTGTGCAGTAGGTTAACAGGCCTAACTTCAAGGGATACACCACTGAACCAACAGCCTGTAAGAATATGCTCACCCACAAGCACATGCGTGCACAAGGTATGTCATGACTACAGCTAACCACACACATATCACGTGCACAAGGCATGTCATGATTACCTGTATGCTCACGCCATGCAGATGATACACAAGTACATAGTCCACAGCCATAAGTGGAGATACTTACCCGCACATCCACATCTATAAGTGGGGCATCTCACACACAGACAGACATAATGTGGTGACATCTCACACAGATGCATCAGTCACACCACAGAGCAAGTACACACACACACACACACACACATACACACACAGAATTGGGGGGGGGGGCACATTACATACAGAGCCAGGGACACACACACATAAGTTTAGTATAAGTTTACATGCACCTAAGGCTAGGTGACTCTTTATTCTTGCATAGAACCTAGATACAAGCTATGAAACTGCACTGTTTCTGAAGCACAACCTTTACATTACATATGATCCTGTAGGTTACAGACAAAACACCACAAATGATATTCTAGGCTAGAACTACACTATTCTGCTGGGATAATGTCAGAAATATAATCATTTATTTACCTGGGAGGCGCCTCTACAGCTAAGGTGTCATGTGCAAACACAGCATGGATGAGGTAAAACGAATATAGAAACCACACCCCAAACTCCGCCTCTCTCCAATTTTTATGACTGGCGAGTATATCACGCCTCCTCCAAAGTGTCATTTGTAATGTTGGAATAAACATTACTAGTGATAGGAAATTATTTTTATATTGTTATTTATTTGATTTATTTATTCAGTTATTTATTTGTATTCTTTGGCAACCAGGTTACCTCCCATAGGCCACATAGCCCATTTTACAGGAGTGACCCAGGAGCACAGGAAGGTTAAGTGACTTGCTCAGGGTCACACAATATTTAAGTGGAGGTTGTGGGAATCAAACTCCGGTCTGCTGGATGTGTGAAGCTCAGCCACAGCTTATTGCTTAGCCCTCTGTTAAACACGCTCCCATTTTCCTTTCTATGTCAGCCATGTATTCTAATTCTTTGACCAATTTTTGGTAACTTAATTATCAGTGCTTGTGGTACCCTTAATACTGCACTGTGTTCCCCTTTACCTCAGCAGCTACTGCTGTTTCTTTTCATATTTCTAAGACATTCCACAATTTCAGATACACCATTCTATGCTGTTTATCTGAATGACCTGTCAAAGTGTAGCTAATATCATGGAATGTTCAGGTAATACAAAAAATAGAGCAAATGTAGTGATAAAAGCAATAAAAGATTATTAATTTAACAAAAATGGGTTTAAAACGTACCATAATATAGAACAAACAAAAAGAAACACATGAGAGCACATAAAGGTGTAAAAACTGTTTCCTGTCATAGCAGTAAAAGACCATACTTAAAATTCAGGTGGAAAAGAACAGGTTAATTTACTGCTAATGATCTTAATGGCCATACTTTACACCTCTCAGACAGTCTTGTTTTACAAACAAAAGCAGGTCTGAATGACTGTGACAGCAGAACTTCTTTGTAACCTGGACGTGTAATGCAGCCAAAACAGTGAATGATTTGATACATAGTTTTAAGAGTATATGAGCACTCAAAATGGCCCAAAAACCAGACTGCATATAACCAAAACCAGATGACCGGATAAGGACCCTAAAAACCGGATTATCCGGTCAAAAACCAGATAGGTGGCAACCCTAGTAAGATGATACATTTACAAAATGTTTCATCCATGAGAACACGTCATTGACATAAGCGTATTCTTATGCAGGGCTAGAAATTTGTGGAAAAAAGTGGTGTGCGACACGGAATACCATTTCCAAAGATTTGGTAATCCGTGTTGGAAACTGTTATACCAAGCCTATTTTTTGCATACCACTGTTTTACTCATTAAATGAGTGACAAGCACTTATCAGAGATGGAGAGGCAACATGCTGGGTTTAAAGTTCACGGAAGAAAATGTAATTTTATTGCTCCAAATGTAAGTTATTGCTCCAGAAAAGCATAAACATTCAGTTCAACTTCTCCGGCCTGGTCAGGAAACATAAAGGTTGACACAAAACAGTTTCTTTCAGGCTGACTTGACAAAAGGAGTTTTTGAACTACCTATGTGGGCCAGTAGCGTTTGAATGCACAGTCTCAAACAAAACATAAACAGTTTGTGGACCAGCAGTCTCTGAATGCACAGTCTCAGACAAAACACAACCAGTTTTCCCTTTAGCCTTATTTGCAGGCTGTTATTGGCAGTACATTCCACTCACTGTTCTTGGCCCCAGCTGGTTAGGTTGATTCTTTACCTCAGGATTCTCTGCTCTAGAAATGGTCTCTTTCTCAGCAGCAGGTTTCAACTTTTCCCCAAATGCTCTCCCCAACAATTAGCCCTTCTCCTTGGCTTTCTGCTCTGGTTCCTTTCTTATATTCCATCCTCCATATTGCAGGGTTCTCTGCCTAGGAGTATCTCCTCCCTGCAGCAGTTTCCAGCTTCTAACTGACTTCTTGCTGCATTCTCTCTGCCTTTCAGCAATCCGTCTAAGCAGCAACACCTGGGGAGGCACCCCCCCCCCGCCTGTTCATGTTACATTCCCTGCATTTCCTCAACCTCAGCCAAGATGTTAACCCCTTGTTTCCCAGTGTAGTGTTTACACTGTCACATACCTACCCCCTTTGTGCGAAGGCACAGTTGGTCGACCCCTGACCATTCCCCTCCCGGGACAGGAAGTCCACATTTCCATTCTGGGTCCCAGCCCGGTGGTGCACCACAAAGGAAAATGGCTGGAGGGCCAAGTACCACCTGGTGATGTGGTGGTTGTCATCCTTCAACACCTGTAGCCACCCTCAGAGGGCATGATCCGTGACCAGGATAAACTACCGCCACGAGGCAGTAGTGAGGAGAGTTCTGCAGCCCACTTGACTGCGGACACCTTTCTCTATCACTGCACAGTTTTTCTCCTGGGGAAAGAGTTTCCGACTGAGGTAGAGGATAGGATGTTCCTCCCCTCAAACCCCTGGGACAGCATGGCTCCTAGACCAACTTCAGAGGCGTCTGTCTGCAGGATAAAGGTCCTATTAAAATCAGGACTGCGTAACACTGGCTCTCTGCACAGTGTCGTTTTGAGTTGTGTGAAGGCCTGGTCACATTCCTCTGACCACTGGACCTTACTGGGGCAGATTTCCGGGTGAGGTCTGTAAGGGGGCTGGCAAGGGTGGAGAAGTGCGGTATGAACCTGCAGTAATACCCTGCCAGTCCTAAGAAGGCCCTCACTTGGGTTTTTGTGGTGGGTATCGGGCACTCGGCTACAGCTTGGACCTTACTTGACAAAGGGTCTCACCTATCCATTGCCTACACAGTACCCCAGGTACTTAGTTTCCGCTTTGGCCAAAACACACTTCGCTGGATTGGCAGTCAGCCCTGCTTCTCATAAGGCTTGTAGTACCGCTGCCCCCTTTGATACATGAGACTCCCAGTCAGCGCTGTGGATCACCACATCATCTAGGTAAGCAGCTGCATACTGGGTAAGGGGTCGCAGCAAGTGATTCATGAGCCTTTGAAAGGTCACAGGTGCCCCATGTAAGCCGAAGGCATGGTACGGAACTAGTATAGCCCAAGGGGGATTGCAAATGCTGTCTCTTCCCGAGACTCGGGTCAAAGGATTTGCCAGTACCCTTTCGTTAGGTCCAAAGTTGTGATGTACTTGGTTTCCCTAGTCTATCCAACAGTTGTCTACCCAGGGCATGGGGTAGGCACTGAACTTCGAGATGGCACCGACCCTGCGAAAATCAATACAGAAGCAGGTAGCCCCACCTTGTTTTGACACTAACACTATGGGGCAACACCAATCACTGCTGGATTACTCAATCACTCGCAACTCTAGCATGTCCTGCAACTCTTTCTTAACCATGTCTCGTACGGCTTCTGGCAAGTGATATGGTCACTGCTGCACCGTCTCCCCGGCTCTGTTTCTGTATGATGAGCTATCATAGTGGTTGTCCCCGGAGGAAGGAGAAAACACTTTTAAAAAACTGGCTTACCAACTCTTCTAGCTGCTGTTTCTGTTTGTGAGAGACAGCTGTTCTCCCATTGGGACTTGTATCCCCAGATTCTCATCCAGCACTTGGGGTCCCAGATGCACTATGTTTGTTTCAGGGGAAATCAATAGGCTATCCCTCTGGTTCCAGAATTTCAACAAATTGACATGGTAGATCTGGGTCTCTTTTCGCCTTTCTGGCTGGCAAACTTCATAATCAACTGGGCCCACCCTCCGGGTAACTTCGTAAGGCCCCTTCCATTTGGCTAAAAGCTTATTCTGGCTGCTCAGCAACAAAACTAGTATCTGATCCCCTGGTTTATATTCCCTCAACTGGGCTCCCTGATTATAGTAGTACTCTTGTCTCTGTTGAGCTTTCACCAGATTCTCTCGGGCAAATTTACCCACCTGATTTAATTTTTCCCCTTAGTTGCAGGACATATTGCACCACATTTTTAGTCTTGGGGTCGGTTTCTCCCACCTCCTTTACTACATCAAGAACACCTTGTGGGTGGCACCCTGAAGGAGTTCAAAAGAGCAAACCCTAGAAGTTTGAGGGACCTCCCTGATCTGAACATCAGTAAGGGAAGTAACTTGTCCCAGTCCCTGACCTCAGTGGTTATGAACTTCTGAAGCATCGTTTTAGGGTTTTGTTGAATCGCCCACAAGGCCATCTGTCTGGGGATGGTAGATTGAGGTCCTTATGGAGCTGATTCCCAATAAAGCACAAACCTCCTGAGTTAGGCGGGACATGAAGTTAGTTCCCTGGTCAGTCAACATTTCCTTCAGTATTCCCATATGACTAAATACCTTTAGTAGTTCTCCGGCTACAATTTTGGCTGAAATGGTTCAAAACGGGATGGCCTTGGGGTACCAGGTAGCATAGTCTACAATCACCAGAATGTATTGGTACCCCCCTGCACTCCTTTCAAGGGGTCCAACTATATCAACCCCAATCCGATCAAATGGTGCCTCCATAACAGGTAAGGCACTAAAGGGCCTTTGACTGTTCTTTGAGCTACTAGCTGGCACTCGAGACAAGATGCACAATAATCTTTAACATGTCGATAGATGCTCGGCCAAAAGAATCAGGGTAACAGTCGGGATAGTGTATTCTCTACCCCACAGTGCCCTGCCACAGGAATGGAGTAGGCAAGGCGTAGTAATTCCCCCTGAAAGACTCGAGGGATTAGCAACTGATGCCGGGTATCCCCCGTCTGGGCCTCCTTGCTAACTTGATACAAGATACCCCCTTGTAACTCAAAATGAGGATAGTGTGCTGCCCAATTCTCATCTACCACTTCCCCTTCCCTGACAGCCAACTGGGTGGATACCTGGCTGAGTACACCATCGGCCTGTTGTTCTTTGGCAATGTCCGGGCAGTGCTTTAACACATTTTGCTCTAATAAGGACGGCCCTCTGGGACTTTGGTTAGGTGGGTCAGTGTTTGGGTCAGGCTGTGGGTCTGGACCCACTTTTGCCTTTGCTTCACCTCCCTCCTGTGCACCTGCCCCTTCGGGACCCTTTCCTTTGCTGCCCTATGTTCTTGCTTAGATTTGTGGGTTCTCATCTGGGGTTAAAATCCCAGGGTCCAGGAAGGAAAAACTTCCCCAGCTGCAGGTGACTGACTTCCCCCCCTCACGACCCTGTGACCGGGTAATTACAAAAGATAAGTCTGCTTTCCATAAGTCGTCAAACCATTTCCAATCTCTGCCCAGTAACACCAGACAGGGTAACCCTGGGGCAACCCCCACCTTTATAGTCTCTGTTTGGCCCCCCAGAGTAAGTGTAACCATAGCAACAGGGTAGGTCTTTACATCCCCATGCACAAATCAGACGGGGACAGGGTTCTGGTCCTGCCAGTGTCGGGGGCTCACAAGGGCTGCCCTGACTAGAGTCTGGCCGCTTCCTGAGTCCACCAGAGCCTCTGTCTCTATCCCCTCTACCTCGATAGGGATCAAAAAATCTCACGATTCAGAGCCCCAACCCCCACTGTACAGTGAATACACATCTGTAAACGTGCAGTCTATGAAGGTACAGTCCATGTGGGGGCAGTTCTTTGCAAAGTGACCCTTCTGTCCACATGAGAAACATGTCCCTGTGTCTCCGCTACGAGGCGAGCCTCTGGGTTTAGGCAGCGGGCACTCAAGAAATATCTCCCTGGGCTGCTGGGTTGCCGTCTTTCCCAGAGTCTGACCCATATTTGGCCCATAATCCCCCTCCCATAGGCCCAAGATCCCTTCACAGTTTCAGACAACACTCCTTTAGTCTGGCTCCCGGGACGATTCCCCACCTTCCCAGGTGGCCTCGTAAGCTGGGTCATGGCCGGGAGGAGAGTTCAGCATCCAACACTTGTTCTGAGATCTGCATGGCCTCTGCTAGCATAGTGATCTTCTGTTTGCGGACCCAGCTCTGAATTCCCAGGGGCAGAATGTTCAGAAATTGTTCCAAGACAATTAACTCAGCCACCTTGGGGCCACTGCATCCTTTGGGATTTAGCCAGTGCCAACACAGGTTCAGCAATTGTTGTCCCACTGCTCTAGGTCGTGCACCTGCTGCAAATTTGAAGCTCTGGAACCTCCATCGGTAACTTTCTGGGTTGATCCTAGGTGGTACAGGATTGCGCTTTCACCTCTGTGTACTCCCCGGCTGTGGTACTGTCCATAGCTTGATAGGCCACTTGGGCTTCCCCGGTTAGACGGGGGCAAGGCAGAGCGCCCACTGGTGTCTTGGTCATCTAGCAGCTTCCGCCACTAGTCGCTCGAACGTTACCAGGAAGGCCTCGGGATCATCCTCAGATGTCATTTTGGACAGCATGGCATTCATTCTAGGAACCCCATGCCCCACGATAGCTGGACCAGTCTCACCAGTAGGATCTTGTTGCAGCTGTTGCATCAGGGGCTACAGGAGCTGCTGCTGTTATTGCCCCAGCTGTATAAGAAACTGCTGTTGCGCCAGTTGTTGCACCTCCTGTTGGGCTTGCTGTGCTTGTTGCGCCTCCTGCTGCTGCTGAGCCAGCTGCCTGAAAACCTGTTGTTGTTCAGCAAGGAACTTCAGCAATTTCTCCATATCCACTTTTCCAGAATGTAACTAGTCCTGCTCACTCCAGCAGAGGGCAGATCCCACTTTTAACACCATGTGTGACAAGCTGGCCTATGGTAGATAGAGAGGAAACACGCTGGGTTTAAAGTTCACAGAAGAAAATGTAATTTTATTGCTCCAAATTTAAGTTATTGCTCCAGAAAAGCATAAACAGGCAGTTCAACTTCTCCGGCCTGGTTAGAAAACATTAAGGTTAATACAAAACAGTTTCTTTCAGGCTGACTTGACAAAAGGAGTCTTTGAACCACCTATGTGGGCCAGTAGTGTCTGAATGCACAGTCTCAAACAAAACACAGTTTGTGGGCCAGCAGTTCTGAATGCACAGTCTCAGACAAAACACAGTTTGTGGGCCAGCAGTTCTGAATGCACAGTCTCAAACAAAACACAGTTTGTGGGCCAGCAGTTCTGAATGCACAGTCTCAGACAAAACACAGTTTGTGGGCCAGCAGTCTCTGAATGCACAGTCTCAAACAAAACACAACCAGTTTTCCCTTTAGCCTTATTTGCAGGCTGTTATTAGCAGTACATCCCACTCACTGTTCTTGGCCCCAGCTAGCTAGGCTGATTCTTTACCTCAGGATTCTCTGCTCTAGAAACGGTCTCTTTCTCAGCAGTAGGTTTCAGCTTTTCCCCAAATGCTCTCTCCAACAATTAACCCTTCTCCTTGGCTTTCTGCTTTGGTTCCTTTCTTACAATCCACCCTCCATGTTGTAGGGTTCTCTGCCTAGGAGTATCTCCTCCCTGCAGCAGTTTCCAGCTTCCAACTGACTCCTTGCTGGATTATCTCTGCCTTTCAGCAATCCCTCTAAGCAGCAACACCTGGGGAGGCACCCCCTTGCCTGTTTATGTTGCATTCCCTGCATTTCCTCAACCTCAGCCAAGATGTTAACCCCTTATTTCCCAGTGTAGTGTTTACACTATGACAATGAGAAATGTCAGTTTTCTTAATTAAAAGCAACAAGTTTTGAGTGCATCTGTGTCAGTGAAGTTCTGCCCAGAAGTAAAAAATAAAAATAAAAATGGGAAATGTCTACTAAAAACTAGAATGGGAAGCTTAACACAGGTGTTGTATTAGGCAACACAGTCTGATTTACAATTTAATTTTTTAATGCTCGCACCTCTGACAGTGTCACATTTTGGACACATCAGTTTCACATGGGTAGACTAGACAGGCCTAGTCAGTCTATATCTGTTCACAAATTCCCCTTCCCTTGCCCGTGGGTCGCACCTGAAAACAAAACGTGGCTTAGTGTGCCTCTCCCGGTCATAAACTTGAATAAATTCTATGTTTCTATGTCTAGTTCTGTTTTACTAACTGAAATTCAGCCAGGCAAGTGGTGACTATACTGAGATCCCACCATGCTTCAGAGATACTGTTTTAAATAAAATTATTGTACCTCCAAAAAATGTCTGTTTTTTTAGCACATCACCTGCTTCCAACAGGGATTATAGTGAGTGTTGCCTGGGATATAATATTCTAGTGCTCTTTGCAAAGTGACAGTTGAAATTAAATCAAAAAGTAAAAAGCAGTCTGATATTTTATGTGGCACAGTATTGTTTAGCAAAATTCCTACATGCAGTTCTATCTGGATTTCATCAATACCCCTTTTTTAACACAGTGTGAACCATTAAAATAACATGCACACTGTCACAATCCCACTCAGCAGGTCAGCCCTCTACTCCCAAAGTGCCAACCTCTGAGCATAGTATTGTGATCAGGAAACAGAAACAGGATAACCCTCCTGTCTTTTTTGTGGGTTCGAATCAACCTTTGGTCTCCGTTCTGGAGGGACTCAAACTGTGAACCTCTTGTTAGCGTACCCAATGTACAAGCTCAGATAATTCTGCTCTTTGGGGGGCCAGATATCTTTCGCCTACGGGCACCTAACCAGGTGTCAAAATGAACCCTTAAAAACTCTAATAAAGACCTCAGATAACTCTTACTTTTTCCCAGGTTGGTATTATTATATAAGCTCATGCACAGTGTTGTCACACTCTTAACCATCCACGCATCACAGGGAAAAACAGAAGGACTTGGAAGACACAAATAGTCTATTTAAAAATGAAATGTTTATTTAAAAATAGATAACAATGTAAAATGTACAACACAGAACCATATATCACAAAACGTACAAATCACTTAAAAGAATAAAAACAAGATTTTAAAACTGCAATTTCCTACCACCAGACAATTAGACTTGATTTATCTAATGTATCTCTTATAGTGCTGCTAGCATGTTGTAGCTGTCAGAGTCCAAAAACGTGTATAAATGGAAAACAGAATACTGTTTAAAAAGTGGCTTTGCCAACCTCTTTTCACGAGGCCACCTAGCTCCTCCCTTTCAGAACATAAAAATTATACAACCAGGATGTCATCACTCAGAAGGAAAATTGAATAAGGTTAATTTCTAAGTCCTTTTTCATCCATGAGCAACATCCTGCTTTTACAGACATCAGAGGAACATTTATGACTTCGCACCAGTGTGACATAACCTGGTTTTCCTCCTCTAAATGTCATAACATGGATATTTTTATCCTGTCATCTGGCAAGCTACAATTAGCTAGATATAACAGGAGATGCTTAATTCAGGCCTCTTCTAGCCTGTAATTATCTCTTGGCCTTCCAGGTAACACCTTGTATCTAAAACCTGGGGGGTCATTCCACAGGCTGTTTCAGCACGTCTCATGAGAGACACTCAATAACACATTTTTATATTACAAAAATCATAGATTAATCAGAACCAGCTAAGTGTCACACACACCTGTTGCCCAGAAAAATTATTTGTCTCATGTAAGAGGGGTGGCTTAAACTGCTTAACAACTACAGTGCCTTCTTATGTGTAGCTAATGCAGGGAAATCAACACAGAATTTGCAATTTAAATCAACTGGTTATGTTCCCCTTTCACACAAGTATGTAAATCAGGGCAGCACATCAAGACAATTGAAAGACTTAACTAAAATTGCTCTCGCTATACAGCATAGGACACTAGGCAACACAGTCAAGCTTTTATCCCCGTTTCCACATCAAATGTTCCTAGAATTGTATAGAAATGTTATTTCTCTCTCATCTGTAGGCCCAAACTGCACAACCACACTTCAAGGGCAGGGAATGTTTTATAGCACAAGCTAATACCTTGCAGAATGGGGCTGTTTAATCATGTCACAAACATCTGCACTTAAAGCAATCACTACAAATGGAGTCAGCAGTATTCTGAAACAAAGTGCTTTGTTGTGGCAAGAAGACAAAGCCGACTAGAATCCTGAGTTCTATTAGCGCAGAGGTTTGTCACAGGATTTCTGCATAGCTGGCTGCCCGCCATTTCTAGCACTAGTTCCAAACTTCAGGCGCGACATTTCTTGGCTCATATAAAGGTTTAAACATGGTTCTGACTATTTTCAGTGCTTTTTCGGACTGGACTGAGTAACTCACATATAACGTCGTCTCAATCCGGAAGCATGTTCATGTAGTGCACATCAAGTACGACCAGGAGCTTAGCAAAGTTGCTTCTCTGCGCAGGCATTTACCGAAGCAAGGGTAGCTGTGATGACCCGAAGCATTTCAGATCACCGACACCGCATGGAGTTCTGCCCTGAATGAGCTGCCTGTAATGAGGTTGGCACCTGCTGGACTGAAGGGAGGCATGCACATGACAGCTGAGCCTGAGACCGTGATCTTGCGTAGTTTCTCATGATATCTTAATCTTCATCAGCTACGGGCACAAATCAGTGGAACAAATCAATGCAGCAATGAAAATAGCGGGAAAAAAATACAGCTTACAGAATGTCAGGAGGACTCAGCCAAACTGCAAAATGGTGGCAGTCGCTTGAAACAGGCTGTAAAAATCAGTATACCAAGTGAGTTAGCAGCTAACAGTATTTGGTGTTCCGCGCATGATTTTTGGTGCGCACGGAACACCAAATAGCAGTGAATTTTGAGCCCTGTTATGACTTGACTGTTAAAATTGTAGCATTCAAAAGGGCAACTGAGATAACGCTCTGCTGCCCCCCAAACTAACCAATAGAAGTAGTAGTAAGTGCGATTATCACATAAACATGTGTAAAACCCCTTTTCTGATGCCACCTCTCCGAGGAAATCACAGGCAGACCCTGCATGACACTGCAGTGTTCGAGAGAACCAGACTCCTGTGTGTGTATGTTACATAATTAGTATGAAATGTATAATGACTGTCCTATAGGCAAGCAGGTAGGACAATAAAAGAACCTTATTTTGCTTTCATAATTGCTTCTGTTTCTTATTATTATTCTTTCGTCAGTCCTAGAATCTGTAAGGGGGTACTGTATGTTTTGTTAGGGTGCAGTGATCTCCTGACATCCCCCAAAGGGCTATGTTTCCCTGCAAGCAACTAAGGGTTTGTTAGATCATAATAATGAAGTTAGAGGGTATCCAACAGAGCCCAGCAAAATACCCAACATAACTGGTGGACTGTGGCTGCAGGACTAGAACAGGATTTAGAGACAGAAGCAGTTTTTCTTACAGAGCGCCAAACTGCTCAGAGATAAGCATAAAGGGTGGATCGGTAAACGTTTTGCTTCTATTAAAGAGCAGGATATGGAAGGTGCTCTCTAAATAGCCATTACAAATATAACAGTTAGTAGTATTATTTCAGAGCTTAGGCTAGGTACTTCTAACCTTTTGACTTTGTATGAAAAATGGGGTGTTTTTGCTTCCAATGTCCATACACACAGTGCCCCAATGCAGTGTCTGTGCCCACTGTATTCGGATACTAAACATGTGATGAGGAAAAAACAGGATCAGAAGAGGTTAATTGTAACAACATTTGTGTTCCAGGATTCAGGTACTAAAGACTGAGAATTTATCCTTGAAGCAAAATTGTAGCCAAGTAACCAGAGAGATATATGCAGAAATGTAGAATTCTGTGGGAAAAAGTGCCAGAAAAGTTTGCAGTCCTTAAGCGTTATTTTAAAAGCCGCTTTGTATGTATCCCCCATTGATCTTCCGTCTCCGGAGGATGATGAAATGATCGATAATGAGCCCGAAGGCCAGCCCACTCGGGATGTCGGAAACCCCAGGCATGATGCCAGAGAGGGAAAGGGAACTCCCATCCCTCTGTAGTGCATCCTGGTAGACCTCCACCCCTAGCCCCAGTCACCAGCAAGCCCCACCCCCACAACAAACTGTAAAGGAAAGATTATGTTAGTAAACAGCAAACTAGTCATGTAAAATGCATTTGAAGAGTTATGTAAATGCTTTGCCATATATGCTGTTTATCTACCTAAATGTTTTGAATGTAGTAAGCTACATAATGTTTCACATAACTGGCCTATAAAATCTTTCAAAACTAAACTGTACCACTACACCTTTTTGTTTTTTTCTTTTCTAAAAAAGACCAGCCAGTCAAACTATGCTTTCTGTTTCTTTGCTGAGAAATTATTTTCTAGCTCTTAGCCTGATAAGCTCAGAGCAAAACAAAATACATTGGCCCAGATATTCAAACTGCGCTCAAAAAGTGCACAATAGCAGGAGCAAGCGCAAGTCTATTGCTCCCATGCGCAAGAGACGCGATATTCAAAAAAGGAGCAGGCCAAATTGCGCCTACAGCCAACGACTGAATATTGCACCACCTGCGCCATAGCGCAACTAGGGAGGGGAAGCTGAGATTTCATGCAACTATAGCTAACAAGGGGATGTTCAGCTGAGCAGTCCAGAGGCGCCACAGCGCAAGCAGGGAGCCCCCCAGCTGCAGAGCAGTGTAACTGCACAATCAGGGAGGTAGGGGCCCACCACCCATGCCACAGATGGGCACAGGAACACACAGCAGAACAGACATTGTCCCCCCACACCCCAAGCACATCACAACCAGGGGAGGGCTGGAATAACCACTGGTCCATGGAGACAAGCAACCAACCCACAGCCTGGCCATGGTGCCCCATCACACCTACCGGCAAGCTGTGACTGGCACACAAGGAGGGCAGACCACCCTGTGCCACACCATCCCCCCCAGTGCACAGCACACCCTGCACCGTGACCTCCAGACACCCCCCATGAGCAGTGACCACCACAGCAGGAAACCCCATGCATGCCACCACCCCCACAGTGTCAATGCAACCCTGTGCACCACAGAACCATGCAAGCCAGCCCCACCACGAGCACCCATCAGCAGGTTGCAGCACACGGCAATGCAACAATGGCAGACACAGTGCCACCATGCACAGTCACCTGAGGTACTGCTGAGAGATCGACCATGCGTTGGCACAAGAGTTACCCCATATGGGACGGTCGTGTCCTTGACACCACCACCAGTGGTACAGCGCTCTGCACAGTATTCCAGTGACACACCCCGGCCCACCACTGGCCACAACATCCAGCACAGACACCCACAGTGGTGCGTGGAAGCATGCACCACACCGGATTCCACATAGGGTCTGGACAGACACCCACCCATACCCAAGGGCACAACAACACAGGGACGCAGTGGTGGGGCAACCAAGCCCCCATTGTGGGCCCATGTAAGCCGTGTACAAACAACCTGCAGTCCACCATGGCACTGGAGTGCCGACCACCCTGCGCAGGCACCATGGACCTATACACCACCAGCAGTCACCCGGAGCACAAGCCACAGACAGTGAGGCACATCCCCTGCAACACACACAAGCCACAGCATGGAGGTGGGACAATGACCGTGTCGCCGACAGTGCCACCTGAGCCAGGCATGCACCACACCAGTGACATGGGCAACCCAGCAAAGCGACGGGTACAGTGTCCGCCCTGCAGGGAATGCCACCACTGACATGCCAGCAGACCATGCAGGTCACAGACAGGCATGTGTGGCTGCACAGGCCATGGAGCGGGCGATGGGTGCACCATGGACACAGAGCACGCCATGGACCACTGCACACAGTCATCCAGTGCACAGGGAACAACACACACAACACAGACACTGACTGATATCTACCCCCACACCATAGTCACCTCCACATGGACACACACACATACCCATGACTGCACCACCCCGATGCCATGCACACCACTGCAGCTGAGCACCTATAGCCCGCTGCAAATCAGAGACCACCACGGTATTCATATAAAAGTCAAATGTATTGTAAAAATAGAAAACTCAACTATGTGCAAGAATAAAACTATGTACAGATTTGTGGTGGGGGACATGAAAAAGGTGGTGGTGGGCAGGGGGAAGGGGTGGACAAATGGGATGAGATAGGAGGGGTGTGAGGGTGGGTCCAGGGGGGTAGGGGAAGTCAGGGACCAAGGGACTGTTAAAGGTTCCGCCGTTCCTGGCTCTGGCTCCCTCTGGCTCTGTGTCGCCGCAGAACCCCCGACTCGTCCAGCCTCCTCAGTATTTCCACCGTCTCACGGGCCAGATTCAGGAGCTCCCGCATGGTGTCCCTGATTTCCCTCAGATGTCTCTCACCTAGGACAATGGAGCACAGTCAACAGGTGTGAATGCACAACCCCATACAGCCCTCCCACTGTGCATGGCATGCGGCCATGGGACATACCACTGAGATGGTGTGTGACCACCCGCAGTGATCACGTCCACAGGACCTGCCCACCCAGGTGCACACAGCCATGCGGGACGCTGCACACACCCACCAGCCAAGTCAAGCAAAGCACCACCGTGGCCGTTTAGTGACATGGCTATGTGGTGCAAAGGTAGCGGCACAGCCATGCAACTGGTCCATGCATGGACCACCAGTGACGCACACCCAGACATGCACTGCCACTGGACAGTGTTGACTGTAACAAGTGGCGTGCATGGCAGTGACGTCAATGAATGGTGGCCATGCCCCGCTGCCCACCTTGTCACAGAGCATGCAATACTAATCACGCATGTCTGGCACTCACCCACATCGGGCCGGTCAGGTGGGCGTTACTGGTCCTTGGCCCACCTGGCTGCGGTCTCCACACCCCCCCGCTGCTCTGCCCGCACCCTGCATAGTTCTTCCAGGCCTGTGGGGACAAAAAGGAGAGAAGAACATCAGTACATTCCCAAAGCAAAGTCCCCCTGCCCCAAGGAGTGTGCCCTCCCACCCAGCCAGACCCACCAACCCCACACCCTGTGAACACCGCCACGGCCAACCCCATACGGTCCCTCCCCTATGTGCTGGACACATACAACACTGTGACTCATATGGACGATAAAAGTGTGTTGACGGAACCCCTACCTGGACATGGCACCGTTCCCCTCCTGGCACGTGATCGCAGTCGGGCCAGTATCTCCGGCTCCCTCCTGCGCAGGTCACCATAGCGGTGCCTGCACTGCTCAGTTGAACGCCCCCTGCCTGTTGCCTCATCCAGGGCAGTGGCCACCTCCCCCGTTCGGTGGCCTCTTCCAGGGCAGTGGCCACCTCCGGGTCCTGGCCCTGTCCAGGGGAGCCTCCCTGAAGAGAGGCCCATGGTGTGGCTCGACTATGACCACCAGATTGGCCAGCTCAATTGCACTCCATGGAGCAGCTCTTCTACGCGCCATTCCAATAGCTATAGTAGGCAATATGGCACTCTGCAGCGTGGCTCCCCACGTGCAGATGCTGCGCGGTAGAGCGCTGTGATTCCCTATCGCGCTGTTACCGAACAGCGTGACAGAGGTGCACCTATGCCTGACGCATGGTGCCAAGGGGGCAAAGGTCGGGCGCAGGGTCAAGGGTCTCTGGCACAAGGCCACGCACAGCGCCATCGGATGACAATGCGTTGCAGCGATTCTGCCTGCTCAAAGCCAGCGCCACTGACTATCGACGCAGTTGGGCCACTCGCCTATAGCCCAGTGCCACAGCGCCAAGTAGTGACCATCGCTATAGCGCCACTGGCACAATGGTGGCCATGCCCTGCATTGCCTACCACGCACAGCACGTCATCAGTGCGGCAGACGCCTGCGTCAGCAACCTGGGGAAGCGCAGTGAGGTGTACTATGCATGCCACAGAACTGCGCCATTGGCTCAGCACGTTCAACACAATTGCGCAATGCGCAAAAGCGCGATATTCAGCTGTCATATGCAAATCATCCGATCAGCCATTCGATGGCGCAGTACTGCAATTTGCATCTAATTAAAGTTGCTCCTCGCCTCATTTGCATGGCTTGCGCTATAAAGATACGACAATGTGCTGCAGTGGCCATAGTCGGTTACTGCAGTTTACTGGTGAGTTGCATGCTGTTTGGGAGTGTGGACTGTGGATTTTGGGACATGCATGGGATTGCACAGTCACAGGTAACAACTACCATTCTTATAGGCTACATAATGACAGAGTACGTTCTTGGAGAGGAGGACAACAGTGGTGGGAGGAGGAGGAGGCCGAATTTTACTAAGGCTGAAACCGAGGCCCTTTTCGAGGCCTACCTGGATCAGGAGCCACTGCTCAGTGGATGGCGGGGCACCCCTCAGGCCCGTACTGCTGCATGGGAGGGGGTGGCACGTGCCGTGAACCTGCATGGCAGCCACCACGCTCTGCGCAGGAGTGTAAGAAGATGGGCACAGACAGGAGGAGGGTGAAGGAGAAGGTGGCTGCCATCAGGGCAGCACGTGCTGCAACAGGTGGGAGACAGCTGGAGGTGGTACAGCTCACCCCAGCGGAGGACAGGCTTGCTGCAAGCATGCACCGAAGTGCCATTGAGGGTGTTTCGGGTGGTGGCCCATCACTGCATGGTAAGTCATGGTCTGTCTGGGGGCAGGGTGGGTCGCAGAGTGCATTCAACTTTGCTTTCCTCACAGATCCTGGGCGTCTGCATGGGTCAGCGGCGGTGGTGGGCCTGTCCACTGCGGACAGTTGGATGGAGTCGGAGGTGGGACCATCCACCTCCACAGGTATTTTTGGATCAGTACGACAGTGGGGCTGCCTGGCTGTCCACACTGATGTCGTTGAGACAGGTGTGGAGGAAGCCCTGCCTGTGTCCCAGCATGCTGGCGTCCACGGATGCCAGCACACTGTAGCTGTGGCCATGGCAGAGTCCGGCACCAGTGATGATGACACGACTGTGTTGGGCAGTGACACATGTGTGCCACAGGATGGACACACAGCAGGGCAATTCGCACCCATGGCTGTGGGTGCTGCCCCCATGGAGGCCTGCGTGTCAGCACAGTCCCAGGCTGTGCTTGTCAGCACCAGTGGGGCAGCACTGGTGTCTGTTCAGGACAGTGGGACTGTTGCGGCCATTGCAGTGGCACCATTGAGCCCTGGGGTGCGGCAGCCAGAGGGGCAGCATCAGCAGTTGCCCACTGGGCTTGGGGCTACAGGGTTCAGCGGCGGCATCTGTGCACCGCCTGTGGACATGTCCAGACCTGGTCCTGGTGCACAGCACCCACCCTCAAGGGGTGCTGAACATCAGGCCCTTGCACACCCCGAGGGACAGGATGCCGAGGAGGCTGATGACTCTTGGACGAGCACACCCGCCTACTGCAAGCATCGGTCCAGCAGCAGATGCGGCTTGCGATGTCCATGGATGCACTGCGTGTGCCTCTGGAGCGTGCAGAGGAGTGTCGCAGCAGGGACGCTGAAATGATCATGGCACGGATGGACTGTTTGCGGGAAGATGTGACCGCTGCCACTGACAGGCATGCACAGGCGTTCATTGCTGTCATGGCCACAATGGGCACACAGACAGGTGCCCATGCATCGCCGACACCATGCAGTGCACTATCCACCCCCCGTTCCCAGCGTCGTGTGACTCCCACCCTGTCGACGCCGGATTCAGCTGTGGGCATCCCGAGCACTCCTGGTGCAGGCATGTTCAATGTGCTGCAGACCCCTGCACGGGCACGGTCCCGTTCACGCAGTGGAACCCCTGGAGGACCATCGGTGCCACCCCATGAGGCTAGTGGTCAGTCCGCCAGTGCTGGCGGGTCTCAGCGGGGCCACCCACGCATCCGTGGCGGCTGTGACACTGTGTCGTGGGACTGACCTGTCTCCCAGCGTGGCTACTGTCTGGTGCTGCCCTGTGTGCATTGTGTGTGTCAGTGGGCAGTGCATGGGTGGGTATCCGGCCCTGCGCGCGGACACACAGTCCACCTGCACACCCTCCCGACTGCTGTCCGCAGTTGCATGTGCATGATGATGCCTGCATTGTGCTGTACACCAAAGTGCAATGGTGCTCAGCATCTGACTACACGCATACGGACAGGCAGGGGCGTGGTGGTCTGTGGACATGTGTGTTGCTAGGGTGTGAGTTCTGGGTCGGTGTGCCTTCTGCTCTCTGTGCACCTTTGTTGCGTTGTGTGTGTGTCCTTCGGCGTGGCATGTTAATCCTCACCCATCCCTGGCTGTGTGTGTGCCTCTGTGCCCTGCCACTTCCCTTGACGACATGCACCCCCAGTGTGGGTTCCTGCGTGTTTGTGGGTTGTGCCTTGGCCACTGGTAGTTGCTTATGGCCCCATGACTTACCTGTGCTGGCTGAAGTGCTCCTCCGTGATGGTGTCCTGGTGCAGCTGTGCCAGCCGGAGCAGCTGGGGGTCCCATCGGCCAAGGGGGGCTGCCCATCACCATCGTCCCCATCGCTGTCCCCCTCTTCGACCTGTATGGCTATCCCACATTCGTTGGCCATGTTGTGCAGGATGCAACAGGCCAGAAATATCCCACAGGCCTTTGAGGGGCTGTACTGTAGGGCACCGCCAGAGGTGTCCAGGCAAAGGAAACGTGCCTTCAGCATCCCGAACACCCGCTCGATGACATTCCGTGTGGTGGCATGTGCCTCATTGTAGCATTGCTGCGATGGGGTCGTGGGTGGCCGGTAGGGTGTGAGCAGCCAGGGACGGAGTGGGTATCCACTGTCACCTGTGTGTAGAGGGTGGAGGTTAGTTTGATGATCAGCATCGCCCTGCCCCAGGCCATGTAGGCCACTACCCATGGCACCTCTGGCCATGCCCTCCTAGGCCCTATATTTGTCCACGTGGTTTGCATACTCACCCACTAGGTGGCCAGTGGGGATGGCCCCACTCTCGAATCTGTGGCACAGTGCCAACTGGTGCCAGATGAAAGAATCGTGTGTTCCCCCAGGGTGCGTGGCACAAACATTGATGATGCGCCTCCTGGCATCGCTCATCACCTGGCAGTTGATGCTGGCATAGCCCTTTCGATTTATGTATGCGGCCCCCTCGGGGCCAGGTGGTGTGCGTATAGCCACATGGGTGCAGTCTATTGCCCCTAGCACACCAGGCATACGTGCTACCCTGTGGAACTCCTGTATGTTTGCTGTGCGCTCCGCCGCTGTGCTGGGGAAATGGATGTACTCCTCAGTATGTGGCAGCAGTGCGCTGAGGAAATGGGTGAGGTGGCATGACGTGGCTGACTGGGTTATGCCTGTGGAGTCCCCAAGTTGGTCTCTGGAAGGTACACGTGGCGACCAAGCACATGCAGGCTGTTACCTTGGTCTCCATTGACAGGGCATGGCTCCGTCGTGTGGGTGCCTGCATCACACCACTGCACAGCTCACAGAGCCGCCTCAGAATTGCCCTGTTCAGGCGGTACCGGCCCACAATCTCAGTATCTGTGTACAGCTCAAAGCTGGTGCGGGCTCGGTACTGCCTGCTGGGCATACCACCGACGGGCCCCTTGCACGGCCACGCCCTCCTGCCGCCTGCCTTCTTACCCCCCTCATTATGGCCTCCATGTGGAAGGTGGCACTGGCTATGTCCCTGGCTTGTGTTCACCCCCCCAGCAGCTGTTACTTTATTCCCCCCGCTGTCCTGGCTGCTACCTCCCCTACACCGGGTACACCTGCCTGTGCTGGCCTCTGTGCTGTGTGGATCCCCACACCTTCCCTGTGCCTGGCTGTTAACTGTGGCCTTTCCCTGGCCTGCCCTGTTCGTGCCACTTGCCCTGTCTGTGTGCCTCTGCCTCATGTGGCTTCCCTGTAGCGTTCTTGCGCATCTTCCTTGCTCCTTTTTATTTTGGCTCATTTCTGCTATGGCGCAACTTCCGCTTACTCCACCTTTGCGCATTGCGCAAGTCTTTGAATATCACACAGCGCCATTTATGCATGGTTCTTCCCCCTTTGGTTGCGCATGCCTTCATTATCATTGCGCTGTTGCTCAGCATGATTTCGGGGGTGCAACTGCCTCCTGCTGAATATCGCAGAATGGTGCAATTTCGGACTTGCGCAGGCGCAACCCTATTGCGCATGGCTCAACTCTTTTGAATATCTGGGCCATTATGTATACACATTACAAGCTCTAAGGACTGAGCTTGGTTTTATTTTTTGTTTTATTTAAATGTTCTGAAAAGTAGCAGTTTTCAAACATACTAAGTAACATGCAGAGAAAAATGTTTTTTTTTTCTTGGTTTAAAAAAAAAAGTGAAGAAGCTTATGTGATTTTGCAGCATCAAGGTTAAATCTGAGCTAGTTAAGATAAGCTGTGTGCAGGAGAGCCCAGCTGCTGCTGGAGAATGTATCACTGTATATTGTTTTATAAGTCTAGGCCCTAGAAAGATATGGGGAGAGTCCCTATTCACAAATTGTTTTGTTTTTGATAATTGGACTTTCTAGAGAGAGAACTGGATTGGTTGGTTTATGTGCAAGGAATTAAAGTGCTTAAAGGATGTTGTAATTGGTTTGAGCTGTACGTGAAGGGAGTTAGCGACGGTCTGGTGTATGACGCAGAAAGACTAAGCCTGTGCAAGGAACTTGCAATTTACGCATGGTTTGATAGCAGCTTGAGATGCCTTTGTTGGTTTTAAAAGGTTTCTTTTCGCTTTCTCTCCTTTCAAAAAGAAAAATGTGTTTTCTTTTTTTTTTTTAAAACCATGGCTGATACGTCAGCCTAACACCACGTCATTAGTCGTGACAGCTAGCCAGGTCAGGAGACGTGACTATAACACAGCTCTGTTCTCTCGCACCCTTCATTATCCAAAAGCTAAAGCTTTCAAAACATTGTTTTTTTTTAATGCTATAACAGTTTTTTCTGTATTTTGTTTTGTATGGTTAATATGTAAACATAGCATTATGTTTTAAAACAAAAAAGGCCCCATCCCTTTTAATAAGCTACTTTATTTTGCGGTTTATTATACAATGTTTTCTATGAGAGGTATACATCTCCTGTGGACTTCTAGTAAAATACAGTTATCATGGCACTCAGATACAAACCTGGTAACCTCGGTTTGAATCCCTCCAGCTCCACTTGCACACTGTGTAACTTCTGGCAAGTCATTTTAACTCCTTGGCCCAGATATTCAAAAGGGTTGCGCATGGTGCAACAGTGTTGCGCCATGCACAACCCACTGATGCGCCCGGCGCTATATTCAAAAGGGGAAAGTGTGCGGCTCAAATCTCGATGCGCCGGAGCACATCAGTAATGTATGCAGGCGCAGGTGAGGGGGCGTGCCCATGCATACTCTGCACAGCCAGATATTCAGCCCGGGATGTGTTGGAGCCATGCATGCGCAACCCCTACTCAGCCAGCAAAGTTACACCAAAAATAAAAAAAGGAGCAAGGGCTGGCCACCCACAGGTGAGCTGCATATTACAGGGGCGCAACATGGCAGCTGCCACCTGTGGGTGGCCACCCGAGCTCCGGCTGCACCTCCGTGGTGGCCCCCCCCATGCCCGATTACGAGCATCAGTAGAAAAAGAGAACTCCAAAATCCCTGGTGGTCCAGTGGGCCTGCCCACCCGATTGAGGGCTAAGAAAATAAAAGAGAACTCCAAAATCCCTGGTGGTCCAGTGGACCTGACTGTCCGATCGCGGGCTGTAGTGAAAATAGAGGAAGCGTTATCCCTGGTGGTCCAGTGGACCGCTGCCCGCCCGATCATGGGCTGAAGTAGAATAAAATAAAATTCCTATTATCCCTGGTGGTCCAGTGGACCGCTGCCCGCCTGATCGCGGGCTTCAGTGAATTAAATAAAATTTCCTATTATCCCTGGTGGTCCAGTGGACCTGTCTGCCCGATCCGGGCCGAAGCAAAGGTAAATAAAATTCCTATTATCTTTGGTGGTCCAGTGACCACTGCTCGCTTTATCGCTGGCTTCAGCACTAATAAAATTTTCTGATCTCGGTGGTCTAATGGATCTCGTCTGCCTGATTGCAGGCTGGCGGATGAAGAAAACTCATCAGTTTCTGGTGGTCTCTCCCCACTCGATCCCTACCACTCAAGCTTCCCCTCGTCATTGGCGGCGGCAGCATTATTTCGCTTTCGCCGCTTCGCTTTCGTTAATTGACATTGCCGGGTTGTATGCCCATTATTCATTAGCCGCGAGCTGAATGGGCGCAGGCCCATATTGCACTGCCAAGCATTCAGATATGTGAATGCTGAATGTGTAGACGGTATGGGCTGCACGCCCATTGGCTCACGCTATGGACCAATGGGTATACAGCCCTACCGACGGTGTCAGCTGGCAGGCAGCGGGCGCAGGCGGGTTGGTGCCGCTACGCAAATGACCGGAGGGGGAGGGTGGGGATCAATGGGCAGGTGGGGAGGGGGGTCCACTGGACCACCAGGGATGATGGGTTTCTTCTAATTCTATTTCAGCCCGTGATCGGGCAGACAGATCCACTGGACCACCAGGGATAATAGGAAATTTTATTTAATTCACTGAAGCCCGCGATCGGGCGAGCAGCGGTCCACTGGACCACCAGGGATAATAGGAATTTTATTTTATTCTACTTCAGCTCGCGATCGGGCAGTCAGGTCCACTGGCCCACCAGGGATATTGGAAATATCTATTCTTTACGTAGCCTGCGATCGGGCGGGCAGTGGTCCACTGGACCACCAAGGATAGCAGTTTCTGTTATTTGGATTCAGCCCACAATCGGGCTGTGGGGCACAGTGCTGCGCTGCAAGGGGCGTTGGTCCCCGATGGCTGCTGCCTGGCAGGGCGTCAGGCGCAAGTCGTCGGGGATCGGTGCACCTGCACGCAAATGGGGCCACAATGACATGCAAATGGCCCCATGTGCGCCTTGCATACATTACAGCCCCATCTGCATGTCAACTTTTGAATATCGCGGTTGCTGCACCTTGCGCAATGGAACTTGCGCAAGCGCATCCCCATGCTCCACCCTGGCCACTGGCGCTGGTTCAGTGCCACTGCGCCATGCAGCACTACGAGTGGCCATGGTGCGATATTCAACGCTGCTGAGCCATGGCGCAGCTCCGCTGAATATCGCCCAGTCCACGCCCCTGCACAGCCAAGTTGCACTGCGCCCAGGCTTGCGCCACAGCCTGGCGCAGTTTGAATATCTGGGCCCTTATATTCCCATACCACATACCCCAAAAGCTTGGACACGGTGTGCCTGTCCTGGCTAAACAATTTTCTTTTTCCCTTTTATGCAAATGTTTCAAGAACACACATTAACTAGTCATTTTTAAAATGTTTCTTTTTTTTCTTCCACGGAAGCATATGCTTCATGCTTGTCCTCTGTCCAAAGAAGGAGGAGAGCCACTTTCTCCTGGGATTATTGCCAGTACCCTCTGGCTCATCTTTAAAAAAATGCCCACCCTGGTGTATGATCTTCCTTCACAGGGTTCATTATCCCCACAGTTTGTTTGTTTATTTTTTCCCAGTGCCATTCACGTGATTCCATTGCTAATCAAGGCAATCGCGGGAGGGGGGACATGGATTTTCTAACACCCCAGCATCCATAACAAGCCACTTACTTTGACAGCTCACAGGAAAAAGGAAAAAAGCAAAAAGCAAGGTCACTTGCTACGCAGTTTTAACTGCTAAAAGGAAAAATATTAAAACTATGTTTTGTTTTTTCCAAATTCACTTACCTACTGTGCACATGAAACCCACCAGGGGGCATATAATCTAGGAATGACATCCAAGATCAACAGGAAGATTCTACTACACATTTTGATTTGTTTTAACACTTTTTGTTACAAGTATGGTGCGACTCACTTAACATGTAAATAAAATGTACAAGATTTTTGTGTGACTCAGTTAAGACTGTTTTTGTAAATTAAAACTGAGGGGGAAAGGGATGCCTTTTTTGTCTCTGTTCTGATTTTGTTTAATTTTATTTGATTTTTAGGAATCAAGTAAGGTGTGGCTGGTAGTCACACCACCATCTATCCTGCCAATGGCACAGTTGGTAGAGGTAGCCGAAGGCATACATCAGTATAAGGCTAATGCTGCAGCATTTTAAAAATCAGTGCTAATCTATCACAGAGAGACCTTCTTTGTGTTGTGTTTTTATTTTCCTCTGTCAGGAAGAAAAGGATCCCTCTACCAGGGACTGAAGCAAGACATAAGACCCACCCCTCGGGGGTGGGGGAAACAACACTCAATATCCTACAAACCACCTCTCGTAATGTATGGAGTAGGCTACTTTAAAATGTAATGCAGTTAAAAAGTTAAAAAACATTGTGATACTCTATGGCACCCCATCAGTATCTACTCGGCAAACACCTTTTAAGGTGCTGACCAACTGGCAAATAACATTGCCAAAACACTTTTGTGGTTAAATGTCCACACCCCTATTGTTACTAGGGTGTCATCTGACCTCTATGTAAAACTGTTACAGGCGGCATTGGTGGGAATTTACTAATTTGTTGTCTGGCCTCTGCTCAAGCATTGGCCAATCCACACAAAACCCTTCCATTACTACAGTAACAGAGCTGCCTCTTACACCAAAGGAGGAGCTTGGGTCGGGGGATATAAACCATGCCCCCTTCCAGTGCAACACCTATGGTGGCTACAAACAACAAAACAAAAGTCCCTCTGGACCTGACTGAGCCATAGCCTGTTGAACATTATTTATCCTGATGTCATCCTGATTGTTGCTGTCCAACTACCTCCTTCCTTCGTGACGAATTCCTGTTGCGGTACTCTGTATGTGAATCCTGTGTCTATTGCTGCTATTTCTGAGCCAAATGTATACTATGAACTGCTGAGTTATATTGATTATATGTGAACTTATAAACGATGTATGTAATTAATTCCGGGTCGCCCCTGAAAAAGGGACCTCTGGTCTCAGTGGGCTAACCTGATTACCAAAATGCAATAAATAAAATAATTGGCAGATTCAGAAATAAAGGAAGTATATTAATATATCTCCAAAGCCACAGAAAAGAAAATAATTGTCTACAAATAATTCATTTGTTGCTTACAGTGTGTTTTTTTTATTAAACATACACAAGCTCCACCTAATGGTACCCTGTCTATATACTAGGCCCAAGCACAACACACAGGTTTATAAACACACACACACTGCACTCATAAACCCAAATTTGTGTGCTCAATTTCCAAATGGTACTATTAGACAGCATTGTGCACTTCATTCCATTGCTAGCACTCTCATGTTTCCAACTGTGGTTCCCCCAACAAAGGAAAAAAACAACAATGTCCAATGCAGAAACACAAACCAACTAGTGGTCTAGTTGCACTATCACTCCCAGGTACCCTTGTAAATAATGTGCAATTTATGCACGTCCCTGTGATTTTAAATCTCACCAATCATAATACTGCAGAATTTAGATTTTGCTCCAGTACTAACACTTCTAGGTTTCATAGTGCAATGTTACTGAACATACTTGCATCATACCAGATACGTACTCAAGATCCAGTAGCAGGGCCCCACACTACTGAACACCTAGGAGCATTTAAGTCAAAAAGAACACAGTCAACTGAGAACTGGTGCCATGCAAATCAGTTGCAGCTGTTTAAAATGTTTTTAAGTATACACCTGTACAACCCATTCTTCACTTATTAGGGAAGGGACATGTATTTTTTACAGATGGCCTATTTTCTGTATTTAAATATTGGAAATAATAAATGCCAAAATCCATGGATGGAAGGTAATCCTGGGTAGGCCTATTCCAGGCCTACCTACCTATGATCCTGTTGCCATGCTTGGATCAAGGAGGTCCGATCCAAGAACCTGACCAGAGGGAGATGTCTGTTCTGGTACCATGAGACCATCCCTAGATGACTACACCATGGAAGAAGACCCCGACCAGAAGGATCCAGTTCAACCCCCGGAACCAGGCCGAGACCTGGTCCATTTCCAGTTCCTGTCCAGGTGAAGTCAATCCCAGGTCCAGATCCAGATCACCCCAGAAAGGAAAGGTGTTTGCCCCACTTCATCTTTTTGGTTGACCTCTTGACCTCCAGCCATCCATCCTAGACCTTTTAAAATTCTGAATTCCAAATCTTATTGCATAACACATGAAGGTTCTGATATCAAGTCTACAAATCAATGTGTGACTGCTCTTAAAGAGCTAGTGTACTGCCTGGAAGCCACCTGCTATTAATTGTAACTTTCAGATGTAGTCAGCCATCACTTCTTATATCTCAAGTATTTATTCTTTTCTGTTTGCTAATTAGAAAATTTTCCACCTGGCAGTACTGGGGTGATGTGTGGAGCAGCACTCTGGAGGAAAAAAAAATCAGTTCTATTCCTCCCACTACATCAACACTGAAATCACACTGACTATGACATCACTGGTAACAATGAGAACCATTTCTCACTGCCATGTTTCACTTTCACATGAAGCAGCAAAGACTGACTCTTCCTGGTTACTAGTGATGACACAATATCCTGCATTTTGATTGGTAGCTTGTGGAAGTCACTGCTCAGGTTAAAAGGACTGTGGTGCCTTAAAGGGGAAGTCTCCCATAGTTTCACACCCTTTCCAACTCCTTATGTGTAACTGTTGTGCTCCTCCTCTAGTTGCCAGCAGTCCTACTGCTGTCCAAATCTAGATTATAAATAAAAATATACAGCCCCCAGAAGTTATCAATGTGTTGTCCTCCATTTTACCATCAATGCTGCTGGAGGATGATGCCGTCAGAGCAACAGATAATGGTGCTGCACTAAATGCTGTTCCACCAGTAAACAGAACCCACAATGTTTGGTCCCCCACTTGAGTAATGGGAAACCTTTTAAGTGCTGTGCACATCCTGAAGTGCAGGTCTAATAGGGACTAGGACCATATGAGAGTGATTCAGCACTGATTTGACATGTGTATAGAGTATGCCTATAAGGAAGTGCCTGTATGAGTTGTGTTAATGCTTCTGTTAGCAAAAACAGTTTACCTAATAAATGACTCTGGGTACAACAAGAGTCTTAAGAAGTATTATATAGCTGATTTATTATGTTATGTGTGTGTTAGCATTCTCTGTTTTGATTGACACCAGCAGTGAGACACAATCTTGCAAAAATGCCCCTTTCCCTTTGTAACAAGGCAGTCAGTGCTTGGATGGCTGATGTAAGGCAATAAAGAGTTCAGCTATAACAAAGAATAGGTTACCAGGACATCAGCTGCAACATATGGAAGAAGAGTAATCTAGTGTTTAAAGCACAGGCACAAGAACTGGGAAACTCTGGTTCAAATCCTACTAAAGTCCCTTACTCTCTAACCCTTAACAGGTTCCCCTAACATTCTTGGGAACTGTGATGGCCTCTCAGGTCCATGACTTTAATAGTGACCCCATTCCCATTATAAATCATTAGCAGTGATGTGAGAGCTACAGCACTTCACTTTGAAGGTACTGAAAACAAGCTGTGGCAGGCCCCTTTGTAATGCCAGCATTTGAAGTAGGATGTCCCTCACAAATCAGATGCTATACTTCAGCTGTTGTAGGTAAAGAAACTAATCAGACTCAGTGTTTGTAGTACTCTGTATTTGCTTAGCTCATTCCTCCCATGTCATATGCATGGAGGCAGTATAACGCAGTGGTCTAAGGCTCTGAGCTGCAAATCTGGTGATATCCAGCAGACCAGACCGGGGGTTTGAATCCCACAGAATCCACTTGCATACTGTGTGACCCTGAGCAAGTCACTTAACCTCCTTGTGCTCCCAGGTCGCTCCTGTAAAAAAGCTTTCAGCTTAGTGTGCTATACCTGGTTAAACAACTAAATAAATATGCATTATGTGTCTTGGTATTTCCATTCAGAACCCAGATGTAAGGAGCATTTGAAATGTAAAACAATACACTTTATAAAGTAAGTTATCTAGCTCTCCACTTTCAGGCTGCTGATAGGGGAGTGTATAATTTGTGCAAAGGAAGAATTCAGTCTTGTGTGATCCTTTGGGAAACTGCTGAAGCCTACTCTGTAAATGAACCCTCTCAAGGGTGTTCACCTGGTTTACTACAGAGTCACTGATTGACTGCTCGATTGATTGGTTGGTTGATTAACTGATTCAGTCTACTGCTTTCCACAACATGTTACAACTGTCTCACAGACAGAAATGAGCAGTACACAGGAACAGCTTTTGTTTCCTGTGAATGCAATACTATTAGATGTATTATTTGCTCTACACATGCAGTATTAAGGCTACAAGTACCACTCCCTGTGTGAGTTGCATAACAGAACTGTCTTAAGCCATTGCAAACTTAAACTAAAATCAGGATAGACAGCATTGATACCCTTATGTTTTGTTCTGCACTGTTGCTGCAGTGACATCAAGGAATGGGGTGCTGTATTACAAGTGACTTATTTGTATGTAAACGGAGGCTTGCTTGACATTTTACTACCTTGTGTCAGAGTCTCAAAGTCTAGATACTGTATGTGTTACAACAGAAGAAACTGCTGATCTCTTATTGACATATGTACAGTACTTGATGTAATGTATAATAAATACATCAGACATATCCAAATCATAAATATACAGGAGTCTTCTCCTTTAAGGTGTTTGGTCACATTTCTAACAATTAGTGGGAGAAGCAGAACTGACTTTTTCCTCCCTCCAGACAGAGTGCTACTCCACGCATCACCCCAGTATTGCCAGGTGGAAAATCTTCTAACTAGCAAACAGAAAATAAAAAATACTTCAGACACTGGAATTAAAGAGGAAGTCTCCCAAAGTTTCACACCCATATTTTCCCAACTCCTTATGTGTTGCCAGCAGTCCTATTGCTGTCCAAATCTAGATTATAAATAAAAACATACAGCCCCCAGAAGTTATCAGTGTGTTTGTCCTACATTTTACCATCAGTGCTGCTGAAGAATGATGTCATCAGAGCAACAAATAATGGTGCTGCACTAAATGCTGTTCCATCAGTAAACAGAACCCAAAAATGTTTGGTCCCTCACTTGAGTAACGGGGGAACTCTTTAAGTGTTGTACACATCCTGAAGTGCAGGTCTAATAGGATCTAGGACCACACGAGTGTGATGCAGCACTGATTTGACATGTATATACAGTATGCCTATGAGGAAGTGCCTGTATCTATTGTGTTAATGTTTCTGTTAGCAAAAACAGTTTACCCAATAATTGATTCAGGGTACAACAAGAGTCTTAAGTGGTATTATATAGCTGTTGTATTATGTTCTGTGTGTGTTAGCATTCTCTGTTTTGATTGACACCAGCAGTGAGACACAATCTTGCAAAAATGCCCCTTTCCCTTTGTAACAAGGCAGTCAGTGCTTGGATGGCTGATGTAAGGCGATAAAGAGTTCAGCCATAACAAAGAATACGTTACCAGGACAACATCAGCTGCAGCATATGGAAGAAGGGTAATTTAGTGGTTAAAGCACAGGCACAAGAACTGGGAAACTCCGGTTCAAATCCTACTAAAGTTCCTTACTCTCTAACCCTTAACAAGTTCCCCTAACCTCCTTGGGAACTGTGATGGCCCCTCAGGTCCATGACTTTAACAGTGCCCCCATTACCATTATAAATCATTAGCAGTGATGTGAGAGCTACAGCACTTCACTTTGAAGGTATTGAAAACAAGCTGTGGCAAGGCCCTCCCCCCCCCCTTTGTAATGCCAGCATTTGAAGTAGGATGTCCCTCACAAATCAGATGCTATACTTCAGTTGTTGTAGGTAAAGAAACTAATCAGTCTCAGTATTTGTAGTACTCTGTATTTGCTTAGCTCATTCCTCCCATGTCATATGCATTCTGTGTCTTGGTATTTCCCATCAGAACCCCGATATAAGGAGCATTTGAAATGTAAAACAATACACTTTATAAAGTAAGTGACCTAGCTCTCCACTTTCAGGCTGCTGAAAGGGGAGTGTATAATTTGTGCAAAGGAGGAATTCAGTCTTATGTGATCCTTTGGGAAACTGCTCAGGCCTACCTTGTAAATGAATCCTCTCAAGGGTGTTCACCTGGTTCAATACTGATTGACTCACTGACTGCTAGACTGACTGCTTGACTGCCTGATTGATTCTTTTTACTGCTTTCCACAACATGTTGCAACTGTCTCACAGACAGAAATGAGCAGTACAAAGAAACATTCTGTTTCCTGTGAATGAAATACTATTAGATGTATTATTTGCTCTACATATGCAGTATTAAGGCTACAAGTACCACTCCCTGTGTGAGTTACATGACAGAACTGTCTTAAGCCATTTCAAACTTAAACTAAAATCAGGATAGACAGCATTGATACCCTTATGTGTACTTCTGTACTGTTGCCGCAGTGACATCAGGGAATGGGAGGGGCTGTATTACAAGTGACCTATTTGCATGTAAATGGTGGCTTGCTTGACATTTTACTATCTTGTGTCAGAGCCTCAGACTCTAGATATGTGTTGCAACAGCAGAAATGACTGATCTCTTATTGACATATGTACAGTAACTGATGTAATGTATAATAAATACATCAGACATATCCACATCAGAAATATACAGTAGTCTTCTCCTTTAATAGCTGACTGCATCTGAAAATTACTATTAATTCCAAGCAGTACACTAGCTCTTTAACCCTCCTGTTTTGAAGTTGGACATTATGTGGACATTTACTGACTCTAATGTACTTTTAAATGGTAAATCTTTTAAAGTGGCCTGCCTTCACAAAGAAACTTTTAAAGGTTGGCCAAACACTCAAATCGCTTCTAATGGAACTTTAACAATCCAAAATGTACACTTACAACACGCGGGACTCTATAACAATACCATTATGGCAAATTCTGATTTTTGCCTTCGTTTTCACAACATCACAATGAAGACTTAGCCAGCTGAACACTGTTCTTACTGAATCTATTTACCTTGCTGTAATTTCTAACACTGTTTCTGAAAATTATGAAAATTGCCCTATACTTGAACCCAGCCCAAAAATTGGCCTAACTGCTAGTTCTGTTCCAGGTGTATTTATTTTATTTTATTTAAACAGCAGTTTGGAAAACCTTTGAGCCATAGGCTCATTTACAAAGGTACCTTGTCACAGTAAGACAAACCAAAATACACAGTACAGCAGTACAACACATAAGTATAACAGTAAATTAAGACATAGATACAAACAAGCTGGTACAGGTAGGATGGATGCAAACAATACCAGAGTTATGTCGTCCTTAGCAGCTTAGTAATAAGCTTTGTCATAGCTCTGTACATTTGTGTATTCATTAACAATGTAAATTACATGCATGTGTCTGTAATTTTAAATTGATCTAACTGGAACACGGCCGAATTCAGTCATTGCTCTAAAACAAACAGCTCTAAATTTCATACAGTGATGCTACTTGACATTATGGAAGCATTGCAAACACAAGCTCAAGACCCTGTAGCAGAGAAGTATTCTACAGAACACCATGAAGTGTTCATATCTAAACACGGGAAAAGAGGGTTAGGTCTTCCTGGTGTGACAGACATTTTGGGGTCTGCCACAGGCATTTTTGGGACCAATTTATCTATTTGGAATTGGGCCAATTTGGCCAAAATTGGGAGGCATGCTAAATTTTTTTTTGTTGTTGTTAGTTATTTAACCAGGACTAGTACACTAAGCTGAAAGCTTTTTTTACAGGTGCGACCTGGGAGCACAGGGAAGTTAAGGACTTGCTCAGGGTCACACAGTATGCAAGTTTTTAATAGTATATTAAGCCACAATGTAATACAGTCTATGCTACATGGTATTGCTAGTCTTGCACAAGAAGAAAGGTTCACCACATATAATATGCACTTTATTGCTAGGATTTTCAATCAGACCAGACACAAGTTAACACAGTTAATACACTTTAATAATAGGGAGGCTAGACAACACGACATAGGTAGGGAAATTCTTTGCTCTGCTTATAAGAGCTTTGCACTCACCACCATTACAAATCTCTTACGAGACTTAGAAACTGGCAAGATCCCAGATCTCATTAATGACAGACATATGGCCAAGTGGTATTGCCTCCACTGTGACAATATAGAATGTACTACGAAGTATATGGATCATACGGTCACATTTGCCATTGTCACTGCTAAAAAAAAAACGTGGTTATGTTACAGTGTACCCCAACCAGGGCCCCTGCTATAACAGACATGACTGTGATATACAAGATACTATGTTTGTCACATTTACTGTTTCAGTGCCTATATATAATAAGAATACTACAGTATTTAATAAACTGGTACAAGTACAATCACTTGGGCACTTGGAAGAAGACATCTTTTGAGAATGGATAAAGTTGCCAGATCTACTTGATCATCACCATCACCTAAATGCCTGGGTAGTCTCCCCATATAGACTGCTGCACCAGGGAGGGCTACCACTACATGTGTAGGTATGATGTCTTTACCGTGGTCACACCTGTGTGTGGATATAAACCAAGCTTCGGAGCAGGATCATCCATTGACCAAGTCAATATGAACTTTGATGCAATGGATGGAAACCAGCACACTGTTTCCTCACCACCCAGCACTGGTACCCACAACAATGCTAATACTCGGGGTACCACACATAAAGGCAAGCCTAAGGGAAGGGCAATCCCTGACTTCAGCAAAGAAAACACTTCTTCAGACGTCTCTTCAATCAAGACTCCAATCAAGTACAGCAGCAATGCTTTCATCACGGCAGAATGGTCTATCATGTCTGCTCGGTAGCCAGCCACCTAGTGGTTGCTCACTTTCTGTCTCCCCCCCCAGCCTCCAAGAGGGTCCTCACTGGATTTGGAATCCCTTGTACATGTCCCACCCCTTTTTGAAGCCCTCCACTGTGCCTTCCTCCACCAGCCTCTTGGGAAGCACATTCCATGGCTCCACCACCCTCTCAGTGAAATAATGCCTCCTATGCCCCCCCTATAATTTCCCCTCAAGTTTCCACTCATGCTCCCTCGTTGTCCCCGCTTTTTTTAGCCTAAACAGCTCCTTGTGTCCACCATCAGTTATTCCCTTTACATACTTGAAGACTCCTATCATGTCTCCCCTGTCCCTCTCCTCCAATGTGTACATCCCAGCTCCTTCAATCTCTCCTCATAGGCCTCCCCTCCATTCCCTGAATCATCTTGGTCGCTCTTCTCTGAACTCTCTCCAACAGTGCTATGTCCTTCCTCAGATGAGGTCTCCAGAACTGAACACAGTATTCAAGTTGTGGCCTGACCAAGGCATTGTACAGAGGGAGGATCACCTCCCTCTTCCTGGACGTAATTCCCCTGGCTATGCAGCCCAGTATCCTGTTTGCTTTGGCTGCGGTTCTCCTACTATTTTCAGAGTTATTCATTTTAACGTCTACCACCACCCCTAAATCCCGCTCACCCATTGTGGCTTGCAGTGTGACCCCCCCCCCGGGTGTAAACATTGCCCGGATTTCTGCCCTCCAAATGCAGTACCTTATATTTCCCGGCATTAAATTTCAATCCCCACCTCCTTGGCCACCCCTCCAGGGTATCAAGATCCCCTTGGACTACCTCTATTGCTTCCACCCAGTCCACCAGTGCTCCCAGTTTGGAATCATCTGCAAAGAGACCTAGCCTACTCCTAACCCCCCCCCATGTCCGAGACATATGGATTAAACAGATGTGGTCCCAACACTGAACCCTGAGGAAACCCACTGATTACCTTCCTAGGGAAGGAGACTATCCCACTGACCATTACTCTCTGAATTCTCGCCCAAAACCAACTTTCAACCCACTTCAGCTCCTGTCCTCCCACTCCCATCTCCCCCAGCTTTGCTATCAACCCTTCATGGGGTACTGAATCAAATGCCTTGCTAAAATCCAGGTACAGGACGTCCACTGGCCTATGTCTATCCAAAGCCCTCGTCACCCAGTCATAAAACTCTACTCTGTTGGACTGACACAATCTCCCCGGAACAAAAGTCATACTGTTTATCATCCTGGTGCCCTAACCCTTCCAGTTGCCTCCCAAGTCTCTCCTTGATAAAGCCCTCCATTACTTTGCCCACCACAAACATTAGGCTGACAGGTCTATAATTCTCCATCTCCTCCCTAGACCCCCTTTATGGATAGGCACTACATACGCCACCCTCCAGTCCTGAGGCACCCATCCTGTCTGCAGAGATATGTTAAAGAGTGCAGCCAATGAAACTGCCAGTTCAGTTACCAGTTCCTTCATAACCCATGGGTGTAGCCCATCCGACCCTGGCGCCTTATCAGTTTTCAGATTCTGAAGGGCCTCCATCACCCTTTTCACTATGATTTCTCTCCCCCAATCCTCCCCCTCATTCAACCTCCCCGCCCTTTCTGGGTCAATCCCCGCCTGCACCATAGCCTCCCTCCAACCTCTGGTCTCTGACTGACCTCTCGCTTTTGCTGGCTCCTCTTCACTCCCATCAATCTGTAGGGATCCCCATTCCCCATCTGCAAAGACTGAGGCAAAGTACTCATCTAGCACTTCTGCCTGATCCCCTGCTTCCTGAGCCCATCCCCCTACAACTTTAATCCTGTTGATCTGTGTCCTCTCTTTTCTCTTATGTATCTATAGAATCCCTTCTCCCCCTCCAAATATCCCTAGCCAGGCTTTGCCCCATCCCTGCCTTGGAACCCCTCACCACTCTGGTGACCCTCCTGGCCAAAAGCTCACACTCTCCTCGCTTCTTATCCCCCCTTGATCATTTAAAATGTGCACAGGCAGCCATTTTATCCCTCACTGCCTCCTGCACCTCTCTAGACCACCAACATGGTTTGCTGGTTCTGCCATGCTTTCTCCTAAATTTTGTACAGGACCTAGTAGCCTCCTGCACCCCCTTTTTAATGGTCTCCCATAAACTTCCAGCATCCATGTCCGGCCTAATCTTTTCCAACCTCTCTCAGAATCCTACCCATACCCACAAAATCCGCTCCCCTAAAATCTAACACTACTGTATTAGTGCGGTTCTCCTCCCCCTCTAGATACAACATACTGCATTACATCATGAACGATCCATATATGATGAATGAAATGAGCCTAGAATGTAAGCAGGACTCTATGGATACCAGAGGTCATCCTTTGGAAGTGATCTGTCAAGAGATTCAGAAAGTATTTCTTCTCTCAGAGGGTGGTAAATCCCTGGAACATGTTCCTGCTTGATACAGTTACAGTGGAACCTGCTTAGGTACAAAGCCTTGGGATAAGAACAATTTGTGCAGGCTGTACATTTATTAAAATTTTACCTGTTTTGAGTTTGTCAGCACTTATAGGAAAGATGCGAGGCTTACAGCAAAGTAATCAGCACTTTATTTCAGTACTTACATTGATGAACTGTACATGCAGTGAACTCTCCAATTAATAAAACTCTCTAATTAATAAAATCTCAGCAAACCTAACAACAAACTTAACCTAATAACGTAATACAGTTCTATAACCCAAATAAGATCAGTCTGTGTACTGCTTCGTTGTCCTCCAAACCAAATCACAGTAACTAAAGAAAACACAAATAACTACAGTACTAATCACTTTTTAAAGAATGCAAAGAAATCAAAAGTGTGCACTTAAGTGGGTTGCAGACTTATTTTTATACGTCTGAAGTGATGAAAAACTGTGCATTAAACAGGAGTGTGCACTTTCATGTTGTGCATTTAACTGGAGTATTTAACATGAACAGTACAGGGGAAAAAGTGAGATGAAAGTGTACACTTATGCGGATTGTGCACTTACCCAGTTTGCACTTATGTGGGCTCCACACTGTATTAGTAAGAAAAAGGCTGATTTTAAAAACAAGCTGAATAAATTCATTCTAGCAGGGGCCAATTTGTTTTATTATGGGTAAATGATAGGAGCATTTATGGGGCATCTGCTTTTAGCTCCTTAATCTACCATAGAATGAATCATAGCATAAAGGGAATAAAGTAATAAAAACAATGTTTAAACTCATTTTATTTTATAATATTTTGTTCAAAAATCTTTCAACTGTTAAGCTCAGTGACAGGACTTTGACATTTCCCAATGAGGCAATGTGAAAAAGACCCAGGAAATAAACTGCCAAACTTGCAGCTAGGCCATTACTTCTAGCCCTGGAGAACCCACTGTCATGTCCGTTTACACACATCAGCTGGTCTACTTTAATGCACATTACAATACAACAGGATTCATACAATCTGAGAGTGCTCATTATTGGTTTTTTGTCCGCAGGTGGAGGATGGAGTCCACAGGGGTATGAGGAGAGGAGGAGGAGGAGGTGGTTTACTGGCTAGCAAGTCTTAACAATAAGAGCCATTTGATAAATAAAGAAACATAATAAAAGAAAAGAAATGGTTCATCTGTGTCTTGTTTGTTTTCCTTGTTCTCTACTTATGCTTCAGTCCATTTCCTTGAAGGTTTTTACCAGCAGCTGGTCTGTGATTGGTCTACCCTCTCTCAATGTACTCAAAGAAAGGCATCCAACTCAGGTTATATTTGTCTTTTTGTAATCTAAGGCAAATGTTATATTTTTCATAACCATAATTTCTTTGCCATTAGGCAAGGCATGTTTTATTTGTAGAGTGCCCAATCCACAATGGCTCAGGGCACTTCATAGTGAGCAAATCATGTAAATAATACAATAAAACACCTCATCATAAAATATAAATTTGTATTATCCACATTTCTAAGGATGGTGATTTATCAGTTACGTACATACTAGGAGACTTGCACTACTGCCACCATTAGAAAGCGGAATAAAGATTTTCCTCTGCTATTGTGATGTCCTTCGGACAGACCCCTAATATTTATTTATTTAGTGATTCAGAAAAGACATTTGAGTGCAAGCTCTTTTACAAAGGTTCCACGTCATAGATCGGAAAACAAAGAACAATAGGAGAAAGCAAAGGTACATTACAATGAACAATACAGCTTGGATTCAGAACTTACAGAATAACTCAAAACACAGATACAAGTTAAAATAGCAAGAAAAACACGTTATGAGGGGAGGGATGAAAAAATTACTCACCTAGTAATGTTGTTTCTTCTAATGGAGTCTTGCTATATTATGACATATGCAGTATAACCCCAGATTAGAACTGCTCCGGAGGTGAAAGAGTTAACTTCCATGCAGGGCATGGAATCTTGAGCCCGAGCTCGGTTAAACACTCTGTCTGTTGAAGCTCAAACTTAAACTGTCAGATCTTTATGAGCAAAAACTCACTAAGGTTCTGTGTGGAAGCCAGAACCTACACTAGCCACTGGCTACTAACTACAAAACACTCTTTTGTTCTTGATCCCAAAACAAAGACTCAAGTCGGGGATTCAAGAAGGAAAATTTAAGCATAACACCTAAGCACCGGGAAGGGTGAAATAAAGTGGGCATCAAAGAAGTGCCAACATTGCACTGCCCACCCACATCCCAAAAACAGAGGTTCTGAGAGGGGCAGGTGGGGAGGTCAAATATAGCAAGACTCCATTAGAAGAAACAACATTACTAGGTGAGTAATTTTTTCTTCAAACAACATGAAGTCTTGCTATATTATGACATATGCAGACTACACAGCAATACCTCCATGGAGGAGGGACAGAACCTACTTGGGAAATAGGCTCTGAAGCACAGCTGTGCCAAACCGAGCATCACTCCTAGCCTGGATATCCAAGGAGTAATGCTTAGTAAAAGTGTGAACTGTTTTCCAGGTAGCTGCTTGACATATCTCTAGGATAGGAATGTCCCTGGCAGCAACCAGAGACGCAGCTGTACCTCTGGTAGAGTGAGCCCTCAGGCCTAAGAGAGGAACCTTACCCAGTTTTTCGTAACAGAATTGGATACAAGAAACAATCCACCTGGCAATGGATCTTTCAGTGGCAGGTTTCCCTTTACCAACCTCACCATAAGTGAGGAACTGGAGAGATTCGAACTTGTGACCCTTGGTACGTTCTATATAGTAACTAAGGGCTCTTTTGACATCTAAACTGTGCAATCTCCTCTCCCCAGAGGAGGAATGGTTAGTGAAGTACACAGGAAGAGACATGGATTAAGGTGAAAGTCTGAAACCACCTTAGGCAAAAACTTCCTGTTAGTCCTGAGGACTACCTTATCTCTATGAAAGGAGATAAAGTCAGGCTCCACTGACAAGGCTTGTAGCTCACTTATGCGCCTGGCAGAGGTGATGGCTACCAGAAACACAGTTTTCCAAGTCAAGTACTTCAGCTCTGCTTTAGACAATGGCTCAAACGGGGGTTGCATAAGCTGAGCGATGCAAATATTAAGATCCCAAGCTGGGCAGGGTCCCTGAACGGGGGTGTGTGAAGCAACCTTTAAAAACTTGAGAACACAGGGTGAGCTGGTAAAGAAGAAGGCTTACCTGCTGACAAGAAGACAGACACAGCTGCCAAGTGCACTTTTAGGGTAGCTGGTCTCAACCCCCAGGAATTCAAATGTACCAAATAATCCAGGATCGTGGGCACACCTGCAGATTCTGGGGAAACATTTTTACCAGCACACCATATGGAAAATCTCTTCCATTTTGAATTATAGGTAGCCCTGGTGGAAGGCTTCCTAGAGGCCTTCAAGATATCCAATACACCTTGAGAAAGGTGTAGGTCAGCAAACTAACTCTTCAAGAGCCAAGCCTTGAGATTGAGAGATTTGAGGTTCGGATACCAAACTCTCCCCTGGGCACAGGATAACAGGTTGTGATTCCTGGGAAGACATAGGGGAGGGTGGACTGCTAGGACATGAGGAGTGGGAACCAGGGCTGCCTGGCCCAATCTGGAGCAATCAGGATCATCTTGCAGGATTGAGATCTGATTCTGACTAGCACTTTGAAAAAGAGGGGGAAGGGGGGAAAGCATACAGAAACTTCCCTTCCCAACTGAGAAGGAAGGCATACAGAGGGACTGAGCCCAACACTGGGGGCCTGCAGCGAAAAAGGGGAAGTTGGTGATTGTCTGGGGCTGCAAAGAGATCTATTTGCGGAGTGCCCCATTTGGCAAATATTACCTCCAGTACTAGGGGATCCAGTGCCCATTCGTGATGGTCCTGGGAAATCCTGATGAGACCATCCGCTAGGACATTGTCCTTGCCTGGGAGGTGAACTGCCATAAGGGAGGCGTTCAGAGAATAAGCCAGAGACCACAACTTCATTGCTTCGGTGCACAAGGCCGTAGACCAAGTGCCCCCTTGCTTGTTGATCTACCACATTGTAGTGGTATTGTCTGTTCTGACCTGAACCACCTTGTTCTGGACAGATGTGGAAAAAACCTGGAGTGCTAGAAAAACTGCTCTGAGCTCCAGCAAATTGATGTGGAGCAGAGATTCCTGAGGGGACCACAGCCCTTGGGTGGAAAGGTCGCCCATGTGAGCTCCCCACCCCAAGAGGGATGCATCTGTAGTAAGGGTCAAGGAATGAGACTGGGGAGTGAAGGAACCCCTGTCTCAGATTGTTCTGATCCTGCCACCACTGAAGGGCCTGGATCAGGGTTCGAGTCACTGGAATCAATTTAGTTAGGGGATCTGTCCTTTGAGACCAAAAGGCTCTCAAATGGAACTGAATGTCCCTCATCTGAAATCTCGCTCCCTGCATCACTGCTGTAGAAGCAGCCATGTGCCCCAGGAGCTGAAGAAAATGCCTTGCTGGTCGAGAGACCTGCAGGGTGAAAGAGGAGGCCAGAGACACCAGGGTCCTTGCTCTTTCCAGAGGAAGGAAGGCTCTGGCTTTTTTTGTGTTCAGTTCTGCCTCTATAAGGGTGAGAAGCTGGACAGGCTCCAGAACTGACTTTGGAAGATTGAGATGGAAACCTAGAGATGTAAGCAGCTGCTGGGTTACTTGCAAATGCAGTTTGACTCTATTCTGGAGACTGGCCTACAATGAGCCAATGCGTCCAGATAAGGAAAGATGGCAATCTTTGCCTTCTTAAATGAGCAACTGCTACTGCCAGGCATTTTGTGAACACCCTTGGAGCCGAGGAGAGGCCGAAGGGCATTGCTCTGAACTGGTAATGGCCTGAGGGCAGTTCGAATCTGAGGTACTTTCGATGGGAGCCTCTGATGAGAACATGGAAATAGGCATCCTTGAGGTCCAGGGAGGCTAGCCAGTCGCCTGGCCTTAGAGAGGGTAAAATAATCCCCAGGGTCACCATTTTGAACTTTGGTTTTAAAAGGTGCTTGTTTAGATACCGAGATCCAGAATGGGCCGCTCTCCTGTCTTTTTTGGGGTAAGGAAGTACCTGGAGTACAACCCTTTGCCCTGGTGTATGGGTAGAACCCTTTCCACGGCTCTGAGAGCCAGGAGGAAGAACTTCTGCTTCCAGGGCAAGTGCCTCTGATGGGTTTGCAGGTGGAAAAGACCTGGCTCTCATCCTCGGAAATTTTTTGAAGCTGAGAACCAGTCCCTGGCTTACTACTTCCAGGAACCACTTGTCTGATGTTAAAGACTTCTAGTCCTGGACAAAGTAAGCCAGCCTGCCCCCTACCGGTAGTGGAGAATCGGCCCTGGCTACCCCGTCAGGGAGCCTGTTTTGCAGGGGCTTTGATTGAGGGTAGAAGCAGGCTTACTACAGCCCCTTCTGCCCCTTCCTCTAAAGAACCCCCCTGGGCATAAGCAGAAGAGGAGGCCTGGGCTTGGTAAATGGCCTATGAAAGGCCTGCCCCTGCCCCTGACATGCTGCCTTTGAGGGTGACTTGCCTTTCTTTGGCCTGTGCACTCCTATAGGTGGTCCTATACTCATCCATTTTCTTCATATAATTCTCTGTCTGCTCCCAAACAGAAAATTTCCACAACAGGAAAATCCATAGCCTTAGACTGGGTATCCTGTGACAGGGCAGTACATCTGAGCCAGGCCATTCTGCGAAGAGACACAGATGTAGCCATAACTCTAGATGAAACATCATTAGAGTCTACAGCAGCATGAAACTGCACCTTGGATGCCTCAATACCATCTGCAGCCACCTGCTCCAGCTCCCTGGCAAGCTGTTCGGGGGCCTGTTTTGCTAGGGCCAGGACAGTATCCCACCTGGGATTTCTGGTACCTAGCTGCGTAAGCCATATAATTTGCCTGTCTGAGTCCCAAAGATGCTGCCATGTACTGCTTTTTTGCCATGGCATCCATCCTCCTGGAATCCTTTTCAAGAGGGTGAGAGGCTAGAGGAATATTAGCCTTGTCACAGGCTGCAGCCTGTACTACCCCCACATGGCTGCACTGCTGGGATAGGAACTCCGTATCAGAGCCTGATAGAGTATACCTCTTGTCCATGCTTTTATCCACAGGGAGGACAGAATGAGGAGTTTTCAGAATTTTTACTGTTTCCTAAAAGATTTATGCAAGGGAGTAGACAGTCTCCTAGACTCTGGAATATCCATCATTTCCACAAAATCAGGCTCTTCTTGATCAACAACAGCTTCCTCAACAAGGAGTTGCAGAGTGTCAGCAACTTTCTTGTAAAACAAAAAAATGAGAAGGGGACTCAGATAGCCTGGGAGGGGATACTCCTGAGGGTCTGTCTGGAGAGATGTCCGGTTCAATGGGCATATCCAGGCTTTCAAAATCACACTCACTCTCCTCGTACCCCTCCTCTCCTTCCCCTGGTTCATAAAAATCTTCAAAATCATAATCATGAACTGAGGGAACTGACCGAACCGGGCACTCGCCCAATGGTGCAGGTTGGGACGGAACTGGGGAAAGAGACTGGACAATTTGAATAGCTTTGGCTATTTCCTCAGCGGTTGGAGAAAGAACTTTTGCCCCCAAACTAGCTGACCTTCTAGTCCTTTTAGTTGGAACTGGCTCCTCAGAGCTGGCTCTTCGTTTGCCCAAGGAAGCAATGCCCTGGTCAGAGGGCACTCCCTCAGGTTCGGTTGGAACTGAACCGGGCTGGCCATCCGGGTCAGCGGACTTTCTGGCCTCCTTTTCCCTAAGCCTACCAACTCTTTTTTCCACGGTGGCAGCAGGAAAATTCTTACAAATCTGGCAGTCTGCATTGAGGTGGTCAAACCCCAGACAATATACACAAATGGTGTGTGGATCAGCCTTGGCAAAGGCTTCCCACAGAGGCCACAGTGCTGAAACCCAGTGGGTCCGTTTTCTTTTGGGTTTCTCAGACATAGTGCCAGCCTAACTAAACTTGCCCATTAATGGTAATCCACCAAGATCTCTTATCGGTTCCCAACCGTGTCACGGGTCGTGGAAAAAACGTATAAAATCCGATTTTTAGAACCGATAAGAACTGGGAACCGCATCAAGGGCTAGAAAGTACTTTTAAAATCTCTCTGATCGGGTTCAAACCGAACCTAAAAAGACGCTTACAAGTTCCACACAGAAGAAAAATAATAAATAAGCCTATCTATTACTTACAATACCACAGACAGAGCTTGAACCGACGATTGCGGTTAATTTTCGGTAAAATAAACCGAGAATTACACTTTAAAACCGACAAACAAACTGAGCAGCAGGAGGAATCTCCAGAGCAACTGTTCAGTGAGGCGGAGTAAAGAATCTGACAGTTTAAGTTTGAGCTTCAACAGAGAGAGTGTTTAACCGAGTTCGCGCTCAAGATTCCATGCCCTGCATGGAAGTTAACTCTTTCACCTCCGGAGCAGTTCTAACCTGGGGTTATACTGCATATGTCATAATACAGCAAGACTTCATGTTGTTTGAAAAGCAGCCACAGAGTGCCTTGTCAGTAGTTCAGAGGGATGGGGATAACTGGCAGTGGAGTGAAGAAAGGAGGTACGAGAGGGAGGTATGTAATGTGGTCGAGGTGAAGGGTGGGGGGAAGAAGGGCGATAAGTTATAGGGATAAATGGTAGGCTGAGGGGAGGCTGGAGTGGAGAAGACATGCTAAAGTAAATGGTGGGGTGTGAGGGGGCATGGTCAGGCAGCCTGCATTAGTAGTGACTGTTAGGGAAACTCATGGGATTGTGAGTTGGGGGGGGTGGCGAGTGCCAAAGAAGCATGATGCAGACTGACTGCTAAGGCAAGTCATGAGAAGGGACAGAGGGAGGGGGGTACCTGAGGCTTGCCTATTGCTTGCTGGGGGCAGAGAGAGCAAATGTGGCTGGACTCAGGGGCAGGTGCACTTAGACAGAGAGAGAGAGAGAGAGAGAGAGAGAGAGAGAGTGTGTGTGTTATTAGGTGCTGTTTGAGGTCAGTTTTGAATTGTGCCAGACAACTGGTGGCCAAGAGGTGTCGAGGGAGTTCATGCATCCACGGGGGGGGGTAGGCAAATGCATGTTGCCCAAGTGAGGTGCGATGGAAGGGGATAGCCAAGGCCCCTCTACTCCTCCCTCTGGTGACCTGTAATGAGTTGGCACCTTGATCAAATTGCCTACACAAGGTGGCGTTTCACCCAATAGAGTCTTCTTCCCTAGGATGCAAGTCTGGAATTTGACCGTTTCTTAATGATAGCCAATTTGTGTGTTCATACAGAGTACAAGTGTGAGTGCCATGCTCAGCATCCAGGGTGAGTCTGCAGGCTTTGTTGAGTGCAGTCAGAAGCCTCTTGAGCACTGTATCCATTGCCACCCCACAGATCAGTAGTCCAGAGTCAATAGTAAATATAATTGAACTGTGGACTGAGAGGCAGAGGGCCCCTGGAGAGAGGTGTTGCCTGTGCCTGTACAGGACACCAATCTTGGTATTGACTGTCTCGACCAAAGAGTCAATATGGTGCACAAATGTGAGGGCATAATCTATTATGACCCCAAGATACTTGAACAAGTGAACTTATTTCAGCGGCTCACTCCATGAGCTAGAAATGATGAGGGGGTGGTGCTTATTTTTATTGTGGGGCCGGGCATAAGCATGGCCTTGGTCTTCTTGTAGTTTAGTAGCAACTTATGACTACAGAACCAGTCCTCGAGTTTGGAGAAGGAGTTCTGCAGCTCAGATTGTAGGGGAGCCTGAGACGTGCTGCTGCTCAGGAGCACAGCATCATCTGCATATAGTATAAGTTTGGTGTAGCAGGCTGTGGGAAGGTCATTTAAGAAGAGTCTGAAGAGTAGGGGCCCCAGTATTGATCCCTGGAGTACCCCTAATGATACCTCTGCTGGATACTATTTGCCCAATTTTGACACACTGATTTCTCCTTAACAAGTAGTCTTGGAACCAGCAAAGGGCATTGGGCGCCACACCCATGTTTTGCAGTTGGGTCAGTAACGGGGTGGTTGACTGTATCGGAGGCTTTGGTGAAGTCAATAAAGACAGACCCAACCAGTTTGCCTTCATCCAGAGCCTTACGTGCATAGTTCGTGTGGTCCAGCAGGGCATTGGTGGTACTGTGAATTTGCCTGAAGCCATGCTGGTTGGGGCATCGTAGATTATACTTACTGAGGTAGTCAGTGAGTTGACCCGCCACAATCTTTTCCAGTGCCTTGGACAGGGGGAGAGGATCGAGATGGGTCTGTAGTTGGCTACCTGAGACTTGTCGCCTCCTTTATGCACTGGCGTAACTAGGGCCTGCTTCTAAACCACCAGGAATTGGGCCAGGGCCTTACTGCACAGCGTGGTAATGCGTACTATAAGAATGTCCAGTGTGAGGGATAGAAGTTTCATGTCTATCCTGTCACTGCCTGGTCTGGTCTTTCCTAGTATTTTCTTGACCATAGTAAGGGCCTACTTCACCGTCACCCTTTTAAAGTAGAAAGTCGGGTGAGAACACTTGGTAGATACGTCGTTAGAGTGGTTCAAATCAGGTTGAAAATAGGCAGGTGGTAGCACTGAGGTAAGATCGGTGAAGGCCTTACTGAAGGCTTCTGCAACAGCTAGAGGGTTTGTAGTGGGGGTGTTACTGAGCAGCTGAGGGTGCTTCCTGTCCTCCTTTCCAAGGATACTTTTGATGTTATCCCAGAATCTTTTCTCGTCACCCCAAGAATTGCAAAGCTGGGCCTTATGATAGTTGGCTTTGGCGAGCCGGATTAGCTTGGTGCAGCGGTTCCTGGCTGTACTGTAGCACTGGTAGTCATGCTTGCTACCTGTGCTTTTGGCCTTCTCCCAGAGAATGTCCCTTTCTTTCAGGTGGGAGGAGATCCCCATCAATCTAGCCATTTGCCTGCCCTCAAATTTTTCTTTTGGTGAGCGGGGCATAGATGTCACAGATGGAGCTAAAGCCCTTAATGCTCTCTGTAAAACATTATATCATCATGTTCAGGATGAGCCTGCAGTGCAGAATTTTCTGTATCTACACAAACCTGGTCTCTATAAGGGGTTAGGACTGGCAGTCCCAAAATGCATGAACAACAACAAAAAATCTCTCTCTCTCTCTTTTTGTAATCCAGCTTTTTGCCTGTCCGTTGCCAACTACTACTGCCTTTGGGCCCTGGTTCAGGACCCTCAGACCCGTCTGTTGTTCCCGTGGCCGTCGGACCGGCTGGGTCCCACAATGTGGGACCCAAGGTACGAAGGCCGGTCAAATACCATGACTGGGGAGGACCGTCCCCCGGTTCCTCCCTTAATTCCTCAGGGCCTCACTGTCACTGTCGAGCATGTGTGTGAGGCAAGCATGTGTGCTGAAACCAGCGACCCCACTCCATCTACCCGGCCTAGCACCAGCCCCCACAATAGCCTGAAGTTGCCACCAAGAAGCCGCTCTATGGCAGCCAACAGCCAGGACAGCTTGCCTCCCCAATCCAGGAAGGAAGAGCTGACAAGCGGCTGCTGAATCCTCTCCCGTTCCACCCCCCCCAGGCCAACACCCTGTGACCCAAGCTCATTCATGAACTCAGGCTGCTGGCATGTGGGAGGAAAGGAGCTCAAGGTGCCTCAACCCTTTGAGTGGGCCGTAAACAAATGTAACCAGCCAGTCCCTGGGGTTCCTAGAATCCCATCAGTACTTAGAGCAGGCAGATAGCCTGGGCAGTGTTCAGAGGGATTAAAAGCTCTCTGTAAAACATTACATCATCTGCTTGGTTCTGCTGAGCAGAAGATGAGGTAATGCTGTTCAGAACTCTCGCAGCAGCATAAGCCACATTTGGCTAGCGGCTGATCTGAGCTGGGAGTCAATGTTCCGAAGTTGGAGTCTGAAGTGAGAGGAGCTCACTGACGAGTTCTGAGGGCAAAAGCTGGCCTGCTGGCACTTTGTCAAGAGGGAAGGACCCTCATTTGTCATAGTAAGGGATAATCTCTGAGGCACTCCACCTTCCTTGCACATAGGTTGTCCACCTGACAGACTGCTTGATGCACATGTGACTTCAAAGAAGTCTGACCCTCTTTCCCTGTGGCCCAGCCCTTCCATCATCAGTTCTGATTGTGCATCGCTACAGGTTGCTGCACACAATAACAGCTCCCTAGAAAATCATCCATTTCACCACTAAAAAAAAAGGTAACCGACTACGCTAATTACTAGGTATATTATAAGCTGGCAGTATCACTAGCTAGCTTGCAGTCCGTACGATGTGTTTGCATCCCCCTTGAGACTATTAGTTAGCTAGCACAGGGAGCATTGAGTACTATTTTACAGCTTGCCTGAAAGAAACTTCTAATGTCCCCAATCTGGGATGTAAGATCAATAACTAGTATTCAACTGCTTGCACTCCAATTAACAGCTGCTAACTTCTACCTGCACTGCACACCAAGCAGCAACTCTTGGAAAATACATTCATTGTGCCCCCTTGGACTCCCTGCCACTGGGTTTAAGATGTTTCAGAGAAAAAAGAAATCTGAGCAGGCTTCTATGACCCCTGCTAGCAGTCCCAGTTTAGTCCCTGCACCCACTACTACATAGTACTGGGTAGAGAACCCCTTGTGGCTCCTGCTAGCAGCCTTAGGGGTAGTGTCACTAACATGCTTCACATTCCCTGCTGCCTTGTGCTGAGTGAGATGGATTTCTGGTAAAAAAATTGTGTACCTTACCTCCCTCAGTTTGGGGATGATAAGCTTGTTTTGCTGGTGTGCAGTCTCCAGAGGTCTAGCCCATCCTGGGCAGTTATTTTTGTGCACGCGTTAAATCCCCTGCTCTGAAAGCTCCCAACACAACATGGCATTTTTTCACACCTTTCCCTTCTTTTGTTATTTCGGGGAAGGTGTACGCCATCTCCTCACTCTCCCCGGTTTCTCCTTTCTCCTTGGGCGTCTCCCTGGCACTCTGATGATGCACGACTAGTGCACCATGTGCTGACTGGGACGCTTGTGCACATACCGCCAAGGCTTCTCACTCTGCGCACATGCTTGACTCATGTGCGCATGCACCTAGACGTGGAACACACAGTAAACCCTCGCCTGCACAGCTCCTAATCCACCTAGCGACTCTATTAGTCGCCTAGCTGTGGGAACCTGCACCTGAACACCCTTCACAATCCCTACAAGGAATGATTCGCTGGTAAGAGTCCCCCCCCCCATGCTTTGCATATGTAATCAGGCATGGGGGGGAGGATACACCTTCCTAAAATTATCAGGAGACCTTTTACACTGTGCCTCCCCCCTCAGGCAAATTACAGCTGAGCACTCCTCTATCACTCCTACATACCCCAGGCAGCAGTATCCTCTGCTAAGCTCACATCCTTTTTCCTACATAATTGCATCAGCTGTTTTTTTAGTCGCATTAGACAGCTGAGCCACAAAAATACGGTTTTGTCTGATACCATCTATCGAGACACACCCCCTCCTAACTCCTTCCTCTATCCATTTCTCCACAGATATGGGGAAAACTAAGATCTGCAGACTATGCAGTATTCCTATCCCAGCCTCTCAAATCGGAAGGCTTTGTGCCTCCTGCGCAGAGGACCCACCATCACTCTCTCATGACGTTCAGGAGGAAGACGACCCAGCTGGCACTCCGATCCAACCTCCAGACCAAGGCACCTCGCACACTACTCATGCCTTACAGCAACCTACACTAGACACTAATGCCATACTACTGCAAAACCAACCGGTTCTACAGTTACAACAGCAGCTAATGTCAGCTATGTGGGAAAAACTGGCAGAGTTCAACTCACACAAATCAAACCACTCTACTACTACCAAGTCAGGTCGTCACACCACTAGCCCTGCTACTGCCGCTACCTCAGCAGAAGACAATGCTATGCAAGTCGTGAACGACGATACATCAGAGAATGAGGAGGACTCTGAGAATGATCTGCAATCATGAACAGCCAATTGGTGCTTCCCAGACCAAATCACCAATCTGGTACGCAGTATTATGACAACAATGGGGTTTGACACACCTACCCCCAAACTCAATCTAAGCTGATTCCTTCTCTTCAACCATCTCAAAAGATAGCGGACACCTTTCCAGTCAGCGAGGCCATTTCCAAGGTAGTTTCAAAGGAATGGGAGGCAGCGGACCCAGCCTGCATACCTGAGAGAAAGTCATGGGACAAAATGTACCCACTAGATGCAGACACCTTAAAAACTTGGTGCACCCCACCCTCCATTGACTCTCAAATAGCTTCCCTCAACAGAAAGATAGTCCTCCCTACAGAGTCGATATCTGTTCTAAGGGATCCAGTAGATAAGAAACCGGAAGACATTTTAAAGAAGAATTTTGAACAATCAGGACTGGGGGCCAGGGCCATATACGCCACCAGAGCACAACCTGAATGGCTGCAAGAAGCTCAGAAGAGCCTGTCCGCAAAGTCCCCCGAGGCCCTCCAACTTGAGAATGCCATACTGTCAATTAAATATCTGGCAGACATGCCGGTGGACTCCCAAAACATTAACGCAAGAGCAGCCACACTAATCAACAGAGCAATGAGACGCATCTGGATGAAGCTGTGGAATGCAGACAGCGAATCCAAATCACTCTTATTCAAACTACCCTGCAGAGGCAATCTACTTTTCGGGAAGGGCCTAGAGAAATACCTCAAGGGCAAGGAGGACAGCAAGGCACTAGGTAAAGAAAGAGCAAACAATTCCACTTACCTACCATCCCGCCCACACATACGGAACCAGTCCTTTCGCGACAGACGTAAGAGACACGTCATATACCGGGGACAGACCCAAAGGGCATTGTTTAACCCATACTTCCCAAACACAAAATTCAGAGGAAGAGAGGCACACAGCAGAGCTAGGGGCACATATCAACACTGCAGCAGGGGATACACTAACCAATGATTATCACACCCCAGTAATAGGAGGCCGGCTATCACACTTCGCACAGGAATGGATCAATTCCACACAGGACAAATTGGTCCTAGAAATAATTCAAAAGGGTTACGCTACAGAATTCACCCAAAACCCAAGGCAGGGAAGACTGAAAACATCACTGGTAACCAAACGCAGGGCCACACCAGAACAAATGCAGAACATCCTGTGCCAATTGATTGTGAACAATGCCATAAAAAGGGTACCCAAGGAGGAGGAAGGCCAAGGGATTTATTCAATCCTATTCACAGTACCAAAAAAGGCAGGAGACCTACAACCGGTACTGGACTTAAAGTTCCTAAACAAAAGCGTCATCCACAAACCTTTCAAGATGGAGACCATCAGGTCCACATTAAGGGTCATAAGACCAGGCGACATCCTTACATCTATAGACCTGAAGGATGCCTATTTACACATTCCCATAAGACTACCCCATCAAAAATACCTACGATTCCACATATTAGGCCAACACTTTCAATATCAGGTACTCCCCTTCAGCCTCGCATTTGCCTCTCGGGTGTTTACCAAGGTATCCATCGTACTGGCCGCAAAACTCAGAGAACAAGGTATCCAGGTCATAACGTATCTGGATGACTGGCTGATCTGAGCCAGGTCAGTAAACCAGTCGGCAAGAGAAACAGCAGCGACAATAAAGTGTTTACAGGAACACAGATGGGTAATAAACACAGAGAAAAGTCAACTGACACCTTGCCAAATATTGGAGCACCTAGGCAACTTAATAGACACAGCAGAAGGGATGGTAAAACCATCTGAAAAGAGGGCAAAGACCATAATAGTTGCAGTACACAAGGTCCTGCAGACAGGACAAGCCTCCATAGAGTCAATATCCCAAACAGTAGGCCAAATGTCATCTTGCATAGATGCCATACCCTGGGCAAGATGGCATATGAGATCACTGCTGTCATTCCTCATAGAACAGGGTCCAACTCATGACTTAGACTTCACAAAAGGTTGTATCGATTCCTCTGGGAGTAGCACAATCATTACTCTGGTGGCTAAACAGAGACTACCTCCTAAGAGGCATGCCCCTAGACATACAGCCAGACATCCAAATAGACACAGATGCCGGTCTGACTGGATGGGGGGCATCAACCGGTCACATCACATCTCAAAGGAAGTAGGCCATAACAGAGACCAAATTTCCCATAAACGTGCTCGAGATAAGAGCAGTCTGTCTGGTGCTACTGCACTTCAAAGAGCTAGCAAGAGGAAAACACATCCTAATACACTCAATCAGGTCACGGTATCGTACATCAACAAACAGTGGGGATCCAAAAGCAAAGCAATGCAAAGGGAGGCAGAAAAACTCATCCCATGGGCGCAAAGATTCCTAGCAAGCTTAAGCGCAATACACCTCGCCGGAAAGTTAAACACCACAACAGACTGGTTAAGCAGACAACAGATACACCCGGGGGAATGGATGCTACACAGGCACATGTTCCATGCCATCAACAGACAATGTGGCCTCATAAGAGCTGGACCTGATGGCCTCCAACAAGAACAACCAATGCCCAAAGTTCTACTCCCGATTTCGGGACCACAAAGCGATGTGGGTGGATGCACTCTCTGCAACTTAGACACTTCAAACAGCATACATATTCCTGCCAATTCCAATAATTCTGCAGGTACTGAAAAAGATTTGCAGATCCAGATCAAGGGTAATACTGATCACTCCCTATTGGCCCAGGAGAGCTTGGTTTGCGACGGTGGTGGCCATGGCCTTAGACCACCCGTGTATACTACCTTTCAGACAGGACATACTTACTCAGGGCCCCATATGCCACCCCAATCCAACCAACCTCAGACTAACAGCTTGGCTCCTGAAAGGGAGAGACTGTTAAGCGAAGGCTACCACCCTTCTGTAATTGAAACCATGACCAACTCCAGAAGAATATCCACAACCTCTACATATCAGAGACAGTCAAGGATTTTTTCGAAGTGGTGCGTACAGAACAATATCAATCCCAACTCTGTCACAATCCCAGACATACTCCTTTTTCTGCAACACGGCCTGGACAAAGTGCTGTCTCCTGCCTCACTAAGGGTTCAGGTGGCTGCACTACGGGTAGCAAGGGGCCACACAGAAGGTACAACACCAGGAGCACATAGGGATATTATCAGATTCCTAAAAGAATCCACTAACTTACGGCCGAAGACTTGACAATGGACAGCACTATGGGACCTGAACCTAGTCCTCAGGGCCATGACAGACCATCCATTCGAACCACTAGACACTGTCCCCCTCAAATGGCTGACTCTCAAAACTGTTTTTCTTCTGGCCATCTGCTCAGCTAGACGCATCCGCAAACTACAATCCCTATCTTGCCGACCACCATACCTACATTTCCACAAGGAAACGATCGAACTTAGGATGATTCCATCTTTCGTCCCCAAGATAAATACCAAGTTTCACTTACAACAGGTTATTGAAATACCGGCACAGCTACCATTAAAGGAGGTCGCTACGGACCCCAAGCATATGCTTCTAGCTATGAAAAGGGTGCGAATGCTCTACATCAACAGGACATCTACTATCCGCAAATCTGAAAGACTATTCCTGAGCACACAAGGACATAGAAAAGGCCAACCAGCCATTAGGTCAACAACAGCTGCTTGGCTGAAGACAGCCATCACAAAAGACTAGAAGGCATTGCACCAGACTCCACCAACCGACATCAATGCCCACTCAACAAGAGCAGTGGCCACATCATGGGCAGAAAGAAATTGGGCTACAATGAAGGAGATGTGTGCGACGGCCACTTGGGCCTCACCTCACACATTCACTAAACACTACAGGATGTCTCACGGCAGTCAGAATCACATTTTGGACAAGCAGTACTGCTGGCGGCAAAGACAGAGACAATTAACATGGACTAAACTTAACAACAGACCAACGGAACTTAAAGACAATATTTCTCAACACTAAGACCCACCCTGGTACATGGTACTGCTTTTTAGATAGAAACCCATGTGTAAGGAAGGTGGAGTGCCTCAGAGATTATTTCCCACAATGGTAGTTTACTCACCTGGTAAAGGTGATTGTGGGGGTATACATCTCTGAGGCACTCCACAACCCACCCTAAGAAAGAATAAGGTTGAAAACCAAATGTTGCCAGTATAAACACTATGATAATACTGTTGTTGCACCGCATTTAGCGATATGCACTACTAACGAATGCCAGGATGAATACTGATAGTTGAAACAAGAATGTCATGACGATATTCATAGTCTGAAACAACTATAGCAACAGAAATAAAATCGAAACACAGAAACTCAAACTTTATTGTCCAATTGTCTTATGCATGGAACTAACATTTTGTTTCACCAGCATTGCCTAACAATTTAGAAACATTTAATCCTTAGTAGGTACAGCATTGGAAGAATCCGAACTGAAGATGGAAGGGCTATGCCACAGGGAAAGGGGGCCGAACTTCTTTGAAGTCACAGTGCATTAAGCAACCCATCAGGTGGACACAACCCATGTGTAAGGAAGGTGGGGTGCCTCAGAGACGTATATACCAGGTGAGTAAACTACCATTTTTCTACCATAGTACAGTAATCAAAAGGCTGGTTTCCTGTGAAGTGCTAGCTACCAGATCCTGTGGAGCCCCAAGGGGGTGACCTTTTCACACAAAAAGTAGAATGGGAATGAGAGATCAGTGATTCTTTGGGGCAATTCCCCGAAAGATTGTCAGAGCTGCCCAGAATGAAGAGACTGTGTTTTTACTTTAAAAGCAATGGATTTATGACATAACTGTGGACTAAAGTGTTCTTTCAAATGCCTTAAAAGGGAATACCAAATCGGGAGTACAAGGTTCATTTGAAGATAGACTGTGGGTTGTCTGAAGGCTTTATATGTGCCCTCAGCTGGCTAGATTACAGGTACTCAGAACCTCTTCTCACCACAATTAAGTGCTCATAATGTGCTGAATGTGTGGATGTCTGTAGCAGTTCAACGGGTTGGAAAATCCGGTTGTTTCCTAAGGTAATGGCAGAGAAACTAACTTTGGCCGGAGTGAGCAGCCCCTCAATTTGTGGGTTCAGAGTGGACCTAACCGGTTACAGGATAAGAACAGATTCCTACAGGTGTTAACACGTCATCTTGTCAGATGTGCTCAAGTTTGTGGGTGGCAACCCCCACAATATATATTCACTGGTTACAGATCCAGAGATCCCTCAGCACAGGGATGGAAAAGTCATTTGGGAAATGTGTTCATGTTGGATTAATAGTACTGCCAGAGTAAAAAGTGTTTCTGCCTGCAAATGTTGTCATCTGTTCAGAACAGTAAAGCCTTGGGGGACCACCCTTCTTGTTACCATCTTGTCAGAAATACAGCCATACAGTACAATCCCAAATCTCATGGTTGTGGACAATCTATCTCTAAGTGACTTATGAAATGTTCTTGGTGCTCCACAGATATAAGACACACCATCCCCTGCCACCTACCTCTCTCCTGGATCTGGGTTAAATAGAAATGTTACTTTCTGTGCTCTACCCCCCCCCGACCTCTGAGATGCCCGAGCCAGGTGTTTGCCCTAATGCCAGGAGTGATACCTATTTTCTGCCAACTTGTGGTTTGCTGCCTTGCCAAATAACAAATGGGGGGGAGGGGGTAAGGGTTGCAAAAAAAATATATATTTGAGCCACTCCAGTGCAGATCACCTAATGCAAGATGAGTGGCTGTTGCAGCCGATAGGACTGGCGTGATTATGGCTGACATGAGTGTGGGTACTGTAGTCACCAGCACAGCACAGATCAGGGCAGTCATGAGTTTGGCTGTTTGGGCTATGTCTGGAGCAGTGTGGGAACGTTCCAACAGCAAGCAAGACTGGGGTGCAGGGCTCAAGTAGTTCCATTGTTTTTTTCTAGGTGCCCTAAGCTGTAACCAACTGAACACATTGAAATCCACACTCGATGAATGCTGGATGATGCCCAAAACCAGCAGCACAATTCTTCAATGCAAAAACTTGGTGTGTATTATACGAGGCAGTTAAACTTGTCCCAGCTGTAAGCAGCTTTTGGAATACAATACGCTCACCAAAGGCTTTAGTACTGCATTCCGAATAACGTTGGTTTGTTAAGTTAGGGAAAAAACAGGAATTTATCATTTTTAAACCAACACTTGGGAGTCAATTTTAAATGAAAAAAAAAACAACCACTCTGCATCAGCTGTTTGGGCAAATTCTTGCATTTTAACCCAAATGTTTGTATAAAACATGCTGACTTACCCTTAATTTGTGGGGGAAAAAAAACCCTGAAAAAATGGATTGTAAGATTTTGTCAGATGGAGCTGGCCATTTTTGAAAGTGGAAAATCACTGGCTCTAGAACAGCAGAGGCAACAAATGGGCAAAATGCTTCTTTCGATTCCTGTATATCTATATTTCACATGTCCCCCAAGAAGTTAGTATGACTAAACCAGGCAGATTTAAAAATTGCATTGTTCTACCAGTAACATTTTGATATGGTTACTGGTCCAACTGTAGTTAAATTTATTATTGTACATTGCTAATGTTTAAAAAAATTGCTATTTGTACTCCCTTGGAGTCGAGGAGTGAGGGCTCTGTCACAAACCTGTACTGGTGCCTGGGTCAGTTACAGCAATTTTCAGTGCTAAAACTGTCACTGCTATCTGTGTGAGGCTTGAGACTAGCACTGATGTAAATTCCGGTGGCAGGAGGTCAAGTGTGATGAGCACTCAGAGAGGACAGTGAAGTTAACGTCAAATTAATTCAATCTTTAGTGACAGAAGAGTAAGTCGATGCAGCTGAATTGCACCCAAAAAAATACAGACAGGTTTATGGAACAGAGCACATGCACTGGAAGTCACTTACGGTTTCAGAAAAGGGTGTGACATGAAGTGGAGGAAGGTCCCTCTCTATAAGTAAAGACCACATACAGAGAGGCAGTCCTTGGCAGTGAGGAGTGAGTGATTTTGTAACAAACCTGTGCTGGTGCCTAGGTAAGTTAATGCCATTTCAGTGTTAAAATTGTCATCTCTGGATTTGTGAAGCTCAAGACTAGCAGCGATGTCACAGTCATGGGAGGTTGGGAGGGAAGACACTGAAGTTAACATGAAATTAATGAATTCATGCTTTTGGGAAAAACAGCTTGATCATTTCTCGTCTTGCTGCTATTGTTCCTACTGATACGAACATACAAACATATGAATGCGCCAGCAGAAACAGACCACCCAGTCTATCTATGTCTGCTCGAGTGTGCAGCTAGCACCCCAGTTTACAGCTGCCCCACCCCCTTTATCATCCCACTGCTGCCCCCCACCTCCTCCACCCTCACTCTCCCCTGCTCCCTGTCCCATGCCCTTTTAAAGCTGTTCACAGATTTACATGATACCACCCATTCTGGTAGTACGTTCCATTTTGCTACCATCCTCTCTGTGAAATACTGTCTCATTTCCCTCCTAAATCTTCCCTCTCTATTCTTAGCCCATGCCCCCTGGTGTCTCTCCCCCTCTTAGCTTAAAGACCCCGTCTGCCCCATCCGTACTGATTCCCTTCAGATACTTGAATGTCTCTATCATGTTCCCCCTGTCCCTCAGGGTGTACATATTCAGGTCTCCCAGCCTACTCTCATAGTCTCTCCCCTCCATTCCACATATCATCTTCATTGCCCTCCTTTTCACTCCCTCTAGTAGCCTGATATCACGCTTCAGGTATGACCTCCAAAACTGCACACAAAACTCCGAGTCCGGCCTTAATAGCAACCTGTAGAGGGGCAAGATCATTTCTCTTCACCTGGACGAAAAACCCCTCGCTATGCACCCCAGCATTTTGTTTACTTTTGTAGCTGTTCTCCTGCACTGGGCAGTGTTGTTCATGGTCCCTGTTACCATTACCCCTAGGTCCTTTTCCTCTGTTTGCTTCTTTGTACATACAGTATCTCTGATGCGTTTAAAAAGGACTCTTTTGTTCTAGTGCACCTTCCCGTTACTAAAAAACAGTAAATAAATAAGTGTGAATAGCAGTCAAGTACATTTATTTATTTATTTAACAGGGTAGGTACACTAGACCAATGAACCCTTTTCATTCATGACCCCGGCCCTGAGAGCCAGCATATAAGTCTGAAGCTGGAGCAGGTCGTATAGCAATGCTTCTATCAATTTGCTCATTAATGTACACTGCTCACAAATTAGAATACATGTGCCACAGTTAACGAATAATCAATTAGTGTACAATGGTATAGTCGTGTAAAACATGTACATGTAGAGCTGATCAATGGGTTGTCAGTCAAGAGAAAATGAGAACAATCAGCTTGTAGACCACAGAGAAGGAAATTCCAGATGTGGAATTTAACAGTGGCTTTCTGGATGCCAGAAGTCTAGGAAATAAGATTCTGGACCTACTGGCCATCATGGTAGAGGCTGACCTGGATATTGTGGCCATTACTGAGTCATGGTGCACCAAAAACCATGCCTGGGACATGGCCATAGGCCTTACCGGGCCATACTCTGTCCAGGAAGGACCGGGTGGTGTGGGGTGGGAAGGAAAGGAGAAGGTTTGCTGCTTATTGAGGGACAGCATAAAAGCCATAGAGATACAGGGAATACAGGGGGAAGCAAAGGTACTGTGGGACAGCCTGGAGACAGGGAATGGAGCTACTATTCACAATGATGTGATCTACAGACCTCCAGCACAGGTGGAGGAATTAGATAAGGTACTGGTGGAAGCCACTGGCAAGATGACAGAAAAGGTGGTTGGGGGGGGGGGTGCTGCTGGTGGGTGGGGGACTTCAATCTGCCAGATGCAGACTGGAGCCTCCCAGAAGTGACTTCAGCTAGAAGCAGGGACTTCCTGGACTCTCTACAGGGGGCATCTATCAGGCAACTAGTTAGTGAACCAACTCATGATGGGGCAATACTGGCCCTGGTACTCACTAACAGGGAAAGTGTTGCAGACGTCAAAGTGGGAGGCCACCCGAGGACCAGTGATCACCGTATGGTGTGGTTCGGTATAAGGACAGCTGTTGAATCAAACCACACAAGGGCGAGGGTCCTGGACTGTAAGAGGGCATATTTAAAAAAAAAAAAAATGAGTAAATGGCTCAGGGATGACCTAGCAGGGGTGGGTGACCTGGGTGGGGTGGAGGAACAGTGGCCGAAGATAAAAGGGAACATAGTAAAGTCAACAAACCTCAAACAAAAGAGCAAACACAAGAGGAAAAAGAGACTGCCATGGTTCTCGAAAGAGGTGGCTGAAAAGGTAAAAGCTAAAAGGGTAGCATTCATAAGATATAGGGGGATGCAGAGGGAGGAGGACAGGGAGGTGTGCTGGAGGAAACAGAAGGAAGCAGGGAAAGCAGTAAGGAATGCAAATGTACAAACTGAATAGATAACAGCCCAGGAAGTAACGAACGGGAACAAAATATTTTTTAGATATATTAAGTGAAAAGAGGAAGACCAGGGGTTGGATTGTAAGGTTAAAAGCAACGGGGATTGTGCAGAGGGAACCAGGAAAAGGCAAACATCCTGAACAAATACTTTTGTGCAGTGTTCACACAGGAAGCAGCCACAAAAAAGAAACAAAAAGCTTGGGAGGGAGGTGGACACTACTCCTTTTTTGGAGGCAAGAGTCCTGAAGGAACTTGCTAATCTGAAGGTGGACAAGGCAATGTGGCCAGATTTGGCGCATCCAAGGGTATTGAGGGAGTTCAGAGAAATACTGGCTGCACTCTGACAGTTCTATTTATTAGCTTACTGGAAACAGGAGTGGTTCCAGAGGACTGGAGAAGGGCAGATGTAGTCCCACTACACAAAAGTGGAAGCAGAGAGGAAGCTGGTAATTATCAGCCAGTTAGCCTGATATCATTGGAGGGAAAATGAATGGAATCACTGCTGAAGGAAAGGATTGTTGAAGATCTTGAATCCAGTGGGTTAAAAAATCCAAGACAGCATGGTTTCATGGGGATTGGGGGAGTCACGTCAAACAAATCTGACAGAGTAACCAGAGAACTAGATCAGGGTGGAGCAGTGGATGTGGCCAACCTAGATTCTAGTATGGCATTTAACACTGCTCCACATAGGAGACTAGTAAGCAAGTTGGGTAACTTAGGAGTGGGTCCAGAGGTGGTAAACTGGATAAGAAATTGGTTAGGGGATAGGCGACAGAAGGTGGTGGTAAATGGAGTTCAGTCCAAGGAAGGGAGGGTGACTAGTGGGGTGCCGCAGGGATCAGTGCTGGGACTGGTCTTCTTTAATGTCTTTATAAGTGACATTGCACCAGAGCTGGAAGGAAAGGTCTGCCTCTTTGCAGAGAACACCAAAATCTGCAATAGGGTAGACACTCTAGGGGAAGTAAAAAGGAGGAGCAGAGACCTGAGAAAACTACAGGAGTTGTCACGGGTACGGCAGTTGGGTTTCACTGCAAAAAAGTGCAAAATAATGCACTTAAGGCACAGAAACCCGAGTGGTATTGACGACCACCAAGCAGGAATGAGACCCGGGTGGTAATCATATCGGATGACCTAAAGGTGGTCAGACAGTGTGACAAGGCAGTAGGTAGGACAAGTGGGATGCTGGGGTGCATCGGGAGGGGTATCACCAGCAGCAAGAAGGAGATGATGTTGTTTCTGTACAGATCGCTGGTAAGATCCCACCTAGAGTACTGTGTCCAGTTCTGGACACCACATCTCCAGAAGGACATAGACAGAGTGGAGACAGTCCAGTGGAGGGTGACTAAAATGGTGCAGGGTCTGCATCAAAAGCCCTAATGAAGAAAAGACTAAAGGACCTCAATATGTGCACCCTGGAACTGAGGAGGGAGAGGGGAGACACAACAAAGACCTTTAAATACCTTATGGGGGTAAATACAGTCGTGGCCAAAAATATTAGCGCCCTTGCAGTTTTTTCTAATAATGCACCATTCCTTCCAGAAAATTGTTGAAATTAAAAAATATTTTGGTATCCACATATGTATTTCTTTTGTGTCAGTGGAATAAAACACAAAAGCAGAAAATTTACTAAGTCTTAGCTTATTCCACACAGAAATCCTTAAATGGCCCGGACAAAATTATTGGCACCTTTTAGAAGTAGTTACAAATAATTAGATTTCAAGCAGGTGATTCTCCTTCACTTTGGAACTGAACTCACCTGTGGTGAGTTGCAGGTGCCTGCAATATAAAAATCACTCATTCAACCAGTTTGAATTGAGAAAAGGACGCATTCTCCTGTTTTGTCACTGTGTGTGCCGCAATGAGCATGGAGAAAAGAAAGACAGCCAGAGAACTGTTTGAGGAGGTCAGACAGAAGATTGTAGCCAAGCATGGACAATCTCAAGGCTACAAATCAATCTCCAGAGACCTTGCTGTTCCCGTTTCCACCATACGTAATGTTATCAGGATGTTTAAGGCCCATGGCACTGTAGCCAACCTCCCTGGACGTGGCCGCAAGAGAAAACTTGATCGAAGATTGCAGCGCAGGATTGTTCAAATGGTGGAGAAAGCACCTCGATCAACAGCCAAACAGATTCAAGCTGACCTTCAGACACAAGGTACGACAGTTTCAACTCACACCATCCGTCGCCAAGTCAATGAAAGGGGGTTATATGGTAGGAGGCCCAGGAGGACCCCACTGCTGAGAGAGAGACATAAGAAAACCTGACTGGGGTTTGCCAAAACACACCTGAAAAAGCCAAAATCCTTCTGGGAGAATGTCCTGTGGACAGATGAGACCAAATTAGAGTTTTTTGGTAAAGCACATCATCTCTACATTTACAGAAAACAAAACGAAGCCTTCAAAGAAAAGAACACCTTCCCTACAGTCAAACATAGAGGAGGTTCAGTGATGTTTTGGGGTTGCTGTGCTGCCTCTGGCACTGGATGCCTTGAATGTGTGCATGGCATCATGAAGTCTGGAGATTACCAGGCCATTTTGGAGCGCAATGTTGAACCCAGTGTTAGAAAGCTGGGTCTCTGTCGAAGGTCATGGGTCTTCCAGCAGGAAAATGACCCCAAACACACCTCAAAAAGCACCCAGGAATGGTTCAAGACAAGACGCTGGACTGTTCTGAAGTGGCCAGCAATGAGTCCAGATCTAAATCCCATTGAAAACCTGTGGAGAGATATGAAAACAGTAGTTGGGAGAAGGCACCCTTCAAATCTGGGAGAACTGGAGCAGTTTGCACAAGAAGAGTGGGCCAAACTGCCAGTAGAGAGGTGCAGGAAGCTCATCCATGGCTATAGGAAGCTGTTGATTGCAGTTATTTTCACCAAAGGCTGTGCTACCAAATATTAAGTCTAGGGTGTCAATAATTTTGTCAATGCCATTTCTTTTCATTTTCTGATTTAAAAGGATATATTAAATTCTGAATCAAAAACAAAGGTTTTGTAATATTAACAGAGAAATAAAGAATTGTGGAAACCAAATACTGTACTGTTGTTAATTTCAACCTATGTTTAGAAGAACTGTGAGTTATTTGAAAAAGTGCAAGGGCGCCAATATTTTTGGCCACGACTGTAAGGTACAGGAGGGGAGTATTTTTCAAAGAAAAGGTGCGCAAGAACAAGGGGACATGCTATGTAGCTGGAGCAAGAACAAGGGGACATGCTATGTAGCTGGAGAAGGGTAGATTCAGGAGAGATGGAAGGAAGTACAGTACTTTCTTCACAGAAAGAGTGGTGGATTCCTGGAACAGCCTTGCTAGTGGGGGCAAAAACAGTGGTGGGGTTCAAGAATACATGGGATAAGCACAATCCAATTGCCTAAATGCTGCATTCTCTGATCTGAGTGCAACTCTTCCAAACAACTTCTTTGATCCCACCCTTACGACCCCTAAGCCAAACAATGCCTACCCCACCTTCCACCTCAGGGTTATTACAATGAATGAAGCAAGGCCATACCTTGCAAATATCCTCTAGGGTTCAAACTACTGCAAAGACTCCTTTGATATGAAAATCCTTAACTTGGTGCTAGACTCTGTACTCTCGCCACTGACTGATCTCCTTAACCACTCTCTATGTCTAGGGCAGTTTCCAACTGACTGGAAGACGGCCACTATCACACCAATACTGAACAGTGGTGACCCCACCTCACCCAATAATTACAGGTCCATCTCCATTCTTCCACCCCTCTCAAAAGCCCTAGAAATAATCGTTGCCACCCAATTCACCGACTACCTGTTTGCGCACAACATACTATGTAGAGAACAACATGGCTTTAGAGCAGGGCATATCACAACAACCGCCCTCACAGAGTTCTCTAACTTGCTGCACAATGCCCTAGATAAGAAACACCTAGCAGGAGCTGTATTTATAGACCTGTCAAAAGCATTCGATACGGTCTCACACACCCTGCTCCTAAATACTCTCCGCCTCACTGAGCTGTCCCTTGGACCCATCACGTAGTTTACAGTTACCTCTCAGATAGGTCCCAATGTGTGAAGATAAACAGCACTCTCTCGTCTACTCTGCCTGTTCGCTCTGGTGTCCCCAAGGGCTCCATCCTTGGTCCATTATTATTCAGCATCTTCCTGAACACCATGCCAAAATCCTGCCCAAGTAATCTTCTGCTCTATGCAGATGACGCGGTACTGTTTGCCTCCCACTCAGATCCCACAATCCTACAGTCCTCCCTGCAACTTGCCTTCAACCACATCGATAACTGGCTCACTGACCACAGACTGGTGGTCAATATAAAAAAAGACTAAGCCAATGCTCTTTGCCCACCGACAGAGCAAGGACTGTGATGCCCAACTAAAAATCTTTTCCAAAGCCCTCCTCCCGCTGGAACAGGTCCATACCTATAAATACCTGGGCCTTACATTTGATCCCAACCTCTCATTCCACCCACATATCAATAATCTTTCTTCAGCCATAAATATTCGCACAGGACTACTGTATCAGCATGGAGACTGCCTACCGCCAGAGGCCCTTAACCTTGCTGTTACCTCCTCTGTTCTCTCTCTAGTAGATTTTGGGCTAACCATATATGCGGCCACTGAAGACACGGTTCTAAATAAAATCCATTTAGCCGTCAACAAAGCATGTAGACTCCTCGCCGGAGTACACAGGTGTACCCACAGCTGCACCATGTATGCCCTAACAAATATCCTCATTCTAGACGAAAGTTTGTTAGCAAACAAGTCTCCTCACCAAAAAAATTCAGCTAGGCCTAACCCCCCCTTGGGGTTTCTGCCTCCCTCCGCTCTGCTCATGCCTCAGCAAACACCCACTCAGCAAATAAACTGATATGGGCTGTTCCCAGGGTTGCGACCCCACTAGCCCAAAGGTCCTTTTCCTACAGAGCACCGTTATGGTACAGTGAACTCCCCCCGGCCGTTACCTCTGTCGCCAGACTAGGCCCATTCAAAATAGCCCTCAAAGACCACATACTCTCAACCCGCCATTGCCAGTGCACCGGCTAAGTATGGGCTGCTGCGTAGCACCACCAATACCTGGCTACTGGGCCCTGGCTAGGCCTGCCTGAGTAGTAGAGTTGGGATGTAGATGCCAGCACGTGCATATAAACCATCTGTATCACCTATACCACATGGAGTAAGTTTCGGCTAAAGTGCTCTGTATCCTACTGCTGTTAATTCTCTACACAAGAGTGACTGTGGGAATGACAAAGTCAGTTTCTCGATAGCTTGCATCATGGCAATTACAAGCTCCTTAGCCAGACCTGTATAGCTTCTTAATTGTATAGACCTCACCCTCCTTATTAAATGTACTGTACATTGACAATTACAAGCTCCTTAGAAGGACTTGTATAGCTACCCAATTGTATAGGCTCCATCCTCATTATTGTATGTACTGTTCATACCCTGTGTTTCCTTATTCCCTCTTTGTATTACTGTATACTGCATGTTTATTGATCTGTATTGTACTCTGATGAGGAGCCTTTGTAAATGAGTCTTTGACGCAAAGGTTGTAAATCCGATTTATTCAATAAATAAAATAAATTAATAAAACAATGAAACCACAGTGGAAAGGAAGGCGGAAGCTGTAAATCAGGCATGGTCTGATGAAATAGTGTAGGTAGGGAGAAATGGGCAGATTGAATGAGCCCAAGTGGTCCTTATCTGCTATTAAATTCGATGTTTCTATGTGGGGGAGGGGGACGGCAATGAAGAAGGGGCCTCCATCCTATGCTGGTTGTGACACGAGGCTTAAAGAGGTTCACAAGTGTAAATTATGTGGGCAGTTATGTCCAAAAAAAAAATAAAAAAAATAAAAATTCGGAAAAGGGACAGAGATCAGAATCCCACAGTGGTTAATCTATTACTTGGATAATCTTGCAGAGATTTGTCTATTTCACAGTGGCTTCCAGGTCACAGCACACTGCAAGTCACTTCCACTTTTGAAGGCAGGAACAGGAAGTGAAACACATCTCTCATTATAAAAAGTGATCTCCAAGAGAGTGTCAGTGAGCATGGGCAGAGGAAACAAGGGCCGAGATGAAGTCTGCCTCAAAGTTAGCTGAAGAAGGAGGCTGGAAGGTATGTCACAATGTTGGGTAGACAGTTAGGTCACAGGTAAGTTAAATAAGAGGCAAGTTAATCTGTAAAACCATGAGAGTAGTGTAAGCAAAGGAAGGGGGTGCTTAATGAGGGAGAATAGTAGGATAATTAAAGTGAAAGCGGGTTGCAATGAGATATAGGGATGAGGTAGTGGTATGTTTGCCCTGATGGGAAAAAGATAGGGAGAAAGTGGAGGGCACTGTGTGAAAGAGGTGCACCCTGGTTGGCAGGCTACAGAGGCAGGTGAGAGAGCTGAGCAAAAGACTAAACGGGATTCATGGCATCTGGGAGCAAGACAATTTTGTGGACCAATCCTTGCTAAGCATGCATAGTGAGGAGGGGAGGTAGCAGATGGTACATGCTCCAGAGGTGGAAGTCAGGGGACTGAATGAGGGGAGAAAGGACAATGGGAAGGGGAGGCTCAGAAGTTGTGGACAAGAGTATAGGCCAGAAGGCAGAAATGGGAATGCATGCAGATCACCCAATAGTTACTTTTAAGAACAGCTTTGAAGGTTTTGCAGAGATTTGGGAGAAGGATCAAGCAGACAAATTCAAAGTAAGGACTAGTGCAGAGGCTGCTTAGAGGTCCAGGCAGTTGATGGTCATGGAGGACTCAATAATTAGATTCAGAGGGTACATTGTGCAAAGAGGACCAGGAGAAGGGGATGGTGAGCTGTTTCCCTGCAACAGTGGAATATCTGAGAAGCTCAGCAGATGGTGTCCCGTTAAATGAGCGAGTAATTTTCAGCGACTCAATATGAGCAACTCAGAAATAGCAAACGTATGTGATTTGAATGACTTGGATTTAATGGCAAAGTAACTTTCAGTGACGTTGTTACAAGAATGACAGTCATTTAAAGAAGTATGTAGGCAGCCGTTTGCAGGTCTAGATCCAAGCTGGCGGTGTAGCTTACTGGGTAGAGTCACCGTCCGTGGGTACAGGTATGTGTGGAAGACCGTGGTTCGGGACTGGTAGTGAACTTTTAATTTTTTTTGTTAGTTCAGACTTTATGTTTTGTTGTTTGGCTGGATTCCCGTTACCTCACCCTCCTGACTGTGTTTCCCCCGGTTGCAGCCCCCCTCCAATGGTCTCCCCTTGTCATGAAAGTATCGTTTTCGCCATTGACAGCAATCACTGTGATGTGCGTCACTGTCAATGGATTCACTGTTATTGGTTTGCTGTTTTTGCCCTTGCTGAACTTTTTTTTGCTACTGTCGCATAGAACCCAGCAGACGGGATTCTGAAGGGAGAGGGACAGCACCCGATAACTGGTTCATGTGGACATAACTGCTATAGTTAATAGATGATGACATTAGTAAGGCCTTTAGGGAGTGGGAGAGGACCTAAGACAAGGGGGTGTAGGGCGATTTCAGAGATCCTTCCAAATGCAAAGCACAGACCCTCCCACCTTAAGGTATTGCACAGACTGACAGCTGACAGCAACCCTCAGACCCCAGTACACAACACAGACCCTACTCCCACAGTCCCCACCAACAGCTACTGTTAATGCAGGTATTCAATACCGCCTGGTAGTGGCATGCCTCGGGCACTAGTTTCACGCCAGTACCACTGACAAGCAGCATACCATAAGCATTTGAAAGGCAGATGCGCATGCCAGAGATGTCAAGGCTAGAGTTTACTGTAAGTGGATAGAATGAATTCTGGCCTTTTTTGGGAACTGGGATTTTCAGAATGAAGTGCCAAAAATCTGAATTCCAAACAAGGTTGGATTTAGAATCGGAATCCGATTTTGCATCTGAATGCATGTTAAAACCACTCCCACATGGTATACAGTAAAAACTGACGACAGTAGCTGAAAGAAAGCCCTCCCCCCTTTTCCCACCCCTTTGTCTTCAACACAGCTCCCTTATAAGATACAAGATAGCGGCAAAAATGTTGACCGATACGTTTTTGTTCCATTTTACATTGCCTCTTATCTCCTGACTTGCATGATACCATTCTTTCCCCAGTTTGAGTCTACTTTAGTATTTTTTTTCATATTTTTGTCAGCGTGTTCTCAGTTGTTTTTGTCCATCAGTTGTTTAAATATCACTTCGGTTGTGACTAAAACGAACTACCATGCAGCAGGCAGTGCTCCCTAACCTTATAGGTCAATAGGTATTCAAAAACAGCTAAGAGTGATGAATGTCTGATCCGAGCCATAATAAAAGGAGTGCTCCTTTTACTATTTAAAATGTGAAACAGAGTACTAAAGTAGACTCAAACTGGGGAAGAAGCATATCGTACAAGTTAGGAGATAACTGATAATCTAAACTTGAATAAAAAAGTATAGGTCAACATTTTTACAACTATCATGCACTGTTGCTTTAATATCTTGGCTGCTGCTAAAAGCTGTGGCTCCTATGTTCATCTAGATAGGTGCTGGTAGAGTCTAGATATCGCCTGTGTTGGAACTTCAGGTTGGTCGTGCTGGTGGCACTAGTGAAGGGTCTAGCACTGGTGTCCATAGAACCAAGTCCACCACAAACACCCCTCCCCAGCAACCACCACCATATGCCTGTTGCCAACTTACCCCAATGGAAGCCAACCACTGCCCCAGCCCAGTCCCAGACGACAAGTACCGACTGATGGACTGACTGAACCAAACCATCTCAAGCGACTCTGTGACTGTCTCAACTCCAGAAGATAACTGAATCCCAGCTCAGCTATCACCATCCAAGTAAAGTCTACCCCCTCCCTGACTGACCTGGGGAAAATAATTAAGGAGATAGCTAACCTGAAAAAAACTTGGCTACCACCAAACGCCTTAGTCAGCAGAGGGTCTAGCACAGTGGCTGGCAACCTAGGGTTCTGTTCGGGTCAGCCACTTCTTCATCTTCTTAGTTATTTTTCTCAGGTCACTCAGGTAGGGGGTGGACTTTACTTGAACAGTGATAGCCAGGCTGGGGTTCGATTATCTCGTGGACTCAGAAATGATCACAGGAGTCTCTTTGGGATGGTTCTATTGGTCCATCAGGTACTTGTAGTCCAGAATCGAGATGGGGCAGTGGCTGGCTACTACTGGTGGCAGCTAGCAGTGAGAATATGATCAGTGATGGGTTGCTGGGAAGGGGGGGTCTCTTGGTGGACCTCAGTAGACTTAGTTCTTTGAATGTTGGAGCCACAACTGGTGCCACTGGCACCATCAACCTGATGTTCCAACACAGACAGCACCAAATACCTCTACCAACATCACTTCAATGAACAAAGGACACACAGCTTTCAGCAGCAACACAGGAGTCTGCCTGGGAGAGACAAGGGTAAGGACAGAGGGAGGTCTTTCTAGGACGATTTTTACTACGTACTGGGTGGGGCAGGGGTTTAACATGTAGTCAGGTGCAGAACTAGACATTCTGATTCAGAATTAGATGCCCTAACTGTAATGCGAACGGAACTGGATTTAGAACTGGAATTTCAGATGGATGATCACTAATCAAAAATCAGACAATTCTGATCATACTTAGTAACTGCATACAGGAACATGGGCAAGTGCTGTAAACACAGCTTGCAGCATGCCTGAGTATCCTGCAATCCCCCCTCCAAAGCAATGCACTGTAATTTTAACGTACAGCTCACGGCGACTGCATGCTCTGCCTCCCAAGGACCTGCCTTGAAAACTCGGTGATACACTGACAATTCTGCATCACTAAATATTACCACCGTGGAAACCCAGTGGTACTATGTCACATAATCAATGGCAGGGCCACACATCAGCCCATATTGATACATAGATACTGAAGGCAGATAAGGGCCTTTGGCCCACCTAGTCTGCCCAACTGTGCATGTAATTGTGCCTCTTCAAGCGTCTCTTGAACTGGGTTGTCCCTTTCCACCAACTGCTAGGATTTCCCAATGCCTATCCCATGCATTCTTGAATCCTGTAATTGTTTTAGCCCCCACCACCTCCTCCGGCAGGGCGTTCCACTTGTCCACCACCCTTTCCATGAAAATATACTTCCTCATGTTACCTCTGAACCTTCCTCCCTCTGATTTCATACCATGACCCCTAGTCCCGGAAGATCTCTTCCTCTGAAAAATAGTGTTTCCCTGCACCTTGTTCCTCCTCGTGAGATACCTGTATTTCTCTAACATTACCCACTCTCCCTCCAGGGAGTACATATTCAGGTCCTTCAGTCTGTCCTTGTAGGACTTGTGATGCAAACCCTGTATCATCTTGATCGCCCTCTTCTGAACTGACTCCACCCTGTCTATATCCTTACGTAGGTAAGGCCTCCAGAACTGGACACTGTACTCCAGGTGTGGCCTCACCAATGTCTTGTACTGTGGAATTATGACCTCCCTTTTCCTGCTGGTGAGACTTTACCGCTCTTTTTGCCACCTCATTTCCTTTCATTTTGTCTCCCACACAAATCAAGCATAATTAGAATAAGACAGTCAAAATATCTGCAAAGGCAGCATGCCTGGGAGGCAGAGCATGCAGTCGCCAGCAGTTTCCGTGGGGAAGCCCACGGCAAGCTCCTGCCCCTTAATCGGGCATCTGGACTCCCGCAGGTGGTGTGAGCCATCCTGCCAGCCACTCGCAGCTCCACTCACTGGCCAGCAGTTTCTGTGGGAAAGCCCATGGCAAGCTCCTGCCCCTGAATCGGGCATCTGGACTCCTGGAGGTGGCGTAGTCGTCCTGCCAGCTGCTCGCAGCTCCACTCACCAGCCAGCAGTTTCCGTGGGGAAGCCCAAGACAAGCTCCTGCCACTGAATCGGTCATCTGGACTCCCGGAGGCGGTGCGGCGGTCCTGCCAACCGCTCGCAGCTCCACTCACCAGCCAGCAGTCTCTGTGGGAAAGTCCACAGCAAGGTACGGAACTCAACCGCTGTACTCCTTAAACTTGGCGCTCTTTCTGCCCATGGCTCCTGATTGGTTGTTTCCCGTGAAGCAGTTGCCGTCATTGGACCTGCTCAGAAGCCTTTCTCCTACTCGATGTTTGTCTTGTAGTTCTTCTGCCTCTTAATGTCAGCTTGTTATTTATGTGCCACCTAATTTATCTGCCACCTAATACAGTGACCCTCCTCCCCTGCTGGCCCCGACCTAAATCCCTTCCACTCTTGAACTCAATACCCTCCCATTGGTTGATCTCTCCCAGGCTCTTTTGCTTAAAGGGCCACCCTTAAAAAAACATTGAGTCCTGCATCACACTAACACCTGCCTTGGTAAAACGTCACCTGTTAGTGCAATACTGAGCTTTCTGTCCTTTCATGCCCTACTCGCTGGCTCTGGCAGTATTCCTGAATATCACAGCTGCTGTTCTATGCTCAGTATAAACTCCCATCAATTATCAGTCTATGAAACAGGCACTAGCAACACTGACCTGCTTCTCATCAGTCTACTCTCCCCTAGACTACATAACCAGAGGGTGCCTTTCCTAACCACAAACAAAGCACCCATGGCTCTTAGCCTGTCATTCCTGATAAACCCTTAGCTACAACACAATCGTAAAAATCATTCCAAACTGAAAGTCATGAAAATGTATCTTAAACACTGTAATGTCATCCTTAAAAGCCTAATACTGCTGCTATTACTAATCTCGGGGAACATCCACCCCAACCCTGGGCCTCCATAGCAGGTGTCAGAGACATCCCGCAACCATGAGACTCTAGCCATAGCCAGCTTAAATGGCAGCCTCCTCAGGTAATTTGATTCCCTCACTGCCTGGATCTCTCAATACAACTCTGACATCTTAACAGTGCAAGAAACATGGCTGACCCCCAAGATCCCAGACTCAGCCATTGCTATTCCAGGATACGCAGTCTTTAGGCAAGACAGGATCTCCAAAAAAGGTGGTGGCTGCGCTCGTTACCTAAAAGATTCACTGGTGGGACACATACTGACCTTGCCCAACCCCTGCAGTGACATTCAGATACTCGCCACCAAAGTCCTGCTGGGCACACATAACAAGGTTCTCACCATTGCCTCTGACTACATTCCCCCCGAAACTAACTAGTCAGGGGCTTCCCTCTCTCCTGGACTGCATAAACTCTCTTGGTAACAGCACTGAAGTGATCATGCTTGGGGATTTCAACGTCAATTGGGAGGCCACATCTACCAACAATTTCAAGGATGCTCTGTCGGCTGTTAACTTTTCACAAATGGTCCAATCACCCACTAGGGTGAACTACAGGACAGGGACCTCCACTACTCTTGACTGGGTTCTCACCAACAGACCTGAACACATTCTAAAAACAGTGGTCCTCCTGAACATCAGAAGTGACCACTCACCAGTAGTGTCCTACTGGCCAAACAAATTCAATAAACCACCACCAAGAACCATATTCGGCAGAAAACTAGCGCCCGGGCACCTAGGTCCCCTAAAAGCGCATCTGCATGAGCTAGACTGGTCACCCTGCTCAAAATGCTGACTTGGCCCTTGAATTTTTTATTAACACCTTCAACGCAGCATGTGATGTATGTGCCCCTTTGAAGAAGCGTAAGGTCAGGGGTACAAATGGTCCCTAGACCTAACACAGAAACCTAGAAGCTGACAGCATACAAGGACTGCAAGGCCCATCCAGTCTGCCCATTTCTTTTTCTGGCTTATGAATGTGCCATCAGCCCTTGCTCTGTCAATGGCCTATCTATTCATACTCATCTGTATTGCTCCCTTATGCCTATCCCATGCCTGTTTGAAGCCCTGCACTGTATTCATATCCACCACTTCCTGAGGTAGGCTGTTCCATGCATCCACCACCCTTTCTGTGAAAAAGAACTTCCTCGCATTGCCCCTTAATCGGCGGCCCTCTAATCTCATGCTGTGTCCTCTTGTCCTGCTATTTTTGTTATATTGAAACATGTTAGACTCTTTCACCTTGTTAATGCCCTTAAGGTGTTTGAATGTTTCGATCATATCACCTCTCTCCCTCCTTTGCTCTAGAGGGTATACATATTGAGCTCCGTTAATCTGTCCTCATATGTTTTCTGATGCAGTCTCTGCACCATTTTGGTTGCCATTCTCTGGACTGCTTCAATCTGGTCAATGTCCTTGTGAAGGTGTGGCCTCCAGGACTGCACGCAGTACTCCAGATGGGGCCTAACAAGTGTCTTTTAAAGAGGGATTATTACCTCCCTCTTCCGACTTGTGATACCCCTACTAATACACCCCAACATCCCTCTAGCCTTACCTACTGCTTTAGTGGTCTGCTTGGATGATTTCAGATCATCGGTGATGATGATGCCCAAGTCTCTTTCTTCCCTTGTGACTGCCAGCAACTCCCCTCCCAGCCTGTAGGTGGCTTCATGGTTTCTCTTCCCTATGTGCATCATCTTGCACTTCTTTGCGTTAAACTCCAGTAGCCACTCTTCCGACCATTTTGCTAGTTTATCCAGATCTCTTCTCATTCTGCCCACCCCATCTGGATCATCTACTCTGTTGCAGATCTTGGTGTCATCTGCAAACCTCACTCTCCAGTCCATCTGCAATATCACTGATGAAGATATTGAAGAGGATTGGCCCCAGGACTGATCCCTGAGATACCTCACTTGTGACTTGCATCTCTTCCGATGGTATACCGTTTTCCACCACTCTCTGTTTTCTGACCATCAACCAGTTTGCCACCCAGCTGACCAACTTCTGACCCACCCCGAGCCTACCCAGCTTATTAATCAATCTTCTATGTGGAACAGTACTGAAAGCTTTGCTGAAGTCAAGGTAGGAGACATCAACTGCTCCCCCTTGGTCCACCACTCTGGTTACCCAGTCAAAGAAACCTATGAGATTTGTTTGACAGGACCTCCCTTTTGTAAACCCATGCTGTCTTGGATCCTGTGTTCCTATGGATTCCAGGTGTTGCACTATCCTTTCCTTAAGGAGTGCCTCCATAATCTTGCCCACTACTGAGGTAAGACTGACTGGTCTGTAGTTCCCTGCTACCACGCTTGTGGAGCGGGAACACATGAGCTCTTCTCCAGTCTTCTGGGACCTCTCCTGTGCTCAGAGACTCACTCAACATTTCTGATAATGGCTCTGCTAGTTCCACCATTTGCTCATTTAGTACCCTGAGATGTGTGCCATCAGGTCCCATTGCCTTGTCCACCCTGAGCTTATCGAGCTCTTGTAGGACCCTTTCTTTTGTGAAGGGACTACTGCACACCTCCCTCCCCCGTGTCCATGGTGCTGAGCTGTGGGCCCTGCCCTACCTTCTCTTCAGTAAATACTGAGCAGAAGTATCTACTTCGGATAGATGCTTTTACATGGTCCTCTTCCTCCTCACATGCCCCCTTATCCCCTTTGATCTTAGCAATACCCCTTCTGGACTTCCTCCTTTCATTAAAGTATCTATAGAAAGTCCTGTCACCTTCTTTTACTGTTTGTGCTAGTGTTTCCTCAGTTTGGGCCTTTGCCTGACTTACTGCCGTCCCTGCTTCCCTTGGGGAAGTTTGGTATGCCTCCCTATCTTCATCCTGCTGTGTTCCCTTATATTTCCTGAAGACCAGCCTTTTGGCTCTGACCGTTTCTGCTACTGTTTTTGAGAACCAAAGTGGTTTCTTTCTTCTTTCGCCTTTCCTTTTCTCTCCAACACAATGGGATGTTACTTCTAGTATTGCATCTTTAATGCTTGCCCACTTTGCCTGTACCCCCTCACCTGTATTTTGTTTTGCCAGGGCTAGCTTAACTCTGTTAGCCATCTTATTAAAGTCAGTGCCTCTGAAGTTCCATATTTTTGCCTTGGAATGGGATGATTTAGTTCTAGTGGCCAAATTGAACCATACCATGTGATGGTCACTGGCCCCCAGGTGACCTTCTACCTGCAGATCTGTGATCCTTTCCCTGTTAGTCAGTACTAGATCTAGGATAGCCCTGTCTCTTGTGGGTTGTTGTACCAGTTGTTTGAGTCCCTCCTCCCCCTGCAGGGAATCCACCATGTGTCTAGTTCTGGCAGATGTTCCTGCTGGTATTGACCAATCTGTAACTGGCATGTTGAAGTTTCCCATTATCAGAACCTCCCCTTTAGCTGTCATGTTTTGTATATCTTCTAACAGTAATGTGGCTATGTCCTCCCCATGGTCTAGAGGCCTGTACACAACCCCAGTTCGTATGGCTGTCACATTTCCTATTTCCAGGGTGACCCACAGTTCTTCTGGCTCCTTATGTGTATTCTGAATTTCTGTAGCTTTGATATTTTCATTGACATAAAGGGCCACTCCCCCCCTTTTTGTACCTCAGTCTCTTCTGAACAATACATAGCCAGGTACTGAAGTCTCCCAAGTGTGGTTACTGGTAAACCATGTCTCGCTAATGCCTACTATGTCCAGTTTAGCCTCTGTCATTATTGCCTGCAGGTCTGGGATCTTGTTTCCCAGACTGCGAGCATTTGTGTACATGATTTTCCATTAGCGAGATGGAATCAAATGATTAATGCTCTGGTCTCGTGCCAAAACCTCTGGCACTCAGGCTGACACCCAGGCATACAAAGCTGCCAGGAATGTCTGCACTCGAGCTATACACCTAGCGAAAGCCAATTACTATAGGAGTGCCCTTGCTAGGCCCTGGAAAGGACAGTAGGAAGTTCTGGGACAATTTTTCCCAAGTTGCCGGAAAAAAAACAAAGTTACCCCCTCTGTGCTTAACCTAGATGGCTCCATCACTGTGGATAAAGTAACCATTGCCAGTGCGTTCAACACCACCTTCACTGACCTCAGTCAGGTGCTGTCCCCAAACTGTTTGATCCACCCCAAGCTACAACCCAATCAGATACCACTGGCGTGACTCGACAGAACCTTACTTTCTACTTTAAGGCCATCTCACAAGGGGTGGCCAAGAAACATCTACTCAAAGTTCTTGGGGGATCCAGGCACAGTGGTGACTCCCTGGATCTGAAGATCCTTGCCCTCATCATAGATGAAGTCCTACCCCACGTTACCAAAATCCTCAATCACTCCCTGATGCTCTCTCAGTTCCCTCATGTATGGAAGGCGGCTGTGGTGACCCCTTTTCACAAAAGTGGGGACAAGACCCAGACAAGCAACTTCAGACCAATCTCCATCCCCCCCCCCCCAAAAAAGCCTTGGAACGAATAGTAGTCCACCAACTCACTGAGTATCTGGAAAAATATAATCTACAATGTCCACAGCAACATGGATTCCAGAAAGAACACAGCACTAACAGCACACTACTTGATTTACCTCCTACATCCACCACGCTCTGGAGAAAAAACGGTTGGTGCTGCCTTTATAGACCTCACAAAGGCATTTGACACCGTGATCCACTCCCTGTTGATCGAACAATTACCTCACCTAGGTCTCTCTCAGGATGTTTCCCTCTGGTTCCAAAGTTATCTATGCAACCATCCCAGCAGGTCAGAATAGGAGAAACCCTCTCAACCTTCCTTCCCGTCTGCTTTGGTGTTCCCCAAGGGTCCATCCTAGGCCAACTGCTCTTCAGCATTTTCCTAAATAACCTACCTGACTCCTGCCAAATCAAAATTCTACTATACACGAATGATGCAGTCATCTTTACAAGTCACTTGGACCCTGTCCTCCTTCAGTGTCTGCTGCAGAAAAGTTTCACAGAAGCAGAAACCTGGTTCCAGACACACAAGCTCATCCTAAACTTCTCCAAAACTAAAACAATGCTGTTTCATGGCACCCACAGTTGTCACAAACACCAACCACTTCCTATTAACAACAATGGAAGAACTTTGTTAGAACAGGTCGAACATTTCAAATACCTTGGGGTGACCCTTGACTGCGCACTCACGTATTCCAAGCATATCCGTAACATTGCCAAATCCGTCAATGCCCAAACTGGGGTGCTCTACAGGCACAGGCACTGTCTGATGGCTGAAGCACTACACCTGGCCATACAGTGCTCAGTCACCTCAATAACAGACTATGGGCTTGTTGTCTACAGATCTGCCACCGTCACTGCTCTCAGGCGCATAGCTCTAGCCCTCAACTAAGCTTGTCGGCTCCTCACATCTGCCAGTCAACTCTCACATACATGTGATGTATATAAACAGGCCAACTGGCTCCAGCTATCAGGAAGGCTAAGTACCCGATTTGTATCCTTGCAAAGAAGACCTCATTGGGTTTATTGCCCCCTGGGGTTCAGACCATTCTGACCCCACATCATGCAACCCATCTTACCAGGAGTTCCGAAAGCCGATCCTTTTCCATTCCCCGCTGCAGGACTACACAAGGTCAGCGCTCCTATAGTCAGAGCTCCCACCTGGTTCAACTCACTCCCAGGGGACATCTCCAGCTCCAACAACCTCTGCACCTTTAAACGCAAACTTCTCCAACATTTGGTGGCCTGTGCTCACTGTGCAAGCTACACCTAAATATGAATCTCAACAACTCCTGGTGGCATCTCAACAACTCCTGGTGGCATGAGTCCCCTGTGACTGCAGCACTTAGCATTTTTAGAAATGCCCACCCCCCCACCTACCTTATTACCCCTCTCTAATCTTTATGCCTGCACATATCCACACTGGGGCAGCTTCTCGTATCCTCTGTAACTGCCACCCATCACCTCTCCTACCCAAATATTTAACTATCTACCTACACACCTACCCCCTTTCCCTCACCCCCTCACCCTTCCTCCCTCCCGTCCTCGTTGACCCAGCCCACGTCTCTCCTTTTCACTCTGACTTCACTTATCTACTGATCTACCACCTCCCCATCCATTTCTTTTTTCACCTCCCAGCACCCCGGACACCTCCACAGGTTACCTAACCACCCCATTAGCACTTCTCTCCTCGTCTCTCAGTCTTCTGCTCCAATCATACATTGTACAATGTCTGGTGTACTGTCCCTCCTCATCCCAAGCTTAACCCTGTTTTCTGACAAAGCCATTGATGGCCCCTAGCCTAGACAGCTTGTTTTGTGTGTAACTACAATTGCCCTACTCTGTGTATTATGCCGTGGAACCTTTGTAAACGAGCCTTGGCTCAAAGGTATTGTCCGAGTCCGACACATGAATAAATTAAATAAAAATGTTGCTCAAAAATGCAAACACTTATTTTACCAGAAAGCTTCTCTGAGTCTTCAAGAACGTCACCAGAATTCATAAATATTGTCAATTCTAGTGGTGTCCCTTATCTTGTCATAATGGGCAGGCAATTTTCAGCCAAGAAACAGACAATGATGGAAGATAAGGGCCGCCTGGCCCATCCATTCTGCCCACTGTTATTGTGATCGCTTATGCTGCAGACCCTCTTTGGTCTACAGCACCATATCTTCCACTCCCTTCCTTTCACCTATAATTACCTTGTGCTTATCGCAGGCCTTTTTGAATCCCACCGTTTTTTCCCCCCCACTGCCTCTGTTGGAAGGATGCTCCAGCCATCCACCACCCTTTCTGTGAAGAAGTATCTCCTTACATCTCTCCTGAACTTAACCCCTTCCAGTTTCATTTTATGACCCCTTGTTCTAGAGCAAGAAATTTGTTTTAAATTAGTAGGAACTACTAACATCCATGTACCCATGATTTTGGAAGTCTCAGTTGAGTTCACACTTCAAATTAAATGCACACATAGGAACTGTACCTGTAATCACAGAGCTTAGGCTGGCTTCCGCACAGCTGTTTGCAAACAACACAGTAACTGCACAGGGGCACATTGCCTCGAACCCAGTGATGGACCGCTTGTGCCTTTTTCTGGTTTGTTGCCGTCATGATCTCCTTACATTTTAAAGCGCCTCTCCGCCTCCTTAATACAGTCTTCATCAACGCATACTCCACAACTGACACAGAAGGCACCTTGCATGATGTGCTGAGTGCATACGCAGCAGTACGTCGGCTTGTTGAACAGATCCGTATAATGCCACTCGTGTTTACCTTTCCTGAAGATGCCTTTTGGTTGCATCGATCTTTTCGTTCGTTGCACGCTACACCATAACGTGAAGATGACAGGCACAAGCACAGCAAATGTCGTCCATGCAATTAAATTCCAATCCCCAAACATTCCAGAGCGGGATGCTTCAGTTTCGTTCTCATCCATCCTGATTACTGTAACTTGATCAGATACCGGATGTCAGCGGCTGCACAAGCTTTCTAGGACGATGAGCTCACTAAAAATCCTCAGTTGCAGACATATAAAACACCCACCCACACTTCACATCTCTTGTCATTTTGAGAACATAAACGGTCATACAGGAAAAGGCGCCTGTCATTTTTAAACTTTTTCTTTTCCATGTTTTTTTTTTTTTTCACCATCTGTCTAGTAGCAATCAAGTTCCTCCGTGCATACCTAAAAAACTCCGTTCTCTGAGAGAAAACGTCTTTTGCTGTCCTGGGTGGCGCTCCATGTTATGCTAATGAGCTTCTTTTCTGCAACCTTTGACCTCACGTTGATGTCATCACCGGTAACACCAAAACTGTACAGAGCAGGATCCTTTCCCGTGTAGTATCAGAATCTGCTTCCAGTCAGAATGTGCTACCCTCGTGAACTGCGCATGCGTATTATGAAAACGCATGCGCAGTTGCGAGCTGAGAGGGTGGCAGAAGACTTTATAGCTTTTAGCTCGCTGAGTTTAAAGCGGTCTCCGAGTGTCAGTCAGGTTCTCTAATCGGTCACCAGGTGTGGGTATCTGAGTCTCTTGTTAATGTGGTTTCTTATTTAAATTATCCCACAAACATGTAATACGAATAGAATAGTCGTGATCCTGTGTGTTGACGTTGGAATTGTCCCACAGTATTCTGAGTGGAGTCTCTGGCTGATGGGATTAATTTGTTGTTGTTTTTTTTTTTTTTGGGGGCTAAATTTACTCACCGACCAAACACAATAAATCAGAACTTAAAAAAAATGATCATGTTTAAGACGGAGTGGACCCTTGTCCTTGCCTCACAGCCTGTCTTTGTCACTGTTATGACCTGAGGGACAGGGATAGATGCACGCCAAATTAGGGACAAAGTGGGACAATGAACTTCAAAATTAGGGACACGTCATCGGAGTTGAAAATATAAAGTCAAACCACCATGGAAACTCTTGGTTTCATTTGATCAAAGTTTAATGTGTCTGTAGCATCAGAACATGTTATGACATTTTGTTTTATTACAGTTGTTTGAGTTTACAGTATCTCCTCTGTGTGGGTAACACCTTCCAGATGGAGGGGATTGTGTGAGACAGCACTTCCATGTGTAACCCCCTTGTTACCATGGGTGTAGGCAGGCATACTCCAAGCACTCCATGGTGTGCAATTTTATTTAAGGGGGGTAGCAAATAGGCTCTGAACTGCTTCCTTTTTCCATGAAAACTAACTAAGAAAATACTGAATCTTTCTGTAATTTCATTCATAGGAGTCAAAACTAGAAGAACTGGTCACTAATACTCTATTTGCATCCCAAGGACAATACAACTTTACAGGCTCTGGGCTAGTATGTGGGTGTCTTAGAAACATAGAAACATAGAATTTGACAGCAGATAAGGACCGCTTGGCCCACCTAGTCTGCCCATTTTCCTACCTAGCAGATAAGCTGCAGATCCTAGTTAACCAACAGCTTACTTCCTCTTACCCGCCCCAGGACTGCCTTATGCCCAGGGCCCCGATTTTTCTGCGGCACATTGGAGCAAAGTTCTGCGGCAGGAGCCTTTACTACCGCAGAACTTCTATGCACTCAACACCACTGCGGCAATTCTATGCACATTTTTACCTTAATTTTTTCCTTTTTGTTTTTTTTTTTGCCATATCTGACACAATGCACGTCAGAATACAGTCATTTTATGGGTGTTTGTCACCAAATTTTCAACATAGCTAGTTCAAGACCTCTGCTCATGAACAGTATCACTTTGATTTTATTACTCTGTCCGAACATTGATTTACACATATCCGACTGGCCATTCTGCGCTACAAGGGTGGAAACACATTTTGGGTGAGATGTGAAAAATGACAGCTGTACTACTCATAAGACAGTGTGGTGAAATGGCAATGTTGAAACTCTGGAGTGAAAATATTGAAATTCATGAACTACGAGCCTGCGTAGGAACTGCATAGCCTGCGCTCGTTAAACAGTAATTTTTGGAATTTATTCACAAATTTCAACATAGCCATTTCAAGACCTCTGCTCATGAACAGTGTCACTGTGATTTTCTTAATTTGTCCCGCATATTGATTCTCAAGATAATCGACCGCGCCATTCTGCGCCACAAGGGTGGAAACACATTTGGGTGAGATGTAAAAATGACAGCTATACTACTCATAAGACGTGTGGTGAAATGGCAATATTGAACTCTGGAATAAAAATATTGAAATTTCGCGAACTCACGACCTGCGTAGGAACTGTGCAATACTGCGCTCGTTAAACAGTCATTTTGGAATTTTGCCCAAATTTTTCAACATGGGGGTTTTGGGCCCCCTTCTCATGAATGATGTCACTGTCATGGCGGTATTCGGTCCCGAAGGGTGATTTTGCAGTCACTGCGCAGTCACTGCGCGAAATCACCCTTCGAGCCCGAATAACGCCATGACAGTGACATCATTCATGAGAAGGGGTCCCAAAAACCCCATGTTGAAAATTTGGTCCAAAAATTCCCAAAAATGCCTGAGATATGCAATAAAGTTGAACCCCTCCTATCTAGCCCATTATACAGCTTACCGGCATTTCCTCAGTTTGCGGTCGCCTTTGAAGAGTGCAGACGTGTTCCCGGTCCACCAAAGATCGTCGCGCCGAGTCCGGAGGTAAGTATGGGGTTGGGGGGTGTGGGGAGGCTGGGTGCGCAGTGGGTGGGTGCGGGATGTGGGAGGGTCGGGAGACACGCCCGTGGGACAGTTTTGTCTTACAGGGGAAAAAAGACGCCGCTGGGATCGCTTGCCACGCTGGGGTGGGCTCCCAGCGGCACAACGACTTTGGGAGCGCGCTCAGCCGACGGGGATTGGGCACCCGTCGGCAAAAAAAAATATTATACGTTTGCCAGCTGGGGTGGGCTCTCAGCGTGGCACAAGGACTGAGGGGCATTCAGCCGATGGGGATTGGGCACCCTCGGCAGAACTCATTGATTGCCATGCTGGGGTGGGCTCCAGCGTGGCATGTAAGCATTTGGAGGGGACAGTGAAGCCGGCGGGGATTGGGCTTCCGTCGGCAAATGAAGCGGGCGTGTTGTTCGCGGTGACGCCGTAATTCCACGGGTGATGGCAAATTCCACGGATATTTCATGTTTATCGATCCGCTGAATCGGAAAAACTCGCGCTCCTGCTTATGCCCATCCCATGCATTCTTGAAGTCCCCCACTGTTCTTGACTCCACAACCTCCTCAGGGAGGCTGTTCCATGCATCCACAACCCTCTCAGTGAAAAAATACTTCTTCACATACCCCTGAGCCGCCCCCCTATCTTCAAATTGTTCCCCCTTGTTCTTGCACATCTCTTTTTCTGGAAGATGCTACCCTCTTGGACTTTAATTCCCTTGAGGTACTTGAAAGTTTCTATCATGTCCCCTCTCTCCCTTCTTTCCTCAAGAGTATACATATTAAGCTCCTTTAGTCTTTCTTCGTATGTCTTCTGGTGCAGACCCTGCACCATTTTGATGCCCTCCTCTGGACAGCCTCCACTCTGTCTATGTCTTTTCGGAGATGGGGTCTCCAGAACTGCACACAGTACTCCAGATGGGGTCTCACCAACTGTCTGTACAGAGGGATAACAACTTCCTGTTTTCTACTATTGATGCCTCTTCCTATGCATCCCAGTATCCCTCCAGCCTTCCTTACTGCCTTCTCACATTGCTTGCCCACCTTTAGGTCATCTGATATAATTACCCCCAGGTCTCTTTCCATTTTTACTGTTGTCAGTATCTCACCCCCCATTGTGTATGCTTCCCCTGGGTTTTTGTTTCCCAGGTGCATTATCTTGCACTTCTTTGCATTGAATCTGAGCTGCCATACATTTGACATTCCTCCAACCTTGCCAAGTCCTTCTCATCCTTTCCACTCCATCCTGTGTATCAACCCTGTTGCAGATCTTTGTGTCATCTGTAAAGAGACATACTTTTCCTTCCAGTTCCTCTGCAATGTCACTTATAAAGACATTAAAAAGGACCGGTCCCAGTACTGAACCCTGCGTTACCCACTAGTAACCCTCCTTTCTTCACTGTGTACTCCATTTACTACTACCTTTATGCCTTCTTGTCTAGCCAATTTTTTATCCAGGCTACCACCTTGGGACCCATTCCAAGGCTGGCTATCTTGTGTATTAATCTTTTGTGGGGACTGTATCAAATGCCTTACTAAAATCTAGGTAGGCCATGTCCACAGCCCCTCCCTGATCTACTACTTTGGTCACCCAGTCAAAGAAATCTATTAGATTCGTCTGACACGACCTTCCCATCGTGAATCCATGCTGCCTTGGGTCCTGTGTCCCACTGACCTCAAGGTACTCAACAATTCTTTCCTTCAGAAGTGATTCCATCATTTTCCCTACCACTGAGGTCAAACTAACTGGTCTGTAGTTTCCTGCCTCTGTCCTGCTCCCACTTTTGTGAAGAGGAATTACATCTGCCTTCCTCCAGTCCTTGGGTACCACCCCATCCTCCCATGATTTGTTAAAGAGAGTAGTCAGCGATGTCACTAGTTCTACCCTTAGTTCTTTTAGAATTCTTGGATGAATCCCATCAGGCCCCATTGCTTTGTCCACCTTCAATTTTATTAGTTCTTTCAGAACCCTTTCTTCTGTAAATGGACTGGTATCGACCCCCGTCTTCAGAGTGTTTCTCTTGTTTGGTTTAGGTAACTCCCCCTCCTCTTCCTTTGTGAATACTGAGCAGAAATATTCATTCAGTAACCCTGCTTTTTCACTGTCACCCTATACCCACATTCCCTCCCTTAGAGAACAACGCATGGCATTTGCATTTACCCATGCGTGGCAACAACCATTGTCATGAGATACAAAAGTTGTATTTATTGTGCCAAATGAGGCAACAAACACGTGTCTTGTGTACATTTATATTGCCTGGCTACACCGGGTGGGGAGTAGCTCATCCTAACGGGGGGAGGTAGCAGTGAGTCCACTTGGTGTGCAGATCTGAAATCCCTGGCTACACCCCTGCTTGTTACCGGGGGTTACTAGAATCCCAGTAAGACCTAGTGGTAGGCAGGGAAGGCAGCTTGTGAAACTCCAGTTAAATGGGCTTCACACTGTCTCATTCTATTCTCAGTCACAGCTGAGACTTGAGAGATGACATCACCATAGAACTGTCGCAGCTGCATAAGCCACATTGGAATCTGCAGCTCAGGGAGTGAGTTTAGAACTCCGGGAGTTTTCAAAGTCAGTCTTCTGTTTGTCCTAAAGCAAGGAGGAAGGAGCTTCTGTTTACCTAGTGAAAGTGGTGGAGACTGCTGTCCAGGTCTCAGTGCCCCCTCCCTCCGGGGGGAGGGGTGGAAGAAAAGTCCCTCTGTGGATGCCAGGGGCAATCCCCTATTTCCACTATGGAGGAAAGCTGCCTGTTTTTCAGTTCTGTTCTTGTATAACAGTAAAAGGATGTGGTACTTCGCCTGTGGGGCACCTGCAACGAATGGGTGAGTGTTTTGCCCCATTTGAAGGGGCAAACCAATTGTTTCATTAGTTTGGAAAAATAAAGGAAGTTGGAATGTGGACTGCTATTTGGGAGGACTATTTCAACTAGGACAAACAAATGGAGCAGTCAGAAAGTCTAAAGTTTTAGTGGATTTCAAGTAATGCTGTAGAGGGGGTGCTTCAGGTCATCCACCGTTTAATCTACATTTTCACAGTTTAAGTTTGTAGAGGGGGTGCTTCAAGTCATCCACCGTTTAATCTACATGTCAAAGTTTGAAGTTTATGTTTGTCCAGAGAAATGGACGGGTATGGGCTGTGGGAGCTGGAGGTGGGAACACCCCCCATCTTTAGTGACCAGGTCCACCTCTATGGATTTCTTCTGTGATTTGCTACTTGCCTCATGCGCCTGGCCAGTGATGAGGTGGGTACCCAGACGTGGGTCGCAACTTGAAAATCTCTCTAGGAGTCGCAGACTCTGTGTGGTGTGGGGAGCCACAGGATGGGAAGATATACTCCTTGTTTGATGGGAGTTCGATGGAAGTAAGAAATCAAATCTCTCTAGGAGTCGCAGACTCTGTGTGGTGTGGGGAGCCACAGCTTGGGAAAATATACTCCTTGTGTGATGGGAGTCTCTCCAAGTAAAGTTTGGGTTCATTCTCAAATGGACCGTCAGTCAAGTGGCTGGCAGGGGAGCTGGGCCAGTCGGGCTGTGTATCCAAAGTGCATGCAAGTCCGGGCTGAGTGCCTGGTGGGTCCAGAGCCAGACAATGTAAAAAATGTGTTCATTCTTCAAATGGACCGCCTTTAGTCTCTATCTGCATATACAGTGAACGTAACCCCTTGGGGGACCATACAATGCTTTGTCATGTGTCGTCTAGTTTTGAATAAAGCCATACTGAAAAATCCCAATCCTGGTCCTGGACATTACAGTTATTGCTTCCTGTAGTTGGATTTACTTGGGTGCCCCTATGCAGAGTAGCCAAACCTAGGTCCCTAGTGCCGGGTAACCTCATCCTCCCCGAACCCAGGTCCCCACCAGGTATTGCTGCCAATGCCAACAGCATGCCACCTGTCATTTTAGTAAAAAGGCAGGGGTGAGGGGTTACACATGGGGTGAAATAAGGGATGCCTCTCATAATGAGGCACAGTTAAGAGGTATAACATACATAGAAACATAGAATTTGATGGCAGATAAAGACCACTTGGCCCACCTAGTCTGCCCATTTTCCCTACCTAATGGATAAGCTGCAGATTCTAGTTAACCAACAGCCTACTTCTTCTTACCCCCCCACTAGAATTTCCTTATGTCTGTCCCATGCATTCTTGAATCCACCCCCCTTTTGACTCCTCAGGAAGGCTGTTCCATGCATCCACAACCCTTTCCGTGAAAAAATACTTCCTCACATTACCTCTGAGCTGTCTCCCCTCTATCTTTAAATTGTGCTTCCTTGTTCTTGCACATCTCTTTTTCTGAAACATATTACCCTCTTGGACTTTGCTGATTCCCTTGAGGTATTTAAAAGTTTCTATCATGTCCCCCCTCTCCCTCCTTTCCTGGAGAGTATACATATTAAGCTCCTTTAGTCTCTCTTCGTGTATCTTCTGGTGCATGCAGTATTTTGGTTGACCTACTCTGGACAGCCTCCACCCTGTCTATGTCTTTACGGAGATGGGGTCTCCAGAACTACACGTAGTACTCCAGATGGGGTCTCACCAACTGTTTGTACAGAGGGATAACAACTTCCTGTTTTCTACTGTTGATGCCTCTCCCTATGCATCCCAATATCCCTGCAGCCCTCCTTACTGCCTTCTTACATTGCTTGCCCACCTCTAGGCCATCTGATATAATTACCCCCAGGTCCCTTTCCATTTTTGTTGCTGTTAGTATCTCATCCCCCATTATGTACTCTTCCCCTGGGTTTTTGTTTCCCAGGTGCATTACTTTGCACTTGTTTGCGTTGAATCTAAGCTGCCATACACATTTGACCATTCTTCCAACCTTGCCAAGTCCCTTCTCATCCTTTCCACCCCATCTTGTGTATCAACCCTGTTGCAGATCTTTGTGTAGTCTGCAAAGAGACATATTTTTCCTTCCAGTCCTTCTGCAATGTCACTTAGAAAGACATTAAAAAGGACTGGACCCAGTACTGAATCCTGTGGTACTCCACTAGTAACCCCCTTTTCTTCACTGTGGACTCTGTTCACCATTATCCTCTGCGTCCTGTTGTCCAGCCAATGTTTTAGGCTACCACTCTGGGACTGACTCCCAGGCTGGCTAATTTGTTTATTAATCTTTTGTGTGGGACTGTGTCAAATGCCTTGCTAAATTCTAGGTAGACCATGTCCACAGCCCCTCCCTGGTCTACTACTTTGGTTACCCAGTCAAAGAAATCTTTTAGATTCATCTGACTTGACCTTCCCGCTGTGAATCCATGAAGCTTTGGGTCCTGTGCCCCACTGGCCTCTAGGTACTCAACAGTTCTTTCCTATTTGCTTTGGCTTCTCAGAAGGAACTGGAAGGGGGACAGAATCAGATCTACAGTACAGTAGCTTCTTGTTTTACATTGTTTTTCATGGATTCTACTTGGTAGAATGTTTATTTTCCTTCTTACTACTAAGGGGCTAGCAGGGTATTGTTTGGGGCTGTTGGAACTTTGAAACCTGTTTTGGTAGCTAAAAGTGGGCTCATTTGTTTGGTTTACAGTGTGGCAGGCTGCATTTGTAGAGGCCTATTTCTTCTCTTTTAAACATAATTGGTGTAATTTAACTGGTCTGTTTCTTTGAATTGGAGACCTATATCTTATAATTCCAAACCTATTTTGATGTATTGTTGGTGAAGCTGTTTGAATTTGTGTCCTGTATCTTTAGGTAGAATTTATTCATTGTTGCTGGCTTCACTAGCTGCAAAGTTTTGAGTGGGGGAAGGGTGCTAATTGTCTGACTAGAGGCCTCAGCTACCTGATTGTTTCCGGAGGACTTGGGCTGGTCCCACCACCCAAACCCCTCACCCCACCCACCCCTGGTCAATTATTCCCTTTGTACTAGGGGTTCTGACATCACTTCCTCAAACAGGCAAAGGATTTGCACCTGTCATAACAGAAGCAGACATCCAGGAAAGGAACTGCAGCAAGTGAAGAGGTGACTCTCTCTCAGTGGAAGAGTAAATGCAAATCTAGAGCTTTCATTACTACTTCACATAGTTATTGCATTGGGTAAAGGGAGTAGGAGTTGAAGAAGGTGTGCAATGGCTACTTAAAGTATTTTGAGTGTGGATAGGAATATACAAAGCAGTTGCTCAACATATCTAAACGTGTGCAACAAAGGAGGTAAGGGACATAAAGAATGTTTTGCACTGATAGAGGGAGAGTGGGGACTTGGGGAGTGTTTGTATCCTGCATCTGGAAGGTGGGGGGTGCTGGTGGCAACGACAGCAATGGGTAGGGTGGTAGGCTGCAACAACTGCGGTGCACCAATCTTTCTAAACATTGCCTGGAGAGTGGGAGGATGTTTAGTGTGCAACCACATAGAAAAACTTAAAAAGGAGATTGAGGGTCTGCAGGAGGAACTAAGACAGGCAAGGCAGATTGGGGGTGGGTTTAGCCCAATACTGGAGGGAGGAGGAAGGGGAGATGAGGGAGGGCAATTTAAGCCAACAGTGGCGAGGAGAGGCTCAGAAGAAGGAAGCAGAGACAAAGGCCCAGGCCAGGAAGAGCGATTGGGGAAACCAGGTCAGGAGACAAAAGTCAAATGGAAGGAGGCAATAGGGACTTGTGAGGGGAGGCGAAGAAGTGGCAAAAGTCATGGAGTGGAAAGGAGAGAACAGGTTACTATGCAGAGAGAGGGAGCAGGCATTTGTGAAGGATCTTCAGAAAATAGTTTTGCACTGCTAGAGAGGAAGAAGGTGGAGGAGGGAAGTGATGAAATTAGAGGAGTAATTGATAAATGCCTGGACCAAACTGGAGCGGGGGGAAGTTCTGCTGGGAGAACTGCAACAGGGTAAAAGGGCATAATAATGTGCAGGAGGAAGAAGAGGCTGGAAATGAGGGAGGGAGATGAAAGGAAGCAAGCAGGGAGTAAGAGGGTGGAATCTTAGTGCTGGGGACTCAATACTAAGAGGAGTTAGGTGGGGTAGCAAGGCGAGAGGCATAGTCACATTTGGGTGGAGGCCTTGCCAGGAATGACAGCGGAAAGGGTGGGACAGTCTGTTCTGAAATATGCTAGAAGGGTAGGGACAAGCCTCATTTAATTATACATATTGGGACAAACGACCTGGCTGACAAGACAGTAGATATAGTCCAGAGGAGGTTTGAGGAACTAGCACAATTATGTGAGGGGGCAGGAAGATCAGTAACTTTTTCCGAGATACTTCCGGTGCCAAAGGCAAGCACAACAAGAAAGCTGAGAATAGAGGAATTTAACGGATGGCTAAGAACCTGGTGTTGTGCTAAAGGGTATGGGCTGTTGGAGGGGTGGGGAGGGACCTGGGAGGACAGTAGTCTCTATGCCAAGGACAGACTACACTTGAGTGAGGAAGGAAGAAAGTGTTGAAGCAGAGGATGGAAGAATATATAGAGGAAGTTTGAGTTTAAACTAGGAGTGGGGGTGGCAGTTGGGAAGAGATATGCAGGGACCACAGGTTGGGAAATCATATGAGCTTACCCCCATAACAGTGACAAAGGACAAAATGGCAAGTACTGTTGGTGATGTCTGGAAAGGAGGGCAGGATGGGAGGAGGGGAAAAGGGTGGAAGGTGGTTACCCTTAATGCTAGGAGCCTTGGGAGGAAAACTGCAGAGTTGCAGGTTCTCATGGCAGAGGGAGAGGTGGACATTGCAGCCATCACGAAACATGGGCCACCCAATATAATGACTGGGACCTGTCTGTACCAGGGTACAGGTTATTCGTGAGGGACAGGGTGACTGGGAAAGGAGGGGTGGCACTATATGTGAAGGAAGGACTGAAGTGTGTAAGGGAGGAAGGGAGGAGGGCAGTACAGAGTCACTTTGGGTGCAAATCAGGATTCCAAGAATAGGAGTCTTAGAATGGGAGTGGTGTACAGGCCACCATCTCAGATGGAGGAGTTAGACAGGGAACTAGCGGGACAGATCAGGAGGACCTCAAGAGAAGGGTAGTGTGGTGATTGTGGGAGATTTCAACATGCCAGAAGTGGACTGGAGCACCCCAACAACCAGGAACAGAAGGAGCAGGTACTGCTGGATGCCTTCCAGGACAGCTTCCTGCTGCAAATGGTCAGTGAACCAACCAGGTTAGGGAATACCCTTGACCTTGTGCTGGCAAATGGGGACTTTGTGAGAGAACTTACAGTGGAGGAACCGCTGTCAGGAGTGACCACCACTCAGTATGGCTCACATTGGATATGGGCAAGGAAGGTGGAATCTGGCACAAGAGTGCTGGACTTCAGGAGGGCTGACTTTGGGAGGATGGGGAAGTGGTAAAGGGTACCTGGCCAGAATTCAATCTAGTATGGATACTAACCAGAGATGGGAGTCATAAAGTTGGGGATAGTGGAGGCAACCAAAACCTGCTGAAAGCCCAGAGCAAGAAGGCCAGAGCTAAGAGAAACCGAGCTGGTTGAGCAAGAGGTCATGGAAAAGGTAAGGAGGAAAAGAGCTGCCTTTAGGAAATACAAGAAAACAGGGAGGGGGAGGACAGAGGGAGTACTTGACAGAATCGAAGGAGGTGACAAGGGCAGTAAGGGGAGCCAAAGCATCTACGGAACTCAGACTGGCACAAGGCATTAAGAAGGGGGAGAAGGACTTCTTTAAGTACATCAGGGAGAAAAGGAGCTGTAAGGACCACATAGTAAGGATTAGGAAGGAGGGGGGTTGGGTGGAAGCAGGGTATGATAAGGCGGAAGCACTAAATGAGTACTTCTGCTCAGTATTTACTAAAGAGAAGAGGGGTGACACCCAAGATGGGTGAAATGGCAGGACGAGGAAGTGGTGACAGATGGGGAAATCATGGAGGACAGAGTTGAGAGGGTTTGAAGGCACTAGGGTGGACAAGGCACCAGGCCCAGATAGTCCACCCCAGGGTACTGAAGGAGTTGGCAGAGGTCCTTGCACCTTTGGCAGACCTATTTAATGCCTCACTACACCCGGGGTGTGTACCTCAGGACTGGAGGATGGCTCATGTGGTGCCCCTCCACAAGAGTGGCCCCAAGGATGAACCGGGAAACTACAGACCAGTGAGCCTCACATCCATCGTGGGTAAGCTAATGGAGACTATCCTGAAGGAGAGGCTGGTGGCCCTCTTAGAGGCCAAAGGACTACAGGACAGCAGACAGCATGGCTTCATACGTGGCCGATCCTGCCAAACCAACCTGGTCGGGTTCTATGACTGGGTAACTAGGCAACTGGACGGGGGACATGCAGTGGATGTCCTGTATCTGGACTTCAGTAAGGCATTCGACTCAGTGCCACATGGAAGGCTGGGAAGGAAGTTAGTAGGCACAGGGGCAGGTGCAATGCTGGTGAGATGGGTAGGAAACTGGCTGCAGGAAGGCAACAGAGGGTGGTGGTGGTGGGGAGCTCTCACACCCAAGGGCAGTGACGAGTGGTGTCCCACAGGGCTCGGTGTTGGGACCAGTGTTGTTTGGGATATTCATTGCAGACATATCATGGGACATCAAGAGCAAGATCAGTCTGTTTGCTGATGATACCAAGGTTGGCGCGGTGGTGGATGACCTAGGGGGATGGCAGGGGTTGCAGGATGATCTGGCAAGCTTGAAACCTGGTCAGACACCCTGGCAACTGGGCTTTAATGCCAAAAGTGCAAGGTGATGCATTTTGGGATGAAGAACCCAAGGAGGACTTACCAGCTAGGGGAGTGCAGCTAGCCCAGACAGAGGAGGAGAAGGATCTGGGTGTGCTCATCAGGGTCAATGAACAACTCGGCACAGTGTAGGAAGGCAGCTGCAAAGGCCAACAAAATGCTGGTTGTATTGCAAGGGTATATCCTCAAGGAGGAGGAGGTGATTCTGCCACTGTATAGGTCATTAGTTAGACCACACCTGGAGTACTGCGTGCAGTTCTGGCGTCCGTATCTGAAAGGGACATTAAGTTACTGGAGGGAGTGCAGCAGGGCGACAAAGATGATCAAGGGTCTGGGGACTTATCATATGAGAGGAGGTTGAAGGAGTTGAACATGTACTCACTGGAGGAGAGGAGAGACAGGGGACAGTGATTGAAACCTTTAAATACATGAAAGGAATAAACAAGACAGGTACAGAGGGGCTGTTCAAAGTAAGGAGGGAGGGCCACCAGGGCCATGATATGAGACTGGGCGAGGAAGGTTCAGGAGGGAGATGAGGAGACACTTTTACAGAGAGGGTGGTGGCTGGGTGGAATGCATTACCTGCAGAAGTGGTATGCAGTAGAACAGTGGACTGCTTCAAACGAGGATGGGACAGGACAAGGGGGAGGGTTAATGAAGGGGAAGGGTGGAAGGAAGGGGCAGCTGCAGAATAAGGGGTGCTAGCTGCACATTCGAGCAGACTTGATAGACCTCTAGGCCTTTATCTGCTGGCAAATTTCGTATGTTCGTATGTTCGTATTTGTAACCTATTTGTAATTGAGCTTGCTCAATGGAGCCTTATCCTGGTGAAATAAACTAAACTAGTACTCTCTGGATTCTTTCATCTTTCAGACATTATTTTATTTATTTAAAATTTGGTAACTGGAAAAGGCACACTGTGCCAAGGCTAATTTCCAGGTGCGACCCAGGGGAGGGGGATGTGGAGCAAGCAGCAGACATTGCACAGTATCAAACACCTGAATGGAAAAACGAACAATGTGGTATTGTAACAGAACAAATAATGAACAATTTGCACGTATAGGTAATACAGTATACAGAACCTTAGCAATGCACAGTGGAATAAAAATAGAATTATGAACAGTAACACAGATGGATTAAGAGTCAGCCTTCAAGGGTATCTGGAGGAAGAGTAATAGGAGCAAGTGTGTGGGGGGTGAAGTTTCAGCTGGTGTTTGAAGGAGCCATGGGATGGGGGAGTAACAGAGGGAGGAGAAGAGTTTGTTCCAGACTGAGGGAAGTCTATAGGAGAAGGCAGACTGACCAAAAAAGGAGCAGGGGTGAGGCGTGGCAAAACTGTGATGGTCCCTACAGTGGAGGGAGCAGGAGGCGGTGGTGGTGGTGGGGGGTTGGGAAAGGAGCGAGGAGAGGTAGGATGCCTTTGTTATTCTGAACACAGTCTCTTGCTCTAGTTATTTACTGACCCAAAGACATCATCAAAAAAGGATTAGTTAAGAATCATGATCCATGGATATGGGAGTGGACCCTCATCATTCTGAGAAAGGCTGTGTGAGTGCGTCTCTTTTAGGATGCCACTATTGTGTGTTGGTCTTTTGCTTCAAACAATGATTTTCTTGTCTGTGCATATTTATTTATTACAGGCACAATGACCATCTGACAGCTGAAACTGATCATGTTACTTTCAGCAGTCCGACAGTATTGCTATCCCCTTACATTTCACTGGCACTAATTAGAATACCTGTGTGAATTTGACCTTCTTGTGGAGTGGGGCTGCAGGCATACTGGGGAAGCGATGGGGAGTTGGGGATGTGATTTAGGCTGCTAGCTACTCCCAATTTTTTTGGTCCCTTTTTCATATTGCTTATATAGAGACATTGTCTGAATTTTTCTACCAGCTGATAGTTTAAGCTTTTGAGTGCATACAAAGTTTTATTTTTCAGTATCTGGGTCTGAGTTCATTGAGTAACCTTTTTGGTATTGATCTCATGTTTTTGGGTTTAGCTGACCTAACTCATTGAATGAACCCTTGAGTGGCTTCTGTATGTTTCATTGGAAATGTGAGATTGTGCAGGCATACTGAGGAAACGATCAGGGAGGAGGGTGGAGTATATGGCAAGTGTTGGACTGAGCTGGCACGGCAAGCACAACAGATTGTGGAGGTCAGTGATGTGATATGGGTGGGGTTGTGCTGGCACACCAGAGAAGCGATGTAGGAGGTGGGTAAGATGATGGCACACTGTGGAAGCAAATGGGGAGGTAGGGGATGTGTTGCAGGGTGGGACTGTTTACACTGTTACAGTGATTGGGAAAGTGGGAGGGCTATTCAGCAGGAGTGAGACTTTGCTGGCACACCGTTGAAATGGTCAGGAAAGTGAGTGGGATATATAGCAGAAGTGGCATTGTGCTGGCAGAGCAGGAGAGGTTGGGGAGGATGTACAGCAGGGAAGGAGCCATGCAGCACAGTGTTGAACCAGTTAGGGAGGTGTATGGAATGAATATGTAGGAGGGGTGGGACAGTGGGGGTACATCAGAGAGGAGATCAGGGAGGTGCGGGATATATGGCAGGGGTCAGACTGAGACGGAACAGCAGGGATGTGATTAGGGAAGAGGGTGCAATATATTGCATGGTCTGAATTGTGTGGACAGACTAGGGAAGTTATTATGGAGGTGAGCAAGATATATGGCAGGGTGGAAACTTTACTGGCATACCAAAAAAGCAATCGGGGAGGGGGAGGATGTATGATAGAGATGGGACTATGCAAGCACACCAAGAAACTGTTCTAAAAGGAGGGTAGGAGACAGAGCAGGGGTAGGACAACGCAGACAGACTGAGGAAGTGGTGGGATTGTGGGGGAATATATTGCAAGGCTGGCACTGTGTTGGCACATTGATGAAGTGACTGGAGAAGTGGACGGGAGAAATGGAATGGGTGAGACTGTGTAGGCACACCCAGGTGCATCAGAAAAGGGTTTGGGGAGCAAGGCAAGAACCATTGTTGGGGTGGGACTGTGCAGGCACACCAGGGAAGTTATTGGGGCGATGGGTGGAATATATGGTGGGGGTGATTGTGCGGGCAGATTGGGAAGGCAATTGTGAGGTTGGAAAGATATATAGCAGGGGTGGAACAGTGCTGGCACACCATGGAAGCAATCAGGGAGAAGGGTGGGATATATGATAGGAGTGGCCTGGACTATGCAGGCACAGCAGAGGATCAGTTGAGGAAGTGCGGGGGTATATGGCAGGGGTGGGACTGTGCAGGCAAAGCAGGCAAGTGATCAGGGAGATGGGCAGACTATATGGAAGGGGTGAGACTGTATGGGCAGATGGGAAGTAATTGGGGAGGTGGGTGGAATATACAGTATGGCAGGGACGGGATTGTGTAGGCAGACCAGAGAGGTGAGTTGGATATATGGTAGGGGTGGGACTGTGCTGACCACCAGGGAAGTGATTTTCTGAGTTTTGCGGTGTATATGGCAGGTTGGCGCTATGCTGGCACACTAGGTAAGTGATCAGGGAGGTGGGTGTGATTTTGCAGGTGCACTGTGGAAGCGAACAGGGAGGTGGAGTATTTATGATAGGGTTGTGACTATGCACACCATTAAAGTGATTGGGAAAATGGATGGGATATTCAGTAAGGGTGGGACTTTGCGGGCACACCTTCGAAGCAGTTGCCAAGATAGGTGGGATGTATGGCAGGGGTAGGACAGTGTGGGCAGATGGAGGAGGTGGGTGTCATTATGTCAGAGATAGAGCCGTGCAGGCACAATGCTGAAGTGATCAAGGAAGTGGATGGGATGGATGTCTGATGGGTGGGACAGTGTGAGCAAATTGTAGAAGTGATCAGGGAGGTGGGGGATATACAACAGGGTAGGACTGTGTGGGTACAGTAGAGAAGTGATTTTGGAGGATGGTAGGATATGTGACGGTGAATTTTTTTGGGGACAAATCAGGGAAGTGATCAGGGATATGGGTAAAAAAGTAATGTAGTAAGTTATGTTCATTTAATTAGGCACCCAATCCCAGAGGCTCTGAGCACTGTACAGTAAAAACATATTTATACAGGGTTATTAAAATATTTCATTGTAAATATTGTGCAACTGTATAAACCATATATACACTAAAAAGCATTTGCAGGATAGGTTAGATTAAACACCTGAGTATTTAGGCCACCCTTAAATGCCTCCATAGGGGCCTCCCTCAAAGATTGTGGCAGCGAGTTCCAGAGGACTGGGCTGGCCACCCCAAATGATTGATCACCCAAGGTTTTCAGCCCAGTCCTCAGAAGCAACAGGAGGCCCTGGGTGGAGGAACGAAGGGAGCAAGCCTGGCAACTAGAGTAAGGAGGTCTGACAGACAGCCAGGACACAATTCATATAGGGCCTAGGTGAGCAAGCCCACCTTGAAGAGAACCCACCACCTGACCAGCAGTCAGTGCAGACGCTGCAGGACCAAGTTCACATGAAAGGACCTAGGTAGTCCTGTCAGCAGCCTGGCTATTGTATTCTGCTTTAGCTGCAGCCAGCAGAGGTTCCCTCCACTGACGGCAAGAAACAAAACATTGCAGTAGGTGAGTCTAGATGTTAAAAAGGCATGTACCAGTGACAATAGATCTTCGGGCAGAATTAAGGGTCAGTCTGGGCGATGGTCCTCAGATGGTAAAAAGCACTTTTGTCGACATTCAACACCTGAGTTTCAAATGTCAGCTTGTTGAGGATCACGCCCAGATTTCTCACCCTAGAGGATGCCAACAGTGGCATTGACTCCAGGACCAAACGTGTTGTCATCCCAGAGGTGTCCCCATCACACTAGCAACCTGGCTCAAGTCACTAATACATCCATCTTGTCCAGATTCAGTCTCAACCAGTCAGAGTTCATGTACTCCTGGATCTCAGCAAGGCATTTATTCAGCACTTCAGTGGCAAAAGACATGCACAGCTGGGTATCATCTGCATAGAAGTGAAAACCCAGGCTGTATTGTTTGATGATCCTCCCCAGAGGTAGCTTTTATATCGCGAACAATATCGGTAAATGATCGAACCCTGGGGAACTCCACAGGTCAAAGGCATCGGGGAGGAGGAGGAGAAATTCCCCATCACTACCCTCTGCCTCCTACCTGAGGGAAGGGACTCAAAGCAGTTGATGACAGTACTGGTGAGTCCACAAAATTCTCTTAAGGTGATCCAACAACACGGTGTTATCCACAGTATCGAATGGTGATGACAGATCGAGAAGAATGAGAATTGATCTGTAACCGGTGGGTTACCCCAGGGGTCGGGTTGGTGGTATTTTTGTGTTATTAGTGCTGTGCGGTTCCTCCATATGTAACCCCCTGCCTGGGATCTGGGCTCAGGGAGAAAACTGTTGCTCGGTGTTTGGCTAGGTTTGACTTCTAGTCAGGGGCATCCAAGTATCTCCAGAAACAGGAAGCAATAACTAATGTCCAATACCAGAAGTTGGGATTCCAAAGTGTGGCTTTTATTCACATCCAACAGAATAACAAAGCATAGATGGACCCCCACGGGGCTACACTCCTGGTAATGCAGATTTATGGAGATCAGAACACATCCTCTTTACACTGAAACTCTCAGGTCTCGAAACACTCTGGGCACTGTGCCCTAACTCAACTCTTTTTCGTTTTCCCTGGCTCAGCTCCATTGCCAGCCCTTTGGACACTTTCCGTATAGCATGGAACATTTACTGGTGGATCCCTACACCACCTCTGAGCACTTCTGGCTCCATCAGGCAATCTTCCTCATCAATCCCACATCTGGGTACTTTCCTCAGGCACTGGCCAAGTACCTGAGAGAAAGCAACAGGTGTCCCAAAACAAACCCGTAGAGGTGAATTTGGTTACTACTGATGGAGGGGGGTCTCCCACCTCTTGCTCCCATAATTCATACCCGGCCATTTCTCTGGACTGTAACACCTCATCCTTAAAAACAGTTTGCTGTTTAGATTCTCTTTAAATGTATGTCACATCCAGTCTACTGTTTTTCTATCCCATTTGTGTTGAACTTGAACATACTTAAAAAGTGGCTGTGTCCATTACTCTAGACCCCCCACAGAGTTAAGCAATCCAATCCCCACATCTTCCAAACTGTACTTGGCTGTCTTTTCCTGACCCTACAGTAACAGTCACTTTATTTTCATCTTGTCTCAGGTGAAAACACATTGGCCCTTTAGCAGAGCAAACTCACCCCTAGGTTGCAGGTGCCCCTCAAGCGTTTTCTCTTCAAAGAAATCATGTCCAGAACTTCTGGTGCCTCAGCACAAACTTAAACTCAGGCAGCTTCTTGTTCCCTAGCTGGACCAGGGAGTTTGCCCCTGGAAACAGACTGGTTCCTTCCCCCCATCCCCGCAGGGATGGGGCCCTGAACCACTGAAAGAAGTCTCTACAACTTCACTTGGCTCTTCTTGTGTTCCTCTCCAGGTGAGAACACACACCTCTACAAAAAATAGCTCTTTGTCAGAGCTTAGAACTCTGAGGGCCTGCTTACAGCAGAACACCTCCTTCCTCTACTACAGACTGCAACAAACTGATTTCAAATTCCCCAACGTTCTACTCTAACCTCCAACTGCAACATTCCAGTGTGGCTTATGCAGAGGCAACAGTTCTAAAATGATGTCATCCCTCAGCCTCAGCTGAGACTGAGAACAGAGTGAGACAGTGTGAAATCCATTTAACTGGAGTTTCACAAGCTGCCTGCCACCAGGTCTAACTGGGATTCTAGTAACCCCAGGTAACAGGGAGGTTACACTCACCCTGGGCCAGGAAAATGACTGTGCACAGTCATTAGTCACCCGGCTTAGGCCATCTCACCCCATGTGTTGACTATGGGGAGGTAGCGCTACCTTCTTCCCTACCATGTGCCAGCACAGACAGACAACACTAAGGGCCTACAGGCCTTCGGCTGATGCATCAGCCTGTACTCTACCCTTTGACTAAGGGTACCTAGTGGCTCCGGTAGAATTGTCCAGAGCATAGCCCTAATAGATTAGTACTACAACCCCTACTGCAGGTCAGGGCCACAGCCTGTCTATCCCCCCTAGCCCTCTAGGGAAAATCTGTATGCCTCTAACTCAAAATTCTCAAAACAAAACAAACAGGGGACCTCCCCCCAACCCGGGACACCATGCAACCACCACCAGGAGCTAATACCATACGCTATGCATTACTCCCACACTCCCCCACAACCATACCTGTGGAAGGAAAAGTTACACATAGTAACAACAACAACAGTACTTTAAACACTGCACTCTAAAGTACTACTGAAGAACTCCGCTGAGTCCCTTCTCCTCTTCTTTTCTTCAGGAACACCTGCAAGAAAAAGAAAGACAACACATACTCCTAATCTGCATACACAGTCTATCTAAACCCCTACCATCAAAACACTGGAGAAACCCAAAAATATTTTTTTTAGAAAAGTAGAAAAAACAGTATAAACAATAGAAAATAATGACAATATTTACAATACACCATATTTGGGGGATGGAGTGCCCTAAAAGTCCCATCTAGTGACCACAGTGCCTGAAGGCAAGTCCATTAAAGAGTCTCTCCAGGCCAAAGTCCCGAAGGGGAGAGTCTTTGAGGACAGTTCAAACATCTGGAGTCTGCTAGTGTAGGGTGTGTACTGCAATGTCATAAAAATAGGAAAGTCTGGACTTACCAGTCCCTTGTAGAACAACACGATACCATACCTGGTCCTCAGCCGAAGACTCTCCTTGGCAGCATTCTTCTGATACAGCTGGGCGGCCATCTTCCGGGAAACGACTGGAGGGCACATCTGGAAACTGCAGGGCTGATGTCATACCTGGAGATGGAACCTTGGAACAGGAACAAAAAGGAAAACAGCTGGTCTGAAGTCATCTGATACCCAGGCGATGAATCAGGATGCAGTTGGGCTGGTGTCCTTTCTGGATCTGAAGTCATCTGGTGGGCCAGTCAATGGATTCTAGAAAGCCAGTACACTGCAGAACTGATGAATGTGGGGCACCTGAGTCCTGGACATCCAGACTGGCGGAACAACATAGGTATGGCAACGGCTGGAGTGGTAGCACTGGCTACCACTGCTCTGCTTTCCATTTGGTAGACATGGGCACATTCACAGGAAGGTCTTTGCATTGTGGCCAATATCACAGCGGGTCAGTTGCTTGAATTATCACCCCATCTGGGCGCTTGTAGTTCACACTGTGAAAGGTTTCATGTCCCTCTCCATCCACAATTCGAACAGTGTCATTAAACAGTGTCCTGCCTCTTTTCCACTGGCTGTATTTTTCTTGAAACATTCTGTTCTTGACATGCTTGTTTGCACCAGGATGCACATGTTTCATTGCTTCTTCCCAAAACCCAGGATTTCCTGCTTTTTTCAATCTCCTCCCAGACTTTCCGAGGAAAGGTAGGAAAGGACATCCTGTAGATTTCATTCGCTTTCCTACAAACCAGTCTTTTCTCTTTACTAGCTTTGGTCAACTTGAGACCTCTGGCCTGGCTTGGGGCAGCCAGTCCTGGTTCTGCCAGCTACGCATTCTTAGTGACACAAAAATGGATCCCTGGCTTCTTCTTGCACAGCTAGGGCAGTGGAATCACCACTCTCTTCCATGCGTTCCTCTGAGGCAAAAGCTTGAGGGTATGTACCAGTTCCTTTTTCACAAGGCCACATAGGTTCCCCCTCTTCTTCTTCCTCACTGAGAATCTGTGCCCAGGAGTGAACAGTCATCCTCACTTCTGAGACTGTCCACTGTTCACTGGGTGTGGAGGTCGAAACCTCCCATTCACAGGCCTCCCTTGTCTCGTTTTCAGCTGTGAGACTTGGGCTAGGACCCTCTCTCCCAGGGTTTACTGATGCTTTTCCTGAAATGTCTCTCTGTGACTCAGTCTGAAACATCAGCACATTGTTCTGTCTGTAAATCTGCACCCTCTAGCTTTGTGCCACACTCTGAGGGGCCTTCTCCAACAGGCTCTGCCTGGTGCTGTGTGCTGCCAACTGCAGATTCTTGAACTTTTGTCCATGTGGGAGCCAAACAAATCTTGGGCGCTTTAAACAAACCATATTTCTCTAGGCATCCAGAACAGTGAGATACCATGAAGATGTCCCTTCCAGCATTTAAGCACATCAAACATACTCGTGCTGGATATCCAGGAATCGCCACATGAGGCAGTCGTCCTCCGTAGTAACATCTCTAAATGTCCCTTAACTTGTTAACTTCTACTGCTATCACAGCCCGGGCATGATCCGGGTGGCGGGCTGGTCCTGAAGCCATGACTGCAGAAAAAAACAAACAAACGCTCACTGTTATTTCAAGTCCCACATCACTGAATTTTTTTTCTTTCAAAATGGCTCCTCTGCTGCTGTGTTTACATGACTACTCCACCCTGTAATGGCAGCGGCAGCACTCCTACGCATCAACATTCTGTAATTGGGTCAAGCCACTGCGCATCCAATTTACAAACTGTACTGATAACTTTGCTCAAACTGCACAAACTTGCACTGTTCTTTCTGCTAGCACTTTTATATGATTTACCAAGGACTTTTCATTTGCTGAAGACATTGCTCTAGCTTACAGTCCCTTAAAGCCTCAGTATTTCATAGCACAGGATTGCCTGTATTTCTTGCTGCATATCTAATACAACTCACAGTCTCTCACATGGCTCTGAAAATTATACTGACGCTGAACCTAATTAAGCTCACAGTTTGTTGCTTAGAACTCTTGCTTTTAGCTGATTAAACTTAACACAGCCCTTCTTTGCAAAACGATTACACTGCTACACACAGATTCAGCTGGCTTTTGGTAAAATCACTTTGTTGGAGCTGTTTCATTTGGCTGGTACTCACTGTTATCAGTAGTTGTTTGCTGCGATGGAAAAAACGGCCTGCAGCCAGTCTTGGAGGCCTCTGGAAGGAAGTGGGTTGGCAGTCCTGCCAATTGTCCCTCTGAACACCACACTCAGAGTCCTGTCGATCGAGATGCGGGTTGAGCCCGAATTTAAATAGAAAAGTCCATTTTTAAACTTTTGACAGAGCTTTCAGTCACCGCGACGATCCTCCTAACAAGCCAGTTCACATACTCCACTCACTCTCCCTCTCGAATGCTGTGTAGTCGCTCTAGAGCTGGCTTGGGGGCGGGACTGATTGCAGTCTCACCAGTCACTTGATGCCATGCAAATGAGCCTCTTTCCTCTCATGCTCTTCTCCTCACTGCGATCGTCGAGCAGGCAAAATTTAAACCGCAAAACCACACACTTTTTTTTTTCTTCAACGACTCCTCAGCGGGAGCCCATTTCAACCATTTTTCATGGCCATTAAGCACAACAAGTCTCTCAGTTCACACAGAAAGCATTTCCAACATCTAGGGCACAGTTTTCCTTTTGCTACCCACAGTTTTCCACACTTTCCTTTGTCACAAAGACTTTTAAAAGCTGGCAAACGCTGTAATTTGATGCAGGACAAGGGCATACACACTCGGGCTTTACTGCTCCTTGGTAACAGTTGGCAATATCACAACAGCACATAGACAGCAGCACACAGTGGCACATTCAGTTTACATTGCTTCAGCTGTTTGGGCTACCTACTGCCAGACAGCCAAAATGCTAGCCACTATCCAAGCAACCTTTCTTGCATTTTCTCCCAAATTTCAACAGAATCCCAGCGGTCACCTCCATTTTTGTAACCGGTGGGTTACCCCAGGGGTCAGGTTGGTGGTATTTTTGTGTTATTAGCACTGTGTGGTGCTTCCATATGTAACCCCCTACCTGGGACCTGGGCTCGGGGAGAAAACTGTTGCTCAGTATTTTGGCCAGGTTTGACTTCTAGTCAGGGGCACCCAAGTAACTCCGGACACAGGAAGCAATAACTGTAATGTCCAATACCAGAAGTTGGGATTCTAAAGTGTGGCTTTTATTCACATCCAACAGAATAACAAAGCATAGATGGATCCCCATGGGGCTACACTCCTGGTAATGCAAATTTGTGGAGATCAGAACACATCCTCTTTACACTGAAACCCTCAGGTCTCGAAACACTCTGGGTACTCTGTCCTAACTCAACTCTTTTTCATTTTCCCTGGCTCGGCTGCATTGCCAGCCCTTTGGACACTTTCCATATAGCATGGAACATTTACTGGTGGATCCCTACACCACCTCTGAGCACTTCTGGCTCCATCAGGGAATCTTCCTCATCAATCCCATGTTTGGGTACTTTCCTCAGGCACTGGCCAAGTATCTGAGAGAAAGCAACAGGTGTCCCAAAGCAAACCCGTAGAGGTGAATTTGGTTATTACTGATGGGGGGGTCTCCCACCTCTCATTCCCATAATTCATACCCGGCCATTTCTCTGAACTGTAACACCTCATCCTTAAAAACACTTTGCTGTGTAGATTCTCTTTAAATGTATGTCACATCCTATCTGCTGTTTTTCCATCCCATTTGTGCTGAACTTGAACATACTTAAAAAGTGGCTGTGTCCATTACTCTAGACCCCCCACAGAGTTACGCAGTCCAATCCCCACATCTTCCAAATTGTACTTGGCTGTCTTTTTCTGATCCCACAGTAACAGTCACTTTATTTTCATCTTGTCTCAGGTGAAAACACATTAGCCCTTTAGCAGAGCAAACTCACCCCTAGGTTGCAGGTGCCCCACAGGCATTTCCTCTTCAAAGAAATCTCGTTCAGAACTTCTGGTGCCTCAGCATGAACTTAAACTCAGACAGCTTCTTGTTCCCTAGCCGGACCAGGGGGTTTGCCCCTGGAAACAGACTGATTCCTTCCCCCCATCCCCACAGGAATGGGGCCCTGAACCACTGAAAGCAGTCTCTGCCACTTCACTTGGCTCTTCTTGTGTTCCTCTCCAGGTGAGAACACACACCTCTACAAAAAATAGCTATTTGACAGAGCTTAGAACTCTGAGGGCCTGCTTACAGCAGAGGACCCCCTTCCTCTACTACAGACTGCAACAGACTGACTTCAAATTCCCCAATGTTCTACTCTAACCTCCAGCTGCAACATTTCCATGTGGCTTATGCAGCTGCGACAGTTCTAAAATGATGTCATCCCTCAGTCTCAGCTGAGACTGAGAACAGAGTGAGACAGTGTGAAATCTATTTAACTGGAGTTTCACAAGCTGCCTGTCCCCTGCCTACCACTAGGTCTAACTGGGATTCTAGTAACCCTGGGTAACAGTGGGGTTACAGATCATTTCCCTCAATCTCTTAACATGAGGAGATCATTATGCACCTGGACTAGTGCCATCTCTGTGCTGTGTCTCGCCCTAAACCCAGACTGGAATGGCTCATAGATGTCACAGGTCTCCATATGTTCCTTGAGTTGCAGAGCCACTATCTTCTCAACACTTTTTATTAAAAATGGGAGGTTGGAGATTGTTTTATAATTCACCAGGACGTTGGGGTTGAGAGATTGTTTTTTCAGAAGGGGCTTCACCAGCACCTCCTTCAAGGCATCGTGGGGGGAACCCCTCACCAACACCTTCTTTGAGGCATCGGGGGAGAATCCCCTCCAAAAGTGAACATCCGACTATCCTGGTGAACACTGGACTGATAACCTCAACACAGCCCACTAGGAGATGCATTGGGCCAGGGTCCAGTTCACAACAAGTGGGCCACAGCTTTGAAATCACCTTGAAGACCTCAGCCACTTCCACTGGCTAAACTCTTTCCAGACAATAGGAGTCCCCTTTGTCCACCCAGACCCCACCCTGTGGGTCTGGTCCAGCCCCACTAACGAGATCCCTACCCGAACAGAGGATACCCTGTCAGAGAAAAACAGATCAAACTCTTTGCAAAATGCTACTGAAAATCTCTTTTCAGCTGTAGACAGACAGGAGGAAGAAGCCTGTCCACATTCCAAATGAGCTGAACTGGTCTGTTTTTCCATGCAGCAATTTCCCTGGACAGGAACTCTGCCTTCTTATGGTTGATTACCCTTTGGTAATCAGCATAGTGATTCCTCAAAGTCAATCTATCCTCCTCTAGCTGAGTCCTACACCAGCAATGCTTCAACCTTTGCCCCATGGTTTTCATCGCCTTGAGAGCCCCATCATATCATGGGGGTCTCAGGCAAGTGGACCTGAGTCATATATAGACTAGTGCAATGGCAACAAGTGCCTCGGAAACAGCCCTATTATAAGCTGCTACTCACCCAAGTCATCCACAATAACAGCACTAACACTGGAAAAATCAGCCACCTCCATCAGTCCCTCTGGGGAAAATCCCCTTAATGGGCGATAGCTGATCATCTCAACAGGGGAAGGACCATCGGTGAAGGCCCCAAATAAGAACTTCATCATACAATAATCGGATCAAACAACATTATCTGTCTTGAGGACAGTGAGACCCAGTGAGAATATGAAGTCCAAGGTGTGGTCGTGATAGCGGGTCGCAGAGGCAATTGTCTGTGCAAGACTCAGCGATGTCATCAGCTGGAGGAAGTCAAATCCAAGCTGCGAGGATTCATCATTGGCCTAGGCATTGAAGTCGCCCAGAATAAGCCATCTGGGCAACTCCAACATGCTGTCAGCGATGAAGTCTGCCACCTCCTGCAGAAATTCTCCACCTGATCCCGAAGGATGTAAAACCAGAAGAATTCTGCAACCTGCACCTGGACTCCCATACACTGCCACACATTCAAACAACGAGGTAGAACCCACCAGCTCTACACAGAAATTCAAGTTGGATCTAAAACAGATGGCTACTCCCCCCACCCCTGTGAACCCCTCTTGGGCAGTGCACCACAGAGTGCCTGGCTTGGACTGATGCCTCCTACACTTGCCCTGCATTGTCTCTCAGCCAGGTCTTCAAGGTGCATGCCAGGTTGACCAAGGAAATCAAGTCTGCCATAACTGCGATCTTGTTCCTCATGGATCTGGCATTGCATAACACCACCCGGAGGGGATCAGTGAAAGCTGTAGACCCTTTAGCTGCCTTCCCACATGGTCCAATGAGAACCTTGGGAATGGAGACCAAACACTTTGGGCCTCTCTCAAGGTCCCATTTACTCCCCGGGCACCTCCTACTCTGAACCGCCCTGATCCTTCTCACCTCCGTTAAGCCCCTGGCGTCCTGCCAAACCCACCTCACCACAACACCTTATAGCAACAGTGGGGATATAGGACAGGTTTTGGACTTATTGGCACACCAGGGAAGTGATCAGGGAGCTTGATGGGATGTATGGCAGGGGTGAAACATTGCAGGAACAGCGGGGAGGTGGGTAGGATACACGGAAGGGGAGTGATAGTGTGGGGAGTGTGGCGAAGCAACTGGGTAAGTTGGCTGGATGTATTACAAGAGTTGGACTGTGCAGGCACACCCTGAGAGTGATGGGGATGCAGGATGCAGGCGGGCTATATAGCAGGAGTGGGATTGTGTGGGGCAGACTGAAGAAGTGATTGGGGAGGTAGGCTGGATATATTGCAAGGGTTGTACTGTGCAGGCACACCCTGAGAGTGATGGGGATGCAGGTGGACTATATGGCAGGAGTTGGATTGTGTGCGCAGACTGAAGAAGTGATTGGGGGGGCAGGATGTAGGGCAGGGGCTGGACTGTACAGGCACACCCTGAGAGTGATCGAGGAGGAGGTTGGAATTATGATAGATTTGGGACTATGTGTGGGTACACCGGGGTAAGCAGTCCAGAGGTGGGTTGCATGTTTGTCAGGGGTGGGACTGTTTGGGCAGACTGAGGAAGCAATAAGGGAGGTGGGCAGCATATATGGCAATGATGGGTCTCTTGAGGGCAAACTGTGGAAGCAGTCGGGGGGGATAGGACAGGGGTGAGAATGCTAGCACATCTTGTTAGTGATAGGTGGGATGGGTTGCAGAGGTGAGACTGTACAGTGCAGAAGCAATCCAGAGGTAGGAGGCATATTTGACAGGGGTGGGACTATGCAGGCAGACCAAAGAAGTGATTGTGGAGGGGGTAGCTTTATATTACAGGGGTCGGACTGTGCAGGCAGCCGTGGAAGTGATCAGGGCAGTGGATGGCAGAGGTGGAACTGTGGTGACACACCAGTGAAGCAGTCAGAAGGTGGTCAGGATATGTAGTGGGTGATACCATACTAGCACATTAAGGAAGCAATCAGGGAGGTGGGTTGGATATATGACAGGGGTGGGACTGTACTAGCGCAGCAAGGATGCGATCAAGGAAGTGGGCAGGACACATGTCAGGGGTGGGATTATGCAGGCACACCAGGAAAGCAATCAGGGAGGTGGGCAGGATACATGACAGGTGAGACAATGCAGGCAGACTGCTGAAGCAGTTGGTGAGGTGGGCAAGATATATGGCAAAGGTGGACTGTGCTGGCACACCAGGGAAACAATCAGAGATGTAGGTAGGGCGCATGATAATGGTGGGACTGTGCGTGCACACCACAGAAGTGATTGGTGATGCATAGCAGGGGTAGAGCTGCACAGGCACATTGGAGAAGAGATTGGGGAGGTGGGGGAAGTGTATGGCAGGGTTGGTACTGCGTGATCACAGCAAGGTAGTGATCAGGGAGATGTGTGAGATGTATGGCTGGGATGGGATTATGCAGGCACATCTCAGAGTTTGGCAGGATTATGGCTGGTTTAGGCCTGTGTGGGCACATGGGGGCAAATGATAGGGAAGGTGGGTGGGAAATATGGCAGGCGTGAGACTGTGCTGGCACACCGGAGAAATGATCAGGGAGATAGGTGGGCTGATGTGGGTGCATACAAACTGAGAAATAGATCAGGCAGGTCCTTGGGTTATATGGCAGGGAATGCAGCCATGATGAAACATCAGAGAAGAGACTGAGGAGGTGGGAATAATATATGGCAGGGGGTGCTGCTGTATGGGCACAGCAGAGAAGTGATCAGTGAGATGGGTGGCATGTGTTTATGGCAGGGATAGGACTGTGTGGACACATCAAAGAAGAGATAGAGGAGGTGGGGGGATGTACAGCAGAGGTTGGACGTGTGGGCACAGCGTAGAAGCAACTGGGAGAAGGACAGGATATATAGCTGGGTTGGGACCATGTGGGTACAATGGGGAAATGATATGAGATGTGGGTGGGATATATGTCAGGTGTGGAATTGTGCTGGGAACGACTGGCGAAGTGATCAGGAGGTGGGCAGGATATATGACTGAGGTGGGACTGTGCTAGCACACCGTCGTGATTGGATCTTGAGAGTATATACAGGGTGGGACTGTGGGAATATTTCTTGGTGGGACTGTAGGTGTACCGTTGGAAGTGATTGAGGAGGTGGGTAAGCATATGGAAGGAGTGGGACTCTGTAGGCACACCAGGTGAGGGATTAGGGATGTGGGTGGGATATGGCAGGGCTGGGACTGCAGCACACCAGGAAAGCAATCAAGAGGTGGGTGGGCTAGATGGGGACTGTGCTGGAACATTGAGAAGTGATCGGGGAGGTGGGTGGGCTATGGCAGTGGTAAAGCAGTGAGGGCACATTGGTAAAGAGATTGAGGAAGTGTGGGGGATGTATGGTGGGGTGGCAGTATTGAGCTTTCAGGGGGAAATTTAACTCATGGAGGTGGTGGGGATGTGGTAGTGGATGCATGCTGTGAGACCAGTTCAGGGAAGTGATTTGAGAGGTCAGTGTAATGTATAGCAGGGGCAGACAGTATGGGGGCACACTAGGAAACCATCAGAAAGTGAAATTAGAATGTAAGGTACTGGGTGGGTTATTTGGAAAATAGAGAACTGCTGCCCCTTCCCACCCTCCTTCCCTGCTGTTTATTATTAGGTATAAAGCACCATGTCACAATGATAATTGGTGATATACCACTGTTATATCCTCTCAAGATGGTTTAAATTAAGCAAGTGCTCATTAGTATTGGCTCCAGGGGCCCTGAGCATACACTGCTGAAAAACTGAATACTCACATTTTGCAGGAACACCTTGGAAGTATCCCCAGCCTGCTTCTTGCCTGTTTTTCCCCACAGTGTCCTAAGGGATCTTTAGCAACAGGCCAGATTGCTCACTCTGCCTAGCTTTGCTTTATTGCTGTCTCTCACTGGCAGCAGTGCCCACTTCACATGCAAAGGGCTGCGTTGCAGTCCAGGGCCAGCAAGGTGAATTGGGGGGAGTTGAATAGGCAACCAAACAGACACGCTTGCTCCGTCCTGGCTACTCTCCTTTTACTGGCAGCAATGTCACCTTTACATGCCCTGCGGACTCTTACAGTTAAGGACCAGTAAGGGAACTGAGTCTGGAGGTGCTGCATGGGAATGGAGGTGGGGGGAACATGGTGAATGGAGTTGGGAGGGCATGGAGAATGGAATTGGGTATGGAAGATTGGTAGTTGAGCTGCAGAGGGAGGAAGAAAGTGCCATAGAGGGTGAAGAGGGTCAGAGAAAGAAAGAGAGGAAGCGCTGTGATGTTATGTGGCGGCAGTTTGGAAGCAGTAAAGCATAGTGGTTAAAGGCACTGAGCTGCAAACCTGGAGACCTGGGTTTGAATCCCATCATCCTGCACTTTATTTTATTTATGTCTTTGATAACCAGGTAGGTGCACTGATTCAGAGGACAGTTTTCGGTTATGACTCTGGCCACAGAAATGTGGTAACCAAAAATACAAGTATAACAGAGAGGTTCAGACACAAATACATAAGATATAAATGTACAAGGTAATAATGACACAGCAGACATTATGTCATAACATGGTACAAACAGGAAAAATTGGGAGGGATACAGGATAAAGTTCACTGTTGCATAAAATAACAAGAGTTGATTCACTAATATGGGCAGAGAGCAATTTTTGATAACTAATTGAAACAACAATCAGCACTGGGTCCAGAAAAAGGAAAAGTAAAAAGAGATGAGTAGGGGGGGGCAAGGGAGAGCAGAAGGAAAGGAGGTAGCCATAGTGGGAAGGAGCATGGGGAGGTGGGGGGAGTGCTGTCAGGATGCAGGTATAGACTAAGTGCTAGCTCTGGTCAGAGGAGAGATCCAAAAATAGTATCCTCACAGTTGGGAACAGTAGCAGACCACCGACAAGAAAGCCATGCTGTTGGCACGCTGAAACTGGAGTGTGTTGAGCGAAGACAAGGGAGTTTGTTCCAGAGCAAGGGGCAGTAAAAGAGAAAGCTCGCTTGCCCATGGCGGTGAAGACACGAGGTACTTCCAGTTGTGGAATGGAGGATGCCCAAAGGTTTCTGGTGAGTGCTCTGTTTGTCAGAAGAGGAACTTGCATGTGTGTGACTCTGGGCCAGTCATAGCAATTGCTCCCAGGTCTCACCTAGGTGACTCCGGCAGTGTGCCTTGCTGGTTAAACATTTAATCTTTCACTTATATATATTGTCAGTGCTGTGCTGTGATTCCACTTGCACAGGTAGAAGGTAAAATCTGTTGGATCTGGTGACATACTTCAAGATCCTGCTCCCTCTCCTCCTCTGTTTGTAATACGTCGGCATAACTCTCATTATGCAGCCATGAAAATGTCCAGCTGCCTTCCTCTGCAGTTGACACAGCACCTGGGTGCTGTAACAGTTTCTTCCTACTAGCCATAAACGTAACATAGAAACATAGACTTTGATGGCAGATCAGGACCGCTTGGCCCAACCAGTCTGTCCATTTCACTACCTATTGGATATGATGCAGATCCTAGTTAACCAACAGCCTACTTCTTACCCCCAGCAGAATTGCCTTATGTCTGTCCCATGCATTCTATAATTCCCCACTGTTTTTGACCTTATGACCACCTCAGGAAGACCGTTCCATGCATCTACCACCCCCTCCATGATAAAATACTTGCTCATGTTGCATTGAGCATTCCCCTCTATCTTCAGATTGTGCCACCTTATTCTTGCACATCTCTTTTTCTGAAAGTTGCTACCCTCGGACTTTGTCGATTCCTTGAGGTACTAAAGTTTATCACTGTCTCCCTCTTCCTCATTCCGTACAAGTATATATTTAACTCCCTTTAGTCTTATATGACTTCTGGTGCAAGCGTGCACCATTTTAGGAACACCCTCTGGACTACCTCATCCTGACGTGGGATGTGCTCATGGTGACATCTCGGCAGTGGTGCCGGCAACTGGAGGTACTTGTGGGACGCATGACACGGGCCAGAGACGACCTGTAGCCACACCAAGTGGCAGTACACAGAGGTGCATACAAGCATCTGTGCGGAGCCCACAAACGGAGCTACAGACATGTCACGATGTCATCATGCATCGACACCACCACAGTGGCACTGCGATGGGTCAGTGTGGTGTTCCTGTGATGGACAGAACACAGCGTGGGCAGGGCAGGGTGGCACAACCATGGCCTGTGGGTGACATGGGCATGCTTCCCCCAACCCCTCCAGTGCTGAGCGATGCGGCTACCATGGGCAAATACATGGATAGTGTTGGAATGGCTCCAGTGTACCTGGAGTGGTCGGTTGGACCACCTCAGGCACAGTCCCTCTGAACCTGATAGTCCCATTCTCACCATGGCCCTGTCCTAAGGGAGTATGGGCACTACAGGTGACTGTAAGCTGCAAACATAGCTTGGGTATCACAGTCCTGGTATACTGCTCACATGTGTCACCTATAGCCTCTCTGTTTCCGTTGGGCCCACCCTGGCCACTGTTGAAGTGGGCCCCTTTACCCATCTGACCTATACATGGCCATGGGACAGCCTGTACTGGGGCCAATCAGTCCACCCCCATACATTTATCACACTTGCCTGCTAGGCTGCAGTACCTCCTGTTAAATCTTGGTGTGGTGGGGCAGCCTGCAAAATGAGAGTGCATGCCTTGGGTATGCAGATGGCCAACATATTCCATTAATAAGCTGTGCATGAGTTGAGCAGACTGTACAATGAGGCCATTTGTATATCCCAGCAGATATTGCATAGTTAGCAGCCATGTCTCATCTGTTCAAGCGCATTTCAGTGTCCTACCTGTGTACACAGTTCCCTGCCTGTGATGTGCTGCATAGAAACATAGACATAGACTTAAACGAATAGGTCACAGTCTGTCCATTCCTTACCCTATTAATAAGCTGAAGATTCTAGTTTACCAACAGCCTACTTTCTCTACACACCCACTATAATTGCCTTAGCTGTCCCATACATTCTTGAATTCGCCTGTTTTTTGACCACAACCTCTTCAGGAAGGAAGCAGATCCACAACCCTCTCCATGAAAAATATTTCCTCCACATTACCTCTGAGCCCGTCCCCCTCTATCTTCAAATTGCTTGCCCCTTGTTCTTGCACATCTCTTTTTTGAAAGATACCCTCTTGAACACTTGATTCCTTGAGGTACTTGAAAGTTTCATCATGTCATCAACCCTTCCTCCTCAAGGGTATACATAGTAAGCATCTTAGTCTCTATTCTATAACTGATGAGACCCTGCACCATTTTAATTGCCCTCCTCTGGACTCTCCATTGTCTATGTCCTTGTGGAATAGGGTCTCCAAAACCACAGTACTCAGATGGGTCTCACCAACTGTCTGTACAGAGGATAACCAGTTCCCAATTTTCTTGGTGCCTCTCCTGTGCATCAGTATCCTCAGCTTCTTACTGCCTTCTCATTGCTTGCCCACCTTCAGGTCATCTGATATAATTACCCCGTCCTTTCCATTTTACTGTTGTCAGTATCTCACCCCATTGCATACTCTTCTCTTGGGTTTTGTTTCCCAGGTGCATGTACTTCTTTACGTGAATGAGATGCCATACATTTAACCATTCTCCAACACTAAGTTCTTCTCATCCTTTCCTCCATCATTATCAACCCTGTTGAATCTTTGTGTCTCTACAGAGACATACTTTCCTTAGTTCATCTGCAGTCCTTAAAAGAAATAAAAGGACTGGTCCAGTATGAACCGGTACCCGCTAGTAACCCTCCTTTCTTCTGTGGACTCACATTACTACTACCCTTTGCCTGTTGTCTGTAATTTTTATCAGGCTACTGCAGGACCCACTCCAAGGCTGGCTAACATGTATTAATCTTTTGTGTGGGACTGTAGATGCCTTGCCAAAATCAAAGTAAGCCATGTCCACACCTCCTAATCTACTTTGGTCACCCAGTCAAAAATCTATAGATTCATCGACATGACCTTCCTCGTGATCCATACTGCGGGTCCTGTGCCCACTGGCTCTAAGTACTCAACAGTTCTTTCCTTCAAGTGATTCCATCATTTTCTCTACCACTGAGTCAAACTGGTCTGTAGTTTCCTGCCTCTGTCTACTCCACTTTGTGATGAGATCCACCACCCTCCTCTAGTCCTTAAATCACCACATCCTCCCATGATTGTTAAAAGAGAGAAGCGGTGTCACTGGTTCTACCCTTAGTTCTTTTAGAATTCTTGGGTGAATCCCATCAGGCCCATTAACTGTCCACCTTTAATTTAATGGTTTTCAAAACCCTTTCTTCTACAAATGGACTAGTATCGACTCCGTCTTCAAGTGTTTCTCTTGTTTGGTTTAGTACCTCCCCTCCTCTTCCTTTGTGAATATTGGCAGAACTATTAGTTCAGTATCCTACTTTCCTGTCCTCTCGAACATTCCTCCCTTTAAGCCTCAGTATTCCTCCTTTGGTCTTTCTTCACTCCTAATAACACCTATAAAGGTCTTAGCCCCTTCTTAACAGGTTGGCTATCCTTTCGCATTTGAGCCTTCCTATTCTGACTGCCTTCCTACCTCTCTACTTTAACTGATAAGTTCTCTGTCCTGCTCCTTCTGTGTTTCCTTATATTTCCTGATACTATCCTTTCTCCTTAACCTTCCCTGCCTCTTTTGAGAACCATAGCGTTTTTTCCTTTGTTGCGTTTGTTGATTTGCTACAAAAGGCTTATTGCCTCTATATAGACATTTGATTACTCATTGTTCCTCCCCCTCACCCTCCTTCTTGCTATTTGCTAGTGCTCTGAGGCACTCTCTCATTTCCAAATTCAGCCCTCCTAAGTCAATATCTTGCTTTTTATGGCTTGATTGTAGCTGTGTTTATCATGAACCACACTGTTTGGTAGACTTGTTCAGATGGCTACCACTTCTATCAGATTCTTTCTCCATCCCATTTGATACCAGGTCTGGTGCTCCCCAGGTGGATTCAATACTAGCTGTCTGAGGCATGCTTCTTATGAGGCATCAGAACTAGCCTGTGGATGTGCCTGCAGCAGCTGCTCAGTTAACATCTGTGTGGGACTTTTGAATATGGGCCTTACAGTGTAGTATACAGTCTGCTGTCCCCTGATGAAACGGAGAGGCATCTGGGCCAGCACCCCCATCCCACATTACTGAGGTGGGGAGGAACAACTATTTAGAGCTCAAAATTATTTGTGGGAGAATAGAGATGCTTAGGGTGAGACACATTTGGTTAGATATTCAGTGGCTTCAAATGAGGAGTAGAATAGGCCCTGGGGTTGTTCTGCATCAACACGATGGGTTTAAGGCAAACTCCTATTCTTACCATCATGTGAGGATCCACCAGTCAACCGTGAAGTGTAGCACTCAATCTATTGTTGAGATAATGAGTTTTGAAGGCCTGTAGTTCAATAAACCAACTAACATGCCCTGCTCGGATATAAGGACTGCACCTCCTCACATCCCTTAATCATTTAGTTTGTTATAACCAAGGCCTGCCCCCCTTCCCCCTGTTTCCTGCATCTTGTATGCATCTTGACTTTCTGTAGCACTTGCTGCTGGTTCCATTTCCTTGTGTTTGCCCCTCTGTTCCTTGTTTGTTCTGTTCACATTTAGTGCCTTCTTACCTGTCTACTTGCCCCTACTACATTTGCACTCTCATCCCCCCTCCTTCCCATTTCTGCCACTTTCATCCCTTCTGCTTCCTCTTTCTAGTCTCAGCTAACCCTCCCCATAGCAGCCTCATCCTGTCCATCTACACCTTGGCAGTGCTCCTGGCTCTCTGCCGGGTGGACCTTAATCATTCCATGTCTTTCCTTCATCTTTGTTTCTTGCTGTCTTGTGTTAATTGTCATGGCATGGCAGGTGTCCTTCTGGTCTATCCTTCCTGCTCATGGTGTTGCTGTCTCGCTCTGCTGTGTGCCTGGGCTGAAGGTTGCTGCTCTCATTCTCGCATTCCTCTCTACCATGGATATTATATACTGTATATTATTACCTGCTCTATATTGGACACCACCACCAGAACATCTCATCTGTACTTATAGGACCTAGTTACTCATATCTACAACCTAACGGCATGTCAACCTGGTACAGTTGTCAACCACCCCAATGATGGTTATAATCTCAATTTATTTTTAGTTTAATTAGCTGTTTGGTGTCCCAGTGCCTCGTTTGTGGCTTCTTTGCTGCTAATGGTGAGGACTGCAGTGTCACAGCAGCACTGTGATTCAAGCAGAGCAGCCCCTGATTATCATATAGCAATCAGTCATTGGTTCACACCTTCTTGTGCTACTCCATATAGCCTTCATGGCATAGCCTTATTGCTACTCCATGGCCTTCATAAAGTCACTGTTTCAGTCTATTTTCCCACCCACCGCCACTGGCATCTAACCTCACTATACCAACCTTCATGGCACTATGCAATCAACATATAAGTCTATTTACTGAAACTTTAACTTTTATCATACCAGCCTTGGCCTTATCCTACCCTAATCCTCCTACCTCACTATTACCCAAACTTGCATTACTGTTCTCTCACTCATAACATTCAACAATTCACTCTACTTTAGCTTCATATGGACTCTGTTGGCATATTCCTGTGGTTGACATTGCTCTCTGCTAACTAGACTCACATGAGGGTCCCATTACTCAGTCTGACCTACAGGTTTCTCCACATCACGATCAAGCAAGTTGAGCAAGCCCTCATCCCCTTCTACCTCAGGACATTTCCGTCCTGGAGACCAAGCTTCTGATGGTCTCCCCTCATACTAGTGCGGAGCAACAGCTGAGCCTTACCTGCTCAGACTTGGGACCTCCGTGTTTTCCCGTCATCACCTGCATTTCCCCACAGGAATGGGGCCCTGAACCACTGGAAGCAGTCTGCCACTTCACTTGGCTCTTCTGTGTTTCCTCCAGGTGAGAACACACCCTCGCAAAAATAGCTATTGACAGAGCGAACTCTGAGGGCCTGCTTACAGAGGACCCCTTCCTCTACTACAGACTGCACAGACTGACTTCAAATTTCAATGTTCTACTTAACTCCAGCTGCAACATTTCCATGGGTTATGCAGCTGCATAGTTCTAAATGATGTCATCCTCGTCTCAGCTAGATTGAGAACAGAGTGAGACAGTGTGAAATCTATTTAACTGAGTTTCATTAGTTGCCTGTCCCTGCTACCACTAGGTCTAACTGACTTAGTAACCCTGTAACAGTGGGGTTAGATCATTTCAATCTCAACATGAGTAGATTATTATGCACCTGGACTAGTGCCATCTCTGTGCTGTGTCTCCCTCTCAAACCCAGACTTGAATGGCCTGGGATGTCACAGGTTCCATGTTCCTTTGAGCTGCAGAGCCACATCTTCAACACTTTTATTAAAATGGGGGTTGAGTTGTTTTATAATCACCAGACGTTGGGGTTGAGGTGTTTTTTCAGAAGGGGTTCACCTGCACCTCCTTCAAGGCATCGTGAACCCCTCACCAACACCTTCTTTGAGGCATCGGGGAGAACTTCCAAAGTGAACATCCATCATCCTGGTGAACACTGACTTATAATCAACACAGCCCACTAGGAGATGCATTGGCCAGGGTCCAGTTCACAACAAGTGGCCAAGGTTTGAAATCACCTTGAGACTTCAGCTACTCACTGGCTAAACTCTTCCAGACAATAGGAGTCCCTTTGTCCACCTAGACCACCCTGTGGTCTGGTCAGCCCCACTAACGAGATCCCTACCCTAACAGAGGATACCCTGTCAGAGAAAACATCAAACTCTTTGTAAATGCTACTGAAAATCTTTTCAGCTGTAGACAGACAGGAGGAAGAAGCCTGTCCACATTCCAAAATGAGCTGAACTGGTCTTTTTTCCATGCAGCAATTTCTGGACAGGAACTCGCCTTCTTAGGTTGATTACCCTTTGCACCGCATGATTCCCCAGCCAATCTATCCTCCTAGTTGAGTCCACACCAGCAATGCTCAACCTTTGCCCATGGTTTCATCCCTAGAGCCCCATCATATCATGGGGTCTCTGTAAGTGGACCTGAGCTATATAGATTAGTGCACTGGCAATATGCCTCGGACAGCCCATTATGTTACTCACCCAAGTTGTCCACAATAACAGCACTAACACTGGAAAAATCAGCCACTCATCAGTCCCTCTGGGAAAATCTCCAGGGCTTGTAGCGATCATCTCAACAGGAAGGACCATCGCGAAAGCCCCAAATAAGAACTTCATCATACATAATCGGATCAACAACATATCTGTCTTGAGGACAGTGAGACCCAGTGAGAATATGAAGTCCAAGGTGTGGTCGGATAGCTGGTCGAGAGCAATTGTCTGCAAGACTCACGTGTCATCAGCTGGAGGAAGTCAAATCCAAGCTGCGAGATTCATATTGGCCTAGGGATTGAAGTCGCCCAGAATAAGCCATCTGCAACTCCAACATGCTGTCAGCTTAGTTCCACCCTGCTGCATTTCCACCTGATCCCGGGGATGTAAACCAAGAATTTGCACTTGTACTTGGACCCCACACGCCGCACATTCAAACAACGAGGTAGAACCCACCAGCTCCCCAGAAATTCTGTTGATCTAAACAGATGGTTACTCCCCCACCCCTGAACCCTCTTGGGCAGTGTGCACAGAGTGCCTGGTTGGCCTGATGCCTCCTACACTTGTTCTGCATTGTCTCTCAGCCAGGTCTCTGCATGCCAGGTTGACGAAGGAATCAAGTCTGCTATAACTGCATCTTGTTCCCATGATCTGGCATTGCATAACACCACCCGGAGGGGACTGCAAGCTGGCCCTTTGGCTGTTTTCCACATGTCCAATGGGAACCTTGGAATGGAGACCAAGCACTTTGGGTCTCTTCTCAAGGTCCCGTTTACTCCCGGGCACCTCTATTCGAACCCCTGATCCTTCTCCCTGCTAAGTTTCGGTTCCTGCCAAACCCATCACCACAGCACCTATAGCAACAGTGGGGATATAGGACAGGTTTTGACTTATTGGCACACCAGGAAGTGATCAGGAGCTTGATGGGATGTATGGCAGGGGTAGCATGCAGAACAGGGAGGTGGGTAGATACACGTAGCGGGGTGTGATGTGGGCAGTCTGCCAGCGGTTGGGAGTGGGCTGATATATTGTAGGGTTGGACTGTGCAGGCACACCTGAGAGTGATGGGGATGCAGGATGGTAGGCTATAGCAGGAGGGGATTGTGTGGGCAGACTGAAGAAGGATTGGGGTGAGGCTGATATTGTAAGGGTTACCTGTGCAGGCATACCCTGAGAGGATGGGGATGCAGGTGGACTATAGGCAGGAGTTGATTGTAGTAGACTGAAGAAGGATTGGGGGCAGGATGGGGGCAGGGCTGATTGTGTTGTCACACCCTGAGTGACGAGGAGGAGGTTGAGTTATGATAGATTTGGGACTATGTGGCACTGGAAGCAGTCCAGAGGTGGTTTGCGTTTGTCAGGGGTGGGACGTTTTCAGATTGAGGAAGCAATATGTGGGCAGCATATATGGTAATGATGGGTCTCTTGAGGCAAACTGTGGAAGCAGTCGGGGGATAGGACAGGGGTAGAATGCTAGTACATCTTTTAGTATAGGTGATGGGTTGCAGAGGAGACTGTAAGCATAGAAGCAATCCAGGTAGGAGGCATATTTGACAGGTGGACTATGCAGGCAGACCCAAGAAGTGATTGTGGGGGGTAGGCGTATTACAGGGTTTGACTGTGCAGGCAGCCGTGGAAGTGATCAGGCAGATGGCAGAGGTGGAACTGTGGACACACCAGGAAGCAGCTGAAGGTGGTCAGGATATGTAGGGTGATATACCACATTAGTACATTATGAAGCAATCAGGAGGTGGGGATATATGACAGGGTGGATTACTAGCGAGCAAGGATGCGATCATGAAGTGGGCAGGACACATGTCAGGGTGGGATTACAGGCACACCAGGAAAGCAATCAGGAGGTGGGCAGATATATTATTGGTGACATGCAGGCAGACTGCTGAAGCAGTTGGTGAGGTGGGCAAGATATATGGCAGGTGGACTGTGCTGGCACAATGAACAATTGGAGATGTGGTAGGGCGCGTGATAATGGTGGACTGTGCGTACACCACAGAAGTGATTGTGATGCATTGCAGTGAGAGCTGCGGCGTATTGGAGAAGATTGGGGTGGGGAAGGTATGGTAGGTTTGTACTCGTGATCACAGCAAGGTAGTGATCAGATGTGTGTGATGTCGGCTGGGATGGGATTACAGGCACATCCAGAGTTTGGTGATTATGGCTGGTTTAGCCTGTGTTGGGCCATGGGCAAATGATAGGAAGGTGGTGGAAATATGGCGGCGTGAGACTGTTACACCGAGGGAAGGATTGGGGAGAGGTGGGATATATGGCTGATGTGGGATTGTGCATGCAGACTGAGGAAGAGATGGGAGGTTGGTGGGTTATATGGCGGGGTGTGGCCATGATGGTACATCGGATAAGAGACTGAGGAGGTGGGACAATATATGGGGGGGTGCTGCTGTATGGGCACAGCAGAGAAGGACTTGAGATGGGTGGCTTGTTTATGGTAGGTATAGGACTGTGGTGACATCAAAGAAGAGATAGAGGAGGTGGGGGATGTACAGCAGAGTTGGACGTGTGTGTTAGCGCGAAGCAACTGGGAGAAGGACAGATATATAGCTGTTGGGACCATGGGGTATAATGGGGAAATGATATGAGATGTGGGTGATATATGTCGGTGTAATTGTGCTGGGCCGACTGCATGATCAGGAGGTGGGCAGGATATATGGCTAGGGTGGGACTGTGCTGGCACACCGTCGTGATTGGATCTTGAAGTATATGCTGGGTGTGACTGTGGGGGAATTTTTGGGTGGACTGTAAGAGGTACTGTTGTTTGATTGAGGAGGTGGTATTACATGGAAGGAGGGACTTGTACACCAGGTATGGGATTGGATGTGGGTGATTACAGGGCTAGGACTGCAGGCACACCAGGAAAGCAATTGGAGAGGGTGCAGATGGGGACTGTGCTGGGACATTAGAAGTGATCGGGAGGTGGGTGGCTACAGTGGTAAAGCAGTGAGGGTACATTGGTAAAAGAGATTGAAGTGGGGGATGTAGGGTGGCAGCTGTGGGCACAGAGGGAAGTGCTCATGGAGGTGGTGGGGATGTATGGTAGTGGTCATACTGTGGACCAGTTCAGGAAGTGATTTGGAAGTCAGTAATGTATAGTAGGCAGGACTGTGTGGGTATTCCTGGGAAACCATCAGAAAGGAGGTCGCATTGGGTGGGTTATTTGAAATAGAAGCACTGTTGCCCCCTCCCACCTCCTTCCTGCTGTTTATTATTAGTATAAAGCACCATGTCACAATGATAATTGTATATACCACTGTTATATCCTCTCAAGATGGTTTAAATTAAGGTGTTCATAGTATTGGCTCCAGGGCCTGAGTATACACTGCTGAAAATTTGAATACTCACATTTGCAGGAACACCTTGGAAGTATCCCCAGCCTGCTTCTTGCCTGTTTTTCCCCACAGTGTCCTAAGTGATTTTTAGCAACAGGCCAGATTGCTCACTCTGCCTAGCTTTGCTTTATTGCTGTCTCTGACTGGCAGCAGTGCCTCTCACATGCAAGGGCTGCGTTGCGGTCAGGGCCAACAGGTGGTGGGGAGTTTGAATGGAGGCAACAGGCTGAACACGCTTGCTCCGTCTGGCTTCACTCTCCTTTTACTGGCAGCAATGTCCACCTTACATGCCCTGTGTGTCTCTTGCAGTTAAGGACCAGTAAGGCACTGAGTCTGGAGGTGCTGCATGGGAATGGAGGTGGGGGAACATGAGCTGATGGAGTTGGGAGGCATGGAGAATGGAATTGGGTATGGAAGATTGGTAGTTGAGCTGCAGAGGGAGGAAGAAAGTGCCATAGAGGGTGAAGAGGGTCAGAAAGAAAGAGGAAGCGCTGTTATGTTGTGGCGTCAGTTTGGAAGCAGTAAAGCATAGTGGTTAAAGGCACTGAGCTGCAAACCTGAGACCTGGGGTTTGAATCCCATCATCCTGCACTTTATTTTATTTATGTCTTTGATAACCAGGTAGGTGCACTGATTCAGAGGACAGTTTTCGTTATGACTTGCCATGAAATGTGGTAAACTAAAATTACAAGTATAACAGAGAGGTTCAGACACAATATAAGATATAAATGTACAAGGTAATAATGACACAGCACATTATGTCATAACATGGTACAAACAGGAAAAATTGGGAGGGATACAGGATAAAGTTCACTGTTGCATAAAATAACAAGGGTTGATTCAGAATATGGGCAGAGAGCAATTTTTGATAACTAAATTGAAACAACAATCAGCACTGGGTCCAGAAAAGAGGAAAGTAAAGAGATAGTGGGGGGGCAAGGGAGGCATGAAGGGTAGCCATAGTGGGAAGGAGCATGGGAGGTGGGGAGGCTGTCAGGATGCAGTGTAGACTAAGTGCTCGCTTGGTCAGAGGAGAGATTCAAAATGGTATCCTTAGTTTGGAACAGTGGCGGACCACCGACCAAGAAAAGCCATGCTTTCTTGGCGCAGCTTGAAGCTAGATATTAATGGGTGGCGAAGACAAGGGGTTTGTTCAGAGCAAGGGTGCGGTAAAAGAGAAAGCTCGTTTGCCCATGGCGGTGAAGACACGAGGTACTTCCAGTTGTGGAATGGAGGATGCCCAAAGGTTTCTGGTGAGTGCTCTGTTTGTCAGTAGAGGAGAACTTGCATATTGTGTGACTCTGAGCCAGTCACTTAACTTAATTTTGCTCCCAGGTCTCACCTGGAAGTGAGCTCCGGCTTAGTGTGCCTTTACTGGTTAAACATTTAATCTTTCACTTATATATATTGTCAGTGCTGTGCTGTGATTCCACTTGCACAGGTAGAAGGTAAAATCTGTTGGATCTGGTGACATACTTCAAGATCCTGCTCCCTCTCCTCCTCTGTTTGTAATACGTCGGGTAACTCTCATTATGCAGCCATGAAAATGTCCAGCTGCCTTCCTCTGCAGTTGACACAGCACCTGGGTGCTGTAACAGTTTCTTCCTACTAGCCATAAACGTAACATAGAAACATCGACTTTGATGGCAGATTCAGGACCGCTTACCCAACCAGTCTGTCCATTTCACTACCTATTGGATATGATGGAGATCCTAGTTAACCAACAGCCGCTTCTTCTTACCCCCAGCAGAATTGCCTTTATGTCTGTTCCATGATTCTATAATTCCCCCCACTGTTTTGACCTTATGACTACCTCAGGAAGACTGTTCTATGCATCTACCACCCTCCATGATAAAATACTTGCTCATGTTGCCTTGAGCCATTCCTCTATCTTCAGATTGTGCCACCTTATTCTGCACATCTCTTTTTCTGAAAGTTGCTACCCTCTTGGACTTTGTCGATTCCCTTGAGGTACTTGAAAGTTTCATCATGTCCTCCTCTTCCTCATTTCCGCAAGTATACATATTTAACTCTTTAGTCTTCATATGGCTTCTGGTGCAGACGCACCATTTTAGGTGCCCTCCTCTGACTGCCTCCATCCTGACGTGGATGTGCTCATGGTGACATTCGTGCTGTGGTGCCCAGGTAGCCTGGAGGTACTTGTGGAAGCATGACACGGGCCAGGACTGACCGTGCATTGGCACCAATGGCAGTGGCACCAGAGGTGCATCCAGCTATCTGTGCCAGGCCCATTACAATGGGAGCTACAGACATGTCATCGATGTCTGTCATGCCATGTGACACCACCACAGTGGCACTGCGATGGGTCAGTGTGGTGTTCCTGTGGTGGACAGAACACAGCAGTGGGCAGGGCAGGGGTGGCACAACCATGGCCTGTGGGTGACATGGGCATGCTTTACAGTTACCCAACCCCTCCGGTGCTGAACGTGCGGCTACCATGGGCAAATACATGGATAGTGTTGGAATGGCTCAGCAGTGTACCTGGAGTGGTCCAGGTTGGACCCACACACTCGGGCACCCAGTCCCTCTCTGAACACTGATAGTCCTTGCATTCCTCACCATGTTCCTGTCCTAAGGGGTATATGGGCACTGCAGGTGACTGTAAGCTGCAAACATAGCTTGGGTATCAGTCCTGTGGTATACTTGCTCACAGTGTGTCATGCCTGTGGCTCCTCCTGTTTCTTTTCCAGGTGGACCCCTGTGGCCACTGTTGAAGTGGGCCCCCTTTACCCCAGTCTGACCCTATACATGGCCATGGGTAGTAGCCCTGTACTGAGGCCAATCCAGTCCACCCCCCCATACACATTTTATCACACTTGCCTGCTAGGCTGCAGTACCTCCTGTTCATCTTGGTGTGGTGGGGCAGCCCTGCAAAGGTGGAATTGTGCATGCCTTGGGTATGCAGACGGCCAGACTATATTCCATTAATAAGCTGTGCATGTGGGATTGGGCTCAGACTGTACAATGAGGCCATTTGTATATCCTGGCTGAATATTGCATAGTTGCGCCATGCCCATCTCATCTGTTCCAGCGCATTTCAGTATGTCCCTGCCTGTGGTACGCAGTTCCCCTGCCTGTGATGTGCTGCATAGAAACATAGACATAGACTTAAACGGAAGATAAGGTCCACCCAGTCTGTCCATTTCCTTACCTATTGAATAAGCTGAAGATTCTAGTTTACCAACAGCCTTACTTTCTCCTACTGCCTCACTAGTAATTGCCTTTATGGCTGTCCCATGCATTCTTGAATTCCGCTACTGTTTTTGGACCCCACAACCTCTTCTAGAAGGCAGTTCCATGCGTCCACCATCAATCTGAAAAAGATTTCCTCACGTTGCCTCTGAGCTATCCCCCCTGTATCTTTGAATTGTGCCCCCTTGTTCATGCCCATCTCTCTTTCTGAAAGGTGCTACCTTCTTGGACTTTGTTGATTCCCTTGAGGTACTTGAAAGTTTCTATCATGTCCTCCATCCTTCCTTTCCTCAAGGGTATACATAGTAAGCTGTCTTAGTCTCTGTTCATATGGCTTCTGATGCAGACCCTGCACCATTTTAGTTGCCCTCCTCTGGACTGCCTCCATTTGTCTATGTCCTTGTGGAGATAGGGTCTCCAAAACTGCACACAGTACTCCAGATGGGGTCTCACCAACTGTCTGTACAGAGGGATAACCAGTTCCCAATTTTCTACTTGTGGTGCCTCTCCCTGTGCATCCCAGTATCCCCTCAGCTCTCCTTATTGCCTTCTCACATTGCTTGCCCACCTTTAGGTCATCTGATATAATTACCCCGAGGTCCCTTTCCATTTTTACTGTTGTCAGTATCTCACCCCCCATTGTATACTCTTCTCTTGGGGTTTTTGTTTCAGGTGCACATCTTGCACTTCTTTTTGCATTGAATGTGAGCTGCCATACATTTGACCATTCCTCCAACCTTGTTAAGTTCCTTCTCATCCTTTCCACTCCATCTTGTGTATCAACCCTGGTGCAGATCTTTGTGCTGTCTGCAAAGAGACATACTTTTCCTTCCAGTTCCTCTGCAGTGTCACTTATAAAGACATTAAAAAGGACTGGTCCCAGTACTGAACCCAGCGGTACCTCGCTAGTAACCCTCCTTTCTTCACTGTGGACTCTGTTTACTACTACCCTTTGCACCCTGTTGTTCAGCCAATTTTTTATCCAGGCTACTACCTTGGGACCCACCTGCCAGGCTGGCTAACTTGTATTAATCTTTTGTGTGGGACTGTATCAGATGCCTTGCTAAAATCTAGGTAGGCCATGTCCACAGCCCCTCCCTGGTCTACTACTTTGGTCACCCAGTCAAAGAAATCTATTAGATTCATCTGACATGACCTTCCTATCGTGAGTCCATGCTGCCTTGGGTCCTGTGCCCCACTGGCCTCTAGGTACTCAACAGTTCTTTCCTTCAGAAGTGATTCCATCATTTTCTCTACCACTGAGGTCAAACTGGTCTGTAGTTTCCTGCCTCTGTCCTGCTCCCACTTTTGTGATGAGGAATCATCCACCTCCTCTGTCCTTAGGTACCACCTCTATCCTCCCATGATTTGTTAAAGAGAGTAGAGAGCGTGTCACTGGTTCTACCTCTAGTTCTTTTAGAATTCTTGGGTGAATCCCATCAGGCCCTGCTTTGCTTTGTCCACCTTTTTAATTTTCTTGTTAGTTCTTCAAACCCTTTCTTCTGTAAATGGATTGTATCGATTCTCGGCCTTCAGAGTGTTTTCTTGTTTGGTTTGGGTACCTCCCTCCTCTTGCTTTGTGAATATTGGAGCAGAACTATTCGTTCAGTATCCTACTTTTCACTGTCACTCTGATCACATTCCTCCCTTTATTAAGCCTCAGTATTCCTCCTTTGGTCTTTCTTCACTCCCTAATGTACCTATAAAGGTCTTATCTCCTCTTAACAGAGTTGGCTATCCTTTCTCGTTTGGGCCTTTGCTATTCTGACTGCCTTCCTGCTCTCTTTCTGCTTTAACTGATAAAGCCTCTGTCCTGCTCCTTCTGTGTTTTATATTTCCTGAATGCTATCCTTTTCCTTAACCTTCCTGCCCTCTTTGAGAACCATAGTTTTTCCTTTGTTATGCTTTTGTTGATTTGCTTTTACACAGGCTTGTTGCCTCTGTGATGACCATTTGATTACTCCCATTGTTCCTCCACCCCTCCACCTCCTTCTGCCTGTTTGCTAGTGCTTTCTGAGGCACTCTCTCTTTCCCAAATTGCCTCCTAAAGTCCAATACTTTGCTTTTGTAGTGGCTTTATGTATGGCTGTGTTTATTGAACCACACTGTTTGGTGGGCACTTGTCTCAGATGGCTACCCACTTCTAAATCTGAGATCTTTTCATCCCCATTTGAGAGTACCAGGTCTAAGATTGCTCCCAGGTGGATTCCAGTACTAGCTGTCTGAGGCATGCTTCTTGTAGGCATCAAGAATGACCCTGTCTTGGATGTGCCTGCAGCAATGGTGCTCCAGTGTTAACATCTGGCATGTGGGGCTTTGAATATGGGCCCTTGTGTGTAGTATAGAGTCTGTCCCTGACTGAAGCAGGAGAGGCATCACAGAGCTAGGCACTTCATCCTCTCATTACTGAGGGTGGGGAGGAAGGAGCTATTATTTAGAGCTCAAAATTATTTTGTGGGAGGAATACAGAGATGCTTAGGGGTGGGAGCACATTTAGGTTAGATATTCAGTGGCTTCCAAATAGGGGAGTGTTATAATAGGCCCTGGGGTTGTTCTGCTTCATTAGACAGTGGGTTTAAGGGGCAAACTCCCTGTTCTTACCCATCATGTGTAGGATCCACCCAGTCAACCGTGAAGTGTAGCACTCCAATCTGTTGTTGAGATAATGAGTTTTGGAAGGCCTGTAGTTCAGTAGGCAGCACAACTAACAATGCCCCTGCTCGGCCATATAAGGACTGCACCTCCTCACTTCTCCCTTAATCATTTCGTTTGTTATGGCCAGAGGCACTGCCCCTCCTTCCCTCCCTGTTTTTCCTGCATCTTGTGCTGCATCTTGACTTTCTGTGGCACTTCGGCTGCTGGTTCCATTTCCTTGTGTTTTGCCCCCTCTGTTCCTTGTTTGTTCTGTTGCCATTTGTGCCTTCTTACCTGTGCTACTTGCCCCCTGCTACATTTGCACCTCATGCCCCCCTCCTTCCCATTTCTGCCACTTTTTCATCCCCTTCTGCTTTCTCTTTTCTAGTCTCAGCTAACCCTCCCCATGGCCGCCTCTATCCTGCTGCACATCTCTGTACCTTGGCAGTGCTCTGTTGCTCTCTGCCCGGGTGGACCTTCCCAACTCATTCCTGTGTCTTTCCTTCATCTTTGTTTCTTGCTGTCTTGGCTGTTGGTGTCCGCGGCATGGCTTGGGTGTGCGCTTCTGGTCTGTCCTTCCTGCTCATGGGTGTTGCTGTCTACGCTCTGCTGTGTGCCTGGGCTGAAGATTTGCTGTACTCTCATTTCTGCGCATTTCCTCTCTACCATGGATATTCATTATGTACTGTATATTATTACCTGCTCTATATTGTACAGTACTCCACCACTCAGCTTGTCTGTCTGTACTTATAGGGCCACCTAGTTACTCCATATCTCGCAACCTAGCCGGCATGTCAACCCTGGTACAGTTGTCAGCCCAGCCCCAATTGCTGGTTATTAATTATCTCAATTTATTTTACTGGTTTAATTAGCTGTTTGCTGTCCCAGTGCCTCGTTTGTGGCTTCTTTGCTTTGCTAATGGTGGGGGACTGCAGTGTCACAGCAGGCACTGTGATTCCAAGCAGCAGGAGCAGCTTTATGATTATCATATATTCAATCAGTCATTGGTTCACACAGCCTTCTTGTGCTACTCCATATAGCCTTCATGGCATAGCCTTCTTGTGCTACTCCATGTAGCCTTCATGGCGTTCACTGTTTCAGTCTATTTTCCCTACCCATCGGCCACTGGCATCTAACCCTCACTATACCAGCCTTCATGGCATTCATGCAATCAGCATATCAAGTCTATTTATTTCAAACTTTACCTTTTATCATACCAGCCTTGCAGCCTTATCCTACCTAATCTCCTCCTACCTCACTATTGACCCCAAGCTTTGCCCAGCCTTACTGTTCTCTCACTCATAACATTCAGCTTAATTCACTCCTACTTTAGCTTCCTTATGGACTCTGTTGGCATACATTCCTGTGGTTGACAATTGCTCTCTGCCCTAACTAGACTCACATGAGGGTCCACATTACTCAGTCTGACCTACATGTAGGTTTCTCCACATCACCGATCAGCTAAGTTGAGGCAAGCCCTCATCCCCCCTTCTACCTCAGGGACATTTCCGTCCTGGAGACCCAGAAGCTTCTTGATGGTCTCCCCCCTCATACTGGTGCGGGGCACGACAGCCTTGAGCCTTACCTGCTCAGACTTGGGACCTCCGTATTTTCCCGTCCTATCACCTGCATTTTCAACAGATCCCTTCTGACGGGCGTCATCCCTGACACTTGGAAGGTGGCCAAAGTCATCCCTGTTCACAAACAGGGTGACCCCCAAGGACCCCAGAAACTACCGACCGATAGTGATACTGTCAGCAATCAGTATGCTTCTCGAAAGGGTGGTTGCCTCGCAGATCTCCCATTACCTGCAAGCCTATGATGTACTCTCCCCTGTCCAACATGGGTTCCAGCAGGGCATAGTACTCTCCACTGCTTCTAGCAGTTGTCTCCTCTGAGATTAGATCTGCTGCTGATCAAGGCAAACTGACTGAGCCATCTTTGTGGACCTCTCTAAAGCCTTTGACCGTGTTGACCACTATCTTCTGAGCTCCTCTCTCCAGTCTCTGGGCTTCTCCCACCCCGCACTAGCCTGGATCAGCAACTACCTCTTGGGCAGACAGCAGTACACCTCATTTAACAAGGCCCTGTCAAAGCCTGCCCCAGTCAACTGCGGGGTCTGTCCTAGGGCCCCTTCTCTTCTCTCTCTTTGTTAATCAGCTGCCCTCGGCCCCGGCCCTTGGGCGCCCTACCCTGTACACTGATGACTTAGTCATCCTGTTCAGCTTCCAGGATAGCTCGGACATCAACAACAAGCTCAGTGCTGACTTCAACCAGAGCCAAACATGGCTGGATGAACACAAGCTTGCTATCAACTTGCTGAAAACTCAAACCATACTCTTTGGTTCCACAGCCAAATTAAAAGTGTCTCCTTCCCCTCTAAGGATTTCATGTGCTGATGGATCCTTCCTACATGATGCTAAATCCTTCAAGTACCTGGGGGTGACTCTAGATCCACAACTGGACTGCACTCTGCCCATTCGCAATGTCTGCAAGGCCTCAAACTGTAAGTTGGGCCTTGTGTATAGAACAAAAAGTTGCCTCACCCCGGCGGCACGTCACGCCCTTACCTACGCTCTCCTACGGCCTTGTCTCCTTTGCCCTCACCACAAAAAACAATCTCTCCAAATGGGATATGACGTAATAATATATGTCGTGTTGCACTCTCTGCCCTCCGCCTCACTCACCGCTGCCAGCTCTATTCTCAGCTGGAATGGCTTCTCCCGAAAATACCGGGTCCTTCAGACTAGGCAACTTCATTGACAAGGTCATCAGAACTGCCACCCCTCCTGGCCTTGCAGCTACCCTCATTCCTCCTACCACCTAAGGTCCAATGACTCCCATGTCCTTCTGGTGCCTAAAACACTCACCCAGATGGGTGACCGGGCCTTCACTACCCTTGCTCCAAGGCTATGGAACTCCCTGCCAGTGAGAACTCACTCCTCCACCTCCCATTCCTGTTTTAAGGCTTCCCTCTGGGGCTTCCTCAAATCTGCCCTTCCCTGCCTCTGCACTTAAGTTACTCCTTCCGCTTGCCCCACTGTTCCTTCTGCTCTATGGTGTAGGGTATTCTGACCTTCCCTCTGGTGAACATATATAGGGTTCAGTGTATCAGATTATAAGGGCCTTCCTTGCTGTTCTGGATCAAGCTGTGCTAGGCCATCGGTGTTCCTTTGGCCTCCCTATCCTCCTCTTGTAACCTCCTTGATGTATGCCTCAACCCCTAGCCTCCAGATGTTGTGTTGGCTGCTATTCCTAGCTGATGGCTGGCCTCCTATGTATGAAGTTATTATCTTTCTACCACAGGGGAGATAAGGTCCCCTGGTATTGCTTCATTTACCTCGTTGATGTCTGATGCCCTTACTTGTACCTGCTCTTATTGTTTTCCTGCTGTACCTGATTGTATCCTAGTAATCATGTATGTATCTCTGTAATAATCATGTATGTATTTCTGTAATCTCCCGGGTCACACCTGAAAATAGGCACCTGGTTGTCTAGTGTGCTTACCTGGTAAACAAAAACAAATAAATAAATAAGTTTGACCCACATACGGGTCCCATGCCACATTATGACTACATTCTTTTGTCATTTTTGAGACATGCTGACCAAATCCATTACTTCCAGGACTCAGGGCTAGCCATGTGGCTGACAGTCTCCCTCTGTACCCCAAAGTCTGCATCTCGAGCATGCAAAGCTTGGGGCAGGGTCCTGCTCACCCGACCGATAGCTGGGGAATGTCCTCGCTCTAGGCGGACTGTCAGTCATCAACCATACCGATGGCACCTCTTGATGTTGCATTTAAGACTCCAGCGGGGAGGGGTGGGGCTCTCAAGGAAGGCGCCTTTAGCTGCCTGGTGGGGTTGGGTACCCTTTAAACTGTTCTCCCCACAACCACCTCTGGTTCACCCAGTTCTTAGATCAGTAGGCCGGATGAGCGCCTCGGTGGTCATTACTCTCCTCCTCCTCCCACCTTGAAGGTTGGCATTGAGTGCCCTGGTGTTGCAGAGTTCACTCGCAGCCCTACATGGCATTCCCATAAGAGGGACTGAGCGAGAGTATTCCTCAAATTAAAATCTCCCCATGATTTGTCTACTAAATTGTAGTTGCAGAGCCATCACTAAACAGAATTGTCCAGCAGTCTGGAGGGAAGGTGACCTAGGCCTTGGATCCCCAGAGGTTTCCTCCTCAAGGTTTTTTTTTCCTGTCCTCCGTGCCAATGGTCATAATACTTAAATGGGCATAGTAATTTTCTCTAGGTCACTAAGTTAGGCTTCCGCTGTTGGAAGGAGTTGGCTGGCATGACCGTAATTATCCCCTCTCTCCCTCATAGCTGTTCCCTCTCTCCTTAGGAAGCCATGCCTCCGCACCTTACATTTAAACCTATGAGCAGGTCACTATTCCTCCTTGTCTCCTGCCTACTCTACTCAAGCCCCTGACCATACCTCCAGCTGACCTACATATAGGTCTTCAATTCTGACAAACATTCAGCACCCCATAAGTGCTGCTTGATACTCTTTTTGCCATCCTTCCTAAGGTACTTTTAGCCAAGGGAATCACTCCTGCAACACCTGTATGGGTGGAACCCTCCTATAGGTTTCCTTGCCTTTGTACCCTTACATAGTGGTATATCCCACAGCTAGAGAGGCGAACAGCTTAAGATTAACTATGTTACACAAGCATAACACTATACCAAGTTGTGTAGGCACATTGACTTGGAAGGCTATACCTGTAGTTCAATGGGGTAGTGCAATTAACCAAGCTCTTGTGCCACCATATAAGGGCCATTCCTCCTCACTCATGCATCGATCATTTCTTTTTTTGCCCCTCCCTCCACCCCTCCTCCTTCAGTGGCACATCTCTGTCTTCCATGGGCTCCTTCCTAAGGTACTTCAGCCAAGGTAATCACTCTCAAGGCACCTGTAGGTGGAACTCCTTGTAGGGTTCCTTTGCCTTATACCTTTACAGGGTCATATATCCTTCAGATAGAGCAGTGAACAGCCAAAGATTATTTACGTTACACAAGCTTAACACTATTCCAACTTGAGTAGGCACATTGAAATCCTATTAGCCTTGCATCAGGCAATCAGGGTAGAGGTTTGTGGAGTAAATCATACTTTTTTGGCAGCCATTAGTAGGATGCCTAATAAATATCTAGCATTTGAGTCTCGGAATTCCCTGAGGTACTGCAGCATTAAGAACCCTTCTTCCATTAGGGTGAATGGCCCCCTGCATAGTTCTCCTAGTTCCTCCTGTAAAGCCTAGAAGAAGGGGCAAAGGACCAGACAGCCTCACATGACATGGCCATAATGGGCCCTCCTCTCCCCACATCCCTTCCATCAAGACATGTCATTTGTAGGTAGAAATTTATGAGTGATTACTGAAGTCAGAAAATACTGCATTGTTTCCACGCATATTCTCTCCATTGACAGTAGCTTGTTACTCTGGATGCCTACTGACAGGCTTTTTGCCAACACTTCTCTGATATCTGCATGTCTAACTCACCTGTCAACACATCCACATGTCCTGTATTAAGTCTATTCTGGAGTTTATTAGAGCTCTGTATAAATAGAAAATCATATGCTCTGAGTACCCCATATAAACGAGAGTAGTGAATGAAGTGAGTTCGGGGTTGGTATCCAAGGCATGTGACCTGATTTGAAGGGACTTGTAGAAATGTCACTGTTGAAGACCATGTTTGACCAGGATCTCTCGGCAGGCTTTAAAGGTGTTTCCTCATATAAATTAGTGGCGATGTTGGAGGGAGTACCATTCCCATTCCCTAAAGACCAGTTGCAGCATCTTCAAGCAAGTCCATCCTGCCTGAGGGACCATGGCCAGCCTTTCTTCTGCTCTGTGCTGTACTGAACAAGGAGCTCCATACTCCAGGTTCTTGAGACAAACAAACAGTGATTACCCAGGACCTGGTTACTGGAAAGGAATAAGGGGAATTTGTGTTGTTTTCTTGAACCAAGTCTTTGCAATATTTCAGGGTCCCAACTGCTGGCCAACTTGGCTTGTAGCATCGATCAGGCCTGCACCTAGTGGGTGCCCAGAAGGACTGTTTGGGAACACTGGTACCAGTGGGGGTGGGTTTGGCCAGTGAGCCCACAATATTTATGGTTGCTACCTATTTCACTAACCTTTCTTGTTTTCACAGCCATCCTTTGTCCCAGTATCCCTTCCCTGATCCTTGCCCCCAAATAAAACTGCGAGTTTGTTTGTTGAAACTGCTGTGTCAGTGATGTTCATTGCAATTGCCTATTGCTGAGATTTATAGTTTATGGTGGATCAAGGTTATTGGGGATATTGTGTGCAGAGTGGTTGATTGGGGAGAAGGAGAAGCATATTATCCCAGAGGGCTGTACTAGGCAGATACCTGGCTCACTAATACCTTACTCTAAGTGAAGACACCTTATATTAATATTTCTGGGAATGAACCCCCAGTTGTCACTGTAGCAGGACCAAGGACCCCTACCCTGTAGTAGGGACAGCAGGCAAGGGGATAGCCCACTGGCATACGCCACCTGGGCTACAGTACATGGAACTCCCTAGCTTAATCTAGAAGAAGATCATCCTGGACTCCTTCAGGGGTATTCCTCAGGCAACTAGTCAGTGAAACCACTTGTGATGGAGCAGTACTGGACCTGGTAGTCCGTAATGAGACCATGTTGCAGGACATCAAGGTAGGAGGCCACCTGGGGAACAGCAATCACCAAACAGTGTGGTTCAATATAAGGATGGCTGTGGAACTGAACCGTACAAGGGTGAGGTTTCTCAACTTCAGGAGGGCAAATTTTAAAAAGATGGATTAATGCTTCAGGGATTACCTGGTGGGGACAATGACCAGGGTGGGTTGGGGTGGAGAAACAGTGGGCACAGCTAAAAAAGGGAAACAAGGAAGGCAAAAAACCTTTGCATCAAGAAAGTGAGCAAGAGGAAAAAGAGACCACAATGGTTCTTGAAAGAGGTAGTCAAAAAGATAAAAATTAAAAAGGTAGCATTCGGAAGGTGTAAGGAGATGCAGAGGGAGGATGATAGGTACGTGTATCAGTGGGACACAGAGTGAAAAAGGGAGAGCAGTAAGGAGCACCAAGGTACACAATGAAAAGGGAATAGCTCAGAAAGTAACAAGCATTTGTCAATGCTGAATGCTTGCTGATATTAGCATTGGATGTGCAGGAGTTAGATGCAGAATAGGAATGGCAGTAAAATATTCAACTCACGACAACTCCACCTCCACCCTGCAGAGATGGACAGGCATTGGAGTGTGCCTTTAGGTAATCGTCCATAACGCTCACGGCATTGCACCTCACTGTATCTTGCAGACACCGACAAGTGTTGAGGTGTACCTTCGGGTGTTCAGCTTCACAGTCTCCTCTTTTCATAAGGACATACGCTGAAATGGGTGCAGTGTAGGAGAATGGGGTGAACTCTGGGGCTAAAGAGTCCAAGGCACACCTCGATGCATGTCACTGGCTTCAGGGTGGGTGTGTGGGTGGAATGGCATGACCATTACATCCGGCAATCCAAAGGCATACTCCTGACGCCTGTCAGTTTGTACAGGGTGGGACGTTGTGGTTAGAAACCCTAATGCTGCAGGCATTTGTTGGTATTTGCACTACAGATTTTCAACATGGCCCTTTTGTGAACCCCCAGTTCATGAAAACATCTGGGACCTCTGTTCACGAACAGTGGCACTGTGATTTTGTTAATCTGTCCCAAACATTGATTTCCCACAGCAACTGCGCCATTCTGCACCAGATGTGTGAAAACACAGTTCTAGCAGGATGTGAAAAATGACAGCTGTACCATTCATAGGGATATGTGAAGAGATGGCAATGTTGAAAATCTGGAGAGAAAATATTAAAAATGCTCGAACTTATGATCATACGTGGAAACTGCACAATACATGTTCGTAAAACACAGTCATTTAGTGGAATTATTTCAGCAAATTTTCAAAATAAGCAGTTTATGACCTCTGCTCATGAACAGTGTCACTATGAATTTCTTAATCTGTCCTGAATGTTGACTTCCCACAGTGACCATGACATTGTGTGCCAGATGTGCGAAAACACATTTCAGACAGGATGTGAAAAATGACAGCTGTCCTGTTCATAAGGAGGTGTGCAAAATTGACAATATTGAAAATCTGGGGTGAAAATATAACAAATTTGTGGTTACGAGTGTGCGTGGAAACTGAGCAACGCATGCTCGTAACACAGTCATCTTTTGGAATTTTTTCACCAAATTTGCAACATAGGCATTCTGGGAGCCCACCTCATGAACAGTGACATTGACATTTCGTTAATCGGTCCCGAAAAGTGATTCCGCTCAGTGACCACAAAATCATCTTTCGGGACCAAATAACCAGATGACAGTCACTGAATTCATGAGATGAGGTCCCAAGAACCTCATGTTGATAATTTGGTGCCTAAATTCACAAAAATGGCTGAGATATCCACCTAACTTGAACCCCCGCCCTCCTTTTGTATGCCATTATACAGTTTACTGGCATTTCTTCAGTTTGCGGTCATATTTGAAAAGTGCAAACGTGTTCCCACTCCACTGAAGATCATCGCACCAGGCTCCGGAGGTAAGTATGGGGTGAGGGAGAGGTGGAGTGCACAGATGGTGGGTGCAAGTTGGGGGAGGGGGCACCACAGACAGCGAGTGACCACTTTCCTTTTTACAGGTTTTACAAAAAAATGTGGGAAGGTTTTATTTTTTTACAGGTAATTTGGCACGCTGGGGTGGGCTCCCAGCATGCCACCTGGGTGTATGTTGGGGCTGTGACGGGGATTGGGCACCCTGTTGGCACATACAAACAAAGTGTTTGGGGGTGTAAGGAGCAGAGGGGATTGGGTACTCTGCACACACAACAAATGGGGGAGACATGCCAGTGGGATTGGGCCTCTCTGCCTGCAAATGACCTTGGCAGGGGCATGCTGATAGGGGGATTGGGCACCCTGTTGGCTTTCATGGGACTGTGAGAGGGGATGGTGACAGTGGCCATGTTTATTAAAACACATGAGGGCGATATTATGCAGACAGGGATTGGGCTTCCCGTCTTCAGATGAACTGGGGGGGCATGCTCACAGGGGGACTGGGCACACCCGTTGGCTTTCATGGGGACTGTGAGAGGCAGACAGCGACAGCGACAGCCACTGCCATGTTTATTGAAATGGGACACCAGACAAGGCAAGCTGTGATTCGTTGCTGGAATCAGGGACTGCACCAGCATCAAAAACAGCTGATTCTTCAATGACGGGGCACTCCCTGATTACAGAGGTGAATTTCTTTCAAGTTTGTGGCATGCTACAATAGTGCTATCATTGACAGCGTGCTCCTCTATTGGCACCACAGAGACCAGCCCCAAAATGGACTGGTTGCATTGGCCACAACATTGCCTCACCTCCACAACTCACTACTACAGCAAGCTGCTGCAATATGTTAATTGCGCATGCGCACAAGCAAACATAATAAATGAGGAAATAAATTTTTTAGGTATGTAAACAAAATTAGGAAGACCAAGGGAGGGATCAAAACATTAAAAAGGGAGCATGGGAACAGTGTCAGAGGAAGGAGAAGGGATGGCCACAAAAAAGTAACAGGAGCATGGAGACAGAGAGGTGGGCACTAGTCCATTTTCAGAGGAGAGTGTCCTGAAGGGACTTGCTAATCTGAAAGTAGCAATGGGATCAGATGGGGTGCATCCAGGAGCACAAGGTGTACTACTGTGATTTGACAGTCCTATTTAGCAACTCATTGGAAACAGGAGTGGTTCTGGAGGAGAGGAAGAGGGCAGAAGTAGTCTCACTTCATAAAATTGCTAGCAGGAAAGAGGCTGGTAATTACAGGCAAGTCAGCCTGACACAGGCAGTGGGAAACTTAATAGAGTCACTGCTGAAGGAAAGGATTGTGGACTATCTTGAATTCAGTGAATTACAAAACTTAATGTAGCATGGATTCATGGGGGTGGTGGACTTCAAATGAATCTGATACATTTTTTGACTGGGTGACTAATTAGGTCAGGGCTGAGTGGTGGATGTGGCTTACCTAGATATCAGAAAGGAGTCTGACACAATTCCATGTAGAAGGCTAGTAAGCAAGTTAGGTAGTTGGTCTAAAGGTAGGAACCTGGGTAAGAAATTGGTTATAGATAGGCTGCAGAGGGTGATGGTAAATGGGAGTTCACTCTGAGGAAAGGATGACCAGTGGATTGCCTAATAGTCATATTGAAGAGGAGCAGGAAGGGAAGCTCTGCCTCTCTGCTGGTGACACAAAAATCTGCAATAGGGTGGACACTTTGAGGGGCTGGGGTGGAAAGGATGATCAAAGATCTGAGAGAACTTGAGGATTGCTCAAGGGTATGGTAGCTGGGTTTTAATGCAAACAGTACAAAGTAATGTACTTGGGGCACAGAAACCCAAGAAAGAGATGGGGTGTAATCATACTTGATGATTTAATGGTGGCCAGGCAGCTCAATAAGGCAGTTGGGGGGGCGAGAGGGATACTGAGGTGCATAGTGAGGTATCGCCTAATAACAGTGAACCAAAATGAGAGACTGCAAAAACAGTGATTCATTTTGGGTGCTGTTATTAGGGGCTACCATGAACAATATCCCCGGGATGGGAATACAACCATGGGGAGGGGCAGGAAAGGGATTTTGGGGGATTGTTGTACCTGCTGCCACTGAGCTAGCCATGTGGTGTGGTGGTGTGGGTAGCTAACTGGGATACAGCAGGTACGGGGGCTCAGGACTGGTGAGTGACCACATTTCGCTGCAGCTACAAGCTGAGGCACATAATTTATTCCAACATCTGGATTTTTGATCCTTCCCCAACATGCATCCTTCTGGAGTTGATAAAATTAATTAAGGGGGGGTACAGGGGACACAGCCCCACTCCTCACAAACACTTTTTTACAATCCAGATGTCGGGTTGCTTTAATGTGTATATCGCCAATGTGCTTTTGTGATTTACACTCGTTTAAATAGCGATCACTTTGTGATCGCTGTTATGACATGGAACCCATAGGAGGTCTATCACCAGAAGAAAGAGGGAGGTGGTGTTGCCTGTGTAAAGATCACTGGTAAGACCCCACCTAGACTACTTTGTCCAGTTCTGGAAACCACTTCTTTAGAAAGACAGACAGAGGCAGTTCAGAGGAGGGCAACTAAAATTGTGCAGGATCTATGAAAAGCCCTATGAAGAGAGGTTTGAGGACCTAAATATATACATCCTGAAAAAGAAGGTGAATATGATAGAGACCTTTAAATACCTCACGGGGGTAAACAAGGTACAGGAGGAGACATTTTTCAGGAGAAAGGTGCACAAGTACAAAAGGGCATGATCAGAAGCTTGAGGGGGTTAGATTCAGGTGAGGTATCAGAAAGTACTTTTTCACAGAAAGAGTGGCAGATTCCTGAACTGTCTTCTAAAGGGGGTGGTGGGGCAAAACAGTGATGGTATTCAAGAATGCATGCTATACAGATGAGACCCAGTTGTACCTGTCTTGTGCCCCTGATGACCTTACCACCCCAGACATGCCGAGTTGGTGTTTAGCCAAGATAAATGACTGGGTGTGCATTAACTAGCTAGGTCTCAACTCCATCAAGACAGAGGTTATGGTGATTTAGCCAGGTCATGGGGATATTTTCGATGACAGGAGACTGCCCACCCTAGTAGTTGGCGGTCGTCCCCGTCACTGTTAAATGTGGTTAAGGATCTTGGTGTTATTCTTGTCAGTCAGCTTCACTTTGAAAAACAGTTTTTTTCCATCTCAAGAATATTGCCAGGATCCATCCATTTTTGACTCCTACTGACCTGGCTACAGTTATTCATGCCTTTGTTACTAGTCAACTAGAGAACTGATGTGTTGACTGCATTTAGTGCAGAATACTGGCTTATTAGTTGCACCATCCTTCCACTTAAAAAGATCGGGAGAGAGGGCCTTTGGGGTGGCTGCACCACTCCTCTGGAATTCTGTTCCACCAAACATTAAGGTTGCTAGCACAGTGGAGGCCTTTAAAGCCTCTTTTAAAACTTATATATTTGAAAACGTTTTTAATATTCTCTGATTAATCTCTTGGGATTTTATTGTGTTTCATTATTATCTTTGTTAATTGTTCTGAGTCCCTAGATAGGGTGCTATATAAATAAACTGTGCCTTTCTTTGCTTAAGGGATCCATAGCAGAGGCAACAAGCCTTTGTGTTGGGTAACTAAGCGAAGCAAAGAAAAGGAAAAAAACACTTATGATTCTTAAGGGATGTGACCAAGACAGTAACAGAGAAAAGGCTAGCTTTTGGGGGTACAAGGAAACACAGAGGGGGAGGACAGGGAACTGTTTCTGGAAAAGCAGAGGGAGTCTGGGAAAGCAGTCAGGAGTGCAAAGGCACAAACAGAGGAAGAGATAGCCCAGGAAGTAAAGAAAGGAAACAGGACCTTTTTCAGGTCCATTAGTGAAAGAAAAAAGACCAGGGGTGGGATTGTGAGGTTAAAAAGAGTGTGTGGAGAGGGACCTAGAAAAAGCAACAAGCCTGAACAAATATTTTTGTTCAGTATTCACCGAAGAAGGGGGAGGAGGAGAAGGACCACTGTTGAGTGATAGGAGCACCAATGGGAGAGAGGTGGTCACCAGCATGTTTACAGAGGAAAGAGTCCTAAAGGAACACAAGAATCTGAAAGGGGACAAGGCTATGGGTCCAGATGGGATATATCCCAGAGTATTATAGGAACTTAGGTGCTGGCAATACCACTGACAGCCCTATTCAACAAATTGATAGAGACAGGAGTGGTTCCAGTGAACTGGAGGAGGGTAAATGTTTCCCCCTCTCCACAAAAGTGCGAACAGGGAAGTGGCTGGCAATTACAGCCTGACCTCGGTGGTGGGGAAATTAATGGAATCACTGCTGAAGAAAAGGACTGTGATACTGTATTTCTTAAAATCCAGCACAGGGTCCAAGGCAGCATAGATTCATAGTGGGAAGGTCTTGTCAAACAAATCTGATAGTGTTCTTTGACTGGGTGACCATGGAGGTAGATCAGTGAGGGCAGTGGATGTGACCTGTCATGAACCCTAACCCATGGGCATGGCAGGACCTCCTGTTTGCAGGGATGTCCCTCTTTTTATGGAACTCATAAGCACTTGTGTAGTTCAGAAAGCACCACCAACCTTCCTTTTCCCAGTGGAAGGGTGGAAACTGTAGTCTTGAGTCCCCCTGGCTCATGTACTACTTTCTGTGGCTAGAATCCCACCTCTGCCACTGGCAGCTTCTTGCCTGTTTGGTTTGTAGGATAGTCGAGTGGTCACTATCTTCATTAACAAGGTCTATAGTCCTTACAAAACCCTTTTATTTAAAATATTAGATCACACAACCAGACTCCAGGCAGAGTTGATAAGAAATAATGAAAGTTTACTTAAGGGAAAACAACATGCTAACTTCTGCAATTTGGAATGCAGACAAGACGCAAATAAATTTTGGATGGTTCTACAGAAAACACTGTATACTCTTATTCCTAAAACTATATCTTGTTCTGAGGTTTAGCATCCAGAAAATATCAAGTATTCTTTTTGAGAGTAATTTCTCTCTCTGTAGAAGAAAGTTCATTAAGCAACAGATCTGTAGCAAGTTTGTCATCAAAGTCAGCTCTCTGAAGATCTTTTAGAAAATCCAGGTGTTTTCTTGGTGACAAGTCTTTCTTTCTCAGATTTCTGATTTAAAAATCAGAAAACTGTTTTCAGATGAAAAGTCCTTTTTCATATTTACAGCAGTCTTTCACAGATGTAATTCCCCTGTTACACGGGGTTACTAGAATCCCAGTAAGATCTAGTGGTAGGCAGGGAGGGCAGCTTGTGAAACTCCAGTTAAATGGATTTCACCCTGTTTCACTCTGTTCTCAGTCTCAGCTGAGACTGAGGGATGACATCACCGTATAACTCTCGCAGCTGCATGAGCCACACTGGAATCTGCAGTTGGGAGTTAGGTTAGAATGTTGGGGAGTTTTGAGTGTAGTTGTGTGTGAGCAGTCTTGAAGAGAGGAGCACAGCAGTCTGTGCACAGGCTCTTTGAGCCTAAAGCTCTGATATAGAGCTACTGTTAGGGGAGGTGTGTGTTTCCATCAAAAGAGGAACACAGTAAGCTGTTCGTGAAATGGTAGAGACCGCTGTTACTGGTCCCTGTGCCCCATCCCTGAGGGGATGGGGGTGAAAAGGTTTGCCTGTCATTGCAGGGGCAACCCTCCTGGTTCCGGCTAGGAAAAAAGCTGCCTTATTCCAAGTTGTGCTGTGGCACTAGAATCTGTGGGAAAGAGATTTCTGTGAAGAATGGTCTGTGGGGCACCTGCAACCAAAGGGTGAGTTCACTCTGACATAGGGCCATGTTTCACCTGAACTGTTGTAAAGTGGGGATTGGACTTCTTAATCAGTGGGAGGCCTAGAGGAATGGGCTAAGCCAAGCAGAAGTATGTTCAAGTCCAGCACAAAGAGTAAAATAAAGTGGGGATTGGACTGCTTAATCAGTGGGAGGCCTAGAGGAATAGGCTAAGCCCAGTAAAAGTATGTTCAAGTCCAGCACACGGGGAAAGCCAAGACATGTAGAGGAAATGTACCAAGCACTTACCCTTTAATCTACATTGCCAAGCTTTTCAGAAAGAGATGTTTAATGTCCAGAGAAATGGCTGGGTATGAATTGTGGAAGCGAGAGGTGGGAGACCCCCCCCATCAGTAGTAACCAAATTCACCTTTACGGATTTGCTCTGTGGCCCTTTTACTTTTCCTCAGGCACTTGGCCAGTGCTGAGGAAAGTACCCAGACATGGGATTAAAAGGAAGTTTCCCTTATGGAGTTGAAGGCTCTTAGGTGGTTTAGGGAGCCACCAGAAAATGTTTCAATGTCAAATGGAAGGTGTTTAGGTGGCCGGCAGGGGAGCCGAGCCAGGGAAATCTCAGAATAGTGTACAAGTTCGGGCTGTGTACCCAAAGCAGCGTGCAAGTCCGGGCTGTGTGCCTGGTGGGCTCAGAGCCTGAGGGCTGAAGTGTTGAGGAAGTGTTCTGATTCTTAATCTGCATTACCAGAAGTGTAGCCCTGTGGGGGTCCGTCTATGCTTTGTTTTGTTCTGCTTGGATGTGAATAAAGCCACACTTTAGAATCCCATTCCTGGTATTGGACATTACACTTATTGCTTCCTGTGTTTGGATTTGCTTGGGTGCCCCTGTGCAGAGTAGACAAACCTAGCCCTTGTGCCGAGTAACCTAGTCCTCCCAGAACCCAGTCCCCCACCTGGTACTGCTGTCAGCTTCAACAGCATACCACCTGTCATTTGCAAAAAGGCAGGGGTGAGGGGTTACACAGAGATCTGCCAAGCCTTATTCATATGCTTTTAAAAAAAAATGTTTTTTTCCGATTGTCTAACTAGCAAGTGGCAAGGCTCTTTTCTCTCTGAGAACGTTCCAGTCCTCTCTAAGGGAGAAGCCTCCATCAACGTGCTTTGATTCAGAGAAATCATGTTTAGCCCCTCCCTTCTCTACTTTGACAATGCAGAGAACTGGAGTACAACAGTTTTACCTCATCCTGCAGGTGTCACTGTCATTTCATGTTTAACTCCTGAAACATCTGTTTTAGACATAACCTTTTCCGTTTTGAATTTGTGACTTTAAGCTGCTCCCCACTGTCCTTTTCCTTTTACTGGAAGGTTAAGTGTTTATTCAGTCCAAGGGGTATGACCCCTAGGATACATAAACCTGTCAGCATTTTCTTGGCCTTTTAAAAGGACAGCATCTTAACTCTGGAGAGCCTCACAACCCAGGAAATAGGAACATTAAATAAAGTGGTTATAGTCCTGTCTTGTCACATGGCCTACCTAGATTTCAGCAAGGCCTTCTACACTGTCCCACATAACAGGTTAGTAAATAAGCTGGGCAGCGTGGGAGTGGGCTCCAAGGTGGTAAATTGGGTTAGAAACTGGTTGAGTGACAGGGCATGGAGGGCGGTGGTGAATGGCGAGCCAGCCGAGAAGAGGGGGGTGACCAGCGGTATGCCACAGGAATCGGTGCTGAGGCCAGTACTCTTTAATGTCTTCATAAACATTGCAGAGGGCCGAAAAGGATGGTATATCTCTTTGCAGATGACACTAAGATCAGCAACAAGGTTGATACTCCTTGGGGGGGATAAGAAGGGATCTAAACATGCTTGAGGAGCAGTTGAGAGTGTGGCAGCTAAGATTCAATGCAAAGAAGTGCAAAATGATGCATTTGGGGCACAGAAATTCAAGGAAGGAGTACAAGATGGGAGGAGGTACTAAAGGCCCCCAAACAAGAAAGGGACCTGGACCCGGTGGCACTGAGGGATAAGGCACTGGACAACACACCTCACTCCATGCCAGAGACCTTAGTTTAGGAATGGACTCAGGTTGTAAGGGGGTCAGTGGGGCAAGGAAGGATTAAGTGTCTATAGACAGCTCTCCTTCCTCGGGGGAGGGGGGACGATGTGGCATGCTGTAGACTGACACCCAGCAGTGGCAGGGTGTCAGCACACAAGTGCTGCCAAAAACAGGGAGGGCCCACATCCAGGGCATTAGGCTGCCTCTGCAGAGGCAGAGCCAGCTGCTCTGCCCATTGCACAGATGTGGGTCTGGGGCCAAAACAGCAAAATCAGGAGTTGACAGGATCTATGATGACATGACTATCTGGTTGGAGAATGCATCCCTCTGAAGGGGGGACCAGTGCTCCCTGTCAGCATCCCATCCCACAACAAACAAAAAGAGAATGGGATCTGGGGTAATCATATCTGATGATCTAAATATAACCAAACAATGAGAGAAGGCTGTGGGGAAAGCCAGTGGGATGTTGGGGTGCATAGGGAGAGGTATCACCAGCAGAAGAAAGGAGGTGGTCATGACACTGTACAGATCACTAGTGAGAAACCATCTGGAGTACAGTGTCCCATTCTAGAAGTCACATCTCCGGAAGGATGTAGACAAAATGGAGGAAGTCCCGAGAAGGGAAACAGAAATGGTGCAAGGACTTTACCAAAAGTCATATGAGAAAAGACTAGAGGACCGCAGTATGTATTCCCTGAAAGAGAGGAGAGAGAAGGGGGATATGATAGAAACATTCAAGTACCTCAGGGGCATAAACAAGGTAAAAGAGCATAGCTTTTCAGAAAAGAAAGTGTACAAGAACAAGGGGACTTGATATGAGGCTGGGGGATAGGCTCTGGGGCAAGGTGAGGAAGTACCTTATCACTTAATTGGATATGATTACCCCAGCCCACCCAGCTCCCCACTGGTCATTGGCGGGCAGCATACCCACCTGCATGCCTCTGCCACTGCTGTCAGATGACAGCTTACAGTATTTGCTACAAGTTCATTAGTCCACCCTGTGGACCAGTGGACCGGCAGTGCATACTGCAATAGTCATTCACAACTTTATGAATGAATGACTTCATTCACAAAGATGTGAATGACTATTATAGTATGTACTGCCAGCTCATTGATGCACAATGTAAACCAATAAGCTTGCAGCACATACTGTAAACTGCCATTCGACGTGCAGTCACAGAAGTATGCAGGTGGGTATGCTGCACACTGAAGACCGGGGGGACCTGGGTGGGCTGGGGGTCCTGTGTGGGTAAGGGGGGATAACAGTAGACTGCCGGGGAGCTGAAATGTCAGTCTTCATGGTGATTGGGGATTCGGGGGAGGGGGGCACTACTAGACTACCAGGGAAATTTAATAATTACATTTCGGTGATCATTGTGTCAGGATGGGGAGGAGGGTACCGCTCGACCACCAGGGTAATTAAATAAATGCATTTTGGTAATCATTGGATCGGAATGAGTACCACTGGACCACCATGGAAATTAAGTACATTTCGGTGATCAGGGTTATGGGATGGGGATGGGGATACCGCTAGAATACCAGGAACTGTTGTGTGTGCTTCTTCATGGTGTTGGGGGGGTTGCCACCCATGGCTGGTGGCTGCTGTGTTGCACACCACCCTACAGTGGCCCACCTGTGGGTGGCTGGCACTTGAGACATTTTTTATGGGCTCAACTGTGAGTCTAAGTATGCTGCACATCTCTGGGTTCTGCCAGCAGATGCACCACACATCCCAGGCTGAATATTGGGATGTGCCGCATATGCGTGGGAATACCCCTGGAGATGTGCCGCATTCATTGTCTTTGTGCCGTGCCGCATTGGGAATTGAACTGCGCACTTCCACCTTTTGAATATTGCCCCAGGGTGCATTTCTGGGATTGTGCCAGGCACAACTCCTTTAAATATCTCAGCCCTGGTGTCCTGTCTGATACTTTGAATGAGGGTAGCAAAATCTGACAGATGCGAATACCTCTCAGATTTTACTACCTGGGGATATGGTGAGGAAAAGGGGTACACAATAGACAGCAAAACTGAACATGAATCCAAGGAAAGTTGAAATACAGCTTGGGCATTGATATATGGACTTCTCCTTTGTCATTCTGGTGTCCAGGGTTTATTTAGACTGAGGGTAGCAAAATCTGGCAGCTGCAAAGAGCTGTCAGAATTTGCTACCTGGGGGTATTTTGAGGGAATGGGTGCCCAATATATACCTGTCAGACATTGCTACATAAGGTGTTTTGAGGGAATGGTGCACCTCGTGTATGGAAAACTGAAAAGTAATGTAAAGAAAGTTGAAATAAAATTGGGGTAGTGATATAAGGGCTCCTGCTTTTTCATTCTCGTGTTCTGGGTGATACTTTGACTGAGAGTAGCAAAATAGATGCAAATAGCTGTCAGATTTTGCTAAATAGGGGTACATTGAGGGAATGGGGTACACTGTGTACAGAAATCTGTAAAGTAATGTAAAGAAAATTGAAAACAATATTATGCAATGATATAAGGGCTCCTGCTTTGTCATTCTGGTGTCCTTGGTTTTAGTTAGACTGAGGGTAGCAAAATCTGACAGGTGCAAATAGCTGTCAGATTTTGCGACCTGTGGGTATTTTGAAGAAATTGGGTACCCAATAGACAGCAAAACTGAACATTAATCAAAGATAAGTTGAAATACAGCCTGGGCATTGATATATGGACTCCCCCTTTGTCATTCTGGTGTCCTGAGATTTATTTAGACTGAGGGTAGCAAAATCTGACAGGTGCAAATAGCTGTCAGATTTTGCTACCTGGTGGTGTTTTGAGGGATGGGGTGCCCAATAGACAGCAAAACTGAAAATTAATCAAAGGAAAGTTGAAATACAGCTTGGGCATTGCAGGTATAAAAGAAGGTTTTTTTATGTTATTTGTCATTTGCAGTCCCACTGTGACAGCATTTATTCTTTATGATATGTTGCTTATTTACATATCTTTTGCATATTATTCACTTACTGCACCGGGCTAGCTCATCGTCAGGCTGTGGCTCGTTGCTGAGTTTTCTGTGAATGTTACAGACTACATTTTTTTGTTGTTTTGAGTGTTTTTTTAGGAAAATCCAAACCTAGAGCTGCCATTTCTGTAGTGGGAGCTGCAGCCTGTTTCGGCGTCGCATTGCATAGTTCTCAACCTTTCTTCACCAAAATGTCGGACAAAAGAGCAAAATGTGTGCCATATGTAAGCAATAAGACATGACAGGGTGTATGTTGAACAGATATTACTGCACACCCAGGGGCGTAGTAAGGCATGAGGCCCTGCCAAGTGCCTTCAGCACCTGGAAGTGCGGTAATATCTGTTCAACACGAACCCTGGAGTGTTTTATTGTGCTTATAAAATGGAGAAATTAAAAAAAAATTCTGAAAATATTGCTTTTACATTAAAATATAGCTTTATTTGAACAGTGTCCCATTGCAAGGAAAAATAGTGCCTTTTAATTGACACAGTAAACTGCTTCAGATAATCTAAAATGGCAGGTTACACCCATAGAAGTACAAAAAACAGTTAGGGGGCTTGCAGCACTGGACACTGAGACACGATGGCTCAGTGGGGCCCCACCGATAGTTTCCTCAGACAACTCGCCCGCATCACAACTGTCTTTCAGCCACACCTGACGATTGGGAACAGCAATTACAGGAGGTAGAAACCCATCCGAAAAGTGGCCTCACTCTCTCGTGGGCAGATCAGAGTGTCTTGCGCTTCTGCAGGGGTGACGCTTTTCTCCACAACATGCGATCTGTTTCTGACATCAAACTGCACTTGTTTTCATATACCCCCTTGGCTTTTGAAAATAAACAAACCCGCTCCCCAAGCCCTCCTTACCTGGGATTTTAAGTGTACTCTTCACCTAGTGGTTTGGTTTACAGTTTTCTTTCCCTCCATTTTTTGTTCTTTTTTATCCCACCTCCCTCCTCTCAGTCCCAGGGCGAGTGAAAGCTTTGTAACTTCATTTGAAGAAAAGGGAGCACTGTGAGGCCGATAAAGAAGATACGGAAAAGTACTGCTGTTGCCTGCTTCACTATTTGCTCATATGGCTCTCGCTAAGTGTGAAAACAAGATGGCTAACTTAAGATTTGTGAGCATTCCATTTTTTTTGTCAACATTCTATTTAGGGGCATTGATTTGTTTGCCTGTACTTTTTTTTTCTATGTGTCATACATATATGGCACCGATTTTCTAGCCAATCAAGACTCTTATTTTGCTATGCCCATTTTATAAAAGCTGCTTTTCCAGCCCACACTATGATCAGTGAAGTTACTTGCGCATAATAAAACCGAAGTCCAAAAACAAGATCAGCTTACTTTAACACCTGTTTTTACTGAGAATATGCTACATTCACTAGGGAACAGATCTGTAGCTTTCCATACATGGAACTGATTTGAACAGAGTTTATTACATTTTGCAAGTGCAGGCAAAATACAAGAATCAGAATCCAATTTGTGGCAGGCAGCTGAGAAGAGCAAAGTGCTATACCTTTCAGCTGTCACACATTACATGGTACATCACTCATTCTACCTCTCAGAAATCCATCGTTCCACACGAGGAAGGTTATATTCCACATTTCCCACTGACACTTTAAAGGAGAAAATTCATAATAATCTAGTATGTTCAGTTATCAACAAGTATTATGAACATTTAGTGCACTGATCGCCATGGTGTTCTGAGCTTGCAATGTCATGTTTGAAATTAATAACTGCAGTATTGTGCGAGCTGCAGCCATATGGGAGTGTGCTGGGAGCTCCACTTTATTTATTTTATTTATTTATTGAATTTTGATGACCGGGTAGGCCCACTGGGCCCCAGAGGTCCCTTTTTCAGGGGCAACCCGGGAACTAACAATACATAAACTTAATAAGCAGTAGTACATCCAACAAGTTGTAGGCATGCGGTGGTCATATTTACATAAACTTCGTAAGCAGTAATTCATTTGCAAGTTGTAGGCATGTGGTGGTCATACATATAAGTGAAGTAGAAACAGTCTTTTCTAAGGGTTACATATATCTGAGAACCATCAGAGGGGAAGAGCTAGCCACGGAGTAAGTAAATGTTCCATTGCAAAGAATGCTGATATAGTGTATGTCGGAACGTTGTTGTGGATGGAAATCCATCCCTTCAATAACATTGTGTTGCAGTAGCTATGTCATTGTAGCTGTTGTGCTGTATTACATACTGCAGCACAACAACATGGAACGTGCTTGCGCATGTGTCTTACACTAACCTCTGCCTGTCAGGGAGGAGAGTGGCACCAAGGAGAAAAACTAAAAAATAAGGACACAGCAGGGCAAATACTGTCTAAAAGGATTCGTCTTCCTTTTGATAGTGAACCATGCTCTATGAAAGACAATGTATCGTCTACTATCCATAACAAGTGTGAGTAGTCATTTTGAGGTTGCCATGGCGACAAAAACCTGTCAAGCTAAGTTCTCGAGGTTCAAATGGTCACCATGGACAACCTCTCGATGGCTGCACGTGCTTGTTATGGATAGTGGCCCATACATTATCCTCTTATCTTGTTTCTAGTCTTCGGTTTCATTAAAATGAAAATAAAAATGTATACAATGTTTGTTTATAGCCACTTATTCACAGCTTTCCCCTTTTTACAGGTGTAAGCCCCCCAAATGGGCTTACCTGAGAGGGCTGTGGCTCCTGACATTCCCTGCTGAGGTCCTCAAGTAGCGCCAGGAGGGTTATGGACCCAGGAGTCCCTCATGTCTTTGCGATTGCAGCCGCTGGAATATTCGGTTCCTCTGCCTCATGCCAGATGAGGTCTGATCATATTTTGGCACCTCCGGGTGCTTGGGAGCAGCCTGTTAGGTTCTTGGAGCTGCAAAGAATGCCCGGACTGAAAGTAAATAAACAAAATGGTGGCCCACGCATTACTGGACAGGCACAGCCACCAGGAGTAAAAATTTAAAAGAGCCATGGCTCCAAATGATTTGTGTGGCTATGGCCACGATTTAAAAGTATCCCCAGCTCTAGGACAGGCAGTGGAACTGGAAACTTAGTGTATTCCAGAGCAGGGAGCCTCCGGTTTTGGGGGGAAGTGTTTTCTCCTCTCATAAGAGCCTAAATAATAAGAAGAACTAAGGGTCTGGACTACAGTTAAACAAATATGGCAGCCCCCCTAGGACTACAAAATCAAGGAGGTAGCTGGGTAAAGTTGAGAGGACATGAAAAGGCATTGGATATGCCTGGGAAGGTTGCAAACAGTCAGTGGGGAAGGGGGGCTGCCAGAAGGTTATAAATAGGACTGGTTTGCCGCCCAAAGGAGAGAGTCGTCAAGAGCTGCAGTGTGTGTGTGGGGGAGAAAGACTGAAGTGGGATCTTGAGCCCAAGTCCTGCACCTGTGCTCTCACTGGTTTTGGCCACAGATTTCTCCTAGAAACCACAAGCTGTGCTGCAGGAGGATTAGAGACTGAGCTGTGCTGCTGAGATGTGAGAGTTTTGCTCCCTGTTGGACTAAAGATTGGGAGCTGTATTTTGAAACCTGAAAGGACAAGTAACCCCCCCAGAAGCAGATTAAGTTGCTGTGCTCCCCCTTGATAGGGTAATTGTTGGCGAGTGCAAACTCCAGCAAGGGGAGAGCCTGTAGAGTGCTGTGGCAAGCGACTGTGAGAGGGTCCAGCACCGCTGTGAAAAGAGACACCCAAAGGGAGAGTACTGGGGTTGATAGACTGTGCAAATGCCCAGCTGTAACCGTGTGACCAGGGGGTGCAGCAGAGAGGTCTAGGGGACCACGTATATAGGGGGGAAAGGGAAAGGGGAAATTGTTTAACCAGGAAAGGCACACTAAGCCAAAGCTTGTTTCCATGTGCGACCTGGGAGCACAAGGAAGTTAAGTGACTTGTTCAGGATCACACAGTATGCAAGTGGGGGCTGTGGGATTCAAACCCAGGTCTCCAGGTTTGCAGCTCAGAGCCCTAAACCTCTGCGCTATACTGCCTCCAGTATATCATCTTCCCCAGACCGAAGCACAGGAAGAAGACCAGTGGAGGAAGATGTTGACAAGCCTGCTGGGTGAAAACTGTCTAAAAAAAGGCCCCCAGGTGAAATTGGCAGGGCCAGGCAGGTGAAGACCAGTGCTCCTCAATTTTCAGTCATCCAGATCTTTGACCTTGTGGTGCACCACCATGTGGACATCTCCACTGTACCATGCAACTACCATTCTGACTACAACTCAGTCGGCTGCACCCCACCCCACCCTTTTTTGTGGACTTCTGAACTGTAAATACCCTGGGCTGTGGCTTTGGGGAGTTTTATTAGCTAGCTAGTTAGGTTACAGGGGGTAAGTTCTGGGCTGGACTGTGTAAATTACTAAGCTGTGCCCAGGCAGACTGTTCAAGGTTGAAGTCGGTTAAAAGTTATTTGGGCCCTGACGAAAGACCCCAGGCCTGCATCACCACCCCGGTGAGGTACCCACCATACCAGGGGACATTTCTGGGTGCACAGAGTGGTGGGAGGTGGGGTTTATTGAGTGAGGTATCATTGTTTCGCAAGGTGTTGTGTTGTTTGATATCCTCCTTCCTCCCAATAAATAATTTCATTGTTTGCTTGTTAACTGTTGTTGCTGTGACTTATTGGAATAGAGTTACATTGGGTGGGGGATTGTTATTGTGTTGGGGAAGTGTTCTGGGTGGCAGTGTATGTATTTTTCCCTCTGGTCATCAGACCAGGGGCATCCCTCAGGCATCTTCAGCTTATCCCACCCGTCCTGAGATCCTCCTTTTCCCCAGAGTCATCTCCGGAGCCCAGACCTACCACCACATGCCACCGGAGACTCCTCTGGCTTGCACCCCCCAGGGTGGGACCGCCCTCCACTTACTTGGGCGCTCCTTGCACTCAAACTCCACTGACTGGGTGCAGGCCTGGAATATGGGACCAGGGTAGGTGACGTCCGACGGTGGGCATGGGGCTGAAGTGCCATTGTCTCCAACTGGATCTGGATTTTTCCACCGTGATGTACATGAGCGTGACAGCCCCCCAGCCCCTTGGAAGCACGGATGTGCAATGTAATCCAGCGTGTGATGGGTGTGCTCTGGCCCCCGATGAATGGATGACTGCCGCAACCTCCCTCCTACACTCAATGTGACCCCGGCTTGTTGCACTCCCAATCTCTACTGGGAGTTGAAGGTTGGGAGCCACAGCCCACCCCACCCAGAGAGAGGAGAGCTGTCGTCGGACACTCAATCGTCTACCCCCTCCCAGCAACCTGAGCTCGCTCCTGACCCTGGGTCACCGGCATGGTAAGAGGTAAGGCGCAGGGTGCCTCAGCCCTCTGCACCACTGGGCTGACTGCTGGTAACCTGTTCTTTGTTCACAGGTATCCCCTACCACTTACCCCAGATGGAGGCACCGTGCCATACTTGCTGTCTATCGTGGAATCCAAGTTGGCCCCCTTGGAGGTGTGTACAGAGTTCACCCAAGGGCCCCGGAGCAGCCTAGGTGAGTCAAAGGGCTGTTACAAGTGGAGGCACTGCTGGAATTTGCTGCTCCTAGTGGCCACCCCCCCCAAAATTGTCATTTTGAAATTTTGCCCCCCCAAGCACCAAGCATAGTTTAAAAATTCAGTGTGGAGCAACAAGACTTGCCGAAGGGAACACCTGAACCCAAAGAATACCATTTTGGTCACAGGGATCCCAGAGGACACTACCAGAGGGGAAGTTATAGATGCTGTAGAGACTTTGTTGGAATTGGGCAAGGTCAAAATCTATGGGATGAGGTATGACGGTGCTTGCAACAACCTCTGTGCTTTGGTTGCAACTGATATTGAAGCTGATGTGAGCCACCCTGCCGGCTACCCTAAAGACTGAAGGGTTTGTCAGGGAGAGGGCTCTGTTTGCAAGGGGAGCAGTCTGCAGCCAAAGCCCTTACCCTCTGCCAGCCCCTGCACTAGATTTACAGGAACAAATTATGACTCTGCTGGCCTCTGAAGGAAAGACTCTTAAGGATGTGCTACCTATGTTGCCCCTTGGGGTAATCTCTGCAGACCTTGTGCTGACCCACACTGCCAATTCCGAGTACTACAGAAGGCTATGGGTTTTCTCGGGCCTGCATCCCACCCCAGCAGGAGAAAATGATTATGAGATCTGGATAGATTATGCTGTCCCCGTGCTTCATGAATGTCAATGTTCCGAGGCAGAGAAATGAAAACAGTTAGTAGAGAGTTTGAAGGGGCCTGCTTTGGATGCTATCCAGTCATTAAGAGCCACAGAGGCAACAGTAGATGAGTACCTTGCTACCTTGGACAATGTATTTGGGATGTCAGGGTCCTGTGATAATTTGCACTGGAAATTCAAGACAACCAAGCAGTAGCAAGGGGAGCCTGTCTCAGCTTACTTCCGTAGGCTGGAGAGGACATTGTAGAGGGTGTATAGGAAAGGAAGAGTAGATTCAAAGGACTTGAACAAAGTGTGCCTCAAACAGGTGTCAAAGGCTGCCCAACACTCTTGAGTTGTTACTGCTAAAGCTGCGTTTAAAAGAAAGGTTGACTGATTCCCCCTTCCCATGGGGACCTACTTCATGAGGTCAGAGAAGCGGAGGAACAGGATGAGCAATGGGAGCAACCATCAGCTGCCTCGGTTAGTGCCCAAGTGTCAGATGGTGGAGTCCCGGGAGGTAAAAGAGCTTTGGAGTTTGCTCCAAGAGCTGAAAGGCACAATATGTCAAGCTGGCAAATCCAGCCTTACCCCCCAAGACCCAGAGCCTGTGCTGTCAAGCTTGTTGGTGGCCAGTAAAGTAGAGTTCTCACCCTCGGATCCTGGGGCATGATGCAGAGGCAACTACATTGAGGGAGATCTATATGCAGTTAATGGAGTTGAAGAAGATGGTTGGAAGCCCCCAGGGTTGCTCCACTCTGACAAGCTCCATGACCTCTGCCAGAGCCCTTCAACCTTTAACCAAACAAAATGATGTCTTCTGTTACTGATGCAGAGGAGATGGACATTTCTTATGGGGTTGTGCCCATCCAGAAAACCCCCAACTGGTTGAAGAAAGAAAGAGGCAAAGAAATCAGGGAAATGACTGCAGGGGCCAGTGAAGGAGCAGGCTGGGTCCCCACAACTGCAATGCTCCAACAATTGTACAGAACCCCAAATTTCCCCCGGCAGCAAAGTACCTCCAGGCTTGATCAGGTCAAGAGCTGATGTGGAGGTTTTGGTTGAAGGAGTGCTGTGCTTCGCCCTAATGGACAGCAGGTCACAGGTCACCATAATATACTGGGCCTTCTATGACCAGCATTTGAGACATTTGCCCATCCTGCCATTGTCCAGCTTGTCCATGTGGGGAATAGAAAGTTCTAGTTACCCCTACAATGGTTATTGTCTTATACGCATTGCCTTCATCTCCAGGGGCCCTGACGAGCCACCCACAATTGAGACTATGGCCCTAATCTGCCCAGAGCCCAAAGGGATGGCTGACACACCTGTGTTAATTGGGACAAATGTCAATATGTTTTGCAGGCTGGCTAAGCTCTGTCAAGAAAGAGGAGGAGCAGACACTTTATTGGACCCCCTCTGTCCAAGCCGCAGTGAAGAGAGTCAGCCTGTCCTTGAATAATACAGAATCTGGACTGATGGATGAATCTGCTGGTGTGGTGTGCACGGTGGACAGCAAAGAACTGCTACTACCTCCAAGCTCAAAATGTAGAATGGTGGGGATTTCTGAGTTTAACTGGCCTCCTGAAAGATCGGCTTTTATCATCAACGCCCCACCAGAAGACCGCTTGCTAGAAGGGTTAATGGTATAAAGAAGAGTGCTGCCACCTCCCAAGACCCCATGGGCCAAATGTGTCACAGTGAAAGTGAAGAACGAGTCGGCGAAACCCCTAGTTATCCAGAAGGGTCAAGTGTTGCTGACCATCTGCAAAGCTGATGGTGTCCTTGAGGTGAACCTGCTTGTGGCTACAGAGGTTGAAACAGATCCAGCTATGTTTGACTTTGGGGATTCTCTCATACCTGCCAGTTACCGGTGGGTCTTAAGCCAGAAGTTAGCCAAGAAGAGGAAAGTCTTCTCACTCCACGAATGGGACATGGGGTGTGTCTGGAGTGAAGAACATCATATCTGCCTCTGAGATGACTGGACTTTCAGAGAGAGAGATCCAGAAGACTGTCCCCGGGAGACATTGAGGACATCTGGCAACACCTGCAGGAGTTATTAGCAGCAGGTATAATCACCAAATCCCAGAACCCCTATGCCTCCCCCATTGTTGTGGTGTGCAAGAAGAGTGGCGCTGTGAAGATATGCATTGATTACTGGACATTGAATAAAACGACCCTCCCTGATCAGTACACAGTGCCCCATGTTGAAGATGCGAAGATGAGCCGCACTCCGAGTCTGCAGTCGAGTGGCTGCTAAAATCTTTTTCTTTTTTTTTTTTTTTTAATAGTTTAGGAGCGAGGAGACAAATATCTGAGAGGCAACTTTTATTTTTTATTTTTCACTTACCACCGAGTGATCCTGGTGGTGTCCATTCAATTGGCAAACTGTCCGGCGCTGGGAGAGAGTGGAAACAAGCACATGCATGGCGCATTGGAAATCCAGCGCGTGTTCGCCGTTATAACCCATGGATTATAATGGCAAATTATAACCAGGTTTTATTATGGGAGAAAACACTCCCCAGTTATTATTAGGTTATTATAAATACCTAATAAATGGACAATGTATAAATACCAATAGGGACTATTAATTGCATTGACTAAACAGTAGGTACTTCAGACTTTTACTGTGAGGCACAATAATTGTAACAGGACAACATTTAATATGTGTTCAGAAATCAAAGAAACATAATAGCTGTTATAGCTATACGTATGAATACAGAAGTTGCCACCCCCTTCTGGAAAGCCACTGTCTTCCACTCCAAGAATACTGTGAGTTCCGGCCAAATTTTAAGCCATACAGTAGTGGAACCTAAAAAAATCAAAGACACAAGATTTAAAGTACTTATTGTAGACAAAAATGAATTTTATTTGAAAAACTAAATAAAATCCTGCTTTGCAATTACTGTCAGAAATGGACAATAAGTGTATATACAGAAGTTATCTAGGTTTATTCATTCTCCTTTTATTGATAAGGGGCATAACTTCCAGTCTTTCATTAAGGCCTGGAGCATAGTGCCCCCAAGTTGGAAGTTACAGAGGGCCTTCCTTTTCAAAAGCAGGGTTTTAATATCACCACCCCTCTTACCCAGGGTGACCTTTTCCACCCTACAGAACGTTTTAATCGAACCTTGCTTGATATGTTGAGTACCTTGGAACCAGCCAACAAGCCATAAAACCCAACTGGACCGCGGTCGCACAGGAACGTCTTTTATTTGATATAATTGCTGTGGTGAAAAAGCAAAACCCAGCAATTATATAAAATAAAATATGGGGTGGTGCAGAAACTCGAATTTTATGCACACCCTCAGTGTTGGATGCCTAGATTAACCCTTTATGTGGCATCAGACACCTCGTGTGTGTGTAAAATTCTTTATATTCCATATATTATTCTATAAAAAATACCTTTTAAAGACAGCTGATCTTATTTCTGGTCTTCTGTTTCATAAAAACTCAACTAAAAATGTATATGATGTCTGTTTCCTGCCACTTGTTCCAGCGTTCCCCCTTTAACAGCTAATTGTCACTTGTGAGACTTCTGAGGTTCTTTGAGGACATTTGGTTCTTGAGTCACAGAAGAGTAGATATATAAGTTATAACTTCGTTCAACTTTACCCCCACCTATGTTTAGGGGTAGGGTTAGGCAGTTTGTAATAAGTGGAGAGAGAGTGTACACACAACAATATGCACTTACTTGACTTCCCAGGTTGGGAATGACCTCAGGAGCACCTGAACACCATTGAAGCCAGAGCTGCAAACAAATTGGAATTAGCAACCAAACAGTCTCAAAACATTAATGGAGGTCCACACAATGCATAAACCTTAAACAGGGTCCATTATTTGGTGTCATAGCTCATGAACATATTATTACTGGGGAAGTAGTTGCAACCAGTCTCTGATCTGTTCCTCATAGTCCCTTTTAGGTACACATTTCCATTTTTTTAGTCTTTCCTGTACACTTAGATTCATGCCCAATTCGGGTAAATAGGGCTTTGATGCAGCTCCTTTTGCCATCCCTGGACCAACAGTCACTCTAGGGATAGCACTTTAAACTCTGCATGTACAGAAATAATTTGTGTGGCAAAAGGAGAGGCTACCACCCCCTGGGGGTCTGAGGTGCCACTGGACAGTGCCTCCCACTATCCCTCAAGAACTGACCCCCCCCCCCGCGAGGAGAGAGAGTCCAAGTCCAAATCTTTGGAACATCCCAAAGGGATCCAATTTAGGGACAAGGAGGAGAGAGCATCCCCTGGGGGTCTGAGGTGCCACAAATGTCTGCCCCCACCCTCACTCAAGAACTGACCCCTGTGAGGAGAGGGTCCCAGACTTCCAAATACATGGCAGGGCAACTTCACTAGGACATTTATTAGTCCAAAACTTTCACCAGCCTCCTGGCTAGCAGCACAGTCTCTCACACATGGCAGCAGTGTGTTGCCACTTTATTCCCACAAAAAAAGTCAAGATCCACTCTGTTTCCTACAGAGCAAAACTTGCCTCATGCTTTAAATTTCTGGTGCCTGGGCTGGGCATGGATTTGGTGCCCAGTGGGGGCACATACCACACAATTTCAGCCTATCAGCCCAAACAGCATTTTCCTCAGAAAATCATTCTGCCTGACAGAAATTAACATCCTGTCAATTCACTCCTTGAGTGAGGCTCGAGGCAAAGCTAAGTGTCACTGTACCACATTTTGAATAGTTTTAAATGTCACCTCAGTTCTTCAGTGTTCAAAACAGTGGCAGTACCTTCTCACCAAAGCATCTCTGAATATTCAGAATGATGGGTTTTCCTCCTTTTGGAGAAGGGCATCCCCCTTAGAGGGCTCTGTCAATGACTGCTGCCAAGAAATAGTAGTTTTTCGTGAAGCCAGACTCTGAGAAAAGGTTTCAGGAACAGTGGGAGCAGTGCAGTAGGGTGGACACTCCAGGGGGAGTGGAAAGGATGAGCAGTGACCTAAGAAAACTAGAGTAATTGGTCAAGGGAATGGCAGCTGGGTTTCAATACAACAAAATGCAAAGTAATGCATTTTTGGCACAGAAACCCAGTGATAGTGTACAGAATGTGTGGAGTGGTATTGGCAACCACAAAGCAGGAAAGATAAATGGGGGTAATCATATTGGATGACCTAAAGGTGGCCAAGCAGTGCAACAAGGCAGTTAGGAGAGCTACTGGAAAGCTGGGGTGCATAGTGAGGGATGTCACCAGCAGAAAGAGGGAGATGATGTTACCTCTGTGTAGATCTCTGGTAAGACCCCACCTTGAGTACTGTGTCCAGTTCTGGAGACCACATCTCCAGAAAGACATAGACAGAGTAGAGGATGTCCAGAGCAAAGCAACTAAAATGGTGTATGGTCTTCATCAAAAGCCATACTAGGAGAGCCTATATGACCTCAATATGTAAACTCTTGAAGAGAGGAGGGAGAGGGTGGATACAATAGAGACTTTTAAATACCTTACAGGGGCAAATAAGGTACAGGAAGGAAGTAGTTTTCAGAAGAAAAGGTGCTCAAGAACAAGGGGACATGCTATGAAGCTGGAGGAGGGTAGTTTCAGGTGAGATGTTTGTAAGGACTTTACAGAAACGGTGGTACATTCCTGGAATAACCTTCCAGCAGAGGTGATGGAAGTGAAAACAGTGGCAGAGTTCAAGAATGCATGGGATAGGCACAAGGTAATCATATTGCAAAGGAAGTGGGGGAGGGAGAAAGATCTGTACATCAAGTACAGTCTGCGGTAATAATGTAGGTAGGAAAAATGGGCAGACTGGGTGGGCCAAGCGGTCCTTATCTGCCATCAGATTGTATGTTTCTATATTGTGGATGGCATTAGGGCACATTGATGACAGCAAGCTCTGTGGGAGAGTGGACATTGCCGAAGGGAAACAGGACCTAAAGGAGGATCTGGAAAAACTTGCGAGATGGTCCAAAATTTAGCAGCTTGGCTTCAATGCCAAGAAATGCTAAGTTATGCACACTGCAGCGAAGAATCCCATGATGGAGTACTACCTGGGAGGGGTCCTGGTATCTGCAACAGGGGAGGAAAAGGATCTGGAAGTGATGATCACTAGTGGCCTGAAGCACTCCATGCAGTGCAGGAAGGCGGCAGCAGCAATAAGATGTTGTGATGCATAGCCAGGGAGATCAGCAGTGGGCCATGGGAGGTTATACTGCCCTTGTACAGGTCACTGGTGAGGCCACATCTGGAGTACAGTACTAGTCACCACATCTTACAAAGGACATTAACCTGCTGGAGATGGTTCAGAGGAGGGCAATGAAGATGATCGCAGGTCAGCAGGGTAAGTCATGCAAGGAGAGGTTGGGGTCCCTGAACACATACTCCCTGGAGGAGAGGAGAGGAGGGAAAGAAGGGACATGATTGAGACCTTCAGGGACTTGAAAGGGATGAATAGGTTGGATAAGTAGTGTCTCTTTAAGCTAAGTGGCAACCAAAACTTGAGGGTGCACAGTCCTGAGTTGGAAGGGGGTGGTTTAGGAGGGAGGCTAGGAAGCACTTCTTCACAAAGAGGTTGGTGGCTAGTTGGAATGCGCTGCTGCAAGAGGTTGTCTAGTTGAAGACAGCGGGCAGCTTCAAGAGAGGCTGGGATAGACATATGGGGAAAGTAAGGAAACATAGAAAAATGACCGCATTGCATACACTGCCCCCACAACTAGCTCCGTTAACTGTTCTGCATGCAAAAACTGCAGCTCACCAACTGAAGGCACAGCTTTAAAAATAAAACTATTTTCTCAATTAAAGAATGACTGACTTTCTCTAGACAGTGACCATTTTACTGCAGTCGGAGGATGGGGGAGATTGGGGTGGCCGTGCATGATCATATCGGCAGTCCTTGTAACGTGTGTTCTTTTTATTAACAGAGAGGCATGCCTCCAGCTTTCAAGATTTTAAATAGAATCACAGTAAGTAATTACAAAAATTGTATGCTTTATAACATTTAAATGGGGCTTCCAAAATGTCCCTTGGCTTCCCAGTTCCACAACCCTAAGAAGGCACAAGATGACACTCTTATTCAGCCAAGAGACATCTACAAAGCCCCATTTACCTATTAACAAAGTAAACTATCATCTCAGCCGTGGTAAAACAGGGACCAGGGAAAAACTAAAACAAAGAACTGCAAAAATGGTTTTCGGATAGTAAACTCTTTTGGTTTTCTTTTTAGTAAAATAAATGCAGTTTACAGAAAGCGGGAACCAGGCTATCACAGGCCTTTATCTGGTTCCAGAGAACTGGTGAGGAACTGCACCAGACAAGGGTACAATAATATAACAAATTCAAAAGATTGCACTCTAACCAATGCAGACTTATCGGAAACTGACCTGATGTTCAGATATATAAAATATATATGAAACTATAAACCATCAGACAATCTGAGGTGAGCAGTAACTTCGTGATGACTGCATCTCTCAGGTGGAGAAAGAAATCGTCCGTTAGATTCCATAGTTAACATAAAATTATATTTTATGGGGTAGCTCATTCTGTGGAATGACTGCAATTGTTCAGAACAAGCAAGTGATTCCTGGGGTTTGAAGAAAAAATGACTCACTGCAGTAATGTTTCTTCCAAATAGATCTCTCACCATGTTTAACAACTTGAATCATAGAATTCTGATAGCAGAAAAGGACCCCTCTGGCCCATTGAGTCTGCCCAAGGGAGGTTGAGAGCTACATGGAGGCAGGGAGGTGAACTGAGGACAACATGTCCAAATTGGACTGAGCAACACCTCACATTTTGCATATGAAACCGCCTACACATGCATAAGACAGGCCATGACAGTCGACAGAAAGCCTGTCTACAGTCCAAAAACACTAAGCTGGTTGGTTCCTTACAACACTAAATCTCCAGGACAGAAATACTGCCTTCTTACTGGTGATTGCTTTTTCATACTCACTGCAATTAGTAATCAAAGCTAGTCTGACAACCTGTGCTTGGAACTTCTGCCAATAGTGCTCTAGTCACAGTCCCTTTGTTTGTAACTCTCTCAGCTCACTATCATACCATAGCGTGTCAATGCACAAAACAAAAGAGCATACAGGAACTGGCACCATAAGGTTATAGGCATGTCCAGCAGCTGTGTTATAAACCATCACCGCTTCCTCTGAATGCGCTAAAGAAGTATTGCTAGCTGGTGAGACACCACTCAGAGTACTGTGACCAGTTTTCTATGCTGTATTGCATACAGGTCATATGAAATTTGCTGAACATATGAAATTTGCCATCAGAAAAAGGCCATTTGGTCTATCGAGTCTGCTTGATTTTGCAGCGAGCAGCCTTATTCTGCAGCTATCCCTCCCTCTTCACCACCACCCCCCTTTATTCTCCCTCTTACCCTGTCCCAGCCCCTTTTGAAGCAGCCCACTGTTTTACAGGCTACCACCTCTGCTGGTAATGCGTTCCACCCTGCCACCACCCTCTCTGTAAAAAAGTGTCGCCTCATTTCCCTCCTGAACCTTCCCCCCTCCAGTCTCATGTCATGACCTCGAGTGTCCCTCCCCACCGTTACCCTGAATAGCCTCTCCGTATCAGTCTTGTTTATCCCTCTCATGTACTTGAATGTCTCGATCATATCCCCTCTGTCCCTTCTCTCCTCCAGCGAGTACATGTTCAACTCCTTTAGCCTACTCTCATACGGTAAGTCCCCCAGTCCCTGAATCATCTTAGTTGCTCTGCGCTGCACCCCTTCCAGTATTTTAATGTCCCTTTTCACGTACAGGCACCAGTACTGCACGCAGTATTCGAGATGAGGTCTAACTAATGATCTATTCAGTGGCAGACTCACCTCCCCGCTCCTCAACGTTACTCCCCTTGCGATGCAACCCAGCATTCTGTTGGCCCTTGTTGCTGTCTTCATACACTGTGCCGAGTTGTTCATTGATCCTGTGATGACCAGCCCCAGATCCTTCTCCTCCTCAGTCTCCACCAGCTGCACTCCCCCCAGTTGGTAGTTTCTCCTTGGATTTTTTTTGCCCCAAAATGCAGTACCTTACACTTTTTGGCACTGAACTGCAGCTGCCAAGTGTCCGACCAGGTCTCCAGCTTTTTCAGATCTTTCTGCAAACTCTGCCACCCCTTCTATGTCATCCACCACCGCCCCTATCTCAGTGTCGTCAGCAAACAGGCTGATCCTGCTCTTGATGCCCATGGAAATGTCTGCAATAAATATCCCAAAGAACACTGGTCCCAGCACTGAGCACTGTGGGACCCTGCTCATTACTGCCCTTGGGGATGAGAGGTTCCCCTTCCACCACAACCCTCTGCTGCCTTCCCTGCAGCCAGTTTGTCACCCATCCCACCATTTTTGCTCCCACCCCTGTGCCTTCAAGTTTTATTCCAAGTCTCCCATGCGGCACCGAATCAAATGCCTTGCTGAAGTCCAGGTACAGGACATCCACTGCATGGCTCTTGTCCATCTGCCTAGTTACCCAGTCATAGTAATCTACCAGGTTGGTTTGGCATGATCTGCCTGTGACAAAGCCATGCTGTCTACTGCCTTGCAGCCCATTGAACTCCAGCAAGGACATAGACAATATTGAAAGAAACAGCTATATGAGAAGTGAGCGATGACTCTCATCATATACATCATGAAAGAACAAAGAGCGAGAGGGGCATAATAAAGACCTACTAGTATCTCTTATGCTAAAAAAAAATATTTGAGGGAGAAACCCTTTCAAATGCGAAATAGCATTTTTATGGGTGGGGTTTGTGATGCATGTGAGGAAACACTACTTTACTGAAAGGGCGGTGGACGTATAGAACAGACTGCCATCAGATGTTTAGTGTTAAATGGGTAGAAGGGGGCTGTTGGTGACAATGAAATGAGTCAAGAGTCTGATTTAGGGATGGTGGTGGTGGAGGTGGTGGGAAACATTGGAGATGAACATTTTTCCCTCACAAATATATCGAAGTACATTATGTGGCACTATCTTTAAAATAGGGAAATATCTGTATTACCAAGGAAAGAAAGAACCCGAGAAACAAAGAGTAATTACAGACAAGGAAGAGAAAAGAAAAGATTTTGAAGAGTGTCCAGCATCAACATATGGGGGACATTTTGGTGAACGGAAGACTATACGCAGAATATCAAGCAGATTCTATTGGTTTGGAATTGTTCACAATGTCACAGATTGAGTAACTTCACTTGTTATATTTAAATAAATGCTATTGTTGCTATGCCACATTATGAGTTCATCAAATGAATTAACATTTCATAAGTCATGGGTTAGCAAAGAAAATTGATTACAGATAAAGAACTCCAAATTTGCTGTCATGTAAACATATTGTAGAATGTCATTGGTACTACTAATTTGTTGTGGGTACCACGTAGCTACTTTGTAAGTGCCGGTTGTGGTCATGCATACCCTTTTTAAGCATTTCAGTATAGTACAGGAGACCTTTTGTGTGAAGGACCCTGGCAACAGAGTTCAGTAAATAAATAATTTATGCATAGTTACAGCTCTGCAATCATGATGCTGGTGGCCTCCACGTTGCACACTATTAAAAATCATCCTGCCTAAGTCGGCCCTGTGGCACTGAGGACTGAGGTGTTAGACTCCACACCTCGTGCCATGTCAGTGTCCCAGGTTCGAGAATGAGATCAGGTCACCAGAGGTCATGAGGGGAGGGCTAGGAGATGATTGAAGTGGCCACTGGGCTGCTCTCATCTTCTGGACTGGGGAGGCAAGCTTCCTCGCTATTGGATGACACCCAGTGGGTGCCGGGTGTCAGAGTAGAGGTCTGTGGGGCTGACGTTTCATCAGGAAGGTGGAAGGAGACTGTGATTCTGGGAGCACATAAGCCCCTCCACGCACACGTGCATGTCATGTCACCACAGCTCTGGGTGGGGGGGGGAGGGAGAAAAAAACAACATAGAAAAACTGTGTCTTTCCATTGCCATGTGTGACAGACCCTGGTGCTCTCGGGCCCTGCTCCATGTGGATCCCCACTGGTGTGACGGTAGGGGGAGCAGCTGACGGGTTGGTAGTGGCAGGGCTACAGGCTCGATGGCGGGTGAAGGTAGCAACGGAGGAACAAACAGCTCTATAAAAAAATTATCCTGCCTCCATCATGCAGATGATAGCAAAAACAACTGCAGAATGATAGTCTTTGCCCTCATCTGTACGAAGGAGACAAGCTGAATTTAACAGTGTGAGGCACAGAGGTCATAGGCATTGTGATTGCATTGGTGTAACTATGCACATTGCTTTGAGGTATTGGTGTAACTAGACTGGCTGCAAGAAGCTTTAACTACCAGTTTGCTATTTATTGTTGTTATATATTGTGTATGAATGTCTAAATAGTAATAATAATACATTTTATTTCTAAAGCGCTTTTCAGATTTTCAAGGCACTGTACAAAACACATAATACAGATCAAACATTATAATTCAATATAAAACACAGATAAAACTACTGTCTCATCAACAGCTTGAACACAGTCAATACTCTAAGAAGGCAATTTGATAAAGATGAGTTTTTAAATCCATCTTAAATTCTTTCACGGAGGTGCACTGCCATTACCAACAGGGTAGAGAATTCCAAAGAGTGGGAGCAACATAAGAAAAGGCTCTGCAATCAGATGAATTTAGACTCACTCTTGAAATCTCTAGCAACCCCTCGTCAGCCAAGTGGAGTGATTGGCCAGGACAGCAAAGAGCCAGAAGATCTTTCAGATAGGCTGGACCCTGATCATGTAGGGCTTTGAAAGTCAAAAAGCAGACTTTAAAGGTGATCCGCCACCGAACGGGAAGCCAGTGCAGATCGCGCAGCACCAGGGAAATGTGACAAGACCTGCTTGTCCCAGTCAAAACCCGGGCTGCTGTGTTCTGCACTAGCTGAAGGTGGCAGATTTCAACCCCAGAAAGCCCAAAATACAGGGAGTTGCAGTAGTCCAAACGTGAGGACACGAAGGCGTGGACCAGCGTTAGTAATGTGTCAAACAGAACAAGGTACTTCACTCTAGCGATATTCCTAAGGTGGTAGAAGGAAGTTTTGATAACTGCTAACAACACCACATGATCCACGGTGTAAAAAGCTGAAAAGCTGACGAGCGCTCAAGAAGAACTAGAATAGAACATCTCTTCTGGTCTCTCACCCTCAGGAGATCAGTACTATAAAGTACTATACACTGGAATTACAGCTCTTTCAAGTGACACCACTCCCCCTTTTGCTATGCAGGATGCTTGACCATTTTTTTAATGCATAAACAAGCATATCTTATAATCATTTACTGTGATTATGCATACTCTTTTGAGAATTTCAGTGAAGTTTGTCTACTTTTTTCATGCATGACTGATGTGCCATGCACCAGCTGTCAGATTAAGAAGTATACCTTAGCTGCCATGCTGTAGGTCCGGCTGGATGGGGAGAGTTGATCGATTGACAGATTGGCAGCGAACAGTGACGGTGCTGTACCAGTCGGGTCCAATAAGTGTGTGGCTTTCTACAGAAGCAAAAGGGATTTCAGTTTCCCATGCCCTCATTCTGATATGGTGGGAGTGTTGTCAGCGGGAGAGGCTCTGTCTTCCTAACTTTCTCCTCTTTCCCTCTCTTTCATTCCATCGCTGCCCTTCTTTTTCTTCCTCTGTCTCCCCTTCTCACACTCTATCTCTCTTCCTCTAGCTCCCTCACTCTCACCCTCTCTTCTCTCTTTCTCACTCTGTCTTCCTCGCTCATTTCCTATTTCCCTCTGTCTCTTTCCATCTCTGTCTCTTGCACCCATTCCATCCTAGACAGAGTGTTGCCTGCTTTGCCCTTCTCTTGCTGCCTAACCCTGTATGTAGCTCTCAATGTGCCCAACTTCAGCCGTACCTCCTCCCTTTATTTATTTTAACCACTTTTGCAATTCCTGATGAGTTATTTAACCGTACCCTAGATGTGGTGTCTGTCATAGTCCCAAATGTATCAGTTGCCAAATTGTTCCTATCACAGCAGATACTCCATACCCCCTATGCATGTGGCTACCCACATAGCTAAAAATTAAGCTGAAAAACTAAAATGTAAAATTTCTGATGTTATGCTTTCTTTGAACTTGCAGATCAGAACATGTGACCAATGTCAATGTTTGGAAATAAAAACTGTAGTGCGTTGAATTGAAGAGCATTAAGGTCCAATCTCCTTGGGAAATGTTAGGAATGGATCTTATGGGTAAAACAATGTAGTTATTGAAAACAGAATTATATGGTTTACATGGACATACACTGAATAGCTCTTCATTTCTCAGTTTAAGAATGTAGTTTCAGTATTTCTATATATAACTGATTGTAATTCTCTTTACTTGGCACTTATTTTTTTAGATTGTAAAAATGCTATATTAAATTACATAAAAAAAATTAGTATGTTTATGTCCATTCCCAGTAACCAAGAATGACACAAGTATGTCCTGACTGTGACCGATTATTACACAAAGTGGACTGAAACAGTCACCATAAAGCAGAAAGATGCATACTGTGTTGCAAAGGCACTATCTTCAATATTCTACAAGTTTTTAATTCCTTTTTTTAAATATTTTAATATTTAAATATGAAGATGCAAACATAAGGACATCAGGTTACTGAAGGGGGTGCAGTACAGGACAACAAGGATGATCCAAGGGCTGGGGGACATTCCCTAGCTATGAGAGCAGGCTGAGGGAGTTGAATATGTACTCACTGGAGGAAAGAAGGGACAGGGGAGATATGATTGAAACCTTCAAGTACATGAACGGAATAAACAAGACAAGTACAGAGTGGCTTTTCAAGTTAAGGGGGGGGGCACTCGAGGCCATGATTTGAGATTGGGGGGGAAGTTTCAGGAGGGAAATGAGACAACACTTTTTTACAGAGAGGGTGGTGTCTAGGTCGAATGCATTGCCTGTGGAAGTGGTATCCTGTAGAATAGTGGGCTGCTTGAAAAGGGGATGGGATAGGGTAAGGGGGGAGGGGACGGAGGGGCAGCTGCAATATAGGGGCTGCTAACCGCACGATTGAGCAGACTCACTAGACCATAAGGCCTTTATTCTGCTGGCAATTTCGTATGTTTATATAAGATGAGCCACCAGAGTTAGGCCTTTAGATTTATCAAGTAAGCTCATCCTGCATGGTCCTCCATCTCCAGCTTGTAACCTTTCCCTCTATCCCCAACCTGGCCCCTGGTCTTTGTCCTCCCCCATTGTCATCATTATTTTCCCCATTCTACCATGAGTTTGCTCACTACTGAGGTCAGACTGCTTGACTGAGTGGCCAGTGTGTATTTCTTTGGGTAGTCTTTGGGACCGCTGTTATTGAGGTGCACTATATGAGTCGTTCTCCAGTCTTGCGGTACAACCCCAGACTCCAGCTAACTATCGACCCCATCAGCCAGAGTACCTGCAGGCTACTACACAAGCGCTCTCAGCACAGTCAGATGTGCACTGTCTGGGTCTGTGTACTTCTCCACTCTCAAGGCTAATAACCCCTTACTCACCTGATCCACCTCTATGAAATCATCCGTGCACCCAACCCCTCGTTACCCTGTCTTTCCACCTTGCTGCACCTGTCCATCTTTCTCATTGTGTAGACTGAACATAAGTACTCATTTAAAATATCTGCCTTATCCACATTCTCTTCCACCCACTGCTACCCCTTTCTGAGCTTAATTATCCTATCCAGTTGTCACTGTTCTCAATGATATAGGAATAAAAGTTCTTTACCCCTTTGTAAACTGTCTCAGCTAGCTGCAGTTCTGTCTGTACTTGCACCTGCCAGACTACCTTACCTGTTGTGAATCTTCCAATCCCAAATATACCCGATGTGCACAGTTTAGGTAAGGCATACTGTAACATAGCCCAGATGTAGGTTGCTGGAAATCTGCACCAATATTGGTTATCCCTTAGTGACAGACTGCAACTATGAACTAGCATGGTGCATATGATGTCTCTGCTCCTAACTTCCCAGAACCCACCTGAATACGGGCAGCCACCCATTTTCTGGTCACTCTCTTAGATTTTAATCAGTAGTCTCAGTGGCCCATGTGTGGGGGAAGAGGAGCCCTGGATCCTATCCAGTTTGCGCCGGATTCTAGCGACATTCTCCCTCAACCAAGAGAGAAGCGTACACATGAGTCAGCATCTCATTCTCCAGAAAGTATTCATGAAAACTGTGGATACACACCCATTGCACCTCAGTACTCATATATTAGAGTTTACTGATGCTGAATGGTGCTTTTTATTAAACATTAGTGCAAAGCAGATAAATACTGTACGTTACCAATACTGTTAATTTCATTTTTAACAGGCATGGGGCACCAAGATACAGCCTTGCAGACCAGTGCAGAGAATTTTGCAATGATGTAAGTACTTTCTAGTTGTTAAATATTGAATAGTCATCAGGCTGTCCTCTGCCACATAACCCTTAGTGGTTGCATATTTGATTGATAACCTAACACATGTGGGTAATTTATTTATATCACTAAAATTAATTCCATAAGTAACGTGTTGAAAGTAAGGAATAAGACAGGATGGGGGTGCATTGTATGTATTGCTGAGACAATCGCATACCCAGGTGTATACTAAGGCACAATACTGTAAGACCAACTGACTTCAGCCCTTGGAATAGTGGTTATCTCAGCACACTGTACATCCCTGGATTGTCTTACTGCAATTATAACACGAGTTTCTTAAGCAAAAAGGCATAACCAGGGTTAGATTTGCAGTCTGTTAATCACCACTAGGGGAGTAATGTGTCATGAGGCACAGCTGAGTAACATATTTCCTTGAGATTGTGAGTAATTGTTAAAACACCTGGGAGTGCTTTACTGCTAGTATGAAAAGTGATTTCAAGAGAAGAGTGTTAGAAGTCCCCCTTTTAAATGTTTTCTTCATTCAGTGGAGATTTCTTTCTTTCTCTAGTTTATTCAAATCTTTGAAACATTCCACATAATCATAGATACAGTTGTCATTGCTCAGTTATTACACATCCGGTTGATATGCCATCCTTTACAATACTGGGGAGTTGTAAGTAAACAGTTTTCTTACAGTGATTAGGGTATATGTCTGGTAAAGAATAATAAAATAAAAGAAGAAATCATACTGATACTTATACTGCAAGTTTCCCCATAGTCGTCAGTAGACAACTAAAGTGCATGCTGCACTGTAATACCTACCTACCACTATACAACCCTTGTTAACTAATTACAAGTGCCTGCAGTCCATTTCAGTAATGCCAGCATATCCCCTTAGCATTGAACCCTATATATTTAAAGTCTATATCTGACCGGGTGGTATTCTATTTGTTTGGAGTGTATGAGGGAGGAGCAGGCCCCCCCCACAAAAAGGGGGGGTGGAGAGAGGAAGGGCGAAGATGGGCCAGACAATAGAGCCCTTGGGGGACCCGGGACAAGAGTCTCAGATCTACAGGGAGAAAGAACCACTAGAAGAAAAGGTAGATAAAGGACAGCAAGGCAGTAGGAGTGAATGTCTAACCATCAGTGTTACCCTTATTCCCTCTTGCTGTCCAGCTTAGCCAGGGGTCCCATATCATTCTATATTTCTCTTCTCTGATATAGATTCTGGCTGTCATGCGTTCCATCTCACAGATATGTGTCATTCTGGTGACCCATTCTGCTATTGTTGGAGGGGTTGGCAGTTAACCAGTGTGAGGTAATATTTTTCAGTGCCACCGCCAGTGTGGCAAGGACCAACTTTCTTTGGGATGGGGGGAGTCCGACCACAGTAGGCATGCCCAGGACCCATTCTGAGAACTCCTCTGGGATATCTGTGTGCATGATTTGCCATAACACCCTCCTTACATCCCGCCAGAATATACTAATTATTGGACATGACCAAAAAAATATATACATGCAAACCTATATTGCCACAACCATGCCAACAAAGGGCGGAGTAAGATGTGTTGAAGTGATGAGTCACTGTGGGGGTCCTGAAGAATCGTATTAGAATTTTTCAGGAAACATCTTTCTATCCCGGGGAGGAAGTAACCCTCCATCCTAATTTAATCCTCCTGTCCCAATCTCTCCCAGGGATAGTGCTCTGAAGCTCTTTTTCCCAGGATTCCTTCACCTTAATCAACGGTTCAATGCCCATCTCATTCAACAGACTGTATATTCCAGATATACATCTAATTTTTCTGTTTATAGTAATAACACTATAGATAAAATCTTCACAAGGGGTTCTAGGCCTGTGCTGTGCATTCTCATTATCTGCACTTTTGATGAAATGTCTCACCTGCAAGAACAGGAAAAAATCTGTTTGGGGCAGGTTGAATTTTTCCCTAATCTGTTGAAAAGAAATACAGGTGTCATTTGATAGGAATTGTGCAAAGCGAGTAAGACCCTTTGTTTCCCAGCAGGTGAAGCCCTCATCCAACCTGGGAGGGAGGAAACCAAGGTAGTATTGTATTAAGGACAAAGGGCCCAGAGAGGGGACAGACGCCAATCCATGTTTTACCTGTTCCAGTGTTTTAAGAGAGTGTCTTATCCAAGGATTGCTAGGCAGGATCTTATCTGACTCCATCTATCCCACACAACAGTGTGAAAAGCAGCTGTGGGATATCAATGTTTTCAATGTCCATCCATCCCGAGGTTTGACGCTGCTTTGCCCAGGTACAGATGGGGATCATCTGGCCTGCTAGGTAATATTTCTGCAGGTCCGGCATGCCCATGCCTCCCTTTGATCTGGGTCTCTGCAATATTTTAATGGTGATTCGAGGCCTGCACCCCCCCATACAAATGTATTGATCCCTGCTTTAACCTTATTCCAGTACTCTAATGGAATGGGGATAGGCAGTGTAGAAAACAAAAATAGGAAGCGGGGAAGCAGGTTCATTTTAACAGAATCAATTCTGCCTGCAAGAGATATGGGTGGCAAAGTCCACCTCGCCATGTCCTTTTGCATTTCATTCCATAACTTTTCATAGCTGATTTCAAAAAGTCTGGTTTGAACTGTGTAGATCTGGACCCTCAGGTACATAATCTGATTGTTTTTAGCCCATGAAAATGGGAAAGAAGATCAGAAGTCCTGCGGGCAGATGCCACTAAGCACCATCTGATTTGTCTAAATTTATTTTGTATCCAGATAGTTTCCCAAATTTCTCCAAAATGTCTAACAGTTTAGGTAGGGAAGTCTCCAGGCGACTCAGGAAAAAAATTGCATCGTCCATGTACAGAGCTGCTTTTTGTTCTATTGCCCCTGCTCTTACTCCCCTTATGAGTGGATCCTGTCAGACCGCCACCACCAGCGGCTCTAGGAATAGTGCGAATAACAGAGGAGACAGAGGGCAGCCTTGTCGCATACCCTTCCTGATTGGAAACCTCCCAGAATTAATCCCATTTGCTCTAACCTGTGCTTGGGGGAGAGGAACAGAGGTTCAACATTATATTTAAGAATTTAGAGCCGAATTGCATGTTCTCCATGGTCTTTTGCAAAAAATGCCAATTTACTCTATCAAATGCCTTTTCGGCATCCATAGAGATAGCTATCTGGAAATCTTTCTGCCCCCTCTGTGCTGATATTCTGTTCTACAACCTTCTAATATTGTTTTGCATGAACCGACCCATCACAAACCCTGTTTGGTCATGATGCATTAATTTAGACACTACTCCCTGAAGATGGTCTGCAAGGATACTTGTAAAAATTTTCAAATCTGTATTCAAGAGAGATATAGGGTGGTATGAGCCACACCTGGTTGGGTCCTTCCCCTCCTATGAAGAATAGAGATTTGAGCATATCTCCATGAGTCTGGTATCTCTCCTCTCTCCTGGACATGTTGGAAACATGCTTGTAGTAATGGTATAATTTTTTCCAAAAATATCTTATAAAATTTGTTAGGTAGGCCATCAAGGACCGGAGACTTCCCCGCCCTCAGCTGTTTTATTTTTGTAATGATCTCTAGGTTTGTAATGGGTCTTTCCAGGAACTCCCTGTCCTCCTGAGACAGGCAGGGTATAGTTAATTGGGACAAAAATTCCTCTGTCATTATGTTATCTGGGCCTGCTGGATCAATTCAATATAATTGTTCATAGTACTTTGCAAACCTTTGGGAAATGGAGAGAGGGTCCAACAGCAGCTTAGCACCTCTTTCCTCATCACAGATCCCCAAGACTGCCCTATTACATGTTTGCTTCCTCGGAGCGTGTGCCAGTATTTTCCCTGCCTGGTTTCCTCTATCATAAAATTTATGTTGGGTTCTACGTACGAGCCCTTCTACCTGAGCTGCCAGCAAATGCTCCAGAGAAGATTTTTTTGTTTGTCAAAGTTCTTTATCTATCGGATCCAAGGTTAGCTTATGCTGAAAGTCTACTTCTCTCAGCACTTTCTCCAGCCTCAGCTGAGCTGCCATCCTCTCTCTTTTCTGCCTCGAGCTTAAGAGATAATTATCCCCTAAAGTATGCTTTTAGAGCATCCCATCTCACTGCCGGAGAGGTCAGCTCAGGGTCATTCATGCTTAAATATGCTGTCATCCCATCCGTAATCTCCTTCTTAAATTCTTCTGAATTAAGCAGGCTCACATTCAGGCACCAGTTTGAGTTTCTGACTACTGGGGCAAACTGCAGTCGCAGATAGACTGATGAATGATTGGACCACATCATAGGCCAAATGTTGCATTCCTGGATACACATTTTTCTTTCTAATGGAATAAGGAGCATATCTAATTGGGAAAATGAACCATGTCTATGCGAGAAGAAAGAGTAATCTTTCCGCCTAGGATTAACCTTCCTCTAGGCGTCAACCAGCCTTGTTTCATCCAAAAGCCTCCCCAGGAAACTGCCTCCCATGCCTCTCTGAGTAACCCCTCTCAAAGGATCCCTACCACTTCTCTCCCAGGTGGCGGATAGAACCCTGTTAAAATCTCCTCCAAATATATATAATGCCTCTGGGTCTTCCATCATATTTATAGTTAGCTGCCTTAGGAAATGCTTATTGGCTTTTTCCTCATTTGGAGCATACAGACACATCAGATAACATTTAATATTAAAGAAGAGGACCTGCGCTTTTATGAATTTCCCATTTGGGTCCGCTGTCACTTCTTTAATCTGTATAGGGGTATTCCTCCTGATCAGTACTGCTGTTCCCCTCCTATGAGGGTGCACAGACCAAGCTGCTGCCAGAACCTCCCCCACCTAGTTTTTTCTACGTTTCTTATGTTCAGAGTCTGTTAGGTGGTTCTCCTGTAAGAAGACCAAATCTGCACTCCCAGTTCCTGCAGAATGCGTGCCCTCTTGATCAGCCAATTTAAGCTTTTTACATTGTATGTGACAATACGTAACTCAGCCATTTATATCATAGATCCTTAAAACAGCTCTGTGGATTGAAAGTCCCCCTGTAGTCCCCCACCCAACACTCAACATAGTCCTCCAGGCAATTTGAACATCAACATATCAAACTCTGCAACCTTTAAACTAGCAAAACAACAAACTAGGTCACATTGAAAAAGTTTAAAATCAACTTTCTAGCTTCCAAATGTGCCACCAATTACATTCCACCCTCATTTGTGGTCGGGGAGAGAAGGTAGTGTAGCCATCTAGACTGCACCAAACTTTAGCCTCTAAGTGGGGCTGTGGTGTCAGGTGGATCTCTCAGCCCTGTCAGTGGGTATTGAACAGTACAAAGCACTTCTTCGCTCTCTCTCTCTCTCTCTCTCTCTCCCCGGCTCCCCCCCCCACTGTCAAGTAACTGAAATTTAGCATTTAACAGCATCTAGTAATAATTTTGTCTTTATTATGCCTTTCCATTCAGTCCTGTTATGCAGGTATTCCACAAAAAGAGAACAGTAAACTTGTAAGAGAGAAAAAAGAAGTCTGCAGGGGTACCACAACTGGGTCTCTAATTACCTCTTCTTAACATCCCATACTTAATTGTTAATAAATGTTCCACAACAGTTATTCCCTCTAATCAGTCCCCTTCTTTGTAAAATACAAGCCTGCAATGAGACTGATGCTGGACCCAGCTTTCCAGCTCAGGGGGGCCGTATCAGCAAATGTCCTGGACCAAGCTCCAAATGTCCCTCTGAAAAAGTTAGATACCTCAAGTCCCTCGAGTGATCATGTGTCTCTCTGCACTGGGGGGCAGGTAGCTTCTCCCTCCTTCTGATTTTTCTGCTTGCCTCTTGTTCTCCTCAGTGGTGATGGGCCCCTTATCATGGATATCGTGGTCCTGGCTGTTTCCATCATCTCTAATGGCTGGGTATCTCCTGCTCGAGATGCGGTGCCTCCTCCACATTGATTAGGGCCTTTAACAATGTACCAGCGCCTATACTTGAGCACCTTGATGGTTTCTAACTCGAGTATCTCACTAAGAGAGATGTTCCACTGTTGGAGGAATTTCACTGCTTCTGAAGTCACAGGGAAAGAGTGAGTGCCTGAGTCTGTTGTTATTTTTAATGTCACAGGATAGTCCAGACGGGCTTTTACTCCTTTGGCCCAAAGTTGTTTCAGTATGGGAAAGAGCTGCCACCTACGATCCATCGTGGTGGGAGCATAATTGTGCTCAAAGAAAAGTCTAGTGTCCCCAAAAATCAACTCTTTTTTTAGCCCAAGCTCTTATTAGGATGTCCGATTTAGTTCCGTAGTCTAGAAATGCCAGAATTACCGAGCGGGGCTGGGATTTTGGATCAATCGGCACTGAATTCAGGGAGTGGTGTGCCGAAATTATATTTAGGTGATAGTCTTTGTCCAGGCCCAAGATCTCTGTTAAGAAGTTGTCCATAAATTGAAAAATATCTCCCGATTCTGTTTTTTCTGGCAGGCCATGAATATGTATATTGACCCTGCGAGAACGATTCTCTAGATCCTCAATCTCCTGCTGCAGCCAGACTTCCCTGTTATGTAATAAAGTATGGCCCCATTGTGAATGTCCAGTGTTTAGGAAGTTTCAGTGACTGTTTGTTCTAGATCATTGATTTTCTGGCAGTGTTCCTTTTGCTCTGATCTGACCTCTCTGAGTTCTGTTTGTATTTTATTTAGGGTATCTCTGAAACAATGGAGCTCTTTAAACAACTTCTTAGATGTTATAGTAAACAAACCTTCTTCATCTGAACTACTCTCTGCATCACAGCCAGAACTCGAGGCTGCTGAAAGTTTAGGTGAGGCACGGCCTATCTCCGATCTCGGAGACGGAATCTGTTTTTTTCCACTTTTTGGTGTCCCCGCCGCAAATTCCCACAGTCGCTGGTGAGTAGAACCCATTATTTGAGTAAGTTTTAACTTTTTGGTGCTAGTGTACAGGTTGGAGTGGGGATATGGGCGAATATAGGAACTGACCCGAGGGAGCCCTTGTTAGCTCAGTCCGCCATCAATGCCGGCTACACCAGAAGTCATTCAGTGGAGATTTTTAATCAAATAGTTGATCCACCAACTGTTTATGAATGCTGGTTCAGGTTTAGAATGCATCATTCCAGTCATTCAGCAGTGCTAGAGGATGGAATGCTGACAGGAAGAATTCCTGTGCCATGGCGACCAGGCTGTACATTACAGTTAACAGAGATTACTGTAATGCTGTTGGAGTGTTAGTATCCAATCAGAATGGAGCATTTCTACGAGCCTGTTTATAATTTTATTTAAAAGTTTTTATAAATTAAAATACAAATGTTTTCATATATATAAATTATTAATGCTTATTTTTTTTTTCTTTTCCTAAAATGGATCTTCCACCTGCTGAAACTTCGCCCCCTATTCTCCAGTTTCCATTCATCTCGGGACCACCAGGTACTTCCCGATCCCTCCAACCCTCTGACCACTGCCACCTTATCTCCATGGAGCCTTGGTTTCACCCACAGGTGGGGTCAAAATGGAGGTTGTCCCCCTGGACATCTTGTTGTGTCAGGCAGGGGCCAGTGCCAGCGAGGCAGGGGACCCGAATCTATTGGGGACCATCACCGTCATGAAGGTGCTGGGGTTATGGTATTTTTCCTTATTTCTCCTTCCCAAGGACGGTGTATGCTGGTCACCAAGGTGTGGGTGTACACACTGTGCGTGCATCTGCATGCCGACATTGCAACGTCCATGCCACCCTTCCAACCACTTCCAGTCGCACTACCTCCTGTGGGCCCCCAGGTGGCAGTATTACAGCGTAGAACAGAGCCCCCCCTCCCTGGAGGAGGAGGAGGAGGAGGAGAGTGTCCTATGGGATGCTCAATCCTCCTCCTCCCCCTGTCTGGCCTCCTGCCACCCAGGTTCATTGCTGAACTTGGTCACCAGCATGGTGGTGTACCTTTCGTGTCACCGGGCCAGCTTTGGTCCCATTGTGTTTGCTGTAGTTGTTTTTTTCATATAGTTTTCCAGCAGAGGGTTGTTTACCCTTCCTCCTTCCCCTTCTCAGAGACATGTGTGCTGCACTGCATCCAGCTTGACCAAAAAAGTGCCACCTTTATGGCTGTTGTCTTATAAGGGAATGGGTCCCAAGCAATCAGGACGCAGACAACTTTCTACCCATTTTATAAATGTCAGTTTTGATTGTTTTCACAATTGCTATGAAAATCTTTAAGAAAATAGTTTATCCACAAACTGTTTAATATTCTGATTCATAATCACAAATGCATCACTACAGTCATTCAGTGCTAATTGACGAGGGGATATTGAAAACAATAATGTAAGTGTTTATTTTTCAGTTACCTTAGGTCAGTAACAACCTATTCACATGACGGGGTATCATCCTCAGATGAATGGACTAACTAAAAGAACAAATCAGATGCTAAAGAGAAGTCTGAGTAAAATGATAAATGAAAAAAAGGATGATTGGCATGATTACCTGAAACAGATAATGTTTAGCTGCTGTACATAAAAACAATTTTCAACGAATTACACCCCATTTTATGTGATGTATAAAAGAGAAGCACGGTTACCTTGTGAGGTATGTTAAATGTTTATGCATCAATTTTAATAAGGAAGACTAAAGGTCAAAGGTCACCCCATTGTTGCATTCCATTAAGTTTCTCACATTTCGTAACATTCACAGATAATAACAGGTAACATTTAAAGATATGAAATGGATTTTCACAGTGGGTGATAGTAGAATTTATGTGATTGTGGGCCGGACGTGGGTTGGGCATTGAGCATCCCAGTGAACGTGCTCCTTCCCTGGGAAGACAGTTTCCTGTCTGCCGCTGTCAAACCCCATCCTCCACCATTTCACCACTCTGGGGGCATAAGCTATGGCTCTGTGTAGGATGGCACTGAGGAAAGAGGTAAGGGGACTGGGGGGTAGCCATGAGGGGCTGCTGTAAAGTATCTTCACTCATCTTTAAGTGTCAATAGTGGATGTGGGTGGAACAGAGAGCAGCAAATGAACAACAAAGTGTAAAGTAAACTGTGGGCTGCATGGTGAAGAAAATGCAGATGCAGTAGAGTGAAAGATATAGGTGCAATGTGAAATGGGTTATGCTTCAGCACTTTCCTCTCCTGAGGTTGCCAGCTGAAGTCAGTTACTTAAACTTTATGTTACAACCGAAGTGCCGAACACACAGGAACATGGAACACTGACTAGCACTGGGGTGGGGGGACACGGTTATTTATTTATTTTTTTATTTAACATATCATAGGAATTACAACCCTTTCAGTCATAGACTCATTTACAAAGGCTCCATGTCAAACATAATCATACATACAATGAGACAGTACAGCAGTGAGACATCCCAGTTTAAACAAACAGGTATTTACATATAATAGCCAGGGTGGCTGTTGACCTATACACGTAGTAGCTAGGGTATTGATGTAAATACAACTGGTACAGTTACAGAGTAAGTGCAGCCTCTGGGGCATTGTCATATAGCAGAAACAGTGATCAGTAATGAAGATGTCCTATACAGTTGGTTGCTATGTCAAAGAGGACCAGCCTAGGGTAGCTCTGTGAGGGACAGTTAGGAGGAAAGCAAGACATGTGGTTAACTGATGCAATACAGAGAATATTGTCACATTGTCAGTAAATATGTTTATTCATGTCATGTTTTGATATACAACAGATAATGGACAATCAATGTGGCACAGAAGTACTCATGGAAGAACCGCCCAATGAAGATACAGAGTTGTATGTAAAGATTGTCGAAGCTATCATAACATCAGTTTAGGAAAATGTGAGTTTATTGTATGGTAAAAACCTGGTATGCATGCAGTTCCTTGCATAGAACACAATCATTGTACTGTGATACTGACATTATTATGTTGATGTGTTGAAATAGTGGTACCACAACTGCAGAACACAACTTGAAATCATTGAAACACATGTTGTTTGCTCTATCTAGTTTACCTGGTTCTGTCATCTACTCATCGATCCTTTTGAGACTGTATGTTTGTGGTATCCGGTACACTATGTATGCAATGAGGAATGAATAGGTAAGGATTATTTAAAGACATGTACCACTAACAGCTTAATCTGGTAATCTGGTTCAGTTTCAGTTGGTTACCATCTGTACCCCCTCCCCTGCAATGGTTACTCGTGGAAAAGGGACTTCTAGTCTCAGTGGGTCTACCAGGTCAACAAAATTCAATAAATAAAAATAAATAAATAAATAAGCATGTGGTTATGGAGCAGTGAGTGTTTTGGAAAACAAAACAGTCTGTATTAATTTGGCCATTTAAGAAGTGGCACATGCCGACTGTGACTGTGATCGCACTCCCATCGTCCCATTTCCATCACAAACCTCAGCACTCACAAGTCTCAGTAAAAAAAACAGGTTTGGAAATTTTTTTTACCTCAGAACTTCAATCATTCCCTGCAAACCAAAGTTGCTCCTTGAATCCAATGTTTTGAAAAATAATCTTGCAGCAGAATTGCAGTCTTTGACATGATCAGACATTCTGCCTCTTGATGCTATGATGCTATGGTGCAGCTGTGCACCGTGAGCGAGTAACAAACACAGTGTAGCCTTGTGAGTGGTCTGTGGGTTAAATTCCTGCACTGTATGATGACTATGTACGATATTTTACACTGGTAAATAACGAAGGACCAAAAAGACTGTTTGCAGACTGTTTTTATAAATGGACTTTTTTTTAACATCGTTGTAAAAGCAGTAAGGTATCACCAGAGGTTACATTAACCAACAGTTAATCACCACCTAGGTGTATGTGGCACTCAGCTTCTCCTTGCGCCACGTGGCACTCTAATGGGGGTGTACCATATTGCTTAATTCTCTTACCCAAGATGATTCACAAAATGGCAGATATGTACATTTAATATAAATGTGAGAAATGAGAAAGCTTAATGGTTTCATAACCTGTGTTGTTGGGGGCAATGCGATGTTCCAGGTCTGGACTTGGGAGTGTACTTCTCATTTTATTCAGAGGTAAAAGAGAACATCAAACATTGCTAGGAATGCAGTGATACACCAGTCTGTCATAGCATGCCACTATGAGTATGTTGGCATATACAGAATAGAGCATGGGGAAGTGTGGTTTATGGGGATTTTATGCACACCAGAGGTGTGTGATGTCCCATAAACTCCTGAGGAGTTTATATGGGCATCACACACCAAGGGTGTACATAAACTCCCTATTAAACCACAATTGTCCATGTCGTGCAGGTCACTCATCTGGGCTCATCCAGTCATAGGATATTCTGTGGCTCCAGATGCTGATAGTTGCAGGGTGGAGATATATATATATATATATATATATATATATTAGAAGCAAAAAACTCTGTTTAATGCATTAGTTCGGGTTGTTCCACAACGACAAAAGTGAGGAAATTCGCTGTTAGGGTTGAAAACCCTAACTCTGAATTCACACCCCCACCCCAGCACCACACACACACAGACACACACACACTCATGCAAGTATGGGGGAGGACCAAGTCAACACAACCAATGACAGACATCCAACAGCAGGTGACAGAAATAACAAACAATTGTCTAAATGTACTACGAGACATCCCCACCCACCTGACCAGGTACTGCATGCTCAGTGGAGATCAACAGCAAAACTGAGGCCATGTACACCAAACATACACATCCCTGATTGCAGCTGCACACAACATACCACACTTAATAGTTGCATGACCTTACCTACTGATGCCCCACACCAGACGACACCACATGTGATGGGCCACCTGAGCAATAGAGTTGAGCAAAACCAAGGAATTGTACGGGTATAATATCTCTGATTATTACAAGGGTTTGAAAAATGCAGCTTTCTAATTGACTGTAAACATTGTAACAGCCTTATGTTTAGTTTTTATTAACATACATGTGGAGCCTAACCATATGATGAACATGCTTTTATGTTGTTTAAAAAAACAGTTTTATTATTATAGCAATAAGTCACTCCCAGGTATTATGTTAATGGTCAGTTTATCACTGTCTAGCGACATGTGGCACTCGGCTACACCTCATTCAACATTAAACCCCTACATGGTGATTAACAGACCATTTAACATAACCGTTGGTCATACCTTATTGCTTAATTGTCTTTATGATTAGATACTCTCCCTCTGCTAGTCACTGCAGGAGTTTTGCAACACAGTGTCACACCCAGTTACACCATACTCTTGTCTACTTACTGGAGAATGGCTGTGAATATGAACTCATGAAGATGAAAAGTGTAACTTGATCATTACAGTCATCGAAACCTTAGTGTGATTATAACCGACAGAGTCAGTGATAGAGGATAACCCTTGCCATCCTAGTACACTTATCCCATTGTGAGTTAAATCAATACTAAAAGACATTCTGTTCATATCTACACTATACCTACTTGATTGCTGTTGTACCACAATTGACATAGTTATCACTTTGATAGCATCAGTGACAGAAGTGTGGCAAACCCAAACACTACGTATAGAGCCTGAGTATGAAACAACTGTTAAAAAAATTACGCTGTGTCCATAAGTAGCATAGATCACTCATTGCAACAATAGTAAATGTACCACTATTTGAATAAGTTAGTCGTCACAGATGCAATGAGATTGTCTTTCTCAGGTACAACATACTGAGTAAGTGCCTACAGGAAAATCTATCCTATAGACATCTCCGATACAGGTATGTCATTGTTGGCTCAGTAGTCCTATGATATTTAGAAGTTGCTTGGCCTGATCCATGCAATTACACTGTTTCTTACAAAAAATACTTACTGCATCTTTAGTAATGAAACACACTGAAGGTCTATGTATGTACATTAGCAGTACAGCTTCATCAGTAAGAATGCATCTGATACTGGCAGTACGAATTTCACAGCATTGAACAGGCAATGCTTTTCCATACGTTTACATCAGCCTCTCTATGTTCAGTAAACAGTTGCAGTAAATGTACTACTATGAAAATCACATACTAAATGTAACACTTCTTTTATCTTGAGCTTGCTAGTGTCTTGTAGTTAATTTATGTACTTCTCTTAATTAATGTATACTCACTAGTGTTAAAACCTTTCTACAACTGTGATCATGCACCTTTAGCATATATATTGACTAACGGCACAGTACCAGTTGTGGTGTGGTGTGTGGCATCGTTAGGTAAGGCCATGCAACTACTAAGTGTGGTATATTGTGTGCAGCTGCAATCAGGGATGTGTACGTCTGGTGTACATGGCCTCAGTTTTGCTGTTGATCTCCACTGAGCATGCAGTACCTGGTCAGGTGGGTGGGGATGTCTCGTAGTACATTTAGACAATTGTTTGTTATTTCTGTCACCTGCTGCTGGATGTCTGTCATTGGTTGTGTTGACTTGGTCCTCCCCCATACTTGCATGTGTGTGTGTGTGTGTGTGTGTGTGTGTGTGTGTGTGTGTGTGTGTGTGGTGCTGGGGGGGGGGGTGAATTTGGAGTTAGGGTTTTCAACCCTAACAGCGAATTTCCTCACTTTTGTTGCTGTGGAACAACCCTAACTAATGCATTAAACGGAGTTTTTGGCCTCTAATTTCCCTTCTTTTTGAGAATGATAACGAGAAATAGTGAATATAATGCAGCGGTGGGAAGCTCCTGCCACATGATGTCTTGTGGCATAGTAACAGGAACAGCAATGCAAACAGAAGCACTAACAGTGGCGCACATGGTAACACAAGTGCAAATGAGAACAGAAAGGGTAACGGACACGGTGGCGTAGACAGGAACGGTCTGCCACGTGATGTGTTACATAGATACATAGATACATAGACAGTGTCGGCAGATAAGGGCCTATGGCCCACCCAGTCTGCCCACTTGAGCTTGTAAGTTCAGTTTGTTTTCCTAGAAGTCTGTTGCACCTTATCCCTGACCTCCAGAATTCCTTTATGTCTATCCCATGCATTCTTAAATCCCGTGATTTTTTCAGCCCCCACCACTTCCTCTGGCAGGGTGTTCCACTTGTCCACCACCCGTTCTGTGAAGAAATTCTTTCTCATGTTTCCTCTGAATCGTCCTCCCTCCAACTTCATCCCATGCCCTCTAGTCCTGGAACATCTTTTTCGCTTAAAAATAGTGTTTTCCTGCACCCTGTTCCTCCCTGTAAGATACTTGTATGTCTCTATCATATCCCTCTCTCCTCCTCTCCTCCAGGGAGTACATGTTCAGTTCCTTCAACCTGTCTTCATAGGACTTGTGATGCAATCCATGCACCATCTTTGTTGCCCTCCTCTGAACCTTCTCTACCCTGTCTATGTCCTTACATAGGTATGGTCTCCAGAACTGTACACTGTACTCAGGTGGGGCCTCACTAGTGTCTTGTATAGCGAATTATGACCTTCCTTTTCCTGCTGGTAATGCCCTGCCTATACATCTCAGCATCCTATTTGCTTTACCTGCTGCCTTGTCACACTGTTTCCCTACCTGAGGTCATCAGAGATGATAACCCCAAGATCCCTTTCCTGCTTGGTGCATGCTATATCCTCACCCCCAACTGATATATTGTGCCAGGGTTTTTGTGCCCCATATGCATTATCTTGCACTTCTTTGCATTGAATTTCAACTGCCAAACCCTGACCATTCTTCAAGTTTCTGCAGGTCGCTTCTCATTCTGTCTACACCCTTTGGTGTGTCTACTCTGTTACAGAGCTTTGTGTCATCAGCGAACAGTGAAATTCTGCCTTCTGGTCCTGCGCCATGTCACTGATGAAGATGTTGAATAGGACCAGTCCCAGCACTGATCCCTGTGGTACCCCACTGGTCACTCTTCCTCTGTGGAGTGACAGCCATTTACCACCACCCTCTGTGTCCTGCCACCCAGCCAGTTACCTACCCACCACACTACTGTCCTGCCCACACCCATATTCCCCAGTTTGTGTAATAGTCTTCTATGTGGCACAGTGTCAAAGGCCTTGCTGAAGTCCAGATAGGCCATGTCCACTGCCCTCCCCTGATCCACCTCCCTAGTCACCCAGTCAAAAAATTCAATGAGGTTGGTCTGACATGACCTCCCCCTGGTGAAACCATGCTGCCTTGGGTCCTGTAGTCTATTGACAACCAGATGTTCCACCAATCTCTCCTTCAGTAGTGCTTCCATGATCTTCCCACTACCGAGGTGAGGCTGACTGGTCTGTAGTTCCCTGCTTCCTCTTTGTTCACTTTTGTATAAGGGGACTACATCTGCTGTCCTCCAGTCTTTGGGTACCTCCCTGTTTCCAGTGATCGCTAAACAGGATAGCCAGAGGTTCAGCCACCACCTCTCTTAGTTCTTTAAGGACCCTGGGATGCACCCCATCTGGCTCCATTCTTTATCAACTCTTATTACTTCCAGTTCCTTCAGGACCCTTTCTCGTGTAAAGGGACTTGGTCCATTTCTGCCATTCTCACCTTGTACTCCCTTCAGACCCATTACCTCATCTTCCTCAGTAAAGACTGAGCAGAAATACCTGTTCAGTATGTCAGCTTTACTGTTGTCATCCTCCACGGCCCTCATCCTCCCCTTCAGTCTCACTATCCCTCCCTTTGTCTTTCTTTTTCTTTATGTACCTGTAAAGGTTTTGTCCCTCTACCCACTGATTTTGCAATGTGCTCTTCTGTCTGAGCTTTGGCTTCCTTTCTGACCTCCCTGCCTCCCTTTGCTTCTCCTGGTACTTCTCCCTATCCCTTCTGCCTGTGTCTTTTGTATTGCCTGAATGCAATCTTTTGGCTTTCACTTTCTTTGCTACCTCTTTGGAAAACCATAATGGTCTCCTCTTCCTTTTCCTCTTGCTAACCTGCTTAATACATAATTCTGTTGTTCTTGTAATCCCCATTTTAAATACTGCCCACTGTTCCTCAACCCCTGATTCCTGTCCCATTCCCTTAATGCCTCTTTTCAAGTATCTCCCATTTTCCCAAAGTCTTCCCCTAAAATCCAGGATCGTGTTTTTGTGTGGTTTGGTTCTGCTCTTTCTGTGATTTCAAACCACAATGACTGGTGGTCACTGTTTCCCAGGTGCTCCCCCACTGTTACCCCCATCACACTGTCCCTGTTTGTGAGCACAAGGTCCAGTATTGCCTTCTGCTGAGTTGGTTCCATGACCAGTTGCTTGAGGAAGGCACCCTGAAGGGAGTCCAGGATAAATCTGCTCCTAGTTGATGCTGTTGCTGGGATGCTCCAGTCCACATCTGGAATATTGATGTCTCCAACCAATACTACCTCACCCTTGTCTGCCATCCTTTGGATGGCTAGCATCAGCTCCCTATCTGTTTCTTCCTCCTGGGCTGGTGGTCTATAGACCACACCTGTGCGGATGGCTGTCCCCATTTTCCTTTCCAGCTTAACCCACTGTATCTCTCCCCTATTTTGTTCCTCCTGGATCTCTGTGGCCCTTATGTCATTTTCACATAGAGTGCCACCCTCCTCCTTCCTGCCTGCTCTGTCTCTTCTGAATATGTTGTAGCCAGGTATGGCCATCTCCCAGTCGTGGTTATCATTACACCAGGTTTCAGTGATGGCCACAATGTCCAGGTCTGACTGCACCATGACAGCCTCAGATCTTCCATCTTGTTGCTAAGGCTCCTGGCATTTGCACACATGGCTTCCATGTTTGACCTCCCTAGACTGTCTCACTGTTCTATTCCAGCCCCTTCCTTGGTTGTCATTTATCCCTGGTTCTCCTTGCTGTCTGCCCGTCTGCTGAATTGTGCCCCTTTTCTGCTTATCCACCTCTTGGGCACTAATCTCCATCTTTTGCACACTGCTTTGCAGAGATAGCCACTCCTCTGGTTCACTGGTTCCACTGCTAGCTGTGGGGGGCGAGCAAGTAAGTACCCTCCTTGCTGGCCTGCCACCCCCCTTTGCTAGTTTAAATGCTTGTCAATGTAGCATTAAAACTTATCATTGAGTGCTTGGATTCCCCTCCAGGATGGATGCAGGCCGTCAGGCTTGAGAAAACCTCCATCCCTCCAGGTGGGTCCCCAGTCACCAATGAATCCAAACCCTTCCTCACAGCACCAGTTCTTCAACCATGAGTTAAAGTTCCTGGTGCATGCACTCCTATGCTCTCCCTTGCCTCTCACAGGTAGTACTTCTGAGAAAGTGACAGAAGTAGCTACTTGCTTGAGACCCCTCCCCAGTTTCCTAAACTCTTCCTGAACTTCCTTTGGCTCCCCATTTGCCAGGTCATTAGTACCTAGGTGGATAATGACATCCAGCTCACCCTCCCGTCTTGCCTTCCCAGTGATCCCCAGGATCTTCCTTCTATCCCTCCATGCCGTGGCACCTGGTAGGCACCTCACCTCCCTGTCCTCCCCCTCCTGTGTTCCTAGCTGGATCCCTCTTATGATGGAGTCCCCCACCAGGATTCACTTCCTCCTCCTCTGGGGTCCACTGCTTTCCCCGCTGAGGTCACCTCCTTGGCTAACCTCCACATCCTTTCCTTCCACTTCTCTGGGTACCTGTATTTGGTTGTCCTCATTTTCCAGTGTGGCATATGAGTTCTTGAGTGGAATAGGATCTGGGATGTGCCTCTGCCTGACTGCTCTAACCTTCCCTGAGCCCACTGTCATCCAAGTGCTCCTCGTTCTCAGCATCTTTTGAGGCAGTTGCATTGGACTGGGTGGTCCCTGGATAGGGGTGATGGTACTCCTGATCCAGTTTATTTCCACTCTGAGTCTGGCTACCTCATCCCGCAGTTCAGATAGATACATGCAGATAGGGCAGCACCTCAGTGTCCAGAAGGTCTGCCTGAATATGGCTGCCCCACAGCCACTGCATTGCACCACTCCCCACATTATACTGCAGTTCCACTACTTGTCTGCTACTGAAGCTCTCCTAGTTCCCTTTTTATTAATTTACTGTCCTAAAAATCCTGCCACTGTTCCCCTATAATATTTGAAAATACATACACTTCTATCTAAGCTCTTTATCCTTACAATCAAAAGGTAACTACATTCACAATAATCTACCTTCTACTAATACAGATTCTATCACAGAATCAGAGCACAATGCAAAAACATCTGCTACTTAGCAACAGTGTTGTCACATAGTAACATGGTGCCTGCAAACGGAAATGTCAATGGGCATGGTGACGCAAAGTGAAACAGAAAGAGAAACAGTACTGTAGACACAAATGGCAAAAAATAACAGAAACGCAAGCGCAAATGAAAACGCAAAGGATAACGCACATAGGGCCCCACGCTCACGCCAGAAAAAGGGCCCCGCGCTCCCACCACATGATGTCTTGTGGCATAGTGACAGGAACAGCAATGCAAACAGAATCACTAACAGTGGTGCACATGATAACGCAAGCACGAATGAGAACAGAAAGGGTAACACACACAGTGGCGTAGACGGAATGGTCTGCCACGTGATGTGTTGCCACATAGTAACATGGTGCCTGCAAATGGAAATTTCAGTGGCATGGTGATGCTAAGTAAAACAGAAAGGGAAACAGTACTGTAGACACAAATGGCAAAAAATAACAGAAACGCAAGCGCAAATGAAAACGCAAAGGATAACGCACATGGTGGCGCAGACATCAACGGTAAGTGAAACGGGTACGGAACCGCAAGCGGAAAGGTCAACAGTAGCAGTAATGTAAGTGCACAGGCTGGTTTTCCCCAAAACCTGCATAGAGAAAGACAGTGAGTACAAATAATGTATGCATAATAATGAGTATTGGAGCAGAAAATGAGAACTTGGAATACTAAATAGGTTATATCTCACGAACCGTACAACGTAGAAAAAAATTTAAAAGTCGTATGATTTAAAACTGTTCTGGCTAATTTTGTACTTAGTCCCCATTAGGGGGCTAAGTACTTTTCTGACAAAAAGTCCATATCTCGCACCGTTTCCGAGATACTGGCCCTGAAAGGCGCGGCGAACGCCGTAATGTTATCCTCTGGGGAAAAAAGAGAAGTTCAGAGTGGAGTGCCATAACTTTGTCTCCCTGTAATATTTTTTCACCAAACCACTGAAAGGCACATCTGTGGGCTGTTGGCTGTCTTCCCTCCAAATTTCAGGAAAAAAGACTAAACCTTTATTTTGCAGCAGGGTGCCAAAGGATTCCTGTAATGCGTCGGGCGCTGTAATGTTATCCTATGGGAAAAACTGTCAACTTTGGAGTGCCGTAACTTTGCCGTCGTGTAATATTTTTTCATTACAACACTGAAAGGCACATCTGTGAGATGTCATCTGCGTTCTCTCCAAATTTCAGCCCAAAACTCCCAACCGTTCTTTTGCAGCGGAGTGCCAAAGAATTACTGTTATTTTGGGCATAGTGTCGCAAAGTAGTATAGCAATTTGCGAAAGCTTTGGCAAAAAATTTGCGACACTTTCGTGAGTGCGACACTACTTTGTGAAAGTACTTTTTCCAGAAATCTGAAAAACATATTTCTGGGGTGTTTTACCCCAAAATAAAGACATGGCTAGCATCCTCAGGGCCCGACTAGGTGAATACAAAAAGAATTAGGTTGCTAGAGGGTCTCAATTTTAAATGCCAAGCATTTTTCTGATCACTAACTGAAAACAAGATGGCAGATTTGCAACAGTAACAGGGCCATTTGCTACGGTAAAAAGTACATTTGCGACACTATCGAACTTTTTGTTATCTTTTCCCATTGACTTATAATGGGAAATTGTTTTTTGAATAACTTTTGAACTGTTTAATATTTTTTCACCAAATCTTCGAAAGGCACATTGGGGACCCCGGCCGCATGTTGCCTGAAGATTTTGAGCCGGTCACGCAAACCGTGCGACCTGTAGGTGCGACCGTAGAATTCCAGAAAAAGCGTAAATGCGCGTGCAGATCTTGCTTAATAACTCCGCAGCTGTATATCCAACCAGTACAAAACTTTGCAGATCCCAAGGCCTATGGTTCTTGATGATGTATTCTTAATTTCAGCCAAATCCGTCTAACGGTTGCAAAGTTATTAAGGTGCAAAATGTTGGGGTTTAACATAGAAATGGGTCCTCAACCTAACTACGATAGCACTACCATATACTATACTATATATATATATATATATATATATATATATATATATATTCAATGTTAGGGTTGAAACCCCTTGCACCCTCCAGCCTACCCCCAACTGGACTCGAGGTGCGAATTGGGGTCATCAGCCCTAAGTGTCACCCCATCACATGTGGAAAGAAGCTGAGGAATAGGAGAATGGGGTGACAGTTAGGACCGATGAACCCAATGCACACCCTGATTCTAGTTTGGGGGGGTGGGCTGGAGGGGTGCAAAGGGGGTTTCAACCCTAACATCAAATTTCCTCACTTTTGTCGCTGTGGAACAACCCTAACTGATGCATTAAATTAAGTTTTTTTGTCTCTAATTTGTCTTCTTTTTGAGAATGATAATGAGAAATAGTGAATGTAATGCAGCGGGAGCACGGGGGTGATGTCTTGTCGCATTGTAACTTTGTGCCCGCAAACGCAAATCGTAATGCACATGATGACGCAAAGCAAAACAGAAAGAGGAACAGTACTGTAGACAGAAATGTTAAAAACAATGGAAACACAACCGCAAATGAAAACACAAAGATAGCATACGAAAATGGTGGCGTAAAGCGTGAGCAGTGAAGTGAAGCGTGTCTGGAACCACAAGCAGAAACGTAATGGTAAGAGTAATGTAAGTGCACAGGCTGGTTTTCCCCAAAAGCTGTATAGAGAAAGACAGTGAGTAGAAAGAATGTATGCAAAATAATGACTCTCGGAACACAAAAATCAGTAGTTGTAATAGTAAATTGCTTATATCTCAGTAACCGTACAACATAGAAAAAAAATTTAAAAGTCATATGTATTATCACTTTCCTGGCTAGTTAAATATATATATATATGGGGGCTAAAATTTTTTTGACAAAAACTCTGTATCTCGCACCGTTTTCAAGATACAGGCCCTCAAAGGCGCAGCGAACGCCATAATGTTATCCTATGGGGAAAAAAACAGAAGTTCGGACTGCCATAACTTTTGAACAGTTTAATATTTTTTCATGAACTCTTCAAAAGGCACATCGGGGGCCACAGCTGCATGTTCCCTGAAGATTTCGGGCCGGTCACATAAACCGTGCGACCTGTAGGCGCGACCGTAGAATTCCAGAAAAAGCGTAAATGTGTGCGTAGATCATGCTTAATAACTCCGCAGTTGTGTATCTGACTGGCACGAGACTTGATACATCCCACGAACTATGGTTCTTGATCGCGTATTCCAAATTTCAGCCAAATCCGTCAAATGGTGCAAAGTTATTAAGGTGCAAAGTTTTGGGGTTTAACATAGAAATGGCTCCTCAACCCTAACTATGGTAGCACTGAAGTGCTACCATAATATATATATATTAGAGGCAAAAAACTCCATTTAATGCATTAGTTAGGGTTGTTCCACAGTGACAAAAGTGAGGAAATTCGCTGTTAGGGTTGAAAACCCTAACTCCGAATTCACCACCCCCCAGCACCACACACACACAGACACACACACACACACATGCAAGTATGGGGGAGGACCAAGTCAACACAACCAATGACAGACATCCAGCAGCAGGTGACAGAAATAACAAACAATTGTCTAAATGTACTATGAGACATCCCCACCCACCTGACCAGGTACTGCATGCTCAGTGGAGATCAACAGCAAAACTGAGGCCATGTACACCAAACGTACACATCCCTGATTGCAGCTGCACACAATGTATCACACTTAGTAGTTGCATGGCCTTACCTACCGATGCCCCACACCAGACCACACCACATGTGGTGGGCCACCTGAGCAATAGAGTTCAGCAAAACCAAAGAGTTGTACAGGTATAATATCTCTGATTATAACAAGGGTTTGAGAAATGCAGCTTTCTAATTGACTGTAAACATTGTAACAGCCTTATGTTTAGTTTTTATTAACATACATGTAGAGCCTAACCATAAGATGAACATGGTTTAATGTTGTTATTTTTCAACCCTAACAGCGAATTTCCTCACTTTTGTCGCAGTGGAACAACCCTAACTAATGCATTAAACAGAGTTTTTTGCCTCTAATTTCCCTTCTTTTTGAGAATGATAACGAGAAATAGTGAATGTAATGCAGCGGCGGAAAGCTCCTGCCACATGATGTCTTGTGGCATAGTAACAGGAACAGCAATGTAAACAGAAGAGCTAACAGTGGCGCACATGGTAATGCAAGGCGAATAAGAACAGAAGAACTATATGCGTGAAGTAGACGGAACAGTCTCACACGTGATGTGTTGTCACATAGTAATATGGTGCCTGCAAACGGAAATTTCAATGGGCATGGTGGCGCAAACTAAAACAGAAGAGAAACAGTGCTGTAGACACAAATGGAAAAAAATAACAGAAACGCAACCGAAAATGAAAATGCCAAAGATAACGTACATGGTGGCGCAGATGTCAACAGTAAGTGAAACAGGTATGGAACCACAAGCAGAAAGGGCAACAGTAACTGTAATGTAAGCGCACAGGCTGGTTTTCCCCAAAAGCTGCATAGAAAAAAACAGTGAGTACAAAGAATATATGCATAATAATGGATATCAGTGCAGAAAATGAGGACTTGGAATACTAAATAGGTTATATCTCAGGAACCGTACGACATAGAAAAAAAATTTAAAGGTCATATTATTTACAACTGTCCTGGCTAATTTTGTGATGAAAAGTCCGTATCTCGCACAGTTTCCGACATACGGGCCCTGAAAGGCGCGGCGAACGTCATAATGTTATCCTATGGGAAAAAAAGAGAAGTTCAGAGTGCCATAACTTTGCCTCCCTGTAATATTTTTTCACCAAACCACTGAAAGGCACATCTGTGTGCTGTTGGCTGTCTTCCATCCAAATTTCAGGAAAAAAGACCAAACCGTTATTTTGCAGCAGGCATCCAAAGGATTTCTGTAATGCGTCAGGCGCCGTAATGTTATCCTATGGGAAAACCGTCAAATTTGGAGTGCTGTAACTTTGCCACTGTGTAATATTTTTTCAATACAACACTGAAAGGCACATCTGTGAGATGTCGGCTCCGTTCCCTCCAAATTTCAGCCCAAAACTCCCAACGGTTCTTTTGCAGCGCAGTGCCAAAGAATCGCTGTCACTTTCCACAGATGGAAACTACTATTGCAATTTGCAGCTTCGCAAAAAGTTCTTACTTCGTGAGCATGAAAGTAATTTGCGAAAATACTTTTTCCAGAAATTTGAAAAACATATTTCTGGGGTGTTTTACCACAAAATAAAGACATGGCAAGCCTCCTCAGGGTCTGACTAGGTAACTACAATAAGAATTAGGTTGCTAGAGGGTCCCATATTTAAATGCCAACCATTTTTCTGATCACCAACTGAAAACAAAATGGCTGATTTGCGAAAGTAACAGGCCCGTTTGCGAAAGTAAAAATGCATTTGCGACACTGTAGAACTTTTTGTTAACTTTTCCCATTGACTTATAATGGGAAACTGTTTTTTGAATAACTTTTGAATCATTTAATATTTTTTCATGAAATCTTTGAAAGACACATTGGGGACCCTGGCCACATGTTCCCTGAAGATTTCGGGCCGGTCATGCAAACCGTACGATCTGTAGGCGCAACCATATAATTCCAGAAAAAGCGTAAACGCGCACACAGATCACACTTAATAACTCCGCAGCTGTATATCCAACTGGTACAAAACTTGGCAGATCCCAAGACCTAGGGTTCTTGATCATGTATTCCAAATTTCAGGCAAATCTGTCAAACGATTGCAAAGTTATTAAGGTGCAAAGTTTTGGGGTTTAACATAGAAATGGCTCCTCAACTCCTAATTATAGTGGCACTATTTTGTGCCACTATAATATATATATATATATATATATATATATATATATATATATATATATACATACACATACATATATATATATATATATATACATACATACACACACATACACACTTACTATCACTATCGACTTTGTCAGTTCCTGTTGGTTGTGGAAGGGGGTGCATTTACATTGACAGTTGATTTGATAATTAATAAGTCACATAAAAATTTGTTTCTCTTGTTATTTTAAACATTTTAATTACTCCTTTGGGGTAATGCGGGTGTACCAGAAATGGACCATGATCAAGCAAGTGTGCCAAGATAAACAGCCAAAACATTTATAGCCAAGAGGCACTGCTTGTTTGACAGACAGGTAGCCCGGGTGGCAAACAGCTACTGGACAGCCTTCAGGAAGTATAAATGCACCTTGAAGAATGAGGACAATGAAGAAGTACAGTTCTAAAGTAAGAGAGGCGAGCAAGGCAGTGCAATTGGACAATGCCAAGACGGAACTGCAGGTGGCGGAGGGGTAAAAATTGGACAGGATGCCTTTTTATGTTTCATCTGGGTGAAGAGGGATATCAAGGACAGGATATAAATAAAATACACGTTGGCTGAAACAGAAAGTGCAAGGGCTACAGTGTTCAGTCAATGTGAGTATAAAGCAATCAGACAGTAACACTATTGGCACTCTCAGGACGCAGACCTGTTTTACCTTGCTGTTTAATATTTAGAATTACTTGTACCATGTCTTAAAATATATTAGATGTATTTTTTTTTAATTTTACTGCAAACAAATTTTGTGACCCTATAAATACATTATGAATTTCAACAACGTGAACTCTGAGATTCTATTCAACCTTAGAAGCAAGAAGACCACCGGTGCGCACTGCCTCAAACTGGTTGGTGGTGGTGGGGGTGCTTGCAGACTGAAATGAGGAGACATTCTTACACTGAGAGGGTGGTGGGCAAGTGGAATGAGTTGTCAGAGGATGTTGTCTCACTGGGGACTGTGCACAGCTTCAAGGGAGGCTGGGACACTACGTGGATGAAGGTGAGTGGGAGGGGTAACATGAAACGTGAAGGAGAAGTGCATAGTGGGGAGGGGTGGTGGATATCTTAATAGCTAGTTGTGGGTATGCAAGCCAGAGCAGACACGATGGTCCATAATGCATTCTCAAACGTGCTATATTTGCGTGTTTGTAACTGAAACCCATCCTGCAATGATTAACACTGGCTACACCTATCCAGCTTTCAACCGTTTTATTGTTAATATTAGAAACCCAACCCCCACTGCTTGGTTGTCTCCATTGCAAACAGAAGACTTGACGGCATCCACTTTTGCCCCTCATTAAGTTACGCAAAGATCAAACAGCTGTAGTGCAACTAGATTGTTTCTTCCTCATATACATGTTGTATACTCCTTGTGTATTGAATGTATTTAGCCACCATTTCTAAGAGGGTATCCATATCTAGTTATCAATTGCATATATGCAGATTTCAAACTTAGACTTCACATTTCCTTATATTTTTATAATTATTACAGAATTTCAAAAATGGAAAAGACTGGAATATGTCTTTAAGACATCAGAGGAATTGTATTGAATCAGAAAGTTGCTTACTGTCATCTGAAGCTGTATCGAGAAGACATCAGTAAAAACCGAGACATATTTACTGGTAAATAAACTTTCACAGGTGAATATGCACATACTGACAAATATTCAGAAAAAAATTCTGAGCAATTATTCAAAGCAGCAAATGAAGAGCAATGTACTGATGATGACATACAGTGAGAAAGTGTACTAGGATTAGATAGAGAATTATCGGTTGTGGAACTAATGACCATTCAGTTTTCAAACATTTCAACTCGTGTGGTACCCTTAAACAAAATTAGAGATAGAATGATTACAGAAATTTGTGAACAAGGCATGTGACTAACGGATGAACATATTGATCATGCAATGGGATCGTTGAGCAATCAGTGTAACGGTATTTATGATTTCCAAACATGTTCATCTCTACAATCACCGAAAGCCATTACAAGTTCAGAAAACAAATTTGCACAAATCATGAACGTTAATAATAATCATTGGGTGGCGGTGTCAAACTTAAGATGCAGTTCAGGTTCGATAGAAAAATGTGACTCGCTATCCACAAAGTATGATGAAAATTCACTTGAAACAATGTCTTGTTTGGTATGTAGTCAAGAGAAACAAATCAATGTGAGAATCATAGACATGCAGAGACAGGTGGGAGGCAGTGATTGCGGACTATATGCCATAGTGACTCTAGTCGAACTATGTAAGGGTAATGATTCTATCATATGCCAGTGGGACCAATTAAATGAAGGAACATTTGATTGCATAATTTCAAGATGGAATCATCACATCTTTTCCTGTGGTGAGATACAGACGCGGGAAAAAATGAGAATGGAATTTTCATTACGAGTGTACTGCATTTACAGGCAATCATACAGTTCATCGGAGAAGATAGTGGAATGTGTGCAGAGTTTTGAAGGGTATGAATGTAAACTAATTCCAGATATTGTGTGGGTTGATAAACATTCACATGATGCAATGTACACGCTCAGGGTTTGTAGATGGCAAAATGGTAGACTAAGAAATGTGCACAAAAATGGAGATTGAGGAATGTTTTGGAATTTGTGAAGATATGGCTGGAACTACACAGATCATGTGATATTCTGTGCCAAAAAATGGAACACTTGCCTGTTGTTATACGAACGGTATTAACTTATTTATATTGTGAAACATTGAATCGAAATGTTTTGCAGCATGGAGACCCCAAAGGGTTAGCAGGCGTGATCAGAGCCCTTTATAGGAGAGTTTGTTCGGGCTTCTCCACAGTCTAGCTCAGTGATCTTAGCAGCTAGGCCAAATGTTCAGCAGACTAGTGTGTTTTGTAGAAATGGATGCTTTGAGTTTTCCTGGTGCAAACATGCAGCAGCCAGCTACAGAAAATGTACCTGCAGTAATTTCACAACGACATGAGCGACCATGGAATTGTTGCTTGCATAAGATCTCAAATTAAGGCCCGGCTGCAACCCATCTTTATAATAAAAAGATCCTTTCGCAAATCCAGTGCAGTAAACTTCCTTCTGACCTGAGCATGATCAGATGGCAAGATCTCTACCTAGCCAAAAATGTCAACAAAGCAGCTTACATCCTTAATGACAAACTCACTACAATAATAAATAAGCATGCCCCATTCATCAAAGTAAGGGTACGGAACAATTCCAACCCCTGGTTCACCTCAGATCTCAAGGCAGCACTTATAGCTCAAGATAAGCTCTGGGCTAAAGCTAGACATTCCAAAGAATCTTCGGATTGGCAGGCCTTTAGAACAGCCAGGAATAACTGTGTGAAAAAACTTCGTTCTGCTAAAGCTGACTATTATATTTCTACTCTCGAACAAGCTAAAGGTAACCCTCATAAAATATGGAAGACTATCAAAGCTATAGAAGGACAGCCCATGGCCCCCTCTGTCCCAACAAAGATAGTTGCAAGTGGCAAGATTGTGGAAAACAAGTCCCTAATCCTGGAGGAACTTAACTCCCACTTTGCCACAGCAGGATTAGCTTTTGACTCGTCACCTTATGCTGGTGCTGCGGTGAGCCAGCATACCCTCCCCCTACATCTAGTCCTGCAACCAACCCCTTCCAACTGCTGAGATAACTTATAAAGAGTAGAAGATTCTCTTCTTAACTTAGACACCAAAAAGCGCATGAGGGGCAGTGGCTTGGAACCCTTTTTCCCAAGGTCAGGCTACGCCCATCTCACTGCCCATTCCTCCACATCTTCAATCTTTCCATTACATCTGCTACTGTGCTGTCCTGCTGGAAATCAGCACATATCCTCCTTCTATTTAAATCTGGTGACCCATGCGATGTAAACAACTATAGGCCTATCTCCATATTGCCTATCCTTTCTAAAGTTCTCGAAAAACTGATCCATATTCAGTTAAAATCTCACTTGAAACTTTCTCTCTCATGAACCCAAGCTCAATCCGCTTCCGGGCTAATCATGCTCAATCACTGCACTAGCAAAAGTAACCAATGATTGGATCTCTGCTATAGATGCTAAGAAGGTAACTGGCGCAGTCTTTTTGGACCTCAGCAAAGCTTTTGATACTGTTGATCACAAACTATTAGTCAATTGGCTTGCAAAGTTGGGTGCCACATACCATACCACCCAGTGGTTCTCTAGCTACCTAACTGGAAGATTCCAAAAAGTAAAGGCGGAAGGCTTTTTTTCTGCTGCCTTGCCAGTTGCAAGAGGAGTCCCTCAAGGATCCATCTTAGGCCCTATCTTGTTTTCTTTGTACATTAATAACTTAGATGCTAACATATCTACGTCCAATCTGCACTTTTTGCAGATGATACTGTATTGTATACTTCTGGCTCATCGTTATCTGAAGTCAAGGGAGTGCTTCAAGTGGACTTCGCACAACTTGAGCATAATTTAATAAAGGCAAAGCTTCTGCTCAATGCTAAGAAGACTAAAGCGATGATATTCTCTCGCAGTGCTGTCATAGCCCCCCCCAATACCCTTGCTCAAGACTTCATTGTCACCACGCTAAACGAGCCTCTGGATTGTAACCAAATTTAAATATCTGGGTATCTGATCGACAATAAATTATCTTTCAATGACCACGTCGAAGATGTCTCTAGAAGGTTAAAAGCAAGGTTAGGTTTCTTCTACAGAAATAGGCCCCTTTTCCCCCTTGAAACTCGAAACAAGCTTGTACAGGCCATTTTCTCCCCCTACTCGACTATGGCGATGTAATCTATTCCTCCACCACTCTTGCAAATCTAAGTAAACTGGACATCCTTTATCACCGTGTGCTACGGTTCATTACCAACTCCCCTTACCATTTGCACCACTGTGACTTATATGCAGCTGTTGGTTGGACATCCCTTACTACTAGACGCCTGCTCCATGCTGGGCTATGGACTCTTAAACTGCTCCTGCAGAAACTAAGCTATCTCTCTTCTCTTATTAGTATCTCACATAGTGCATACTGTAAGAAAATCTGACTTTATTATGCTTGACATACCAAGGACGCTGGACCTCCTTTGGTAAACATGCTATTGCATATGCCCTTCCCTCCATTTGGAACCAATTACAAACCGTACTGACACTAACTAGCACAGTTTCAATAAACTTCTACAAATCGCTAAGTTCAGCCAAGATGAAAGATACCTGTAACTGTCATTAAGTCTCTTCCTTCCCCATGTGTGCCATATTTTTCCACTGGTAAGGTATAACTGCTTTGTCACATTAACTGCTTTCCCTTCCCCTTCTACGCCTGGCTTTATCCATGCTTACGCTCCACTGCTACTCTATCAACTCACTCCTCCCCCCATATCAGTTGTAGTCTTTTGTTTGTTCTAGCTGCCAAAATATATGTATTGCACACACCAGTCATCATGTTTCATTTATCAGTATGCAACCTGTAAGTCGCTTCCCTGTCTCATATTAATGTTTACCACCTGCAGTCACCCTATGTGGTACCCTTGTATGTATATCCAGCCTGTATCATGTAACGTGCATTTCATGTATATACTGTTATTACCTATCTATGTTTGTACTTTAAGTGTTTATGTCACAGGACCTCCTTGTGAATGAGCTTGCTCAATGGAGTTTTCCTGCACTAAACTTGAACTTGAAACTTGAATTGAGAAGCAAATGCAGAAAGCTGCGTCTCAAGCCGCTGTGTCAGTGGTGGGGAAAATGGAAGATGTCATTACAGAGAGACTGAAAGGCTCTTAAGAGGGAACTCACAGAGGCAAGTGAGCAACAGCTTCAGGAGATTAAGAAACTAAGAGCCAAAGAGGTGCCTCAGTTTAAAAAGAAGGGAAATGAAGAGCAATTTAAACACAATGAGAAAGTATTAGACTGTTTAAAATCAATCACTTTGGCCTTGGAAGCAGGGTCACTGGAGAAGCCTGTGGAGTAGGGGTGTGTGAAAAATGAATATAATTTTCCGAATACCATGAATAATGCACTATTTGTTATTCAGATCCCAAATAACAAATAGTAGCACTATTCGTGCGCTGCTATTTGGAAAATACTATTTAAAAAGGAAAAGGAAACAGTCCCCCACACTCCTTCCTAGCCCAAATCACTAAATCCAAGCCTCCCTGTACCTCAACCCTTTGTCAGTAACCCAATCCCACCCCCCACACCCATAATTGAACACTTTCAAAAGTCCCATGATGGGCGACTGGCACAATCCACCCACCTTCACAGCCAGCTGCCAATCTAAGCGTTCGCTTGCATTTGAAAAAATGAATTTCCCCAATACTCTCCCACGGGCAGCACCCACCAACCCTCCTCCCACCCAGCACCACATTCATATATTTTAAATGAATTAAAGCAACCAGCACAACCCACCTGCCTCCACAGCCAGCTGCCAATCTAAGCGCTCATTTGTGCTTGAAAAACTGAATGTCCCCAACACCTTCCCAACAGAACTCAACAACCCTCCTCCCCCAGCACCCCGTTCACATATTTTAAATGAATTAAGTCGACTGGCACAGACCCACCCTGCTCCACAGCCAGCTGCCTGCAGAATAAAGCTTGCTTCCTGGCCATGCTTGCTCACTGTCCAGTCTCTGTACTGAAATGACCAGCTGATCAGATCATTTCAGTACAGAGATTGAGCTAGTGCAGAATGCTTCATTCAGCAAGCGTCTAGCCATGGAGGAGGAGTGGGTCTGTGCTGGTCACCTTATCACTAATATATTAATTGGGTGCTGGGGGAAGGGGGGTTTGGGTTACTGACAAAAGGTGAGGGAACGGGGGGCTTGGATTCAGTAATTTGGGCTAGGGAGGAGTGTGGGTGAAGTGGAAGCCTTCTGACGATTGTGATGGAGGTGAGACAGTGGAACCCAGAAATGGGTGACAGGGTAGTACGAAAGTTGTGATGAATTTGTTAAAGTGAGCAGCAAACAGTGAGCCATGCACCAGTAGAACGGGGGTGGGAGATGGCGGGGGATCAAATATTGAGTGGATAACTTTCCAAAATTCTGAGGGTGAATTTAGATTGTATTTGTGATTAGCCTTGAAATAGTGGCCCTTTGTGGTGTGGACAGCCTTTGTACAGGTGTTTCTAACTGACTGGTACTGTTGGAGGTCAGACAGAGATTAGAAGGATTTGAAATGTGTGGTCACGCATCCCAGGACATGCACAAATCAATAAGTCCAGCTGTAATCCAGGGATGGTGGGAGCATTTTAGCCTGGAATTTTTAAGGGGGGCATGAGTATTCTAGGTAGTGTTAACAATGACAGTGAGGAGAAAGAGAGCGGAATCAGTGTCTGGGGCTTAGTAGACAGGGGACCATTCAGAGGCACCACAGCCATTTAGGAGAGCATCAGTGTTGTGTGACCTAAGAGGCCTATATTAAAAGCACTTGGGGGCAGACTGAAGGGAATGCACTTTCCTAAAACATGAGGTTAGGCAATGGTTGCTGAAGAAGTCTGGGAGAATGCCTGCAGCAATGATGCAGTGGGGGGTGGGATGACAACGCCCAGTCCAGGAGGGAGTGGTTATGGGAGTGCTGATTTAGTCGGGTGGGTTCTATGATTAATTATATAAGGCTCAAGGGGTCAGTCTTTTGGAGAGTCGGCTTAGTGACAGGGAAGAGCCAATTTAAGTTGAAGTCTCTGAGGAGGATGAGCTCACCTGAGGCAGCATGGGAGACAAGTAAGGGATAGCTTTGCTAGCAGGAGCTCATGAGAGGAAGTGAGTGACTCACTAAGGGAGATGGAGCATGAAAGGGTTTGACAGACATAGAGGACAACCACACCTCTACGCTTGCCTCAGTCCTGATGGAAGAGGTGTCAGTCAGGGAGAGCTAAAGTGTAGTCAGGTACCCTGGAGGACAGCCAGGTTTCAGTGATGCACAAGAGGTTGGGAGAGTGCTAGGAGATATAAAGTTTGAGGAGCTGATCCTGGGGAGGAGACTCCTTGCATTGAGGTGAAAGATCCTGAGTTTGGACAGCAGCAGGGCAAAGGAATAGTAATGCATTAAATGGTTCCCCATAAAAGATTGATGGGGATGGGGAGAGTATGGTTTATAACACTGAGCCACCTTTAGCAGGACCTACCACCAGGGTATTCCCTATACTGTACCAGTAAGTTTACACAGGAGCTTAGTAATCTGGCTGCAGGTAGCTGCTAATAGTCAGGTTATTGCTATTTTACAGTTCAGGTGTTATTTATCACTTCTGACTGTACCAAAGCACGCTGTAATGACAAATAATCATTCTGCCTTGGTAAATGCTAATTTTGTTTCAGAACAGATTCACATACTCCTGGACAGAGACTGTGTGGTTCCAGTGGCAAGCCCCCATCTGTTGTTAATCCATTGACTGTCTCAGAAATGAATGAACAAAGTCCAAGAGGGTAGCATCTTTCAGAAAAAGAGACTTGCAAGAACAAGGGGACACAATTTAAAGATAGAAGGAGGGCGGTTCAGGGGCAATGTGAGGAAGTATTATTTCACAGAGAGGGTAGTGGATGCATGGAACAGCCTTCCTGAGGAAGTTGTGGAGTCTAAAACTGTGGGAGAATTCAAGAATGCACGGGACAGACATAAGGCAATTCTTGTGGGGGGCAGGAAGATATAGGCTGTTGGTTAAATAGGATCTGCGGCCTATCCTGTAGGTAGGGAAATGGGCAGACTAGATGGGCCTAGTGGTCCTTATCTGCCGTCAAAGTCTATGTTTCTATGTAAGGTAAGACTTATTCTGGACTTGAGGTACATTAGGAAAGATTCAGACTGTAGGATGCAACAGAAAACAGGGATATTTTTCGACTAGGGGACTGGTTATCCAGTTTTGATATTCATTCTGCTTATCATCATATGTACTTTGTCTCAGAACACAAGCAGTACCTGGGGTATGCATGGGCTTTTGGGGACAACTTGTCTTACACTGTTTTTCAGGTGTTACTGTTCAGGCTTTCCGCAGGTCCTTTCCTTCTCATGAAAGTAGAGAGATTGATGGTAGATAACTGGATAGGAGAAGGTAAGACAGTTGTTCTGTATCTGGACGATGGCAAAGGTAGGGGACATCCCAGGTAGAAGCTATCAGACACAGGTGGGAGATTCTTTCAGATTTATTGCCATTTGGCTTTCTCCCTAGCTGGGAGAAATGTCATTGGGGTCCTGAACATGTTCTGACTTGGCTGGGAGTCACTTTTAATACAGTTGCTGGTTTGATTTTCATAGCAGATGCCAGGATGGGAAGTCTGTGGGACACAGCTACAGACTGCTTAAGGCAGGCCAGTTCAGGGGTCCATCGGATGCCTGTGAGGACCTTGGCTAGAATTGTTGGCAAGATTGTTTCCATGAATATTGTATTCGGAGCAATGGTGCAGCTTAGGACAAAGTTTATGTATTGCTGCACAGACTCTCGAAAAAATTTGTTTTCTTACATAGGTGTGTCTAATAAGGTGATTGAGAAGATAAACTTTTGGTTAGACAGTGCAGCAAGCTTGAATAACAGGGTTTGGAATTAACAGTCGCAGTTCAAGAGCATTGTTTACTCAGACACCTCAGGGACAGGCTGTGCAGGTTTCATAGTCAGTGTAGCAGGTTCAGTGTCACATGGGATGTGGTCCCAGATAGAACCGTGTAAAAGTTCATCTGTAGGGAGCTTAAGTCTATTGAAGAATGTACTGAAGGAAGCCCCTCACGAGTTGTCTGGTAAGAGAGAGAGAGAGAGAGAGAGAGAGAGAAATGGTTTACAGAGAATAAGAACATAGTTTTCGTGGTGAGGGAGAGTAGAATGGTATTGGAGCTGCATCACATAGAGCCTGATATTGAGCAGTTTTGCCTGGAGCACAGCATTCATATTTTTCCAGAGTGGGTGTCACGAGGCATGAATGCAAAAGCAGATTTGCTTAGCAAACGACTTGACAGTGAGTACTGGTCCCTGAGTCATATGATTTTGCTTTGGTTGGATTCCACTTGGGGGAGCTGCACACAGTAGATAGATTTGCAAACTTTTGCAACACACAGTGTCAGCGATTAAATTCTTTATTTTGGCACTCCTGAGTCTGACGCAATAGATGGATTTATGCAAACTTGGGGGAAGAACAATAACTGGGTTGTGTTACTGTAAACAAAGTTATCTAAGTTTTGCGACATATCGCAGAGTGTGGTGCAGAGGCTACTTTGGTTGTTCCTTTATGGAGAGTAGTGAGGTTTTGGCCGGTGCGCTGTCCAGATGGAGTTCATTTGGGTTTGAATATTGTTGACTGGAGGTTTTTGCCAGGTGACAGGTTGATGATCATACAAGGTAGGTACTACAGCAAGGTCTGTTATGGTAGAGAGCTGCATTTCAGATCACTGGGTTTGAGACTCAGTAGTAGAACAGTGCGGCCCTCTGGTGGGCCAGGGTTCTGTACTCTGTTCAATGGATGCTGTTCCCACTGCTGTGGCATCCTGTAAGCAAGTGACCAGCGAGTCTCAGAGTGTGATGCAAGCCAGCAGAGGGTGGTGCCTGCTGGCTGGTGCTTAAGTCTTGTATACATAATTGGTCAGGGGAAACGCTGGTGTGGATTAGTGGGTTGTGCCCACAATCTGGCGTAGTCTGACAATGCATCATGGACATGCTGTTCATTGACATGGTCGCAAGTCAGCATGGGACTGAGTGGGCTTACTTTAAGATTCATCTTGTAGACCTGGTGGCGCAGAGGGTTGAGGAGCTGGACGCCACACCTCGTGCAATGCTGGTGACCCGGGTTTGGGAATGAGCTTGGGTCATCGGAGGTTGGTGGGGGAGAGGACATGAGCGGCTGCCAGCCCTCTGCCTCAGGAGGGTGTAAGAGGTGTTCATGGAGCTTGGCCGCCCTGGTGGCTTCACTGCAATGACTGCCGGCATTAGGCTGAGGAGGTTTGAAGAGACTGGAATCAGAAAGTGACAAGCTTCCTCACAGCACATGAGCCACCACATCCAGGGTCTTGGGTGTAGGTTCTGGGGAATAAATGGAAGACTCAACAGGGGCCACCAAGAATGATGCCTCCAGACTGGCTCAGGGGACCTGCCGGGTGCGCATAGCGTCTTAAGACCCCAAAGGACCCCGAGACTGGTAGGGTTGGCGGACGACAAAGGTGACCCACCACAGGAGGATAAATAAAGTTGCCAAAAAAGAAAAAGATTCAGCTTGTAAGTTGCCTGGTAGCAATGCTTTTTTTTTTGTTAACTATTTTTATCCTCCTGTGGCAGGTTGACCTCTATGTCCGCCGAGCCTACTGATCTCGGGGTCTTGTAGTGCCATGCACGCCCAGACAGATCCCCTGAGTCAGTCCAGGAGCCTCATCCACATCAGCCCCCATGATTTCCTCCGTTTTTCTCCCCTTCACTACCCCGGAACCCCCAGATGCGGTGACGCTTCCATGTGGAGGCACACATGAGCACCGCAGCTCCTCAACCCTCCCCGTCGACCTTTGTCTGAGCTCTCTCACGGCGCCGTCCCTCCGGCCTCCACCAGAGGGCGGCCAAGCTCTGAGAGAGCTGGATCCCTCCTCCCAAGGCGGAGTGCTGCCAGCTGGCAGCTTCTCACATCCTCCCCCCCCCCCCCCGCTGGCCTCTGACGACCCAGGCTCATTCTCAAACCCAGGTCTCAGGCATGGCATGAGGTGTGGCGTCCAGCGCCTCAACCCTCAGTGCCACCGGCCAGCTCCTGGTACCAATGTTGATAGTCTCTTTTTATGTTTAGGATTGAATGGTGGTGGCAGTTCAGCATCAATATGGTCGGAGATCACGTGTCATACAGGTGGATCTCTTCAGCTCATTGCAGCACAGGTTTTGGACATTCTGTTCAGTCCCAGGGCTCCTTTAACATTTCATAAATATGAGCTCACTTTGAATGGCTGGAAAAGATTTCCTGAACAGAAGAATTGGAGCTCCTTACCTGCGAGGCCTTCCGATATCGCCTTCTACTTGGTGCACTTAGTTAAAACTGTTACTAGTTTCAATGTTGTAGAGACTGGTTTCTATGCTATTCATTGCTTTCATACAATTTTGGGGTTGCCTGATCCTACAGCTAACCCTGAGTAGCATTCTACTTAATTGCTATGGAGCTGAGGTGCTTATTGTAGTTTTCTACAATAAGCACCTCAGCTACACAGCAGTTAAGTACTCTTCTTCCTAAGCTGAATAAATACTGTGCTGAAGAAGGGAGGTTCACCTTAAACTCATTCCATGTTGGGGCAGCTGCAGTACCCAATCTAGAGGTCAAGTAATGCTGCTGGGAGAGGCATGGCAGGTGCAAATCAGACTCTGCTACTCTGCTAAGGACAGGTATGCCCAGAACTCAATTGATTGCAGGTTCGCAGTGTCCAGAAGTCTTGGTCTGTAGTGCCTCCTGCCCCTTCTGTTGTGTTCTATGCAATAAACTTGCTGTGTAACCTAATCCCTGTCTGGTTTATTGTGTAGTAGTGGTGCAAAACATTGTTTTTCTGACAGGCGCAGCTAGGGAGAAATTGAAATGTTTTGCCACACGGAGACCGAATAGGGTCAGTGTGCGAGATTAGAGCCCTCTGTAGGAGAGCTTGCGTGGGCTTTTTCTCAGTGTAGCACAGCTCTCTTAGCAGCTAGACCAAACTTTTTCATGCGTTCACTGTTTTAGTTGCAAGTTTGCTTAGTCCTGGAGCGTTGCTGGATTGCAAATGGGTCTGAAATTGAATTTTCCAGAGTTTTTGGCCCTATGGGGTTTTACCTCTGGTTTTCCACCCTCATTGGTGTAACCCCTAGCTGGCGCTATCCCAAGGGCTACTACCCCTACCTGCTTGGCTACTGACAGGTTGAGGGTCCTAGGTTCTATGACGGGTGCCTCCACCCAGAGGTCAGGGTTGGTAGTGGTTAAACTAACTTGGGTACAGCCCTTTGTTCCCACTAGTGGCCCACACAGTTCACGGGAGTTACCTCCCCAATACCCCACATATGAACACGGTTTATACCAATAGATACCACTTACCCTTGAGACGGATTTTGCAGCATGTCTCTGAGGACCCCCTATAAAACAAAGGTTAAGCAACATACAAAAACACAGATTGCAGTGCTGCTTCTATATGTACTGATACCTCAGACAGTATCAAGTTCAACAATAACAAATCTGGGTTATTCAGGGGACTAGAACATGGGAGGGGGAAATCAGGTTGATTGGCAATATTCAAATCACAGTACTCTACAGGCATATAGGGTCCAAAAAGTCACACTCTGGGTACCCAGGATCGTGGGGGGCTAGCCAGGTCCGTTGCTCGGGGTTGGCCGGCTAGTGCAGCTGGATGGGACCCTGTAGGAAGAAAATATATGCACAAACAAATTGTAATCTGGAGCCGGATGGCTCAGTCCCCAAACAGAAAAAAAATCACAGTAATCAGTTGACACACTTTGATTAAATGAAGGTGCAGGGAGTTACCCCAATTTGTACTCACAAACTCCAAAACAAGAGCTGAATTGAGGAAGTGGCTGTGGATAGTCAGGATGAGCAGGGCATAGAGATGAGACCCTTGTGGCAGAGTCTAACTGCTTTGGATAGCAGACGGATTCAGTCCGATTGGCTTTGAGTTCATCTTCCAGCTTCAGCTCACAACTCACAGAACAAGGGGAAAAGGAATCGCGATCCCCTACAAGCACTAGACACATTTATATGTAAAGGAAATTACTATACCAGGCAGCTGCTTCTCGATCCCGATCACAAACACTGCAAAACCCGAGAGCACACGCAGCATCAGAATCCTTGACAGGCCGATTGCACTTCTGCAAATCTTCAGTCTTCTACGGGCAAGCCTGGTTCTGCACACTTCCTACAGCTCCCAGAAGCACCTGCCATACATTCCCCCTTTAAGCAGGCTCCAGGTGAGAGTCCAAGTTCTGGTTGGCTCAGGCAGTCTCCATGTTAGGGCTCCCCTAACCTATTTGGCCCAGATTAGCAGTTCAGGTCCAAATTGGAGGGTCAACACACACAGAGTCCCAGCTGCAATAAAGGCAGGTTAGGCAAACTGCAATTTTACTGATGTTCTAAGTGATTTTAGGCAAACAGTTACATCCTTCAGGTGGGCTCCCTCTGTGCTTTTAATAACTGCAGAAATGGAGCGATCAGACGGCAGCTCAGGGCAGGATTTGAGCATTAAATACACAGTCCCCCCATTCAAACCAATTTAGTTTGTGAGCAGGCAGCTCTTATAGAGACAGTACCAGAGGCTCTGAAAGCACTCAGTTAAGTGGCTTAAATGCTGGACACCGTTGAGGCTGGGAGCACTTAACCAGCTCCTAGAAGACTTTTGGGAACCCCCATTTGCAGGGGGGTTACACTGGGAGAGGTTAATTAGAAGTTATGCTCATTGAAGTTTCAGTACAGTGTATATAGTTAAAGAGCAGCTGACGTGATATGCAGTCTAGGACAGGCAACTCATACCATGGCGTTGCCTACCCGAGGCGTTAATTTAGCCCATTCATGAATTATTTGGTTACTGGTTAAAAGAACTACTTACATTTTAATGTCTGGCTTGTACTTTCAGTGTATGAGACGAGTGGCCAAACAGCGCTGTATCCCCACCCCTAAGAAAAGCTTTTTGATGATGCGAGGTAGGGATCGTGGCTGCAGGCACTCTCTGTAGAGATTAATGGAATCAGGGCAGTGGGGCTATCTAAACATACACCTAGTATCTTTGCTTGCAGTTATACGTGTATGGGGATAATATATAATATATATTACAGCCCCATACATGTATAACTGCAAGCAAAGATACTATATGTATATTTAGACAGCCCCCCCTTCCCCAGTTCCACTAATCTCTATATAAAGTGCCTGCAGTCCTGTTCCCTATCTTGCATCATCAAAAATCATTTTAAGGGGTGGGGCAGCAGCACTGTTTGGCTGCTCGGCTTGTATATGGAAGTTAACAGCTGAGCATTAAAATGTAAGTAGTTATTTTAATCAATAACCCAAAAATTCAGAAATGAGCTTAATTAACTCCTTGGGCAGCCAAGTCCTTGTGGCTCTTTAAGAATTTTGCTGTGTTCTATTACAGTACTGTTATCAGCCAGTCTATGCGCTACTTCTCTGATGCATGTTGATAAAGATAGGGTCAGTTCAAATTAAAAAAAATGTTATATGCCTTGTGGTAACAATTGTGTTGCTGTATATATGACAGAATTCTTCGTCAGTTGAATTAGGAACAAGGTTATGTTCATTGTGGCATTAATTGTACTGTTGTCCACATGACACAATTCTTTGCTAGGGCCTATGCAATAAACATGCTGTGTAACCTAATCCTTGTCTGGGTTATTGTGTAGGAGTGGATCAAAACATTATTTTTGCAATGTGAGCAGCTTGCCAGAAAACATAGAATGTGACAGCAGATAGGGGCATCTTGGCCCACCCAGTCTGCCCATTTTTTTCTACATGCATTCTTGCTGCAGACCATACATGATGTACAGCTGTTTTTTCTCTAACCCCTTCCTTACCTCTGTCATTTTCCTTGTGCTCATCCCAGGCCTTTTTGAACCCCACCACTGTTTTCCACACCACCACCTCGGTTAGACGACTTTTCCAGGAATACACCATTATTTATGTCAAAAAGTACTTCCTCACATCTATCCTGAGTTGACCCTCTTCCATCTTGATAGCATGTCCTCTTGTTGTAGAACACCTTTTTTCTGAAAAATACTCTCCTCCTGTACCTTATTTAGCCCATTGGGTATTTAAAGGTCTCTGTCATATCCCACTGCTAACTCCCCTCTTCTAGCGTGTATACATAGTGTCCTTTTGAAGTGAGCAGAGAGTTGGGTTTTTTTTTGTTCGTTTTTTTAGTTCTCCTCTTAGTGGTAGAGAGAGAGAGAGAGAGAGAGAGAGAGAATGCAGGTACATTTTTTATTATGAATATTAGAAATCAGATTTTCAATGTACATCCACTAGGCGGTAAGGTAGTTCTTTTCCTATTTGGCTACCCATTGTTACTTTCACCAAAATGGAGACAGACGGCACGATTCAAGAAAGGAACCGGTTTATTGAGCAACAGACCACAGGTGAAAAGGGTGCAGCAACATTCAATTCTGTCTAGAATATTTTTGCTAGTGCCCTGAGGCCTTATACTGTAACTCTAATCTCCTGTACAAGGAGGACTGTAAGAAGGAATTGGCTGTAACGGCTACGCTATAAGAGCATCCTATTTCTAATCCCTATAAGAGGGTGACTCTATAGTGAACTAGCAAGATTATCAACTGACTGCAACAGCTACGCTATAAGAGCATCCTTTTTTTAATCCATATTCAAAACCTTCTAAGTCAACCCTGAGGTGCACCTCTAGCTAAGGCCTATTATCCGAAGTACTCCACATTATGAATCACACTACATACTATAGCAAGAGTCCATACATATTGAAGATGGCAGTTTGTGCACGGCCGTATTTTCTCTGTCGTTGAGAAGAGAACGGAATCAAAGGAATTGGCGTGACAAGTATCAACTTGACTGACTGTCCAGTGCGACTCTGATGACTTTTGGGAAACTAGGGGAATTCAGAGAGGATTTTTGAACAGACCATGAGTTTCTCAGCCACTTCCCACCTCTCTAGAGTTGCCAGAATGCAAGAACAGGTACCAAGGTTTCTTTGGCTAAGAACCCACTGAGGGCCACCGGAACTGAAACACAAAAGATCCAGCTGAGTCCACTTCTGGACTGCCAGGTGAAGGAGATGATGCAGACCACCCTGCCACAGCCTGCTTCTGGACTGTCAGGTGAGGAATATGATGCAGATCACCCTGCCACAGCCTGCTTCTGGACTGCCAGGTGAGGAATATGATGCCGATCACCCTGCCACAGCCACTACTGTACTGCTAGATGAAAAGACCGTGGAGATCTCCCTGTCACAGACCACTTCTGGATTGCCAGATGAAGAAGATGATGGAGATCATCCTGCCACAGCCCACATCTGGACTGCCGGGTGAAGAAGATGATGGAGATCACCCTGCCATAGCCTGCTTCTGGACTGCCAGGTGAAGAAGACGATGCAGACTCTACAGGAATCAGGAGTCCAGATGAAGAAGTCTCTGGACATTGAAGAACGACAGTGTCCTGGGCTCCAAGGCCAGATGAGCCAAGGGCACACATAAAACAGCAAACAGGGCGTCGAAGTACGACAGAGTTCAGGGCACCAAGGCCGGACGAGTCAAGGGCACACATAAAACAACAAACAGGGTGTCGCTCAGAGAACTGGAACAGAAGATCCGGACAGCACTCTGGTGCAGATGACAAAATAAGAAAATGGACAGCAGATTCTGCACTGGACCAAGTCGTACATTGGGAACTGTTAGAGGAAAACAACAAACATGACGTTGCAAAGTGTGAATATGGCTCGGTTCTTTTCTTCAGGAATACTGCTGCAGGCTGATTCTGGGGTATGCTGGTGAAATCTCCATCCCAGAGCTGCTGGAGACTGATTCTGAAATGCACTGGTGAAATGTCTCTGAGGGACTGCTGAAAGCTGATGCAAACCCACATGGGTGAAAAGTCTCTGAGTGATTGCTGAAGACTGATTTGAACTCATTCTGGTGAATTGTCTCTGAAGGATTGCTGAAGACTGATTCAAACGCACAATGGTACAAGATGCTGGCTTAATGTAATCAAAAATCCAATAATCATGTAAAGTATTGCAGTCTCTGGATGTAGAGATCACAGTAACTAACAGGCACTTGGTTGCTTCTGTCTAGTCACCTTCTAGGTATAGCCCTTGCTTGCTGTGAACCTAACTGCAATGGGTCCCTCTAACTAAAATGGGCTGTCTTGCTTCTGTGGGTACACTGGCAGCTGAACGCTAGCTGTCCTCCTTAGACTGTGGGGTACTTTAATTAGGTGGGCCCCTTATAGCTGTGCTAGGCCTCAATTAAACCTCTGGCCTACTGGGACTGACTAGCTAAACCCCTTAACAAACTTGGGCTTAGATGGCTAGCTAACCCCTTGACAACCGATAAGCCTTCTGTGGCTGGGTCCCTTTAAATGCTAAAGCCCTCTTGGCTGGACCCAACTAGAAACTTGGGCCTGGTTGCCCCTGAAATCTCTGGGCCTACTGGCTTGCTGGAACTCCTTTAAGCTGCTGGGCCTACTGTGGCTGGCCCCCTTTAAGCTTCTGGGCCCACTGTGGCTGGCCCCTTTACTCTCTCTGGGCCTTGTTGTGACTGTGCCTCTTTAACTGCCTGAAGCTTGCTTTTACCCCACTGAATCTGTTGGGCCTGTGATTGCCCGTTTAAACTATTCTGGGCCTCATGTTACCCCTTTTAATATGCTTTCAGGCCTGTGTAGGGCCTGTCTGTCAATAACCTCCCTCTTGCTCCACCTTTATTCTGCCCCTTAGAAATATTTATAAATTCTCACTACGGGCCTTTAGGCCTGGCCCCTCCTCTAGGTGTCGCCGCACCCAAATGAATACGCAATCATTTAAATTTAGGAACCCCTTCTGGCCTGCCCCCTCCGTGATGCTCGGCCATTTCCTCAAACGCTGAGCACTTTAAACAATGTATTATTTTTTTAAAAACAATCTGGTGGTCAGCACCTTGGCACTGGGGCTGCCGCCGACTCACCGCCCCAGCCCAGGGTGAAGGAGCTGCTGCTAGGAGGAGGGAGGTACTGCTGCAGTGGGAGGGAACCGAGAGAGGAGGAACAGGTACCACGGCAAAAGACTAGGTGGCCTTGCTGCTCCCGAAGCTCCTCAGCTGGTCCGATGCTCACATGGAGATGCGGCCCCGCTTGTGGACGCCACCAAGGGACCGAAACTTTAACTTAAAAAAAAAAAAATGGGGTGAAACAGAGCCCACTCTGTGCTAAGATGAGGACAAAGGGTACTGGAACAACTGAGCCGCTGCATATTGAAGCGAGCCTGGATGCCGAAAAGGCGGGATGAGAAGCGAACCACAGGTAAGCACCTACTATGCCTTACTACCTGTGTCCCCTCTCTCCCTTTCACTCTGGTTGGCTTCTTTCTTCTCTTCTTCATCAGGGTGCCTGAGAGCACTTGCCTGACCACTGCTGCTGCTGCTCGCCGGACAACCACGAACTCCACTCTTTTTTAAAAAAAACAAATGGCCATTACTGGCCAAAAGAACCCTCCCTGGTGTTCAGGATACTGAGTCCCTAGCAACCAGGGAGGCAAGCAGCTGCCCAGCGTGAGCTGGAGGAAGGTGGCACACACTCATGCTAGTGCTGGGCAGGCTGCAGCCAAAGGAGGAAAAATAATGTTTTAAACCACAAGGATGCAATTTACCTTTGGGGGCTCCATTAGCACCTAAAGCCCCCACCCTGCCACCTAACCACTGTGGCACCTATACAAGGGAGGGACTTCTGGGGAATTGCTGGGGGAACTGCTGAGGGAACCCCAACTTTGGGATATTGCACTTTAAAGGAAATTTCAATATAATGTATTGGGCTTCATAGGCCAATACCTTATATCACCCTGAGCTCACTGATACCAACATTTTAATTTTTAAGTGAGTAGTTTTTTTTACGCAATTGTTTAAGCAGGAGAGACACACTAAGCTGAACGCTTGCTAACAGGTGCAACCTGGGAGTACAGGGAAGTTAAGTGACTTGCTTAGGGTCACACAGTATGCAAGTGGGGGGCTGTGGGATTCAAACCCAGGTCTCCAGACTTGCAGCTCAGAGCCTTAAACCACTGCACTATACTGCCTACTAGAATTCATACTAGTTAAGCGACTGCTTTAATTTTCCTCTACGAGTGTTTAAAATTAGTAAAATCTGGAACCCCAGCTGCCATGTTTCCGACCATTCCAGTAGTTTGGTCAGGTCGTCCTGCAGCCCTTTCCACCCATCTACATCATCTACCATAGCTCCCATTTTAGTATCATCTGCGAACAGACTAATCTTACTCTGGATTCTGTGTGAGATATCTGCTATGAATATCCCAAACAGCACCAGTCCCAGTACTGATCCCTGTGGCACTCTGCTCATCACATCCCTTGGTGATGAGAGCCACCACCACCACTCTTTGCTGCCTCCTTTCAGCCAATTGGTGATCCATTTGACCATTTTTGTTCCCACCCCAGTATCCTCCAGCCCTCCCCCCAGCCTCCCATACGGCACTGAATCAAAGGCCTTGCTGAAATCCAAATACAGGACAGCCACCGAATGGCCCTTGTCCAGTTCCCTGGTCACCCAGTCATAGTACTCAACTAGGTTTGTCTGGCACAATCTTCCCAAGACAAACCCATGTTGCGGAACATCCTGGAGTCCACTGTCCTCCAAAAATGCCACCAGTCTCTCCTTTAGGACTGTCTCCATGAGCCTTCCCACAATCGATATGAGGCTCACTGATCTGTAGTTCTCCAGCTCATCCCTAGGGCTAATTTTGTGAATGGGCAACACATGAGCCATCCTCCCATCTTCTGGTACACATCCTGCGTCCAGGGAGGTACTGAACAGGTCAGCCAGTGGTCTCACCAAATGTTAAGAAATATTTTCTTACTGGCAAAATTTGACTGAATATGAAAATGAAAGACATGCATTGAGAAACCAAATGCAATTGGCAAAAAAATGTCCAAAGCAACTGAGCAACAACGTTCTTTAAAAAGTGGGTAGGGGCCATGTACTGGCACTGGAGCAGTGGTTTGAGTTTGGACATGGGTGTCAAATGGAGCATCTCTGTGGGGATGAGACTGCAGATGTTAACATGGGCACTTTCTCCACTCTGGGGAGAGGGGATGCAGCTGGCAGTGTATGACCGGGGTTGAGTACAGCGTCTTTCAACTTCTACTGCTACTAAGAATGGCAAGGAGTCAAGAAGTTGAAAGGAAGTCTATGAGACACCATACTGAAGTAGAAGCTGGGTAGAGGATGCATAAGTGAAGGAGAGCCAGTGTGGATGCACCTGGATGTGTTTTGTTGTATTACAAAAACCAAAAAAAGACAAAGCTCCCCATAGGATGCCTAAATGATCCATTGCCCAAAAGGAACCTGTAGTTTAAGAATACAGACAATGCACACACCAAGTTATAGCTAAAGATTTTATTAGTGAGTGACTGAACATTGCTTCTAAACATCTCAAAGTATCACCTCCATATGAGACTTCATCATGGGGTGTCTAGTTGGATCTATGTGGAGGAGAGGAGGCTGCACCTGATAGGATATGTGGAGTTGGGGGGGGGGGCAAAAGACCACCAGAGGAAGGGGTGCAAGAGGAGGAGACACGGGTGAAGAAGTGGAGTTGTGAGATGAAAGTAGATCTGGGTAGGGAGGAGGGTGGAATATTAATGGGAGAAGGGAGGGTTTGTTGATTTACCCCCTCAAGCAGAGTAGGACAACTCAGTTTGTATGGTGGTAGTCACTTTGACCAGTAGCATTCAGAATCTAGAAACCAAATCGATTTTCTTAGTGGCCATAATTAATGACTCAAATACAACTTAGTAGGCACATAACTAGTCTGTCGGCAACTTTAAAAATGTGTTAGCCAAACAAAGTTTGGCAGAGGTAATTGGCCACTGTGGTACTTAATTTGTCACACCCTTCCATCAAGGAATGTCTCAAGATTTCTTTTGGACCTTTTGTAGGTTCTCCAGAAGCTACAAAGGGACATCCTCGGTATGTGTGTGTGTGTGTGTATGTGTTTTTTGGTTAGGTGTTGGAAACTGCAGAAATTGCCCAGTTATGGGACATAAAGCACCAGAAGGCCGCAAGTGAAAGCTAGTACTGAGCAAGGCAGCTGCCCTTTTAATTTTTATTCTTTTCTTTAGTAACCCATTAAGGCAAACTAGGCAAAAGGTTTTCAGGGTAACCCATGATCACTGTGGAGAGTTACTTAACTGACGTGCCCAGAGTCACACAGTATGAAAGTTGAAGTTGTGGGTATCGAACACAAGTCTGTAGGATTTTACAGTGACATTCACAGCTCGTTAACGTAACCTATGGATGATACTGTCAGCCCCAATGGAGGAGATCTGGAACCAGGCAACATGAAAAGAGGGAGTGTCTCTGCTTAGACTGTATTTATGGTATGACCCTCTGTGGGATGGATCTGAGTAACAACACACAATTCAACTCTGCAAAAACCATAAATGATGGAATATGACCACTCCTCCCCCACTACACCAACCACTGACACTAGCAACCATCCCTGAACTTATGAACAATTATCAAAGCAGATCTCTAGAAACAAAAACTATTGCTATTATTTATGCCACCACTGTCCACAACAACACTATCAACACGCCTTCAAGGGAATCAGCATGAACATGTCTTAAAAAAGTAGACATATATATGTAAGCAATGACTGGCATAAAAGGAGTGTGACAAATCCATTTATCTGAGTAACTATGTACATACATTTTGTTTATGTACATAGTTACCGTGTCATCACTCACTGATGTACACAGTCACTAGGTCACAGAACATTTATGTACACAGTTTGTATGTCACACACAACCACCCCCACGCCTGCTGGCACTACTTCCCAGCAGCACAGGATGCTTTAACTTCACTCCCACTGTAAGTGTACTTGAATTGGCAAGTCCTTAAACAACTGCATGGAGGCCAAATCAAGTTTTTTTTTTCAAACCCTCTCTGCAGCAGCCACAAGGCAAACAATAGCTTACCAAAAAAAGAAAAGATAACCACCTCTTGTTCTAACAATGCTCTACATTTTCCGTGTTTTTCTTTCTCTTACAACAGCATCCACAAGCAATTGTCTCACCCTACCATCAATACTGCTGTGTAGAAAGTTCATGTCCGACCCATTGAAAATGAAAAATGGAGTGAAACTGCTCTCCATGCTAACTTTTCCCAACTGACCCACTACCCTCCCACTTACCCAGTTGGCTGGCATCTGTCATGTGGCACCCTTCTTCCATATATGTGCCTCATAGCTCCAAAGTTGCCTAGAAAATAGGGGAATAATATAATAAGCCACCTTTCCTTACAGGTTTACTTTTTTTTTCTTCTTTTTGTCCCATTCCACCGGACAGCACTCCCTTAGCTTGGAGCCTCCAGCCCCGTCACTCCAACATCCATTGGGACTTACCTTCCAGCCTGGTACCCCCAGTGTTTTCCCCCCGGCAGGGTCAACAGGGTCCCCTTAACCATGTCAGAGACCAAATCCGTATTTTGGCCTGGCGAGCATAGCTAGTCAGGTGTGGGGCCTGCGGAGGTCAAGCCCATCCTCCCACCAGTGGATGTATTTTGTTCCTCCTTTGCTCTTTCCCTGGGATGGAGGAAGTGGCATGCAATGATACCAGTGGCCGAGCTGTGCAAGCTCCTGTATGCAGCACACTTGGCATCTGCCACGCTTCTGCTCCCCTTAAGTGTGGTCCTTGTGTGCTGATTTCCAGCTGCCACTAAGGGTCAGACTGTCACCGGTCGCTGGTCCCATCCCCTCCTGGAGGAGGATGAGAGCAGTCCCTGGGACACTCAATCCTCCTCCTCCCCCCTCTGCCGGCCCTCCAACTCCTGAGCTCACTACCAAATGCAGGCCATTGGCATTATGAGCGGTAGCGCACACAGGTTTGCCTTTTTACTTGTTAGAGGCAGAGCTCCACTTCAATCCCACACATGCCACACTCATTTTATCACAAACTCACATGCAACACTGTAACACTGAGAAACCGGCAATAAATAAATAAAAAGCTCCAATTTTAAAATAATCTTCCTCGAGCAACACATAGCAATCCTTTCCTGACCGCGATGCACAAATCCGTAGATGACTCTGAGGCAGCAACAGCAACAAAACAGAAGTCATATTGCCTTGATTTTTTTCTAAACAGTCATTTCTCTCCCAACCAATGGTCATGCACACGGATGAAGCACCAAGCCGTCAGGTCCATGACAATGAACTGAGCAACGGTGTTGGCTGCTTCACACACACACAAAAAACTTAACAAAACATGACTTTTTTTTGTGTTATCTTTTTACCTCCTACGACACTCTGGCATCCCCCTCTCCTTCAGGCCTCCTAGTATCTCCACTCCCTAGCCATCCTCTTCCAGAGCTCTGCTCTCTTGCCACATATTGCAGCCAACCCTCTGAGTCATCCCAGCGTAACCCATCGCTGGGTGGGTCCCCCTCCTCTGAGGGGGAAGGCACTGGTGGGTGAGGAAACCCCGCACTCTATTTTTCCTTTACTGACTTGGGGGTGCTGCTGTGGAGGAGCAGGCTCCCGGAGGTTCCAGCAGTGTGGAGAGTATGGAGGCCATCATTTGGCAGGTGCTGAAGTTGTTTTCCAGCTTCCTGGTTGTCCCTCCTGTGCCGCTGCTTGCAGTGCTCGGTCTTCACCAGGGGCTGCTACTGAAGTAAGGCTTCCCGCAACCCCATCCCAGGAGGAGATTAATCCTCTGGACCTCAATCCTCTCCTTACCCGGCCAGCTCCCGATGCACTGGGTCATTCCCGAACCCAGGTCGCCAGCGTGGTTCAAGGTGTTGTGTCCAGCGCCTCAGCCTCTGCGCCGCTGGGCCAGCACTACATGACTTTTTTTTAAAAATACAAAATAATTTAAACTTACAAAAGGCATTGCAAAAGGTCAGCTCCTATTGCATATGTAACCCCTAGGGGGCACTACCCTTAGGGCTACTACCCCTGTCTGTCCGCTCTGAGGCAGGGTAAGGGGCCCAGATCCATGGACGGGTGCCTCCACCCAGAGGTCGGGGTTAGCCCTAGTAAGACTACCTCGGTTACAGCCCTCTGGGCTACTGCAACCCCCCTTTTGTCCCACTAATGACTCACACTGCGTGCCAACAATTCTCTTTCCTTGTACACTTACCCCACGGCAGACAGATTTCAGCTCACTCCAGAGACTCCCTGTAAAGTAAGATGCAGTTATATCCCAATCCCCCTGCAGTAACTCATCCAAAGTGCACAAACCAGCCAGGGTGTAATTATAACACAGCAATCTGATTTATTAAAGGGGTTGATAACAAGGGGGGGGGGGATCAGGTTAATTGGCTTGCTCTATGACTATATACCTATGGCTCTGTGCACAGGCCTAACCCTACAAGTTACTGTCCCTGGGTACCCAAGCCCTAATGGCTAGTCCAAACGTGGCAGCTGGTAGGGGCCCATTCACTCAGAGAAAAGGAAGAAAATCGATTCTAACAGTCAGCAATACAGTACTTCCCTTTGAATCCACTGTTGAAATTCAGCAGGGAGCTACCCTGTATTAGTACTCACAACCTCCAGACAAACTCGGATCCTTCACCGTCAGCAGGACTGCTCCTGAACTTTACAGACCTCTTCACACATTTATATGGTAACCTCTGAACAAGCAAAGTCCTTTAATGACCGCAAGATTTACCTGAGCTCCACAAGCCTCCTCACACACTTATATGGTTATCTCTGACAAGACAAAGTTCTTCACTGGCAGCAGGATTAACTTGAGCTCACACTCCTCCTCGCACATTTATATGGCAAACCGTAATAGCAGAGGGATACCACACCAGGCAGCTGCTTCTAGGCTCTCCTGATTTCACAGTCACTCCAGCTCTGCAATGGCAGCTTTTCACTTCTCTTGCGGACCGAGCGTGATTCAGCAATTTTCTCCAGTCCTCCTGCAGGTTGAGCCTGGTGGGTAGCTGTACAGGGCACAGCCTCCTCTGACCGCCCGCCGACGGATTTCAGAGCGAACCTCCTCACAGGGAAACGGCCGACTTAGGCATTCACGCACTTCCCGCGCAAACAATCCCCAGCGCAGAAGCACACAGCTCCTCTCTTCTCACCAGCCACAACACATCTGATCTTCACAGCCTGGGGCACTCCTCACAATTCGGGCGCTACCCGTTGCTATTGGCTGGCTGCACCTGCCAGTCACTTCCTCCTTCCCTCAGTGGTGCAGAAAGGGCGCCATAGCCCATAATACCTTTCTCAAAACAAGCAGCTCCTCTATTGGTCAGTCTACTCTGCAGGGTCCCGAGGTACTGATTGGCCCACTTCAGCAGTTCTGGGGCAAAATGGAGGAGGCAATCGAAAACCCTCTGTGCTGCAAAGCAAGGCAGGTTAGAACAACTACATTATCATTATTACTCTAACAGATAACCAGTAGGCAAGCATATCCTCCAACAAAGCTCTCTTTGCGCAATTAGCGATGGCAGAACCGGAGCGATTATCGGGCAGCCCGGCCGGGAGTCGAGCATGACTACACTCAAACCCCCTCCCAATTTAACTAATCCCGACTGCAACAAGCAGCCCTTAAAGAGACAGTATACGGAGGCCTTAAAAAGCACTCCACGGACCCCCATTCCGGCGGCTTTATGCCGATTACCAACCAGGCATAGGGCACATTAAGAACCCCCATTTGCAAGGGGGTTACACCCTCCCTGGCCTGGAAAAGCTTGGCGTCCACGCCAAGTAATCACCCTTGAGGCAGAGTAGGTGAACATCCCAAGTAACACCATATTACATTTTACCTCACATACATAAATATTAGATCTACATGCACTATAGTGTATACACATTACATATATAAAATCTTACACTTTTTAACTCAGGTTATAGGGTCCTAACCATGACCCCGGGACTGAGGGGCTCCCTCTTCTGTTAGCTACTAACTGGTCCCCCAGGGCAGGGGCGCCACACTCAAAAGGCTTTACTAATAGTCTGGAGTTATCCCCTAAGGCTAACTTAGGCAAAGATCTTGGGGACATATATACCCTCTTGTGAACCACGTTTAAGGGCAGGTCCACTGGCCGACCCAGGGATTCATAACTCAACTTGATTACTGGCCGTATCTGTTGGCCAGATCATCTAGGGGTCTCAGGGGACTCTGATCCTGGCCCTGACTCCACTCCCAGGTCAGGGGCATTAGCAACGGAAATCCCTTCAAGGGGATCAGGCTCGATACTCATAATACTATCAGGGGCTTGACCTTCTATCCCTGAACCCACCCCACTGGGCTCATCTAGGGGCTGTCTAGTTACTAAAGGGGAACCATCAGGGCATTCAAAATATCCTTCTGGTTCTGGCATATCACTGGCTTGTTCCCCTACCTCACTCTCTTCTTCTGAAAAGTCAGATAACTCAGCCAGGCCAGACAGTTCAACCAAACCTAAGGACTCAGCCCCTTGAGTTTGTCTGTTACCCCTCTCATCTTCTGGAGGCATTTCCTCTGGGGACAAAGTAGAGGACTCAACCAACATAGATGGGCCAGCTTCAGTTCCTGAGTTAATGAGGGGATTGCCCCGAAACAATTGGCTTAGTTCATAAGAGGGATAGTATTCAACATCATCTTCGCTGTCTTCTGACACTGAGTGTTGACCATCTCCTTCTGCAGGGGGGGTTGAACAAGGCTCCCTTGGTGGACTTGGTGAAGGCTTCACGGGCTTGGTTCCTCTCTTAGTATTTGATCTAGTCACAGGCCTAGAAGGAGGGGTAGAGGAAGGTTCAACTTCAATCAAGATCTGCCCAATTGGCAGCAGATGATTTCTGTGTATTGTTTTCACATCTTTTGAATTGTTTTCAGGCCGCACTTTATACACAGGTAGGTCTGCCAGCTGTCCCACAACAATATGAGGGAGGTGATGCCATCGGTCGGCAATTTTATGTTTGCCATACAGTCCCACTCTATCACCTTTTCTAAACTCTACTGTTTTCACTTTTTTGTCATATCTCTCCTTGTTAGCCAGATTTCGTTTAGCAGCCATGGTCTGGGCCAGTTGGTAGGCATGATTTAATTGGGCCTTTAATTTCTGTGCATACTGTAGATGGTTTTCTGCTCACACCCCATCAGGGGAGACCCCAAAACACACATCCACTGGCAATCTAGCCTCTCTTCCAAACATCAGTCGATAGGGGGAGAACCCAATGGCATCACTTTTTGTACAATTATAGGCGTGAACTAGAGTGCCAATCTGTTGGCTCCATCTCGATTTATCTTTGGATTGTAAAATGCCCAGCATGTCAGGCAATGTGTGATTGAACCTTTCAGGCTGAGGGTCTCCCTGCGGATGGTAGGGGGTGGTTTGTGATTTGCGTACCCCCCACAAAGATAGCATCTCTTTAATCAAGCGACCCTCAAAGACCCTTCCCTTATCAGAATGAATCCGCTGCGGAGCCCCATAGTGGATGAAAAAATTCTCAACAAGTATCTTAGCCACTGTAGTTGCATTCTGATCCTTGGTCAGGAAAGCCTGTGCATACCGGGTAAAATGATCAGTGACCACCAATATGTTGCTAACACTTTTCAGATCAGGCTCTAAACTCAGGAAATCAATACAGACCAGTTCCATAGGAGCACTAGTAGTAATGTTGACCAAGGGAGCAGCTCTCTGGGGTAACGCTTTCCAATGCAAACAATGACCACAGGTCTTGACATACTGTTCCACGTCTGCACTCATCTTTGGCCAATAGAATCGAGCCCGTACCAAATCAAGTGTTCGATCTATGCCCAGGTGCCCCATCTGATTATGCAATGACCTTAGAACTAGTTCTCTGAAAGCTGAAGGCAGCACCAGTTGTTGTCGTTGCACCTGGCCCTCCTTGCTCACAGACTCTCTATATAGTAGTTGATTGATCAGCTTTAATTCGGGCCCTTCTTTGTACAACAAGGTAGTCCGCAAGTCAGTGGAATGCAGTTTAGATACATCCCTTCCAGCCCGAAAAACCTCTACGGCCGTTCTTATCATAGGGTCACAGGATTGAGCCTGTTGGAGATCATCATTGTTGAGTTGCGGCAGAGAGCTGGCGTCCAAGGCAGAGAAATGGCAGTAGGCAGCAGGTATACAATTCTCCAGCGGCCTCAAACAATCTACCACACAGTCCACCGTGTCAGGAGACACCTGTTCTTCAGTATCAAATTTCTGGCACAGGGCTCTTATATCAGGCTCAGACAACCGGACCCACTCAGTCTGGGACACAGGCCTCCGAGAGAGAGCATCCGCATCTATATGGTTTAAGCCCGCCCTGTATTCTACAGCATAATCATAGGTGGCCAAGGCAGAGAGCCACCTATGCCCAGTGGCATCCAATTTGGCTGAGGTTTGTACATAGGTAAGAGGATTGTTATCAGTCTTTACTAATATCTTAGCACTATACAAATAGTCATGGAACTGATCAACAATGGCCCACTTCAAAGCCAAAAACTCTAACTTGTGCATGGGGTAATTCTTCTCTGACGGTGTCAGACTTCTACTGGCAAACGCTACAGGTCTCAGCCCATTCACGTGCTCCTGGTACAATACAGCCCCCAGTCCTTGCAGACTGGCATCAGTATGAAGAGTGTAAGGCTTGGCTGGATCAGCATAGGCCAACACGGGTGCATGGGTGAATTGATATATGATGTGATGGAAAGCTTCCTCACACTCAGCAGTCCATCAATCCCCAAACATATCATTTGGCCAGAAATACTTCTTTTCTATGTCAGTGTGCACACCCTTCTTATACTTTTTGTGAGTAGGTGGATACCTCTGAGTGAGATTAAGGAGGGGGCGAATGACTCGTGAATAGTCTCTGACAAACCGCCTATAGTAGCCACAAAACCCCAGGAATTGTTGCAGCTCTTTTAAATTCCTAGGTTGAGGCCAAGTGGCCAATGCCTCCACCTTGCTAGGGTCAGTCGCTATGCCTTCAGTGGACACTATGTGGCCCACATATTTCACGGAAGTCTGGAAGAATTGACACTTGTCGATAGACAACTTAAGGCCGAAACCCTCCAAGTGATCCAGGACTTTGAATAATCGTTGCTCATGTTCTTCCAGTGACCGGCCAAACACTATAATGTCATCTAAATAGACCAAACACTCGAGTAGATTCATGTCCCCCACAGCTTGTTCCATTAAGCGCTGAAAAGTGGCGGAAGCACCCGAAATTCCCTGAGGCATCCGAACAAACTCATAGAAGCCTAGAGGGCAAATGAAAGCAGTCTTCTCCCGGTCATTGGGGGCCATCGGAATCTGATAATATCCACTCTGAAGATCCAACACAGAAAACCACTTACTACCATTTAGACAATCCAATGCGTCTTGTATACGAGGCATGGTATATTGATCCGGAATGGTCCGCCTATTCAAAGTGCGGTAGTCTACGCACATCCGAACTGCCCCGTTCTTTTTTCTTACTACTACAATGGGGGAGGCGTAAGGGCTCCTAGACTCTTGGATTACGCCAGCAGCCAACATTTCTTTCAGATGCCTCCTTACATCATCTATGTCAGCGGGAGCCAAATGTCTGGATTTCTCTCGGAAAGGTCTGTCGTCATGCAGGTGAATATGATGCTCAGCCCTTTGGTCGCACCCCACATCCCACTCTTTCAGGGAAAAAACCTGATCCCTTTTAGCAAGCCTTTCACTGACCCTTCATTTCCATTCAGTGGGCAGCGGGGATTCACCAAAATCAAACAAATCAGGAGTAACTTTATCCCCTGTCCAGGAACTCTTTCTATTTGGTAGCACAGCAGTGTCTGCACAATGGACGCTAGCCAGGGTACACCCTCTTTTTATTCGAATCTCTTTATCAGACACATTGTGCACTTGAACCATCACCCTTTTGACATAGGCATGGGCCCTGGCCGGCAAAATGCTGGGCTTGAGCAACAACCCCTCAGGTAGTTCTCCCTCCATAGGCGCATCCAACATCAACAACTTATTCTTGACATCTGTCTTTAATCGTACCTCTCCATGCAGAACACATTGTGCATTTGGGGCAAGCACTACAGGGGCCGGATCCTTCTTCCATACCACTCCCACAGGGCCTTCAGGTTCCTCCAGTCTACCCTTCTTCTGAGAGGCCCTGACCTTTTGAATTACAGTAGGTACACTCAAAGCTCGCCCAGTTTGAAATGCTTGCTTCTGTGAGCACAACTGGGCCAATCATCCAAACATGTGTGCATTTGTTCCAATCAACAAGGGCACCCCATCGTATAGTCCAGTGGGCGAGCAAACTAACACTAGGGTTTCCACTTGCTCATCTATTCCATTTACAGTCGCAGGGAACGATAACCAGACACTGGTGTACCCCAAATACGGATAAGCCTTGTCGCTCAACCCCCATACATGTAGGCCAGTTAGAGGCTGCAGGGGCACTTCAGTTAAGTGTGCTTGGTACCAGTCCTGAAACATGATGGTCACCTGGGATCCACTGTCCAATACAACTCTAGTGGGAATTCCGTTCACCTGCACCCAGGTCTCCATAGGCAGCCCGACCACATCAGACCAGTTGGGGTAGCAACATTGATGCAGTAGGGCATGGGCCTGAGTCACACAACTTTTCTGGGGGCCCGAGACTGGGTCTGGCGGTATCGAGCGATCAGTCTGCTGTTAAGTTTCCTTAATTCCCTGGCAGTCAGGCTGGAAATGCCCATCTTCCCCACAGTGATAACAAAACTTAGGGTCCCGGGGATCAGTATTCTGAGGGGGGCCCTGAGGAGAGGAAGCTCTCTAGGGCTAGGGTTCGGGGTGCTACATGACTCAAGGGCCCCGGGCTGGGTAGGGTACACAGTAGACTGCTTTAAGTCCCTCACTAATTCCCGTAAATTCCTGATCTCAGCCCTCAACTCACCCTCCATGTAGGGGTCAGAGGAAACAACCCGCATCCCCACAGTACCTGGGAAATCTGGGGACTCCTCGGACCCTCCAGGCAAGCCAGTCTCCTCAGGGGTATTAGTCTCGGGAGTCCCACTAGGGTTCACGACCCCCACACATGGTTCCCACCCCTCTTCATAAGTCTCCACTTCTCGAATTTCCCTCATCAATTGACAATATTCAGGCGGAGTGGCCCGCCGATCATGCAACTTGAGTTTCAGCAGCATTACACTAGAGAATCTGGCAGACTTTAAAACATGTTCTAACTGAACCTGATTTAGGGCTGTAGCAGTAATTCCCCCTTTTCTATAAGCCTTCTGCAAGGCCCTCAAGGCTCTGCAATGGCAGCTTTTCACTTCTTCCGCGGACCGAGCGCGATTCAGCAATTTTCTCCAGTCCTCCTACAGGTCGAGCCTGGTGGGTAGCTGTACAGGGCACAGCCTCCTCTGACCGCCCGCCGACGGATTTCAGAGTGAACCTCCTCACAGGGAAATGGCCGACTTAGTCCTTCACGTGCTTCCCACGCGAACACTCCCCAGCGCAGAAGCACACAGCTCCTCTCTTCTCACCAGCCACAACACATCTGATCTTCACAGCCTGAGGCACTCCTCACAATTCGGGCACTACCCGCTGCCATTGGCTGGCTGCACCTGCCAGTCACTTCCTCCTTCCCTCAGTGGTGCAGAAAGGGTGCCATAGCCCATAATACCTTTCTCAAAACAAGCAGCTCTTCTATTGGTCAGTCCACTCTGCAGGGTTCCGAGGTACTGATTGGCCCACTTCAGCAGTTCTGGGGCAAAATGGAGGAGGCAATCGAAAACCCTCTGTGCTGCAAAGCAAGGCAGGTTAGAACAACTACATTATCATTATTACTCTAACAGATAACCAGTAGGCAAGCATATCCTCCAACAAAGCTCCCTCTGCGCAATTAGCGATGGCAGAACCGGAGCAATTATCGGGCAGCCCGGGTGGGAGTCGAGCATGACTACAGTCAAAACCCCTCCCAATTTAACTAATCCCGACTGCAACAAGCAGCCCTTAAAGAGACAGTATATGGAGGCCTTAAAAAGCACTCCACGGATCCCCATTCCGGTGGCTTTATGCCGATTACCAACCAGGCATAGGGCACATTAAGAACCCCCATTTGCAAGGGGGTTACACATACATGAAATATGCAGGGGTGACCTTGTGTGATACATGATTTGTTCTATATTCATGCACTTTGACCTCGGGCATCTCATTTGTGAGGTTAACTGAGGTCAAACAGCAGTTGTATAGATAAATCAGGTATCACACAGATCACCCCTGCATATCCCTAATTTATTCAATAATGGTGGACTCAGATCTGCGTAGATACGTAATTTAGCTTATGGCTGTACGGTGAGATTTGAGACAAATGCATTTATCTAAACAGCTGCATTTATCTCACTAGTTGTCATATTATCATCCTCCTCCCCTTTTTTTTAACTGCATCACCAGAAAAAACTATCTCTGCTTCTGTCCATCGCTGCTCGTTGCATGGCATCTGTCATCCTCCTGCATCCGCGTCCCTTCCCCTGTGCAAATGATCCTGAAACTAGCATTGCCACTCACAGTACATGCCAGTGCAAATAAGACTTGCACTAACCAGAAATTATTTTTTTCTCTTATTTGAATCTCTCTCTCTCTCTCTGTCTCTCTCTCTCTCTCTCCACTTCCTGCAGGCTCATGTCACTGTGCTCTTCTTGCTAGTGGTATCGCTCCTCTGGCCCAGTCTCCTATGATCTCACTGGCTGTAACTAACTGCTATGCCACCAACCATGCAAATTTAATAATTAAGCAATAAGGCATGACAGGGTGTGTGTTATCGTGTAATAACGTCACTCCTGGGGTGGGTTGAAGCACGAGGCAAAGCCGAGTGCTTCTGCCACCCCAAGAGTGACGTTATTACACGATAACACACACAATGGAGTGCCTTGTTGCGATTATACAATGGCTTGTTATTATACAAAATAAAAAACATTTAAAAACATTTTTTTAGAAGATTTTTAGTGTGGCAGTATTTCTTAAGAAAAGAAGTCATCCATATGGTCATCCACACAGTGACGTTATTGTGTAATATCATCACTGTCTCAGGCATCCACTGACCAATCAGAATACAGGAAATTTCCTTGCCATTGTATAATAAAAGTTAATGTAATGAAAGGTAAATGAAGCACACTGAAAAAGGGACTGAGCTGCCTGTAACTACTGCAGCTCCAACCTGTTGTAACCCCTACTGCCTCTCACTAAACAAGCCAACATATTTTTGTACCAAAAAAGATTTAGAAGCTGCCATCAGCCAATCAGCTGCAGTGTCCCATAACAAACGTAATGTTATGATACCACTTTCATAGAGAGGGCTTTAGCAAAAGCACATCCAAAGCACGACGATATGGTAAACAACAAAATAAACACACATAATATTACACATTTATTTATTTTAATCAACTTTCTCACTTAACTAAAATTACACATGAGCCCCTTCCTTATTACCTAAATGAAACATGCAGGGTGGACCTTGTATGATACATGCTTTATCTACACACATGCTGTTTGCTCGTGGGCACCTCACTCATGGCTTATCGCCACTTGTGAGATTACACAATGTAAAACAGCAGCTATGTAGATAACGCATGTACCACACAGGTCCCCACTGCAAATCACGTATATATACTATACCCAGAGTTGTGAAATGGCTAGAAAGACTGCTGGCCTGATTGACCAGTTGGGCCATTATCACAGCACAACAGCCTGGCTGAAAGTAACTCAATAAAACTGTTTGCAAATACATCCGATGTACTGAAAAGAACCTGTTTCATAAGCAAAATAAGGCATGACAGGTTTTGGATTGCTGTTGGTGTGTGTGGAATGGAGAGGGGTGCTCCAGATCAACATCCTGCTTTGCAGACTAGCAGCATTCAACATTGTTGCTGAAAATATTTAATCAAAATGTTACTTGCGTCTCATCTGCAGCAGCCTGAGTATGAAGCGGGTGATGACCAGCTCATAGGCACAGATGCACTAATGTCATAAGGCAGATCACTGCTGGTCTGCAGAACAGGACTTCAGTCCACAGCACACACTCCATTTTCATGCACACCAACAGCGATCCAGAGCCCCCAGCAACAGGGATCCAGAGCACAAACACCTCCCCCCACCATTGCACGCACACTGACCGGAAATGACACAGAAGTCAAATTCTGCTTTTTTTGTTTTTTTAATTAGTATTGTGTGAGCAAAGTGATCCATCGCCCCCCACCCCCATGGCAACAGTAATCTGGAGCACATGCACACTGACCAGAAATAAAACAGGTCCTGTTCTTTATTTTTTTAATTAATACTGGTGTGCATTCCCTGGAGGAAAGGGTGATGAGTGGGGTGCCCTGCTTGTGCTAGGGCCCATATTTTTTGATGTATATCGGCAGTATAGGGGAGGGACTGGAAGGGAAGGTGTGCCTGTTTGCAGATGATACCAAGATCTGCAATAGGGTGGACACCATGGCTGGGGTGGAAGTAATGAGGAAAGACCTAAAAAGGCTGGAGGGGTTGTCAGAAGCACGGCAGATGAAGTTTAATGTGGAAAAATGCACTGTGATGCACGTGGGACTTAGCAGCCTGCAAGCCAGTTACATTCTGGGAGTAGAGAAAATAAAGGCGAATAGGCAGGAGAGGGATCTGGGGGTTCTATCTTCAGATAACCTCAGGTTAGGGAATCAGTGCAGCAAAGCAGTGAGTGTGGTAAGTGGAATGCTGGCATACATTGGGAGGTGTCTAACAAGCAGGAAGAAGCAGGTATTGATGCCCCTCTATAAGTCCATGGTGAGGCCTCACCTGGAGTATGGGGTACAGTTCTGGAGGCCCCACCAGAGGATGGATATTGATGGGATGGAAAGGGTCTAGAGAAGGGCAACAAAAATGGTGCAGGACATGCATCAGATGCCCTATGAAGAGAGACTAAAGCAGCTGGACCTGTATTCTCTGGAAACTAGGAGGAAGAGGGGGGACATGATAGAAACATTCAAGTACGTGAATGGGATAAATAAGGTGGGAGGAGGGAGCCTATTCACGAGGAAAAAAGTGATAGAACAAGAGGTCATAGCTTGAGGGTGGAGGGGGGAAGATTCAAGGGCAGTACACAGGCTCATTATGTCACCAAAAGGGTGGTGGACCCTTGGAAGAGTCTACCAGAAGAGGTGCTGGGAGCGGAAACCATTGAGGGATTCAAGAGGGCATGGGACAGATATAAAGGATTGGCCAGAGAGCGGTGAGAGGTATATCTGGATGGGGGGGAGTATCGGGGCAGACTAGATGGGCAATAGTGTTCTTTTCTGATGACAGTCTTCTACGATTCTAATGTCTGATACTCTACCTTTTTAGCATTTCAAAGATGTTGACGTACAAAAATATAACTATGCCATCAACAACCCTTTTCTAGCACACCAACATCTAAGCAGAGCAGTGTGCACTGCACCAGAGTGCAACTGAATACTCCTCCACCTCCCAGAGTGGTTGTATTGTTGTAGCCCATGCCAGCCCACTGCTCTGCTGAGATGCAGGCATGTCAGAAAATGGGGGGTGTGTTCACTTGTGGTCTGGCACACCACTCTGTTAAGATGTCAGTGTGCCAGAATAGGGGTGGAGCAGGTTCAGTTGCAATCTGGCATGTCAGCATCTTCGGCCTGCCTACAAGGTGGACAGTAGGATAATATTGCTAAAGAAGTGCACATCATTTTTTTTCTCTCCTCCCTTAGCAGGCTGTACCCCCTGCTGGACTGCCCCACTAGCCCCATCACCAAACATCTCATTAGCATACCCTTTCTCTCATGTCTGCCCACATGGCTTAACTGCCCCTCGTGGCAGAAGCGGCAGGGCCCCAACTGCATCATCATGGATCCGGTTCTCTGGGAGGGCTGCCATGTCACCAGTGGGTGGCCTGCAGGAGGTTGGTCCATTATTCTGCCCTGAGCCTGCCATTTTCCTGCTTCTCCCTCTCCTGAGATGCTGATCAGGGGATGTGCTGCAAACACACATGCTAACATGTGGTGTGCATCATCAGTAAGCATCTGTCCCACCCATAGAGTTTTATAGATGGAGAGAGGCTAGAGTGCGAACTGATGCTGACTCTGTTGAAGCCATGTGTCCACCATATTACCAGAGGACTGAGGTGCTGGAAGAAAGTAGGAACCCTTCTTGAAACTTAGGTAGCAGCACCAGCACACTGTTCTGACAGAAATCCAAGTAAAGTGCTGCTGATCCGTTTTGGAAAGAAGCACGGAAATGATGAAGCAGATGCACCTTGTGGTGACAAAAAGAAGGTGTGCTCATTTTTCCTTTGCTTGTATAAGTAGTGCCTTACTGGGATTGCTGTCAGAACAGTGTGCTGTTACTGCTGCCTAAGTTTCAAGAAGGGTTTTTACTATCTGCTGGCACCTCAATCCTCTGGTAATATGGCAGACACGCAGCTTCAACGGAGCCAGCGTCAGTCCGCACTCTAGCTGCTCTCCATCAATAGAACTCTATGTTTCCACCCACAAACCTACTGCTGAGTGCACTGCCACCTGTGGTCACCCAGATGGCAGTAATGCACCTGTGCTGGAGGAGGCTGCTGTATGTCCCTGCAGGACTGCATCCTCTGGGATGCTCAGTACTACTCCTCCCCCCTCTGGTCAGCCCCTGAGGATTTGGGCTCGCTGTCGAACCAGGGTCGCCAGTGTAGTACTACTGCTCTGCAGACAGGCTGGCTGAAAAGTACAGAATTTGACTTCTGTTTTGTTGCTGTTGCTGCATGTGCACGTGAATGGGTGGGTGCTCCAGATCCCAAATCATCCAAATACAGTGCAATTAATTGCATGTGTGTTATTTGTATATACCAGTTTGTTTTATTTATTTAAAAAAAAAGTTTTACTAGGAAAGACAAGACTGATGTGCTAACAGCTCATTTCCAGATGTGTCCTGGGAGGCACGGGAGATCAGAAACTACATAACAAGCTGCAGTAAGTACAATAAATTAATGATTGTGCAAAAGGTAAATACCAGGTGCAGAGAAACACAATATTCTTGTAAGCTCCTAACTTGGGTTTACCTTGTGGGCTCTGGCCCCAGTATAGCTCCAGTGCCACTCCAAGGGGTCCTGGGTGGGATCCAGACCCTGGCATCTCCTGTCACCTCATAGCTGTGGCTGCTAATGTCCTCAGCCCTGTGGGATCTCTGTACAAAGGAGCCAAGGTCCAAAATATTGTTTCCGCACCTGTGGGCACTAAAAGAAAAGGAAATTGTGGTCCTGGTGTTTTGAAAAGCCAGGACTGCAAAGTAAATAAACAAGATGTCGGCCGCGTGCCCTCTGAGCATTCGCGGCTGCCCAGCCTGAAAATTTAAAGGAGCCATGGCTCCAGTTTAGGGTTGGCTATGCAGCTGATGGTAAAATGTGTATCCCTGGCTCCAGGGAGTATAATGGAGCTGGGGAACAACGGCAGTCATGGGGGAAATGTAATCTGCCCTTATTGGGGCAAATTGTATAGAAATTGAGGGCCAGATTGTTTAGGGCCCTTTCCAAGACAAAATGGCAGCCTCAATGAAGAACTACAGAATGGGGTCTGCTCAGTAAATAAGGAGCGAGCATTGAGTTCACCCAGGAAATGGCAGCCTGTCAAGTGGGGGCTGTCAAGAGGTAATACATAGAACTGCTTTTGCTGCACTAGCAAATGGCCAAAAAGGAGGGGTGGAAGAACAATGGAGAAAAATCAAAACTGCCATCATAGAGGCAACAAGTCTTTGTGTGAAACAAATAAAGAAAACAAAGCGGAGTAAAAAACCACTATGGTTCTCAAAAGAGGTGGCAAGGAAGGTTAAGGAGAAAAGGGCTGCATTCAAAAAGTATAAGGAATCACAGAAGGAACACAACAGGGATCTGTATCAATTAAAGCAGAAAGAAGTGGGGAAGGCAGTCAGAATAGCAAAGGCCCAAACTGAGGAAAAAATAGCCAACTCAGGTAAGAAGGGAGATAAAACATTTTATAGGTACATTAGGGAGCATAGAAAGGTTAAGGGAGGAATAGTGAAGGTTAATAAAGGAGAGGGGAGGTGGGCAGAGGGAGACAGTGAAAAGGCAGAGATACTGAATGAATACTTTTGCTCAGTATTCACAAAAGAAGATGAGGAAGAGTTACCTAAACCAGACAATAGAAGCACTCTGGGTAGCGGGGTTGACACCAGTCCATTTATAGAAGAAAGAGTCCTGAAAGAACTCCTAAAACTCAAGGTGGACAAAGCAATGGGGCCTGACGGGACTCACCCCAGAATCCTAAAAGAACTAAGGGAGGACCAAGCGACACCACTGACCACACTTTTTAACAAATCATGGGAGGATGGGATGGTACCTAGGGACTGGAGGAGGGCACATGTGATTCCCCTTCACAAAAGTGGGAGCAAGGCAGAAGCAGAAAACTACAGACCTGTAAATTTGACCTCAGTGGTAGGGAAAATGATGGAATCACTTCTGAAAGAAAGAATTGTTGAGTACCTAGAGGCCAGCGGGGCACAGGACTCAAGGCAGCATGGATTTACAGCAGGAAGGTCATGTCAGATTAATCTAATTGATTTCTTTGACTGGGTGATCAAAGTAATAGACCAGAGAGGGGCTATGGATATGGCCTACCTAGGCTTTAGCAAGGCATTTGACACAGTCCTGCACAAAAGATTAATAATCAAGTTAGCCAGGGTGGTAGCCTGGGCAGCAAACAGACTGCACAACAGGACAAAGAAGGTAATAGTGAATGGAACACATTCTGAAGAAAGAGGGGTTACTAGTGGAGTACCTCAGGGCTCAGTACTGGGTCCAGTCCTCTTTAACATCTTTATAGGTGACATTGCAGAGGGTCTGGAGGGAAAAGTATGCCTCTTTGCAGATGACACAAAGATCTGTAACAGAGTTGGTACACAAGGGCGGGTAGAAAGGATGAGAAGGGGCTTGGCAAGGTTGGAGGAATGTTCAGACATATGGCAACTTATATTCAATGCAAAGAAGTGCAAAGCAATGCACCTGGGAAACAAAAACCCAGGAGAAAAGTACACAATAGAAGGGGAAGTACTAACAACAACAAAAATGGAAAGGGACTTGGAGGTAGTCATATCAGCTGACCTAAAGGTGGGTAAGCAATGTAAGAAGTCAGTAAAGAGAGCCAGGTGGATACTGGGATGCATAGGAAGGGGCATTGCAAGTAGAACAAGCATTTGTCAATGCCGAATGTTGGCTTGCTGGCATTGGCATTGGTAGTGCAGGAGTTAGACAGATGCATCATAGGAATGGCAGTGAAGTATTGAACTGATGCCAACCCACCCCCACCCTGCAGAGAGTGACAAGCATTAGGGTGTCCTTTTGGGTGTTTGGTAGTGCAGTGCGGGAAAAAATGTCGGGCAGGATGTGAGAAATGACAGCTGTACAGTTCATAAGGAGGTGTAAAAATTGCCAATGTTGAAAATGTGGCATGTAAATATACCAAATTTGCGAAGTCTCTAGGGTGTGTGGGAAATATGCAATGCACGCTTGCAACACTGCCATTTTATGGGCGTTTGGCACCAAATTTTCAACATAGGCATTTTAGCACCTCTGCTCATGTACGATGTCACTGTTATTTCCTCAAAGTGTCCCAAGAAGTGATTTCGCACAGCGACCACGCTATTCTGCGCCAGAAGTGCGAAAACACATTTTGGGCAGGATATGTGAAATGATGGCTATACTGTTCATCAAGAGATGTGGAAAAATGGCAATGGTGAAAATCCAGAGTGAAAATATCACAAATGCACGACGGTACGAGCGTGCGTGCAATCTGCCAACGCACGCTCGTAACACAGTTATTTTATGGAGTATCATCACCAAATTTTCAACATAGGCATTTTAGGTCCTCTGCTCAATGAACTGTGTCACTGTCATTTTCATAATCTGGCCCAAACACTGATTTCCTACAGCGACTGTGCTATTGTCGCCGGAAGTGCGGAAACACATTTGGGCAGGATGTGGAAAATGACAGCTATACTGTTCACAAGGAGGTGTACAAAATGACAATGCTGAAAATCCGCAGTAAAATATTGTGAATGCACGGTTACGAGCCTGCGTAGCAACTGCGCAATGCACGCACGTAAAACAGGCATTTGTTTGATTTTTTTCCACCAAATTCAGAAATTTAGGCTTTTTAAGAGGGCACCTCTTGAACACCACCACTGTCATTTCATTGATGGGCCCGGAAAGGTGATTTCGCGCCGTGACTGCAAAATCACCTTTCGAGGCTGATTAACGCCATGACAGTGACAGAATTCATGAGGAGGGGCCCCAAAAACCCCATGTTGAAAATTTGGTGCAAAAATTCCAAGAAATGCAACAAAGTTGAAAAAACCCTATTCATGCCATTATACAGCTTACCGGCATTTCCTCAGTTCGCGTCGGCTTTGAAGAGTGCAGCGCACCCCGTCCACTGAAGATCGCCGTGACCGGACTCTGGAGGCATGGGTGGGGGGATGAGGGGAGGCAGGTGCACAGTGGTGGGTGCGGTTGGGGGAGGGGGCATCGAGACTACAGAGACAGTTTTTAGTTTTACAGGGAAAAAAGAAAACCATCACGGACAGTTTTCCTATTGCAGGGCATTTGGCATGCTGGGGTGGGCTCCCAGCGTGCTCCCCAACTGTTTTTTTTGGGGGTGTCAGTAGCCGACGGGATTGGGCACCCTCTCGGCCTCACAACAGGGGGCAAATAATGCAGATCGGGATTGGGCACCCCCATGGCAAAAGACAGCGGTAGGGGCGCGAGCCAAGGGGATTGGGCACCCCTCAGCATTGAACAATTGGGGTGAGAGGTGATGCAGACGGGAGTGGGCCCCTGTCGGCATCAAACACAGTGGAGGGCCAGCCGAGGGGATTGGGCACCCCTCGCATTGCAGATTGGGGTATTCCGACGGGGAGGGGCTCCCCCATCGGCACAGTAAAACAGTGGGGGTTACCGACAGGGGATCGGGCTCAGCTGTAAGCTGCCCTGCCGACCATGCTGATAATGACGGCGAAGCATGTTAGCAAAGGGTCCGGCCAAGATGATGAGCTTTTGCTTGGATTGCAGCGGACCTTGCTTAGATGTGCTGCACCATTATGTATGCATGGTGGCGCTGCATGCAGGCTGGATTGGGGAATGAGGGACACACCTACTGATGTGTGCCCTGCATTCGCCAACAGCGGCAAGCGCCCCCAAATCTGCACTTTCCCTATATGTTGGCTTGTGCCTGCGGCAAGCCAACATAAAAAGGAAGTGGTTATCCCTCTGTACAGACAGTTGGTGAGACCTCATCTGGAATACTGTGTGCAGTTTTGGAGACCCCATCTACACAAGGACATAGACAGGATGGAAGCAGTTCAGAGGAGGGCAACTAAAATGGTGCAGGGTCTGCATCAGACACCATATGAAGAGAGTCTGAGAGAGCTTAATATGTATACCCTTGATGAAAGGAGGGACAGGGGACATGATAGAAACTTTCAAGTACCTCAAGGGAATCAACTAAGTCCAGGAGGGTAGCATCTTGAAGAAAAAGAGATGTGTAAGAACAAGGGGGCACAATTTAAAGATAATGGGGAGACGGCTCAGGGGTAATGTGAGGAAATTTTTTTTCACGGAGAGAGTGGTGGATGCATGGAACCTCCTTCCTGGGGAGGTTGTTGGTTCTAAAACAGTGGGGGAATTCAAACATGCATGGGACAGACATAAGGCAATTGTAGTGGGGGGTTGCAGGAAGCAGGCTGTTGGTTAGCTAGAATCTGCAGTTTATCCAATAGGTAAGAAATGGGCAGACTGGGTGGGCCAAGTGGTCCTTATCTGCCGTCAAAGTCTATGTTTCTATGTTTCTTATGTTTAAAGACAGGAATGCTTTAGCTTATTTGTTCACTGCAGGGATTCCAGTGTAGCAGCCTTCTTGAATTGCCTGTTAAAAGACCACAGGATAGACTCTGATGCCCTCTAGTGGTAGCTAATGACTGGTGCAGATACTTCAGCTAAATCCTCGGATTCATGAGTGCTACAGGTGCTTCAAACAAATGGTACAGGTTAGGGGCTGTGTGACTCAATGTATATTAGTTGAATACAGGCACAATATTAAGGTATTCAGCTGTACTTGGGTATCAAGTATTGACTGTAGCTTGCAGACAGTCTGCAAAACATATTTTTACCTCTGGGCAGCTTCCCCTCCTATTAAACACACAACTCAACATTGTGTTCCAACAGAGACTAGTCCTAGTGAGAAAATGACCAGGACCATAAACAAATGCCCCTCTTTAAAAATAGCCATGCAACATTAACCTGTTCTAAGCAGTGGATTTTAAATTCCCAATGACCCCTTTGTGGGCTGCTGGGGTGAGGTGGGGGTGGTGGAGTCCAAGCCCAAGAAAATGTCTGCAGACTTGGAGGGGTGAAGAATCCTTATTGAAAATGTAGTGTGTGTGTGTGTGTGTGTGTGTGTATTGTATGTATGGGGGGGTCTGGGCTGCTTAGGCTGGAATGGAGACAGAGTGGAGGGGGCTGATTATGTGATGTGACTGCCAGTATGGTATACACTATGCAGATAAACTTTTGTTTCTGCTGGGATGTGATTAATCTGTTTGGTGTCCCTAAAGGTGTGGCCATTAGTATTTTACACACTAAGATTACGTCCCCCTCGCCGGCCAAATAGTGTAGACATTTTGGGTCCCCATTGGTTGGGCCAGGGGGGTGTTTAGGCAACATTTTTTTAAGGGGAAGGCTCATATGATTATTGCCTGGGTGTGGGACAAATCATTTCATCATGCTCCTGACAGGGTCTAGACCCTCTGGGGCCCAGTTATTGTCCTGATAATTAGAAACTCCCCCACAGATCAGACTGTGGGAGGACTCAAATGTGTTGTTTGTTGGTGGAAGAGAATAGAATACCATATACACAAATAAAGCTGAACACAAGCTGGTGTTGGCATTCAGTCAGATAGACCTGGTATGCAGTGCATTCACTGGCTGCTGATTTAGGTTTGAAGCATTCACCTAATGCATGTTAGAGTGACAGGTTAAATCAGACAGAAGTCCACAGGAACTCAGTTCCAGCACCTCCTACAAAACTGTATGAGAGTTCCTGCACCTCTGTCCTCATTCTCCATTAAATACTATAGGAGAGTTTAGCCAGCTACAAATGACATTTTCACCACCTACAAGTCTAGGATGTGAGAGTCCCCACACGTAATCATTTCCAATTAAACTACTGATTAGAGTCTAGGAAAAAAGGAAAGAATTTTGGTTTTATTTAATGTCTTATACAAACTGTATCCCAAAGTGCTGTACAATCCCGGAAACAAAGTGTAGAGAATGTTGTTGCAATTCTCAGCACACATGCAGTATAAGGAACACAGAGTTAGATTAGTGAGCTTGCAAAGGAGGTTAAGTGTTTTGCATACAGTCCCGCAGTAAGGAAGTGACAACGGTGGGTGAGGTTCAAATCCAGGTTTCCATGTTCACCGCACTGCATTCTACCCACTGGGATGAACCAGTGGTGTAGCTAGTAAAATACAATGTGTAATCCAGAACCCTTTTGTACCACTTTGCCCCCACTTATCATTGTAGACATGCCATATTTGATACCCAAACCCCATGTAAACTACTTGTCAGACGTTATTGCAGATGAATTTTCATACAGTCACAAAAGCTGTTGTACTACAGTTCAAAGGTCAAAAAAGTTGTTGTGTAGTAGATACATCACTACTATACTACAACAACTTTTACATTCTATGTGTGAGCGCTGTCACTTGCTGTCCCTCGTGCTAGTCACCATCTACACGGTAAACAACAGATGACAATGGCAGCACAGTCTTAACCGGGATATTGGGACATATTTTTTTTCCAAGCCTGCTACCCACCAAAAAAGATCTGTTGTGATAGTAAAAACAAGGTAAGGCTGCATAAGCATGCAGGGGCAGGTACAGTAGTCATAGCAGGGCTCCTCCTCTACCCTCCCTCTAGTCTAAAAGACATGCTAAAAGTAAAATCATCGAAGCGGGTCCTATGGTCCTCAAGTAATTCCCCATTGGAGGTACCTAGAGTTAGAACCTGTGTGGGTTTGCAGTCCTTTGCCACCTCTGCACCTCACATATGGGAACACCCTTCTTCCTGCCCTACAGGATTATTCGTCACTTAGTGGATTTAAGAAAGGCCTTAAAGTTCTCCTATTGGAGCGCAGCCTCTGTGCCTGTAATCAGTGATGCATCAGTGTGACATTTTTATTTATTTATTTGTGAAAGTCGGTTTACAACCTTTGAGCCAGGGGCTCGTTTCCAAAGGTACCTCATCACATTGAGGACATACATAGCATTTTAGGTTACATAGCACAGGTTTGCTGAAATAGGTGTTCATCAGAGGCGCCACGTCACACTGAGGTCAAACAAAATACATTTAAGTTACAGGGTACAAGTAATTGAAATAGGTCTTACACAAGTTGGTTTCATATATTGAGCAATCTACTGGCATTACCATAAAACAGCAGGCACTGGCTAGGTTATACATAGGTATGGTGTACTGTGGAAGAGGTGGTGGGGTGGGCTAGGTGGAGAGCCGCCTGGTGGGCGTTGTCATGAGTGGAGAGGTTGAGGTCGATGCCTCATTCAGAGACAGGAGCAGCTACGAGTGTTGAAGAGTCGGCTTTGAAGGGTGGTTTTGAATTTGGAGATAGTGGTGGCATTGGTGATGGGGTCAGGGAGAGAGTTAAACCAGGATGGAACTCTGTAGCAGAAGGACCTCTGACCATGGGTGGTTCTTGATCTGGGGACCAGCAGAGCGGTCTTGTTGGAGGACCGTGTTACAATAGTAGGTGGTATCCGGTGGATGGATGCTGTCACCCCTGGAGGGGAGAGCCCAAGTAGGGTTTTTTTTGTGAGGAGGCAGGTTTAATAGCAAGCCGTTCATCAAGAGTAAGGAGTTTAGCTTTGTCATACAGTTGACAGGTATGTGTGAGCCTGGGGGCACCAGTAATTAGTCTGCAAGCCTTATTTAGGGTTATGTGAATTTCTTTGAGGGCAGTCGTGTCGGCAGCACCATAGACTGGTAGGCCATAGTCTACAAGGGACAGTACTGAGGACGTAACAGCGAGCCATAGAGCATTTTGGGGAAGGCAGTTTCTATGGCGGAAGAGGATGCCAAGCCGTATGTTAGTGGCGGATGCAAGGGCATCAATGTGGTCATGGAATGTGAGGGCTGAGTCGAAGGTAACCCCAAGGTATTTGTAGGAGCAGACTTGTTCCAGTGGTTGTTTGGTACTAGGAAGGATATGGAGTGGGTGGTTGCTAGCTTTGTTTTGGGGGTGGGCAAAGATCATAGCTTTGTTTTTTTTTAAGATTAATGATGAGTCTGTGCTCCTTAAACCAGGCTTTGGCATCATTGAAGGACTGTTGCAGGGAGTCCTGAAGGGAGATGGGATTGCGGTGGGTGGCAAAAATGACAGCATCATCTGCATACAGAAGAATTTTGCCAGAGCATGCACTGGGCAGGATGTTCAGATAGAGTGAGAAGAGAAGGGGGCCCTGGATGGAGCCTTGGGAAACCCCCGAGTGTATGGGACGGGTATCAGAGAGTGTCCCATTGATTTTAACACACTGTGAGCGAGCGTCTAGATAGCTCGAGCACCATGCTAGAGGGCCAGCTGAGAGACCAGTGTGGCAGAGGGCGTTCAGCAGAAGAGGGTGGGAGACAGTGTCGAAAGCCTTTGATAGGTCGATGAACACTTTACCAGCTAGGGAGCTGGTGTCCAGGGAGGAGTGTAGGAAATTGGAGAATTCAATTAGCGCAGTGCTGGTACTGTGACCAGCGTGGAAGCCATGCTGCTCTAGGCATAAGATGTTATGCTTAATCAGATATTCAGTGATTTGAAAGACCACCACTTTTTCCAGGGCTTTGGGCAGGGGGAGGATAGAGATTGGTCGGTAGTTGTTGGCCGAGGACCTGTCACCCCCTTTATGAATGGGTGTGATTATGGCTGTTTTCCAAGCAGTGGGAAATTGTCCCAGGCAGAGCGATCGGTTTAGTAGGCTGGTGAGTGGGGCAAGGACTTCATCTAGCACCAGCCCGAGGATACTGGGGTCCAGTGAGTCGCTGCTGGGACTGTTGCCATTTAATGCTTTGATTAGGATGGGTCTGGCTTCCTGGGCAGATACCTTGCACAGGTGGAAGCTGGGGTGGAGGAGGACAGGGGGAGGTTGGTTGGGGGGAGGGTCAAAGAAATTACTGGGGAGGACTGAGCTAAGGTCAGTGAAAGCGGTGTTGAGGCAGTTAGCTATGAAGGCAGGATTGGTGGAGGTAGTACCATCACTAGTGAGCTGGGACGGGGGAGGGGAGCGTGAATTTCCATTTAGCTGTTTAATATTATCCCAGAAAGTCTGGGCTGAGCCCCAGGAGGAGGTGAGGGTGGCCTGGTAATGGTCGGCCTTGGCTTTTCAGATGGCCCAAGAGCACTTATTCTGGGCTGCATTGTATGCTTGTCTATCAGACAGCCGGCCCGTTTCAGTGGCAAGGTGCCAGAGGTTATCCCAATTCCTAAGCAATTGTAGAAGGGCAGGGCTAACCCAAGGTACATTCTGTTTTTTGAATCGGATTTTGGTGAAGGGTGCAAAGAGATCACAGGCCTTGTTGAAGGTTTGGGAGAAGGAGGTAAGGGCGGTGTCATTGTTGGGTGCATGATGAATGGGGGACCAGTTTATCTGGGTGAGAAACTGTTTAGGTTTTTTTCAGCCCACCAGGGTGGAGGCACCTGTGGAGGGTGGTCTGGGCTTTGGGTTTGGGGTTGGGGACTGCCCAAAGAAATAGGATAGGGGAGTGGTCACTTAGGGAATCTGGTAGGACCTGGATGTTTTGGATTTTTTGGGGTCGGTTGGTGCTAATTACATCCAGAAGGGTGCTGGTTCCTCTTTTTGGGTTCATTCTAGTGGGCTAGGGGACGAGTTGCGTCAGGTCTTGGGTGGCAAATGAGTCTTGGATCGTGGAAGAGGAGGTGCTAAGCCAGTTTATGTTAAGGTCACCAACTAGGATTTGTCCCATCTTATGGTGGAGGGTGGCCAGATAGTCAGTTAAAGATACCAGTGCTGGGTTCTGGTTCTTTGGGGGAACGTAGGCAGTGGTGAGATAGAGAGGACCCCTAGAGGGGTCAGGGGTGAGTTTGAGGGTAAGGGCCTGGGCCCCATTTACAAGGGCAGGGGTAGGGAGTGCTTGTCCAGTAATTGTGTCCCTAGTGTAGATTGCACAGCCTCCTCCTCGTTTGCCTACTTGGTCCTCTCGGTATAAGGTATAGCCAGGAAGGGAGACAAATGAGTCAGGGGTGGATTTGGACAGCCAGGTTTCAACCAGGGCTATGATGTCAGGTTGATGTGCAGTGGCCCAGCACTGGAGGGCGTCAAATTTTTTCAGCAGGCTGCATATGTTTATGGAGGCTATTTGGAGGCCAGTGGGCCAAGTAGGTGGGTGGGAGGGCTGGGCCTGCTGGGATGTATGCTGCCAGATAGTAGTAGAAGGAGGACCAAGGCTCTGGTCCGGGGTGGCAGCAAGTCAACTTCCGTGTGCACACTGGGATGGGGAGGTGGCCATGGTGGAGCAAGGAATGGGCAGGGTTTGAAGGTTTGGGAGGGCAAGGACAAGTTCCAACCATGGAGAGTCAGAATAGGCAATGGGGGGGGTAGATAGGGGGTGGGTGCCGTGGGCCAGGGTACATGGTCAGTGTGAGGTGGGATTGGACTAGGTCAGAGGGAGTTGGGGGTGCTGGGATAAGTGGGCCTGTGAATATGCCTGGCTGATGGGATGTGTGTACTAGCAGGAGAACGAGGGGGAGACATTTGAGGAGAAGGTGTGCAAACATAATGCCTATGGTAGCAGCAGGGCAGAAAGGGTTCAAGTATCTTGGTTGCCCCTAAGAAAGCATGGATACCACTTTGGATTAGTGGTAGGGTCACGGACTCTGGTGGACAGGGTACAAGGTTCAAATCCCTGGTAGGGCAAGTGAAAAAGGACCTGGGCGAGTGTGGGATTCCATGTTCTGGGTGGTTCAAAGCTGGCTGGAATTGGGCCAAATCCAGGGTGAAAATAGTGACTCCTAGTGGTCACTGAGGGTTAGTGTCATGCTAGTGTAGGGTCTGATGGTTGGGCAGGGCCAGTATGCAGGGCTAGCTTGCAGTCTGGGTATAGGTATGAGGTGTGGTCAGAAACAGGATTGAGAGTAAGGGAAGAGAAGTAGTGTATGTGGGTAGAAGGGTTCCAGGAAGTAGGAGGAGGGGAAGTTCAGGTAGTGAGACTGACATGAGTAGTTAGGGGGTCCCTCTGGTGGCATGCTGGTATAACCTGCTAATGGGAAAGTGGGGACTTAATAAAAATAATACACAGGAAGTGATATCACAAGTATGAGACTATATAAGAAGTGGCGAGCCTGGGTGGGTGGGGCAGTCGACGCGCACAGTGCGTCAATGGGCTAACACCCCTCACAAGGGTGCTACTGCAGGAGGTAGTTTAATTACCTCTGAGCACCTGTTGAGTCTCCTGCTCCAGGAGGGAGCGCTTGTGCTGCTCGGCTGTTCGGTTGCGTCATTGCTTAAACTTTGCTTACATTTCTGGGTCGTATTGTACTCTGTTGAACGTGGGCATGTGTGATTTTGTTATATCAATGTCCTGTATAGTCCATGACTGTTATTAATACTATGCCAAATGTATGCTTTGTCTCACTGTTTCATGCATTTGTCTCACCGTTTCATGCATTTCTGTTTATGCCAATGTCTGTCTGTTATCTGAACCTGTATTTTGCCAATATGCAGTTTGATTGTTACATGTAATCAATTCTGGGTTGCCCCTGAAAAAGGGACAGCAATGTCCCAGTGGGCCTACTTGGTTAACAAAATTAATAAATAAACAAATAAAGATGATTTAAGTTAAAAAAATTAATAAATAAAGATGATTTAAAAACAAACGGCCAGTCAAAATGCATACTAACATACTAAAATGCCAGCAGAATAGGCCTAACGGTCTTTCATGTCTGCTCGTTTGGTCAGCCTCCACCCTGGGTGCTGACCTTGCTGTCCCCCTCGCCTTCTCTGGCTTCTCCCTTCCCAGTTCCGGATATTCTTGCTGCATTGGATTTTGCTTCCAGAACCATTCCCCTGTACCTGTCCCACCCCTTCTTGAACCCCTCCACTGTCTCTGCCTCCACCAGCCCCCTAGGCAGTGCATTCCATGGCTCCACCACCCTCTCAGTGAAGTAGCACCTCCTCCTCCTCCTTTCTCCCCTGAATCTTCCCCCCTCCAGCTTCCACCCGTGCCCTCTAGTGGCCCCCTCCTCCTTCCTTCGAAGCACCCTGACTGTTCCTCCCCTATTTACCCTCTTCATGTACTTGAAGACCTCTATCATGCTCCCCCGGTCCCTTCTCTCTTCCAATGTGTACATATTTAGCTCTTCAAGTCTCTCCTCATAGGTCCTGTCCCCCAAGCCCCAAATCATTTTGGTTGCCCTCCTCTGGACCCTCTCCAGGAGGTTAATGTCCCTCTTTAAGTGTGGCCTCCAAAACTGCATAATACTCAAGGGTCTGGCCTCACCAAGCAGTTATACAGAGGGGTATCACTTCCCTCCTTCTGAGGTGATCCTCCTAGCGATGCATCCCAGCATCCTGTTGGCCTTGGCTGCTGCCCTCCTACAAGTCTCAGAGTTGTTCATCTTGACATCCACCACCACCCCAGGTCCCTCTCAGCCATCGAGACTTGTAGCATTCCCCCAGGGTGTACACTTGGCCTGGGTTTCTGCCCCAGGTGGAGTACCTTGCATTTCCCTGCATTGAACCTCAGCTTCCACTTTCTAGACCATCTTTCCAGAGCCTCCAGATCCCCCTGTAGGGCCACCCTCCCCACCTCCCCATCCACCACCGCCCCCAGTTTCGAGTCATCTGCAAAGAGACTCATCTCACTCCTGATTCCTGTCCTTATGTCAGATACGTAGGCGTTGAACAGAAGGGGCCCAAGGACTGATCCCTGTGGGACCCCACTAATGACCCTCCTTGGGGATGAGACTATCCCACCAACTATGACCCTCTGGGTCCGGTCCTGGAGCCAATTGCCTATCCATCTGATCATCTGGTTCCCCACCCCCATTTCTCCCAGCTTATCCAACAGGCCCACGTGAGGAACAGAGTCAAATGCCTTGCTGAAGTCTAGAAAGAGGACATCCACTGGTCTACCCAGGTCCAAGGCACTTGTCACCCAGTCCTAGAACTCCACCAGGTTTGTCTGACACGATTTCCCCGGGATGAATCCATGCTGTCTATTGTCCAGGCACCCAGACTTATCCAGGTCCCCCCCTAGCCTCTCCTTGACAATGCCCTCCATCACCTTGCCCACCACCGATGTCAGGCTGGCAGGCCTGTAGTTCCCTGCCACCTCCCTTGATCCCCCCTTGTGGATAGGCACTATATGCGCCACCTTCCAGTCTTGGGGCACCCACCCTGTCCTCAGAGAGATGGTGAAAAGCTCCGCCAGGGGTTTCGCCAGGACATCCGCAAGTTCCTTCAGCACTCTGGGATGTAATTTACCCGCCTCGTGCTTTCTCCGTCTTAAGGGAGCTGAGGGCTTCCCTCACTCTCTGTCTGTGATTTACTTCCGGTACCTCTTCTCCCTGCTTAGCCCTCCCCACCTGCCAGTGATGCCTCCCTCTCCCCAGACCCGCCCGATCAGTAAGGGTCCCCCTCCTCAGTATCTCTGTCTCCTCCCATGTATGATGCAGCACCCCATTTTCCTTGGTGAAAACTGAGGTGAAGTACTCATTTAGTACCTCAGCCTGCTCCCCGAGTCTTGTGCCATCTCTCCCTGATTTAATCCTGCTAATCTGCCCCTTCACCCTTCATTTTCCCCAATGTATCTAAAGAACCCCTTGTTTCCTCTCCTAATTTCCTGGCCAGGTTCTGCTCCTTCCTTGCCTTAGCCGCCTCACCACTCTAGTGGCCCTTCTAGCCATCAGCTCGTACTCCCTCGATCCCTTTCAATCCTTGAGCACTTGAATTGCTTATAGGCTGCTTTCTTTCCCCACACCACCTCCTGGACCTCCCTGGTCCACCAGCAGGGTTTTGGGCTACACGCATTTTAGTCTTACTCTTGCACAGGTGCTGGTAGCATCCTGCACCCTCTTCTGATGATTTCCCACCTACTATCAGCGTCCCATGTCTGACCCAATCCCATCCAAATGCTCCTTAGATCCTTCCCATTTCCTTAAAATCCACCCCTGAAGTCGGTTACTTCCGCTTTGTGCAGCCTTCTACCCTCCTAGGTCCAGGCAGAACCAGACCGTGGCATGGTCACTCCCGCCCAATGGGTCCCTTACCTCCAGGCCCCAATCTGGTCACTGTCTGCCAGGACCACATCCAGTAGCCGCTCCCTGGTCGGTTCCTCACCTGCTGAGTTAGGAACGCGTCTTGAAAGACATCCAACAACCTCTGTTCCCTGGTCACAGAGGATGTCATAGTCTCCCAGTCTGTTCCTGGCATGTTTAAGTCCCCAACACCACCACTGTTCCTCTGCCCAGTCTGCAGTGTCTCCCAACATCTGCCACCAGACTGTCCTCCAGCTTCTCCACCAGGGCAGAGGTCTATACAACCTCCTATTTTTACTCTCTTGTCCCCCCTTGTTGTCAGGTATTACATCGCCTCCACGGTTCCCTCCGCCTCCTCTACTCCCCTATGCCAATGCAGTTTTTGACTATCATTGCTACCCCTCCTCCCCTTCTCTCCCCTGTCCTTCCTGAACATAGTGTAACCCTCCAAGTTCAGGTCCCAGTCATGTCCTGCAGTGGCCCAAGTCTCAGTGACCGCTGCCACATCCACTGCTCCCTCAGTTAGCATCGCCTGGAGCTCAGGCATTTTATTGCCCAAGCTCCTGGCATTTAGCAGGACTACCTTCCACCCTTTCCCTATAGTTCCATTTCTCCTGCTCGTGTTCCCATGGGGATTCTGTTTTCCCCTGGTCTGCACTTTGCCAGTCGGCCCTTTCCTGCAATCCTCCTGGTCCCCAGAGGGGTGGAGACAGAGTCCCTCCTTTATCGGCACCCCCTTGACAGCCTTTTCTCCCATCCCGCATGTTTCTTCTCTTTTTTTAAATAACATCTGACTATGTACTATTAAAAATAACAGCTAGGGAACTGTGTACAGACAGGTCTATGTTTCCATGGGGTGGGGGTTGGTGACATCATATGGACCCCTTGAGCTTTGACTCGAGGTCTATGATGTCATCAGCCCCGTTGATGGAAACAGCCTTGTTGTGCACAGTTCTCTATCCATTTTCTATATATTGTACTTCAGACACTACATCATAAGAGAAAAAATACAGCAGTAACTAGTTTAATGCATTTATCCTTATGTTTAATTCCCACAGAGCTCAACAGTCATATTATAACACTAGTAGGGGGTGGATATCAGACATTAGGAGTAACCAAATCAGTGGTCAGGACCCAGCATGCCACTCCCCCCTCCAGTCAACTTGTAAGCCATGGCTCACTTTTAGTATGCATTCCTACACTGATGGGATGAACTACCTCCTTACAGAAGGTTCTCTGAACAGCCCATATATTATGTTATGCTGTGAGTGCTTATGCATACTTATATGGTTTGGTAGTACTTTGGCTCCCACCTTTTAAGAGGTGCCCAAAACTTCACTTAGGCTACAGGTACAAAAATGCTAAACAGCAAAAAAGTAAAAAATCTTGTGCACATGTGGCAAGCCTTGCCGCAGCTCCAGTTAAACTACTGACAAAAGCAATGAAGAAAAAACAGCATACAAAATCAGTCCACTTTGGGAGACAGGCGCAAAGTATTCTATCCATTTTCTCCAAGTGGATTGGCACAATAAACATTGCTTTTAACTGTCCAACTTTCTCACCTGTGCCCTGATTTTGTGCCTGGCTTTTTCTTTAGTGCTTTTGTCTGGACTAAAGGGAACCAGGCTGCCCACAGGGGGATAGCATGACATGATGGAGGAGGAGGGCAGGTGGAGGATGTAATGCGATGAGCCCTGAGTGGCAGGAGTCGCCATTTTTTTGTAAAGGCTGCAGGCAGGGTTTTTTGTGGGCTGCCCAGTGAACCATGGGATAAAGCCTATCATTTACTATACAGCCCACAAGTTATGTTCAAAGTGTGTATGCATACTTGCATGGTTTGTTGATACTTTGCTTCCCACTCTTTAATAAGTGCCCAAGACTTACTGTAAGTCGCTTTTACACATAGGTTTCCTAAATGAAATATTCATTACCTGTGTGGCGCCATTGCAGTTCATTCTGTTAACTGCTCACTTTGCACACATCAAGTATGCCGGAATACCCGTTCCTCTGTTTTAAACTGTCATCATTCTGGCTTCCCCATGATGCACTGTTTCCTCTGGAGAGGATGGGTAGTAAACGGAATGGCCATTTTACACAGCAGGACAAAACAGAAGAGATCAGGACGAACCATGCCATGAAGGGAATGCAATTCAGGCGAGCATTCACCGAGGAAGTGGAACAGATGCTCTTTACACACAAGTAGGCTAACGGTAAACTGCTTCTGTAACGGGAATTCTGTTACAGAAACAGTAGTGTAAAAGCACCTTTAAAGAGCAACTCTGCATTTCTGCATGTACTCTCATAAGTATGATGTTTCAGTCATTGCAGTTTACTACAGAATATTGTTTTTTATTGGCGGTAGTATAGTGCAGTGGTTTATGGCACTGAGCTGCAAACCTGGAGACCTGAATTCGAATCTCACAGCCCCCACTTGCATACTGTGTAACTCTGAGCAAGTCACTTAACTTCCTTGTTTTTCCAGGTCACACCTAGATGCAAGTTTTGGCTTAGTGTACCTTTCCTGGTTAAACAATTTCCCCTTTCCCTTTCTCTTATTTTCACGTTACTTTCTAGGGTTTATAATGCATTTTGGCAGTCTATCAAAAAATATGTACAAAAAGCATCGGCCCATACTCTATTTACTTCATAGTGCCTTTGATTATGACATCATAATGCTCAACATGACAACAGACTGTGATGTCACAAACCGCAGTTGTGAGGTCAGTTGGAAACAGATGCTTTTTGAAAGACTCAGTGAAATATGCATTGTATTACCTGAACTTAGTAAACCAAGAAAGAAAGAAAGAAAAAGAAAACTAGAAAACACTAAAGTTAAACATAATTGTTGGAAATCTAATAGTTTTAAGCTTGTGGTAGTAGAAAGCTGCTCTTTAACATAGGCTACAGGGAACCAGGCTGCCCAGAAACTACTGGTTTACACAGACACTCTCAGTGTGACTCGGTCATGCAATACAGGAAAAAAACCTTTTTCTAGGGATCCAAGGCCTTTATTTGCCTCCTTTTCTCCCTTCCAGGCTTACTAAAGAAAGGAGAGCATTGTGTGAGTATGGCGAAGTTCCCTTGACAAGTCCTGGATGTAGGTCTCGGAACATAATGATTCCCTTCTTCCTGGGGTCTTGCTGATATGGCTTGAAATGGTCTTTGAGGTCATGGAAGCTGCTACTGATTCTGAAGGAAGGTTCTGGGTATAGTAGTCCGATGCCTTGAAATCCAAATAGATAAGATTTTTGGGTTACCTCTGGCTGGTAGTGTCTTTAGGAGCTTGGCAGTGATATTACGACCAATTGCCTTAAAATAGAATAAAGGGGGAAGGGCGGCATTAGGGGACAGCTGTGTGCCATCTGGTTTGCTGTTTTGGTCAGAGGGAGGCTGAGGAGGGAGTTTACTAGTATAGGGGGTAAGATCAGTAAACATTCTGCTGAAAGTGTCCGCGATTGCACCAGGGTCAGTGATGGGACCCAAGGGGGCACTGAGTTGTGTTATCTGCATGCTAGACTTAGGGTTTAGGAGGGACCCTATGGAGGACCAAAACTGCATGGGTTGTCAAGCGTGTCTTTTGCAGGTTAGTGTAGTACTTACGCTTAAGTGACTTTACAGCCTGCTTGCAGGAGTTCCGCAGTTGTCTATAAGCATTCCATAACTGGGGAGAGGGGGATGACTTGTAGGCTTTCCATGCCTTCTCTCTGACTTTCATTTGGGTCAGTAGCTCCTTGGATAGCTAGCGGTTACTGCCACCTCTAAACCTTCTTGTGGTGACGGGGAAATGTTTTTCCTGAAATTTGTGAAAGGTATTGGTAAAGAAAGTGACCACTGTTGAAACATCCTTGTACAAGTAGAGTATGGACCAGTTAACAGTACTGGCATCATTCATGATGGATTCAAGGTCCTGGTGGTTAAATTTCCTGAATGACAAATGTTAGGGCAGAGGGCAGATAGGTTTGGTGGTTAGGACGATGTAAGTAGAGGTATGGTCACTGATCGAGTCAGAAATTGTGCCTGTCTGAAGGAATGGGTGTGGCGGATTTGTGATAATCCAGTCTAAGGTGGTATGGTTGTGTTAGTGGGTATGAAATCTAGTGAGGGAGGAGATGACTTGTTCCAGATGGTATGATTTCAGGAGATGCACATAGTCAGGTACTGGGGTATCAGCACCGGCTGAGATTGAAATCCCTGAGTAGGATGGTGTCTCTGGAAGGGGAGGTGCATGCAAGGCCATCCAGAAAGCTGGATACATTTTGGATGCCTCCAGTTGGGGGTTATAGCAGCAGCCTAGGTAATGTTTTTTTGTGGCACCCAGGATAATTTCAGCAACAAGCCATTCGCTTGCAGAGGTGGGGGTTGAGTAGGAGATGGTGGTGGTCATAATATGATCAAGCACATACAGTGCGATGCCTCTGCCCCTCTTTCTTCCTGGTCTGTCCATGCGAAGTATGGCATAACCGAGGAGTTGACATGAGGCATCTGTCATGGATGGTTTCAGCCAGGTCTCTGAGAGGCCTAAGATGTGTGGTTTATATAGGGACACCAGGCCTCGAGTTCAGGGAACTTAGATGATAGGCTGCACACATTTAGATGTGTGATCCTGAGGTCAGTATGTCCTGTCCAGGTAATATTTGTATGGTCAATGTGTGTGTGTGTGTGTGTGTTGAGGGGTCCTGGGTTACTCTCCATGTCACCAGCGAGGAGAAGGAGAGACAGAAAGGGACCAGAAAGGGGAGCAAGTGGGAGGACTGGGGGGTAAGGGAGTGAACAAAAAGGCCAAGCAGCCAGCGTTTGAGGTTTGTCAGTAAAACCAGCATGGCAGAGCCCATAAGGGGCAACTCAGGCCTGAATGTGGTGGATGGGGTAGGGGTTAGAGTTGTGTGTGATTCAGTAAAGGAGTGTAGGCATATTTAGTTATCAGATTTGAATTCCATTGTAGGCAAGCCAAACCACCAGTCAATTGGTGGTTTGACTTGCTCACATTGGAATTCCAATTTGATAACTAAGAGGACCCCCTTTTTCATGGAGGCTGCACTGTTGTGACTGCTAGCCCACGTGGGGACAGCGGTTGGGCTCCATTGGTATGGGGGTTGGCAGGGGGGAACCCTTCCAGGTCTGGGTCAGACCCCTTCTGTCCCCGGCCCTCGCTGTAGGTATTCCACATCCTCCTTACTGCAGTCTACTGGCTGGTGCAGACAGGTGGGTGGCAGGGGCAGCTGCCACTGAGATGGACCTGGGGCATCCTCAGCTGTGTCCAGTATGACATGTGCTTTTGGGAGAGGAGAGGAGAGTTATATAGCACTGTAACATACAGAGCTGTGTGCCAGATAAGGCAGCATGCCTGCCTGGTGTACAGTGACACGTCGCCCATGCTGTGTGTGCGCTGCACTGCTTATGCTCCCTGTGTCCCTACACACCACATAGCCCTACATAGATGAGCACACAACCCATTACCATGGAGCACACAACCCAGTACCAGTGAACACATGTCCTAGCACCAGTGAGCACACACACCAACAGCTGTGAACACACACCCAGAACCAATGAGCACACACCCCAACACCAGTGAACACACCCAGCAACAGGGAGCACACAGCTCAGCACCAGCGAGGACACATGCCAGCACCTGTAAGCAAACACCACAACACCTGTGAACACACACCCAACACCAGTGAACACACAGCCCAGCACCAGTGTGCACACACCTCATCCCCAGGGAGCACACATCACAGAACCAGTGAACATACAGGCAACAGCACATTAACATGGGGCACAGTCACAGCACTGGAATGTGCAAGCATCCATACACACACACACATACACACACAGTTGATGGGACACATACTGACAGTCACTTACATGGCTAGTCAGGTCCCGCTTGGGTCTCGTAGCCACCACCCGGCATTCCCATCACCTCCAGGGGTCATAGGGTGGATGCTATGGCCTCCTTTGCAGGATTCAGGGTATGTGCAGCCTCTGATGCTTGTGGGCCACTGCCTGTGGCATATAGCTTCCTACAGTGTGTTGCCATGACCTGCTTTGTCTGCCTCTCCATGTCCCCGAAGTGCTTCCTTACAGCTCCCATGGGTCTCTTACGGCTGCCAATTACATTGTCCATGTCAGCAATCTCCTCTCAGGCTTGTTGTACCTGGGCATTCATGTCCTGTCTCTGGGATAATACTTCCTCCCTGACCCTGTAAACTTGTGCCAGTGCTTGCAACTCACAAAGAAGTGGTGGGCCTGAAATCTGTCATTGTCCTCCATGGTATCTACTGGATAGGGGAGTGGACACAGCCATCAATTGCCTGACATGGGCCTGCCCATGTGCAGACATAGCCATTGTCTAGGTCACAGACAGACAGAGCTGGACATGGGCAATGGCCCACAGGAACCCAGGGCCACCACCACCACCTATGCATGTATGTGAGGGGGCATCTCGGCTATAAGTGTGCAACATGGACTAGGGTAGGACTTAGACATGACAACACCTCCACCACTAGCTGTAGATGCCATTGGCCACCACTGTCATTTGTCCATGGTACCACTGCACAGAGCATACACACAGGGGTAACACTAGGCAGGAGTCACAGGAACTCAGTTCCACCATGTCTCCAAAACACGTTTGACAGTTCCACCTCCTCTGTCCTCTTTCCCATTCACTACTATAGGAGGGTTCTATCACTTACAAATCATAGGTCCACCACTTATGTAACCCTCTTACACATGGGGGTTCCTGAAAGCCTTCCTGGAGCTTGTCTGAATGCTCCCTCCTAACTGGTGTTCGGCGTAATGCTGCCTAAGTGTGGGTGTTGTGAGTGCTTCCAAAGCCTCCAGTACTGTCCCTTTAAGAGCTGCCTGCTCGCAGGCTCCAGCGGGTTGGTATGAGCTGGGGGGACTGGTGTTTCCCTGTTTGAATCCCGCCTGAGCTGTGGTGAAATCGTTCCCCTTTTGGCAGCCGCTATATGTGCCGAGGGAGCACTTTTAAATGGTGTAACTGTTGGCCATAATTAGCTAGCATGTTGATGGAATTACAGCTTGTCTAACCTGCTTCTTTTGTAGCCTGAGACTGTGGTGCTGTGCCCCTCCATTTTGGACCAGGACTTTCTGAAGGGTCCAATAGGGTAGGGGGTATCTCAAACGGAGTAACTGGCGACCAACCAGAATTAGAACTCTTTAGGGAGCCGGCTGACCAATGAAGATACAGCTAGTAATTGTGGGAAGTGAAGTCTGGACCATGGCGCCTTTTCGCACCACTGAGGGCAAGATTAAGTGACTGGCATCTGTAGCCAGCCAATGGGATCGGGTGGCGCTTGAGCTGAAAGGATTGCCCCATACTACCAAGGGGCAGAGATGTTGTGGCTGTGAACGAGGAAGGAGCTCTGGGCTCCTGCGCCATTGAGTTTTCGTGCGGGAAGCACGTGAAAGGCCAGAGGCAGCCGTTTGAATCAGTGGTGAGCTACGGACTAAATCCGCGGTGCAGCGGTCAGAGGAGGCTGTACAAAAGTGCAACTACCTACCAGGCTCACCCTGTAGAGGACTGGAGAATCTGCTGAATCGCGCTCGGTCTGTCAGGAAAGTGAGGCTGCCTTGAGACTCCCGATTAGCTGTGAGTTCGGTCGGGCCCTGGAAGCAGCTACCTGGTATGGTACCCCTCTGTTGCGTTCCATATAAATATGTGGAGAAATATCTGAAGTTCAGGCTTAGCCTTGCGAGTGGTGTGAGAGCGGTTTCTCTTCTGGAGTTGTGAGTACTAAATCAGGGTAGCTCCCTGTTAAATGTTTCTAGCAAGGGCAAGATATTCAGGTTGCTTTGCTGACTGCACTAACTGAGCCTGCTGGCTCCATCTAATCTTAGTAGGAACTAAACGCTCATCTGTTTCAGGGCCCCAACCAGCTGCATCGAGGAACTAGCCTTTAGGGCTTGGGTACCCATAGACAGCAACTTGTAGGTTAGGCCTGTGCACAGAGCCCTAAGTAGATTCTTATATATTGTAGTGGTAAGCCAATTACTCTGATTCCCCCTGGTCCTTGTTAACCCCCCTTAAATGAATCAGATTGCTTGTTTTGCAAAAGTACACTGGCTAGTTTGTGTATTAATGGTGAAATACTGCACATGTGAATATTGTGTAACTGTACCTTATTTTCAGGGGGTCCCCGGAGTGAGCTGAGTGGTTTGAACTGGGGGGTAAGTGTCTATGGTAAGGACACTGTGACTGAACTGTGTGGGCCACTAGTGGGAAGAAAAGGGGGGTTGCAGCAACCCAGAGGGCTGTGACCAAGTCAACCTCGATCGTTCTAACCCCGACCTCTGGGTGGAGGCACCCGCCAATGGATCTGGGCCCCTCACCCTGTTACAGTTAAGGCAGGCAGGGGTAGTAGCCCTTAGGATAGCGCCCCCTGGGGGTTACACCTAGAAATATGGATTTGGAAGTTCCCCTACTGAAGCATTTCCAGTGTAACAGGGCCCTCAGGGAAATTGCACCATCTATAGGGAAATTGTTCCCATGGACTTACCTTGGTTATACAGGAAACCTGAGTACTTTGGCTTCAATAGTAAGTAATAGAATCTACAGGAACACATAAGAAAATTGCCCTGGAGGTACATGGAAAATTCCAAATCAATCTCTTTAGCTCACATAAACTCATCCTGAACTACAGCAAAACTAAGGTCATGACATTCTGCAACTCACGAAGCAAGTTTAAACCTCTGTCCCTCACCATCAAGAACCACATGGGGACTTCTCTTGAACATGTTCCTGAGTTTAAATATCACGGCATCACCTTGGACAGTTCCCTTTCCTACACGTGGCACATTGGCAATGTAGCTAAGGCTGCCAACATACGTATCGGCCTGCTCCACAAGCACAAACACTGCATGACCACTGATACCCTTAGAATGGCCATCTACAGCTCTGTCACCTCCATCATCATCTACTGTCTAGTCATCTATGGCTCGGCTTCCCCTACTGCTCTCCAGAGGACATCGGTGACACTCAACAAGTCCTGTAGGCTTCTAATAGGTGCCGCCCGCCTAACACACACCTGTGACCTGTATGCCCAGGCCAGATGGCTACCACTTCTTAGTAGAATAAAATACCAGACCTGCTTGTTAACCAAAAGAGTTCTCCTTGGGCTCATGCCATCAGGAGTGGCAAAGCTTCTTGCTGCCAACAGCAGTACCCAGCCTACATGCAGTGCTCTATATCAAACCTTCCTTGTCCCCAGATGCCGGACCACAATGGGTGAGAGGACGTTCACGTACAGGGCTCCTCAGCGGTACAATGCCCTTAACAAAGAAGCACTTACAACTACGACACTTGGTCCCTTTAAAAGGCAACTCAGACTATTTCTTGCCTCTAACACTCAATGTGACTGCCTCACCTAAGTAACTGCCTCCTCATTTTACTCTAGTCGAAGGTGACCTGTAACCTACCTTAGAGCTCCACTTTTTTGGCACAAGTTTCCCTCACTCTCACCCATTACCCCCCCCCCCCACACCACACTGCCTTACCCACCCCCTCCCCTTTCTAATGGCACTTTCAGATATGGGTCCTTCCAGCCCATCCACCTCGCACTTTTGCCACCTGCTGACAATAGCCATTTAGCCTGCCTACTTCTTCCTGACTCCCTCTTACCCTATACTAACTATATGCCGTTCACCCTGAAACTTGTCTGAAGCTGGTTTATGTTGTCTCTCTCCATTCTTAGCTGTATAATAAATGCTTAGACATCTTAGTGTTTTTGAGACTGTAACCACTGTTGACCTTTCTATGTATGTTACCCTACATCCTTTGACGTGGAACCTTTGTAAATGAGCAGTTTCTGCTCAAAGGTATTTGTAATCCTAGAGTTTAATAAAAAAAAAAAAAATCAGGGAGCCATGCTATAGACACTGTATACACACAGTTAAATGGTCACCCACGTTCCTTTCTAGGCCATTCCGCAGGACATCTACCCCCCCCCCGCCTGCAGTTCTGCTGTGGAATGTAGGTGGTGCACTGTGCTCCTTTATATACTCCAGGCACAATCAGGCATGCTAATGTATTCATACCTGCAGTAATGACTTATAAATGTGGTTGTTTGCCCACTGACTGTGAAACTGACACATTTTCATACCTCAGCTGAAAATTGCAATTCTTCTTGTCATGCAGACGTGTTTGAGGTAGTACACTGCTTTGCGCTGCGCCTGCGCTTGCATGTTGGGCCACAGTGCAGTCATGACATCATTGCTATATATGGTGTTGTCAGACTGTGCAGCCCTGTGTGCCAGGCTGTTGTTCAATAGCAGTGTGCAGCATATGAACATATGAAGAAGCCAGAAGAATAAGGCCATTTGGTCTATCTAGTCTGCTTGTATTGCAGGGTCCATAGCTTAAGCTACTGACCCTGCACCCCCTCCCAAATCCTCCCCTTCTTTCCATCTGCCCCTCCCATGACCCTTACTTTCCCCTTATATCTATCCCAGCCTCTCTTGAAGCTGCCTACCATCTTCAATGAGACCACCTCTTCCAGCAGCGCATTCCAACTGGCCACCACCCTTTCTGTGAAGAAGTGCCTCCTAACCTCCCTCCTACCCCCCCCAGCTTAAGACTGTGCTCTTTCATGTTTCAGCTGCTACTTAGCTCAAAGAGACCCTCCTTGTCCACCTTATTTATCCCTTTCAAGTACTTGAAGGTCTCAATCATGTCCCCTCTCTCCCTCCTCTCCTCCAGGGCATACATGTTCAGGGCCTCCAACCTCTGTTTGTATGCTTTACCCTGATGACATGCAGTCATCTTTGTTGCTCTCCTCTGGACTGTCTTTAGCAGGTTAATTACCTTTTTAAAGTGTGGGCACCAGTACTGTACTCCATAATCCAGATGCAGCCTCACCAGTGACCTGCACAAGGGCAGTATAACCTCCTCTCGTTTACTGCTGATCCCGCTGGCTATGCATCCCAACATCTTGTTTGCCCTTGCTGCTGCTTTCTTGCACTGTGTGGAGCACTTCAGGTCACTAGTGATCATCATTCCCAGATCCTTCTCCTCCTCTGTTACAAATATCTGGACCCCTCCCAGCTAGTACTCCATTTTCGGATCCTTAGCTCCAGTGTACATAACTTTGCATTTCTTGGCATTGAAGCCAAGCTGCCAAATTCTGGACCACCTCTCAGGCACTTTTAAATCATTCTGTAGGTCCTGCATCCCTTCGGCTGTGTCCATCCTCCCACAGAGCTTGGTGTCATTTGCAAATAGACAAATTGTGCCCTTAATGCCAGTCCCACTATCACTGATGATAACTGCACATGCACATCCTGCACATGTGCCACCCCATGCCTGGTACGTGCTCCTGGCCCAGCCCTCTGGACGGCGTGTTTGTGTAATGTGAAGTAGCATGATGCTACCATGGCAACATGCTGCACAACACTACAGGACACACCCAGACAGCCCAGAACCTGGCAGGAGCGTGTTACAAGCACTAGACCTAGCAATGGGTAACACAATGTCAGAAAAAAAATGACACAGGGCCATGCAGCAACAGAACCACAGGTGGTCCAATACCAAGTTGGCCAATTTGGTTGACCTGGTGGTGTTCAGAGAGGACCAGCTGCTGGAGGAGGTGGCAGCATTAGACAGGCCCAGGACTGAGGTGTGGGAGTCTGGGCAACACCTCATATGAAGAACTGAGGTCACCTGCACCAGTGCCCAGTGCAGACACCAGCTCAATGACCTCCAGAAGAGGTGGACTGCAGCAGCTAAGGGCAATGGTGGTTGGTGGTGCTGTGCCAAAGCCAGGTAGGCACAGATGGCTCTATGTGTGGGATGTGAAATGGCCTGTGTGCAGGCCTGTGTTACGATAGTCTGCAATAGAGCTACTGTCCCTGAGGCACTGTGAACATTATCTTTGTGCCCCTGTCCCACTGTGTGCTATGGGACATGCCACAAACAATGCATGTTGTGCACATATGTATGCAGGTGTCTGGGCCCCCTGGCCCATGTAACATCCTCGTGCTCTGAACATGACAGGATCTACCATGGCTGCCTGAGGTGTGTACCTGCTTGGGCAGCACTGTTGCAGGCCACCACAGTGACAGGATGGCAGTGTCAAGCTGCATGACAGGCCCATGTATAGTGCCATGGAATGTTATGGAGGGTCTGGTTACTGGGTACAGTGATCTGGACATGTCACTGCTCATTGCTGGATATGACCCAGAAAGGAGTCACATGTGTTCTACATGTTGCTGTGCTGATAGGTGTCTCCATCGGGACATGGATGTGGCCACCATCTGTGTCGTGCACACTGTCCGTATTATGCCACATGGGCACTGGTATACAGTACATATGTCAGTTACAGAATGGGGCACTATTGTACTATGCAGGAGGTTCTGGTCATGTCCCAGTCACTGTGCAGGGCCACATCTACATAATCCTGCACCTCCAGCCATTGTGTAGGTATGCCTTGTTTGCACTTGTTGTATGTGACCTGGTGCATCGTGCATACAACTGCATACCATGCCATGTAAGGGCCTGGAGCCGACATGTATGGGTCTGTTGTAAAGGGGCTGGGAGGTTGGTAGGATGAGGCCACTATACAGGCCGACGTATGGTGTGCAAGGCCATACTTACTACAGAAGGATGTATTATAACTGCTGCGCCTGGACCATAGCATGCATGTGTGTGGTGCCACAGTGGCCACTCAGGGACATTGCAGAACTCCCCAATCCTGGCCATCTGCATCATGTAACTATGGTGGCTGGTGCACAGTACAGGCGTATGAGTGTCCATACTGCATAGGGTGTACATACAGTGCACCGTGTTCCACTGCAGGAAACTGATCACACCTCCCCTTCCCTCCTCTACAGACCTCAGTGGACAGTAGATCCTGCCCAGAGACATGGATCAGTGGAGTCATGAGGAATGACTGGCCTGCAGAATTGCCAGGCCATGATGGGGCCCAGTGAAGCAGATCATGAGAAGGGCATCCATGTAAGTATCCCCCGTTGTGTGTCGCACCCAGGGTTGCATGTTCACACTTATATGTAGGTGCTGCAACAGGTTGGGCCACTGTGGCCATGGTCCTACCTCATTCACGACAAGTAGGGCCCAGCTCTATTTGGTGGTGCAATCACAGCAACATATTACAATGGAGGACTGTGCTTTGACAGTGCAGCATGTGCTGTAAACTGTGTTATTTACTAATCACCCTCTGTGTGGCATGCAAGGTGTCATCAGACTTGTGGCCAGTGATGGCCTAATTATTGTTGTTGGGGGATGGTCCGGGCATGGCCTGCTAGATTATGGTACAGTGGTCAGATTTTACTAATGTTACTGACAGGCCTCACCTTGGGGGGGGGGGAGAATCAGGGCACAAGGAGATGCTGTCAGTGGGTCAGGGGGACTTAAAGCACATTTGATACATCTATTTGAGACAACACTATAGGTGTGGGTGACCTCACTCAAGGGGTGGCTGGAGACTTACCCTTTACAATCTTGGCCCTGCCACTGCTTACACTGTTTTGCCATTCATGTCTCCACAATGCTGCATGCCTCTGTAGCCAGTGATGTGTGTCATTGTGTGGCACGCCATGTGGGCTGCATACCTGTGGGGGCTTCCACCTCTGCAAGTGTGTTACGGAACTCTCATCCTGCACTTGAAGCATAGTCACACCAGTAACACTGTTGTGTGTCATGGTCTGTACAGTCTACTACTGTGCACCTATGTGCTGCTGCTGCTGCTACAATGCCCTGTGTGAGTCTATCATGCTGTGGCATGCCTTCCACCATGCAGCGGCATGTCCCCTATGTCACCAACCAGGTGCCACAGGTAGTTGGTCATATTGCTTATAGCCCCGGTTGTGACCTCATCAGTGTTGCTCAGGTCTGTACTGCCATACGCTTGGAACTATGTATGCAAGGCTGTCATCATGAGGTAGGCATTGGCCAAAGTAGTACTGGTACACCACCATCTCCTGCTGGATGCATCATACAGCACCCGTGGTAGTCCACCTGCAGTGGCATCATCTCCAGTGCCATATGCATTGTGTGACATGCCTTTGTGGCTCACCAGAGCCCCACAGATGTGGGATGGTGTCGGTGGAAGATGAGGTAATTGGTGGGAGGTGCATGTAGTGTACCATATGTAATAAACATTGGTATGCAGAGGCAAAGGCGTCTAACCAATACAGTGATGACTAGGTCATGATTACTCCATTGTGGCCGTGTGGGGCCATGCATATATTCAGGCTGTACTGGGTCTTTGCAGGGTGTATGTCCTGCATTGGTGCTGTATGAGTGGCAGCCTTGAACCTAGGGCAGTAACACTATCTTCAGGGTCAGGAGTGTGCCTCCAGGGTGATCTGCTTCTCACACCAGTGCCATGCCAACAGGGATGTGTGTACAGTGCAACACCAGTGTACAACACCATGGAACCCACATGGTACTCTGGTTGCTGTACAGTGCAGCATATTGGTGCCGTCCATAGACAGCTGAGCTGTTGTCACACATGTATGGCTGGCCTGGACCCTGCAGCTGACAAGGGCAGTGCATAGCTGTCTGTTGTTCTGCACACCTGTCTTGGGCTGTGTGCTGTATAGTGTGTGTGCATCTCCCTGCACCCCTGGCCATTCCTTGGACTATGGCATGTGGACTTTGCACCGGTGTTCCTTGTGCTGCAGTTCCACATCTGGCATGTGTGCCTGTGTTGAGTGTGCCTTGCATGGCTGTGTCCATCTGTGTAGCAGCACGGCATGCTCATTGTATGTGCAGTCCTCTACTGTTGGGTTCACTCTGCTGTCTCTGGTATGCCTCACCCATTCTCCTGCTGTTTGACTCCCTCCACCTATGTGTGTTGTGGTAGCCCATGTGTAAGCTGGTTGTACCTCTCTTCCACAAATAATTCCACTCCTATGCCCCTTGTCCTGTGTGCCCCACTGGCTGAGTTCTTTGTATTGTTCTCCACAGGTGCCCATCGAGCAGAAGATCACAGACCAGATGTGGTGGAGAGGGAAAGACTGGACAATCTCCTCCAATGACAGTGCTGCCTCCCCCAGCTGCTGGTGTGACTGGTAGAAGACAACACTGGGCCATTCGGGAGCTCAAAGTGGTGCTTCAACCACAACATCTGCCGCCTTCACCACTACCCTCACCCCCAACGACAGAGGACCCCTGATGTGGGGATGGCACCGTTAGGGGAAACGGGTGTCCCCACTACATTGTTCCCCCAGTGTACGAGCGGTTGCCCCTGTTTTGTTTACCCCAGTCCTTGTATTCTTGTTGTTTCTGCTTTATTTTTGGCTTGCACTGCCTGTTGAATGTTTGTTTCATTAAAGTCAATTTTCTTTAGACAAAACTGACATATTTGAGTCTGTTTGGTCACCTTTCTTGCTCAAAAAAGGGAAATGATGTCATGACTTTTCCTGATCTTATCTTGATGCTGACTTTATTCACTACAATAGATGAAATAGTTGTGAATTACTCCCAGACCCTCTCCTTGGACATACTCATTTGAATACTATCAACTTAATAACCTTTGCCATCATTCCAATTAAGCAGTCGGTTAACTATGTTTATAGTTTTATTGTTTTTATTTATAGTCATTAAGAACTCTGTGCTAGAATTGTAACATGTATCATTAATTGTATATGTGATGACTCTTTTGTATGCATTTTTTTAAGAAATTCAATATAATTTTCTAATGGAAAAAAATAAGAGTCTATTTTTGCCGCATATGCTGCTGTGTTGTGTGTCTGTGTCATTGGTACCCTCCTCTCACACCAACAGCCACCCCCTGTGAGCAGCTCTGTAGCCAGTGCTCTAGTCATGGCTGTGCCACTGCATGGTCCCCTGTGTTCAGCGCCATCCTCAGTGTTGTACTCAGAATTGCACTGCGGCAAATGTACAGCACAAATGCTTGTCATTTGCATGGTGTGCAGTCTGCCCTATATTCATAGGCTTTAGTGTTGGCGCAGTGCCTCTGAATATATCACGGTCAGAGACCAGCACAAGCACAGGCACAGCACAAAAACTGCGCTTGTACGCACTTCTGAATATCAGGGCCCATGGTGGGAAAAGCAGTTGGAAGAGATGGATTCTCAGGAGGCAAGAGGCCTCTCTTCATACAAATGCCTGTCGTGAAAAGAACAGAATGTCTTGAAATTCCATTTCTGTGGAATGTTATGAGAATGTAGTTCTGCTGATGCCAATTGTAAATATGTTGCTGAACATGGGAAAATCATGTGATCCCCTCAGTGCTTCAGGCCCCCTAGCTGTAGAAATGGGTAAAAGCAAGATCCCTTAAAAATTAGATCTTTTCTGTAAGCTGGGCTATCCTGGGTAAACTTGTAAAGAAATTGAATGATGACCCCACTTACTGGTTTAAAATGTTAACTTTTTATGTATTTCTGACATAAATCATACAAACTCCAAAGTCTGCCAATGTTTCATGACAGTCTTGTACAATAAGGTACTATCACAATAGTGATTAAATATGATTACACTAATACTAACATCCAGGACTAAATGCAATTACTGTATGTTTAGTAAAACTTAAGAGCTTTGAAAAGAATGTTTTTGCGATTACAGCACAGAAATGTATGTAAACATTAACATGTTCAACATTTCTTAAATTGCTTTACAACATTTTCTGTGTTTCTATGTTACTTAAAAGCATAAGAAAGAATGCTTCTTGTTATTCCAGAAAAGAAATGTGCGCATATAACTATCCATGTGCCTTTTCTTCTTTAATTAAGTGACTTTCCTAGTGTAGCCCCCTCCTCGAGAGGGGGCTTACTCAACTGCTGACTGCCACCTCCCAAGGTCCCTGAAGCTTCGTTTCTGCTGCTGGCTTCCGCCTACTTGACCCTGTGTGTGGCGGAAGGAGAGAGAGCATGGGTGCTTGAGTTCCTCAGTGTCTCTTGTGCCTTTTTTTAGTAGTTGTGACCACATTTCTTTGACCCTGCTCTCCCAATCCTGGCAGTGGGGACCAGGAGAGACTGGGTTGCAACTTTACTTTGCTGCCTTCTGTGCCACTCCACTGCTGCTGATGGTACACGAGTTGGGAGGCATGCGCAGGGTCTCCTTCCCAGCGCTCCCAGCTCCACTGAAACTGCCTGCACAAGACTCGCCATACCCACAGTGCTAACAGACAAACCCAACAGCATCCCAGGTGTGACTGCAATTACCCCAGCGTCCAGGACACTAAATGGGGTGAAAGAAAATGATTAAATAGGAGACTTTGGAGCAGAAGGCTCCAGCAGAGCATGGGGCAGTCATCTTTGTTCCCCTTGACCTCAATGCCCAGCCAATCAGAGGGTAAAAAAGCCATAACAACACACAGCAAGGGTTGTGGGAGGATGATGCAGTCAGGACCCTCTCACATGGACTGGCAGGCTATGAGGGCCAATCAATGGGTAGGCTAGGGCAGAAGGACTGATGAACAGCGTAGCCTGTCCAAAGAGACACTGAATGGAGGGAAATAAATTTCTGTGCTCTCAGGGAGCTTGTAGCAGTCTGAGAGAGACACGGAGGTGTTCAGACCTGCTGTTGGTGAGACCAAATGAGAAGCCTAACCAGGCCAACAATCCTACAAGCACTCACCAGGATTCATTCTGCAAACTCACTGTGAGCCTTATCCTGGGCTTACACTGTTCAGAGACTGTGCAGGAGAAGCATCTGTTGGAAGAAATTACTGAGAGTTTGAGCCCGTGGGCCATTGCTGCATACAGAACGTCTGAGCTGTATCGTGCAGAGACAGAGACCTGCATCCTACCATGTTGCTCCAGAGCCAGGTAGAGGATCTGCTAACCCTTACCGAGTGAGGTGGAATGGGGAACAGGGTGCCATGGGGTATGTGTCCCGAGTATGTGGGTATTCTTCATCTGGAGGGGAGTTGGACCATGGTGGTAATTTCTGGGGTCTGGGCTCCTTGGGAACTGGAAAGCTACCGTGTAGTGCTCCTGTGATTGAGAGCTGAGCCAGAAGGGCTGTGTCCTGAGAGGTGTGAGCCAGAAGGGCTGTGTCCTGAGAGGTGTGAGCCAGAGAGGCCTGTGTCCTGAGAGGTGTGAGTCAGAAGGGCTGTGTCCTGAGAGGTGTGAGTTAGAAGGGCTGTGTCCTGAGAGGTGTGAGCCAGAAGGGCTGTGTCCTTAGAGGTGTGAGTTAGAAGGGCTGTGTCCTAAGAGGTGTGAGCCAAAAGGGCTGTGTCCTGAGAGGTGAGTTAGAAGGGCTGTGTCCTGAGAGGTGTGAGCCAGAAGGGCTGTGTCCTGAGAGGTGTGAGTTAGAAGGGCTGTGTCCTGAGAGGTGTGAGTTAGAAGGGCTGTGTCCTGAGAGGTGTGAGCCAGAAGGGCTGTGTCCTGAGAGGTGTGAGTTAGAAGGGCTGTGTCCTAAGAGGTATGAGTTAGAAGGGCTGTGTCCCGAGAAGTGTGAGTTAGAAGGGCTGTGTCCTGAGAGGTGTGAGTTAGAAGGGCTGTGTCCTGAGAGGTGTGAGTTAGAAGGGTTGTGTCCTGAGAGGTGTGAGTTAGAAGGGTTGTGTCCTGAGAGATGTGAGTTAGAAGGGTTGTGTCCTGGGAGGTGTGAGTTAGAAGGGCTGTGTTCTGAAAAGTGTGAGTTAGAAGGGCTGTGTCCCGAGAAGTGTGAGTTAGAAGGGCTGTGTCCTGAGAGGTGTGAGTTAGAAGGGCTGTGTTATGAGAGGTGTGGGTTAGAAGGGCTGTGTCCTGAGAGGTATGAGTTAGAAGAGCTGTGTCCTGAGAGGTGTGAGCCAGAATGGCTGTGCTAGTACAGAACATCTGAAGGAATCTTATGTGTTTCATCCCCAGGCCACCGGGCCCTGTTCCTGACTGCTACTCACCCTGTTGCTCTGTGCTGTCCTCTGCATCGGCTGAACTGCAGCATCTATGGGGTCACGTGAGTGCTGGCATTGCTGGCTGGGGTATTTTGTACTTTTCCAATTTTAGATTAACATTACTGCCTTTGGATTACAAGTGGGTTTCAAGCATTTTCCCAATAGATTTCCAGTACTTTACATTATGCTAGTACACTATGGCCTGTTGGGGTTGGGGGGTTACATTGCAAACTTGCTAATCTTCATCAAGTATGCCACTGACAGAACCCAGGTAACATAGCTACCAGGCCTGCATTGGGACTCTAGTGTAATTCCTGGGTACCCAGAGTCATTGGTTATTGTGTCTTACTTGAAAATGTAGCTTTACTACTGGTACCAGCTAAAGAGTTACCGCACACTGTCTAGTATAATCACTCTTTTTGTGCCTCTTGATTTGGTGAATGATTAACAGACTGTGTGGGATCTGAGAAGGTGGTAATGATCCACAGAACAGTGGCTGTCAGGGTGCACTGCTATAGGGCAGGAGTGCTCAAAGTGACTTGCAACTGCTTAACCCCTTCTTTTCTCCTAGCTGCCAGCTTGTGTTTTTAAATAAAAGCAGTGATAATTGATTGAATTTTACTACTGTGTGTGCACCCAGTTTATGTACCTGATTGCAGTGTTTATTGGTGAAGATAACAACTGTCTTAGTGGTCCCCAGGGGATGGCCCAGTCCTATGTAGGGAGGTGTGTAGGTACTGCATCCCAGGGGATGGTACTACACACAGCATCTGGCCAACATATTCTCTCTGGGTGGAGGCACTGTGCAATTTCTTTGTTCTGAGATGAATCCCCTTACAACAAGAGAAAGAACAAACCCAACCCCTTCAACCAGGTGGGCCCTGTACAGTCACCAGGCAGGGGTGTGAACACAGACATACTGTTCCAGGGGTTGCATTAGTTTATAATATTTGTGTTTAAAATGTCTAGTTATGGTAATTCACTGCAGGAGAGAGTCAAACCCATGAGCCCTACTAAATGGAAGCTAATGGATGACTTGGCATTTACAGTATCAGAGCATTGCTAAGGGTTAATAATAAAAGGATCAAGAAAGTTAAAATGGTAAATTACATTTACCTAAATATTTGAATTTGGTATTTGTTTGTTATCCAATCAGGCATAAATAGAGGGAAACAATAGTGGAAAGAACACACCTACACACACACACACACACACGTGTGTGTGTATATAGATGTATTTTCTTTGCAAAAACTTTGTTAATGCATCAGTGAGGGTTGTTTCCACACTGACAAAAGTGTCTAAATTCCATGTTAGGGTTAACACTCCCCACCCCACCCTCCACACAACATCTGGCATTGGGGTGTGTGTTGGGGTGTTCGGCCTAATTCTCACCCCATTCCATGTGTAAAGGAGCTATGGTGGTGCAGGATAGGGGAACGGGGTGAGAGTTAAGCACGACCACCCCAATGCACACCCAGATGCCTGGTGTTGTTGGGTGGGGGGTGTCAACCCTAACGTGGAATTTCCACACTTTTGTCAGTGGGGAAACAACCCTAACTGATGCATTAACAAAGTGTTTGCAAAGAATTTCCTTTCTTTTTTTGCAAATGTAATGTAAGTAGTAATAGAAATGACGGGCCCTGCGCTCCCACCAAGCCAGTCATTTGTGCATAATGATATGTGTGTGTGGGAGTGCAGACCCTCTTGGCCCTGTGCTCCCACTTACACATAGCTGTGGAGCCATACTGCAGCCCTATAATGCAAGGAGGCTTCATAACAATAAGTTCCCCATATGTGGGGGACCGTAGGAGGTGGTAAAAAAAGTTAAATGTGGTTGTAATGGTGAGAGTGATTATTTCTCGCAACTGAAAGTTGCTCATATGTGTATGTAGCATTATTTCCAAGACAGGAGCACCGAAATGCAATGTGAGTGCTAAGTCCGAGGGCATAATACTGGCCAACGCACATGAAAATGACCAATTGGAACAATAGTTCGCAAATGTCTCAGGAACCCTATGACGCAGGAAAAAAATTTAAATTTCAGGGGTTTCATGGCTTTGTAAGATAGCTTTGTGCAGGGGGGACTAAGAAATATTTTGATGAAAAGTCAGTATCTCGAACTGTTTTCGAGATACGGACCCTGAAAAGCGTCACAGACACCGCAATGTTATCCTATGGGAAAATTTCTGAATTTTGTAATATTGTAACTATGGGCTTTTTCAATGTTTCCAGGAAAAACACTAAAAGACACACCTGTAACACCAGGCCTTTCCACCCTGAAAGTTTCAGGTCAGTAGCATGATCCACGTTCCCACAGTGAAGTGACAAAGAAAAGGACGAACCGCAGTGTTATCCTATGGGAAAAATTATGAATTTTGGAATGTTGTAACAACACTGCTGTTGAATGTTTTCACACCAAACCACCAAAAGGCACACCTCTGGGACCAGGCCTTTCCACCCTGAAATGCTCACGGCAGTACCGCAATCCACATTGCCAGAATGAAGTGACAAAAAAAAAAACACTGCTGCAATGTTATTCTACAGAGAAATTTACAAAATTTGGAATGGGGTAACTAGGGGCGTCTTTAATTTTTCCGCACGAAACCAATGAAAGACACATCCATGGCACTAGGGCTTTGTACCCTGAAAATTGCATGCCAGTAGCACAATCCAGCTTGCCACAATCAAGTGCCAAAGAAATGTAATAGACATTAAAAATCTCCTATCTTTATAATGGAGAAGTGATCGCTATCAAAAAAATGTGATCACGATCATATTTAAAGTTGCCATGATTGTTTTTGTGGCACAAAAAATGTTGTCGCAATCAAAAATGTAAAAAAAATGGAAAAACATGTTTACAGGCCGGCTAGCCAAAAACTAATGCCATAGGCATGTTTCAAAAGTGCAGTATTTTTTGAGTTATAAAATTTTTTCACTGTCGCTAACTGAAAACAAGATGGCGGGAGCACGACAACATTTTAGGGCAAGCTCGACAACAAAATGTGACCATGATTGTTTTCGCAGTGCACATATACATTTTCCCATGTGATATAATGGGACACTAAAAATGCTATAACTTTTGAACGGAACAAGATTTTTTCATGAAATCTTCAAAAGGCACCACTACTAGCCAGGACCCATGCTGCCCACCCAAGTTGAACCCACTCAAATGCATTCTTCAGTCCAATATGTGCATCTAAAGAAAACAGAATGTTGGGTATTTTTTACTTTTTGAGTGCGGTACAATTCCACAACTGTACATCCGATCGACACAAAAATTTTCAGATCTAGTGATCTATGAAAAATCATTCAACATTTCAAATTTCAGGCAAATCAGACAGTTCAAAAGTTATTAAAGTGCAAACTTTGAGGTTTAACATAGAAATGGCTACGCAACCCTAACTATAGCGGCACTACCACGCCACTATTATATAAAAATAAATATATACATTCTATACAAAAAACTTAATTAATGCATCAGTAAGGGTATTCTACAGTGACAAAAGTGAGGAAATTCGATTAGGGTTCCCACCCTTGCACCCCACCCACCCCTCCAACAGGCATCGGGTGTGCGCTTGGGTCGCCGGACCTAACTCTTACCCCATCCCATGTAAAAAGCTGAGGTGGTGAAGTGTAGGAGAATGGGGTGAGAGTTAGGACCGATGACCCCAACACACACCCTGATGCCTGTTGGTGGGGGTGGGGTGCAAGGGGTGGGAACCCTAATGTTGAATTTCCTCACCTTTGTCACTGTAGGTTAACCCTAACTAATGTATTAACAAAGTTTTTTGCATAGAATTTCCTTACTTTTTAAGAAAGAATAGAAAAGTAGAAAGTTGCACAAGTTGGTTCGGGTCCCCTGCTCCCACCAACTTGTAAGTGTCGGGCCACATTACACACCCAATAACTAAAAAGTACATTGACAATACCACAGCCAGCCACCAAACAAATGTTAATGTAGTAGAACAATAGAAAACGCACTCTGCAAAACATAAACTGTACCACACAATATCTCTAAAAAATATATATTGTCCGACACGTAAACACCGCATTTCACATCTACAGTACAGGACATGCCGTCAACACCCTCCAAATTTCAAGTGAAAAGACCAAACCATGTCCGAGATATAGCATGTTAAAGTTTGAAATTTGCATTCGTCAGAGTGGCACAGTTCCACACCTATTGACATTTAACACACATGACTGAAAACTACATCCATGACACTAAGGCTAGTTATTCTATCAATTTCAAGCCACCACCACAAGCAAAATGCTGTCCGCAGAACGTAAACTGCGCTACACCATATCTCCACAAAAAACTATTTCTGACACGTAAACACTGTAATTTACATCCACAGGACATGCCGTAAACACCCTCAAAATTTCAAGTAAAAAGACCAAACTGTGTCTGAGATATAACATGTCAAAGTTTGAAATTTTCATTCGTCAGAGTGGCACAGCTCTGAACCTATTGACATTTAACACACACAAGGACTGTAAACTATATCCAAGACAGTAAGGCTAGGTATCCTATCAATTTCAAGTCACCACCACAAGCAAAACGCTGTCCACAGAACGTAAACTGCACCATGCCATATCTCCGCCAAAAAAATATTTTCCAACACATAATACATCCACAGGACATACCGTAAACACCCTCCAAATTTCAAGTAAAAAGACCAAACTGTTTCCGAGATATTCAATATCAAAAATGAGTAAAATGTCCCTATCCATTCCATTATAAAATATCTGGCCATCTTGTCCCTATTTTGTGATCAAAGAATCTTACGATCAAAGAATTTGCAGGCTCGCGATCAAAGAATTTGCAGACTCACGAACAAAGAATTAAAAATCTTATAAATCAAAAAAGTGAAGGAATTGTGGTAAACCACCGCCATGGTTAGATAGAACGAAGCTCCCTGAGTAAAACTCACCTTCATTTGACTTCTTGGACACCGCTGGGCTGAGAAAATATATTTTTAAATTGGGGCATCTCGTCCCTCACTCACGATGCACAATCGCGATCAAAGAATCTCATGATCAGGGAATTTGCAGGCTCGCAATCAAAGAATTTACAGACTCATGAACAAAGAATTAAAAATGTTAGAAATCAAAAAATTGAAGGAATTGCAGAAAACCACCACTATGGTTCGACAGAACAAAGCCCCCTGAGTAAAATCCACCCTTATTCAACTTCCTAGGGCATCCCTGGCTGAGAAAATAGATTTTTTTAATCTGGTCATCTCATCCCTTGCTTGTGATGCATGATCGCGATCGAAGAATCTCACAATCAAATAATTTGCAGGCTCTCGATCAAAGAAATTGCACGCTCACGATCAAAGAATAAAAAATGGTGAAATGTGATTTTTTTACTGATTTGAAGTATACCAACACCATGCTTCGATAGAACTAAGCCTCCTGAGCAAAACCTACCCTCATTTGTGTCCCTAGCCCACCCCTGAGCCGAGATATTAGTAATTTTAGGTCACGATGCAAGATTGCGATCAAAGAATCTCACAATCAAAGAATTTGCAGCCTCACGATCGAAGATCATTAGCGAGCCGTGAATTAAGATTTTAAAAGCTTATAACTCTATTTTTTGTCTGATTTGGATGAAACCAAAGGCATGGCTCGATAAATCGGAGCTCCCTGAGTAAAACCCATCCACATTTTACTTCAGAAGTGACCCCTGAGCCGAGATATTTGTGTTTTGCTGATCAGAAATTAAAAAACAAGATGGCGGACCTCGCGATCAAAGAATTTGGAAACTTCTCAGGGACAAAGGTTCTTGAACTGTGAGGCTGAAAATTCTCTGATCGCCAGGTGGGACCAGATGGCCAGAACCCCCTTCTTTGCTCGCAAAACATACATATAAATTTTCCCATTGACTTGTAATGGGAACTTAAAAGTGGCATAACTTTTGAATGCCTTAATATTTTTTCACTAATCGAAAAGCAGCATGTTCGGCCACCAAAGCTCTTTCAAATGAACTATCTTGCAGAGTGGCACACCACACAACAGCCATGCAGGGCCACATTCTAAATCCCAAAAGCTGCCTCCAAAAACTGATAATTTTGCATTTTTCAGCGTTTTTGTACGCATAGACCGTAAGGCTGACTGAAACAAAATTTGGCAGACGAAGAGACCTACCATGCCCCACTGTGCATGCCAAATTTTAGGCAAATCCATTGAATGGGTCCAAAGTTATTAACGCCCAAACTTTTGATTTTAGTATGTAAAGTGACAACTGAACCCTAAGTATAATGGTGCGACCGCGCCACAATCATATATATATATATATATATATATATATATATATTATAGTGGTGCAGTAGCACTATAGTTAGGGTTGAATAGATGTTTAATGTTAAATTCCTAACTTTGCTCCTTGACAGCTTTGCGCCCTGTTCAATGGAATTGCATGACACTTTGCATGTGTAGTCTGGGGGGCAAGATCTCTTGATCTGCCAAGTTTTGTGCCAGTCAGATGTATGGATATTAAGATCCAGATAAAGTCTTTTTAGTAAAAATTGGTTTTTTTTGCTGTTTTTTTATCATCACTTAGTGCCCAGACAGTTTGGAATTTTGATCTGAAATGTTCAGGATAGAAAGGGCTTGCCCCAGAATTGTGCCTTTCATTGGTTTGGTGAAAAAATTATTAATCCATTCCATAGTAGTAAGGATTTTAAATTTTGGTTCTGATCATGCTCAGTTGGCTCTTTTGGATAGATGTTTGATACCCTACAACAAATTGTGTTGGCAATAAATGGCGAGATATACTTCTCTACCTTTGAAGAGTGTATCACTATATGGCACTAGCTTGGAGCTGTGCCATGTGCTTCAGACTGGAGACTACAGGCTGGGGGGGTGAGCATTAGGGTTGACAACCCCAAGGAAGACCTCAGTATTAATTCACCAAGAATTCAGAGACACCAAACCCTAATGTTTTTTCCTTTTGCTGCTTGGAGGGTGGGGGTATGGAGTTAGGAACTCTAATACCACATTTCCCTACTTTTGTGGCATTAAGTTACTCTAACTGGTGGGATGCGGTATTGCCCCTATAGTTAGGGTTGAGAAGGGTGTTCAATGTTAAGCCCCTAACTTTGCTCCTTAATAGCATTGGCACTGTTTGACAAAATCATTTGAAATTTTAAATATTTGTCTAGGAAGCAAGATCTAAACCTGTGGAAAGTTTTGTGATGGCAGTTTTTGCAGTTTCTGAACTCTGCATACAGTATGTCATTTTTCCATAGATGTCAATTTTTTTTCCTATACTTAGCATGGGATTTTTTTTTTGCTCTCACCTACAGTTTACATGGAATATAATTTTTTTCCCCAAACTTTCAGAGTAAAGGCATGATGTCCTAAGGCAGTGCTTTTGAAAGGTTTCATGAAAAAAATATTAAATGGTTCGAGAGTGATAAGGCTTTAAAGTTTTGTGTTTTTCAGTTCTGAACATGCTCAGTAGGGTTCTTGGGGTAACATTCTGATACATCACAAAAATTCGGTGTCGCATCACCGTTTTTTGATTTATCACTACTTGTTTCTCACTGCATGAAATATTTTTTGTGCTGTGAGAGCCCCCATCTTATTTCTTTTCCCCTAGAAATAAAAAACATAGACAATACATTAAATGGTGTACTTTAAAAAAACAAACACTTATTTAGCTAGATACTGGTGTTTGTTTTTTAAAAAAATTACCAGAAATACCTTTATTGAGCACCTCAAAATTCAGGGTGCCCAGCTTAGCCAGAGGAGCTGTTCTCCTATGTTCTCTGTATGAGAACAGTGGGACTATGTTGAGTTCTGCAGCTGCAGCTGGAGTCCTGCTGCAGGCTGCAGTGAGAGGAGTGAGCCACCGATCCCAAGGTCTGTCTGTCTGTCTATTTATCTATCTATCTATTTATCTATCTATCTATCTGTCCATCTGTTTGTTTGATTTATTAAGCAGACCGGGATGCCCACCCCTGAGTATCACTTCTTTCTCCTCCTCCAGGTGTCCAGACTGCCCTTCCCAATCTTAATGTTTTTTTTTTAAGTATTATTTGTAAGCAGACTGGGGTGCTCACCCCCCAGTACCACTTCTCTAGAGCCCCATCCCCTCCAGGTTGCCCAGCTCCATTTTTGTACATGCTTCGACACTGGGGTGCCCAATCCCAGAGTCAGAGTTTAACCTGAAAGAAAGAAAACTGTCCCTTGGTGATTTATTTTTTAAAACCTGAAAAAAAGAAAATAGTCCTTTGCCCTTCTGACCTTACCACCCTGACCTCCCACTCAGCACCGCCCACCCCCACATACCTCCACACACCTTCACTCACCTGAACATGTCCCACAGCATAGAGCCACTTGTCAATTGAAGACACGTCTTGCTGCTGGAACCAGCGACTGCAGTATGAGAAAAGTAAGGTTAGTGTGGCTCAAAGTATTTCAATGGGGTTTTCAACTTAGATGCATAACTTTGCCATTTTGGCATATTTTGAGCCCAGATTTTCAACATGGCCTTTTTATTTATTTTATTTATTTATTTATGAAAATTTCAGATAACACCTTTGAGCAAACAGTGCTCTTTTACAAAGGTTCCATGTCATGGACAATGACCAAGTATAGACAAGAACAGGCAGGTAGATAACAGTTAATACAATTACAGTACATGAGCTACCAGTGGCTTTGTCCAGATAAGACAATAGAATTAATAACAGGTAAAACATTACAGACTGCATGAGCTGCTAAAGACTTTGTCAGGATCAACGTGGATGGAAGCAATAGTGCAATATCACCAGACATTATATAAAAAGAGCCTGGGACAGACAGTTACAATTGAAATAGTGACAAGTGCATGAGAGAACCAGAGGTAGTTGGTGACAGAACAAGGTAGTAGGGGACAGGCAAGAACCGAGGGTTGGGGGATTGGAGGGATAAGGTAGGTGATGAAGGAGAGGAGTAGGTGGTGATGAGGGGAGAAGGATTGGGTGATGTAAGGGGGTAATAGGATGGGTGGGGGAAGGAGAGAAGAGTTAGGATGGGCAAGGAGGAGAAAGGAGCAAGAAATGAGGACTAGAAGAGAATTAAGGAGGGCTAGGGGAGAAAGAGCAAGACAATATGAGAGCTAGGAGGTGTAGGTTGTAATAGGTGAGGGGAGGGACAGAGATGTGAGAGGGAATGGAGAGAAGAAGGAGTGAAATCTGAGGGGCAAGGGAAGAGGCTGAGGTGGCTGACGTGAGATATTGGAAGGAGTTAATAGGGAGGGAATAGAGTGTGGTGAGAGTGCATAAGTAATGGAGAGGCCAGGAGGGTGAGTAGGGAATTTAAGTGTAGCAGTCACAGTAGGCACTGGCCACACAGTGCTGTCATAGTTTGTGCTTAAAGGAGCTGAGATTCGGTGCATTGGTGATATCCACTGGGAGTGTGTTGAACCAGTTAGAGGCCCTAACTTTGTAAGAGTGCTGTCCTTGAGTGGTCCGGCAGTGGGGAACTGTGAAGAATAGCATTCCAGAACTCCTGGTAAGGCGGTTGGCACAGTGAGGGAAAAGTATAGACTGAACCCCTGGTTGGAGGAGGCCTAACATTGTCTTCTTTGCAAGTAAGCAGGTCTGATACTTAATTCTGCACTGAAGCTGTAGCCAGTTAGCCTGTTCATAGAGATCACATGGGTGTGTGTGTGTGTGAGTCTAGTGGCTGTGGTGAGGAGCCAGCAGGCCTTGTTTAGGGCTTTGGCTATATGCTGGAGGGCAGTGTCAGTAGCTGATCCATAAATTATGAGGTCATAGTCAATTAAAGAGGTGACTGAGCTCTGGATGACAAGTTTTAATGCTTCATCTGTCAAACAGCGCCTATGCCTATATAGCAGCCCTATGTGGGTATTCACAATTTTCGCAAGGTTATTTATATGCATGGAGTATGAAAGAGTGGAGTCGAGGGTCACTCTCAGGTATTTGAATTGGTGTCTACCTGTTCCAGCACAGTGCCACCACTATTGTAGATTAGCAGTTGTTGGAGTTTGTGTTTGTTGTGAGTACCATGAAACAGCATTGATTTGGTTTTTGAGTAGTTTAGGATGACTTTAGGTGATCTGAACCAGGTTTCAACTTCTGAGAAACTATGCTGTAGCTGTTGCTGGAAGTGATGGGGTTGGAGTGGCTCAAGAAAATGGCTGCATCATCTGCACAGAGTAGAATTCAGTCATGGCAAGCAGCAGGAAGGTTGTTCATAAAGATGCTGAATAGTAGGAGGCCAAGGATGGAACCTTGTGGTACACCCGAACAGACTGGGAGGGGGGTTGAGATGGAGTCTCCAATTCTGACCTGCTGACAGCGGTCACTAAGGTAGCATTGGAACCAACGAGTGGCATCCAGCGAAAGGCCAAGATGTGATAATTGTCCAGTTAGTAGGGAGTGGTTAACTGTGTCAAACGCCTTAGTCAGATCAATAAAGGCGGCACTGGCCAATTGGTTGTGGTCTAGTGCCTGGTGGATGAAGGAGGTGAAGTGTAACAGTGCAATGGTGGTGCTGTACCCTTTTCAAAAACCGTGTTGTTGGGAACATTGGAGGTTATATTTTTCCAGGTAGTCTACGAGTTGTTCAGCAACTATCCTTTCCAAAGCCTTGGAGAATGGGGTTAGAATGGATATAGGCCTGTAGTTGCTTGTGAGAGGCTTGTCACCACTTTTGTGGATAGGAGTCACCACAGCGGACTTCCATTTACTTGGGAAATGTGACAGCATAAGACAGCAGTTGAGAATTTTCGTAAGAGGCGGCAGAACTTTATCAAAGGTGAGGGTGATGAGTTTCAAATCAAGGGAGACAGCACTATGCCTTGACTTCCTGAGTACTTTCAGCAGATGTTTCCTGGCTAGCCCTTCAGTGATAGCCTTAAAATGAAATGGGGGGGGGGTGCAGCTGGGCTGCCTGAAGGATGGTGGGCTGGGTTACTGTTGGTGTAGGATCAAAGAAGTTAGGTGGGAGCACATGACTAAGGTCAGAAAATGCAGAGTTGAAGGCGTTAGCAATGGTTACTTTACCCAGGGTGATAGTTCCATCAATGCTGAGCGTTGGAGGTGAAACTTTGGGTCTTTTTCCAATTACCTCAGAGAGGTTGTCCCAGAACTTCCTCCCATCATTATAGGTGTTTGCAAGGGCATTCCTATAATAGGAGGCTTTTGCCTGGTGGATAGCTCTTGTGCATGCATTCCACGCTGATTTGTAGGCCTGAATATGCCCTAGAATGTTGGATGCTTTAGTATGGTACCATAGCTGGTCATGGGATTTCATCCATTCAAGGAAGCTATGAGCCACCCATGGGTTTATTGATCCCCTAATCTTTCATTTCTTGTACAAAGCATGAACATCACATGCCGCGTTAAAGGTAGTGATGAAGTATTCTAGGGCTGAGTCCATATCTTGAGCATCATCAATTGGAGAGCAGTCGAGTGATTGTAGCTGTGTTTTTAATGGACCTAATTGACCAGGTAGAAATATTCTACTGACAATGAATTTTGGTGGGGGTTTGTTGAATTTGTTACACCAGAGGGAAATGACTGGAGAATGGTCACTTATGGTGTCCAGGAGTACTTCAGTCTTAGTGATGAGTTCAGGTTAATTAATGAGGACCCAGTCCAGGAGAGAGGATGTCCCCATCCTGTAGTTTATCCTGGTGGGTGACTGTATCATTTGTGCCAGGTTGGCAGCTGCCAAGGTGTCCTTATAGGTGTTTGCACAGGGGGCCAGTCAGTTGACATTGAAGTCACCAAGCAGAATCACTTCTGTGTTTCACCCACAGGAGTTGATGCAGTCGAGAAGGGAGGGAAGACCCTGATTAGTCAGCTTAGGTGGGATATATACTGACGCAATGGTCAATGCCTTATTGTGGGCGCCAAGTAGTACCTTAATGGCTAGAATCTGAATGTCATTTCCAGTGCTAGGTAGGGCCAGAACATGACCCACAAGTGTGTCTTTAAGGTAGAGGGTGCAGCCCCAACCTTTCTTAGTCAGCCTGTCATGCCTAAAGACTGTGTAACTAGGAATATCAATGGTGGAGTCAGGGATCTTTGGGGATAGCCATGTCTCAACAACCGATAGTATATCCGGGTTGTGTTGGGAGATCCAGGCAGTGATGGTATCGGGTTTTGGAAGGAGGCTGCAAATATTTATGCTTGCTAAGGACAGAGTAGCAGAGCTGTTGGACTTTATTGTCGCCTGTTGTGGAGATCAAGGGTTGGGGTGAATATTGCCTGAGAGAAGTAGCAACAGCAGTATTAGGCATTTGAGAAAGGCTTTTAGGTATTTTCTATGGTGTCCTCCCTTTCAGTGGTAAATTATAAAAATGAGGTTACAGCAAGAGTTAGCAAGCTATAGGAATCTGAAGAGCTAGCGATAGCTGTGGCTTGGAAGAAGGTCTGAGGACCCTATGAGGTTAGAGGGTTTACTAACACAAAGAAGCCAATGGGTGGAAGCAGGTGGATGTGGCAGAGGTTTAATGTATTTAATAGAGGTCGGGTTTGGGGTCGAGGGTGGGCCGAGACAAGTCCAATTTAGCAATGAGCAGTAGGTAAGCATAGAAGTCAGTGCAGTCCAATGAAAAGCTGCTCCCAGTGCCGAAATGTCCAATTAGTGTCCAAAAGCAGCTGGAGCGTGCCAATGGGAGCAATGTCTTTGCAGCCTTTCAATCGATCAGGAGGCTACTTTGTTCAAATCTTCAGGCAGAGGGGCTGGAAATGGTGACTATGGCTGGCTGTATAGGGAGCCTTGGCCACAGTCATAGAAGGTGGGCTTGCCCAGAGCACAGGAACTGGAAAGAGAGGGAGAGAGATTACAGATACAGCTAGTTATAGTAGAGATCAGGGCTGAGACAGTGGGGGCCCCACCTCATGAGCAATGGTAGTAGAATGGTAGTAGAATTATACAAATCAAGTCCAAAAGGTGTTTTCATGGTCACTTGGTGAAATCACCTTTCAGGCAGAATTTGAAACATTTTACAACCCTTGTTCATGAGGTGGTGTCATAAGAAGGCTGTGTTGAAAATTTGGTGTCAGAATATTTAAAATAGCAAAGTAATGAGCATACGTTGAAACTTTGCAACACGTTCTCATAAAATATTGGTAATTTTAAATATTTTGACCCCACATTTTCAACATAGCTATTTTTTCACATCACCCCATGAACGTGGCAGCATTTTTCAAAATCCTGGCCAAAATGTATTTCCATACCTGTGCTGTGTATACCCTAGTACATAATATTTATACCCCACAGCAAAGGAGGGAGAGAGGTGATATGATTGAAACATTCAAACACCTTAAGGGCATTAACAAGGTAAAAGAGTCTAACATGTTACAATATAATAAAAATAGAAGGACAAGAGGACACAGCATGAGATTAGAGGGAGGCCGATTAAGGGGTAATGTGAGGAAGTTATTTTTCACAGAAAGGGTGGTGGATGCATGGAACGGCCTACCTCAGGAAGTGGTGGACATGAATATAGTGCAGGGCTTCAAACAGGCATGGGATAAGGATAAGGGAGCAATACAAATGAGTATGAATAGATAGGCCATTGACAGAGCAAAGGCTGATGGCACATTCATAAGGTAGAAAAGGAAATGGGCAGACTGGATGGGCCTTGGAGTCCTTATCTGCTGTCAACTTCTTTGTTTCTATGGTGTCGAATGATGTTGTCGCTGTGTGAAATCACCTTTCAGGCAGGTTTTAAACATCTCCTCCCCTGTTCATGAGGTGGGGTCATAAGAAGGCTATGTTGAAAATGTGGGTTAAAAAATATTACAAAGCAACAGAGTTATGAATGTACATTGAACTTTTGCAACCCATGCTTATGACGTTGGTAATTTTAAATATTTTGATCCCAAATTTTCAACAAAGCTATTTTTTCACATCACCTCATGAGCATGACAACTGTCATTTTTTAAAACCTGGCCAAAATGTGTTTTTGCACCTGTGCTGTGGAATGACATTTTGGCTGAGATATGAAAATGTCACCTACCAGCTTCTTGAGTTGGGTTCGTATCAAGACTATGTTGAAAATTTGGTGTCAAAATGTTAAAAAGCAACACAGTTATGAAGGTACAGTGACATTTTTATACACATGCTCATTAGTTTGGTAATTTATGACATCCGACGCTGCATAGAAGGGCAGGGTCAGCAGGGCCCTGCATTTCCGTAGGCAGTCGGAGTGCTTCCTTGCTGCATGGCCCAGATGGCTGTGCATGTCCTTCAGGACCTGCATGAATGAGGATACAATTCTACCATTTCAAAAAGAAAGGAAATTCTTAGGAAAAAAATGTTAATGCACCAGTTAAGGTAACTTTTTTTTAATAAATATACTTTATTCAGGTTTCATCAACAGACAATGGTACAACATATAACAAACAGTTGGGACATACATAATAAAAAGAAAGGGGTATAAAGCAGGACAGAAAAATAAAATGCACACAACGATCCCTCCCTCCCCATTCCTCCCACTCAGTCAAGGGGATCAGCCAGTTAGGTAAAGCAGTTACGAATAGACAAGGCTTGACACAACTGAAACGGAAGTGAAGGCCTGAACATGATTTATGTAGGAGCTCAGTGCCAAATCTGTGATTCCCAGTAGAGCATAGAGTGCCTCCCAATGGCAGCAGAATGTAGCATACCTGTATTGAAAGGAGGTGAGCATTTTTTCCATGCCAAGAGCCTGCATGGCTTCTGCATGCGATTCCTGAAAGGTGGGAGCAGATGTGTCTTTCCAGTATCATAAAATTACTTTCTTAACAGCCAATGTAATGAGCATAAAATGGTATTATGATGACTCATGAGGTGTTCCACTCTCAATCCCAGCAGGCACTTCTTGGGGTTGAAGGCCTCCAGTAGACACAGGAGGGGGTCAAGCTTTTGAGCAACCTGGTGCCATAGTGTCTTAATCATGGGTAAATCCCAGAGAATGTGTTTTAGCGTACCAACCTTAGAGCCACATTTGGGGTACAAGGGAGAATCAAGTATCTTCCAGGTGTGCAATTTGTGAGCAATATAATACATATTTTGTAAGATTTTAGCCTGCATTAACCTTTAGTGGTGTAATTTTACATTTTTGTGGGTGGTGCACCAGATGCCTTCCCAGTTGCGATCGAAGGCATCCTAAGACAGGGCTTCCTCCCAACAAGTGGATGGTCACCCAAATCTGTGTGGCATCAGGGCACAAATGACTTTATACAGGGAAGAAATGGATGAGGTGCACTGGCAAGTTGTATCAAATGGGGCAAGGCCAGGGAATCTGGGTCTCTGGGAGATCAGGTGCCTAAATCTCTCACCACGGCATGTTTAACCTGAAGATAAAAGAAAAAGTCTTCTGAGGGAAGATGATAGCTGGCTTGGAGTTGGGTGAAAGTGGCCCAGTTGCCATTGTGGTAGAGGTTGGCAGGAGTAAACAAGCCGCTCACCTGTCAATCCAGCCAATGCAAAGGTTTCCCGCTGATATGAAAATTGTGGTTATGCCAAAGGAGTTGTGTCAGTGAGGCCACTAGAGGGATTTTAATGAGCCATACCAACTGGCATGAAGAGCAAGAGCTGTAGCGATATGGGTATCCCTAAGGGCTTCAGGTAGGGAGGCCGTTTGTGCAGAGCAACTAGGGAAGTGGGGAGTAAGGCCATGTTGGGCACAAAGGTCTCCCTCTATGGTAAGCCAGAGGGCACTAGGAGGCATTGTGGTGAAGAGGGAGGGAGCCCTAGAAAAGGTATTACACTCCTTGTGTTGCGTGGTAATAGACTAGAAAGTCAGGTAGGCCAAGGCCTGTGACAGATTTGGGGGCTGCTAGTTTGGTGTGAGCACATCTGGGATGTCTACTTTGCTAGAGGAAAAGGGAGATAATCCTATGGAGAGCTTGAAACCAATTAAGGGGAAGCCAAACAGTGAGCATATTAAGGGGGTATAAAAGGCAGGGGAGGATCTTCATTTTGATAACGTTGATCCTGCCCCACAATATAAGAGGGAGAGTGGCCCACCTATGGTGATCTTGTTTGAGCGTAGGCAGTAGGATATGAGAGTGTCCATGATTAGGCAATGCCAGGAGGTCAAGATGTGAATGCTCAGGTACAGTAGGGAGAAGGGGATGGGGAGTTAGGTCTTGCCTGCTGATTTTGTGATTAAGGGGGAAAACCATAGTCTTAGTTACACTCAGCTTGTAAAAAGAAAGGTTACTAAACTCTTGGATTTCATGAAAGATGGCCCTGAGGGAGGTGACAGAGTGTTGAAGTTGCAGCAGGATGTCACCTGAATAAAGGGAAGTTTTGTATTCCTTCCACCTATAGGAATGCCCTTAATGGACTTGTTGAGGTTAAATTTGATAAGCAGGGGTTCCAGATGTAAACTGAAGAGGAAAGGAGAAAAGGGACACCCCTGTTGAGTTCCATTGGATAGAGGGACGCCTGAGGACAGGACCCTATTGCAACAGACCTTGGCTGATGGGCTAGAGTACAACAGGTGGATCCATTGTATGTAGACAGAGGGGAATCCATAATGCTCCAAGACGCAGAACAGGTATGGCTAAGAGAACCTATCAAATGCTTTCTTGGTGTCCAAGGAGACGAGGACCACAAAGATCTCTGCCCCCCCAAGATGCCGAGATGAGATGAGATGGAATGATTTCCACAGGTGATTGAAAGACAGTCTGCCACTGACAAACCCAACCTGCTCCAAGCCTATCAAGTTAGTCCAAACCCACTGCAGCCCTGCAACTAGCAATTTCACCAACATTTTGAAATTTGTATTGTGTAGGGAAATAGGATGGTTGTTTTGCACTTGGGTAGCATCCTTCCCAGGGTTAGCCAGCACAGATATGGTAGCTTGCTGGAGGAGTGTGTCCAAGGGTGTGAGTCTGGTGGGCCTCGGCATACATTGCATGTAGGGGAGCTGAGATCTAGGCCCACAGAGCTTTGTAAAAATTAATAGAGAGACCATCAGGGCCAGGGGCTTTATCAGAGGAAAGGGCAGCAATAACTTGCTGGTTTTCTGGATTGGTGATTGGGAGGACCAAGAACTCTTGTTGGTTCAGCGTATGGGTGGGGAGCGGAATAGAGGACAAGTAGGCATCAATGTCATCCAGAGACGCCAGCTGGACCAGGAGATTGTACAAATGAGAGTAATAGGTTTGGAACATGTGGGCAATGCACCTAGAGTCTGTGAGGACCTTTCCTATATAAGGGTCCACTAAGGAAGGGATGGTGCCCTGGGTTTCTTGTTGTCAGATGCATGAGGCAAGAAGCTGTCCGGCTTTCTCCCCTTATGTAACATATTCAGTTTTGGTCTAAAATAGGGCCAGTTCAGCCTATTCCCTATTAATTTCATGATATCTTTCACAGAGGTTGACCAATTCCCTGTAAACCTTTGGGGGGTGAGGAACTCAAAAGGGATTTTTCAGTCTCCTGGGTCTGAGTAAGGAGTGCTGAGCCATAGGAAGCTTGCTTTTTTTTGCTTCATAGAGAGCTGGATCAGTTCCCCTTGGATGGTGCATTTGCAAGCATTCCAGAGGGCAGCAGCAGCAGTGATTGTGCTCATATTTTCATGGAAAAAGGTGGTGGTAATGTGTTTAAAGAGCTGGTGACACGTTTAGAACTTTAACAAAACCTAATATTTAGACACAATCCAGCTTGTATTTTTCATTAGTGCTGTATTCCTCCTCCCCATTATTTATTATTGAGGTCATCTGTATGAAAACAGGATCTTTGATCCTGAAGAGTTCATCTATTCCTGCTGCTTTCTCCCTACCTGAAGTCATAGAGCACTGCTTGTGACATCACAGCTACTCCCATGGCAACAGATTGTGATGTCACAACAGAGGACTATAACTTAAAGTAGGAAGTAAGACATAGAGGCAAATGGACTATAAAGGAACTCTAATGGATAAAGATCATATATTCATGCAAATTTCCTTACTAATAAATAATGGGGAGGAGAAATATATAAAATATAAATGGAATGCAGGCAGAATTGTACCTAATTATTATGTTTTTTTAAAGTTTTCTTTGAGGCATCAGTAGCTCTTTAAGGAAATCTAAGATTTGGAGGTTCTGCAGCAGGTGATTATTCAGTTTCCAGGTCCTATCGCACTCTAACTGTCCATTTAAGGTCAAAGATAGACAACCCGGAGAGTGGTCAGAGATGACCTGCAAAAGAATCTCCACAGATTGTAGACCAGGTAAAAGGCGAGAGCTAACGAGGAAATAATCTAACCTGGAGCGGGAGCCATGGGGGGTGGAGTGAAAATTAAAATCCTGGAATGTAAGGCTTAAAACTCTTCACAGGTCTACACAAGTAAGGCTATCTGTTAGGTACCTCAGGGCCCACTGATCTGGGGAGAGTCCTTTTTTGGAAGGCGGTGATCTGTCCAGGTCAGTGTCCATCACAACATTCCAATCTCCCGCTAGGATAAGGGATTATTGGGACCATTCAGTTAAATGGGTGAGTAGGGTGGTGGAAAAAAAGAAGGATCACAGTGATTAGAGCAATAGATGTTGGCCAGGACAACTGTGGTCCTATCTAACACACCTTTTAACAAAAGAAATCTCCCTTGGGGGGTCACAAATTTGGTCGAACAAGCAAAACGGAGTATGTCAGGCTATTAAAATGGCAACGCCGGCTTTCTTCGATGAAAGTCCAACACCAAAGGCTTGTCCCACCCAGTGGCATCATAGAAGGAGAACATGTGAAGTGCAGAGGTGCATCTCTTGTAGGAAAATGATGGATGGGGCATCACCTTTTAAATGGGTGAGGATTTTAGCACGTTTCTGTGGAGTAGACTCCTTTTACATTTCATTTCATTTTCATTTTAATTTTTTTACACTTGTAAATCTGATGAGCAAAAATTGCCCGTTTTCACAGATGACAAGTTACAATAATACAAAGAAACAAATACAAGTCAAATAATAATTTATACAATACAAAATACAAGTAACATAAGATTATAATGGTTACATGATGGTTTGTGGTCAACAGGTACATTCAGACTTATTGAAAAGCCATTGCTTAAGATGAGTTCTATAGCAGTGAGCAGTCTTACAGTCGGATGGGTCAACCGGAACAGTATTATAAAATAGAGATGCTCGGTACAAAAGTGACCTTTGGCCCACTGTTTTTTTAAAGGATGAAGGAAACAGAGGTGTTAGCCGTGGGGACAATGACAGGCACCTGTGATACTTGGCTTGACCTGTGAGTCTGTGATCCTGTGGGTCATCCAAGAGAACATCCCATGGCTAAGGTTACCAATTCCCAGACAGGGAAAATCACCCCATGACTGATGGGGTCCTCCCCTTCTCCCCAGCCCCCAACAACAATGCAGCAAGGATAAACCTACAAACAGTCATTCTCACCACCCCCACCACAAGGACCAATACGCCAGTTGAGGCATTGTGCTATATAAATGCTGGCCTGATCTGGACCTGAGCCAAAGGTCCAGCTGAATCCTCTCTGAGGCATAGGTTTGTATAGTCTCCACCATAATGCAGAGGAGACTCCTGCCATCTTGACGTAGTCTCCAACTGAGGTGGACCCCTTAGTTCTTGGAGTCATGCAGGGACCTATGCCAGCAATGCCATTATGTCCTGCACATGGCACCCCCCACATGAACCAACATCTGGCCAAAAAAATTATAAACAGTGGTCAAAAAAACTACTGTCCATAGGCCTGTATGCAAATGTGCCCCAAATAATGTAAAACATCCCAGCACTTCAAGAAAACAAAAAACACACAGAAAATGTCCCATCAATGTCCATACATACTGCCAACAAAGTTCTGAGCAGGGTATGTGAGGGTGGAGGCTGTTGATACCAGAGCCCATGCTGTGATGGTGAAGAAGGCTCAGTTATAGGAGGAAGCATTCCACACCATACCAGTCTCTCACTGGAGGTGAATTGAGCTGACTGTCCAGGCCATGCCAAGAGATTTTGTTGTGGTTCCATTTGAAAACAATGCAGCAAAAACAGCAGACAATTTAAGCTCAGCAATATGAGCGCTGGGAAAGACTGCAACTGGAAACTTTAGCAAGGGGTTGGAACACTGAAAAACAAACACCACACAAAAGTTTACAAGCATGGGGCTTCACCAACCGCAATCCCTTTACTCAAACATACATGCTTGAAGATGCACTATACACCACACTAAGGTTTTGCTGTTCTGATGCCTTGCTGAAGTTTCCAGTCGCAGTCTTTCCCAGTGCTCATATTGCTGGACTTAAATTGTTTTCACTGTTTTTACTGTGCTGTTTTGATGCAACACCTTTCGTTGCCGAGCAATATGATGCAGCCATCAGTCTGGCGGTATGCGGATAGCAATGCAGACTCCAAATGCAAGAATTGGAAAATGTACTACAGCCTGCAATGGGTGCAGTAAGCTCCAACCTGCTTCCATATCCAGCGACGATCTAATCACTGCCATGGGGAGTGAAGAGCCACTGTTGTCTGAAGAAAGGCTGATGAAATCATATTAAGAATGTGGCGGCTGCCCAGCAAAAGGCAGGAAGAGATAAACTGGCAGAAGAAAGCAAGACTGTAGTGCTGGGACAGTGAGCTATCAGAAAGGCACCATAAACAAGGCGAATTACTGCAATGCTCTATACCTAGGACTCCTGGGGTGGACATCCACTGCATGCAGCTGGTACAGAATGGGGCAGCCAGGTTGTTGACGGGTTTGTCGTGATCTAGCCATGTATCACCTGTGCTCCGTGAACTGCACTGGCTGCCTGTGTGGTGCAGGATCACCTTCAAGGTCGTTTTGCTGACCTATAAGGCCTACATGGACAGGGGCCACATTATTTGCAAGACTCCTTTGTCTCTACTGCCCCCTCCACCCACTCCGTTCCTCCAATGAGAGATTGTTAGAGATTCCCAGGATCCATTTAAAGACCTCGGGGGCCAGAGCTTTTTCTTTTGTGGCCCCGACTCTGTGGAATTATCTACAACATCGGATTAGAGAAGGCCTGTCCACTGAGACTTTTAATTCCACGTTAAAAACCCACCTGTTTGATTTAGCTTTTGCAGATCTGTCTAATTTATAACTTATTTGCGTTGTCTGTTTTAATCTATGTGTTTTTAATTGTGAGTATTTTTTGCTTTTACTTTGTACAAGCACTTTGGCATTTGAAAAGCACTTTTTAAAAATAAAATCTGACTTGACTTGACTTGAACAAGGCTTCTAAAGGTAGTGTATGAGCAGCTGGGTTCTGAGTCATTGGCAGACAGCCAATTCAGGAAGTGCAGTGACTGAGCATAGGAGGCCCCAGATCCAGTGTCAGATATTGCCCAAGGCAGTAGAGCTGTCAGCCACTCACCCCCACATCAAAAATTCAGGATAGTGGAAGAAAAAAAGAAAGGGGAGATACCTGGCCCTGTAATTAAGAATCCATGGCAGCAGGGGTGGGCAGCTCAGACTGGCTGGGTGATAAGTTAGGCAAAAGAGTTGGCAGCTGCTGGAAGGGGGCTACAGCTGAGTCAAAGGTGTGGGTGCCAAAGGGAAAGTCAGTATAAAGGGTTTGGCAAGCTCAACCCCTGCATTTACAATGCAACTTAATAAAAATCAGTGGGGTGACACCTGGTGTGTGACCACTTTGCCGAAGTGGTCAGGCTTAATCATGGTTCAGTTGGATAATTTATTTTTATTTATTTAGTTTTTGTTGACCGGGTAAGTGCACTAGACAAATCCTGCCTATTTTCAGGCACGACCCAGGGGAGGGGGATACAGATGAATGCCAACTGACTTTTTGAACCAGATTAAGCTATTGGTGGTATTTTTAGTGAATGAGGGAAATTTAGCCAGGACACTGGGGAAATTCCCCTACTCTTTTCGATAAGTGCCACGGGATCTTTAACATCCACCTGAACTACCACCAATCCAGGCAGATGGGACCTCAGTTTAACGTCTCATCTGAAAGACGGCACCTTAGAAGTGCAACACCCCTCTCATGCTGCACTACAGTGTCAGTACTGCGATATTAACCCAAGTGCCAGATGTGGGAATTGACCCCACAGCCCTCTGATCTCCTGGCCTCAGAGGCGAATGTGCTACCTACTGAGCCACTGACACTGATAATGGGACCAAGAACCCCTCCGAAATGTATGACAAGTAAGAAAATTGGAGTTACTTTAAAAAATTGCAGGCTTTGATGCAGCAAAATGGGGTGGGGGGAGATCCCTGGCACTTTAACCATATGCCAGAGGGAAAGGACACAATCAACTGGGCTGGAAGCACTATTTGGAATTTGACTTGTCCAGCATGGAGCTTAGCTTTGATAGCATTATAGGCTTTCTGCTTCTCATGAACTGCTTGGCTGAGGTAATTAAAAATGTAGTAGCAGTTCCCATTCCAATGCAGTGAAGCTTGGGCACGTGCAGTCCGCTGTGCTTTGAGTTCATATTGATAGTTAAGGAATTTACAAATAAGAGTTGAGGCTGCTTTCCCTGTGGTGGAGGTGGCTAAAGGGCCCTATGTGCAAGGCCCCTAGACTTCTGTGGCCACAGAATTTTGCACAGAACTTGCAACCTACCACAGAATATCTGCAATGCCAAAGAATTCACTGTTCTTGGTGACTCTTCATTAATATTCCCAGTTTATCTGTAGCACCTGGTTCCTGTCCCCTCCTTTTATATCCCAAACCCCTCTATGCTCAGCATGTGATATTATCAGGGCTGTCACATCATACCTTACCTAATGACAGGGCTGCATTCTGCCACAGAAATGAATAGTCACTTATCTACCAGAGCTCCCACTCCCAGAGGAAGTGGCACAGCACATCAGGTACTGTGATATTTATTCAACCTGTACTACAGCCTAGTACAATTTTCAGTCTTAAGTTATTACACTAGGGCCAACTTAAACAAGTACTTGACAATAGCATAGACCTGTTAACTCCATACCTTACTTTGTACAGATTTATTTGTGCCTTTAAGATATAGGTGTAACTGGTGGGTTACCCCAGGTGTCAGGTTGATGGTATTTTTGTGTTATTAGCGCTGTGTGGTGCCTACATATGTAATCCCCTACCTGGGACCTGGGCTCGGGGAGAAAACTGTTGCTCAGTATTTTGGCTAGGTTTGACTTCTAGTCAGGGGGACCCAAGTAACTCTGGACACAGGAAGCAATAACTGTAATGTCCAATACCAGAAGCTGGGATCCTAAAGTGTGGCTTTTATTCACATCCAACAGAATAACAAAGCATAGATGGACCCCCACGGGGCTACACTCCTGGTAATGCAGATTTATGGAGATCAGAACACATCCTCTTTACACTTAAACCCTCAGGTCTCGAAACACTCTGGGCACTCTGCCCTAACTCAACTCTTTTCCATTTTCCCTGACTCAGCTCCATTGCCAGCCCTTTGGACACTTTCCATATAGCATGGAACATTTACTGGTGGCTCCCTAAACCACCTCTGAGCACTTCTGGCTCCATTAGGAAATCTTCCTCATCAATCCCATGTCTGGGTACTTTCCTCAGGCACTGGACAAGTACCTGAGAGAAAGCAACAGGTGTCCCAAAGCAAACCCGTAGAGGTGAATTTGGTTACTACTGATGGGGGGGGTCTCCCACCTCTCGCTCCCATAATTCATACCCGGATATTTCCCTGGACTGGAACACCTCATCCTTAAAACACTTTGCTGTGTAGATTCTCTTTAAATGTATGTCACATCCAATCTACTGTTTTCCATCCCATTTGTGCTGAACTTGAACATACTTAAAAAGTGTCTGTGTCCATTACTCTAGATCCCCACAGAGTTAAACAGTCCAATCTCCACATCTTCCAAAGTGTACTGTTTTCCTGACCCCACAGTAACAGTCACTTTAGTTTCATCTTGTCTCAGGTGAAAACACATTGGCCTTTAGCAGAACGAACTCACCCCTTGGTTGCATGTGCCCCACAGGCGTTTTCTCTTCAAAGAAATCTCGTCCAGAACTTCAGGTGCATCAGCATGAACTTAAACTCGGGCAGCTTCTTGTTCCCTAGCTGGACCAGGGATTTGCCCCTGGAAACAGGCTGATTTCTTCCCCATCCCCACAGGGATGGGACCCTGAACCACTGAAAGCAGTCTCTACCACTTCACTTGGCTCTTCTTGTGTTCCAGGTGAGAACACACACACCTCTACGAAAAATAGCTCTTTGATAGAGCTTAGAACTCTGAGGGCCTGCTTACAGCAGAGCACCTCCTTCCTCTACTACAGGCTGCAACAGACTGACTTCGAATTCCCCAACGTTCTACTCTAACCTGCAACTGCAACATTCCAGTGTGGCTTATGCAGCTGCGACAGTTCTAAAATGGTGTTATCCCTCAGTCTCAACTGAGACTGAGAACAGAGTGAGACAGTGTGAAATCCATTTAACTGGAGTTTCAGAAGCTGCCTGTCCCCTGCCTGCCACTAGGTCTAACTTGGGATTCTAGTAACCCCGGGTAACAGGGGCGTTACATAGGGATGCCCTCTGACATGAGTAACTGACAAAATGAATTAATCTGTCATTTTTAAGAAAAAATAAAGTAATTATGCCCAGAAATGTGGACTCTAATAATGTGTAGACCTATTGAAAGAACAGAGCTACTAAATGGATAATTGCGCTGTGCACATTTTTGCCAGGTTTACTGATTACATATTATCATAGGTTGATGGAATTACCTAAAAGTTATGGAAAAATGTTGTGTGCAGGGCCAGCCACTGGGCCAGCGGGTAACATGTTGTGTTCCCATGCCAGCAACTCAGGTTCGGGGATGAGCTCTGGGAGCTGGCTGGGCAGCACAAAGATGGGGGGAGACAGCCCTGCTGCACACCACCACACTGAGCCTGGGACGGTATGGCACAGTGTTCTGTCACATGGGGACACCTTGTGACAGGTTGGGGAGTTTTTTCTCACAAGTTCACATGCATGTCATGGAATGATGGGGTTACGTAGTTTGCCAGGAGAAGTGGGTTGGCATGAAAAATGAGTCTTGCAATATCTTATCTGTTCTGTTTATCCTGCTTCCAAAGGGACCTGTATGAATGAGGCCACGATTTCACGGTCGCGGAAAGGGAAATGTATTTAAAAAAAAAAAGTGTTGCAGATTTCATATAAATATATAAGTGGTACACAGTGGGGACCTCACAAGTGATGTAAACAGCATGAGTATATAGATAAGTTATTTATCACATAAGATTCCTCTGCATATTTCATTTATGCAATAGAATAGGACCTAAAGTGGTAGATTTTTTTTTTTTTAAATAAAATTTTTTCTAAAAGTCTTGTTTTTTTAACTAGTGTTACTGTGCATTCCTCCATCCCAATTGCCATTGCCATTGTCATGGATGTGAAGTCAGGATGACAAGCTGATGCTGTGATGTGGCAGTTCATTGGTGCTGCAGAACTTCCACAGAAATTACAGACCACCGCAACGAGAGTTCTACGTCAAATGGTAATCCTGCTGCAGAACTTGGTCCCAAACTGCCACAGAAAAGTAGGGGACTTGTCCATACTCATGTTGTTTATGTCAGTCATGAGCTCCCCCACTAAGTATTACTTATATATTTAAATGCTATCTGTAACATTGCGTTTTTTTTTAAATGCTCCTTTTTGTGATTGTGAAATTCTATCCTCATTCGTACAGTTCCTTTTGGAAATGGAATAAACAGATCAGTGGAGATATTTCAAGCCAACCCACTTCTCTAGATGCACTACATTGCCCCGTCAGCCCATGACACGCATGTGAACCCCTTGCAAGGGAGGCTCCCTGGTCCGTCACAAGGTGTTAACTATGCCATACCTTCCCGGGCTCGGAGTGGTGATGTGCAACAGTGCTGCCTCCCTCATTCTCATGCTGTCCAGCCAGCTCCCCAAGCTGGCCCCTAAACTTGAATCGCAGGAACAGGAACATGACATGCTACCAGTTGGCCCAAAAGCTGGCCCTGCACATAATGTGCCTGATTCCAAAACACATGGAGTAACTCGCGGCTACATTTCCCTGCTTTTGTGGCATTAACTTGAACCTTAACTGGTGCATTAATGCAGATTTTGCAAATCATTTCCTTTCTGTTTCAGATAGTGGAATCATATACTCATTCATGCAAGTCCTGAATACATGTAGATGCACAGGGCCTAAGGGAAGAAAGGGAAGAAAGGGAAGAAGTCTGTCCACCTATCGAAGTGCAGGTCCCGCAAGGGCCCTGTACTTCCATGCCATGACGGATGCCAAGAATTCGTGGGGTTGTCTAATGGGCTGCAGATGCGCAGGGCCCTCTGTCCCCTGTGCTTCCATGTCACCTCAGATACAGATGCACAGGGCATAGAATCCATATGTCAGTTAATGCACAGGACACTCTGCCATGCATGGCTGCAGATGTGCAGGGCACTATGCCAAGAGAAGTGTTGCCTTCGCTATATTGTACCTGGGACTGTGTGGGCAACCCTGCATCTTTCATTCCCTGATGGGGGGGTCACATAGCACCGCAATCCCCCCACCCCATCCAGCTGGGTCACTGAGCTCATCCCCACCAACTCAGTTCACCAGGATAGGATACGAAAGCAAGACTGGCACCACACACACACTTTCTTAATAATATATATTTTTTAATTTTTGTCCCTACATTTTCAAGAAAGTTGATTTATGACTCCCCTTGTAAGCATGATATGTGGCATGTATAGTATATTGGCTGAAACATCATTTTGCAATGGAAGTCTGAAAACGTCTCATCTGCGATTCAAAAAGTGACACCTGTCCCATTTATGAGTTGGTGTAAAAAAATGGAAATGTTGAAGGTTTGCGTCGAACTATTGGAAATTAGTGAGGTTATGTGTGAATGTTTAAATACTTTAACATTCACTCACAGCTTGGTTATTTTACCATGTATGTACACCAAATTTTCAGCATAGCCTTTATATGACCCTACCTCATGAATCCGGTAGGTGAAAATGTTTGAATCCCCACTGAAACATTCCATGCCACAGGTGCAAAAACACATTTTGGCCAGGATTTGAAAAATTACAGCTGTCATGTTCATGAGGTGGTATGAAAAACAACAACAACAACAACAACAACAAAAATGGCTATATAGAAAATTTGGGGTTAAAACATTGAAAATTACCGAAGTTATGAACAAGCGTAGAAAATGTTCAATGTTTGCTCATAACTTTATTGTTTTTGAAAATTTTGACCCTAAGTTTCAACATAGCATTCTTATGCTCCCATCTCATGAACAAGGGCACTGAAAATGTTCACATCCCACTCAACGGGTGAATTTGCAAAGTGACCACAAAATCACCATCCTTGGTCATGAGGTGGGGGTTCCAAAAAGGCCATGTTGAAAATTTGGTGTAAAAATATTCAGAAATGACAAAGTTATGAAAAAAGTTCAAATTCCATTAAAATACATTAAACCAGCTTACCTTATTTTCTCATATCACAGTTGTCAGTTCCAGCAGCAAGGTGTATCTTCAGTCGGAGAGTGTCTCTATGCCATGGGACATATGGACATGTTCAGGTGAGTGAGGGTGTGTGTGTGTGTGTGTGTGTGTGTTGTGTGTGTCTGGGGGTATGGGAGCTGTGAGGTGGTGGATGCTGACTGGGAGGTTACGGTGGGGTGGGTGGGGTGTGTGTGGGGGTGAGATTGGCAGGGGACCATTTTCTTTCTTATAGGTAAAAAACACCAATAAGGCTTTTTTTATGTGGGGACATTCTGACACTGGGGATCGGGCACCCTAGTGTCGGGCTATTGTTCAGCAGCACTGGGGGAGGAGGGCACCCTGGTGGTACAACGCAGATCATGGGAAGAGGGATGACATGGAGGGGGGGGTGAATAGAAACAGTACCGGGGGTGGATGCCCTGCTCTGCTAATAAAAATGTATTTATTAAACATCAGAAAGGGTGAGAAGGAAGCAGTACTGGGGGTGGGAACCCTGGTCCATTAGGCTAATTAGATAGATATATAGATAGGTAGGTAGGTATATAGGTACGTAGATAATAGATAGAGAGATAGATAGATAGGTATATAGGTAGGTAGATGATAGCTAGACAGACAGACAGACAGATAGGTAGGTAGGTATAGATGATAGAAAATAGGTAGGTAGTTAGAGAGATAGATAGATAGACCGACAGATAGATAGACAGATAGAAAGAAGACAGACAGACAGAGTGAAAGGATTTATGTTTTTCAAGTCATAATCAGAGTTGTGCAGCCCTATATGTACAAGCTGCCCTCACTGAAAAGGAAATGTCCAAGTCCTGTTGTGGATGAATCTGACACTTCACCCTCAGAAACAGAAACAGCTGATAAGTAACCAGCATCTTAAAACCCAATGCTATTTGACTTTAGCTGGTAAAAAAACAAACAAACAAAAAAAAAACTTTAACAGTGTATGGAAATCTAGTTAATTTTTAAATGTAAAACCTGTTCAGACAATTGCATTCACTTTCATTTCTGTGAAAATACAAATTCATTTTAGTAAATGAGGTTTTATAGACTAATCTTTATATTTCTGCTCATACAGTTGGTAACTGATCCTATCCACATAACCAACAGCATTTAACTGAACAAACTTACTTTATTTGGAATATGTGTTGTGCACACAGGTATACATCATATTATTACTTTTTAAACGTTTAAAGCCCAGCTTATTGCAATAGATTTTGAAAGTAAATAAGAAAGAGCCAAGTAAGGTATTTCATTTTGATATAGTTCTTTGATTTTGCCCCTTGGGTTTCTTCAATAACGTTAAGATGTCAAATTTCCTTCTTTATCTCCCATCATATTGGCTGAGTACAGAAACAAGACTGTTAATTGGAAGCCAATATTTACACATTTATATTTGGTGGGACAGAGTAAACAGTCCAGTTGTGCCAGGGAACAGTTTCACAGGATTAGGTTACCATGCCAGCCAACTTTGTGAGCTTTTACAGTCTTAATTCCACCTAGCAGTGAACTTGTTCTTTGTTAGTAATAGCTTCTCTGGGTCAGACCTTCCAATGACAGTTGTGGCCAAGGAATAACATGAATTTGGATAAAATGTCTTAAAATATCTAACCAGCAGAATACTCCTCATATATTTTTATATATGCTGGCAGTATAGCCTAGAGGTTGGAGTAACGAGCTGTGAACGAGCTTGGTACATCCAGCAGACCAGACCTTGGTTTGATTCTCACAACCTCCACTTGCATACTGTGTGACTCTAAACAAGTCATTAAACCACCCAGTGCTCCCAGGTCGCCCCTGAAAACAGGCACTTGTGCCTAGTGTGCCTTACCCGGTTACCAAAGACTAAAAAAAAAAAAATATATATATATATATATATATATATATATATATATATATATATAATTGTCAGCAGGCTGCCGGGCCATGATAGCAAGGCTGCAGAGCAGCTGTCTGACCTGTAAATGACAGACTGCTCTGCTTACGCTTGGTCACTTAGCTTAGTGATTCCCTGATAGATAGACAGGTAGATAGAACAATAGATAGATAGATATACAGATAGACAGATAAATGAAAACTCTTTGTATCACAATGAATGAGACAACCTTTTCTGTCACATTAATGAGATGCAAGTAAATAAAATGCAGACAATGTAGAGCTAAATACAGACAACAATGTTGGCTTGCTATTGTTGTATTGATAGAGTGAAATACAAGTGAGTTACTGTAAACAAGCAGTCAGAAATGCTATTACAGAAACGCTGTCACTATGTGCTTGGTTTTACACACTGTAGCTCTTGTTTCATCAGTGCTGGCAGGTGATTTAAGGAGTGTGTTTCTTAGGCAAAAGGAATAATATGCCATTCAGTCATCAAAGAATAAAACAGGACAACTTGTTTGTTCAAACTGCTGTCCCTAGCTGTGGTTCCATGTGGTGGAGAAAATAATTTCAGTTTGCCATGGCTGGACAGCTTACAGATCTAATTTCTGTTTTTCAGTCTAGGCAAATGGTTATATTAAACCACTGTGAAAGATCAGAACAAAATGAGATGCACAGCCAGTTAGATTAGATATACACCAGCAATAACACACAAATGGAACTTCAAGTTGCCTGAATGTTCTCTGCTTGACAAAAAGTGTAATTTACACTTTTCTTTGCTAATGCCCCCACTCCAAACACACCTTGCAGATATTGAAGAGAAATATCATGTAACAAGTCATCACATTTAGACACAGGCTGACAGCCATGTATACAGCACCCTGTCAGTTTACCTAGTAACAACCCTTTCTGCATTCTTGGTGACTTCTTTGGCTATTCTTCTAGTTCCCAATGGACCCCTTTATATGTTCGTCATACAGCTTTGGCTCTAACGTATGACATGTGAGGTGATGGTCCATAGGCAGTCATCCCTGAACAGCTGGAACCTCAGTCTCAGTGATGCCAACCATGCCTGCTGAAACAGATATACAACCAAGTTCACCGTAAGCCCACTCCACTGCAGCCTGCATGCAATATGGCCAGTCTGCCAGTTGAAGACCCCAGCAGGGTGAATTCCTACTCATGAGATAGATAAATAGATGGATAGATAGATAGACAGACAGATATAAAGAGAGAGAGACAAAGAGAGACCAGGGGATCACTGGCACACTGCTGTAACTGAAGCTGGCAGCATGACTCCAGCTGCAGCTTCAGAATGCAGCTCCCCCGGAGATAGTGACACTGGCAGTCGTGAGGGCTCATGGAGCCACCCTCCCCCCAAGGAAAAAGCAACAAAGAAATTAAGCCAGTCACGAGGGCATACGGAGCAGCCCTCCCCTCAAAAACCGATATGAAGCTCCCCCGGAGATAGTGACACTGGTGGTTGTGAGGGCTCACAGAGCCACCCTCCCCCCAAGGAAAAAAGCAACAAAGAAATCAACCTGGTCATGAGGGCATACAGAGCAGCCCTCCCTCAAAAGCCGATACGAAGCTGCCCCAGAGATAGTGATGCTGGTGGTCATGAGGGCTCATGGAGCCACCCTCCCCCTAAGGAAAAAGCAACAAAGAAATTAAGCTGGTCGTGAGGGCATACGGAGCAGCCCTCCCCTCAAAAGCCGATACAAAGGTACAAAAAGAGGCAGTGAGGCGCATCAGCTCTGGCTACACTGTGTCTCTGAGGACTGTGTTTCTCACGCTGACGCTTTGCGTCAGCTGCCCCACCACCACCACCCTTGGTGAGCATCTCACTATATAGACTGTATCAGGTGACATTTTTAACCAATCACCCTACTTTCCCATCTGCAGCTTATCAGTTCTTGCCACTAGCGGCCACTACAGCAAATTGTTGCACTAAATCACACTTCTGGAAATGCCATGCTGCACATAGCCTATAAATCTATTTTAGGGATAGCCCTCCTTGCCACACTAGCATCCCTCCCACCCTCATTCCTCCCTAAATCACAGCTTGGTCCCCCAGTAATCACTTCACAAAACACCCACCCTAGTCCCTGCTCCACCTCCACGATTGGACAGTACCCCCTCGGGCCTCACTGTTCCTGGATTCCTGGTCTGTCCATCATCCCCCCATCTTTTCATGCTGGGCTGTCAGTGCTGAAACTCCCCATGTCGAGTTATCTCACACAGCACCCCCAGACTCCCTCTACCCACTGTAGGCCCAAAAATATTTTGGCAAACTCAAGACTGGTACTAACCTTAGTACTCCTCCTCGCAGGTGACATCAAACTAAACTCCGGACCAGCCACCTGCACTAGCCACAACCCCTCTCCCGCTGGCCAACTACCCAGAGGCCTAAAAATGGCCCACCTAAATATACGCAGCCTCCTACAAACACTGCCCTTACTACAACCACTAGTACTATCACTATGTCCTGACATCATGATTATCACAGAGACCTGGCTGAAACCACATAACCTGGATGCAGAAGTAGCTATTTCTGGTTACTCCATCACTCGTCATGACCACCCAGGCACAAAGAGAAGTGGCGGTATAGCCATTTACATATCATCCCTGGTAAATTTCTCACTGGTCTCGCTATCCGCTCTCCCGGAAACCATCGACACCTCACTAATAAAAATCTCCCTACCCCACTCAATCCCCATATTTATAGCAGGCTCCTATTGTTCCCCAGACTCCCAATTAAACTCGGTCACAGTGCACCTGGACACCCTAAAAACCATTACGTCAGGATGGGAGCTCCACATCCTTGGTGATTTTAACCTGAACTGGCACACTAGTACCAGCACCAAGCTCCGAAACCATGTGGCAACATCAAATTTGTCGCAACTAATCACTGAGCCCGCGCGTCTAAACTACAAAACTCAGAACTACTCCCTGCTGGATTGGGCCCTCACTTCTCACCCACACAGTATAATAGCCTTTGGCCCCCTGCCAGACTCCCTGAGTGATCACCATATGATATACGTAGTAATAAAAATATTTAAAGCCAAGTCACCTCCTCCAAAAACTCTCCTTATTAGGTCATATAAATCCCATAACCTTGATGGTTTCCTAAATGTCTTAGCAAACCTGGACTGGTCTTACATCCCCAGGGCCACCTTCATGGATTCCTCCCTAGACTTCTTTAAGTCGAAATTTCTTGCCGTCTGGGACCACTATGCCCCATTCAAAAAGGCTCGAGTAAGGGGAGCACATCTGCTGTGGATCACTGCAGACCTCATGGATCACCTCTGCACCAGAGACCAGGTGTGGAAAGCCTATAAGTCATTGGGGATGCATGCCGATCGCCTACACTATCGAACGCTTAGAAATGCCTGCACCTGGCTTATCCGTCAGGCAAAAGCCCACTACTTCACATCATCCTTCCAAAAAAATCTAAATCATCCAGTCAAGTTTTGGAGGTCAATCAAATCACTTTTCTCCCTTCCCACCTAGCTCCCCACTCCTGCCCTAGATGTAGGCAGCTCCACCATAGCAGAACCGCATGCAGTTGCCATGGTTTTCAACACAGTGTTCATAGCAGTGGGTCCCCTCACTACTCTAACACACTGCCCGCTACACATCACCCGACATCCACATCCCTACCAACTCAAAGACCTTACCCGGCTTTCTCCTGCTCCCTGGTTACTCCATCCGAAGTACTTAAAGCCCTGCTTGCCCTCAATCCCTCCAAGGGTAAATGCCCCTCAGGTTTGGATGCCAAAATGCTCTACCTTTCTGCCCCTGCAATCGCCATGCCTCTAGCATCCCTTTTCAACCTCTCCTTCACTAGAGCCTCTATACCCTCAGACTGGAAGCATGCCACAGTTATCCCCCTCCCTAAAGGTGGTGACCCATCCTTCCCCAGTAACTACTGCCCCATCTCCCTCCTACCCATTCTAGCCAAAATCCAGGAACATCTAGTCCTCTTGCAACTTACCACCTTCCTTGACTCCTCCTCCTCCTCCTTTACTCCAAACCAGTCAGGTTTTAGAAAATCCCACTCCACTGTCACTTCCCTCCTCAGACTCATGGATTCCATCCTAACAGGCATGGACAAAAGTCACATCACATCTGCCATTTTTATTGACCTAGCTAAGGCTTTCGACACAGTCTCACATACCCTTCTCCTGTTGAAACTGTCCAATGCAGGTATCTCTAGTGCATCCACCAACTGATTCAAATCATACCTGACAGACAGATCCCAATCAGTAAGAATGGGTGCCTCCCCCTCCACCCCCTCCCTGTCACCATTGGTGTCTCCCAAGGCTCTGTCCTTGGCCCAATCTTATTCTCCATTATTCTGAATGACCTGCCATTAACCTGCCCACATACAGCCATTCACATTTACGCAGACTATACAATCCTGTACACCTCAGGCCACTCCCCACTGGAAGTTGCATCCAGACTCCAGCAAGGCTTCACCGAAGTTCAGCTCTGGTTTCACACAAATCAACTTATTCTAAACACCAAGAAAATGGTCTCCTTAACCTTCATCATGAGACAGAGACTCTCCCACCTCCCTGCCTTCCCCACCTTCAAAACCCTTGATGGGACCCTCTAGAAGTTTGTACCTCCTTCAGATACTTAGGGGTCTGGCTAGACCAACACCTCAACTTTTCTACTCACATCGAGGCAACCCACAAAAACTGCATCCCAGGCTGGGTGCATTATACCTGAACAGTAGCTGCTTTCCTCTGCCAGCCTGCAAAGAGATACTGCAGAAAATGATCCGCCCTATTTTTGACTATGGAACGTAGTATACAGTGCTGCCCCTAAATCCACCCTGTCTAGACTGGATTCTCTTTTTAAGTCCTTCTGTCATTTCGCACTGGACTGTCCACCCTCCACCCACCACTGTGACCTCTACAGGTCCCTTAAGCTACCCTCACTTTTCAACATGCACCAGTGCCACTGTAATAGACTCACAGCCAAATTCTGGGCCCAGCTACTGCCCTCCTACCTTGCCTCTACCCTAACTGCTCAAACACCATCTACATACTCACTCAGGAATTTCAACTCCTGGCTCCTACAAATTCTGTACATGGCTACCTCTGCTGGCCAGTCAACTTTTAGAGCCCGGCTACCAAAACTATGGAACTCCCTGCCTGCTGACATTTGGCTCTCCCTCCCCATCGGCAACAAATCTCCCTACTTGAAGGGCAAGTCTCCACAAACTGCTCATGCCGCCTAGACTCACACTAGAATGGGCCAGCTCATCAGCTGCACAACTATGGTTTCACTCAAAATGCTTAACTGTCCCAGTTAGTTGTCACTGCCCTTTCTACTAATTACTGCCTGTTGCTTGCTGTGTACATACTGTTTATATATTCCTGTATATATTTCTTTTTTAGTATTTTAGTATCTTTTGTATATAACCTATGAAAGTTCGATACTCTGTATTTTGTACCTCTGTATTTCATTTGTATGTATCATCCCGTCCCCAACAACCCCCAGAACGCATCTGGAATCGAGCGGTAGTCTGCTCAGTATGCCTTTCCTGGTAAAACTATAAATAAATGAATAAAAACATTCATGAGAGTCCCACTGTTTTCATACTGACAACATGGATGAATGACTCCTCTTGCAAAGCTGGGCACCCTGGATTTTTGGGTGCCCAGAAACATTATTTCCAGGGCAGTTTAAAAAAAAAAAAACACCAGAATTTAATGAAATGGGCTCCATGGTTCAGGTGTTATATATCATTTTTATGTAGTATCAATGTTTGTGAGTTAGAAAAGAAAGAAGATGGTGGCTGTCACGATTGATATTTTTTTCACACGACAAGTGAATTATGAAAATAAGTACCCATGATCAAGGCCACTGATTTACGGTGATTAAAACAATGAAATTCCGTTTTCAAGACATCAGATTCCGGAATTGCACTGGTGATTGTTACTCTAATTTCTGGAATTTACC